>OY754909.1:15000-1265000 GCA_963576535.1 Plemyria rubiginata | reverse complement strand
TTGTTGTTTCTTTTTTTTTATCAAAAACTGAATTTGACGAGTTTTTTTGAGTTATAGCAGTATGAGTGAGCAGTTGTGCGTGACCTACGGGGCAATGTTTTGTTTATAGGTGATGGTTACCACTTAACATCAGGTGGACCATCTGCTTGTTCCATCAGCTAGTTGTATAAAAAAAAAGAGTGTATTTTCCATAGTCCTTTTTTCAAGTCGGTTTTCTGTTCAATCATCAAGATGTTGTCTACAGTGATATTATGAAAAGGAAAGATTTGTATATTTGTGATAAATAAACTCAAACAAAACTACTGATCCGATTTTAAAGTTTTTTTACCAGTTGATTGCTACATTACCTTATTCTGAGGAACATTGGCTATATTAAATTTTTTTAATTCATGTCACATAACGAAAAGAATGTTGTTAGGTGGTGGTGGTGGTGGATTTGGATGGATTGTGTGAAGGATGACAGACAGAAGACAGAAAGGCGAATGACGGCTGAGATGACGGATGACAGAGGGAAGTGGAGAGAAAATACCTGTTGTGCCGACCCCACATGAAGTGGGACAAGGGCAGGGAAGATGATGATTGGCTATTATTTAAATGTTAATGTTAAATTTAATATGTGCATCTGTGCGAAGTGTGCGGCTAGTATAAAATAAATTAGTAATCACCTTAAACTTATACTCAATATCAGCAGCGACCGCCCCCGAGGGCTCCTGTCCATCGGATTGCGAACCCACTTCCAGCTGCTCTGATTGCGAGTCGTCGCACCACTTGTCCTTGCCGTCCACTGCGCCGTAGCCGTGCTTCTTGAGGATGCCCTTCTCCGGCAGCTTGGCTATGGAGTTGGGAGCCACGTCTATGAACGCTATGTCCTCTTCACCTGCATATTTACGATAACATGTATGAGCGAACTCCATTCCACTGGTTTAATCCGTATTGGAAAACTAGACTCAAGCGTATTACAATATGAGGCAAGAGGGAATAGGTGTCTTCTAGACCGTTCTGCTCCAACGTCGGCTACATCGTCTCTTACCATCAGGTGAGATTGTAGTCAAAGGCCGGTCTATTGATTTGTCAGTGCTTTCAATGCTATAGATTTTGATTGAGTACCGGTGGTCTAGTGGGAGTGACCCCGTCTTCCGATCGTAGGTCGTGGGTTCGACATCGATCGTACACCAATGTATTTTTCATATCAAAAATGCCATTGCTTAAAACGGTGAAAGAAAACATCGTGAGAAAACTAGTTAGTACTCTAACAGCGGCGATGGGCTTGCAACTTGTCACGTAGATATGGAGTATTCCATTTTGCTCCCTTAGACGTACTTAAAGAATATGGAGTAAGTACCTACTTGGTACTAAGACATCTGAGGGGATATCTACCGTGCCTGAGGATCAAAGTCGTGAAGCTGTTTCAGTATCAGTTCAAAATTGAACAGTGTGCAATCTCAATTTGCGCATGAGTATATAACGGAATACAGATTTCGTAAAGTTATGAGTGTTTGTAAAAAAAGTCATTAAATGGCTCACCTGAGTGGGTAGGCTCGTCTTCACTACCCGAATGTACCCGCTTCATCTTCTGATGATCTCTGAAATATCAAAGAATAAACATACTCATGTAGCTCATTGAACATTCTTCAACAGATACTTTTGGCTTGGAGAATAATAGTAATGTTCATGAATGATGCTTCATGGAGAGGTAGATCAGAGCTGAGTATGAGTCGATTAACTTACGAGTATCTACTAGCGTTCCCCGATCCACCCATGTGGTTCCCATGCTTGAAGATGACGCGTTGCGAATCCCCTCGACTGAAATAGCATTTTAATTACAAAGTCTATTTTAATGGACATGAGTCTGACTACTTGATAGTGAGTCTATATCCTACTCAACACGGGTGTAGCAAATTATAAAAGAGATTCCCCTTCTAAGACCCTAAAAGCTTGGTGTTGTTCTGATTCTACATTTGTTTATAGAAATGCTATAACGGGTTGGTCCATTTTGCTACATACTCTAGCTATGGTTCAATACTTTAGTGTAAACAAACCTTTTGAAAACTATGTTGTTGGGTTAAAATGGATGTAATGTATACAAAATAGTAGGTAATCAAAATACAGATCAAAAAGCGTGTCTTCGAAGGTCGTGATGGTGCTTGTTCACGCGACACAAAAATAGCAAGTAAGTATCCGCTTCTGTTAAAGCATTGTATACCTCAAGCTGAGTGAGTAAAAGCTAAAATCGAGTGACTCAAACAATACTAAGCGTGGAGACTCGCCAAGCTGCCGACGTACCTCAACAGGTTTCTGATTCAGAACACCAGATCCGATAAAAGAAGAAAGAAAAATTACATAAATAAAATGATAACACCAGAATAACGATAGCATTCGAAACGCGGGGTAGCAAGGTGCTACTGGCTGGATACAGGGAACGTGAAACAAGAAACTGACCAACGTATACTTAAGTTGAAAATAAAAGTAGAAAATCTGAAAGGAATATACTGTTAAACTAGTAAGAATAGAAAAAGAAACAGGTGGTAAGTATTTCACTGATTGTAATGTTCGGGAGAGTATACCTGAAGGTGTTGTTGAAGGAATGCAGCTTGCCTCCTTCGAGAGAGATGTCCTCTTGCGAGTTGTTGGTGGTGGAGCCGCCGGCGAAGTTCTTGGCAGCCGGCTTCGCGTACGGAGGGTCGTACTTCCGTGACGTGCTCTTTTTCCTGGAGCAGGCGTGGCGTGGCGTGGCGGGAACGCACACTCAGATCAATCGATTACGTTTTATAAAACCGAATTGGAATTTATTGATAGCGATATTGAGCAAACTTTTGAGATTATGGAACGAATGATGACAGTTCTTGTATTTTACACAACTGTAAAGTCAGTTTGCAATTCTTTGTATGGTTTATATTAACTATGAATTGTAGTACACCGGTAGTTTCACCGTTCGTTCCACCTAGAAGAATCGAATTAAATTGTAAAGCACCAGGCTTTTGGATATTTAGTCAGTTTATCAATTTAGAAATTTGGAATTTTGGACTTTAATCAACTTTTCGTTTCATTCCTCATGGGAACTTGATGTTGTATGAAAATTAATAATAAAAGATTGATCTTAGCTTAATGGTAGATAGGTATGTAGGTAGGTACTTAGGTTCTTTCCGGTCTTTGTGAAATGACGTTTTTATAGCGAAAAAGCAACAGTATCAAAGCTAGATGAGATTATTTCGACCCTTGCTGATAAACAACAATATATCGAAAATGTAAATGATTTTGAAATTTCGTATTGCTTAACTCTATCAAATAAAGTGATGAAGAAACTGTTTCGAATGATATAGTTGAAGTTAATCAGCGAGTATTAAATAAGCTCCCTGTATCATTGTCATCAATCACAGTCGGAGTTTTTAACTAGAAAGAACCGGATGTCTTAAATGTATAACATAAAGGCGTTGCTAACTAGATAGATAGCGGCTTGAAAGAAGAATCCGTGCAACGCACATTCGCTTCTCGTGCAAAAGTAGAGTTCAGTGGTAGTGATAGTGAGTGACGTAGTCGAGCGATCTATATCTTCTTCAGTTATCAAGGTTCACGTACCTAGTTATCTATAATGCAATGCGATATGACTGGTAGAGAATGTTAAGTAAATAGTCTGTTCGTGTACGCGGGTGTAAGTAACGTTACTATAGTTATAGTAAGCGCGGCCGAGTGAAGCTAATGAGTGGTGGTGACGGAAGATATAGACGCGGCAGCATCGACGGGCCGCGGGCGCAGGCTCGCTCGCCCGCCGGTGCTCTGACCAAAGAAAGGAAACGAAAACGAGTCACAGTTCACATAAGCCAATGCATACATCCAAGAGCCCAGAATCTTAAGGGTTTGAGTCGAGATATCTCGAGTGTACAACGAGGAAAGCCTTCCCGGCATGCAGCGAGGCGGTCGGACGGCGGTTGGTTGCAGCCCCGTGCGCAGGCGCAGGCGCACGCGCGTCAGGCCGCCGGCGCGCGTACACAGAACCACAGATCAAATGCAGTTGTGCCCGCCAACTCAACTCTAACGCTACAACCACAAACGTAAACGACATAAAAAGAACTTTGTAAAGAGGTAACAACGAAATAAAAACCAATCGCCGACGTAACGGAATCAACAAAAATACTAACGTCTAAAATAATCATACAAGTAATACGAAGGTGACGATTTAAATTTGTTCTTAGACTACCTTTGGTCTGTTTTCTGGTCACTAACCTTAGGCACAGGGAGAAGTTTTTGTGTACTACGACTGACCTGTAGCAGAGAGCGCTCAGGGCAAATACTATGAATACCCCCCCTACCACAGACATGAGCACCGCCACGAGGAACACCGTGTTCGAGCCGTGGTAGTTCTCTGCGCCCAAAGAGAAGGTTATGAGTCGCGGTCCGGGGTGCAGCGTGACGTCACGGCCCCGCGCGGGGGCCGGGCGGTGACGTCAGCAGGCCGGCGCCGGGGCACCGTTGCCGGGACACTACGCAGCGCTTAGATAGACAAGACAAGACACGGATACACGTACGACATACAGGCACGAGCGACAGACACAGTGCAACAACACCGAGTTACCGGCCGTTACCTGAAGCAGTACGCCATCCAGGCGAATCCCACGAACACCGAGAGCACGACTGCAAGCAACAATATCACCATGTTCACGGTGCTCATCTTATTCTCCGCGTGATCACCTGCAAGAGAGGGTCCCGCGCGTTAGTGCGCCGGCGCCGACCGCGCATTGCCACGCCCCTCCGAGCAATGCTTTATCCACAAGTCAACACGTTACCGCTCACAGGGGAGCGCTCACTACCGCGTCGCGTTACTGACCGTTTGCCGACCGACCGCGCGCGCTTCGATTGACCTGAAGTTTTCCTTTAGCAGGACGATTTGCGTTCGCAGCGCTACTAAATTGTTTTGGATTTTCAGAGCAGTGCTCGGATTTTGGGCCAATTAGATACATTTTATAACGTAGAGGGAATTGTAATACAATTGAGTAAGACACCTGTAAACATAAGAAAGTGGTTAGGTAAAATATATAATAAGTTTAGCTCGTGATATTCATTACATTTTGTAGATTTATTCCCTGTTTTGGTAATTTGTAAAAACAAAGTGCTTTAAAAAACAAAGGGTTTTTCCAAAAAAAAAACAAAGATTTTTATCTCCGTTTAACTGGCCGAACAGAGGTCAGCTAACTTAACTGCTTTCAGGCATAAAAAAGGTTCAATACCGCCCATCAAGCGTTGATTTCAATTAGTCGATCCCATTCAGTTTCTACACTTGGTCTACGCTGCGCTGCTACGCCGTAGACGCTTGGGAAACAATCTTCAAAATAATGAATGAACACACTAGTCCACAGACCCTACGTGAATCAGAATGCCTACCAAAGTCGCCACCACAAGAGATTATTTTCTCAAGTAGAAAGATAAAAAACCGACAGGAAACAGTTGATACTGATTGTATTGTGTAAACTTAACAACCTGTGTATGTGTGTAGGTTAATATTATAATAAGTCAGAAATAAACGATTTATATCTAAAAATTTAAAACATGATCTTCATCTGAAAAAGGAGCATCTAGTTTTTGCACGGCCGAGCATTAAGCACCTGTCCCAGTAGACATTGTTGTGAGCAGAGGGCCAATTCACGAGCTCCGGTGCCGACCGCGATCGATCGTAGATCACGCCGATAGATACGGCATTTTAAGGAAATTCAATATTATATACTATTCTGATATTCCTAATAAATTCTTATTATTTTTATCATTATTCCTATTATAAATAGTACATATTATTCGCATTCTTTGAGAAGCTTCACTTAAGCTTCTCGAATAATACGCTACATGCCGTTTTTTAATTTCTTGAAACTCAATGTAGTTCGTTGCGATCCACGATCGATCGCGGTCGGCACCAAACTCATGATAACCCCTCAGAAGTTTTAAATAAAAAATAATGGCAGTAAACTGGCATTGACTCACCATACGGTGTTTCCTTCTTGGTCATGTTGTAGGCGGCTCTGGTGGTGTTGTCGGGCACGTACGGCGTCGGCGAGGGCGGCAGCGTGTCGTGCTGCGAGCAGTCCGGGCCCGTCCAGCCGCGGTCGCACACGCACTTGTTCAGGTTCGAACACACCTGGAATTCACGACGATCCAGATGTTAAATGTTTTAAAGTACTTCGTCCTTGTGATTGTGACAGGGATAAGCGACGTTGGAAAGACAGCTGCCAGGCTCAAATGGTGTTGGGCGGGGCATATCAGCCGGATGCCTCCCGATAGGTGGGCGAAGACCAGCACACCATGGGTTCCTGTCGGACGACGACCTCGTGGTCGGCCTAGAAAGTGCTGGCTGGATGGTCTGGATGCCTTTGAAGATAGATGGTGGCAGGAGGCTCAGGATAGGGAGAAATGGAAGTCCTTAGGGGGGGGGGGGGTTCTTTGACCAGCATTGGGATGAAGTAGGCTAAATAAAATAAAACTAGTCTCTGTGGTTAAGCCGAATAACTGCTTTTTTGATAGACTTTTTTTTTAAATAAGAAAGTCACTGCTGTGATATGACAAGCTAAAAACAAAGCATTGTCAAGTACGAGTAAGTCACGCATGGTAGGAACGTGCTTTACGATGCACTGCCATCCATCAAATTGAGGCAACCATCAGATGCTACGCGTCATGTGCCTCTAACTTCACTGGCAACCACAGCCTTCAAACTGAAATACAGCAACGCTTCCTGACGACAGAAATAAGGCAAGGTGGTAGCACTTCTCCGGACGAACTACACAGAGCTACACTACTCTTAAAATTGAATGAAAAATGCCCACACAGAATAATTAGGAGGTATAAAAGGTGGAGTCAGATTAATGGGTGAAATAAATGTACCTGCCGTCCTAGAAATTATTATCGTGATGATTATTTATAGCAGAAAAAAAAGTATCATTGACTGGATTAAACAGTGCCTAACATCAAACAATGTCTAAAATCAGCGCTGTCTCTGTTTTCAATTACGCATTGGTAAGAGATGGCAATAGTTTAATAAGCATAGTTTATCGTTTGATAACTTTTTTTGTAGTAAGGCCGAAATAATCTAAGCAAAAGTACGGGCTATGACTAACATAAAAGTCAAATCTAACATCCTCACTCACGTGCTCAGACATTCTAGAACTAATCTAGAGCCCGACTCAAATCCATTCCGAGTTTAGAACAAGTTTCAACGATATTACGGGAATTAATTTCGCAGTTGTGAATCGAATCGTATTACCTAACTGCCACAAATTGGACTTGAAGCTGCTACTATTGTTAGCCCGACTCGATGCCGCTGTAAAGCTAAATGAGATCGAGAGAATGGTAATTGTATGGTATCGGAATATACGCGTATATGCGTTTTGTAGTAAAGTCGGTTCGCGGTACGCTGCTTGTATCTTCTCGGTGTTGGTCGCGTGGAACTGGCACTAGAGTCACCTAGTTTTAAGACTGTTCAAGATGGTCCTTGTGATTTTATTGAATAAACATATTTTGACTTTGACTTATTGTACTTGTGTATCAATTGATCTGTAAGCAAAAGCCAGATAATTAGCCGCCTTTGGTTCAGTGATTTCGGTGATTGTTATAATTTGTATGAGGGATATTAAGCTGGGCAATGTGTGGAACGAAATAGACTTTTGATTTATTCTATTTTGATATTCTGATCGGTTAAAACGCTTATATTCTGAAAAAAAAATATAACCACGCATAAAAGATGGCTTTTGATAAATAAATTCCAAGGCCTTGCATTGATGAATTCATATTTAATCTTGAGTGCCTTATAAATAGTAAAGGTCACACAAGTAAGATGACGAACGATGGACCAACCAGCTATCAAGCACCTGGAAGTACCAATCAGTGCAACTGTCTCTCTGGCATCAGATGTAGACCGATGAAGAAAATCCGTGAAAGATCAGAATAGGCACGATCAAACGGTCACCAGTAGAGGAGTAGTTAAATGTCCAATTAATCTACTAAGCGATTGAGAAATGATTTACCATGATTTTATAAGAACAACCAGTGTCGTGATTGCGTCATTGTAAGTAAAACTAAGCTGACTAAACTAAAGTCAAAGTACGTTTAACTGACATAGAGTTCAGATAGTAGCTCACACAAATTGTAGATCGAGTTAAGTCGAAATTGATGACTTCTAGTCTGAATCACTGCACAAATCCTGAGCTCATCGAGATATGTGCATGCAGTTGAATTTAACTGTAGCAAAAATGAAGCGAACGCGACTGTTCATTAGATTAGAGGGGGGAATGCTGGAGGGATGCCTACGTGTCTACGTAGGCATCCCTCCAGATTTCTTGGTACGTAGGTACAGGAGATTTTTGAAGATGAGGCACATATAAGTACCTAATACATTTTAATACATGCTCCATTTTAACAGCAGTTCACGTGACAAGTTGCAAGTCCATCGCCGTTGATACATAGAATACCGACTGATTTCTTTCACATTTGGAGACTATATGATGCATGTTGGACCAACCTATGATGACGAGAACGAATCGATCAATAAATTTGTTGCCTGTTCTTATAGGATTTGGTTTTGTCCCCAGATTTGCTACTATTTAATAGATTTGGCACCTAGATTGACACTTAGTTTTAAGACGTTTCTAAGCGATCCTTGTGATTGATCGAAAAAATATCTTTTAACTTTCACTTTGGACACTTGGACTGAGAGCCTACAAGGCCCGCCCGCTAGTTGTAATTAATTAGAAAATTACTTGTAAAATTTGGCAGAGGTGCTTCAAAGTTTCGAGACAAGGATTAACGATGGAGCTAAGAGCGAGAGCGAAGAGATGGAGCGAAGAGTAGTAGAGCTCTTTGTAAGAGTAGTAGAGCTCTTTGTGAAGGGCTCGTCCGGGGAAGTACTACCACCACGCCTTTTTCTGCCGCCAAGCAGCAACGCTGTGTTTCGGTTTGAAGAGTGTGGTCGCCGGTGTAATTACAGGCACATGAGGCTTAACATCTGTATGCCTCAAGTTGATGGACGCAGGGCAGTGCATCATAGGGCACGTTCCTATTGTGCGTGACCTAAGGGGCAATGTTTTGTTTATAGGTGATGGTTACCACTTAACATCAGGTGGGCCATCTGCTTGTTCCATCAGCTAGTTGTATTAAAAAAAAAAAAAAAAAAAAGAGCTTCTATTGATTTTGCTAATCAAACACCCAAGTATTCGATTATTCATCTGCAGATTAGTATTGTGTTGAACGATGGAAACTGAGCTTAGTAATAATACTCAGTGCCTGGGGCCATAGTATTTGCGATCTGATTTCTGAATTGTTTCGGTTTGATGAGTTCAATGACTCTTATGCTGAAGTGATACAGCCTATTTTTGCGTGGACCCAATATTTGGTCAATTATAATGACCGCTAAAGCTACTACGAATATCAAAAGCTATGAAATACAATACAAGTAATCAGCAAATACTGGTCTATGGGAGGTGCTTAGTGAATAGTCAATACTGTTTTGAATACAATTTTATATTGGACTAGTAACGACTTGCGGTTTCACCCGCGTAGTTTTAAATCCCGGCATTCCCACGGGATAAAAAATAGCCTATGTGTTATTCCAGACTATAATATATCTCTCTGCCAAGTTTCATCCAGATCCGTTCATCCGTTCCAGCGTGAAAGAGTAACAAACATCCACTCATCCATCCATACTTTCAAACTTTCGCGTTTATAATATTAGTAGGATAGGAGGATGTTTCGAATTAAATATATTATCTAAATAACGTTTCCGTGAGCCATCTTCGTATTCAGAGGAACATTAGTGCCCGAACCGAAGCCACAGTGGAGGTAGTAGGTAGTACGATGAGACAGACATAATGATACGTTCGCATCACATCAGAAATTTCATTCAAAGCAGAGTAGTCGCCGGTCGAGAGTTGAGACGAATAAGTAGGTAAGTGCCGCATGCAGATGCAGTGCTCGACCGGGTCTGTGGCACAGTCTAGCTGAGGATTTTTGACTAAAACTTTATTGCTCATTCCATTTGGTATAATAACCGTCCGTGTCATCCGACTTAATAGGTAAAGAAAGAAAGAAAATACATTTATACTACACCTGCTTGGAAAGTACCTTGATAATTTATCAAATTTACGGTAGAAAGTACGTCATTGCATATCGAACAAATATGCGGGGAGAAAACGCATTTGAGCGGGAGAGAAAAGTGTATGAAAATCCATTTCGTACGTGGTTTTTCTTTTTTAATTTTGGGTAAGACATGCGCCGGTAACCTAAATATCAAAAGCCAAAAAAAAATTACACTGAGTTTTTATCTCCAAGTTCGCAAAATGACACTGGCCACTAGCTGTGTGTTGGATGGTGTCGGGCTGGCAGTGCGACCCTGCGGCGGCAGGATAAACAATTTGAAAAAGAACATGTGAAAATTGCAGAAGCCATTGGCGCCATTTTCAATTTGTGTGTTGTTTGAGGATTCAGTTTTAGTTTTTTATTTTCCTCGTAGGTGTAGTATAAAGCACTATGTACTATCCCGATCTCGGGTGTTTTAAAGCCCTCGCCTACGGCTCGGGCTTCAAACGACGCCCTCGACGGTAATCGGTCACTTTCTCCTCTCGGTGAACAATGTACTATTATTTGACGTATTGTACAGCAAGAAAAGAAAAGAAATACATACAGAATGGACAGGTACATAAATGTACATAATCACAGTCATTACATAAGTACGATATCGAGGGAGGAAATGACAAGTTTCGTGCTTCAGTACATTGCCACTTGGTCGATAGTGATCAAAAAACGGAAACAGCTTCACGACTTTGATCGCCCAGGCATGGTAGATATAACTATAGATCTCATAGAATCAAATACGATTTTTTTGGAAGAAGGGATGCCCTAGTCGCGGACGTGCCAGAGCTAGCGGCGAGCAGTACCGCGTACATTTGTTCGCAAGTTACGAGTAGCATGCATACGACAGATGTAAAATCTAGCTGGATAAGCCCAGTTTATGCAGTCGCGCGTTCATGCTAGTTTCGTAGTTCTAGTGCCAGTTAAGGAGTTGAAATGATTTAGGGAGTTAGTTTTATGGAACAATGTTGCTAGTAGTTAATTATTAGACGCATATGTTTGTGGATATGCCTTAGCGGGCGAGAGCTTGGCAATTATTTATGGAGTATGATTAAAACACATCCAGTTTTATGTGTTTTCATCGTGTGTTTAGTGAAATTGTTTGAGCTTTAGTAATAATTCATGCAGTGCCTAAGTTTCTACGAGTATGTATAGGCATTAGAACATAGGACCATTTTCAAGTAAGTATAAAATTGACATAACGGGTGCATCTATAGTAGAAAAAGACTTCTCTCAACATACACAATACAGTTTCGAGTAATGATCAGTAAAAAAAATAAGAGCACATTCTCTCATTTACACGATCAGGAGAAAGCCACATTGACCTTTTATAATCTGATAGAGATGGGCCCAGTAATTTGATTTTCGCAAAAATCTTTATAACGTTCTCTCAGCCCGAAAGCGGCATTGACCAAACCACCAGGTACGAAATATAGAGCTCGGCCGTGTAACCGAATTCGGGCCGTAGCTTACGTGCGCGCGCCCAATTGGATTTGTGACACCGAGAGTTGCGCTCGTCTGCCACAGATTCAGTTATGGCGCGTACTGCCGGGGTTAAACTTGCCCTGTGACGGTGATTTTGACATCTCTTGCCATTGCGTAATGGCAAACAGAGACAGCGCTAATTTTAGACATTGTTTAAAGTTAGACACCGTTTTGTAGTAAGGCCCTTGACATCTCTTGCCATTGCGTAATGGCAAACAGAGACAGCGCTAATTTTAGACATTGTTTAAAGTTAGACACCGTTTTGTAGTAAGGCCCTTGACATCTCTTGCCATTGCGTAATGGCAAACAGAGACAGCGCTAATTTTAGACATTGTTTAAAGTTAGACACCGTTTTGTATAAGTTTAATAGTTTAGATATGATTTGAAAAATCAAATCAAACCATGATAAAAGTACCAATTAGATACTTTTCCTACGAAATATTATACGTGGGACATACCAACATTTTGTAGTAAATTGTTATTCCATACGTGATAGATTGCGAGCACTTTTAAAAAAACGTTGTTTGAAAAAAATTATACGTCTCTTACACCAAATATGTATGTGTACGCAATTTATTCAGAAAAAAATAAGTATATAATAAAAAATATTCTAGGTGCCGTATAAAACATTGAAAAGCCTTAAACATTGGCACTTTAAGGTTTAAACTGGAGCCGAGCCCATCCATATCTTATTTGGTCGCATATTGCAAGGATATTTCGGTCCGATAGGTCGGGGCTACAACGGAATTTTAAAGGTTTACAGGAGTTGAATTTATGTGGACAGTTTAATGAAGGACTTACACGTGAAATACCGCCACACGGTGTATTGATTGCGATGAGAAAACATGATAGGACAATGTTTAAAATTTCCATTAAAGTTTTAGATTGGATCATAACTCTAGGTAGTAACATAAAGAAGAGCTTTACAAAGACTGCTGTAAAGTTTTCATCAACAAAGAATTTCCTTAGTGTTTAATTCACAAGCGGTTCTTTTATCGGCGTATTGATGTGATAAGTAATGCTTGTACACAGTAGTTCCATAGTATAGTTTTACATCGGTTTAGTAGACAAACAATCTAAATATATATAACTCAAAGGTGACTGACTGACTGACTGACATAGTGATCTATCAACGCACAGCCCAAACCACTGGACGGATCGGGCTGAAATTTGGCATGCAGGTAGATGTTATGACGTAGGCATCCGCTAAGAAAGGATTTCGATCAATTCTATCCCCAAGGGGATAAAATATTGGATGAAAGTTTGTATGAGATTTTCAAAGTAACCGAGCGCGAGCAAAGCCGCGGGATCAGCTAGTAGTTAATAAAAAGAGACCCACACATACAAGTGCTCGTGAAATATTCAATGATTAGGCATCATCATCATCTCATCATCATCATCACATTAAATCTTTTTTTTATTGTAATTGTAGAAGTAATGAATCGGATTGGGACTGTTCTTTTAAGTTTTGACCAGATCAGATTCAGATTGTTAAACTCGTAGATATTTCAAATTCAAATTCAATTTATTGAATAACTGTATAACATTACAGACAGACCGCGTCAAATGCGTTGTACAAGGAGCCTTATTCACTTTGACAATAGGAGATTCCAAGGAGATTCCTTGCCCCAAACCGTGAAACGTCCAAACTTGATATTGGGCTTTATTCTTTATGACTTAGGAGATACTTTGCCCTGACCGTATCACACCGCCTGCCTTGTCTTAGCCGAGCTCGCGCTGCAAATGGTCATAGTGCATAAAAATGTAATGTTAAATTAAAACTATTTACAAAAATTAAATATATTTAACTTGGGTAAATAAATTAGGTTTAAAGACATTTATTCTCATAAAAACATAATACAATATAGTTCACTTATAATGAGATAAGAATGGCGATGTTATAGGTACCTATAACAGTATATTTTTGCCTCTGGATGGCTGCCGGTTCTTGGTTGGTTAAATTCGCAAAGTTTTCTATTGCTTTTATATTTTCAGGTAGTTTGATACTTTTTTTTCCAATATATCTCGGTGGTATTTCTGACAATATTGAGTAGTCTGTGTCACAAAAGGTAATTTAATAAAAATAACCAAATTCTGTGTATCCGCCCTCTGTAAGCAATCCTGCCATTTGCATGTACAGTCGACAAACGAACACAGACGTGTTTAAAATTAACGGTCTTAATTACCAATTATTACTAACGTATCCGCGCGTAGATGGTACTATGCCAGATTACAAAGGACAGCTGGCACATTTAAACAATACCTGTATAAGATTAATTCATTTTAAAAGTGGGTATGTGCCAAATGTAATGTTTGGACGTACCTCTGACTACCCCCCTTAGACATCCTCAAAGAATCTTGAATTAGTACCTACTTGGTACTGGGAGATCTGAAGGGATATCTACCGTGCCTGGGGATCAAAGTCGTGAAGCTGTTTCAGTTTTTTTTCATTTTAAAAGTGCTTAAATTCTATTGAAAACTATATTTGAATACACTATTATCCGCAAAAACATTTATTAGGTTTTCTTTCTCTCTCAATGTTGTGACTTTACCTGTATTTTTTGTATTTGAACAGGGTATATAAAATTAGGAATAGTGTAATCAGAGAGAAATGTGGAGTGCAAGAAGACGTAGTGATGAGGGTAGAAAAAGGTATGCTAAGATGGTTTGGGCATGTAGAGAGGATGAATGAAAGAAGATTGACGAAAAAAGTGCATCAGGCGAGTGTGAATGGGACTGTTGGGAGGCGAAGACCTCGGCGGACCTATCTAGATCAGATAGCAGATGTTCTAGAGAAAGGCCAGGTCAAGAGTACCCTAAACCGACGAGCATGTATGAAGAATGTTATGAGAGTGAATGAAGCGAAAGAGGTATGTCAGGATCGTAGCAAGTGGAAATCCGTGGTCTCTGCCTACCCCTATGGGAAATAGGCGTGATTTTATGTATGTATGTATACATATATAAAATTGAAATTGCCACCTCTAAATTAGATTTGTCTAAAACCGAACTTGCAGGCAATGCTAGCACTACATTAATTTGAGAAGTTTTTATGAAAAAAAAATGGCTAACGTAACTGAAGTAGGTAATGTTACTCTGAGTAAGAAGTGTGACTCTGGTCGAACCTCCCTAAGCTTTCTAGCTTACAAACCCAACAATTTATCGAACCACTAAGTATACAATGCAAGCTATGAAATTGCACTGCAATGAAATTAAACAGAGCCTCTGATTACCAGCCGGCCGCACATTGGAAACGCATTACAGTTCTCATTTCGTGTCGGTTAATTGTTGTATCTACTGGCGAACAAATAATGAGCAACATATTGTTTTTGAAAAGTGCAATTTTCTGTTGAGATATCGAAAGAAATAAATTGGATAGAGTAAAGCCTTTTTTAGTTTCTTTTTTAGTTGATTTTTTTGACCCTATTTCGCTTAACTTTTCAGGTTAAGAAATAGGCTATGCTAAGTTAAGTTACGAACTATATTTATTGTAATCGGTTTGGTTGGGCGCTATGTCAATGTTTGGGGGTGATTGAACAGCAAACATCAAAAACTTTCTAAAACATTTCTTAGTTTTTTTTTTTATACAACTAGCTGATGGAACAAGCAGATGGCCCACCTGATGTTAAGTGGTAACCATCACCTATAAACAAAACACTGCCCCGTAGGTCACGCACAATAGGAACGTGCCCTACGATGCACTGCCCGGCGTCCATCAACTTGTGGCATACAGATGTTAAGCCTCATGTGCCTGTAATTACACCGGCGACCACACTCTTCAAACCGAAACACAGCGTTGCTGCTTGGCGGCAGAAAAAGGCGTGGTGGTAGTACTTCCCCGGACGAGCCGTTCACAAAGAGCTCTACTACTCTTGGGTAAGTGCTTACCCCTTTGGCGGAGCACTCGTTGTTCCTCTCGTCCGTGGGGCACTTGGTGTGGTCAATGAACGGGAAGATGGAGGTGCAGCTCTGGTTGACGCACACGAGGTTGTCTCCGCACGGCGTGCCGTCGCGCACGACGCCCAGCGGCGCGATCTCCTCGTGCTGCAGCAGACCCGTCGTTATCCTGGAACGTTGCACGTCTATGATAAGATAATCATCATTATGATTATTTCAGCCTGCATCGTCCCACTGCACGGCAAAAGGAAGCCTTTGCCCTTTCCAATTATATTATATCCATATTGTTGCCTGTCCAAGTAACTGTGTTGCCTGTTCTTCTAGGCTTGGTCATGTGGGGAACTGACTGGATTTACCTAGCTTTAAGATGTATCAAAGTGATCTTTTTGATTCAACTGAATAATACCCTTTGACTTTGAGTCAGAAGATGCTGCCCATAACAAGATTACATGACAGAAAGTTAAAACGAACCTTGTGGAAGGAAAGATTGGTTAAATAAGACTTACTTGCACTCATACTCGTTTCCTTTGATATTGAACACAGTCCTGGTGAAGTATTCGTCCATCCCCGACACGATGGGGTACCTGTTCCCAAGCTGACACTGCAGGGAGCCACACCTCACATTCCTGCGACAGAGTAAACAGGCCTTTGCATTTATTGTAAATGATGCCCTGTATTGATTAATACTCTGTCCATAGGTATCTGTATTACAAGTTTTTTTAAACCTCTCCTCAGGCACCAGTCTCTCACAAAAAAGGTGAACCTCGCATCAAAACACCTTCGTTGATCATAAGTAGATTGTATAAGTTACCAGTAGGTAACTTATACAATAAAATTATTGTTTATTTTTATAGGTGTATGGATTAACCCGCTACATTAGCATCGGACTACGCAGGTATTCGGGACTCGGGTACGTATAGAATTTAAAGTATCGCATCTGTAAATTGAAGCGTGTGGAAAAAATGTTGCCACTCGTAAAAATATACCAATAGCTATAACAAAACAAACAATGTATGGTAAATCTTTGCCTTTATCTCACACAACAGTGAAGTCGGCACAACATTTTTTCTTTTCCGATTTCCTTTACCAGTCGTCAATCACTCTTATCATATCATCGTTCACACAATCCATCAATCATTTCCGTTCAGCTATAATATACAAAACAACTCACTCTATTTCACACTTGATGTAGTTTCCGCCGCTATCCTTCCCGCAGTGCCCCGTACTGGTTCCCTTCGAGTTGAACTCCTCGTAGCAGACTTTGTCAGCTCCCAACGTGCCTGGTCCCCAGACTCGCTCGCACTGTCGGTTGAGCGTGGGGCACTGGCCGGCGAAGCAGTACCCCTTGCCGTCCTCGCACGGCTCGCCGTTCTTGCGGTGCGAGTCGGGCGGGCAGGCGCCGGACTGCCCGGTGCAGGTTTCGTCGAGGTCACATTCGTTGGTTGCGTCTCGGCAGGTCACGCCTCGGGGCTTCAGCTGAAAGAAACGGCTGATGATATTCGTGAAGCAAGATGTAAAAGGCTATCCTTATATTTTCTTAGAAGTTTTTTTATACAACTAGTTGATGGAACAAGCAGATGGACCACCTGATGTTAAGTGGTTACCATCACCTATATAATAAAATAATATAAATAATAAAAAATCTTTATTTGTAAGAAAGAAAGGTTACATATAGGTAGGTACATTAGCTTATTATAAGTATTACAGTAAGTTTAGGCAGAGAACCAAGAAAATTTTTGGTTAATTGAATACAAAATGTGTGAAAACCTTTGTAATATCTATGCGTAGACACCTCGCTCTAACTAAGTATGATATACTTGTATATAGACGCATTGCCTCGTAAGTCACGGACGATAGGAACGTGCCCTACGATGCACTGCCCTGCGTCCATTAACTTATGGCATACCGTTGTTAAGCCTCATGCGCCTGTAATTACACCGGTGACCACTCTCTTCAAACTGAAACACAGCGTTGCTGCTTGCCGGCAGAAAAGTCATGGTGGTAATACTTCCCCGGACGGGCCCTTCACAACGAGCTCTACTACTTTTAAAAGAATTAAGAAGTTTTCCTATTCATTAGTAATTAACCTTGAATTAGAGCTAGGACCTTTTTGGCACAACAGAACAGGCTGGGTCAAAAATGTAACATTTTACATTCAAAGGTGTAGTGACTCACATGGCATTTTTCACAACACTCGCCGGTAGCACATTGAGCTTCTTTCGTCAGGCGACAGGTGAAGGGATCACAGCAAGGATTGTTGTTCTGGCATTCGTTGATGGTACCACAGTCGCATTCTTCGCCCTCGTCCAGCCGCCCATTACCGCATTGATGGTGGATGACCAGCTGAGAAAAAACCGTTTCAATCATCGTCTGATTAAGATACAAACATAGAACTACATCAGATGGAGTCTAAAATAGTTCGGAACGTATAATTAATCACATGAATGACTAGACATCAAACAAGATAACGAGTAACCTAGGAACATTTCCTCGCCCACCTACTATTATAATGGCTTCAAAGTAAGACGTTTGGCATTTGATATTATAACTCCTAACTACATTGTTGGGAAACAGGGGGATTCTCGCGTAACTCACAACCCAAGTTCAGGAAAACAATTTTTGTTCTACGACTTTCATGCGAAAAAATACTTCAGTTTATCGGATGCTCATCTAGTTACCTCCCGCTTTGCGCACGGGAAAGTTGAAAACTTTATTTCCCGCGCCGTCTATTTTTCTTCTGATTAAATTCATTGCGAGTTTCTGGATAATTTACTTCTTCGGACACGAACGTCTTTATTGCTCGTTGCGGCCAGTTGCCTAGAATTAATTTAGTTTACGTGAGCCTGTTCTTTCGAAACTTGAACTCGAAACATTGGGCGGATAAATACGAGGAAACAATCTTTGTGCTCTTTTTCCCATCTAAAGCCGGTATTTACTCTCAAAAATAGGACAAATTTTCAGCATAGAAACAAATCAATCAATGCAAAAAAAAACTTAATATCGAAGCGTAAAAGAATAGTAATAAAATATGCATCAATAGATTATGAGAACATTTGAGCTCCCTTCTCAACTTGTTTGGTCCTACAATGATAGAATTGATGTCGGAAATCACGGCGCCCGGAGGAGAATATACCGCAGAAACATCCGTGACGTCACAATCATCTTGTCGATAAATATGTAAACGTAGAGAATCGAAGTGAGAGAAGCAAGGAGCATTATCATTCGGCGGTATGTAAATTTATTCCAATAAACCGTCGGGACTCTCGTTCCTGTTATTATATATTCGCAAACGAAGAGATAATTCCGCGCGCGGGCAGCCCGCATTACCATAACTTTTATTAAAGGAGTGGGCCTCCGGAGCGGGAACAATACGCCAGCTCTGATTAATTTCCAACGTGAAAATCTGTTTTGCATTCGGATGAACCGAGCGTGTTAATAAGGAGCGTGCGATGAGGACGCCGAAGCGGCGCCCGACGCCCGCCGTCGCCGCCGCCCACCGCTCGCGACTCCTCTCTGGCCCCGCTCCGGCGTTCGAGCCGGATGCCAGATTTGAAAACGGGGTTAACTTCTGAAGGTCACCCGAGTATAAAGTTACTTCAAAATACTCGGTTTTGTTACTGAATTAATTGTCATCGCTTTCAAACAAAGCTGAATTTAGATTCTAAGGCCCTTATTCATGATGGTATTTGAGCGCGTCAATAGCTTATCAAACCGTTAAAGTGCTGCTGTCTCATTTCGTTGGAATAAATGTGACAAAGACAAGAATACTCTATAGAGCCGCTATAAAATGCCAGAGATTATGAATAAGAGGGTAGTTATATAACTCTCAACTAGGACTTTATCAAAAGACCTACAAATGACGGTGAGTATTTTAATGACGAAAACCTGCAAATGGAATGTGTTTTCAATCATTTGCTCCGAATCCGCAGTTACCTATTTATTTTGCGAGCGTTTTAGCGAGTACGTTTACATAAATCCAACTAGATTTGTTTTCAAACTAACAACTTAAACAAGTGTTAGCAGCTCAATGGTACTAGTAGCAGCCTGATCTGAATTGCACTGAATTTGTTGAACAGAACTTGTTTGACCGACTAAATTACACGTAGATATAACGATAAACTCTAATACTACACGTACCAAATATTATGTCGAGTGCCCAATTAAGCATGCAACTACATATTTGGATAAGTGTTTAGTTTGTTTAGTTAGCGGCTGTTATCAAGGATGAATATTATCATAAAGCCTGACGACCTCAGTGGCGCAGCGGGCGAGAGTCCGCCTGCGACGCAGAGGTTGCGGGTTCGATTCCCGCCTTGGAACAAATTTGTGCACGATCTGCAGAAATTTGTTCATTGGTCTGGGTGTTTTCTATGTATAATAAAAATATCTATTTATGTAATTATATAATGTATTAAATATATCAGTTATCTAGTACCCATAACATAAGCTTTAGTAGCTTACTTTGGGGCTAGATAGTGCTGTGTGGATTGTCCAGCATTATTTAATTATTTATTTATTTTATTTTATAAATGCATGCTCATATAGATCGGATAGTTTGAAATAGAAGCTTTGCAAACAGTGATGATGTATTTCAGAGATGACGAGTAATCAGTTGCATCTGCTATTTTAAATTATCAAGCGTTTAGAATGACGAATATTATGAGAATTCATTTATTCCTAGGAGTGATAGGATAACAGCTTTCAAGTATTAGCCCATTGGTTCTAAATAGGTCTCAAGAGTTGGGACCCTGTATTTAACCTCGGATATATTAATAGATGAGTTACACAAAAGAGCTGCCAGGATCTTACCAAGTGGAAATTTGTAATCTCTGCCTACTCCAAAACAGGCATGTAGGTTTATATCTCGCGCACTCGCTCAAATAATTCCATAGTCCACAAACTAAACAAAGTATCAGTAGGAAGATTCCAATGCAAATGTGGAGAGTATTACAAGAGAGGCGGGTAAAAGGTCAATACCACCCGCTGGAGCGTATCCTATGGAAATGAGATGTATTACTACTACCCAGGCTCAGCATCGCTGAATTACTTACAGTAAACACACTGGCCTGGGAGAGATCCTGCCGCCGAGAGAAGCCTAGAAGAGATCTTTACTGAGCGAACTCTCTTTACTTTTTATAACCGCATGTATTTCTCTAATTAAGTTCTGCACGGTGCATGTACAACAAAGTGTTTATTTTCTTCACTCATTTACTAGAACAATAAATAAGTATATCTATATATTTTTCTGCATTAATGCACATGTGCGTAAATATATACACGCACGAAAATTTTAAACAATATTGATATAACGTTATATTTTTGTGCTTTTACTGCTTATATAGTATTTGAACTGTGCTGGGTCTATGATTAAGGCATTCGCAGCAAGTGTTCCGGTATTAGATTATACTGAGGATGTTTGTTGGTACTGAGGAAATGGAGACGAACTTTCATTATCTGAACAAGATTAGGATTTCGTTTGGCTCCCTAAGCATATTGATAGTTTGCTATCTTAAAATCACAGTCAAAGAGCTTTACTTTAGATACTTATACAAGGTAGGTACTTATATCTGCATGCAACAAGGTACCGTACCCACTTAACCTTGCTTTGTCTTGCCGTCTTGCCGGAGGAGCTAAAGTCGCATCTCTTGCGTCGACTCGCTGTACCACAAAAGTCGACATTCACAGACTATATAGAATCTTGTCATACGTCCAAACATAATCCAATCATATAGGCCCCCTTTATAGGGGGTCTCTATTATTAGAGACCCCCATCACGGTAACCCTCTCCTCTCCTTTCAAAGCTGTAGAAGTCTCGTGGTCTCTATTATTAGAGACCCCCTAAGAGACTTCTCTTCTTTCTCTACAGCTTTGAAAGGAGTCAAGCTTGCTAAAAATCCCGTCAGATAACCTCTCACGCATAAACCACCCAAGAATCTAAGTGCTGAAATAAAAAAAAACAATAACACTAAAATAGGTACGGTACCTCGTTAGGTTTGTTGAGCAAGCACAGCCCCTGTCCGAGGCGCAGTTCATTGATGTAATCATTCTTAGAGCAGTCGGAGAACTTGTACGGCTGTACGTTGTCTGAACCGACGATGGACTGCGCCATGATGCAGCCGTGCCAGTCTCGACAGAAGCACTGCTCTCGCCCGTCGTCGTGACCCATGCCTGAACAATCAGCTCGTGTAAGTTCAGGCAATTCTGCTGTCGAAATTGAACGAACTACTGACCGTGGTGTTCACCACGGAATAAATAATAGTTGAACCTGTAACATCTTTAGGATGCAGTTAAGAATTAGGCTATTTCAAAATTATTAAGAAACATCAAAGCGAGTGATTCTTTGATTAGATTTTTATGGTATCCCAAATGCTATGAACCTATAAAATATGCAAAAAAGTTTTTTTAAGACAGAAGACATAATATTTTTAATCAACTAGTAGCACCCCGCGGTTTCACCCGCGCAGATTTAAATCCCGGTATTCCCGCGGGATAAAAAGTAGCCTATGTGTTATTCCAGACTATAACCAATCTCTCTGCCAATTTTCATCCAGATCAGTTCAGCCGTTCCGGCGTGAAAGAGTAACAAACATCCATCCATCCATACTTACAAACTTTCGCGTTTATAATATTAGTAGGATAATATACTAATATTATCCTAGTATGATAAAGCGCATATAGTAGTAGGATAAAGCGCAGGGTAACGCTATCCGGGAGATTAAAATATTCCCGTCTTTGGGTCGAAAGGAAACCCCGTCTTGAATCATACAAACACTCTTTAACTAAAGCAATGTGTACTTACCGATATTGTGGCCTATCATATGCGCCATAGTCCCAGCTAGCAGATGTGGTTCATACGTGTTGGTGTCTACTGATATGCCCACAGACTTTGGAGTGCAAAGCGTATCAGGAACTGATATACCCGATTCTCCTCCGGGAAATGTCAATCCACTGCAAAAAAACAAACTTTTGAAAAAATTGCTCCATTTTTAGGAGTGCTTTGCTGATGCAACTTGATATTTGAGAAATGAAATGGTTGAGTCCACAACAAAAAAGTCATTTTAGAACTCTATAACAGGGAAAGTTTTAGAGCGTGAAAGTAGAATACATAAACTCGCAATTTGTTCCAAGTTAACGAAATGTAAAATAAAATAAAGTGAAAAAGAAGATTTTTTCTATTTTATTATCTTGAACACTATGGTTTGTTAACACCTGCTGCATTTCCAACGTTAGTTAGCTCGAAAAAGACAAAATAGTGAACTTCGTTTTTCATTAATAGTTTGCAATTACAGTTTTTCTGCATAACTTCATTGTGCTGCGATTATTAATTCTGTGAACTTACACGAGTTAATAAGTTCTGATGATAATATTGAGGGCTAGGTGCTGCTTTTGTTAATTGGGTATTTTAGGGAAAATAATATGGGGATCAATCAGATACCTATTAGTAGCCTAGGTTGCATTGAATTAAGTTAGAACGTAATTTCAATTTCAATTTATTTATTTGGTGAACTTATAACAGAGGTTACACAACAAGAGAGAACACTGAAAACTGTATTAAGTCAACTTGTGTCACAGTTTCCAGCACTCAACCTTCGGCAAAGACGAGATGACGTTCACTAACTAAACTAAAAGTTACATAAATTTAGCAAAAATGAAAATTTTGGAGTGTTTTGTGTGTAGTGTAGGTGTTGTGTAACTGTATGTGTGTTATTATTGTGTATTACTTAACAGGAAAATATTATGTGCAGGGGTGTGTTTGTGTGTGATGATGTCTGTGTGTCTGAGAGTTCTCCTGATTACACAAGTCTCTTAAGAGTTCAGGTTTCTCAGGAGAACTCCCATGTGTGTGTATGTGTGTGTGTCTGTTGCGGGGAGATTGAATGTATGAGTGAGTGTGTGCGATAGATACACTTAGTGAGATTTAGGGATTTAAAAATAAATAATAAATGATTAAAAATAAAATTAGTGTCTGAAAAGGGAAATCCTAAAAACAGAATAATGTACGAGCTGGGACCTTTTAAAACAATTAGTCGGAGCGTTGGTAATAAAAATTATAATATCTACCCTCTACGGAGGCATTACTTTGTCGTGAAGAGATTAAAACCATATGCGGGACGGTGGAACCCTCGCTAATGTTTGGCGTTATGCTGTTTGGTCGCTGACGTAGGTTCAATTATTGCAAAGAACAATTAGGTACCTACTTTATTAACCAAACGAGTGGTGTTGCAAGTTCCATGCCTTGGATTGAGCTGTTGTTATAAAGCGGTGTTCTAAATCGGGTAGATCTAATAACAGCCTATTACGCCAACTTGTGTCCTGAACGGTATTGTAATTTTCGATCCATTTATAAACAATTTACTTTGTCTGCGTTAAATTATTCTAAGTTCTCACAAAATGTTTGGTTAAAGAAATGCAAAATTCTCACTAATCACTTCTTCTAACTAGAAGCTCTTAGTGACAAAGCTCTGTGCAAATAGTCTTCATTTAGTTTTTCTGTCTTCTGCAAATATGTTTTGAAGTTGTTTCATTATCCAATAGGAGGTTTAAGTGGAACCGGCGTAAATGGAAGGAAGGCTTTTTTGGCTCAGCAAGCAATGAGTTGCGAAACGTGGAAAGCGGTGCCATTGACAAGAAAGTACTTTCTTTGAGAGCTTTTTGGATAGATTGGTAAAAACGGTTCAGCAAAGCAATGTTTACTTTTAAGATAAATTAAATGGCAGCTGCGTTGAGCATTTGAGTAATCCTTCATGTTAAACAGAATGTCTAGGTAACTTTACGGTTAAATTGGATTTTAGTAGAAATGTTTCAGCATGGAATTTAAGTCGTGCATAATCTAAACCAAACAAATGGTTTTTCAGTTAGCTAAAACTAATCACGTAATGTTATTCTTGGATGTGATTTTATACTGTCTGGTTTCAAGTAAGAATTACGCTATTTTGGGATCCCAAAGTTCGTTTAACTTTCCTTCACAAAAAACTAAGCTCACTTCAAGCGGTATAAAAAGGCGCGTCATAATGGAACATTAACCCTCCACCTGCCAGAAGCCCCAAAAATGTGATAATCGATCTATCGAAGCTCATAATCTATCGACCGAGACACGGAAATTTCGACAAACTCGGTAACAACTCGCGATAAAGTCGGAACCCGAGTTATTGCAAAGATCGCAACTTTGACTCGATACCGACGAGTATCGATTACAGGATATCCGAGATTATACTCGCATTAGTTCGCTTGATGGATAATCATTCGGAACTTTGCACGATGTTGATACGAGGGCGATGAATATGATAAAATGTTAGACGTTTTTTCTTTAACATTTATTTGCTGTAGGCTGCTGGTCGAAGCTCTACATAGTTATAAAATTATAGAAGTGCTCGATTACATAAGTACCCAACATATCTGAATCTGTAAAAGATTTGAAAAGAAATCTGCTATTGAATTAAAACCACGCGAATTTGTAGATCATAATAATATTAAACTTCGTAGACATTCGTAGAGCAGCTACGAAATTATGTTGACCGCTACGCGCCTTTTTACAAAGTAATAAAACCAAACATACACAGCAAAATAGACTTTGGGGTTTCATCAGTAGGTTTAATTTTGACTGGCAAGCTTTGGACAACGTACTCTTTCGTTAGTAACTTCTACTCACCGGTTACATAAACAAAACTGGGAAACGTTAGAAATTGGATAAAATTCTCGTGTTTACAGACCAGGCGCCTCCGGCAAAAGGGTTGGATTCTATTTAATTTCTCTACTAAAGTCTATTACATTAGGCAGGTTTGTTTAAGTTGTCTCTATCGAAGGGCTCTCGACCTACATGAATACATTATTCAATAAAATTAAAAGACAACTTTCTTGATAAGGCTTTGGAGATGGTATAAAGATTCAACTGCAAATAACCAAAAGTGAAATATTTACCTGTTTTATGAATTTCTTATATAATATGAGAAACATTTTGATCATAAAAAAGGGTTTCATTTTACGTGAAATCAGAGTTCAACCAACTTGATCAACGTTGATTGCGTAGCATTTACGTATTCACTTTGCTTGTATTCACAAATGTGTTTCAAAACCGAGATCAAAAATCATATTTAGCTACCACAAAAAAGCACACAAAATAATAAATTGCAAAACTTTGTTGTATAACAAACATAAACAGCGAGTCACATTACGCGTCACGAAGTTTGACACCACAAGCCTGGTATCGACTTACAAAACCAATGCATACAAGTTACCCTAGAGTACTCGCTCTGGTTCAACTCATACCTACCTACTACTGCTGGATGCTATGTTATTTAACTTAGGGTGGATGAGCCATGACCATGATTATAATAAAATAGTACTGTATGATTGTATAACAGCTCTTTTGTAAATTTAGAAAATTAAGAGACAAAATAAAGTTTTATGTATTATTTATTTATTTATTTATTTATTTATTTATTATAAACTTTAATTAACACGGTGAGAAAACCAATTACATTAATTAAAGCAGTTAAAATTACATAAAATTAAAATTATCAATTTAAATATTAAACAGGTAGGTACAAAACAGTAAAAATGTCAAAAAAAAAAACTATTAAATTTAGACGAACAGAATTTACAACAATCACTAAATGTCACAATTATAATTTAGGAAAGACTCTCACAAAAACACAAACACAAAGTCAAAAGTTTGGACCAGCTGTCGGCGAACAGGTCGAAGTCAGGGTTACTACCGAGGAGAGCGTTGAGTGCAGTGAGCGTGCGCGGGATGGGAGAGCCGGCTCGAGCCACCGTGCGGCACGCCGGCACTGCAAACAACATATGCTTCCGACCCCGACAGTAATTGTTAGGAACGTAGAGTCGACACAACACACCACCCAGATCTATTGCGTCAATTTTGTTGCGGAAGATTTTGCAGACTGCGGTCAACTGGTCGTAAGAACGCCGTACCTCCAGCGAGTTATACCCCAGGCAACCTAAAAGAAACTTAGTGGGGTAGAGGAATGGGTAGTAGCCGTAGCGACGCTTGTAAAGGTACCGCAGAAACGCTTTCTGAACTTTTTCAAGAATGAGCGCGTAAGTGACTTCGTACGGGTTCCATACACAAGCGCTACATTCCAATTTACTTCTAACAAGTGCCGAAAAGATTAAGCGAATGACATGTAGGTTATCAAAATCACGAGCATTTCGGAGCACAAATCCCAGTCGTCTAAAAGACTCTTTCGCCAGCGATGTGATATGATCGTGGAAAGTGAGCTTCTGGTCGAAAGTGACACCCAAGTCCTTATTATATTCTGTTCTATTGTCACGATATCACGATACAAATATTTCTATCTTTGTTTTAGATAAGTCTATAGTACATAGAGGCGGTTTTTTTTTTATACAACTAGCTGATGGAACAAGCAGATGGCCCACCTGATGTTAAGTGGTAGCCATCACCTATAAACAAAACATTGCCCCGTAGGTCACGCACAATAGGAACGTGCCCTACGATGCACTGCCCTGCGTCCATCAACTTGAGGCATACAGATGTTAATGTTATACTAGGGGTGATCCAAAAGTAATGATAATCAGTTATCAGTCAGTCTACTGCACACAAAAATACAAAAAAAATATCAGTCACTTGCTCAATTACCAACTAGTTCAGGAAAAAAAAATCATATAAATAGGCCACGATTCCCGGGAGCTACATTCATTTGAATACGGACTGTCAAGGAGTGAACGCTGTTCCATCAAGACAACGCACCGGTTCACAAAGCTGCAATTGCCATGGCTGCGATTCAGGAAGCGGGCTTTGAGCTGGTGGATCACCCCCCCTATTCACCAGATCTAGCCCCCAGTGACTTTTATCTCTTTCCACGACTCAAGGAACATCTCCGAGGCAAGAAATTTGACGATGATAGCGACGTGATGGCCGCGGTTGAGGACTTTTTTGAGAGTCAAGATAAAGATTTTTTTTCTAAGGGAATTTTAGGTTTAGAAAAGAGATGGACTAAATGTATAGACTTGCTAGGAGACTATGTTGAGAAATAAATTTATTTTTTTATTTTATTCATTGTGTTTGTTATTGATTATCATTACTTTTGGATCACCCCTCGTATGTTATTTTTGTACGACGAATAGAATTACCACAGTAAATAGTATTCAGTAGCATGCCGAAATCAGGCCAAAGAAATCTGGGCCGTCCTTAAGCGTGATGGGTCGATGACAGGAAACTCAAACAGGACAGGAGATGCATAGCTAGCAGAAAATGATAATAGCCTTTTCCTCACCAGCTGCTCCAAAGACGCCAATAACTTAGGATGACCTCCGAGTTGGTCAAACTAGCTTGTATTTCTTGAGGATCCTATTCTGTCCTTTTAATAAAGTAACATGAAGAATTGGTAATAAATATTGAAAAATAAATGAAATTTATGGTGACATTAAATCAATGAAACGAACCAATTTGTCTCAGATTACGAAATAGTGAATGCAAGAGCCCATGTTCGTTTCATTTATTTAATGTCACCATAAATTTCATTTATTTTTCAATATTTTTTACCAATTCTTCATGTTACTTTATTAAAAGGACAGAATATAATAGTTCGTTTGAGCGTTTAACATTGTAGCACCTTTTCTCGAGTAGGTATCAATTAATTAGGTCAAATTGAATTGGGTGTTCTCGTGATATTGTTAATGGATACGGAGACAGTGAGAGATGAGTAAGGTGGACATAATATAACTGCAAGGTCGGTATGGGTAATACAGGGCGTGAATTGTTGAGATGTTTAGATAGGATCAAAAGGTATATTAACCGATACATGATCAGCGTTGTTTCCTGTGCAGCTAGAAGATATCCGGCACGTAAGTACTTGTCTCGCTCAATTTGTCATTAATCATTCAATATTCTGAAATGTAAATATGGGTACGTCTACGATACACACGATCCGCGCGTGATTTATAGAGTAATATTAAAAATATTGGCAAGTATTTGTGTATATTTTAATGACAGAATTAAGGGGGTGTATTTGAGTTAAATGTCAAACTAACAAATAGTGGAGAGAGATTTTGAGGAATGAACGGACGATAGTCAAAGCACATTTCGTGAACAAGGATTTCAGTGGTTAACAGACTACCTACTTGCAAGGGTTAGTGTGTTGTCCCTTGATTTACATATAAAATGGACGAATGTGATCACATAAACAAACCTTCAAAGGTTTATTGGTGCAATATTTCAATAACCTGTTTTATATTGACGACCTCAGTGGCGCAGCGGGCGAGAGTCCGCCTGCGACGCAAGAGGTTGCGGGTTCGATTCCCGCCTCGGAACAAATTTGTGTACGATCTGCAGAAATTTGTTCCGTTGGTCTGGGTGTTTATGTATATAATAAAAAATATCTATCTATGTAAGTATAAAATGTATTAAATATATCAGTCATCTAGTACCCATAACACAAGCTTTGAGTAGCTTACTTTGGGGCTAGATGGTGCTGTGTAGATTGTCCAGCAATATTTATATATTTTATATTTTTTATATTGTGTTAATTAATAAAAGAAAACTATAGGTTAGCTTAGTTAGAAGCCCGAATCATTGTTGTTTGAATCAAAAGAATAAAGTGCGTGTTTGCAACAGATATACCAATGACACTCTGAAGATTATTGTGAAAAAGTCAATGTAGGGATTAGGCTCGAAATTGTTCTTCAAATGAACATATTGAGATGCCTATGTCTAGCAGTCAACTTCTTTAGCTTGATGATGAAATATCTTATTTACATAATAAACATGTTTCGATTGAAACTCGATCTAAAGTGCTGAAACTAATGCGCTTCTGTCGAAACGTTCTCAAAGCGAATACTTCGTCGGAGTAGCCGAATATTTCTCGTTTCCAAAACGCGGCAAAGACGTTAAGAGCCGAATTGAATTTGTATCCCAGGTTAAGATACAAGCTGTGCAGTGTCCTAGTTCCAGACTCCGCGTTTCAAACTAAAAGGGTTGAGTAAACAGATTTTAAGAACGGAGCGTTCTAGCTAAATATTTGTATGGAGTAAATGCGATCAGATGAATTCTGAATAAGAGTGCCGGAGAAACACTTTGGCGAGTTTAAGGCGGCGAAATGGCGAATGAGAGAATTATATAATTATTACAGAATACGCGTGTGCTAATGTATCAATCTAAACCTCTACCTATAAGAGAGGATCCTACAGTTTCTTACTTATCAACGTATAAAATAACATACCTACACCCTTAAAGAAATACAAGACACTACAATCTGTTATTTAACCGATACATTTGGTATATTGTTTTATTTAACTACTAGCTGATGCAATAAGCAGATAGCGCACCTGATGTTAAGTGGTAACCATCATCGATAGCAAAACAAATGACACAGAAAACAACAGACTGCCCTGCGTCCATCTATTTGAGACATCAAATGTTAAGCTTCGTTGTAATTTATCAGCAACAACACTTTTCAAACTGGAACTCAGCAACGTTGCTTGCGGAAAAAGGCATAGTTCTAGTACTTCCCCAAACAAGCCCTTCATAAAAAGATCTACTACTCTTAGAACTATTTTCATTGAGGCTCCACATTAACTCAATACTCAATACATTTATTGCTTACACATGGTTTAGTTCAGGTACATACATAGTTGTTGGGTGTTAGTAAGTATAAGGGTACGGCAACGTGGAGGCAGGCCGAGGTTTTAAACTATACCTATGCGCATAGTTGGGTAGGCACAGTAAAAACCTCTGGGTAGGTTTTATCTTATAAACACAGTAGGCACGAAAAAAATAAAATTTATATTCAGGTATTGGGTATGTATGTATGTGTACCTATTTTGTGAGTGTGTGCTAAGTATGAGGGGTTGGCATGCTTACGTAAGCAGCTGCGTGGTATCCTTCTCAACATTGAACAGCTTCCTGGCCGTGTAGTCGCTGAACTTGTGGATGGCTCGCGTGATGTCCTGCTTGCGATCGATGTCCGCCTGGTTAGCGCTCTGCCACGACTCTATGTACACTATGGACACCCTCGTGTTTAGCGTCCGGAAGTACTGTGGAAAGAAAAGAATAATGGTCATATAGAAAGAAAGAATGAAAGAAAACACATATGTTTTGGACACACACAATACATACTACACTTATATGTTGACTAGTAGCGCCCTGCGGTTTTACGCGCGTAGTTTTAAATGCCGGTATTCCCACGGGATAAAAAGTAGCCTTTGTGTTATTCCAGTCCAGACTATATCTCTGTGCCAATTATCCGTTTAACCGTTCTGGAGTTATAGAGTAACAAACATCTATCCATTCATCTATTCATCCATCCATACTTACAAACTTTCGCATTTATAATATTAGTAGGATAGGTATGTGTATGTGTATAAGTGTACTAGTTGCACCCCACGGTTTCACCCGCTCAGATTGAAATCCCGAATTTCCGAATTAAAAAGTAGCCTATGTGGTATTCCAGACTATAATCTACCTCTCTGCCAAGTTTCATCCAGATCCGTTCAGCCGTTCCAGCCTGAAAGAGTAACAAACATCCATCCATACTTACAAACTTTCGCGTTTATAATAGTAGTAGGATTGCTATCTAAGCTAAAGTGTGTTTTAGCCATGTAAACTGTACAAAACTAAAAAACACCCTAAAAGTCACGTCTGTTTTCAAGTAGACAAAGACCATGGATTTCCGCTCGCTTCGATTTAAATATACTCTTTTATACTTCATTGCTTCAGTTCTCGAAAGAAGCCTTTGAGGTGCGCTTGAAATCCTTTCACCACACTTTTATGACGAATTAGTCACGCGACAAGAAGAAGAAGCGTGCTTGCGCTGAAGAACGAGTAGGTAGAATCTTGAGATTTACCTACCTATAACCTAGAAAGACAAGATTTTGGTACAAGTCACCCCGATCTTGAAATCACACGAACCGACTACTATTTAAAGCGAACGGGAAATTTATTAACAATTAAGTCTTGTTAAATTATTTCGCGTGTTGTGTAGTTTGAGCGTAAGTAGCTAGTGGACAATTTTGACTACTAGCGTAAACATTTTCCCCAAAAACACGGTCAACTAATTTGCAAAGCTCCGGATAATAGCGAGTATGGCTTTAAAAACCTAATTGGGAGCTCGCATACCCAATTTCTAGCGTAACGAACTTACTCGCATCGCCGCTCCAATATACCCACCTCGAGTTGCATTATAAGATAGTGTTATAATACCGTGTTTTCGAGATTTTACGAAACTGCCGAACGTTGCAAAATGTGTTTAAGAAACTGGACACTTTCGAAACATGCTTTTGCAGAATCGACGGCATACAAAAACGATGGACAGAAAGCTAATTGGCAAAAGCGTTGCTTTGCTATGCAAATACTTGAACATTTTTGGATATGTGTAAGGACTTTTAAATATTATAAGTGAATACCGAAAACTCGATGATACTATAAACTTAGGAGTGCATTACAAGATTTTCTCAGATGTACAAAGTCAGGACTGACCTACCTTACGATTTACTTTCTAAAACGAGGGTACATAATATTCGATAGTAATTTTTCCATAGTGTAGTTGTTTCTCATTGTACAAGCATTGTTTAGGACTTTGTGTATGTCTATTACATTTGTGTATTTGGGATAGTAGCATGTTAAAAATTTGATTTGATTACGATATAGTCCCTAAAGTTTGCTTATAATGAGTATACTTACTACTAAAGATCTCTAAAACATTTTCATTCTCATAGAACCTTAAACCTTATAGAGATTTTATCTCCCAAATTAAAGCAACAATACGAGCATCCGCAATAAAATAACTAAGGAAACAGTTTGTTTATAAGGCTTATTATAGCACTTCTGCCGGGTGTCATCCCTCGTTATTACATAAGTGTAATTTCCGCTTTTTATCGGCGCCGCGCAAGCTGCCGGCCGGCCATAGAATTGAGGACATAATAGGACTGGAGTAAATTGTTTCGACAATGCCTGTAGCCCGCAATTTTGGCGGCAAGCGCTTTGGTTTGATATCAGTATCGGGGGTAAAGGAAAAGGTTGAGGAAGCTTATTCTGTAAATCGAAAATGGGATTGAGGTTGTGTCTGATAAACTGTGGGTCAGAATCGTACATCTTAATTTGTATTTGTTTTTTTTTTTTTTTTTTTTTTTTTTATACAACTAGCTGATGGAACAAGCAGATGGCCCACCTGTATACTCTTTTTCTTCTTGTTGTCTCACTAGCTTTTTCGAAAGTGTGGTGAAAATTAAATGTTACCTCAAAGAGGCTCCTTTCCAGCACTTGAGACATGTTTTAGAACAAAGTTCTATAGAACTTAGTTGCAGGTTTCTTTACGATGGATTAATCGTTGTATGATTAAATGATAGATTAAATGTTACCACAAAGAGGCTCCTTTCCAGCACTTGACACATGTTTAAGAACAAGGTTCATGCTTTGGCACTTTGGACAATACAATGTTTGATAAGAAAAAACCCATTAGTTTTCTCTTTGGGCGGCTTGTACTGATTTGAATACACGACCTTAGAAATTAAAATAAAACTTTTTGTATAGTTCAGCAGCACTTACTAGATCTGCAATATTGGCAACTTGTATAGCATCGTGGACCACCTCCGCTCTCGTGCTGCCGTTCCTTCTATCGAACATCGCCTTGTCGATCACCAAGGCGGTCTCGATGTACTTGGTGGTTTCCCTGACGTCACGCCTCCTTCGGTTCAGGGCTCGCAAACTGCTGTCCTGCCACCATCGCCAGCTTTGCTCGTTTTTTGCATGATTCGTGTTTGAGTTCCTGGGAAAGAGTATAGTGATTAGTTAGTGAAATAGATATAAATACAGCCAAGACATGATTTCGATTAACAGCTTGAACTTGGCATATTTTAAATAGTAAAAAGAATATATTTAATTTACATAATGATCATCATCAGCAGAAGTCTGATCACTGCTGGATTAAAACCTCTTTTAAACATTTCTATGGAAGAACAAATCTGATTCATCCACCCACTTAACGTGATCCTCACAAAGTCGTCAGTCCATCTCAAGGGTAGAAAAAAAAAGAAAAAGAAAGAAAGAAAAAGTTTTATTTATGACGATACGACACATGACAACAAGAGCGAAAAGAAACTAAAAAACAACAGATTTAATACATACATACTTAACACTAATCTAACAAGAATCAATTTAAGGGGGAATGTGTCTCTCAGTACTGTACATACGTCTCCACGTCACAAAATGGTGTCCAGCTCAGCATGATGTTGTGTTTGATGTTGGTAACACAACGCTCATCTTCCATCTCAAGGTTCGTCTTTTGGTTCGTGGTCACCATTTTAGAATTTTATTCCCCAGCAGTTGTCGGAACTTCGAGCTATATGACCTACTTATTGCTAATCCTATGAGCTATATCAGACCATAATAAAATACTTGATTTAAAATCCCGTACATTTCTCTAATCATTAAATTATACAACTTTTCCTATCTCGTAAATTCATACCTTTAAGCTGTGGAGCGCCATTTATAATGTAACAAAAAACCGTTTAAAAGCTATTAAGGCTAAGTCCCTTCCTCCCTTAATTCAAAGATGGGTTCTATCTAATCAAGTTTATCTTGAGACCATCATTCAGGGCCACCATTATCGGTAACCAGCCTTCCTCGGAAGCATTTCCGGGAAGTTCCCATTGCTGGCGTAAATAGAAATGATGCTACGACTTCGCAATATACTTGCTTAGTAATGCACAGATAGACGCTTTTCGGAAGCTATTAAGACATCTGTATAAATAATAATTATCTTCCACGAGATTTGTGTCGTCGTCCTCTTATTTACTTTTTTTTACTCTTCCTTTTTTTCAAACCTTCTAAAAAACCATTATATTTTTATTTGAGACAAATCCCACGAAGAGTTGAAAATGTTTTGAAGCGTACATGCGCGTGCCATGATTGCACACATTACAGGCGTATGCGCTTATTTACGTTTTCGATACGTCTGAGAATCACTGACTTTGCTGTACCGATGTACCTACTAGCACGCGCGTGCACGTTTTTTCCACTGCAAACGCAATGGTACTAACATAACCAGTGCATATTTATGTATAGTGCTATCATTTACAGTGGTATCAGTTAATTAAACACGGCCATCTTGTTCTTAAAACAACATATTTCTAACCAGCAGTGCTGAGTAAATATCTCATATACTCGTATGTAATGTATGCAATTCTTTTCAAGCGTGGGTTTTCGCATCCAGCTACTTTCCACAACTCTGACTTTGTCATCGACAGACATGTATTTTAACTACCTACTTAATTATGAACTGGTGTGGTCAACTAAAGTTGATTGACGAAGGCTTTCTTTGATCCTTTGATCAACGGATGATATTATTAAGTTCAGTTCTGCCCCCATTAATAAATCAAAATCATAACTAAGTAACGATTTTTGCTTTTATACTTCCCTATAAACCAGATTTGCGGATATTTATAATCCCGGTCGGAAATTACCTTGGGAAGATAAAAAGCTATCTCTGGGGACAACGGGCAAGCCTGTGAAGTCACCGTCGGATTTGCGCATAGACGCTACAGATATTCGAGCAAAGAGCATTAGATAAAATAAATAAAAATGTCGTCATTAGGTACATTACTTTAGTGTGGGCTGGTTGTAGTTTCAATCACAAAAAGGCTCGGGTTATTTAATCCAATTGGAATTATATTAGTCAGGAGAAGGACATGATTCAGGAAAACGACAAGGGTGTACAGTAGTCACAACGAATCTTCAGTTTGGCTCTGTGATTTTTGCGTTCCGTTTTCGCATGTTATCGTCATCAGCCTGGAGAACTCTACTCTAATCATCACGCAGTGTTCGTGAATATATTTCATAGATGATTTACTACCAGGGGCCGTACCACCATTTCTGGAAGCATTCTTATTTCAATATTTTAATACTTTTCTGTCAATGTCTTATATCAACTGCATAGAGTCTACTTTATGATCAAAAAGTAAAGTAATATTGAAATAAGAATGCTTCAAGAGATGGTGGTACGGGTCCATAACGGCACTATTGATTGTATCAAGTTATAAGATTTTTTTAACTTATGTAACTTCTTTTTCTAAGAAAAACGTTTTGAGGTAAATGTTAGTGCTCTAGCAACCGCGCTTGCAATCAGTCATTATATATTACTTGGATGTTACCCTTTAGATACACTAAAATAATTTCAAGAAATCAAATACGTGAAGCCCGTGAAACGGTATTTATTTTCTACATTTCTAGGAAATGTCAGATTTATGGGTTAGAGATAGATTACTTTACTTATTTTGAAAGTAAGAAATATTTTTCGCATTATATTTCATTGCAATAGGTATCAATAGCTTTTTATTGTGAGTTTTTTAGGAGCTAAGTCTATGACCTATGTGTACACGGAACAGATTAAGCTATTAAATCAAAAAAAATGACTACACGAATTTATGTAAAATGTAAAGTTTTATATATAAATAAAAGCGAGCAATGATGCGTATCTGTGCGTACTATCAGAATGGTTTTACCAACAAAATTTCAAGCTGCAGTGGTGGCTTTGCTGGTTAGGAGCTATCTGTCTCGGCTTTAGGCGTGCGTGAACAAAGCAGATTTGTCAAGAGGGAACCGTTATATTTGTCAAGGGTTCAGTGCCGTTATAAATGTCCCGATAAACATTCCTGCGTTTGTTCGCTGTCTAAACAACGTGGTTAATTGATGCCGCAGCAGTCTTCAAATGTTTACGGAACCATTAAAATCGTTGGTGCTACAGTTTGGAATAGTACAGTTCAATGTTTATCATAGCAATGATAGTCGAGAAAAAGGATAAATAGCTATGTTCTTACTGACGATAAAGGCGAACATCTAATAAATCTTCTCATAAGTTCTGCTATCGTAAGTATCAATTTTACATTCATTTGTTATTTTTCAGTTGGCTTGTAGATCTGTCTTTTAGTTGTGTCATAATCGAACGATTAACACTTATGACAAATATTTGTATAATGACATAAAATATTTCTTGCGAACCAGGGCACCATCTCTTGAAGCATTCTTATTTCAATATTATATGTTATATTGACAGCCTACGTAGCTCAGTTGGTAGTAGCTATGCCTTCTGCGCCGTAGGTCGTGGGTTCGATTCCCACCGTGAACTAACATTTGTGTGGTGAACATAAATGTTTGTTCTCTGTCTGGGTGTTATATAATATTATAAGTATGTATTTACAAAAAATAAGTATTATAAGTATCAGCTATCTGGTTCCCATATCTGGTTCCCATAGCATATATAAGCTTAGTTTGGGGCTAGATAGTGCTATGTGGAAAGTCCACCAATATTTATTTTATTTATTTATTTATATTACTTTTTGATTATAAAGCTGACTATGCAGTTGATATAAGACATTGACCTAGAAGTAATATTGAAGTAAGAATGCTTCAACAGATGGTGGTACGGGCCCTGACTCACACACAAGAATGAAATGTTATAACGAGGGCCAATGACGTAGTATAAGGAGAAAGAGTACTAGGTTCAAAACGTACAAGATTTGCCTAATTTGGCTGTATAATTCTTATCTTTTCGTATTATTTCAACTTTCGTCTTTCTGTTATTTTAACTATAAATTGAGTTTTAATACTCGTCTTCTCTGGCTGCTAAGCTAACCGATGAATATCAATAAAAAGTTTTCGTTCGTTAGTTTAATTTAAGTCAATAATAATAATTATAACAGTGCTCAATCATCCGTTTTGGTTTTGGTGGACACAGGTCCTTCCTCCATTTGGTTCAAGGATTAAACTAACACAAACTCGACTTAATTTAAGTACGCAAATCATTCCCGTTTCTATGGAGAACTTCGTAATTTAATCTATTCGAATAAACATTGTATCAATTAAAAGCGATTATAAACTTGAGAGACGTTCATTAACTTTTCAATATCAAATCACAGCTTAAACGGCATTTTCTGAAATGTCAATGGCCTCATTAAAATATCTCAAAGAGATATCAAAGTCAAATGAAATGAATGAAAGAGCACCCTTATCTTTGAAGTTACGTTTTCATTGGTTTCTGCAGGTCGGCCGATTTTGTGCCAACACCACGAAAAACGATGATTGCAAAAAATCTCATCGCATTGAGGAAATGAATTTATGAGCTACGAGTTACATACTCTGTATGTCTTGCAATATTAATAAATTATCAAATAAAGAATTACTAAGCACCGGTGGTCTAGTGGGAGTGACCCCGCCTTCCGATCGTAAGGTCGCAGGTTCGAATCCGGTCGTGCACCAATGGATTTTTCTATCGAAAAATTTATGTGCGCAATGCCAGTGCTCTTAAACGGTGAAGGAAAACATCGTGAGGAAACCAGTTAGTATTCTAACAGCGGCGATGGGCTTGCAACCTGTCACGTATGGAATACTAACTACTGCAAAATGTGGGTATGTGCCAAATGTAATGTTTGGACGGACCTCTGACTACCCCCCTTAGACCTCCTCAAAGAATCTTGAATTAGTACCTACTTGGTACTGGGAGATCTGAAGGGATATCTACCGTGCCTGGGGATCAAAGTCGTGAAGCTGTTTCGTGAAGCTGTTTCAGTTTCAGAATTACTTGAGTTTTATGCACAGGAAAAAAACAATGGTAGGTACCTACCATACCATTTTGACGCAAATATGAAAAGTTATCTATGCTCACCGATTCCCTGAGATAGCTCCGAATATCTTCTGGTTCGAGGTCATTAAGACCCTTCTGTAAACTTTTGACATTGTTTTGATCACTCATATGAAAATAATACAAAAGCAAAAAGAAAATATTTTATACCTAATAATTGGACTGCTAATAATTTATTGGTTTCAATACCAACATGGCAAGCTATCTTTGGTAAATGCTCGAAGCAAGCTATGCGCGATGCGAATAAAATAATATGTTCGAAATTTGAATTTGTTTAGTCGCGTCGCATCTAAACAAATTCAAATTTCGAACATATTTTATTTCTGTTTGTGGCCAGGATGTGGCTAGGTGCAATTTTAATTTGAAAACAGAATGATGAGAAAATAATAATTTCTGACAGTTCATTTTGTAAATGGAAAGTGCCTCCTAAAGTTGCAAAGATAATTTTTCATGAGTATTTATATAGATTTTGTAAAATGTTCGCCTACGCCACGTTTGCTTCCATCAGTCATATTTTAGTGTCCCGAGGGCGTTGACGTTCTGTTAGTTACACGGGACTTGTATTCGATTCGAGGCGTACGTGAAGCGAGTTCGTATGGCAGCCACGTACAGACGTAGAAAATGCCCCATGCGGTGCATCGGGAATGAAATATTAATTGTATCAATGAAATTGCAGAAATAAAATCGTATTCTAAGAGGCATATTGAAAAGTTATAGGATATTTTATTTTTCTTGAATAGGCTATTTGGTTTAGATTTTAAAATTTTAGGTGTCAGCTTTTTGCAAAACTTATGTAATCCGACCTCTTTTCGAAGGAAGTTAGAAATATTGATATACTTAGTATTTTTCTAGCCTACCTGATGTTGAGTGGTAATCAACACTTATGTGGAAAGTAACGCAATAGTCATTGACTGTAGTACAACATAGTATACTCGTAAATAGAAATATTGTAAATAATAACATTTTTACAGACAAAAATTATTGAGCAAAGGATATTTTGTCACTTTCCTTAGTTTGACCTTGTGGAAACTATACAACGAAAAACAAAAGTGGAATGGCCACGTGCGTATGTTGTAACATATTTCGGAAGGAGCGCCCTTCAACCAATGACCTAATGCCCCCGTCTATCGCATAACCGTGTCGTCTAAATCCAAAAATCGATAGAATAAAATCCCGACATTCCTTCGGGATCCCCGAATATTAAGAGGGCGCCTTTTCATCAGTCGACGCCAACAAATTGGGAGCGACTGAATGATTTATGAGGCATAAGTGGTGGGGATGGCCCACAATGTCCGGATAGATTTCGACTGTGTAATGCTCTGTATGTTGTATCGCATTCCGGTTATTATCATGTGGATGACTTTATCATTGCAGCGTATGGGAATAAAAAATCCACAACAAACTTATTCAACCAATAATGTGGACATTTCGCGTAATAGAAGATAGAATTCAGGAAAGTATAAATAACCAGATATCTGATCAAAATGTTTTTGTTAAAACATACTCAGATGATATTAATAATTTTGATGAATCAAAAATTTTGAATTTGTTGCTTTTGGCGCTTGAAAAGATTATGAGTGCGGGGCAGCTGAGGTCTGACCTGAAAAACTTTTTCTATCATGCAAAAAAGGAGAAAACACCTGTCATTGAAAATATAAAGCCTTGTTTGAAATATTTTATCTTTTTGTTAAAGCGCTATCATCGATACTTTGACAACCGAACATTGACGAATCCCTACGGATTTGGCCGATTGCATTCTCACAAAGTAAGCTAGCTCGTTGCGTAACTAGGTAGGTATTCTGACACAAATAGCAATTCCCGTGAATTCATCTCTATTTGCGCCGATTCTAAAGGAGAATCACGTACCCATCGCATTTACAGCGCGATCGCCAATACAGAATGGCGTGGGCGCGAGAAATAGCTTTTTTCTGTCTTGCTGCAGTAGCGAGAAGGAAATACCTACCATGTAGGTTATCATCATTAATTAATTTCATTCATAGATCGCCTAGTTTGAGCCTCGCTGTTCAATTATACTTACCCTTTAGATCAATAATTGTGTTCTAAAGGTGATACAATATAATCTTGTCTTTTTTGTTTATTACCAAACAAACCAAGAAAAACAAATCTTTAAAGTTTCGAATGCTTTAATATTTCCCTGTTGTTTTTACATGTAAATATAAATTATTAATAAAAAAGTTTAGCGATTAAAATCACAACATTTATTTCATTCACAACATTCCATAACACAAGCTTTGAGTAGCATACTTTGGGGCTAGATAGTGCTGTGTGGATTGTCCAGCATTATTTATTTATTCAAGAGAAGAGATAGATAGAGATCTTATGCCGTAAGAAAGTTGCCGCTAGCTCGTGCCGTTTAAACCCAGTGATATGCCCCGATATGGACAATAGGTATAGGTCGCGTCAACCAAAAAGAATGCTGAAAAACCAGTGGAGGGGACGTGGTTGCGCATAAATACTCGCCCCTCCGTATCCTTCTGGCGTTCTTTTTGCGTGACGCGCACTATAATAAACAATAACATTATGACAGAACGCAAATACACGCATTATCTCGACACCTGCTCAGCGTGCATGCTCGTGCATAATTGATTTCGAATGTCTGTCAGCGGCTGGATGTATCGAATTCACGATAAAATGATAAATGAATTACTTTGAGGTATCGACCGCTGCGGTAGCTAGGGACAGGCAGATATTAATCGAGTCGCAATTTAATTTAATTAGTCTCTCGAGTATAATATCTAGCCTTGTGCTAAGCCTTTGTTAGACGCTGCTTGTTTGATACTTTAAGACTTAAGGCGCAAATAAAAAATATTTTTAAGTGGGTGCCTACAAGAGGTTTGAAATAAGGCCCCTCAACTAGTCATGTCTTAATTATAGACTGCATATTTGAGACTCGAAATCTTTTAAAACTATAAAAAACACTGTTTCAAGAACCCCCTAGCTACTGTAAGTTTTTAGGAAAATCCTCAGCAGGCTTAGTGCTCGTAGGCCTCAGCAGGGAGATCTACAGCCTAAGTGTTCTCTGGAAGTAGTTCCTCGGAAACCAAACGATGCGAGACCGCAAAAACAAGGACTAAAATATTTACAGTATGTTAGTTGAATTCGTCCACAACTTGATCCCCTCATCTCCTTTCTATCATCGGACTACCCGACGTACGGAAGGAAGACATCCGTTCATGGTTGACTTACCAACTGCCCGCACCAAGCGCTTTGCTTCAACTTTCTTAATGCGTACGGCCAAAGAATGGAACTCCTTGCCGGCGTCCGTTTTTCCGAATACCTATAATTTGGATGCTTTCAAGAGAAGAGTGAATAGGTATTTTCTAGGTAAACGTGCCACATCGTAGACTGCATCATCACTTACCATCAGGTGAGATTGTGGTCAAACGTTTTACCTATATGTAATAAAAAAAAAAAAAAAAAAAAATTCGTGTGCGAGTCAAAGTGAGAAAAAGTAGCAGCACTTCACTACGACGTCATCTGCACGTTAACCAAAAGCTATACCTACCAAACGTAGCGTAAAAAGTTAGTTTGAAAAGAGTTTCCCTTGCCGACCAACTTTGAAATTATTTCCTCACATAAATTCAAACAGAATTCAAACTGGCACAACTACTCGTAGTTATGCGGGATCGAGAGCGCTTAGCTAAAAGAGGAATCCGGCTAAGTTAGGATCTATTCACACTAGTAGCACAGTGAAGTTAATGGTAAGTTCGTGTAGTGAAGGTGCTATCATTCGTAGAATTTTTAGCTGTCAGTCTCTGTGACGTTATGCTAGCCTTGGTGTTAGCGGAAGATATTAGTTTGGCGACAACATCTGTCATTTTATCTTTGACGACCTCAGTGGCGCAGCGGGGTAGAGTCCGCCTGCGACGCAGAGGTTGCGGGTTTGATTCCCTCGGAACTTTGTGTACGATCTGCAGAAATTTGTTCCAGCGGTCTGGGTGTTTTCTATGTATGATAAAAATATCTATCTATGTAAGACTATAATGTATTAAATATATCAGTTATTTAGTACCCATAACTCGAGCTTTGAGTAGCATACTTTGGGGCTAGATGGTGCTGTGTGGATTGTCCAGCATTATTTAATATTTATCTTTCCGAAAATAGATCTTGTCTGTTCCTCACTCGCCTTACTTTTTTGTGTGCTCCCTGGCTCAGCACGGAATTGTGTAAAAACTCCTTAGTCCGGTTTAAGTTTTTTGCATTATTCACTTCTTCCACCGAGTTCGGACAAACCTCGTGATTAATAACTTGAAAAGTTGGTTTTTATACGTATGATGGGAAATAATAGTCTTTGTTTGTAGTTCCGAATGTTTCTTCGCGGAGATAATTAACAATGTTTTTGTTCGTTCCTACTCTCATCTATGTTTTAGTGTTTACTTCCTGGGGTATAAGATGAGCAGATAAATCTCAAAGCCTATAATCTCAGTTCTTAGTTGGATCTTATAATATCATCATTTATACCTCCTTCTAAATACCTCCCTTGTACAAGACAAATCATCATGGTTAACACTCCTATTACCGGTAGTTTGATGTTTGAGAAGCTTCACTAATCACTATCACTACATAGTATAAAACAAAGTAGCTTTCTCTGTCCCTATGTCCCCTTGTCCCTTTGTATGCTTAAATCTTTAAAACTACGCAACGGATTTTGATGCGGTTTTTTTAATAGATAGAATGATTCAAGAGGAAGGTTTATATGTATAATACATGCATGATATGTGCACCCGTGCGAAGCAGGGGCGTGCGGGCGGGTCGCTAGTATTTGATAAAATAAAACCAAAAAGTCGATTGGTTTTGTTCGATTTGGGTTTGGCCAATCAAGCATTGCCGCGTTATGGTCGACTCTACACATATAATAACCTTGTAAAAGTACAAATACATTTATTTACCGAAAGAATCTTGCTTTAATGTACTTACATGGTGTCGGGGTCATCAGCCATGGCCTGCTCGAGGAAGGAGATGTGTTTCGTCCGCCTGCTCTTTGCTCGGAACTCCAGTTTGTTGGCGCACCCCTTGTTCGCCTTCGTCCGCGCCTCAAATATCACATGTGGGTGCTTCTGCTGAAACGAATCGGAAAACACGTGCGCTGGTTAATATTGATCTTTATACAGGGGTAGTAGGATTCATCAGAAATCTAAACTTTTGCTTAGATGTAGCTTATACAATAGGAAGTAACTAGGTTAGGTTTGACTACCCATCAATTCGATTGCAAAATTATCGGAACCAATGTAATAAGTACCTAGTATCACGGAAATTAGAAACGACGAACGAATCTCACCGACAAAGCAGTTCTCAGAAAGCTCCATCTCATCAAGACGACTTCTCTTCACGAAACAACTTAACCGAATGTTGGTTTTCAAGTTTACTGTTCTAAAGTTTGAGCATCGCCTCTGTGGACTTAAACACCATTTGCTTAGTAATAAAAAAAATAAGTGACTATATACTCTGCAAGCAGTTTTGACCGTATTCTAAAACCAAATCCACTGTCAAAGTTAAAGATATTTGTTCAAAGGATCACTTTGTGCATTACATAGGGAGACAATTATTTATCTATCTATATAAAACGATCTATATCAAGGTGAAGTAATTAGAAGAGGCAACAGGAAGTAAATAGTGAATTAACGCTATTTCACATATAAACGACTAATCAATACAAAACTTGAGAGAACTTGTTACATTAGCGATCGCTTCAGTCAGCTCAGATACTATTAGGAACGGACTTAGGTAGAATTGGGGGAAGGGGAAGGAATACACGTATAAATGTTTATATATATTAATTCGCATAAAAATAAAATAAAAAGTCGAATAGTACAAAAATGTAGCGGATAAAAGCCAGGCTTTCAGGCCTGCAAACAGGTTTACCTACACGTGATAAATAAAACGTATTACCGAATATGACAAAAATCGATACCTATTTATGTATAGGAAGAAGTCTATCACTGACTGACTCACTCATCATAAAATTTCCGAAACTACAAATCATCGGTCTGAAATTTGGCGAGGGACTGTAGATTTTCTCCGAAGATTTTTGCGAAACTTTGCATCCCTACTTGTACTGAAAGCTCGATCAACACTAATCGGCTGTCTGTCACTTGCTATCTCTATGTAATTTGAAATAAAAGCTGAAATAGCAAGTTACTTGACAGCCGATTAGTGTTGATCAAGCATTCAGAAACATTCATAAACACGGTACAGAATCCTACTTTATTAATGTAAAAGTTTTTTCCTAGTTCTTCCATTCACCTAGATTTACTACCCTTTTAAGACGTTTCAAAGTGAGCCATTTGATTTTATTGAATAAATTCGTTTTGACTCTGACTTTAGATGTTTGAGATTCAAGAATGCAACCCTGTCATGATTGGGGTGAAACTTAGAACATAATTACTGGGTATTCTTCGTAATTGGTTTGGTTATCCTATTTTTTTTATCCCAAAAATATTCCAGGAGCGCGGGGTAAAACCTATTAACGCACTAAATACCTAAAGGAAAAATGTTACAAATAACTACTTATTCCCGAACAAAATCGCGGGCGGAAGCTAGTAGGAATACATGAAAGAGTTTGGTAAATTCCATTCAAAGAAATGGAAGACAAATTGAATTAGAGAACCAATCACGTTCGCACTTTCAGTCGTGAAAATGGTGGCTTCAAAGTGTTGAACATGAGCTTTATGTGTTAGCGGAAAATAAATCAGAAATAATAATTTGGTTGAATAGATTTTACGGATTATAGCCCAAAAACAGAAACAAAAATCATAAGCCAACGCGCTGAATCAAACAGATTTTGCAAAAGCAAATTCATTTCCACGTAAAAAAGGAAACAAACACCTACCTACAATATTGTTGTTGTTTCTTTTTTATCTTCACCAATTAAATGATATTGCAAAACTGACGACCATAGTCACAAAGTTTTCTCATTAGGTAAGTTTGACGTATATTGAAGTTTGCTAATTGGTGCACTCACCCTACTCTTAGCAAAGTCAATCGAACCAAGCGATGAATGAACTTCTAGAGGTCGTGTAATACTTACACCTGTCGCGTCGTGCACTTCAAAATACATATTAGATTCGTTTTAAGAAACCGGAAATACTGTGTAGAAGTAGGTGTACCTATTTTAAATTATATCTTATTTATTGTGTAGGTAAGGACCTATGTTTATTTTGTTTTATTTTTAGGTATGTGTACGATACCTATTTAGCTATGATATTGGTATACATTTATTTGAATGTGGTAGTACTATTTCTTCGCTGTGTTGTGCACAAAGACTTATTTTATACAAAAACAATCCACAAACTGGAATAGCAAAAACATTGCGAGCAACCTGCCAGGGGTTCAGGCTGTGAGAAATATCCAATTTAGCCGCGTTTGCCCGGTAAATTGACGCCATTTTTCATTTTGAACCGCCATGTTGCAACAGTGGCGCTACCGCGGTGAAAAGATGCGTTTGCAAATGCTTGCCGTGAGTGAATGTCATGGAAACAGAACGAAACATACACCCCTGGTTTCTGAAAGGCCGATCAACACTAATCGGATGTTAAGTCACGTGCTATTTCAACTAAGGAATTTGAATACAATCTATATATATTCCTTGATTTCAACTTTTACTTCAAATTACATAAAGATAGCAAGTGACTTGACAGCCGATTAGTGTTGATCGGCCTTTCAGAAACCGGGGAACAGTCTCAAAACGTTATCGAAAGTTTTTTCATTTTCAGTTACACTGCTTGAAATCCGAGGCTATGACACAGATAACAGAATACTATTACTTGTACTATTCAACGGTATAGCGGTTACCACGAGGCCGTACTACTACTACACTAGCGTACTTTTTCGATCAAACCTCCTAAAACTAATGCTCGTTTTCGGCAAACATTCATGATGAGTTGTTGCGCCTCACGTGCAAGTTTAAAGCCTGACTCGCTCGCTGAAGTTCAACTGAAATTCCAATTGCAGAATTAGATTTGTGTTTCAGAATCTTCAGATCTAAGATAACTTTGTCTATAGATGTCTTCAACAGTTCTACTGGCTTTTGTAGTGAAAACTACATTAAGTAAGTTTGTATGGGCTTGTGAACTCTATGGTGACTGTGTCGGTTTATAGCCGCTTTAAATCAAATATCTTGATCCACAACTAGACCGTATCTTATAAATGTTTAAATGAGCGAGCGAGAAGTCAGCTGTCTCCAGCCCCATAAATCCCACCGCTAACCATCACCGACTCGAGCTAGCTGTCGGCCGTCCCTATCCGTCGCTTACAAGCTGTACCAGCAGCAACTTTATTAAAAGTCGCTTGCTTATCGATCTTCTATAGGCTACATTTCGGTGAATGTGCTCAGGAACTACATGACCTCATTCCACCATCTCCATTCCACTACAGGACAAATAGACGTACGGCTCAATACCATCCATTTCTAGTTAGCATACCACCAATTCGCACGAAGCGCTTCGCTTCAACCTTCATTATGCGAACCGCTAAGGAATGGAACTCGTTACCGTCGTCTGTCTTTCCTGACCATTATAACATGAGTCTCTTCAAGGCAAGAGTGAAGAGGTGTCTTCTAGACCGTTCTGCTCCACCGTAGGCTACATCGTCGCTTAACATCAGGTGAGATTGTAGTCAAAGGACGGTCTATTCAGTTAAAAAAAAAACAAAAAAGTTAGAATTTGGCAGCGGTTAACTAGCCCGAGCGGCGCGCATTACTGTCCCGAACTGGAACACGTGCTAATTAGCATGGTGCAGTCACGTCCGCTGCTCTGTAGTGGCTGCTAAGTAGGCTCATGCAATGGATGCCCCATTTCAAGTTCGTTGCCGAGCGGCATTATGAGACTTTCGAACAGCTTTACTAACTAGAGCACCGGTGGTCTAGTGGGAGTGACCTCGCCTTCCGATCGTAAGGTCGCAGGTTCGAATCCGGTCGTGCACCAATGGATTTTTCTATCGAAAAATTTATGTGCGCAATGCCAGTGCTCTTAAACGGTGAAGGAAAACATCGTGAGGAAACCAGGTAGTATTCTAACAGCGGCGATGGGCTTGCAACCTGTCACGTATGGAATACTAACTACTGCAAAATGTGGGTATGTGCCAAATGTAATGTTTGGACGTACCTCTGACTACCCCCTTAGACATCCTCAAAGAATATTGAATTAGTACCTACTTGGTACTGGGAGATCTGAAGGGATATCTACCGTGCCTAGGGATCAAAGTCGTGAAGCTGTTTCAGTTTCAGTTTTTCAGTTTACTAACTATTTTTTTTACTGAAACATCTTATTTTACCGATCAAATAAACTTTGGGGACATTTTTTTCTACTTGCCGATGTATATTATTACAGACACGTGGGTTCATAGTAATAGGTACATAAAACACAAATTTAAAAACACAATAAAACAAAATTATACAAATAGGTATATGCAGAATATAAAAAAATATATAAAAAAATGCAGGATATAAAAAAGCTTGTGAACGAAATAGCTGACCAACCAATCATCAAGTAAACGGTCTTTATGTGCTTGAAAAGCTTAACCTTTATTAATTTTAATAACAGAATCAAGTTAAAGTCAAACCACAGTATCGTAATTTGTGTTTATAAGATTGCATTTTATACAATTTCCGATTCTATAAAAGATATGCAGGTGTAGTTGGAATAAATAAAACGAAATGTGGAAATTTTCCAGGAACAAACCACAAAATATCTGTAAATCAGATGGATAAATCGCGAGTCTTCCACATCCGTTTAGCAAATCTGCAAAATTCGGGTTTTATATTCGAAATCGGATTATTCAATTCAAAGAAATCGTTGTCTGAGGCAATAAATACGCCACAGGTGGAGTCGGAGCAAATGCATCTCTTAAATCTACTTCCTTCTAAATTACGTCTAGTGTATCTTACGACAGGGCCGTACTCAAGGAAGCAGAATATATAAGTATAAGAAGATATTATATTCATAAGATATTTAAGGGTATTTTTACGATGGGTACCTTGATACATGGGTATCTTGTAATTTCTGGAAACTACGTTGCAGTGAGTCCCAATGAAGGTAAATAACTGTAGTAAGGAATGACTGTAGGTAAATAACGACTACTACTAAGCACTCCCACCGTTTATAATTATCCAACCGAAGCAGTTGGATAATTTATCATAATTTACAATTCCAAAAATCTAATTGAACAGCAAAACAGTTCCTGCTGTAATAATTTCATGGATGAAACACATTGCATCCACAGCATACTAGCAACAAACGTAGGTGGCACAACAGTTATTATATAGGTAGTGTGCAGTAGCAATGTGTAGGTTGGAAACAATATTATAATATAAGCCATACATAATTAGATAATTGATTCAACCGCCTCGCATCGGCCCGTGGCTTACAACGTAGCCAATTGCGAGCTAATTCAATTAATCAAATGCGTCAGCGATATATTTTGAGGGAATAATGCATGGACCGGCTAATGGCAGCAATAACTTCTAGTGCACAAGAATCATGACTCTAATTTAGTAGTTATATAGATGATTATCCCTTCGAACAGTGCAAATTGAGTTGAACGAACACAATTGTATATTTGTAAAACTAGTGGCTCTGGGAGCTGTAGACCTCGCGAGCATACTAAAAGTGAGCTATTTGAGGAATGTAATATGCAAGTGCATTTTCCGTTTTGTGATTTTTTTGATCTTTTTGATTTTTTTTGCATCATCTTGTGTAGAATGAGGTCCTTTGTGTTTCTCTCAAATTTGATTGAAAACCATCGATTGTTTGATGAGCTATCCTGTTCATCATGCTGAAGATCCTTATCAGATATTCGCCAAACTTTTATGAGACCAACTTGTAGTTACTACCTTTCAAATAAAAAAGAATAATCGAAATCGTAAATACGGTAGTAAAGTACCCCTCCAATCAAAAATCCCCGACGACAAAAAAAATCTAATAAGTCATATAACCTGTGTACCAAGTTTCGTCCAGATCGGTTGAAAAATGCGACCTGTAGAGGAGAACAGAACAGAACAGACAGACAGACAGACAGACAGACAGACATCCGGACAAACGCATTTTTGGCCAATGTGGAAACTGAGACGCTTCGCTCGCTTCGCTCGCTCGGTCAATTAATAATAGCAACTGACATACAGTCGCTTATATTCATCTAACTAATTTTATAAATGTGAAAGTTTGGATGTATGAATGTATGGATGTTTGTTACTCAATCACGCCAGAACGGCTGAACGGATCCGGATAAAATTTGGTAGGTACAGATATTATAGTCTGGATAGCACATAGGCTACTTTTTATCTCGTGGGAATACCGGCTTTAAAAGTACGCGGGTGAAACCGTGAGGCTCTCTTAGTAATACATATTCATCCAGCATTTACTTTCACCACACTGTTCCGAAAGAGTAGTAGAGCTCTTTGTGAAGGGCTCGTCCGGGGACGTACTACCACCACGCCTTTTTCTGCCGCCAAGCAGCAACGCTGTGTTTCGGTTTGAAGAGTGTGGTCGCCGGTGTAATTACAGGCATATGAGGCTTAACATCTGTATGCCTCAAGTTGATGGACGCAGGGCTGTGCATCGTAGGGCACGCTCCTATTGTGCGTGACCTACGGGGCAATGTTTTGTTTATAGGTGATGGTTACCACTTAACATCAGGTGGGCCATCTGCTTGTTCCATCAGCTAGTTGTATAAAAAAAAAAAATAAGAAAGTAGCGATAAGACAAGTAGAAGAAGTTTTAAGAACCAACGGCTGCTGGAGCAGTCCCATTTAAAAGGAGAGCACTTTCCAAAAAGTGCAATGTATACTTAAATCAGATCCCTTATGCTGTAACTCAGATAGAAAGTTTACCTTATTACTGAGTAGCACTAGAAAAGTAAAAATATATGACAACAAAGATAAAACCAGACTTACCAGCTTATAAACCAGAGGCAATAATAACTAGTTTTCAATAAAATATGCCCCCAAAGTGCGCTCTTTAATCCTGCCCTGGTTTCATGGGGTCCATTTCGATACCCTTCCACTTTATTTTTTTGTCGCGAGCATATTGGAAACACATAAATCGAAATGCTTTAAGAAATGTGCATTCGCCTTGTTGCCGTTTATTTTACGGATTGTTTTTGTATTGAAAATATGTTGCACTTCTTTAAAAATAATAATAAATGAAACAAATACTCTATATTTTATTTTATTGAAAATCAAAGCTTAGTTTGAAACTTTCAATTAATCTTCTTCTTCTTGTTCTTTCAAAACAGTGTGATTAGAGGACTTTAAATGCATCTCAATGAAGCTCCTTTCGAACACTAGAACATGTGGTATAACTTTTCAGGTGGTACTTTGCCCAGCAGTGGGACAAAATAGGCTAAATATTTTTTTTTTATTGAAAGTTAAGATTGTTTTATGTTAAAAGCATTAAAACTGGTAATTACTATAATATTTACTTCGTTTAAAAACCTGTATCCGTACATATAAAGATTTGATTCCCTGAATTTTTCTCATTAAATAATATATTGTGTATGTGTGATCCCGGTTACGATTCGATCTGTCCCATTTTAGTCATTGTCAGTATGAGAAATCAAACTTATCTGTGTGATATCCCCGGGTCTTGAGGTGACAGAGGTGGACTTACGTGACATTAAAAAATGTGCGCCACATGCCACAGAACTGAAACGGCTTCACGAGTTTGATCCCTTAGTACCACGTAAGAATTCCAGGCACTAACTATGTCAATATTTACAAAGAAAATTACATCTAATAGTTACAATTATTTACAAAATGTACAAAATACAGATGAAACAGTTGAGCTATCTGCAGACCGTTGCAAACGATCTATAGATAGCTCAACTGATCCAAATCAGTGCCAGTCGGAAGCGTACCCAAGACACTGTCAATTAATAATATCAGAAAATATGAATGACAGCCTTGACAGCCCTGTTGGTAGTAGCTCTGCCGCCGCATAGGCCGTGGGTTCGATCCCCACCGAACCAGATAGATGTTTGTTCTCTGCCTGGGTGTTATATAACAATATAAGTAGGTATGTATTTACAAAAAACAGTACCTAAGTAGTATATCAACTTTCTTCTTCCTGTCCTTATCCCAGGTAGTATATCAACTATCTGGTTCCAATATAAAGAGCTTTGTTTGGGGTTTTAAAGAAATAATCTAAGCAATAAGGCCCACCCACACGGCAAAAGAGGCAGGGGAAGACCACTGACGAGATGGGAAGACGAAATTATACGAGTAGCTGGTCTAACCTGTGGCCAAATAGCAAAAGAAAGAGACAAATGGGCATCTTTGGAGGAGGCCTTCACCCAATCTGGGGTTCTTATGATAGATGATACAGAACATTGAACATTAGAAATAAGTACCTACTAACAAATAATTTAAGAAGTTGATACTAACAATTTATAAACACTGTACTTACCTACTATATGTAAGAAATAAAAGGCTTTTTTTTAATTTAATTTGAGCAATAATTATGTGGACGACCTCACGTCCGTAATCGGCATAACTCTCACTGAAGATAATATATTACGCCATTCCACGGGGCGAGACTGATTTTGAATAGTTTGAGATATTCCGCTCGATTTATCGTTTTGGGAGCGAAATTTCACTTGTTATAGCCATTCAAATATTATACAAAAGAATGGGCTGCGTTGGATACGGAAAATTGAATCATAAATTCATGAAAATATAGGATTGTAGGTACGTAGGTATGTTAAACATTCCGCCGTTTCGTGCGTTTTTTGCAAGTTCACTTTTATGGAGCCTGCTTACGCTTAGTTTTATGATCACAAATAGTCACAACATGGTTTATATTCAAAGATTCAGAGATAACATTGTCAGAAGTTTTTATTAACATGAATAAGACAAATTTGGAAACAAAGCTTAGAATATTATATATATTGTCACTAAATGAATTGGGATAAAGGCAAGAAATTAAGATGATGTTAAAGATAGTTGTTCTAGAATAAAGGGCTGTTAGCCCTCAAAGATAACACTGAACATCATACCATGTAGGTACAAACATTATCGTCATCACTTATATTCTCACGTGCAATTAATTCACGTAACCGACAACATGCTCGAACTAAGAACGCCAGTTCATTAATTCTAAAATTGTTCCATAAACGAAATAATGCAACGATTTCACTGTGTTTTGTGTAAAGTAACGGCCCTTATGTGATGAAGGGCAGTATTTTATAAAATATGAACCGAGACAACTGACAGACGTAGTGATAACTAGTGATGCACCCGCACTGGGCCCGCACGCGGCTGCACCGGCCACGCAGGCAGGTCCCTAATTGGAACACAATCCCGGTCAGAGGTTGCGATGCAAATTAGTTCCGAGTTTTCGGGTCCTCCAGACCTCAAAACATCCCAAACAGAATTCAGAAAATTCGGCATATCATTTCCATAATTACAGGTTTCTTGTGAAATGCGATATTATATACAATAGATTGTTTGATGCCCTCCAATTTGTATAAGTGCTGAATTTTGATCGTGCGACTGTGATGAAAGGCCGCAATTGAATTTATACCGTAGAGCGTTTATAGGACTTATTTAACGCACTGATAATTTTATAATAAACTACGTGGCTTTCGATAATTGTGGACCATGCACAACGTCTCACGAAGTATGTTTTAAATACAACATAAATTTGATTATGAAATATGATAGGCTATTAAACTTCCCGTGTTTGTGTGTCAAATAAAAAATCTTCTATTCTATTCTATATCACGATATTCTATTTCACCTTATGAAAGCAAACATCGTGACCACCACCAGATTTGATCAAGCAGAATCTCCGGCTATCAGAACGTAAGAATCATATCGTACAAATCGTTAAAATGGTGCGAGGGACAGGTAAGTACTTTGATAGTAGTCAATCCTTTAAAGAGCAATGCGGAATTCCAAAAAACATTTCCGAAAAAGTAGGAAGAAATTTGTTTTGAGTAGAATATTCTACTCAAAATACTCAAAGCACCTACATATATCGATCTTCATCTATCTACAGTTATATAATAAATTATATCTGATTTCTTTAAGGAATAAGATTGGTGCTCTACGTGGAATACCCCGACAAATAGCTCGAAGTAACTTAGACACCGGTCACCGCAGACGTGTGAATTAACCTACACTGACTAGACGCGAGAATCACAGCTCTCTAACACAGGGTGAATACTAATGCACTTATGTGATACTTGGCCTTATTCTATATTGAATCTAGTCGGGGATTTGAGTAATGGGATCGGAAATTTGTCGTGCGCGTAGAGGTTATGGAAGTTTGAACGCTTTATGGGAGGGGCTATCTTTGCGTCTGTAGATGAGAAAATATTATGTAACTTTAATATTGCTTAGGTGCAGCTTGCACTGATTTTGAGGATTCAATGATAGCGGACGTAAAAACTTTATCACTCGACAAACAGTTTTTTTAGTAACATTCAAGTCGGGGGGACCATCTTTCACCAAAAATATATGTTTTACTAGTATACTCAAACAAACTTTTAGCTAGGAAACCTTGTGACAACTTTAAAACATTTAAAACATTATTTTTGATTAACTTTTGTGATGCTAAGTATTAACGGAAACTTTGTTGTTTGATATTTTTCATGACATCAGTTATTTAAAATTTTCAGAAATGTTGAAACATTGTGAGCGTATATTTATTTGATGCCAGCTAGTTAATTTGAGTTTTCCTCTACACTAAACAATGTGAAATAAATCCTTCTATATGTAAAATAATGTCATGTTAGTTACACCATTTATACTTAACTCAAGAACGGCTGGACCAATTTTTTATTTATTAGACTTAAAGAAATCACTAAGATTTTATAATGTCCCAAAAGTTATTTTTCGAGCAGGATTTGAACCAATGGCTGGACCAATTTTAATTTGAATGATTTATTGTACTTGTCTCCGTCCCTAATAGTAAAATAAAAATTAGAGAAATTGGAAAATTGACGAAAAAAAAACTTTTCCCATACAAAGCGTTCAGGGGTTTCGTAACTGTCAAACATGTGACATTCATTCTTATTGTTCTTATTCTTTATTGTACACAAAATTATTTACACAAAAAATACATAATAGTCATGTACAAAGGCGAGCTTAACCCTAGATAGAGTTTTCTTCCAGCAAACCTTAGAGGATAGAGAGAGCCGATTGTAGTGGTGGGAAGGTGTACAACAAAAAAAGAAAAACATTCATTGACTGTTAGGCGGTACGAAGTTCGCGGGATCAACTACTCGTAGTCACTACATAGTATAAAAGAAAGTCGCTTTTTCTGTCCCTATATCCCTATGTCCCCATGTCCCTATGTATGCTTAAAACGGATTTTGATGTGGTTTTTTTTAATAGATGGAGTGATTCAAGAGGATAGTTTTTATGTATAATACATGCATGATATGTGCACCCGCGCGATGCAGGGGCGCGCGGGCGGGTCGCTAGTCATTAATAAACTGCTCTGAAAGGCGAATGGGTACTTGGTGGTAGGGCCTGACCCCTTGACGGCTTTCATAGCCGTACCTGTTAAGCCTTGCCGAACTTTGTAGCGTGTCCACGGATTTGAACACTAACACTCTCCAGACATGTACCGAGTGGTATTAACCACGAAGTTTGTGCTAGTTGGCGGTAGGTTGTTACAATACAATAGAAAACCATTTAGGTATAGAATATAATAATATTGAACGTTTTGCTACATGGACATTTTGCTCATTAGACTTTCTGCTCATAAGACTTTCGCTCTGTTGGACACTTAGCTACTTAGACCTTCTGATCAGGAGGGAATAATTCTGCTATTTAGAATTTTTTAGGTATATAGAAACCTTAAAAGAACGAGCTGATGGCTCTCTTGATGTTGACCTGTGCCTGCAGCAATTATGCTTCCTCGGAGAGGTTTTTTTAATGACAGTATTTATAGAAGGTTTAAATTTAGTACCAGTATCTTTATTTTAAATTTAAAGCTATGAAATAGCTATCAATCACCACATTGTTATACACATTTACTCACACATTTGTCGCGGAAAGTCGGAGGATGGAGATCGAGTGCCCAGAATCGATATTCCTGAAAATATAAGGTACTAGTAGCGCCCTGCGGTTTCACCCACGTAGTTTTTAACTCCCGGTATTCCCACGGGATAAAAAGTAGCCTACGTGTTATTCCAGACTATATTTATTTATGTATTTAAACATTACATCTATTATTACAGATCAGACCTAATACAATAGAGTAGTCCTCAAATTCATTTAAAATCAAACAGTACAATTACAAATGTCATACATAGAACAAAAAACAAGAACAAAACAAAAAATCTATCAAATATTAGTCAAATTATTATAATATATCTCTGTGCCAATTTTCATCAAGATCCGTTCAGCCGTTCTGGATTTATAGAGTAACAAACAGCCATCCATCCATCCATCCATCCATACTTACAAACTTTCGCATTTATAATATTAGTAGGATTTCTTATCTTATTTCCCACAAGCTGGAGATCCAAGTAATTAAAGTTCCCAATAGGAAAGACTATTCAAATTCTTATGCCACAGCGTAAGAAACTTCAAACCGTAAGCCAACTCAGTATTCAATTGTTAGCCTAATAAACGTTGGCTGAACTTATTCCGGCAGTGTCGGTGGCGTTTAGCGCAAATTAGTTTAGTTCGTCGAGTCAGACCGCCAGCGGTAATGAACGCAAGATCAAACTTTCAGAAGCGCAGGGTAGGCACAGTATAGAACTAAGAAGTGAAATAGCTACAAAATGCCGGAACCTTAGGCTTACATATTTTTTGAGTTAACATAATTCTTGGGTCAAATAAATAAATAATAATTAATATTACATGAACACATGATAAGGAATTTTCCAGGAAATTTTTAAATCTCATATTTGTCACTTTTTTTTCATTTTAAATTTTATTATTTATTATAAGAAACAGAAACAGGTAGTAACTCTCCCGGACTTGACTTAGTATCGAGTACCAACATATAAATGCACTGCTGCTTATTAATACTGCAAAATGTAAACATGTGCCAAATGTAATGTTTTGTGTCTCTGACTATCCGTCTAGGACTCAATAAATAATTATAAGTAAGTACTTAGAGATATAAGATGCTATCAACTATGCACAGAGAGAATTGTGCATTGCATATCTCTTTTCGTCAGGAATCAAGTTTATTGACGCAGTTTATTCACCAGATATCCATGATTTATCATACAAAACTCAGCATTATCCTGCTTTGTTTTAACAAAATTAAAAGGTAACTAGTTTTGGACCCTTTCCAAAGCAATTACTTCAGCATTTGACCGATTGAGTTTTATCGCTTCAATTTATGATTCCTAAAGTGATTGCTGAATTTGATTCACTGTCATCTGCAGAATACTTCGATTGTATTACAAAACATGCTGTAATAGCATGTTATATTAATTATTTAACTGAACAGAATCAGCTTTATAATAAGACCCCCAGGCATGATAAAGGTCTCGTATCAAGCTAACTCATGATTTTTTAGGGATGTCAGGATGCTAGTCATAGGTACGTCAATGTACATTTAAGTTACATCTGCATTTTGCAGACATTCAATATGTAACATGTCGAGAGCGCATCGCCACCCCATTTCTTAAACAATTAATAATAATAAATTTGACAGCCTACGTAGCTCAGTTGGTAGTAGCTCTGCCTTCTGCGCCGTAGGTCGTATTGGTTCGATTCCCACCGTGAACAAACATTTGTGTGATGAACATAGATGTTTGTTCTCAGTCTGGTTGTTATATAATATTATAAGTATGTATTTACAAAAAAAAGTACAGTAGTATATCAGCTATCTGGTTCCCATATCACAAGCATAAGCTTAGTTTGGGGCTAGATAGTGCTGTGTGGAAAGTCTACCAATATTTATTTATTTATTTAAATCGTTTTAAATCTAGATGGTATTCCTAAGACGCGCGCACAACATTCGTTGGTAGCTGTAAGAGAATAGATGTTAATTGTGTTCTAACAAATCAAGCTCAAAACGGATAGGTGCTTAATCTCTAGTCACAAGTACATCGCTTACTGGTTAGAAGTACACTGTGGTCACGGGGGACGGTTAATCCAAAATGCATGCATGAACTATTTGACCAACTAAATACATAGTCTGCATAGTTTTTGTCAGTTTGTTTGCAGGTGGAGCTTTGTTATAAAGTTTCTAGACTCGTGTGCAAAATTTGTAATGTCGCCTTAATTGTGAAAAAAAGAGTTGAGTTTTTTTATTGCATCATTAAACTTTCGCAGGGAATACAATTATGTTTTTATTTTTTGAAATTATTTAATGAACGGACATGATGACATGATTTGTACATCATTAGCTTAACAAGACCACAGCTGGATATAAGCCTCTTTCACTATGGATACATAACACAACAAATTTATAATTCAAATTTCGAATGGCCTCTCATAGTACTGGCAGAGACCACAGACTATACAATAGCCATCATAAAGCCGGGTCCGCAGCGCCGTGTTTTCGTGTTTTCTAACATCATAACATGTTTACAAAACAGAATAGGGGCGTGGCTTAACAGTTTTGTTAGCAAAAACACAAAAACATGTTTGCCGAGATAAATGTATAACATCACCCGCGTTCGCCTGCGGGGAGGGGAAGCGTCGCATTTTATATTCGCGCTCATTGAAGCAAGACGTCATTCGTTCGTTCACTCGTTGAGGTTATGTTTTGAATAATTTTGAGTATTTAAATCTTTTAGTATGTGATAAGTTGTTTTGTATTCCGAATCTATCATCGATTTTCAGTTCTTGATAAATATTGAAGGAACGAGGTAGCAGGTAGGGTTGGACCCGGAATCTATTTCGGTTACGTCTTTGTAGAACTAAATCCACTATAGCTATTACAGCTTCTACGTCCTCTTCGTCGGAACTAATTTTTGAAATGAATTGGAATGAAACAAAAACAATAAACAAAACAGAACACACCAGACGGGCTGTTTTAAAAACATGTTCTGCTTAACATGTTATGTAACATGTTTTGTTAGAAAATTGGCGCTGCGGACCTGGCTTTAAGCCGGGTCCGCAGCGCCGTGTTTTCGTGTTTTCTAACATCTTAACATGTTTACCAAACAAAATAGGGGCGTGGCTTAACAGTTTTGTTAGCAAAAACACAAAAACATGTTTGCCGAGACAAATGGATAACATCACCCGCGTTCGCCTGCGGGGAGGGGAAGCGTCACATTTTATGTTATATATGTGTAAGCTTCTACGTCCTCTTCGTCGGAACTCATTTTTGAAATGAATTGGAATGAAACAAAAACAATAAACAAAACAGAACACACCAGACGGGCTGTTTTAAAAACATGTTATGCTTAACATGTTATGTAACATGTTTTGTTAGAAAATTGGCGCTGCGGACCCGGCTTTATCCTCATGGAACAAATTATGTTTTACTTTTGATTTTTTTTATCGAAAGCTGGTCCTTGTCATGTGGTCCCATTTACATTTGAGTCAAATCTGACGATTAATTTTTGAGTTAATATTAGTATGATTATATTTTACAATGCATTTAGTTGTTTTTTTTTATAGATATTTATCTAAAAAAAGGACTTTTGTTTTGTATCATCTGGTTCCTATAGCTTTGTCTTAATTTTTTGTTGTACGCAACACAATTCATAGGAAAATACAGAAATAGAGGACACGTACGAAGGCGAGCTTAACTAGAGTTTTCTTCCAGCAAACCTTAGAAGCTAGAGAAAGGTGACTATACTATTACTTTGCTTAGTTTGGTGCTAGATGGCGGTTGTGTGAAATGTGTTCTGTTATTTATGTATGCTGCTGCATATTTCTAGGTGCGTTCCCTTCTTTTCTTCATCCATGGTTCCCTTAGTTGCCTCTTACGACTTTCCCGGTAGAACAAGTTGATGGACGCAAGGCAGTGCATCGTAGGGCACGTTCCTATTGTGCGTGACTTACGAGGCAATGCTTTGTTATTACACTTAACATCACGTGGGCCATCTGCTTGTTCCATCATCTATTTGTATAAATAAAATCTTTTTTTCTTTGTCTTTGTCTAGCTTAATCTGTATCCAGTGTAGGTACTAGAAGCAAATAACCTCAATGGCAACCTCATGGGATTACATCATAGTAATCACCTTGGTAGCTGGAATCGAGACGCTTACACGATAATTAACTGTTCTTTGTAACTATAATTGACCGAGCGAGCGAAGCGAGCGAAGCGTCTTAGTTTCCACATTGGCCAAAAATGCGTTTGTCCGGATGTCTGTCTGTCTGTCTGTTCTCCTCTACAGGTCGCATTTTTTAACCGATCTGGACGAAACTTGGTACACAGGTTATATGACTTATTATAATTTTTTTGTCGTCGGGGATTTTCGATTGGAGGGGTACTTCCCCCAAAAAAAGGGCAAAAAGGAGGCTATTTGATATACTAGATATCTCCACCAAATGAGATCCGATTTCGATTATTCTTTTTTATTTGAAAGGTAGTAACTATAAATTGGTCTCATAAAAGATTGGCGAAGATCTGATTAGGATCTTCAGCATGATGAACAGGATAGCTCATCAAACAATCGATGGTTTTCAATCAAATTTGAGAGAAACACAAAGGACCTCATTCTACACAAGATGATGCAAAAAAAAATCAAAAAGATCAAAAAAATCACAAAACGGAAAATGCTCTTGCACATTACATTCCTCAAATAGCTCACTTTTAGTATGCTCGCGAGGTCTACAGCTCCCAGAGCCACTAGTTATGTTGAGTGTACTCAGGCTACGATTCTGTTAATTCGTATGTTATATTAATACTTTGTCATTAGCCTCGTATTATAACTAATTGTAATAAAAAAATTATAATAAAAAATAAAAAAATAAACTCACTTATTAATCTGTTTTTTATTGCAATATAACTCCCTTGAAATTATTAATTAAAATGCATTTTTAGTAACAACGTAGTTTGTTGCCTGTTCTTCTAAGCATATGGTCGCTAACTACTTTGACTACTTTTTGCGCTGTAGGCTAATAAGCTCCATCTTCACCGACGCCCATGTTTTATTTGTATAATAATGTGTAAGTATCTTTTACAAAAAAGTAAAGTACGTTATTATTTTTAGATCATCTAATTCTTACACTTTCAGAGCTATGTTTAGTTTGAGGCTAAACTATGATGTGTAAAATATCCGCTAACATTGATTGAATAATTCATCTCAATTAAAATGTTTATTCAATACAAATAAATCGAGCGTGGATCGATTTCGATTTGGAATTTACAACACAATGAATATTCGTATCACCATAAACTCGTAACACTACTAATTTAAAATCGAATTAGCATCTCGACACAAGCTCATTCGATTCCGCCGATTAATGTAATCGATTACAGACGGACCGGTTAATTTTAATACGGCTGTACACCGCTCACTATTTAGGCTGGGCCAGATAAGTTATTTAAAGGGAGGAGATTAAGCCACAGATTATTAAAGGAACACAAAAACTCACTTACAAAATGTAAAAGTTATTTCTTTAAAAAAAATGTGTTTTGTGTTTTTGTCTGCAGACATTGGCCTACTGTTACTGTTATTGTAAGAATTTTTCATTTTCACCATTACATACCACGCAAAGGCAAGTGGTCTTTCTTGTCCTTAACAAAAACTTTACCAGACAACCTTATTGATAACCATGTTGTATTATTATGTCTTTGGAACTACATAGCATTTTTCTATTCACAGTGGCAATGGAATGTTCATTTCATCCATGATCAACATTTTATAAAAATATTTTACGAAAATGCTTTTAAAAAGAGAACTACGGCATCCTGACAATGACGGATACAGTTGGTCGATATCCCAATTTTCAACCCTAAAACGGCGACGTGATCATATCTCACACTAACACATCGAATACATCGAATATCTGTTTGATTAAAACGACGTAGCCCAACGGCACACAATTTATTTGATAGGTAATTTAGCAGCCGTGTACCTTTATTTATGTGACACTGCATTGATTGCTGGCAACTACACGCTCCATTTTCACACTTTTATTTATATTGATGAAGGATGCGGTGCATAACGGGAAAAGAGAAAGCATTGCTTGCATTTATTAAAATGCCTCTGCATGCTAAAATGGATCTTGCAAACAACCTCGGACAATGGAAATATGTTGGAAATATGGTTTTATTGTACTAACGTAAAATTCGTTTTTCTTTATTTTGTTTCTCTTATTGTGGAATCTCAATTGTTCCATTTTACATAGTTTTCTTTCTTACTTTAAAGAAATTTCATAAGACTTATGAGGAATATAGCAGTACACTTCATTTTGTTTTTTATACAACTGGCTGATGAAACAAGCATATTGACCACTTTTTGTATGTGCACGATCGACTTCCATCAACGTGAGGCATACAGATGACAAGCCTTATTTTGACTGTAATTCACCGCACTTTCTTACAACCAGCTAGCTATTTTTAATGTCGGTGCGCTCTATAAAAAGCACGAGTAACGAACGAAACGCATAAATTAAAACCAATCACTGGAGCCCCCTCCAAGAACCGCTTCTATAAATTAAAACAACTTTATTCAACAGCCTAAAATAAGTGAATAACGTCCAAACTCCGCTTCAGAACTGGGGGTCCATAAAGCCATTTAGGAACTTTATAAACGTCAATCGTCCGTCGCAATGGAGGGTTAATCCCGCGAGGCACAAAGACGTAAGGGAGTATTCACACGTCCGAAATCTTGGTCGTAATAAATCACGGGCGACAATGTGTACGTAAATCTGGTGTACAAATATTTGAGCCTCATGGATACTCGCAGACCGTTACTTGTGCTCCGGGTAGACAAGTGCCTATCCATGCGACTTATTGCTAAGCAAATAAACCGGATGACGTAATTTATGTACTTTACGTACACGATAGAAATAGTTTGTGCTCAAGAGCTACGTTTTGAATGCTTAAATTGCTATTGAATGATTTGTACGCGAAAATGTAAAGTTTTTTTATACAATTTGTTGATAAAACAAGCAGATGGCCCACCTGATATTAAGTGGTAACCCTCGACTATAGCAAAACATTACCTCGTAAGTCATGCTCGATTGAAACGTGTTTGCCATGCCTCCATCAACTTGATGCATACATTCCAGTATGTAGAGAACGAAATAGTGTTTATTGTTAGATTACTAGAATCATAGTAGTGTAAACAGTTTCGTAAACGCTCACGATTGGTAGGTCGTTTGTCTACTGGTTGGGTCTGTTTGGCCTCTCAATTCTGTGAGGATAATGTTGGGTCTAATGTTTGCTGAATTAAATGTAAATTACTTTGAGATTAATTAAAGTGTGTCAAAGATTAAGTGGTTTTGTTTGTTTAGCCGATATCAAAGTGAATACAATAAATTAAACTAGTGTGTGTGTTTTACAGATTTTGACAAACCAACTCTATGGTGACGGTAGATTAGATTTTCATGAAATAGTTATTTATCTACAGATTCTTGATTTACGGATCCGTGAAGGTTATTTGTTTCACCAGCTTCGCCGTGGCTTCGCCCGCGTATCTTTCTATCGGTTTCTCAAACGGTGAAGGAAAACATCATGAGGAAACCGGCATATTGTATAAAAAGTTCTATAACAGTGTCAAGTGCTCGAAAGGAGCCTCTTGAGAATCCTTTCACCACACTGTTTCTAAAGAAACCAGTGATACAAAACACGACAATAAGAAGGAGTTAGTTTTCAACCGTTCCCGGTAATTTACGGGGTAAAAATACGGAGGATCATCCCGATCGGTTGTGTAGTTAGGGCATGATTGAGCCATTCACAAACATTGCAAACTTCGTATATACCTTTAGATTAGGTAACTAGGAAGTAGGGTAAGTAGGAAGCTAGTATAGGACATTCCTAAGCAAAAGGATTCTCAAATCCTTACACATCTCTTCATTTCAACAATCCGCTTAATCCAAAGGTTGGCTGGAAGAGATTGCTGAAAGCGCTGTTGACTGCCTTATTTTTATTATTTACATCTTAACTAAAATCTTTGTAACTTTCATTTTTTTTTAATACAACCAGCTGATGGAACAAGCAGATGGCCCACCTGATGTTAAGTGGTAACCATCGCCTATAACAAAGCATTGCCTCGTAAGTCACGCACAATAGGAACGTGCCTTACGATGCCCTGCTCTGCGTCCATCAACTTGAGGCATACAGATGTTAAGCCTCATGTGCCTGTAATTACACCGGCGACCACACTCTTCAAACCGAAACACAGCGTTGCTGCTTGGCGGCAGAAAAAGGCGTGGTGGTAGTACTTCCCCGGACGAGCCCTTCACAAAGAGCTCTACTACTCTTACAAAATTCATGTCTAAGATAGGTTCAGCTGATATTCAATGTTGCATAAAAATAAATAATAATAATAAATAATAAATAATGCTGGACAATCCACACAGCACTATCTAGCCCCAAAGTAAGCTATTCAAAGCTTGTGTTATGGGTACTAGATAACTGATATATTTAATACATTATATACTTACATAGATAGATATTTTTTATTATACATAGAAAACACCCAGACCATCGGAACAAATTTCTGCAGATCGTACACAAATTTGTTCCAAGGCGGGAATCGAACCCGCAACCTCTTGCGTCGCAGGCAGGCTCTCGCCCGCTGCGCCACAGAGGTCGTCGTAAAAGTTGAGGAAAACTAGAAATATCAACAACGTAGGTACTAAAAGGCTCGCACGCCGCCCAAAGTTCCTTGTAAATGTTTGCCGTAGGATTGCCAAGGATTAGGAGGCGCCGTAACTCAAAACTTACCTAAACTTTGACTAAGACCTAGAATTTGCACCTTTTCAACTTTACACGAATTATTCATGTTCGGGGGAATTATGGATATGAATTTTCATGATGTATCTTCAGGCTTGCCTTTTTGTCTTTAGGCTTTTAGGTATTTTTTTAACGGGATAATAAATTTATTTAGGTACTTGTAAAATATGACTTTTTTGGTATATTTTTAACGGGACAATACATTTACTAGGTACTAGTAAAATATAACTATGTACCGGATAAGGTAATAGTTAGGAATGCTAGTATACACCTACCTAGGCACGTACATACACACGTGCTTAATACTATTTTATATGATTGTTTTTTGTCAATTACTTACCTATTATCTAATCTAACCTGTACAAAATTATGAGTTAGTAGTTTAGTTCGTGGAATATCTACAACAATCACAAGACTCCCACAACGTTGAAGCAATCGACATCCTGACGGCAAGACGAAGTACTAACATGAATACCATGTGATCTTGTATGAATATGTAGGAGAATGTTCTCATCTGCCTTAGGCGTATATTGAGCAATTCGTGTGCATTGTAAGCGCATGAGATAAAATATGCAAAGCATATCTGTATCACATTACGCAGACTAGAACCAAACCTACAAAGTTACAAATTAATATTTCTGACTTTTACGGAGTATGGATTAAGTCAAATCAAAAGATCTAACGTCCGGTTTCTGAAAGCGCGATCAACATTAACCGACTGTCAAGTCACTTGCTATCTCTATCTAATTTAAAGTAAAAGCTCAAATGGCAACTGACTTGACAGCCGATTAGTATGTTGATCGCGCTTTCTGAAGCCGGAGGTAAATCTTATCATTGAAAACTCGCTACTAATAAAAGAACTGTGAATCTTTTTGATTTTCATCCAGTTTTTCACGGCTATTTTATTCGTCTCCCAGGGTCATGTTACCCCCGGATTCTGAAACTTCGATCAACACTAATCGGCTGTCAAGTCACTTTCTATTTCAGCTCTGACTTCAAAGTAGATAGAGATAAGAAGTGACTTGACAGCCGATTAGTGTTGATCGAGCATTCAGAAGCCGGCGGTTTGACTAGTCACGAGGGCAAAATTAAGAGACCAGTGTAAAAAGTTTAGAATCCTATCTGACTCAAGCATATTTCCCTTATATTATTGTATTATTTGTATTCGAACAGTATTTATGCGTGTCACTGGATAGTTATTCTTTCAAACAACCTCCCCGAAATGAAATAATAGCCAATCGCACCTCGAAACAGCGAGCCGCTGTCGCTGGGCCCTTAAAATGTGCGAGCAAGTAGTTGCCTGACGGAACGGCTCAATGGAACTGGATGAAACTTGGCAGAGAGATACTAAGATCATAGTCTGGAATAGCACATAGGCTACTTTTTATCCCGTGGCAATACCGGGATTTAAATCTGCGCGGGTGAAACCGCAGGGCGCAACTAGTATATAATAAAATAGATAAAACAAAAAGATTCAGGTCAATTGTCCCACTCCAATTGTCACTCACGATATTCGCGATTATCCATTTATAGAATGGCAGCGTTTTTTGCCAGATATAATTTTGTTCCGGCGTGAAACAGAGCTGTCTCTTTTTTTACGTGACAACAGACTAATGGGACCATTGAATTGGCGATAACTCATCATCATCCACAGCCTGTCTTCCTAACTAACCTAGAGAATAACAGCATTTCTAAATAAATAATGCTGGACAATCCACATCTAGCCCCAAAGTAAGTTTTTTTTTTTAATACATATATAGAAAACACCTAGACCAACGGAACAAATTTCTGCAGATCGTACACAAATTTGATCCGAGGCGGGAATCGAACCCACAACCTCTTGCGTCGCAGGCGGAGACTCGCCCGCTGCGCCACTGAGGGCTCCAATAGAATTATTGTTAATCATCTTTTGACGCTGAATATACTTATGTTTAGACAGTCAGCATCAAAAGATGCTGCATGTGCTAAAGAATAATAGCCGAAGTTTTGAAGCATTTCAAAACACATCAATCAAAACCGAACATTAAACCCAATGAAATGAGCTCCACTATAAATTCGCCTCCGTATTTACGAAGCCATTTCCGCTAAAACATCGTAGCTTTAGTAAACAAACGCTTCGATCGGCAACCGCATTTGGCATCGCGACGTGACACTGTGACAATGACGATATCTCACGACGTCGCCTCTCAGTACCGTCAGAGCAGTAACTGAGTTGTATTCTTTGGCCGAGTCTTACGAGTGATGGCTTTGCTGTGTTTCTGCGACTACTTGATAGAGTTTTCGATCATTTGCTGACAGTGTAAAAATAGGCCGGGCCACTATCACGTACATAACGATTTTCTTGACTCACAGCTCGATACGATGAGGCGAGTTCGATGCAGAACGAGAACAAACATTTGTGTGATGAACACAGACGCTTGTTTTATTGTTTGCTAGTACGTAGTAATTATAAAATAAATAAATTGGTATTTATATGGCAGTTTGACGACCTCAGTGGCGCAGCGGGCGAGAGTCCGCCTGCGACGCAGAGGTTGCGGGTTCGATTCCCGCCTCGGAACAAATTTGTGTACGATCTGCAGAAATTTGTTCATTAGTCTGGGTGTTTTCTATGTATAATAAAAAATATCTACCTTTCTAATTATATAATGTATTAAATATATCACTTATCTAGTACCCATAACACAAGCTTTAGTAGCTTACTTTGGGGCTAGATAGTGCTGTGTGGATTGTCCAGCATTATTTATTTATTTAGTTATATGGTGCCTATAGTACTAACTTTGTTTAGATTGGGGCTAGATAGCGGTTAGTCCTCTCATATTTTTTATTTTCTGTTTTCTCTACTTTCTGCTTACTACTTTTAGATGATACATAAAGATCCTAATAAACTATTTGTCATAATACAATGGGCGGTCTTATAGATACTAATTTAACAAGCAAGATACCTATAAATTTGGTCAGCGTTTACCTCAGTAATGTGAAGACATCACAGACTAGAGTGAGTGTAATCGCACAATTTGTCTCTGTCTGTGTATTTGTGTGTGTGAGTATAGAACGGCATAATATAAAGTAGTATAATAGTGTGGTCACATCATTAGTTTGAGCTATTATTTCAGCGAATAAGCATACGGCATGAACGTATATTTCTTAGCTGATATAAGGCGTATCGTGTTGCTATTTGAATAATGCAGAGACGCTGGAGACTCACTATTTACTGGCACATATTTCTGCCAGATGGGGACCGTACGGGCGGTGGTTAGTGTTGGGCCAGTTCAATTCAATTCGTTGTCAAAAACTACCATATCAAATGGTAATTTCATAATGTACCATACCTTCAACTAATTTTGCAAAACATGGTATAAGAAGTCTTTACAAAACTTTAATATTAAATAATTTTGAGGCTTCACACACTACGAAATATAAAATCATAAAATCAATCAGCTTGACATAATAGCTCACCATAATATTGAACTAGCATACCCTGTAGAGTTATTTTATGTCCCGAAAAAAAAAACCAATAAGAAGGAAATGTCGAGAAATATCAGATCCATATACGAGCAACGCAGCGGGGACAAGTATGATAATATAATTTAATATTATGTACAATATATTTTTCCTATCCTCAAGCCGAAAATTTCATTGACATAATATAATATGTTAATTATTGGTTACACGCATAATTGCCCCATAATTGGTTACGCGTGTCACGTGGTGATATACTTTCTATTTTCAACGTAATAGTACTAATCATCTCCTTTGAGGATTTCCAATTTTCATTACTCTTTTGCGTGTATGTTAGAGAGATATCTCATGATTATAAATAGAGTTGATTAATGTATTAATTCGGTTGGGTTTTGTATCTAGCAAAAGATCTAGTTATTTATCCCGGGGGAGTGATAGAACTGGTATAATAATCAGAGCAAGCATTGGAAAACTCGAATAGCTACTGGCTGTTAAGTTAAAGACTATGGCTTCGAAACTAGTTTATATGAAGAAATACTAGTAAACGAAAATAAGGACTTTTGTGACCAAGCTGGAGACAACCCGTTTTATTTTGAGATGGTAGCTCAAATTATTTGATCCTCCAGAAAGCCCGAGCCTTGATCTAAACTTCAGGTCGCAAGAATGTCGCGAGTTCGCTAGAAACTTCAATATACGCCATTGCCGTAGGGGTAGAAGTATATGTTTCTTTTATATTTAAATTAGTGTCTGCAGTCAATTCGATTTATAGTCTAGATCTAGACTTTGCACTAACAACAGTCACTTTCCAAGATCCAAAACAAAAGACAATTATTATTCAATTTCATTGTAACAGTATGATTTACACACAGTAAACTCGCAAGGAGGGCAATAAAATCAACTACTAGACAAATAGCCAAACTTACATCGGCCAAAATTTAAATACTGAAAGTTTTCACGTAAAATTTTATCTCCATCTCGAGGCAATTTAAGGGGAAGTCATAAATAGGGATGGGTTGGGTTATGGAGAGCGGGGTCGAATTCGCGTTTCCAGTTTCTCTGTCAGTTCTTTGCACCCAGCTCTGAACGTATTTTGAGCAAAAGTCCAGTTCAAATGTGGAATAGATTTCTCTATATATTTGTCTGTAAATTGTGAGAAAGGTTGGAAATAAAGATAAACACATTGGCAACTGCAAAAGCTAGAACTGTGTAGCTGTGCCCTCTTCTAAGACAATGTGAAAGATGCAATACATTTATTTTCAAATAAAATTGTTTTCAATATATACGCTGGAGAGATGTAAACAAACCACATAAATATATGATTTTATATACTACTTGGTAATGGGAAAGGGAGATGATACACCTCATGTTAAGTGGTAACTATCGCCTATTTATAGCTATAAGTCGTTTCGTTATAAGCGCACATTAATATTTTGATAGGAAAAATCCATTAGTGCACGACGATGGATTCGAACCCACGACCTTACGATGTGCACGGTCACTCTCACTAGACCACCGGTGCTTTAGAATTGAGTAATGAAGTAACATCCGCTTGTAGTTACGCTTGAACCTACTAGAGTAAAAAGTAACCTCAATGTTATTCCAGATTACAAACTATGCATTCAAATTCAAATTTATTTATTTATATCAGTAGCGCAAATTACATATTAGATTATTAAGGTTGGGGCCATCTTTTAAGTAAAAAATGCATGCCTATTCCAAGTCCTTACCTGTTCCAGTGAGAACGTACAAAAACCGACTCACAAATTTTTGCATTTATAATATTATCAAGATGAAATTTTGACTGAAAAAGTCGGTGTTTCCATCTCTAGCAATAAATACTGACTGGAGCGTAAATAAATTGTAATTTTGACGCGAATATTTACTGCGGGTCAATGTTGCCGCGAATCTAACGTAATGGAGCGGCAACCAGCTGCCGCAGAGGTATTTGCCGTTCGGAACTGTTTTTCTTTGAGCTATGTTTATTTAAACTCTCTGTTCATGTTAAAAAAAACACAACCCTCTGAAAGGAGAATGTTTTTTTTACTACGAGCCCTGGTTCAAATAAAATCTGCGGTCTCCAGGCATGAACTCATTGTTGATCGACTCATTCATTTGAATACACTACGTGTGCAAAGACGCAACAAAATCGAACCTGAAGCTTATAAGCACCAAGCGGTGAGCTGCACAGAAGGACTGCACTGATTACAAATTATTTGCTTATATCTAGATTTCTGCAGGATAGATTTTTTTGATTCCATACAAAAAATATTGATTTGGGATGATCTTTCAAACTAACCATGTATGTGGCTTGGGGTCATACTTTTATTTTTTTAAATTATTTTTTGGACCAAAAAAACATTCTACTTTATAATTTTTCGTGTGTAGTTCAGTAAAATAAGACAGCAGCATGGCACAGCTGATGACACACGAACACTACAATCCGGTATCTAGAATTATACAAAAGGTTGCCAGTAACCCGATTCAGAATAATGCGAAAGGTAACCAGCACCCGCCTATGTATCATTCGACCCTGAAACACAGCTTTAAGAGGGTAGCTACCTTATGCGGCGACCTTAAAAAAGTAACGTTCCTTTTTTATTACTGGTGGTATTCAATGGTTTTTGAATTTAAAATTGGAATCTTAGGCGTAGTTTCCAATTTCAAATGATTAAATAAAAAACAAAACACAATCCTGCTGCCTACTTTTTTGTTTGTAAAAAATCTAGAGTAATACGATGTGACGATACCTTCAGTTGTGTGCTGAGGACCAAGGTCGACCCTACGAATATATAGGGGTCGAAAACGAAATTAATAGAGTATCACACCCAAGAGAAAACCGTTTTCCACGAAGCGTTGACTATGATGAAGGAAGTTTTAGAATTAGGTTTTGAAACATACCTCAATTCAATACGGTGCTGCGTAGCTGTAAGAAATTGACTATATTCCGTCGTAATTAAAGTAAAAAATATATGTAAATATATATGTAAAGGCGTAATCAATGTATCTACTCTAATTTAACAATACTTAGCGTCAGTTAAATATTTTTTTATATTCTTAGGAAAATTTACGTTCGAAATTTAATTATTTTTGACGAAATACGTAATATTTTTAGTATTCATAAGATAATCACGTAAAAAAATAAAAAAAGAATGTTTCTCAAGATGGGTTGTATGTATTTCACGCAGTGTTTTTTCAGTATATGTTACACTTCATACATACAGATTTAAGTAACTACCTGTTTGCGTAGATAGACTGTCCAAGCTGGTTGCATTCTTAGCTGTGCGATACGGTGTTTAGCGCGGGCACCGCACGCATTAATTCAACCCGTTTTCGAGAATTTATCGGCGAAACGGGCACCGGAGGTCTCCTGAGCCCCTTGCTACATTTTTTACATAGAAATTGTAGCAAGATCGACATGAATTGACAGATATCAACCAGCCGTTTGGCGATTGACTGGTATTTTAATCTACTGTCTATGTATTGAAATTGGGATGACCGCAAAAATGAGTAGTGATTTTTTTTATTTTAAAACATCCCACTTTAGTTTGTGTCGGTAAAGATCTACCTTCCCGTGATCTCGCATAAAATAATTATGATTATGGGTTTTAAGATACGCAAGTTTAAGCTAGTTTTAATCATTCACTTGTTATTAAAAATTATTATTTCTTTGCTTTTTGTTTTTAATTTCATTAAAAATTTTAGATGAAAACCGCTAATACGACGAAACATACTACTTAATAATAATAATCATTTATTTCTGGCAACATAGTAAAAAGATCTTGAAAATACAGGGCCCATAGCATAAATACCTTACAAACTAATATATATATATATATATATAATTATATGACTTATTTAACTAGCACGTAGAGACTGCGACGTGGGCGCGACAGGGCTCAGCAGCCGACCCCGGAAACGTCGATATAATATTCCCTTAGGCCACAGATCTTCCTCCATGAATGTCGACAGAAGTTGGGGCGGCACTCACCACGAAAGAGTTGAACTTGACCCTGTGGCGTGACTCTAATCTTTCGACCCTGAGGCGGAATTGGGTCTTCGCGCACAAATAATCCGCCACATCCTCAGCCTTGACGGAGTAGTGCACGCGAGAGACGTACATCAGGGCCGTGGGAATCTCCGGACGCAGCGTGGAGCTCGGTCCTGTCGGTGCGGTACCGCACTTGTTCCGACAAACGGGCTTCTTCTTCTTCCTTTCCACTGTGCCACTGTGATGAAGCCCTGACTGTCACCATGCACCATATCAGATGGCGCTGTCCTGCGAGTTGGTTCGCGTATTCCGCCATCACCTCGTTGTGGGGCGGTAGCAGGCCTGCTGGCGGCGGCCTCTGCATACGCACATTGTTGGCGGGGGGGGTACTTAAGTATGTATTTTTTACCTCAAACGTTTTACTGGCATCATGACATACATACCTGCTAAAAATGAACAATTTTGAACTTCAAAGGTACATACTTCAAAGCCCAAGCTATAAAAGTCAAAATTTTTGACCTCGAGCCTGTATCACTTATTTTATCATTTAGGTTTCATGATTTCATCCTGCCGACTCTTTTCTACATACAGAGCTTAATCAAAGTTACTTGTAGTATTACCAAGAGGTACTCCATGTTGTGGAGAGCGCCTTTATTCTCAAAAATGAGTTTCTCCGAGCTTTCATATTCTTCAAAGAGGTACGTTCTCGTTGGTAATTTGCTATAAATATAGTTAGGACACTGAAGTATCCTTGTCACCGGGTAAACGAAACAAATAACATAAAAACATTCACGTAGAGTTAAGAATTTTTTGTCATTTCAAAAGGAAGTTCTCATTGAAACATGGCTGACTGCGCGGTGTTGTCTAAATTCTCAACACTCACGACAAAATGCACGATCAAAAATGTGGCGTGAATTGCCGTCATTGGCTTATGCACGATGGCAACATCGCACAAGCCAATCGCCAATTCCTATTCTAGGCAAAGTCGAAAATAATAATACACGGACACTCGCTAGTCTAGTTACTACCAGTCTAGCCACGTCTTTGTTCTGTCCACCTAGTATGTGGACACTATAAGACCCCGAGCATAATCTAGAATAGCTTCCTATATGGCCTATTCACCATTTCAACGATACAATGAAGCGCTCTTGCGTCGCGTGATAAAGCCATAAGGAATACAAGAGTATATTTCTTTCCAATCATGATGTTGTAAAAAATCCTCATTGAGGGTGAACCCATGGACGCCGACCGGGAGTTATGAGCCACTTCATAAAAGGGCGCAAACACGGCAATAATTTGTACGGCATCGGCTGAAGGCCGTCCGGTCGTAAGTCACACGTGTGTGGTTCTTATTTATCGGGTTATGATTGGATGGCCCTCTTTCGGTTAGATTTAGTGGCGAAGATTATATTTTGTCATCACATGGGTGTTAATTTTACAATTTGCTGCAGCCTCATCTTATTTAACTCGCTGTGTTGTTATATATATACACAACTTGCTTGATCAGAACATTTCGTAGTTTTTTTCGGAGAGTAGTATCATACGAAATGGTACATGTACATTCTTAGTCAATGCTGAAATAAAAATTATGTAGGTAATTCGATACTGTCAAAATGTCTATTTTGATAAAACCATATGATTCGCTAAAGCTCGCCTGAAAGTACTTAGCATAGCCTAGCGCGGTAGCATCGTACCTGGTAACATTACAAAACCAATAAAATAAAGGCCGTAAAGTAAAACTTACAAACACGGCTTTACCGGACGTGTCCGCATAACATCTGGTCGGGGAGACCCCGAACTCATTTCGCAGATAAATTCCCCCGAGTAGGAGCGGGTTGAATTAATGCGTGCGGTGGACTTGCTAAATAGCGTAAGTGGGTCAAAACGATACCATCTTTGTTACACAGAGAGAAAGTTTGAAAAAAGAACGATTAAACTCATTAGTACCCCAAGCGATTTTTTATTGACTTAAATCGCACTTCCCTTTGAAATGTTTTTATGTTAGGTGACTCTAAGTCGGCACCACATCTGAAAGATATAATTTTGGTACATATACCTTAATAACCACTTAAACATACAAGTATGACCGCAATACCAGAAGCAAATAGGGGTTTTAATAGAAAACTAGAAGAAGTTGTTACAATGAGTAGAACTTTTAGCTATAATGACTGCAACTTCGCCGGACGCGACGCCCGCTTGCTAATGTAGATTGGGTTAGTTAGCGGTCAACCCAGTGCACTAGTAATGGATATGTGTATTCCATAACTGTTTACTTCTGCATTATGTAAGTTTCTATTTAAGTTACTTTCAAGTTTAATCCAGTTAGCCTAACTAGGATAGTGGTGATGCATATAAGCTGGAGACCCTTTTGCTGCTGCTGTATGAAAAACTGCTATTTTACCAAAAATATTTACATATAAATTGTTAAGCAAACTAAAGCCTAAAGCTGAGCCTCTTGAGGCGCACTTAAAATCCTTTCACCACACTGTTTCAAAAGAAACTAGTGACACGATAAGAGGAAGAAGAAGCAAACTGAATTCCAAATTCTAATTGAAATGGGCATTGGGCAGTGAATGTCTGTATCAGACTTCTAAAATACGTTCAATAAAAGGTCTAAAAGCTTTTAAACTTTACCAGAACCACCAACGCGAACTTTTTCAATCAGAAAACGGACCAAACAATTTTTTTTTATCAAGCAGTGTCGTTTGGCATTATCTGCGGACATAAATCTCGATACGGAACCCTAATAACGGAAATAACCGATACCGCGACGCAATTGCTCGCGCCCTGAGACTTATTGCTTAAAATTGGGTGAAATGTCCTTAAATATTGACGATACTGACATAATTTTATGGAAATAAACTTTTTACATACTCGTAAATACATTTTTCATGCAAAATGCTACAGCCTACCTATTTGTAATAATATGAAATGCACAGGAGATGCAGAAACTATGCCGTATTGATTCAAGTTTCTACAAGTTAATTCCATAATCCTAAAACAAATGGCAGATTATGCACAGTTATGATCTGCGAAAATTAATTTTCAAATTGAGAACTCCAAGTTGGGTGTCAAAGCCCACCTGCCGTCTGATCACGTTTCGGAAGTGTTCCAAAGTTGGCGCATTTACCACAAACTCGTGATTACTGGCGGCGGACGAGGCGGCGCGGCCCGCAGGGTGAGAGCGCCAGGCCGCGGCTAGCCGAAAGTTGCCCGCCGGCAAGCGTGAGTGCCTAACGAGCCGCTTAAATTTTTGCTTTTGGTTTGCACTCGGCGACAAGATTGTTTTTTTGGTCCTGTTCCGTGTTGAAGGGAGTTTAATTAAATTTCAGTATTTTAAGCGCTGTTCCGACCCGCTTTTAGGAGTTTTCGCAATGTTTTCGGCGTTATAAAAATTCAATCATGAAGCATGATTGCTACTTGAAATGACAGAGGTAAAGATTACAAAAACCATCGCTGTAAAACAAGATTTCAGGACAAAACAAAATTCTGCTCGAAATTTTTATCTCATGAAAATTAAAGCATAGGTATGTATATATATATATAATATATATTATTTAGGAAAATACGACTTTATTGACAAAGAAAATTACAACTAATAGTTACAATTATTTACAAAATATACAAAATACATATGAAACAGTTGAGCTATCTGCAGACCGTTGCAAACGATCTATAGATAGCTCAACTATTTAGGTATATATATTTTATTTTATTTTAGGTTTATTTATGTAATTTCTTTATCTTATGTATGTATTAGTAAGTAATCTGTAGGTTTATTTATTTTATTTACTTCATTTTTTCTAACTTTCATCTTGTACACATCATACCCACCTCTAAATTTACTAGTCTCTCTCCTTCAAGGTTTGCTGGAAGAGAACTCTTTTTAGGGGTAAGCTCGCCTTTGTACATACTTTATTATTTAAGTTTTCGTATGTTGTTTCTGTGAACAATAAAGAATAAAGCATAATCATAAAGACCCGCCGTTCAGGTCCACATCCCACTTTAGCATATCTGGTGACGTAATCACAACGATATAACCTCAAAACTCTAGGTGACACCCCACAAATTCAAGCCCACGCGCGCACTCGGGTAATTCAAATCAAACATACCACATCTCAGTGCCGAATCTAATTTCCCACTCGGATTAAAAGCCGTCGCGATTCCGACGGATTGGATTAGAGTTATGGTAAACATTGGCACGTTTACCTCACTCCGTATGTAGATCAGGTAATCTTTGCATAGCCGTGTTTTGAAGGTTTTATAACGATAGAAGGACTTTTAACTGGATGTTGTTTTACTGGAGGCATACAAATTGGTTGGGTTATTCCCGTAGCTGTGTCGCAGCTGTGCGAACATTCCTGCTGAATGTTGGGCGACGTGCTGCACAAACTAGCTTCTGTGAATGCGTCCCTCAGCCACTTTTGTTGCCTAGATTTTTCCCCGACCTCTCAATACTGGTAAGGGTAGCAGCTTTTAGTGAATTTAATAAATCATACCATCTAAAATAGTTCTCATAAACGGGATACCAGTGTTATGTAAAATGTAAACAGTATCTACATAACAAACATTTTTAACTAGGTAATAACATAAAGACTACGCGATACAAAAAAAAAGAATCAATTCAGATTGTTTGCTTAACGCTTAGATATATTTATGAGAACTATTTTAAGAGTAGTAGAGCTCTTGTGAAGGGCTCGTCCGGGGAAGTACTACCACCACGCCTTTTTCTGCCGCCAAGCAGCAACGCTGTGTTTCGGTTTGAAGAGTGTGGTCGCCGGTGTAATTACAGGCACATGAGGCTTAACATCTGTATGCCTCAAGTTGATGGACGCAGGGCAGTGCATCGTAGGGCACGTTCCTATTGTGCGTGACCTACGGGGCAATGTTTTGTTTATAGGCGATGGTTACCACTTAACATCAGGTGGGGCATCTGCTTGTTCCATCAGCTAGTTGTATAAAAAAAAAATACATATTTTTTTTTGTTCTCAAAAATTGCCTAGGCTAAATTTTTTGGGTAGTTCCATATGCTATATTATTATGCTGAAACCAAAACAGTGGTATTTTATACAGAATCTGTAATTTATCTCAGCGTGCGAGCGCTCATTATACAAAGTGCTTTCGTGACTCGTTCAGGTTTTTTTGCTCCAAAAGCGAGCCAGAACCAATTGTTTAATGTTTGAAATTGAGTGACTGGTTTTAAGATCTGCCAGTTTCTGAAAGCATTTCTAGACCGATCTGCTCCATCGTTGGCTACATCGTGGCTTACCATCAGGTGAGATTGTAGCCAAACGAAAGTATATATAAAAAAACAGTATTCGTTTTGTAATGAAAATTTTAGAACATACTATGTGAGGCTTCATCAGAACATCAACTTCCAAAGGTAATTACCAATTGAATCACAAATATCACTTTGAAACGTGAATCTAGGAGATTGTTCCACGCGCCCAAGCCAGAAGAAAAAAACTAAACTTTCAGCGAATACCCAACTATAGTCACCAAAGTACGCGGGAGCCAAAAATAATATTACCAAGCAGTATTTTTGTTACCAAAACTTTAAGAAAATGCTTGGTTGATAAGTTATCAAATACTTTGAATTAAACGAAGGCATACGTAATGTAGCTACATTATACCATTTCAAGATTTTAGTCGACTTTTGTATAATCACAGTTATCAGACTGTACCGTAAACCACTTAAAATAATATATTTTCCCAGTGAATAATTTACTACTTATAAATTAATTTTAAAATGGCGTAAGGTGGCAATAAAAGATGCAGCGTGCCCTTCCCTCGTTAATCCGTCTCCACTGAGACTACAAGTCAAAAAAGGGGTACGCTAAAAAAATTAAAATACGGGAAAACTTCGCAAATGAAAAGTCACAGGGTAAATTCGCAAAAATTGCCTCGGGACCCTGGGATTACAATGCGTTCGCATGCGAGAGTTTTCGGGCACATTAAGGATTTCCAAATAATGAATGGAACATGCTCAAGTTGCAGGGAAGGAAACGGTGCTCTGATGGAGACGGAAGTAATATTTTCGCGAGTAACGACGAGAGGGCGCCTGGCGTACAATGTACGCGTACGCGTACCAAAACGACAGCTGTTTATTTATGAATTATGCTACACAATAGATCAATAGACGACTCTATAGAATGTTTTAAGATTTCCCAATTCAAATCTGATTCACACCCTCGTCCATTACTACTGCGGCATAGCCCAAACATCGGGAAAGTAAATAAAATACGCGATAAATATCCGTGCTATATTTAATGGGACTACAAAAATTTGAGCTCGTGCCGGAGTTTAACCCCCGGTTTCTGAAAGCTCGATCAACACTAATCGGCTGTCAAGTCACTAGCTATTTCAGCTTTTACTTCGAATTAGATAGAGATGCAAGTGACTTGACACTGACAGCCGATTAGTGTCGATCGCGCTTTCAGAAACCGGGGGTTAGGCTTCTCTATTGGTCATGGCCTAGTGGTTGTTAACGGACCTACATAGCCTTCATGCCTTGCAAATCAGATTGCTAGTTACAAAATTACAAAAAAAAATCACTATGTTTAAAAAGTTTTCAATTAGCTGGTCATTGCAGTACCTACAAGGTCAGTAAATTTAATGTTATCTAAAAAAAACTTTACTCTTTTAAACTTACTTTAGCTAAAAACCTAAAATCCATGAGACCTACACCCGAATACTCAAACGCAATTCAGATTTGAGCACGTCTCAAGTCGTGGTTTTTTGACAGTTTTTAATGAAATTCCGTCAAAAACTCGTCACATAAGACGTGCGACGTTAAATCTGAGTTGCGTTTGAGTATTCGGCCGTTAGCCTCAAAGAATAATAACTGATCGATGACTTTTGAAGTGATCTATCTATTGTCATAACTGATTATTGTAATTGGTTGATTTTTCTGAAAAAATATTTATTATTATTATAAAAATAAATTCGACGTTGTCATTAAAAAGAAAACATAGCTAGCTACTTTGCATTTGAAATTAGGAACTTAAATAGATCTGTACAACATTTTGTCGAACTTAGCGCCCCTTTCGTGCAATGATAAATCATAAAAGACGACAGGCACATTACTGATACCTACTAACTACCAATAATCTGTGCCGATATCTTCAATTTGTACCTAGTACCTCCCAAGCCGTGACCTTGCGGTGAGATCGCTCTGATTTATGAACTTAACCTTATTCTCCATTTGAAGTAGGTTTAAGTTGAGTTTATTTATTTAAAAAGATCCATGGTGACTATTACTGTTGCGGATGATGTTTAGAACAGAAAGACGTTGATTTGCGATTATAATAATTTATTGGAAATATTGCGTGGCACACACCGTGCATAGATCTAGCTTAGACTAAAAAACCTACCCTACGTTTTTATTATTTTCAAAGTATTGAATCTACCCACAAGCGTACCTACTATCTTTCAAACTTGACACAGATTATAAATACATCTGAACGGAAGTAAGTACATATTAAAACGAATACTAAACAAAATTATATCTAACATGATTAACAATGTAGTAGGTAGGTACGTGTATTATATAAATATCTAGGTAGGTAGCTGAGCGTCGCTAACAGTGACCATAGTGACCTAGTGGAAGTTGGAATGACCCTTTGACAGAGTTCTAATCGTTAAGTCGCAGGTTTGAATCCAGATCGTTCACCAATGAATTTTACTCTGAAAATATTCAATGCGCAATCGCAAACATAAAATGTTCATAGCACTATAATGTTTGTTCTCGGTTGGGATCGAGCTTAGTTGATGTTTTGGGTTCGATCCGGGAACAAACATTTGTGTAATGAACATAGATGATTTTTCTCTGTATGTATGTACAAAATAAAGTATTTAAGTATTATATCAGCTATCCAGATCTCATAATCAAGTGTTAGCTTAGTTTGGGGTTAGATAGTGCTGTGTGGAAAGTTCACTAATATTTATTTTTATTTATATAAACTTTTGTCGAATCATATTTTTCTATCTCGTAAGTTAGGCATATAGTAACCTACTCGTAAGATTACTCATAATTAGAAAACAATACCAAAATTAATTGATTTAAAATCAACGAAGAAAGTTGGAAATTGAAGTAGGTAAGCATTTTCCGAAGAATCCATCGAAATAGAATATTAAAACTTCCTTCAAAGTTATTGAAATATGAAATACCAAATTAAATCCGTTCGTCCTCTCGCAACGCTTAAACCCTTTCGAATGCTCCAATTCTACGTAAATTAAATTTCTATTACTTATAAATACGTTGATCGAAAAATATTTGAAATCTCTCTAAGGATCCAATTTGTTTGAGTCCAAAAAGCTTTTCAAATAAAGGGTTTAAATAAGCTTATGTTTATTCGGCGGATATTTATGCTATCCGCCGAATAAACATAACTTATTTAAATTCGAAACACATACTTTCTAAAATAGCGCAGCTTTCTTCGATATCTAGACGATTTTGCTTTGAATTTGTTTTTACAGAAATCATTACTATTGTTTTCTATTAAAATGCAATCCACAACCTACAACGCAAAAGGCGAAGATGACCAACTGAGCTGCCATTCTCAAGTAGTTGTACATCTAAAATGTTTACTGCTCCATTAATTAGCGGATCCTCAATCCTTCCAGCCAATCGATCCCAGCGCAGCTTCAACATTAAAACCTTAATTATAATTAATCTCCATCTACCAACAGAGACACAGTCCTGTCGGTGATTCGGTTATCAAACCCCACAAATCAAGTCGCGAGACAAAGACGTAGAACAATGCTTTATCTGCACAAAGAAACTCTCATTACTTGAGAAAGGATACGACTATTAAATTTTGAGCTTTGAAACTTCATTAGGCTTTGGCTGTGATACAGAGTACCTTGAGGGTGCAAAATAACTTATTTAATGCCGTGCCGCAGTGATTTTTTGCCGCAGTGGTCTTAGTACAGAAACGGAAAGATTGCTTTACTACTTCGAGCCTAGGCACGTTACCTAGATGTTATACACACCCAGAAATAGCAAACAGCCATGTTCATCACACAAATTTTTGTTCGCATTGGACGGACTCACGATCTAGAACTGAGGGTCAAACTTTCAATGTCGTTTGTTCACCAATGATTATTTAAAATTTATGAATTGAAAAGTGATGAAGTAATTTTTAATATTCTAGTGTTACTGTCTATTGCAGGCTCTGCACATAAAAGTTTTATCAAAGTTTCGAAGCTCTAAGTGTAGAGTATCCATTATGTACCTTCAGACATACCAATATTTGGCCAAGTAACGTGCTGTTGCTCCCAAACGATGGATTATTGGTGCATTTGATACTTATAATGCATTTGCAAACAGTGCTGCTAATTGATGTGGCGAATGTTGATTTAAATAGAATTCGTCACTTGCTTCACTGTATAAAGTTATATTCTACACGATCGCTTTGCTGTATCACACCTGATGGTTACTCTGTTCAGTGATATAATTTATGTGCGCAATGCCAGTACTCTCAAACGGTGAAGGAAAACATCGTGAGGAAACCGGCATGTTGTAAAACCTAACAAGTTCTATAACATGTGACAAGTGCTCGAAAGGAGCCTCTTGAGGCGCACTTAAAATCCTTTCACCACACTGTTTCGAAAGAAACTAGTGACACGATAAGAAGAAGAAGTGATATAATATATTTCATAATGTTGAAACGATTCCGAGAAGTACTTTAGATAAATAGATAATACTTTATCGCACACCACATAATAATTACACATAACATAACAATAAAAAACATCTGAGTGATATACAATGGGCAGTCTTATCGCTAAAAGCGATCTCTTCCAGACTACTTTACCAGACTACTTTAACAAGTCCCTTATCAAAGGCTACTGTAATTAAGTATACCAAGAAACCGCCTCTCTTACAGGGACGGAAGAGAGGTCCCCCTGGACAAAGTACGCCGTGTAAGCTAATATAAAATAAATGTGTTCCGAACATTGAAACTCCATTAGCATGTTGAGACAAAACTTGGTTAATTTATGCGTACATCCTAACAACAATGCGCATTGTTCCTGTTTTCGTAATGTGATTCCTAATATAATTTTACCGAGTTATTAAAATTCTGTTTTCAAGAGCTGGTGGGGAAGAGCTGTGTCTGTGTATATAATATATTTTGAGTATGCATAAATTAGTTCACTTTATATCTTTCAAAACATAAAGAGAAATGACGGGTGTGTCAGCCTTATAAATATTTTAAGCAAGCAATCACTTCTTCGCAAGTGAAGCCGCGGGTGTAAGCTACACCAACAAAATGTTCGCGACCAAACAATATTCTATAAACATCGAGACCTTCACCTTTTTATTAAATGCAGTATTTTATTGAAAATATGGCTTCTAAATTCACGCGAAACAATTTATTTTTCGACGAGAAATGTTTCATTTTCCACGGCTAAAATTACACGCCAATCATTTACAGCGTGCGTGCTCCAGAAGAGAAATAATAAAGGTTTATGGAACAAGGGCTGGTGCTATATGAACACGTGTTCCCGTCACGGACAACAGGCGTTTATCACGGCACCAATATCTGATACCAACCATGGAACTGACTTGAGATATTCTCACTAAGTCTAACGACTGAATTATTTATGTAGTGAGATATACAAGATATACAAGTCGTAGAGAAGTTTAATATGTCTTATAAAAACATGTGTCAAAAGACAAGTAGTGTTTCATTGCCTTTTCTCACGATTCTCACCAATGGGTAATGAAAAGGTGAGAGTGACAATGACAGTGACAGCTTACAGAGACACAAAGATGAGTTTCAAATTATAATAAAAAAAACTATAAACATGTATTGGTCGCGTCAACCAAAAAGAGCGCTGGAAAACAGTGGTGTGGATAAGTTTGCGCATACAAAACACTCGCGCCATCACACCCCCTCCCCTTCCTTCCAGCGTTCTTTTTGCGTGACGCGACCTATATACTAGGTATTGTTTGGAGCGAAGAGTTGTCAGACCGTGTTTGCGTTTTTGGGAAATAAAACGAAAGCGGTTAATCTGAAAAAAACTGAAACAGCTTCACGACTTTGATCCCCAGGCACGGTAGATATCCCTTCAGATCTCCCAGTACCAAGTAGGTACTAATTCAAGATTCTTTGAGGATGTCTAAGGGGGGTAGTCAGAGGTACGTCCAAACATTACATTTGGCACATACCCACATTTTGCAGTAGTTAGTATAGTAGTTAGTTTGCAGCGGTTAATCTATCTGCAGACAGTTGAAAATGATCTAGATATAGCTCAATAGGTCCATCAGTGCTAATCGGAAGCGTCCCCAAGACGCTCTCTACATTAACATTCTGAATGGCAATACTAGATAACTATTATTTGAAATAAACCTACCAAAACCCACCAAATAATAGAACCAGAAAAGCTTATCTACCGAAAGTGTCATGCACTTCCGATAAATCATCTAAAACTCTCCAACTTTCAGCGATTTTCCCGCCAGTGGAAAACGAGTAAATCCTTTCTCTGAAATAGGTTCTGTAGAATGCAACGCTTACCTACTAAAGGATTACATCACAGTTACTTGTGTAGAAACTCTTCTCCGTTTTGAAGGCACAGTAAGCTTACAGCAGTATTTACCGTCGTTGGTAAGAGCACCCGTGGTCTAGTGGGAGTGACCCCGCCTTCCGATCGTAAGGTCGCAGGTTCGAATCCGGTCGTGCACTGCACCAATGGATTTTTCTATCGAAAAATTTATGTGCGCAATGCCAGTGCTCTTAAACGGTGAAGGAAAACATCGTGAGGAAACCAGTTAGTATTCTAACAGCGGCGATGGGCTTGCAACCTGTCACGTATGGAATACTAACTACTGCAAAATGTGGGTATGTGCCAAATGTAATGTTTGGACCTACCTCTGACTACCCCCCTTAGACATCCTCAAAGAATCTTGAATTAGTACCTACTTGGTACTGGGAGATCTGAAGGGATATCTACCGTACCTGGGGATCAAAGTCGTGAAGCTGTTTCAGTTTCAGTAAGAGTATGACATTTTTCATGACGATTACGGAGAAGGTTTTTTCATACAACTTATATACTTACTTCTTAATAACAAACAAACATTTAGTTTTGTAACTGTATAAAAAACAAGCATACGGCCCACCTGATGGGAAGTGGTTACCGAGCTTCAGGACACCTCCAACATCAGAGGCATTACATAAGCGTTGCTGAACCTTAATATTTTATTTTTTAGTATTTTTATAATCCAACTTCCATTGTTTTATCTGATACTTTTTCGTGTACCCCGTGAATAAAGCCTGTTAGCTAGTAATTTTATATTATTGATGAAATTAAATCATTCAACCCATATCATTAAAAAAGAAAACAGAATCTACTGACTGGTAGTCTCATTTAGTTGGTAGGTATATAATATTTTTTTATGTTGCTCGGTTACTTTTAATTGATTAGATTTTTATTGCACAAAAAAAATACATAACTTGAAAATCTCAACGCTAATTAGCATTTTCCTTTGAGGAATGTGGAATATCAATACCAAACGAGAAAGGCGACAAAAGCTAGTTTCAAAAAATCGCTTTACTAATCCTTAAACTAAAACACGACTGCAGTCCAATCATCAAGCCATATCTAACTCGTTCTGTGAGCAGCTATGAGCAAGTTAGCGGTCCACACGAGCTGCACAAGTTGTTCCAACTATGCGAGCCAGTTATTCGTACCGCACTAGATTAGCGTACGAAATTAGGGACGTTTAGAACTTCATTATTAAGGCGTTGACAAGACCTAAATTACATCTCGCTCGCACGATTCGACATTTTGAAAGATATAAAATCTCTAAGCCTAATTTTGAAAAATCGCAAACAACCATTTTGTGTGCAATCACATTGCACACAGTTTGGTAAAAATTTCATTGCGATCGATGCAAGTTTTCCTACTCACAAGTTTGCTTATGTACGAAAACTAGAAAAGTAAACTTTTAAGCAGGAAAACTTGTATCGATGAAAAGATTTTTTTTTTCAAAACTGTGATTGCACAAAAAATGGTTGTTTGCGATTTTGTCGAAAACGGGTTCTGTGATTTTATATCCTTCAACAAATCAAATCGTGCGAGCGAGAGTCACATTAGCTCTTGTCTTCACCTTAACGGGAACTAGCAATAACGTCTTTCGAATATTGAATACAACTGAATAAATACGTCTATTGAGCATACATTACGAGGTTTGGAATACCCACTACTACTACATATTGGGTACGTGTCAAATGCAATATGCATAACCTATTTCTGACTACCTTCTTTAAACGTCTACAAATAATGTTGAACTCGTACATTGTAATAAGAGACTAGAGAGGATAATAAAAATTCCATGCCTGGGAATCAAAGTCAAGAAAATGTCTTTATTCAATCTTTTTGAGATATCTCCAGAATTTTTTTGGCAGACCGGGATTACCTTCTGGATCTACCCCATCAGGCATCATCCTCATCATCCCTTTATTTAATAAACTCATATTTTATCTCATAAACGTAAAATGTAGATGTAGATATACCTAATATAAAATAATTCATGCTATCCAACAGCGCGCAAAACATTTCATTTGCTTCAAATAAATGATACCAATTTCCTTCGTGACTACAAGAGAAGTCACGCGTCTCTAATACTGTGCTCACAGCACTAGTTTCTGAGGTAACCGAACCACTAGTGAGTCTTAATAATACCAATGTCAAATGTACAAAAAACCTATGTTCAAATCTCGAAGGAATTCGTTTTATGTCATCTTGGGAAGCAACATAGATTGTTCATTTTATTCATTTTTAAAAAGTCCTCGTATAGACCACTACCCTAACTAAACTTTAAAATTAACACTCCGTACAATAGGTATGTAGTAATAGGTAGAATAAACATTTCTATAACATAATTGGTGGCCGAATCAGATATGCAATTTACTCCGAACGATGTAGTTTTGTGATATTCAACCTTTGTGTTGAATGTTACAGTTAGTAACATACAACATAATGTTACAATACAATACGTCTAATACCACAGATGTCAGAAAGTAGTCGTGGTCGAGGCCCTGAGTCATTTTAAATCATCGGCCGTGAGATGGTGTCTATTTATACAATAAATCAAGAGGCTGTTGACAAATACAAATAACCAAATCAACGAAAAAGCTTTATACTCTAACCAAAAGGCTGGCATACATTGGACAACGAATTAACTTTATTAGCATAGAAGTAACTTTGCCACCTGTTTCAGCACATGTCTGTAATAAAACAACTGCGACCTTAGTACATGGACACAGCCGTCCTAATCTATGACAGGCACCGTTTCTAAGGGCAGAAAATGTTTCTTATAATAATAACACCTCGTCCTCTGTCTACGGGGCCAACTCTTTATGAGTTACTGCAAGTTGATACAGTAAACATCCATCAGTGAGGCACTCGTGATGCCTATTATATAATACCTAACTAAGTAGTTTTACAGTTTGTGGTTGAGTTTAAGTGAAATCAAACAACTCCGTAAACTTCTTAGTGGCGACCATCATATATAATAAAGAATTGTCTCTCAAGTCTCACACATTGGGAACGTGCCCTAGGTACATTGAGATACACTGTTCCGCGTCCATCAACTTGAAGCATACAGATGTTACGCCTCATGTGCCTGTAATTTATATGAAAAGATACGTTACTTTCATCAATACGAAGATATAGTCAAAAACAAAAAAGTAACACGTCACAAAAAATTTAAATATTGTGCTAGCATTATTCTTACTTGCTTACTCTTAGCGCATACTCACAAGCCGCGCACTGTGCTATTACGGTGCGGTGGTAACGATAGGTTAATATAACGAGCGAAAGATTATGTTTTCATGAGAACGTTTAATTACAGTTAGATGAGAATTTATAGGAATCTTAGTTGGCATGAGTAAGCGACCGAACACAAAGTAATAAGCCACGCAATGCGGTTTTGTGAATCCACCACCACTTTACCATCAGTTATCCACCATTTTTCCACCATTTTTTTTGAGTGTTGTAAGATAACGCACAAGGGGAAAATTACTACGATACTATTGCGACTATCCACACAAACCTCTTAAAAAACAAAACCTTAAAGGCTCTACTCAACAGACGTGTGCTGCGATTCTGCGTCCTTTGATTGCGTTTAACATTACGTTTTAGGTGGCATTTACGTTTTACATTACGTGTTACAATGGACAATGCAATCGCGCGTCCGGACGCGCGTTTGTATCGCGCCTGTGAGCGAGAAACTTAAAAGAATCGTAACTTTGATCCCAACGCGATAGATGTCAAAAACAAAGTCTAAGTCAAAAGGTTATTTTTCAATTGAATTACACGGGTCACTTTGAAACATCTTAAAGCTTCGTAAATCTACAGCCCAGTTCCACGCCACCAAGCCTAGATTTATCTAGTATTTAAGACGTTTCAAAATGATCCGTATGATTGTACTGAACAAAGACCGGTTTCATTTGATTTGAATGACTATGTCAAAAAACGCTGAAGCAATAATAAATAACTTCAAAACTTTTTCAAATTGAACTGAACAAAACACCGATACAACTGCTCGAGCATACAACAACATAATAAAGAAAGCCACTTATAATATTTAACTACTTACAGGAAAAACTTGAACAACTTTGTTATTGGTCCAAAGTTAATATTTGTTTTAGTCGATTTAATCACAAGCATTAAGATAATTACTGGAAAAGTGTGAATTATTATTTATATGCCTTTATTCATATTCCCAACATTTTATAGTGGCTTTGTAAAGTATACACTGTACTGTCACTTTCATACCATCGAAAAAAGACAGAAACAGCAACAGACTGTGGAGCGCTCAGCCACCAAGATAACCACCAGAATAACTGTATTTTTTCGATGGTATGAATGTGACGGATTGTAAGGATTAAAATAATAGGTATAGTTAAAATATTATTATTTTAATTAATTTCAACTAAATGTTATTTTAAATATAAATTAACTCGAACAAAGCAATATGTAGTACTTATCCGCTGATCTAATCTCCTTAAGCTGCTCCTCACTTTCAGCTCAGCGCTCGACGAGGTAACACGTTCGGTGCACAGCGGGTCAATTTCCTGAAGATGCTTCGTAGAGAAGTGAAACACGTGTCGAAGTCTAATTAAGTTTATTCCAGCTTAAGGAGATTAGATCAGCGGATAAGTACTACATATTGCTTTGTTCGAGTTAATTTATATTTAACAATGGACTTCCGCAAAGTCACGCCTGAGTCAATTTTTTTTTTTTTTTTTTTTTTTAATTATGCTGGACAATCCACACAGCACTATCTAGCCCCAAAGTCAGCTATTCAGAGCTTGTGTTATGGGTACTAGATAACTGATATATTTAATACATTATATACTTACATAGATAGATATTTTTTATTATACATAGAAAACACCTAGACCAATGAACAAATTTCTGCAGATCGTACACAAATTTGTTCCGAGGCGGGAATCGAACCCGCAACCTCTGCGTCGCAGGCGGACTCTCACCCGCTGCGCCACTGAGGTCGTCGAGGTAATTAACTATCTTAAATGTTATTTTAGTCAGTAATTGTAATTCAACCGTCTGAAATAGATATTTAGAATTTTATAGGCTGTTATTCTCCCAGTTACTTAAGGAGTTACACATTAACCATAGACACTTACTTGCTCCTAGAGGATGCTATGGGATTTGTTATGCTGCGTGAATTAAATAGTAGGGTTCAAGGAAACTGACAGCTAGCGCCTGAAATAATGACTGTATCTACCCTCATTTCAGTAACAACTTATCAAACCCTCTAAACAACCATAGGCATTTACAGTCGCTAGCAGGTGATAGAGGAGCAGTGTACTCTATGCCACAGACCGTAAAGAGTTGGCTGATCTGTTGCCTATGATCAGTGATCATAGGCAAAAGTGACAGATGTCAAAAAAAACTGCCAGTTTTGACATTTAAAGCCTATCAGAATAATAAAAAAAGACCAGCAGGCTGATCGCGTAACTTTCGTTACATTCAAAATCCGGTTGCATATGTAAATTTGGCAGATTTGCGATGGCAAAACTGCCAAAATTGACATATGCAAACGGATTTTGAATGCAACAAAAGTTACGTGATTAAGGGGCAGATTTAGAAGCAGAAGAAGAAGAAAGACCAGTTTAACATCGTAGTGATTAAATACTCAGTATGTTGCACATCAGATAGGTAGTATTAATTATGAAATAAGAATATTTTAATGAAATTTCAAGAAATGATTTCATCATTGCCTTTTAGATCTCATCACAAAGTAGGAAACCCAAGCGTTGACGCCCTCAACTATTTAGGTGATATTACTCGTAGCACCATGAAATATCTAAGAGGTCCTTAAGGTCGATTCAATTGACTTCTGACTGATGGTCCTAGTGGCCACAGCTAGGAGAAACAGAAGAGCTCGTCCTAGGAAGTACAACGTCGTGGTACCTGGCCTTTTTCTGCCGCCAAGCAGCGTTGCTGTGTTTCAGTTTTAAGAGTATGATAGTTGCCGCTCATGTTACAGGCACATGAGGCTTGACATCTGTATGCCTCAAGTTGACTGACGCAGAACGGTGCATCCTAGCGCACGTCCGTATCATGCGTGATTTACAAGACAGTGATTTGTTATAGGTGATGGATACCACTTAGCGTCAGGTGGGCTGCTTGTTCCATTAGCACTAGCTAATGCTACCTACTCAATTTTTTTTCAATTTTAAAATATCTTTATTTGTACATAATCTTATATATAGGTATTACAGATTCCAGTGTAAATTTAATCCTAGAACGTAACAATAGTAATATTTAACGTTTATCAAGCTTGTGCACTTCTCAAAACTTATATCTGATAGGTAGGTAGAGGTACTTATTACAGATCATAAACATCGGGTTTGTGGGTAACGATTTGGGTTAAAAACTATGCAAGCTTTAGACGAGCGTTACATTTTATAACATATTTGAACTACATTAGTTAAGTATTACAGCACAGTATTGCACCTTTACTTTTTAGCAATTAAAACACATTGGTGATATGCTATGCTACTAAACATAAGCTAATGCTACTAAACATTAGCTAATGCTACTAAATTGCTAGCTAACTATCCTTAGTATCTAATGCTAATTAGCCTGAAGAAACTGACTTTCTTTTTTAAAAAATTTAGCTAATGGAACAAGCATATGGCCCACTTGATGTTAAGCGGTAACTGGTAACTATCACCCATACCAAAACACTGTTAGCAACGTGCCCTACGTAATCCAGCTGGCCTATTACAACTGTGTCATAGAGCGTCGATTAATCTCGCTCTCAGCACCCGCACGCGGCATTGTTCGCTCGGGTCACGGGTACAAGATAAGAGTGCCATTGTTTGGAAAGCCGTCGATGTCTTTAGATTAATGTGTACTTGCCCTTATAAATTCTGCGTTAGTTCAGCAAATTGGAAGCTTCAGGTACGGTTTAAATTGGGTGTTGGCTCGTGTTTTGGATGTAAGAGAGGATTTTTGGATGTATTGAGTACAGAGCTCTTTGACATAATGTTTGGTTTTGTTTGCAGATTGTGTTTTGTTTATTATAAAAAACAGCGTACATCATCTCTCTGCCAGGCATTTTTCTTTATTTCATTATCCTTATAGGTATAGATACGTGTCCAGTTCGTCCGAATGTCTGTTATGGAATGAACGAATGAATGAATGAAAATGCTTTATTGTACACCTTACAAACTAACAAAAAATGAGACAAGGTATATAAAAAAAAGATATGTACAATGGGCGGTCTTATCGCTAACAAGCATAGGATACAAGGCATCGCTACAAGGATATACCGCTTTAGGCTTTGAATCGGTAGAGGTCGATAACAAGTAGCCACATATCTGGAGGATTGTAAAAAATGGGTGGATGGAGAGGACTCAGAATAGTTCTTCCGGGAAATGTATATGAGATGCCTATGACCAGCACAGGACTTCTATAGCTGATGATGATGATGTCATATTTTTAATCACAAATTAGTAATCTAATGATTCTAAATATACAAACAAACAAAAACTATTCGTATGGACAGTATAAAAGGGGCACAAGGCACAAACATACACAAACCTAACACACACAACCAAACCATGACACATACCATCTTCTTTTTTTATAAAGGTTGTCAGGTCAAAATTAAGGCTAAGTATAAATTTACAGTCGGAAAGACGTGCCTTTTTCTCAAAAACAAGCAGTAAATTATGTCCGTCTTAATATAAAAAAAAACATTTTAACCTCTTCATAGCCTGAAAGAAAATTAAACGATAATTTACTAAAAAGAAAAGTGACCCTTTAGGGAATTATAATTGGCTGTTAAAGCTGGATCTGACTGAGAAATAAAAAACAGCAGATAGACCAAATCTTTGACAGCCTTCATAGCTCATTTGCTAGTAGCTCTGCCTTCTGCGCCGTAGGCCGTGGGTTCGATTCCCACCGAAAACAAACATTTGTATGATGAACATAGATGTTTGTTCTCTGTCTGGGTGTTATGTAATATTATAAGTATGTACTTATAAAAAAAAACCTATTTATTTAATTAGTATATCAGCTATCTTGTTACCATATCACAAGCTATGGCTTAGTTTGGGGCGAGATAGTGTGATAGTCGCGAATAAAAAGATTCTCAGTTAAATCAGGTTTTGTTAAAAAACAAAGCTTTTACGTTTTTGCTACTCCGCCCATCATCACTCTGACACTTTTAATGGTTCTAATTTGAAGATTTTTCTAACGAAAAAGTTATAATTTTGACCATCGCTAATGAAAGGGTAATTCTCATAATTGTGAGTTGGTGGTTTTCGAGGCGTAAATATTATATTATGCTCTTTTTTGGGTAATTTTTTGTACTTTTTCTGGTTATTTTTTTCCAGAGGAAGGGCAAAAGAACGTGTAAAGATCTTTACACGTTACATAATTGCTATTTAAGTTTTGTTTCATATAATAAGCGCGGTTGTATGAATGAAAAAGTATTAATTTTCAACTTAAAACATACTGTTCTGAACAGATGAAACTGACACCTAGATTAGATATACCTATAGCTTTATGACGTCTTAAAGTGATATTTGTGATTCAAATGGTTAAATACCTTATGTCTCATAAATAGACAGATGTTTATTACGTACTTTTTGTCTTAAATACGTGTTATCTTATATACGATCAAATCTTGTATATAATCTACACTAATATTATAAAGAGGAAAACTTTGTATGTATGCACGTATGTATGTTTCGAATAGGCTCAAAAACTACTTGTCCGATTTCAAAAATTTTTTCATCATATGAAAGGTACATTATCCATGAGTAACATAGGCTACATTTATTGCTGGAAAAAATTAGGGATCCTTACTAAAACATAAAAAATGTAACCCAAGGTGTAATATAAAATGTCTTTCATTGCATGCGCTGCGGAAACTATTGACGATAGAACAAAAAAATGTTCTACTATATTAAAGAACACGTCTATGTCTTTTTATTAATCCTTATCCAAATAAATCATTTTGTATGCAAAGCTGTTTCAATACCTGTAGATTACTTCTTGAATTTTTCAAATCGGACATTCCATTCAAAAGATATTACGAAATTAAAAACTTTAGTGCGCCTTAGAAAGCGCGACAGCGAGGAGAGTTCTCACTCAGCGTGGGCAGAAAGGTGAAAATACACATGCCTGTAGCTGGCACAGACACATACGCTAATTGGCATGCCTGTACCTGGCATGCAAGTAGTTAGCACAACATTCTATTTTAGGTCGGGTACTGGCATCCACGTGACGGAGGGGTCTCGGGGGGCTAAGAAACCGCCATGTGTGAACGTCGCGACAGGTACAGGCATGCCAGTACCTGACGTGTTGGCATGCCATGTAACCGAGGGGACGCGGGGGGCTACGAAACCGGCATGTGTGAACGTCGCGACACCTGACCTGACGAGTTAACTTGCAAATGTATTCACAATGTGTCCATAAATCCTGCATGCCTGTAACTTGCATGCCCGCTACTGTTCCATTTTACTGGTACCTTCGTGGGCTACGAAGCGCGGGAGTAAACTTAAATGTTGAAAAAAATTATGTCCACCCATGCGAAGCTGGGACAGGCCGCTAGTATTTTAAATAAACATAATCTGAATCTCAGCAAAAGCTGCAACGATTTTCATGACATTTGGTATGCAGGGAGTTTCGGGGGCGATAAATCGATCTAGCTAGGATTTATGTTTAGAAAAATGGTTTTTATCCGTTTTTTCAGACAATGAAAACTGAAAAATATTACTCTTCTGACATCTATTGGCGAGTAGCGATACTATTTTTTAAGCTATTTCAGTAGATGGCGTTGATAAGCAACCAAGCGACCAGCTGATGTCACATATTTATTATGTATATAAGGAAGTATTCATAATAAAGTGTTTTGTTTTTTTTCTGTAATGCAATGTATGTCTATCTGACAAGAGTGAATAGGTGTCTTCTAGATCGTACTGCTCCAACGTAGGCTACATCGTCACTTAACATCAAGTGACATTGTAGTCAAAGGACGGTATATTTAAGTTAAAAAAAACTGGTTCCCATGAACGCTTTATAAAAGTTGGGGTGTCTAAGTTACAGCATTAAACTTTATTATTTATTTAGTCCTTACCGGTTGTTTACGATCGTCCATTAAAATAACAATGTCCTAATGGTATAACAATTATAAAACTTTACCCATCATAGTCATTCAGTAATGTATAGAGTTCTCTTCGTAATCTTTGTTTGCAATAATTATGTTTTAACGTCTCGAGCATAAAACATTTTATGCGGGAACTTAATTAAGGGTAAGCACGGGTTAAAATATGACCTGCTATGGCAGTGCAGGCTATTATCTAAACAGATAGTTCACTATGAAATAAAATAAAATCTTTTTTTGTTTATTAGGTTTTTAGCAGGATTCTACTACGTTCATTTAAAATTGAATATAAACAAAAAAAGGGCTTTGTCGCTGGGCGACCACACTGCCTTATATTATCAAAATCAAAACAAAATACACAACAAAACAAAACATAATTTACCGAATATTTAGTTTGATTTGTGAGTTTGTTAAACTCTTGATATTAGTTCGTTGTTTCAAAGTCAAAGTCACAAGGCATTAGGTCACTTTGAAATTAAAAATTATCGTTTTCACTACAAGGTATGTAGGTATATCATGTGATATCGGCACAACAGGATTGCTTTCTCCACTCGCCTCTACCAGCCGCCACCTCAGTAGTCACTCTTTTCTGTCATGTCATCTTTCACACAGTCTATTCATATTTTTTTTGCTTGTAATCCTCTATGTAAATACTTACACCAAAAGGCAATTGAATTTAAATATCTTTTTAATGAGCATCCAAATTATAGAAAACCACCAGTGCTCTACAGACGTCAAACTACGTTTTCTTATAAAAAAAATCGATAATTTGGATTTTTACTTTTGGCTTGAACGATGACATAAATAAGAAAGAGGTGAGCACTGAGATGACGAATGATAGAGAAGAAATCTGAAACATTTATTTGCGGAATGTATGTTATTATTCATTGACATTGGTCATTTTCGAACCTTTTATGAAAGAGAGAGTGGAAGAAGATTTCTTGTTGTGCTGACCCCACTTAGAAACATGATGATGATGACTTGTGAGGGAAAATATTTAAAGTGAAGCAGCTGTCCTCTTAACAAGCGGTGGCTATGGCTTACAAAATGCAGATTTACGAGGGTTGTGAATGAACTATGATAAAACTAATAATTTAATTTGGCGGCTCAAGTGGCCCTTCGCACGATCCTTTAGAATAAATTGCTTGTTTACCTACGAAATAACGGCTCAAATACGTGTTTTGTATTAATACCATCTGCTCGAACGTGGAAGATAAGGAAACCTTTCTTTTGGGATGAAGTTTCTTGTGTTATCCGCCGTGTCTATGTAAAAAAAATGTGACTCGTTTGACGAGCGAGATAATCCAAAATCTAAAGCTAGCACTGAATAATGAATAGACCAGTGCGAAACCTGAGACGCATGTATAGGGTCATTATGGAACCTCTTAGCTACGCGCACTCAATTAGAGGATTCAAACGCCAATTGACGTAATTCTCCTGTGACGTAGACCATCAATACACTTCGTCACCCTCCGATAGGTCAATGATCTGTCGCACTATGAGATTTTGAATTAAAATCACTCCTCTATTAAACTCGTACAAACCACCTAAGTAGTACACATACACTTCAGACTTTACACTACTCGCTTTTAAGTCATTGTAGTAAGCGTCATTTTTCTTTGGCTATGAGTAGCTTGATCTGTATCTACGTGCGAAGTGGAGTAGAGTAAATTAGATTTAGATTTATTTATTGCCAACATGTACATACATCATCAGTAATATTATAGCTTAGGTCTAAGGTAGCTAATAAGCGAGTACATGTACCCTGTAGGGCGCTGCAATCTATGTAGAAATAAGGTAGGTACAATAGTTCATTCATAATAATTATAATAATAATAATAATTATTATTAATCCTATTATTATGCTATTGAAAAGAAAACAATGAAAAGAAAGAGCAATATGAAAACAGAGTTCCCTCAATTGTTGACCACTAGCAGAGCGGAGACTGCAGTGTTTTTTTTATTCACGTCGGGGTCACCAAAGTAGGAAACGCGTTCTGGAGCCTTATGCACTATGACCATTTGCAGCGCGAGCTCGGCTAAGACAAGGCACCGGTGTCATACGGTCAGGGCAAAGTATCTTCTATGTCATAAATAATAAAGCCCAATATCAAGTTTTGACGTTTCACGGTTTGGGGCAAGGAATCTCCTATTTTCTTAGTGAATAATGCCCCTGGGTATTGGAACAGCCTGCCACTCTGCTTGTGTTGAGGAGACTCACACCATCGTTTAAAATCATGTTTATGCAACTAAATCATCTTTATCTACCAATAATAAGAAAGACACTGACCGATAGATCTCCGCCGTAGAAGGGATGGATCACAAAGGTCTCGTTGCCGATGTGGATGACTCCTGAGACGCCGTTGCACGTATGGAAGGCAGCCGACGCTCCGGGGAAGTCTTTGACCGTCCCGTGGTAGTAGCAGTGTTCAATCTCCTGCAGACAATACACAAGAGTTAACAATAGGAATATATTTATCAACACAAATGGTAGTCTAGAAATAAACTGTTCACCACAGAGAACTATAAGAAATCTTACTCATTAATAGTGAAGTAAAGTAATAATATAATCTCATAAAAACAAATCGGTTCAATCAAACGGAATTAGACAGGCCTCACAGCTAAGTTGGTAGCTCTGCCTTCGGCGCCGCAGGTCGTGGGTTCGATCCCCACTAAGAACAAACATTTTCACGTCGCAAAATGTTTGTTCTCATTTACAAAAAACAAAGCCTAGAAGAACAGACAAGCAAAACTAGTTGAAGACTTTTCCTTCAACCGGACGCGTCAAACACCAGCGTCACCACACGTTTAGTTAAAAAACAAAATAAAAATCCAATAAAACATTCCTTTGAACGAATTCCTACTTTGTGAGATCTCCTAATTTGTCATTCACGAGTGTCGTTCTAAAGCGGAGGAAGAAAAAGAAGCGTTATACGTGTGTGGCTTCGGAATCAGCGAGCTGTGTGTGACGGAAATGTATGAATGTCAGTGTCTTTGAATTCAAAATAAGATGCGGAGAGCTTTGCCTATTGCAAGTTTTGCATGACGCAATCTATGCTTTTGAGTATATTTTTTGTTACCTTTTTTGTAGCAATGAACTTTGTTACACACAATTGACTAGGACCATATTAAAAACTTTTTTTACTTTATTTTAAGAGTAGAATTGTTCCGGAGAACAACTACCACCATGTATGTAATAGCTGATGTTATCTTCCTGAGTAAAATTGCTCAGAGTAAAATAGATTCTCCCCAACTTCTAGAGAATATAAAATTAAAAATTCCGAACAGATCAGTTAGACACCCAACTCACCTTGAAATACCATTCAGTTCAACAAATTATAGGCAAAATACTTTTTTTAGTCGAGCAGTAATTACATATAACAACCTGGTTGACATCCCCGAACTGGATCTCTTCGTTTCTAAAGCACCGAAAATCAAAGATACCCTAACGAAGCGCTGGTTTGATGAGTCTTCCTAGGCTCTCTGTTTCTTTTGTTAATGTAACCTATTTCATTTTGTTTAATTTTTATTGTTCTTTTTGGTTTTTCTCTTCATTCTTAAACTTTAATAAATTTTTTCTTTTTGTGATTAACAGGTAAGCTGTTTTTATAGTTTCACTATGCGAAAACGTGTTAATGGTCTGTAGCTATTTTCATGAATTTATAATTAGTCTGTAAGTACTGTTTGTTTTCCTGAGAAATAAAAATAAATAAATAAATGTCTTTTTATCGCCTAGTAACGTTGCTGAGTTTCGGTTCGAAAATTGTGGGTGCCGGTGAAATAACAGGCACATGAGGCTTAGCAACTTTATGCCTCAAGTTAATGTGTAAAAGTGCCTTACTATTGCAGTGGCCTAAAATGCACTGCCTGTAGGCCACTGCAATAATAAGGCACTAATAATAGGCACGTAATAATTTGATTTCCACTCAATATACACCTTATATGGCTCACCGGCCATCTGACTGTTCCATAAGTAATTAGTATAAAAAAATACACGTATGACGTCACCCATTGTTCTCCTAGCTCCACATTAAAAGCCTCAATCGCAATTAGGCGCGTACTTTTACTGCGGTGAATGAAGCCGGCGAATAATCGAAAAGGTTTCTTTCAGTCGCTCTGAAAGGACGAAACTTTATTTGGGCGTTCTTTCAGCAAATATTTAATGAAACAGGGGCAGGTATAGAGTATCAAATATGTTTCATAATAATACAGCTGGTTTGAGAACTTCTTCGTCATAGAGTTACGACGGGTATCCTAGTTAGTATCAATCCCTACCGAGAACGAGTGACAAGTATTTTTGTATTTATTTTGTATTTGTATTTATTTTATTTCAACATTACATCTATTATTACAGGTAAGACCTAATACAATAGAGTAGTCCTAAAAAATAATTATTTAAATTAAAACAGTAGGTACAAGTAAGAATGTCACGCATAAACAAAATCAAAATCAGTCTTTCTTCCTTTCTTCTTTTTATGGCTCCTGTCATAGACAATCTTGCCAATGTCAAGCGATTCAGAGATTATACTCTTTGTAGTTATGTTTCTAGTCACGTCAGTCCAAAGTCGAGTCAGCCAATTGTTTTGAAGAAAATGGTGGCGGTTTCTTCAAAACATTTTAAACATTTTCGGTCAAATCACGATATCACATAATACACTTTTATTCCAAATGCTTACACTTTGTGCTAAGACCACAAGTAAAACGACCAACATAGTTAAAATACCACCAAAATTACACAACACAACTCAAAATAACACTAGAAAAAAAAATTAAAATGAAAATGCTATGTTGCTTCGTTAGATGACAGGAAACAAATATTAATCAAATTATTGACATGCATACAAATGTCATAATCAAATAAGTATCCTAGCTAGCGCTAAACAGACATTCAAGACAGTTCCAGCTCGTCAGTAGCTCTGCTTTCTGCGCCGTAGGCCGTGGCCTAATAAATGAAGATGTTTGTTTTCTATCTGGGCGAATGTATGCATCTGTATGCCTCAAGTTGATGGACGCATCAGGCAGTGCATCGTGGGACACGTTCCAATCGTGCGTGACTTACGGGGCAATGCTTTGTTATAAACATAGGTGATGGTTACCATTTAATATCAGGTGGGACATCTGCTTGTTCCATCAGCTATATGTATAAAAAATTGTAAAGGGGGCAGTCAGAGGTTCGTCCAAACATTACATTTGGCACAATCACATTTGAAAGTAAGTGCATACGATGTATTAAGACGAAGACAAGAGCTAATGTGACTCTCGCTCGCACGTTTTGAAATGTTGAAAGATATAAAATCACTAATCCCAAGTTTGAAAAATTGCAAACAACCATTTTGTGTGCAATCACATTGCGCACATTTTAGTAAAAAACCATTTTGATCGATACAAGTTTTTCTACTTAAAAGTTTGCTTTTCTAGTTTTCGTACATAAGTAAACTTTTGAGTAGGAAAAAAATGCATCAATCAAAATGAAATTTTTACCAAAATGTGTGCAATGTGATTGCACACAAAATGGTTGTTTGCGAATTTCAAAATTGTGATTAGTGATTTTATATCGTTAAAAATGTAGAATCGTGCGAGCGAGAGGTACATTAGGTGTTGTCAACGCCTTTAATAAAAGTTTGGTAATGACATTAAACCTACCACCATAATTTGTTTCTAGCTAAATCCTCACAAATGGCGAAAGCGCAAAGTAGTCATTGAGTCGCACTCTGCTACGTCACGGGCGCCATGATGGATCGGCTGCGTTCCCGCCAAAATTGTTGACACATAAATTACAGGCAAGAATTTTCGCGGTAACATTGTGCGAGACGTCGATTAATTTTGTTAATAAACGCGGGATGTGAAGTTTTTCGGCAATTTGTAGAATGTGCGTGCTGATTTGATAGATTGAAAAACTTTTTGATGTGAAATATTTTTTGAAAGAAATAAAAATGCCAGAGGTGCTCCCTTTTAGAAAGGTTTATGTACCCGTCGGGAAATGAATATAAGAAATAGAGTCGAAAGTCCAAAGTTGTTTATTTAATTTAGATAATTACTAAAATTACTTGATTACTTTGAAACTTCTAAAAGCTAGGTGAATATAGGTGCCAGAGACATGCCCAAGCATAATTTTTGCACCCATTTTATAGGTATTGTGTAGATAGGTTGAATAGTACATCAATCTGCTTTGCAAAATAATTACAAACACATAAAACTTAAATAAGACCGGTAATATAGCTTTTTCGTCCTTTTCATGAATGGAACGAATTTAATAAGTAACTTTATTTTTTTGCCAACGGTTTATGTTTACTCCAAGACTCTCAAGCATCTACGCCTTTTTCTGCCGCCAAGCAGCAACGCTGTGTTTCGGTTTGAAGAGTGTGGTCGCCGGTGTAATTACAGGCACATGAGGCTTAACATCTGTATGCCTCAAGTTGATGGACGCAGGGCAGTGCATCGTAGGGCACGTTCCTATTGTGCGTGACCTACGGGGCAATGTTTTGTTTATAGGTGATGGTTACCACTTAACATCAGGTGGACCATCTGCTTGTTCCATCAGCTAGTTGTATAAAAAAAAAAATATCTAACGTTGGCTGGTCTAAGTTTGAAGGAAGCAAGGCTTTATTCTCATGCTCATTTTCCTGTTAGAAGTACACGTCCTCGACACTGTAATTTATACGAAGTGGAACAAATAAATCAGACACTTTTCACGCGAGAATAGAAAACCGCCGTAAGTTCGGATTACCGCCACTATGTAGTCTGATACATTGACTGGGAACCGCTTCATCCTCTTTTATAGGTGGTTTTTTGAGATTGGTTTTGCCAATAAGTGGAATGAGATCGTTTTACGTTAAAAATGCTCTATCTACTGTTTTATGCTGATTGAAGAAGTAGATTACCCCCCTCCCTGATGTTAAATGGTAACCATCACCTTTAACAAAGCTTGCTTTGTAAGTCACGCACGATATTTAACGTGCCCTACGATGCACTGTCCTGCGACCATCAACTTGAGGCATACAGTTGATAAGCCTAAGCCTATGTAATTTTACCAGCAACCGCACTCTTAAACCGAAACTTTAACGCAGCTTGGCGGCAGAATAAGTCATGGTGGAATACTTCTCAAAGTTTCTGAATGTAGTCAAAGTAGATGAATAAAAATGAAGCGTAGTTTCATTTGTTTGTAGGTAGGTAGGGACAAGAGAAAATGCCCGATAAAAGAGGTCCCCTCGCTATCACTACGGCGACAACTTGCCTTGTTTATGCTGTTCGTTGCGTCTCGAATCCGCGTTACGATTGACGCGCCTACACCTTCGGAGAACGAAATAAATTGCACGGATGGGGCATGGGCCTGGCCAGGAAAGAACTAAGGAATACTTGACACGGTAAAAGTAAATTCATAAACCTTTTTGATGAGTTTTTATTCAACTAAGTGTTAAATTACTCGAGAATTTACGGGTATGTTACTACTTTACTAACTTTTGATTTTAGAAAAACATAATCTTTTCTGAGTTTTTTTAAATGTTTATTTACAAAGATTACAATTAATTAGGTAAAAGTATCTACAAAATGTACAAAATACATTGTTAAACAGTTGAGCTATCTGTAGAACGTTGCAAATGATAGAGAGATAGCTCAAATGAGAGTTTAAACATAGCTATTTTCTCATCTTTGTATGTAAATCAAACGTAAACTCCAATATTGTACTACAAGTATATGGTGGTACTTAAGAACGCTATTTGACAATGTATAGTGACCATATTCCTTTATTTGTTTCCACGGACCTTAAGGCCCCGGTGACAGCGGCTCCCCGAAATGAAATAATAGCCAATCGCACCTCGAAACTGCGAGCCGCTGTCACCGGGCTCTTAATAGCGATGTGAGTGCCATTTACATAACTTTTTGGTGAAATCTCCCGCCTAATGATAAAATAAGCATGACGTGCACAACAAGGTGTAAATGATGTAAGCAGTAAAGTTTCTCCATTCGCCCCACTCCGCGCCTGGCGGGACCATCGGGAGGCGGAGCGGGCCAAGGGAGCACGGAAATTCAAATTGGATTGACGGAAGTTTAGATTAGATTGAATTTACCCTGCCTGCCACCTTGTTTAATTTGGCACGGGTGAACGAATGCCTGAGTCAGAGACCTGTGACTCTTTTAATGGACTATTAACGTGAAATAATCCTTAATCCATTGTGTTTAGATTAAACATGGCATTCAGAAAATTTGGTAGGTCGCTGGTTGTCTATATTTTTCAAGTTGAAAAGAATTAGCGGGCTCGGAGTGAACGTTTCCCCATTTCAAAGGTTCTATTTTTATGCGACGCAGATTTTCTTGTGAAAATGCTTTGTTCGTATTTCGTACCTCTTATATTTTTATGAGATTTGAATGTGAAATCAAGCTGCTAATGTCTTTGAACGGATTCACGTGTAACTCGATAACGCTGTGTATAATATGGCTACGAGAAAAGCAACGCTTGAATTGAGCTGGGTTTCAGAATTAGATGACTTTAATGGAAAATCGTTTTTATTTTACAGATGTATTAATATAATTAATGTGAAAGTTTATGGATGAGTGTATGGAGTTTGAGTATGAGTAGCAGATCTTTTTTTGATGCATTATGTCTATCAACATAAAGCGTACAGATGTTAATTCTCATGTGCCTATCTCACCAACACTTCAAATCGAAACACAATAACGGCTTCTCAGGACAAGCTCTTCACAAATAGTATACTGTTATTTTTATAAAACTATTATTCATCAAAGAGTAACAGAGTGGATAACGAATAATGAAACAAGAGGTAGATGTCGACCAGAGAAAAGATGGGAAGACATATTTATAGAGAGAGCAGGGACAAACTGGATGTCAAAGGCTAGGAATACACTGTGGAAGGAAATGGGGGAGGCCTACGCCAAGGAGGCGACTACTATTATAAAGATAATAAGTTTAAACATTTCTTTTGAGATAAGATTATTTAGTTAAGAATGTATGTACCTAATATAAAACCGTGTACGTAATTAAGTTAGTTGTAGAAATAAAGCTCATTTTATTTTATTTATTTATTTTATTTATTATTAATCGATGTGGGTTTCTTCAGAAACGCTTTAAAAACCGATTTCTAGTTTTGCAAATACAGAAACTCTCCCCATCTGTAACAGGCTCTGCGTCACGAGATAAAACACACACCTACTGGAATCTGGACACCAGACATGAGTTATAGAGGCAATTTCACTACACGATTAAGTTTCCAATTTGTTATGTGAGGGTTTGTGTTATTACATTTTTACCGGACCTGCGACCTTACACTGTTTTTTTATGAGCTCGTTTTTCAAGTTTTGCGAAAATACGTTTTTGACGATGATTTTGGGGAAAGAACAGGTCAAGAGTACAATAAACCCACGACCATAAATAAAGCGATGAGAGTGAATCAAGCGAAAAAAAATTGTCAGGATTGTAGCTGAGGTTTCTTAGAAGGAAATCGTGGTCTTTGCCGACCCTTGTAAGAATCAGGTTTGATTTTATGTATGTATGTATAATATAATAAAAAAGTATTTATGTAGTATATCAGCTATCTGGTTCCATATAGCTTAGGCTTAGTTTGGGGCTAGATAGTGCTGTGTGGAAAGTCCACTAATATTTATATTTTACCAGTAAGCTTCAGCACGACGCAGAAAATGCGTGTTAATTGAAATTAAATGAAGTTTTTAGGATATGACTATGCTTCTGTATTTAAATTGTGACTAGACAGGTACTGTGATATCAGAAATAAATGAATAAATCAAAATAAATTGAAAAATGCACGCTGAACGTTTTTGGTTCCTGGTTAATAAACGTATGAGGTACAAAGAACGTCATAAGGTTCAATTTGAACTGTTTTATCCTAGATGCGGCGCTTGTGTAACTAAAAAAAATTTGTTTGGATATAAATAACAATAGATGAGTTCGTGTGTGCTATGGGAAATGGGTTTAGCAATCGCCGGAGCAATCAAAACATATTGTTATCGCTTGCACTGTTTGTTTGCATGGATAAAACTTATATCATGTTTCAGTGTAGTTAAAATCAATTTGTACCGATAAAAATTATATAGGGAGAAAAAAGATGCCTCCTGATTTATTTAGGAGCTGGAGTAAGCATCATTATGAACAAAAACTCCTCTAATTTTTCGCCAATAATGAAATTTATGTAATTTGTGAAAAAAACCTCATAGATATGGAAATTTTTATACGCTTTAAATATTAGTTGTATAGAAAAAGTGGTTTAAATTGATTGGTATTTTACTCATATCTCTCAAAGATTTATGGAGCAATTTTATTTACGACCTCAGTGACGCAGAGGGCGAGAGTCCGCCTGCGACGCAAGAGGTTGTGGGTTCGATTCCCGCCTCGGAACAAATTTGTGTTCGATCTGCAGAAATTTGTTCCGTTGGTGTGGGTGTGTTCTATATAGTAAAAAAATATCCATCTATATAAGTATAAAATGTACCTGTTAAATATTATCAGTCATCTAGACAAGCTAGTAGCTTAGTTGGGGGTATGGTGCTGTGTGGATTGTCCAGCTTTATTTATTACACCCTGTACAATATGCAGTTATTTATTATTCTATTTTGAATTACTTATGAAGTTTTTTTTTTCACTACATTTTTGGTGTATTTTATAAATAAAATTTAATAACGAATAAAGGCTGATATGATATGAAGACTGATTTTTATAAAAGACTCAGTAAGGCGGTTTCCGATCTAAACTACCCATGAGATTGAACCAAACAATAAGACTTTTAATAGTAAGGTGTCGATATCGATTTATGTTTACGAGCTACTTACAAACCCGCTATTTACAAACGTTTGCATACCCTGATGGGATTATTCTAACCATTTCTGGACTATCGCTAGGGCTGAAGATGCTGTATTATTTTTAAAGATTTTTGTTAGTTAAGATGTCTATATTTTGAAGCAAATCACCTTATAAAATTAATGTTCTCGCCTTTGTACATACTTTATTATTTAAGTTTTCGTATGTTGTTTCTGTGTACAATAAAGAATAAAGAAAGAAATAAATGTTTATTGATTTAGAAATTTCATTTTTTTTGTTCAAACCAAAACAAAAATAAAAATATTATTAATTCTTGATACCTACGAAAATTTCTTGATCTTACTTGTTAATATTTTTGTCAAGTATTTCCGGAGCTAAGTGTTAAATTGCTTACAATCACCGTTGAAAATACGATCTTTTATGTTTGAGAAAAGAAAATAATTTCCGCTAATATTAACTAAGAAAAACTAATTAATTGAGACGCTCGTTAAATCAAAACACGCACAAGTCCGACAAGCTGACAAAAAGTGTGAGGGCGACAAAAAGCGCAAATCTCTGCGTAAAATACGAGTGCCTGACAGGTCGGGCGCAATCCTGACGGATGGCAGCCCTAGCCGCCAATGCGTAGCGAGCGAGAAAGGAAATTGATCGCACGCGCGGCGACGGATGTCGATAGATTTTTATCGATATTATTGTTGGACTTCGCTTTTATGGATGCACTAGCAGTTTTTAGAAAATATTGAGCATTAAAATTTTATCGGCGTGTTAGATATTACACAAAAAAGTTGACATGTTTAGGTTACAACATTATGGGATATGGGTTACCTAGCGGATAATAATGCCTTTTTTTAATTCTAAAGTTTATTACAAATTATATGTTATTGCAAAATGATATTTGATTTGATATAGCTCAAGATTATATCAGTAAGTAGCGTGGAAGTGGCACTTAGATTCACCTAGCTTCTAGACGTTTCAGAATCATCCTTGCGATTGACTTGGAATATCTTTTGTTTCTGACTTTAGCATTTCGATTGCAAAGACATTTTAATCGCAATCATGCACCGATCATTATTATCTTTCGAAACCGTTTGCTTCCAAAAACAAATACTATGGAATAGCATTTCAGGCAAGATCTATCAGGCATTGAGATTGGATAGTGGGTTTGATCCGGCCGGCCGGCCGGGGATCTATTTGTGGAAGAACTTTAATTAAGCCGACTAAGTTGCAACGTTGCTTACCTTCAGTAATTGCACTACTTTCGCGATCAGCTTTGGTTTGTTTAGATGAACTTATAAGCTACGCCAGAAAACAAAGCTGAAGAAAGTATCCAATGAAACGCAAGATGTTTCCACAAATGAAACCATGACATAGGCTTATGACAACTCAGCTAGATGGTAGACATCCTTATTATATTATATTAAAGTCAAATTTAAATAGAATATAAGTAGAGACATCCAGAACCATATTTATAAGTATACTGATAATGGTAACCAGAAAACTACCTTTTTCTATAAAACGTTACAACATAATATATAATACAAAACATACCAAAATTCGCACATGATTTATCCGCGTTTTCAAATTAGAATATTAATTGACAAGATAAAGAGCTTACAAGTCTCATGCCAACCCCAAGACGTCAATTAATTTCCAACCAACTTAAATTACACCGAATTCCTTTCTTAGTTAATACCAACATAATAAGCGCGAAACAAACTTAACCCGAGGATTATACCCGTTACGTCACTCCTACACTCCGAAAACTTTAATAATCCGAAATCAGTTTTCCTCGGGATAGACGTCGTTAATTATTATTTGGTTTTGACGCGAAGGGCTAAAGCTGTCAAAAATAAATGTTAACGTGTTATATAAATAAATAAATTCATTTTTTATACAACCAGCTAATGAAACAAGCAGATGGCCCACCTGATGCTAAGTGGTAACCATCACCTATAACAAAGCATTGCCTCGTAAGCCACGCACGATAGGAACGTGCCCTACGATACACTGCCCTACGTCCATCAACTTAGGCACACTATTGTTAAGCCTCATGTGCCTGTAATGACACCATTACAATATTACAAATATGGGCAGTTGTACCACACAGCCCCAAACTGAGCAAAACTTGTACAGTGGTATATTTTTTTGTGATATTTCTAATAGTTCAAACGTGATGTCAAAACTTGTGCTACAAATACAAAAACTTAGACTATTCATAAACATACAATCGTGTTTGAAAGATTTTAATTGGATTTTGCAGTGAATCTTTTTTAAGTGGAATTAAGATTTCAAAGAAGTCTTTGTACAGTGTTGTTTTTCGATAACTTAGTTATAGTGTTTCTGAGCTGTTTATCCACAGCTCAGAAATACTATAACTCTTTTGAAGGGTTAGAAGATTTACTCTTGAGATCTCCAAGGCGTGCATGCTCTGTTTTGAGTTGAGTTTTAAGAGTACTTTATTGCCTACTTAATACTCCTGTATAGCCACTTGAATTTTCATAAGTATCTTTATTTGTGTGGGTTGACAGGACGAAAATTTGCGCAAAAATAAAAAAAAACCTTATTCTTAACCAAAAATTATAATACAAAAATATAAATAAAAAAAATTGTTAAGACCCCATTTGCCTATTCTCGTCTTTTCTCTGTCTTCTAACTCGTCAGCGTATTTCGAGAGCGGTGAAACTTTACGCGGATTGCCGCGCGTCCGGTGGGAATACCGCGTTATACTTTACGGGCGAACGAAGATATCTTGTGCTCGTAGCACAAGTTCTACATACTATTAAAAAATTTAGACACATGAGTATCACGAATCGAATAGGTAGTAGGTAGGATTACGTTACACACTTATACACAGACACACACGTTTACACACAATACGCGAAACAGGCACCAACTTGCAACCGTACCCCATTCATTGACGAAGTCCTCAAAACTGAGTCATGTAATGGGTCCTACGGTTTATAATAAATTGCCTGATTCAGTAAGATCTGCCAGCAGCACAACGAGTTTCAAAGCAAGGATCAAGCGTTGGTTAGTCGAGCAGGCTTTTTACAGCTACGACGAATTTATTAGTACCTAACGATGTAGGTAATGTGTACCTACCTGTAATGTGTAAACGTGTAATACAATTTTGACAATTTTTATTTAATTTTTTTATGTTTTACTGTTCTATTCTTCTTTTGACTTGTAAAATTTTTATTACCAATAAATTACTTTGACTTTGACTTACGAATGGAAAATACAACGCAACATAAGATAGGTATTGGTGGTAGAATCATGACTACAGCAGTGAAAATTTTCTATCTATTGATCTAGAGGACCTGTATAATAAAGGTTTGAGTTTGAAATTTTAAACGAACTATAAACTTTTGCCATCAGACTAACGTGACAAGAATAACTTGGATTTAACAAATTCTAAATCATTCTAAAAATTTGAAATTAAGTCCAATATTGTACCTTAGAATAATCATTAAATAATACGCGTGAAGCCGATTTCTCGTTTGTTTGTTGTTTTATCGATTATTCTGTTTGTGTGCAAAATGCGTAAAGTATTTTTTATCTCTGATTGTTCTAATGATTTTATAGATAACTAGCTGAACCCGCGGCTTTGCTCGCGTCAAGGAATTCAAAGTTTCACACAAACTTTCATCCCCTATTTTATCCCCTTGGGCGTAGAATTGATCAAAATCCTTTCTTAGCGGATGCCTACGTCATAACATCCACCTGCATGCCAAATTGCAGCCCGATCCGTCCAGAGGTTTGGGCTGTGCGTTGATTGATAGATCACTATGTCAGTCAGTCAGTCACCTTTGAGTTATATATATTTAGATAAGAAAAGAAAATTTTATCTTTTTTTCTAAATGTAATTTTTTATTGCTTGACTTTTTGACAATGACTCTATAAACTTGTGCTATGGATACCGTATCAATAGTGACAGTACCCAAGAGAAAATCAAGAAATAGAAACAAACTGAAAGTCATGTGGCAGTGAGACTATTGAATTGACGCATTCACAACACTGAGCACAAACTATTGATCAGTTTCAGATTGACAAACTTCGCCAAAATTAGAACGAATTTTTCTAACGCTATGTAAGGCGTCACACATAAAAAAACGAAATATGAACTTACTTAGCAAAATTTTTTTGTGTAATGTTAAAGATATAGAGAAACGGGCTCACTGACCACCCAATGGTATGTGGTCACTATCACCCATAGACACCAACAACATTAATTATGTATTAATTAAATTGTATGAAACGACAGATTTTTTGTGGCTATCACCTATATTTTATTTATTTTGTTTAACAATGTAAAAACAACAGTAAAAACTAATACGTAATTGAAAAACAATTTAAATTACCTACAATTTAAACTACTAACAATTTAAAGTACTCTTCTGGTTTGAGTACGATTGAAGTACAGTCATCATCAAAAACCACGCAGTGTATAATTTTCAGACCTAGTACACTACGTGGTTTTTATACATAAAATTACAATCTTTTCAAAATAATAAATCTAAATTAGATATACATAAAAATCAATGTAAACCCAGCTACGTAAATCTATAATTAATGAAACTACAAACTTTAAGGCATTGAACTTAAACAGAAAGTGCCAGTCTCAAGTCAGCATCGTTATACAAAGAGATAAGTGAGCCTGCATTGCGAAAAAGAACACAATAAAACATCAAGAAATAACGAAGTTTCCTCTTTGCTTTAATCCGTATCTGGAAACTAAATACCTAGTAACAAGAATTGGCAATCACTTTGTAAGAAACAAAGGCTAATAACGTTATAAATTAATTGATATTCATAAGACTTTCCATTTTTAAGGCTTAATATTTTTTTAAACCTTTCGTATTCTTACCTACTTAGCAGTCACAAACGGTTTGACTTCAAATACATTTGATTTTGTTATTTTATCTTTTTTTCTTTGTTTTAGTTAAGAAATAAAGGAAAAAGGTTTGCTGGAAGAAAACTCTTTCTAGGGTTATCTCGCCTTTGTACATGCCTATTATGTATTTTTTGTATAAATCATTTTGTGTACAATAAAGAATAAAAAGAAAGTAAAGAAAAAAAAAAGGGAAGAGACAGCAACAAACTTATCGGTCTGTTATGCTATGGCTCGCTCAAAGACCATTATGAATAAGGGCCTAAGTATTAGTTCAAACTTTAAAATTAACAACAAGTTTTTCTTAACTTTTAGTTGTATATGTACGACAAGAAAGAAATATAACAAAACATTGGTGCTCGAGTAGAGATGACCTCGCCATCTGACTTTAGAAGTTGAACTTGAAATCAATCTCTTGTGGAATACCGAATACAACTGCAAAATATGTGGCAAAATAGCGCTAAAAGACGAAAACACTCCTATTAATAAAAAGTTTTCCTTTTCGCAGTGCACGTCCAAACTAACTTGCTACTTAGCTGGCAAGTAGCTGCTGTAAATGGGTTCTAGTGGTCGTTGTACTAAAAATCCGTAAAACACTCTTTTGGCTTTTTTGTTTGACTATCAGTTGCACCAGTGACTTTTATCCCAGTTTTGTAGCCATGCTGTCAATTTACACTACAACTCTGTTAGGCTTGGCTTCGCCCACGATTTCAAATGAGCGATTTATAGATCGTTTACAATGATCGTTTACAATGGGCGAGAGTCCGCCTGCGACGCAGAGGTTGCGGGTTCGATTCCCGTCTCGGAACAAATTTGTGTACGATCTGCAGAAATTTGTTCATTGGTCTGGGTGTTTTCTATGTATAATAAAAAATATTTATCTATGTAATTATATAATGTATTAAATATATCAGTTATCTAGTACCCATAACACAAGCTTTAGTAGCTTACTTTGGGGCTAGATAGTGCTGTGTGGATCGTCCAGCATTATTATTATTATTATCTGTAAATAGCTAAATCTAATTACCTTCAAAATCGCAATATAGCGAATTCTTGTACATTTCTATAAATGTACATATCCAACGATTTTCATGAAATTTTGTATGTGTGGTTTCGGGGGCAGGATATCGATAGCTAGGATTATTTTTAGAAAATGTAAATTTATCCGTGTTTTAGGGCAATGAAAAACATAAACTGAAAGATATGACTCTGAGACATCTCTGGCGAGTAATGATACTATTATTTTTTAAACTACTTCAGATGGCGTTGCTCGCAAATAGCAAAGCTCGGTCATTTTATATAATTATGCTCGGTCAATTTGTATTATGCTTCGTCGGGTACATTTTGTATAAACTTGAATTAATTGGATAGAATACCATCATCTACACATGAGAGATGAGCATGCCATGTGGGCACATCCTATAAAGATCTTGAATCAGTTCTTAAAGATGTGAGGACTCCGTCTCTATCTATAAACCGTGTCTGCAGATGAAAGTCATGAAGCTTTATATTCAAGATTTTGATAACGAAACTTACTAAAGAGATTGTATAAGCAAAGAGTATAACATTTTGAGTAATATTTTAACAATTCAGAAGTTTCTTCGCACACAACTTTGCGTACAGTTTGCTAAGTTAAGGGTTACTTTGGACTGTTACACGTGTACCTATATTTGTTTAAGTTCTTTTAAAAACATTTTAATTTATTTTGAGCTGAGCTCTTGTGGTAATACTGATTAATATTGATTTATGAATTTTTACTGATTAACATATTAATCTGGTCCTGCAAATCACTGTTCTAAACTCAAGATTCTTTAAGGATGTCTAAGGGGGGTAGTCAGAGGTTCATCCAAACATTACTCACATTTTGCAGTAGTTAGTATTCCATACGTGATAGGTGGCAAGCCCATCGCCGACATAGATTTATGCAACTAAAAATTAATGCACAGTGCTATGAGATCTTATCACGCTACCGTTTTTGTTCAAGGCAAGGAACGCGATAAAAAATAAAAACGTTACCGCACTTCACGAGTTCTCCTTGGAAGCTTCCAGAAGCATTTAATATGAACTGCAGCAGTTCTGCAGTTTGTTGTTGAAACAATTCGTCTGGTGCCCACTTAATCTTCAACTTGCTACTGCCTGGAGTGCGGACTATTTAAAAGTTTCCCTATAAATCCTACGTTGTAGTGATGTGGACGTACACTACAATTGTGTCGATGAACTATGAACAAATAATAATAAAAAAAACTTTTTTGTTACAGTTATAATTAATTTGAAGATATTTATTATTTTGAGATATTTTGTTAGTCAAACCAAGTACATACTCTGTCGTAATACATTTAAATCTAGCACGGAAGGTACAAATCGTTTTTGTACAAATTTAGTTGAGATTTCTGCATTTTGTTTTAAAAATAAAGTTCTAACTCCCGGTATCTGAAAGCTCGATCAACACTAATCGGCTGTCAAGTTACTTGCTATTTCAGCTTTTACTTCAAATAAGATAGAGATAGCAACCGAGTTGACAGCTTATTAGCAGTGATCAAGTTTTCGGAAACTGGAGGTAAAGCTCTTACACCAACAAACGACAATTTTCGTGACAAAAACAGCACCGTAGCAAGATACTTTGGCTATTCTGACGAAACCGGCATATTTATGGGCAAATAATGCCCCATAATGCACAGAGCCCACGTTTCGGATTATGGCTCGACCCTATTACTCTCGGATAGACATTCAGGGCAGGGATCAGTTTACAAGGAATGTGTTATGCTAATGAGTTTATTTAATAAGACGTACGTAGTGTGAACTATTATTCAGTTTTTTTGTTAACTGAAAGTTTTGCAGTAAGCAAGTTGGAGTAATAATATGCTCTGGCGATAGAATTTTCACTCTTCGTCATATAATACATTTAAGTTTGTGAAATAGTAATTAAAAAAACATGCTTTCATGGTCATCCAATAAACACATATAAATAAATAAATAAATAATGCTGGACAATCCACACAGCACCATCTAGCCCCAAAGTAAGCTACTTAAAGCTTGTGTTATGGGTAATAGATAACTGATATATTGAAATATATACATATAAAATAAAAACTGTAAAACTAGCAATAATGAGGTACAAAATAAAAATAAAGAAACAAAAGTGTTTTGTGACATAAAATAAAAATGATCACTGTGAATTGTTTTAAAAACTAGCTATATATAGTACATCGATACATACACATCAAGAGCACCTCACTACAAAGGGAATACGGAGCAAAAATGAGGTCTATGCAACGAGAAAAAGCAAAATGGCCGACGAGCAGAGGGCGGAAAATTGGTCGTGTGTTCCGTTGAATCTACGTATTGTACGGAATGTGACAAAGGAGGCTCACACGATACTGGCGCCACTGCGACAATGGAATCTGATTCAATTTGACCGCCACTTTCGTTTTAAACTTTGATATATTGTATCAGCACTTTTAGGTTTAATTATTTTACGCAATAATAATAAATATTATTATATTCCGGTTTATTTACACGAATATCTCTTATTATTAGATTTTTTTTAATGTGGATTTTTTACATTACAATTTTATATTGAATACAAAATAAGCAGTTCGTATCAATAACTATAAATAAATTTATAACTGAAAGCTTGCCAGTGTGTTTGTAAATGCAAGATTATCCTACATAATGACAACTTGAGTGCTATAGATGCTCGTAGGTATAGGAAAAGGCATTATTATACATATTATGGCATTATAAAAAATAAAATCTGGACTCACCGTGCGAACGTCGCTTTCAGCTCCATTTGCGAGGTATTGCGTTTGCTTGAGGTTCGGTGCTAGCAATTGCCTGAAACAAAAAAAAAAGTAAAATATTATAATAAAATTATGAAATGATGACTACATATGATAGTACTTTGGCTATTGCGATATAGACGATCTCAGTGGCGCAGCGGGCGAGTGTCCGCCTGCGACGCAAGAGGATGCGGGTTCGATTCCCGCCTCGGAACAAATTTGTGTACGATCTGCAGAAATTTGTTCCGTTGGTCTGGGTGTTTTCTATGTATAATAAAAAATATCAATCTATGTAATATAATGTATTAAATATAATCAGTTATCTAGTACCCATAACACAAGTTAGTAGCTTACTTTGGGGCTAGATAGTGCTGTGTTATTTATTTATTTATTTATTGCAAATATATACATATAATATTAAATAACCCCCAGATAGAGAACAAACATCTATGTTCATCACACAAATGTTTGTTCTCGATGAGGATCGAACCCACAGGCTACGGCGCAGAAGGCAGAGCTACTGCCAACTGAGCTGTGAAGGCAGTCAGAAGAATGTCAGAAAAATGTACACTTATATTATTATAGGACGGCTGAAACTGGAATAGCCTCACGACTGATCACTGACTGTCCCCTCGGATCTCTTAATACAAAGTATCTCTTAATACCAGTTTAAAATTCTAATTTGAACTTTATTCCTTTGGATTTTAAGGTTATATCCAAGAATGCTCGGTACTATATCCACATAAGAACAAACATACATTTCTTCGTACAGATACATAATTGTAGCATGAAACAATGAATATTAAAACATTGTGCGCCTATTTAATAATAATTATGTAGTCGACAAATCTAAAAAAAATCTTATCTTAAATTATGTAGTCGACGTAAAAAGTTAGCTTCGTGGCGTATCCCACATCCACAAACAAAAATCCTCGGTTCCATTAAATCCCCGAAATTGCTTCCTCAAGAATCGTACTTGGAGTTTTGTGATTACTTTAATTTGCCTGCGAACACCTTCTCCTATAATTTGTTGTCGGAAAGCGAAAGTTTGGCGTTTTGCTCCACAATTTTCGGTCGTTTAGTACCCGTTTTTACGAACTGAAATCACGTTTTGTGTATCTTTCGGATTTAGATCACGAGTCAGTTAAGTAACGTTATGTTTGTTATTAATACATATTTACAAAAAAATATGCATAATTATCATAACCTGGTTTTTCTATTTGTATGTAGAACTAGCTGCGCCCCGAGGTTTCACTCGCGTAAATTAAATCCCGGTATGTCCACGGGATAGAAAGTAACTTATGTGCTATTACAGATTATAATCTATCTTTGTGCCAAATTCCATCCAGATCTGTTCAGCCGTTCTGGCGTATTGGGTGACAAACATCCAAACTTTCACATTTATGATATTACTGTGATTCACTATTGAAGCGACTGCTACTACTAACTAAGAATAAATATAATAAGAGTTTCTTAGTTTTATTAGAGCCCAGAATGATTTGAGGAGCACTGCTGTAGTTAACAACGGACTGTTATTTTATTATTCTCCTTCGCGCTGGGGATCGCGCTTCGTAGAGGTGCTACAGCGTAGCTGTCGTAGCACTTTCGTAGCACTTCTAGTTGAGACGTTATTACTTTTGTTAGAAAATGTATGAGAAATGTTTATGATAAACAGTTGTGTCTGTAATCTACAGGAGTGTTTACGTCGCTTTTTACTCTGAGCTACTTGCACGATGAAAAACACATAGCTACTTGCACGAGGTCTTTTCTGCCCCAATTTGAACTCTCACTAACATGTTTTGAACAAAATTCATCGTACACGGCGAACTTAAAGGTAGATAGCATTATCCTCCATTAAAGGGTAATATAGATCTTTGTTACGGGCTTTGAGGAAATACAGGCGTAAAATCTGTATGCCTCAAGTTGGACACAGGACAGTGCGTAGGACAAGTCCATAATTATAAAAAAACACATAATTATAAAAAAGTGTTTCTGCAGACCATAACTTACAAAAGTTTATAATAATGAATGAACTAAAATGGTGTAGAATTTTCAATAATACAACTGTTCCAAAAACATTTTAACAATTTTTTATTTCATACTACCAACTAGTTACCCGCCCCGGCTTCACACGGGTGCACAGTGTTTCTCTACATTATGCATGTATTATATTTAAACCTTTCACTTGAATCACTCTATCTATAAAAAAATACATCAAAATCCGTTGCGTAGTTTTAAAGATCTAAGTATAAATAGGGACAGACAGCAGGAAGTGACTTTGTTTTATACTATGCAGTCATATATATTGTATAGAATGACCACAAAGTGCGGATCCATGCGGGCATAAACTGCAGAACTACAGTCTCATATTTTCAAGAACGATAGATACCTTTCGGTATCTAAAAGCACTACGGCACGATGTATGCAATAATAGTATTGAAAGCCTCTGTTGAGGTAAAATTGATTGAAGAGGTGAAGAGACGAGCTGTGACCTTAAGGAGATAGCTATTTAAGAGAATTAGTAGAGCTCTTTGTAAAGGCTCGTCCAGCGAAGAACTATGACTATGCCGTTCCTGCCGCTAAAGCAGTTACTAAAAAACTATTATCCAGATAATAACCTATTATTAATAAGAGTAAGGCTTACTCGGTTGCTTGACAAAAAAACACATTTCCTATAAATGAATCCTAGCTAGATAGCGATTTATCGACTCCAAAACGCTTGGATGCAAAATTTCATGAAAATTGTTGGAGCCGTTTCCGAAATATAGATTAATCTTAAATAAATAAATTTACTAGAATTGCTTTTTTAAAATAAAAACCATATTTCAATTTCATGTAATTTAATAAATCATCTTGTTTCTTATTAAATTTATCATAAAAACTTCAAATGAGATATTGTAATACTGTTCAACTTTTTTCTAACTGTTTCTCGCTGTAATCGTTTCATCATGACAGGTCTTTTACAAAATGACTTCAATCGCCAAGAACAAAGAAGCTCCCTTCTTCAGTGGTCTGTAAAATGTGTCAATACATTTTTAATTGTATAAACAACAAAGTGCCAAAAATATCCACTGACCCAGTTTTCTTCGGTATAGAAGTTTCAATCCTAATCCCATAGCTGTAGGGTACAGATTCCAAATTATTCCTGTACCTGTCAACAATCTCTCTCAGCTATTACTGGTCCGGGGTTGTTTAGGCCCGATCTACACAAGATTAGCAAGCGCGCGACTGTGTAAGTAAAAAAAAAGAATTTTTGTGAATCATATTTTTTATGTACTAATTTTCAAGTTTTTTTTTCATATTGGAAACCATTGTTATGTCAAGCATGGTAAATCTCTACTGATATACCTATTTGTACCAAAATAATTATAATTTAAACTATTGAACGTCATATAGCTTGTTAAAGTGACCCTTGGGATCCTAATAAAGGCCGTTGAGGCGTGAGGCATGGTGGTTGATATTTCATATTTATGTATTCATTTTTTGCACAGTAGCGTAGAATAGATATAGGTCGCGAATTCCTTTAATTATGCTCTACAAAACTTTTCTTTTTAATAATTTTAAGGTATCAAGTATGCAGAGCAAAACTAGAAACTAGGAAAAAATCTGGCATAATGGACTGCCTCAATATAATAAATATAATGCTGGACAATCCATACAGCACCATCTAGCCCCAAAGTAAGCTACTCAATGTTTCTGTTATGAGTACTAGTTAACTGATATATTTAATACATTATATACTTACATAGATAGATATATTTTATTAGACATAAAAAACACCCAGACCAACGGAACAAATCTTGCAGATCGTACACAAATTTGTTGCGAGGCGGGAATCGAACCCGCAACCTTTGCGTCGCAGGCGGACTCTCACCCGCTGCGCCACTGAGGTAGTCAAATATGTAAGATAACTAGCGATCCGCCCGCGCGCCCCTGTTTCGCACGGGTGCACATATCATGCATGTATTATACATATAAACCTTCTTCTTGAATCACTCTATCTATAAAAAAAATCCGTATCAAAATCAGTTGCGTAGTTTTAAAGATTTAAGCAAACATATGGACAAAGGGACATAGGGATATAGGAACAGAGAAAGTGACTTTGTTTTATACTATGTAGTGATTAGACAAAATTTTTAGTAACTTACACTGTGTAGATTGGCTTTAGGGCCGTCACAGCGCAGAGGTCAGCAAGACCCGTCAAATACGATTATTGAAAGCCATTGTTTTCATATCGACAAGGGTTCGTTTTTCTGATATAGTAGCTCTGTGAAATTATATGGGTTTTGAGCCCGGGTGTGACTTTGTACGAGTACGTTTATCATTTTATTCTCATAGCTGGGATGAAATCTGTTAGGTTTAACAAAGATTGGGCCGAAGGTATTATCTACTCTGGGTTGTCTTATGAGTATTTGACAGCGCTCACAACTAAATTAGTACATAGCCATATATAAATAGCTATGTATTATAGGCTTGGCAGTTGCTAAGATTTTTGAACTGTATAGAGGCTTCTTTCGAGCACATTACACTATTTTAGAACTTATGGCGTTTACGGTTTTGAACTCACGATCTTCACGAAGTTACGATAAGCAGCGCCCTAGTGAGCTTTGTTCCCCAACGGTTAGTTATTCGAGATTTAAATGATTTTCTCATTGCCAATATTTTTAGAGCACCGGTGGTCTAGTGGGAGTGACCCCGCCTTCCGATCGTAAGGTCGCAGGTTCGAATCCGGTCGTGCACCAATGGATTTTTCTATCGAAAAATTTATGTGCGCAATGCCAGTGCTCTTAAACGGTGAAGGAAAACATCGCGAGGAAACCAGTTAGTATTCCAACAGCTGCGATGGGCTTGCAACCTGTCACGTATGGAATACTAACTACTGCAAAATGTGGGTATGTTCCAAATGTAATGTTTGGACGTACCTCTGACTACCCCCCTTAGACATCCTCAAAGAATCTTGAATTAGTACCTACTTGATACTGGGAGATCTGAAGGGATATCTACCGTGCCTAGGGATCAAAGTCGTGAAGCTGTTTTTCAGTTTCAATATTTTTAGCAATTGCAAATTCTATGAGTGTAACCCCTGGTTTCTGCTATCTCTATCTAATTTGAACTAAAAGCTGAAATAGCAGTGACTTGACAGCCGATTAGTGTTGATCGGCCTTTCAGAAACCGGGGGTATGAGTGTTACTGCGCAAAATACCACTTTAATTAGAAGGTTAGTGAATTGAGATGTTTAGGGAAAGAGAGTTGATGCTCGGTTTTTGTTAAACGTTTGTATTATCAAAGCGCTGGTGTAGTCCGTGCGTTAGTTTACACAAATTTACCATAATTACTGTAACTACTAATTAAGTAACACAAATAAAAAGTGCACTCGTTAACTAATTATATGACTTTGAGTTTTGCCAGTGTAAGCATATGGCAATGCTTTGATACTATAATAAAGTCAAATATTATCATCATAATGAACGAGTGAAATTCTATATTGCACACCATAAAACTAATAAAATAGGACAAATTATAATAATCATATAAAATCAAATGTACAATGGGCAGTCTTATCGCTAAAAAGCGATCTATTCCAGACAACCTTTGGAAGGAGAGGAGCCTAGAATAAGAATCATCATAATGCAGTTAAAAATAAATTGCAAGATTTTCTTGCGAAAAAAATATGGTTCTACACTGAAAAGTCATGCTTTAAAAACGAAGTCCAAGATTTGAAGGTGTAGAAAGATGAATGCTACCCGCAAATGGAGGCGAGCGGCGCCGGCCGCCGTCTCATAACCTTGGATTTATGTGCGGTGCCCGCGATGTTTATGCCATCTCCCGAGCGTGCTTTACGATGTATCTGCAGCTTTTTAGCGGATTCGAATACGTGGGAAGTTTTGTAGCAGGTATATGAGTGCTGGTATCAGTTTGAACATTTTTATGGCGAGTCAGGGAATGCTAAATGGAACTGCTAGAATGTGGAACTATGCATGAAAAGGAAATGCGCAGCGGGCGAAAGCCTGCCTGCGACGCAAGAGGTTGCGGGTTCGATTCCCGCCTTGGAACAAATTTGTGTACGATCTGCAGAAATTTGTTCCGATGGTCTGGGTGTTTTCTATGTATAATAAAAAATATCTATCTATGTATGTATATAATGTATTAAATATATCAGTTATCTAGTACCCATAACACAAGCTTTGAATAGCTTACTTTGGGGCTAGATAGTGCTGTGTGGATTGTCCAGCATTATTTATTTATTTATTTATTATTACTACATCGTCACAGGCGCATTTCATCCATATCTTCTAATGGGGACAATGCTCCTAAGTAATTTTTTTAAACAACAATGCAGACAAATAAACAAGCTAACGACCCGCCTGTTACTGTTACCGGTAGCCTAAGAACGCCGCAATATCAGAAGATTCACTAGCGCGTTGCTGACCCTTTAATAATTTTTGTTAACGCCCTTTTTGAAGAGCCCCATACTATAGTCTTTAAAACTTCAGCAGGGAGATTATTCTACAGCAAGGCACTTATTCATAATGATCTTTGAGCGCGCCAATAACTTATCAGACCGATAAGTCTGTTGCTGTCTCTTTTCAAAGTCAAAGTCAAGTCAAAGTCAGAATATGTTTATTTAATAAAATCACAGGGACCATCTTGAAACGTCCTAAAAATCTTTGGCATGAAAGTGACTGTGACGAGTATACTCTATTTAGTCGCTATAAAATGGTAGGGATTATGAAAAGGTGTATGCACTGGTGGTCTAGTGGGAGTGACCCCGCCTTCCGATCGTAAGGTCGCGGGTTCGAATCCGGTCGTGCACCAATGGATTTTTCTATCGAAAAATTTATGTGCGCAATGTCAGTGCTCTTAAACGGTGAAGGAAAACATCGTGAGGAAACCAGTTAGTATTCTAACAGCGGCGATGGGCTTGCAACTTGTCACGTATGGAATACTAACTACTGCAAAATGTGGGTATGTGCTAAATGTAATGTTTGGACGTACCTCTGACAACCCCCCTTAGACATCCTGAAAGAATCTTGAATTATAGTACTTGGTACTGAGAGATCTGAAGGGATATCTACCGTGCCTGGGGATCAAAGTCGTGCAGCTTACAACAACAACATTATGAAAAGGAGGGCAAGTGTTCACGTTGCTAAATAGGTTTGTAGTTATTAGGGTCATTATTTGTTCCAACTTCTGTTTGCGGATCAAATTGTCTAAAACCCCCGGCTGGGTTGCTTCAGTCGGCAGTTTTCAAAGCTCATTTCCATAGCTTTTAAGCTCCGCGTACCACACATAAAGCAAACACAAGTGTAGCTATTAGAACAACAGCCAACAAGAACAAGGATCACACGTGCGCTTAATATTTTAAGTTCGCGGGTTTTAAATTTGTAACCTGTAACATGGCGGATGAATGGATTATGAGCGTGTAACGGTACAGTCAGCTACTGAATTTTTGTGTGTACAAAATCTTCTATGATAACATACATCTTAATTACCTTGATAAAGATAAAACCCTTTCATTGTGCTACAAGTAAATTAACTTTTTGCTACTTGGGATAATTTTAATAACATTTTGTAGGAAAACAAATGAATTCATTACAAGCCTATCTATTGTATGATAACTGAGTTTGAGTGTAATTAAAAAATAAGAATGGAAGATACCTCAGATGTGAGGCTCTTAAGTCTCGTACCGTTTTTTACTTTTTTTTATATAACTAGCTGATGGAACAAGCAGATGGCTCACCTGATGTTAAGTGGTAACCATCACCTATAAAAAGAATCGCCTCGCAAGTCACGCACGATAGGAACGTGCCCTACGAAGCTCTGCCCTGCGTCCATCAACTTGAGGCATATTGATGTTAAGCCTCATGTGCCTGTAATTACATCGTCGACCACACTCTTCAAACTGAAACACAGCAATGCTGCTTGGGAGCAGAACAAGGCGTGGTGAAAGTACTTCCCCGGACGAGCCCTTAACAAAGAGTTCTATTCCCAATTAAAAAATAAGAATGCGGAAAAGATAAAAAACACTTTAGATAAATCAACGATATTTTAGAAATTGCGGAAACTTATTCCTGCATATCTATGAGAGGTTACGTACCTCTATATGTATACATATATGTTTCGTACCTATTACAAGCATTATCATTTTTTTTTCATTTTCATGATGACTCGAGCTTTTAAATTTAGATTCTTAATACACGGTCCATATATTTGTCAATATGTAAGTAGTTTGGTAACTTGGAAGGTTTCTGAGGTCAACAGGGTCACCATAAACCAGTGGAGTTGATACGGCAAGGCACCCATCCTTTGCCTTCTTGATACCCTGCTTATCATTATTCAAAAGGCCGCAAGGGAAAGCGTCGGTTGGCAAAAATCCCTCAGAGGTACATTCAGTATCAAAATATACAAAATATGTACATGATGATTTCATTGAACGAAGTTTCGAAAGTGTTCTATGAATATCAATAAAATAGAAGTACTTAGTATTAAACAAAAAAAAAAATTGTAAAAAAATTACATGATAGTTCATTAGATTAACTTTTGCTTAGTTTTTTTTTTAATATTTATTTAACGAAATATTGGTGATCATACCACAGCCTACCCTTAAATTTACACATTCTAGCCTACGAAAGAAAAAAACAAACTATATTTACTTTTGAAACCATATAGCTGATAATGCCTATTACCCTTTTCTGTAAATACATACCTGCATATATTTTTGTTCATGGTGGAGATCGAATCGACTACATAAAACTTAGAAGGCAGATCTGCTACCAACTTTGCTCAAGTATACAACACTAACCATCAACTTTTGACGTAGACTATACAGCCATACATCCCGTCAAAGATACGGATGCTTTGATGAGATATACTGACGTAGACCCCCGGGCCTCGCATTTGTAGAGGATACAGAAAGGGTTTTCAGGGTTCAGTGACAGAAGGACACACAATGGCTAGCAAATACATACGTAGGTACGTAAGAACATGCGTTTTAAATTTTATCGAAATAAATTCAAAGCTTTTCGAAAAAAATCTACACAAACAAGTATCAATAAAAAGATGACTCTTTTTTCATGACCTTTAAAAAATTTTAGTGTATTTCAAGACGGTAAAATTTTTTGCAAAAATGATATACTATGTAGGTAGGGCTAGATAGTACTGTGAGGAGTATTTCTAATATCCAAAGTGACAATCACTCGAACAGAACGAACTATGAGAGTTAAATGTTCATAATGAGTACGTCACCAGGGTAAGTAAGTTCATCCTACTCAAGGCTCTGACTGAAAACCAGCGCAGCTTGGCAAGGTGGGCTACCTACTTTGTTTAGCGGCAATAGCTGAGTCACCTTTTTGGCGTACAGTTATGTTTTCTTTTGTTTTTGGTACTGTTTCTTCTTTCGTTTTGTCTCTGTTTATAACTGTAATTTTTTTTTTTTTTTTTTTTTATACAACTAGCTGATGGAACAAGCAGATGGCCCACCTGATGTTAAGTGGTAACCATCACCTATAAACAAAACATTGCCCCGTAGGTCACGCACAATAGGAACGTGCCCTACGATGCACTGCCCTGCGTCCATCAACTTGAGGCATACAGATGTATGTTGTATGTACCTATGTATTACTTTTCTTGTTGTGTATGTCAAATAAATGTATTTTCTTTCTTTCTTTCTTTTAAGTTACCTGTTTCGGAAGCAAAACCTTTTTTTAATGTAAATAATACACAAACGGGCTAAACGGCCCACCTGATGGTAAGCGGTCACCGTCGCCCATAGACATCAACAACACAAGGGGCGTTGTCAGTGTGTTGCCGACCCTGAAGGACTTTATTAACATAAAAGCCTTTACACTGCTCGTCACAAACTTACCCACACGTTCCTTACTAAAGTCGGATTCGGCATAAAACTCCCATCACTGGGTCACATCGTCTCCCAAGCTCATTAAATCCTATGTATTTGAACTGGTAATGGCTTGATTATCATATTAAGTGGTGACCCCTAGAAGGTAGAAGGTAACTCTAATCTTGCGTTGAGAATCACGTGCCGGCTGTGAGTTAACTTAATACTTTAATGAGTTTTACACATTATTATTGCGTACTTGAAGAGCTTTAAAAGTTTCATAATGATAATAATCTTTCGGTTTTCAAATGGGTTAAACATGTTATGTAAAGGGCACAAAACACACAAATCGTAGTACGGCGCGCACAAATGTTTGTTCCCGGTGCGGTGGTGGGAATCGAAACCACGGCCTACAGCGCAGAAAGCAGAGTTACTACCAACTTAGCTGTGAAGGCTGTCAATAATAAATATCAAGTGTTCAAATATCAATATTTTTACAAAGATTAGAAATTTATTTGTGTAGAAATAAATGAATAATCGGTTTAAGTATAGCATTATCGTACTCGGAATTAAGAAGTTATAATAATACCTAAGCTAAGGGATTTTTACGTGAGTGCTACGTTTGGTATTTGTTAGAAATATAGTCTATGCATTACATTGAACAATAGTTGTAGAGGTTATCTGTGCATCCTGGGGTTCGCTCTCTTTTTTATTCGCCTCGTCCCCTGTCTGACATGTATTTTGTGTTGTCCATCTTATTAGAAATCTTAAGTCATCTTTATTATAATTGACACCATAATTGATGTATTCATTCTAATAAAAATATACGACATCATACTCGGAACCGAAGTTTATATTTTCAAGTCTACGCTCACGACATTTACACGCATGCCGTTCTAAGTTTCACAACCTCTAACAGTATTTGACACGTTTTTATTTATTGCCTACCGTTCCTGCGGGAAACGCAGGAAATGACGTCATAACTTTTAAAAATTGTCGGTTTCTTCGCATTTGGCATAAATTCTGCGCGGGTTGTGACCTCGGAAAGACGTAAAACACATACCCACGTACTTGGCTACCTTAGTAAAAATGTGTAGGGTATGTTACTCTTGCAAAACAAATAAGCACATGGTTGTCATGGAGCACCGGTGGTCTAGTGGGAGTGACCTCGCCTTCCGATCGTAAGGTCGCAGGTTCGAATCCGGTCGTGCACCAATGGATTTTTCTATCGAAAAATTTATGTGCGCAATGCCAGTGCTCTTAAACGGTGAAGGAAAACATCGTGAGGAAACCAGTTAGCATTCTAACAGCGGCGATGGGCTTGCAACCTGTCACGTATGGAATACTAACTACTGCAAAATGTGGGTATGTGCCAAATGTAATGTTTGGACGTACCCCCCTTAGACATCCTCAAAGAATCTTGAATTAGTACCTACTTGGTACTGGGAGATCTGAAGGGATATCTACCGTGCCTGGGGATCAAAGTCGTGAAGCTGTTTCTTTTTTCTTTTTTTTGTCATGGTTAGACATCCACAAATGTGGAGACTGGCTATCAAGATAGACTTATTTTGCTTTAGGCAATCGAATTAAAAAACTCCTACATTACTTCCTACTACTTCAAACTTCCTTCTTATCCATTAAAGTCAACGTAAAATTCACAAAAGAACATGTTAAATTGTTTTTGGTTAGACATAAGAGTAGTAGAGCTCTTTGTGAAGGGCTCGTCCGGGGAAGTACTACCACCACGCCTTTTTCTGCCGCCAAGCAGCAACGCTGTGTTTCGGTTTGAAGAGTGTGGTCGCCGGTGTAATTACAGGCACATGAGGCTTAACATCTGTATGCCTCAAGTTGATGGACGCAGGGCAGTGCATCGTAGGGCACGTTCCTTTTGTGCGTGACCTACGGGGCAATGTTTTGTTTATAGGCGATGGTTACCACTTAACATCAGGTGGGGCATCTGCTTGTTCCATCAGCTAGTTGTATAAAAAAAAAAAAAAAAAACATTTTCAAACGTGGAGACTTTGGCTATCAGATAAGTCCTCTAGGCAATTGAATTAAAAAACGTATTCTACATTACTTCCTACTACTTAAAACTTCCTTCCGACTTCCTATCAAATGTAAAATTCATTAAGGAACGTTTGAACAGTTTTATTCATGTAATAATCTTTTGACCCGTAAAATTACTGGGATCGAAGTTTAAAACGTTTGAACATTCATAATAAAAACAAATTTAATACATTGTAAGTAAAATAAACCGCGAACAATATCTAAACGGTCTTTATTGAAGTCAATCAAACAAACAAGGATTCACTTTGAAGCGAAGCTGCAGGCGGCAGCTAGTAACATAAAATCCCAGAGCCATTCAATCAATCGCTAACTTACATTCTACAGGCCAAAATATATACACGCCATAACAGGGGTGAGCCACATCGTCGTCATAAATTTACGTTATAAAAGAAAAATATGTCGTTCGGATATTGTTTACCGACGTGTTGAGCCGTTAACCAAATGTTTATATTTTATTTTACAAAGGATATTGCGCGTGGTGGCGAGAGAGTATTGTGATCGGCCATACTTAAGAGTCCGGTGACAGCGGCTCGCAATTTCGAGGTGCGATTGGCTATTATTTCATTTTATTTCATTTCGGGGAGGTTGTTTGAAAAAATAACTCTAAAGAAACACGCATAAATACTGTTCGAACACAAATAATACAATAATATAAGGGAAATGTGCTTGAGTCAGAAATCATTTTGGTATTAGGTAAATGTAAGACCAAACATACTAATACCAAAATGATTTCTGATTCGGGCATGTTTCCCTTATATTATTGTATTATTTGTGTTCGAACAGTATTTATGCGTGTTTCTTTAGCGTTATTTTTTCAAACAACCTCCCCGGAGCCTCCACCGGAGCCTTAAGGCTTCGGTGACAGCGGCTCGCAATTTCGAGGTGCGATTGGCTATTATTTCATTTTATTTCATTTCGGGGAGGTTGTTTGAAAAAATAACTCTAAAGAAACACGCATAAATACTGTTCGAACACAAATAATACAATAATATAAGGGAAATGTGCTTGAGTCAGAAATCATTTTGGTATTAGGTAAATGTAAGACCAAACATACTAATACCAAAATGATTTCTGATTCGGGCATGTTTCCCTTATATTATTGTATTATTTGTGTTCGAACAGTATTTATGCGTGTTTCTTTAGCGTTATTTTTTCAAACAACCTCCCCGAAATGAAATAAAATGAAATAATAGCCAATCGCACCTCGAAATTGCGAGCCGCTGTCACCGGACCCTTAAGGTGAATTCAAGAGCTAATGTGACTCTCGCTCGCACGTTTTGACGACGCGATATCGACCTATGTAGGTGTATATCTGGTCGTGGTCTGAAATAAACGGTTTTTATTTTTATTTATTATTTATTTACCCCATGTGCCTGTAATTACACCGGCGACCACACTCTTCAGACCGAAACACAACAACGCTGCTTGGCGACAGAAAAAGGCGTGGTGATAGTACTTCCCTGGACGAGCCCTTCACAAAGAGCTCAACTACTATTAGAATTCAGGTATTTGGGCACGAGGGACACTAGCAAATGCTGCATTGATTGTGCACCACAGTCACAGCCTATGTTAGAGTGGGATCTCAAAACCCCCATTTACACGAAGCAGTCTATGTAGAGAGCACCGGTGGTCTAGTGGGAGTGACCCCGCCTTCCGATCGTAAGGTCGCAGGTTCGAATCCGGTCGTGCACCAATGGATTTTTCTATCGAAAAATTTATGTGCGCAATGCCAGTGCTCTTAAACGGTGAAGGAAAACATCGTGAGGAAACCAGTTAGTATTCTAACAGCGGCGATGGGCTTGCAACCTGTCACGTATGGAATACTAACTACTGCAAAATGTGGGTATGTGCCAAATGTAATGTTTGGACGTACCTCTGACTACCCCCTTAGACATCCTCAAAGAATCTTGAATTAGTACTTACTTGGTACTGGGAGATCTGAAGGGATATCTACCGTGCCTGGGGATCAAAGTCGTGAAGCTGTTTCAGTTTTTTTTTTTTTTTTTCTATGTAGAGTATTGAGCCGATAACCGCTAAACAACTTTTTACTCCCTAATTTAATTTTTTATAAAATTAATTAAGGTAGCCTCACCAGTTTTCGTAGTAAAAAAATTCTTTTGGAAAACTGGTTCCGATATTTTTTTTATCTCGTTTTCCGAAATTTATAATAACGATTTTCAACTAAACTCAGTGGTAAAAATATTGTAACATACCTAAATTAGAACTTGTTTGATGGTTTGCTTGAAAATAACACGTTATGACGTTGATCGTAATGAAGAAAGGAAGCGTAAAATTATATAAAATTTATATAAAAATGAATGCAACATGAGTCTTCTGCGCTGAATGCTAGTTGGTGCATTTAGACAATACAAAGAAAATACCAGTATATTTCAATCTTGTTTTTCTACACTCACAGGAAGTTTTTACGTTTGCGGTTGTAGAAATAGATTCAAGATGAAAGGTGAAGGTTTCTTTGAGTTTATTCTAAGCTTGTATTGTACGTGGCATTTCAAGGAAGCAAGTCGAGATACGGTTTACTTAATGTTTGTTTGTATCGTATTTATGTACACTTGTCAAAAATACTTTTTTCAACACTAGTTGCGCCCCGCGGTTTCACCCGCGCAGATTTCAATCCCGGTATTCCCACGGGATAAAAAGTAGCCTATGTGCTCTTTCCGCCGCGGCCGCGAGGAAGGCCGAAGCGTCGATGGCGCGATGATATTATGGGTGTAGCGGGTGCTACTTGGACACGTCTAGCCCAACAAAGGACTGACTGGAAAGGGTTGGAGGAGGCCTATGCCCAAAATTGGGCATCCCTACTATGATTTAATGATAAAATGTTCAAAATAATATAATTACAATTTAGGAAGAATAATAATTAATAATGGAATAATAATTAATATACGAATAGAGTTAATAATAATGCATGCCACCTCCATTAGATTTATATTTTTAATTTTTATATGTGTTGAACTGTAAATGAATTGTAAATATTGAAGTTGGGAAATAAATGGCTTATAATAATATAATGTGCTCTTTCAGACTTTTTCTTCTTATCGTGTTACTAGTTTCTTTCGAAACAGTGTGGTGAAAGGATTTTAAGTGCGCCTCAAGAGGCTCCTTTTGAGCACTTGACACACCCATGTTATAGAACTTGTTAGGTTTTACAACATGCCGGTTTCCTCACGATGTTTTCCTTCACCGTTTGAGAGTACTGGCATTCCAGACTATAATCTATCTCTCTGCCAAGTTTCATCCAGATCCGTTCAGCCGTTCCGGCGTGAAAGAGTAACATACATCCATCCATCTATCCATACTTACTCCAACTTTCGCGTTTATAATTGTAGTAGGATGATCCTTTTTTAGTAAAATACAATAGTAAAATTATTTTATTTCTAACCTCCTCTAAGCAAAGCAAGTTATGCCGAGACTGCAGCGCGACGCACGTAGGCAACAAATTCATTCGATGACGTCATAGCATTCAAATTCATTTGATCACGTCACAACGTTCAATAGCTCGTGATGACGCAGCGCGCCACAATCGCATCGTTCGTACTACGGTTACCGAGTTAAAGCTCAATTTATGAGCTGTAGTGATTTGAGATGTATTTTCTGTACAATATTTTTTGCACAAATAACATGTAAGATTCTTCTGTTTTTCCGTTCAGATGTGATAAGAATCCTTTTAATTTAATCAATAGTTTTTAATCGATAAATGTCTTCGGTAATGTACGTGTTTGAGGCGAGGATATCCCAGAACCTCCAACCTCCAAGACGTCTCGGGGTACTGGCTGCTCGGCGCGAGCACTTGAACAGCTAGATTTCGTTAGATTTTCCTCTCAGAGATTAATAATAATGTTTTTTTTTTCACATAGCGCTAGTAAATATTAATCCCTATCTTTTTATACGCTTATATATCGCTTATCGCTTAACTTTGACATGATTTCAAGAAAAACTCTCTTAGATGTTTGAAATATCGATTTAGTGTCATCTTTTTGATTTTTTTTATCGAGAAAATTATCATTATTTACGTTTCTATTTTTACACAGCGCTCGAGTACATGTTAAATTTTTAAGTTTTTGTTATTCTTCGTGTATTTTTTTTACATTTTAGTAGATTTACAGCTGTTCAAAAACCGTCCCGTACCGCCTTAACTATATCTAAATATATATAACTCAAAGGTGACTGACTGACTGACATAGTGATCTATCAATGCACAGCCCAAACCACTGGACGGATCGGGCGGAAATTTGGCGTGCAGGTAGATGATATGACGTAGGCATCCGCTAAGAAAGGATTTTGACCAATTCTACCCCCAAGGGGATAAAATAGGGGATGAAAGTTTGTATGAGATTTTCAAAGTAAACGAGCGCGAGCAAAGCCGCGGAATCAGCTAGTTCTAGTATATAACGACATGAAATGATAAAACTAATCGCTGAAAAGCGATATCATTCAAGCTACTATGTAACTACGATAATACGGCATTTTGAATCCGCTACTTCTTATGACATGTTTATCTGTAGCCGTTACATTCGCTCCGCTAATGAGCCTTGCATGTATCGAATGTAAAGAAGAGAAATGTTCGCAATTTTTACATAAAATTCTTTATTTTTTTTTAAATTCTTAAATATGACATGGAAAATGAAATGAAAATTATTTATTGATAGGAATCACGTCATAAACATTGCTAAGTGGCGTTAGTATCTCGTCAAATTTACAGATTATAAGAAGGTTTAACATTATTATCGGCTACAATAATATCGGCTGTGAAGGGACATCGTCAATATACAAAGTAAAGAAAAAATAAATTGATTTTGGCTGATATAAAGCTGCTCATTAAATAAGTATGTCATATACGAACCAGATGACTGATTAAATAAATAATACTTATGTAATAGTTTTTTTGTACGTACCTTCATTAAACCTATTTATTTGTGTCTGTCTACAACAAAGAATAAAATACCCATTTTTAAAACTTATACAAAAATGCAATTAAAAAACTTTTATTCTATTTCTTCACTAAATAAGAAATTCATTTCTACGAATGCTGAAGTACGGTAAATTCACAAGCGAATGTCTCTGCAAAGGCCGTCGCCTAGCAACGGAGGACTTTGATATCTAGCCGACGGCGAACAAGTAGGTATTATCGAATTAGCACAAAATGTATCAAGTTTGAGGGGCGACGCGCATTTGGATTTGACGCTCTCATAACTTCACTTTATGTGTTTCTCGGGTTAAGTGTTTATTGTTCTCGAGGTCAAAGTCAAAGTTGCTTAAGTTATCACCAGCAGTGCAATTATAGATCGCCTAATTTGACATATAGAATCGTCAAAATTCGTTAAAAATGGTTTCAACAATGGATAAAACCAGTTTTAACGAATTTTGACGAATCTAAATGTCAAATTAAGCGATCGATCAGAACGGTACTTGCACTGCAGGGCTTTAATGAATAACTTTGATTAAAAGATTGACTTAAACTAGTATATTTACTCTGCCATTGGATGAGTGTTATCTGGATGATGACTTTGTGTATACAAGACAGCAAGATATTTTAATATTATATAAATATTAGCGACCCGCCCGCGCGCCCCTGCTTCGCACGGGTGCACATTGTTTCCTACTATGTCATGCATGTATTATACATACATATAAACCTTTCTCTTGAATCACTCTATTTATAAAAAAAACTGCATCAAAATCCGTTGCGTAGTTTTAAAGATTTAAGCATACATAGTTAGTAGTACCCGTTCTCACCTACGGCTCGCAGACTTGGTTTTTGACAAATATTCAGAAATCCAAGCTCAAGGTTTGCCAACGGGCAATGGAGCGCAGCATCTTGGGAATTAAGCGAACAGATCGCGTCCGCAACACCATTCTGCGCTCCAAAACTAAAATTTCTGATGTGGGACATAAAGCCGCTAGGCTGAAGTGGGACTGGGCCGGTCATGTCTGTCGCATGCCGGATGACCTGTGGGCTAAAACCACTACCGAGTGGTGCCCTGACACAGCGAGGCGTCGTCGCGGCAGACCGCGCATGAGATGGCGGGACGAGCTGGACGCCTATGAGAGGGACTGGCGGATAAAGGCTCGTGATTGTAGTGACTGGCGGAAATGGGGGGAGGCCTTTGCCCAACAATGGGACACCATGAGCTAATAGTAATAGTAATAAGCATACATAGGGACATGGTGACAGGGATATAGGGACAGAGAAAGCGACTTTTTTACTATGTAGTGACTATGTATGTAGTGATGTATGGGTGACGATTCATTCAACATGAATACGAATTGTTTTTACAGTTCACACAATTTTCATGTTTCAAAAGGTTTCAAATAGCTTCATAATCCATTTAATTTTAGACGCATTTTTTTAAATTCAAATCAGAAATCGATGCTGTGTGAATATTCAGTGCGCTTTGGAAAGCTTTTTGCTAAAAGCACCTGGTAACGAACATTTTATTCAAAATAACAAAATGTTTGAAACTTACTGAAGAAACATCTAAAATAAATGTTTTAATAAAAGCTCCATTAGTGCATAAGAAAACAGACCGAGTTCAAAATAAAGTTTGTACGAACTTCCGAAGCACAAACGATAACAAACAAAATCTTAAACTAACAAACACAATGCACAAAATAATACACAGACATTTACTTCGTATAACGAAACGCAAGCGCTCAGCTAAAGAACTGGGTACTCTGTTTAGGGCTGTCGAAATACAAAAAAAAATGTTGCAGCCGCAACTCATACTGACATCAATCTTTTGTATGATGGCATATTGCTGTACCGTTGCGGATATACTCTTACTACAAAAATATGAAAAACATTTAATTTAAATGAAATTCATTCTATTTGAACAGCCATAGATTCGCGCGTTTGCGTTTTCCTTTGTGATTTATGGTATCACATTGGTAATTTTACAACGAATATTATAAAACTTTGAGTGATAAACAAAACAGCAGGAATAGGAAAATATCATGGGTACCACTTTCATACCCATGTGATAAAAGCAATCGATCGCTCACTCAAACAAATCTTTGACATAATATCTCAATATTAAATATTTTGTATAAGAATAACGGGCAGTTTCTGAAAGCACGATCAACACTAATCGGCTGTCAAATCACTTGCTATTTCAGCTTTTACTTCAAATTAGATAGAGATAGCAAGTGACTTGACAGCCGATTAGTGTTGATCGACCTTTCAGAAACCGGGGGTTAATGTCTTTAAACCTAAAATTATATTCTAAGTAAAATCTGTTTCTTTCCCCTTAATGTTGCACCTAGCAGCCCTACCTGCGTTCCGTTCCATTCCATTTTAATAATGTTTACCGTACGCAAACTGAGTGAAACTAAAAAGCGGGTTATGCAAAAAACTGAAACTTTGACGAAACTATCCGTTTTTGAATTTCGAACAGTAGTTTTGTTTCTAACATAAATACGTAGTTTCAAATACTAACTACTGCAAAATTACGGCGCTTACAATGTTTGATGAAAATTACCTGTGGGCACCCGCGTACTACCGTGTCTAGTGGTAACAGCCTCCGCCTAAGACCGTGGGTTCAAAACCAGTAGTGCACTCACCGTTAAGAAGCTGAAAACCGTTAAAAAATCTCGCTTGCTTTTCAACGTTTTTGAAGATATCAAAGTCATTTAATTTATTCAGGCGTGACTTTGCGGAATTCCATTATTAAATATAAATTAACTGAAGCAAAGCAAAATTTTATATATAAAAACATAACAAGATTTCGTGTTTCGCCTCTTAAATTAGCGTATTATTAGATACCTATAAACATATTTGTTTAGGTAATTTATATTTGATATCAAAGTCGTTTCGCAGAATATCATAATTATACATAATATCAGTGATATAAGGATATGAATTCTCCTAAACTTTGTTGCCTACGGTTTTTCATCTACTTTTCATCATATTACTCGTGAAACTCAGTTGTGTTCCAAATTATTCATGCTCACATATAGAATTTGATTAGAACAATATTGGACGAGGCTCGATCATAGAATTAACCATGCGGGATTAAAACCGAATCGATTGCGAGGTTGACGCTCAAACAAACAACCGCAGCGTGTCGATGCTCTGAAAACAGAGTAGTAGAGCTCTTTGTAAAGGGCTCGTCCGGGGAAGTACTACCGCTATACCTATTTCTGCTGCAAAGCAGCGTTGCTATGTTTCGGTTTGAGGAGTGTGGCTGCTGGTGAATTTACAGGCACATACGACCATTGCCGATAACCTAATAGTAACCTACAATAATTATAATGATGACCTATTATAGGTGATGGATAACACATTTGTATAGGCTTAATAATCTAAATTTTTACAACAATGCTCGAATCGAAAGTCGATGTCGCAAAATGAATTTTCGAAACGATCAGTATTGCACAGCCCGTGTTTAGTATGGAGATGCGCGAGTTCTCTCTTATTTTTCTCCATAACAAACACGGGCTGTGCATTGGGGCGTACCGTACCATATTTCGAACGTTTTTTTTCGAAAGCGTTCGATCGGGTTGTGCGACTAGCAAGTTGTAGAAAATTTGGAATAAACCATACGCGCCATAAGCGTTGGACTATACTATTTTTTTAGTAGTATAACAAAAATAGAACAATTTTAGCTGGAGGATTCGATCCATCCTTTCAGTACCTAAGTCTACGGTAGTCAGAGGTACGTCCAAATAATATATTTGTCTCATACCATTTTACAAAATGTATATTCCAGTGACATATTGCAATAAGGTATATCACCTCTGTTAGAATGTTATCTGTTTTTCTGTCTGACTGTAGCCAAAAAAAAATTATTCAATCATAAAATTTGCCTGTTTTTATTCATTTTTATCTACAAAGATCTGAAGCCACAAGGAAATTGATCTGCTGTCAAAGCTTCTAAACTCATATTTTAAAGCCCATTTTAAACCAAGATATCGGCAGCGGTCGTTGTCATTGAATAATGGAAGTGTCCTATCGATTCTTGCCATTTATAAAGGCGAAAATACATTTTTCAAACGCGTGTCGCGATTATGCTCTACCTACACTTGTCAAGTCAAAAAAACCACTGGAAACTATCACTTATTTTGTGCTATTCGTTACAAAGTTTTAATTTTGAAAAAAGAACTGTCAATTAGGACTTTTTTATACTGGGACTAGCCAATAGCCTAACGCAAAAAGCTCAGGGCCCGTACCACCGTCTCTGAAGCATATAAATAATATTGAAATAAGATTCAATATTATTTATATCTCAATATCCTATATCAACTGCATAGAGTCAGATTTATGATCAAAAAGTAAAATAATATTGAAATAGGAATGTTTCAAGAGATGATGGTAAGGGCCTAGGACAAAGCAGAGGGGTTTGCTAGCTAGATACTCGTAGATAGCAATTGATAGCGCTGAACAAAGTGGTATGACGTTCAATTTTTTTAAATTTGGGAGTGTCACAGTTACAAAGGAAAGGAATTAAAGAAACTCAAATCTACAGTGAATTATTTACTCGTGACCACGCCTTTCTTTAATCCCAATCCAAACCAAAATTAAGGCCCAATCTTTGTTAAACCTAACAGATTTCATCCCAGCTATGACACTCCCAGCTAAGAGTAGTAGAGCTCTTTGTGAAGGGCTCGTCCGGGGAAGTACTACCACCACGCCTTTTTCTGCCGCCAAGCAGCAACGCTGTGTTTCGGTTTGAAGAGTGTGGTCGCCGGTGTAATTACAGGCACATGAGGCTTAACATCTGTATGCCTCAAGTTGATGGACGCAGGGCAGTGCATCGTAGGGCACGTTCCTATTGTGCGTGACCTACGGGGCAATGTTTTGTTTATAGGTGATGGTTACCACTTAACATCAGGTGGACCATCTGCTTGTTCCATCAGCTAGTTGTATAAAAAAAATCGTGAATAACATAAAACTTCTACCATGCCAATATTATCAGTATCATCTATAGAGTAGATATTCATTTAAAGCGACAATTTTATCTTTGTTTCAAACAAAGAAACCCAATTAAAACACTAACCCTGAGACATAAAAGCTTAAGTCTAATGTGCATGTAATTGTTAATTAGATGGTTTATATTTATACCGCGTCCAGGAGCCTTATGCACTATGACCATTTGCAGCGCGAGCTCGGCTAAGACAAGGCAGGCGGTGTGATACGGTCAGGGCAAAGTATCTCCTATGTCGTAAAGAATAAAGCCCAATATCAAGTTTTAACGTTTCACGGTTTGGCGCAAGGAATCTCCTTGGAATCTCCTATTGTCATAGTGAATAAGGCTCCAGGGGCGGTTTGTACCCATGGGGGGAGGGGCGTCCCGTTCCGTCTTCCGGCTCGTAATCGCCATTTAAGAAGTTTGAATCCCTAAGGCTATCGGTACTGTGAGTGGATAGACCACACGGTCCGCTCATAACCGTATGATGACCAAGGCAGGAACCGTGACGTCAGCTTATTAGTTCATTAGCAAAGCAAGTTTTGTAAACAACCTAAAGGATATACTATTGCAAAAATCTTATTATACACTAGAAGAATACTCAAATGACTATGATGCATTCATATTAGTCCACTTCTCTTTTTGCAACACCCTAACGGGGTACATTATGAATTAAAATTATTTAGTCATAAGTCCTGACAATGTAAAATATACATACATAAATAAAATAAATAAATAAATAAATAAATATTGGTGGACTTTCCACACAGCACTATCTAGCCCCAAACTAAGCTTATGCTTGTGATATGGGAACCAGATAGCTGATATACTACTTATATACTTTTTTTTTGTAAATACATACTTATAATATTATATAACACCCAGACAGAGAACAAACATCTGTGTTCATCACACAAATGTTTGTTCATGGTGGGAATCGAACCCACGACCTACGACGCAGAAGGCAGAGCTACTACCAACTGAGCTACGTAGGCTGTGACATAATAATGCAATGAATATACTGAATACTGAAAACAAAAATCTTAGTCCACAGTCTCACGTAATGAATGATGCGAGCTCATGTTTACTTACGTACAACATACATTTTTTTTATTCTGCTTGCTGTTCTCAAGCAGTAACTATCACCTGGTAAATATACCACCCATTCGCACCAAGCGCTTTGCGTCCACATTTATTATGCGAACCGCCAAGGAGTGGAACTCATTGCCGTCGTCTGTCTTTCCTGATCGCTATAATTTGGGCCTCTTCAAGGCAAGAGTGTATAGGTGTCTTCTAGACCGTTCTGCTCCATCGTCGGCCACATCGTCGCTTACCATCAGGTGAGATTGTGGCCAAAGGACAGTCTATCAAATATAAAAAAAAACCTTGTATATAGCATTTGCACATAGTAAGAACGTGTCCTGCCGGCAACCACACCCTACAAACCGAAACACAGCACTACTACCGACGAGTCTTTTACAAAGAGCTCTATTCTCAAAATAATTGGCAAATAATTTTACCATTTCAAATGAACAGCAGAACTCATCAATTATCGAGTTTGCGCGATTTCCTGACCTACTTCAGAAATACCCTAAGCGTCAAAATTTAAAAAACGTCCCTTGGGATTTGTGTCGTCACGTCATCGGTCCGCCTGATTGGGCACCGTTCAGTCGTCAAACGTCGTTACACTAATCCGTACATACCTGAAGGGACTGAAGCACTGTTGATTTCGCGGCCCGCTGGATTTGCGCGAGAATTTTCCTTCCTCATTTTTGCGTTCGATTTCGAGCCACTGGCTGCAAGCATGTTGGGTTCAATCGCGCTGGGTGACTGATAATTGATAAGGGCGACGACAGGCTGCCCGTTAGCTGTCAGTCAATATATGAGCAGGATTTTATTTGCCTTTGGTTTAGTTCGTGTTTAAATCACATTCGCTTTATTGAAAACCCACCCCCCGCCTGGCAAACCACACTATCAGCCGCTGTATCGCAGTGCTTAGCAAACGTTTACTCAGTCTCAACATAAATTAACTTGTTACTGTACATCCCCCCTCTTCACCCCAGACCCCCCCGGCGCGAGCGCGACATGCCAAAGACAACTTGGCTAATTATTGTAGTTTGAAGAGTAGCTGACACTATTTACAAGTTCGTCTCGCACCAAGTTTTATTACTTTGTTACAGTTATTACTGTTTTCAGCAAGTAAATGGAAACAGACCTTTGCATTTATGCAAGATACAGCGTCAGCGAGTCCTTTTCATTTCACACTATTATATGACCTGTCATGTCTAGAGATGGGCGGGTGGGTAAAAATTGGAAGGGTAAAATATATATATATATATATTATATATATAATATATATAAATATATATAATATATATAAATATATATAATATATATAAATATATAGTCTATACACCGTTTTTTCTACTATGTTATGAAAGGTAAACAAACAAATGTCACTGTCAAAATCAAATTGTGGTGCGGTGGCCACCCATTGGTCAGCTTTCCCCAGTAATAGTAGTAATAGTACCTATAAAACATATCTTTCATTTATTATCTTTGTGTGAATCCAAAGTATCAGAATAAAAATAAGCTAGAATGATACTTTTTTATCAGATAATCAGAATATTAAGATTAGATAATTAAAATCAGAATAAAACTAACAAATAAAAACATAAATTACCAAAAAAAGATGTGAATTTTTACCCGGTATTAATTCAAAATGGGTAGGTAAAAATGGGTATAAACGGGTAAAAACCCAAAGTTCGGGTTTTTACCGGGTAAGCGCCCATCTCTAGTCATGTCCCACCTCTCTTGAGGGGCAGCATACGGTGCGCCGCTATCTCGCTCGCACAATAGAAAAATTTTGAAGATGTAAAATCACTGAATGTAAATAGTTATATATGTAAAATCGCAATTGGTTTAGTAGTTAAAGATTTAGCAAAAATAAAATGTTGATCTAAGTAAGTTTTTACACTTAATAATGGAACTTTATATTTTTTAAATTTTTATGTATGAAAACTTACTCAGATCAAAATTATATTTTCGCAAAATCTTTGTAATGCCATCGACAACAACGTAACCAATTGCGATTTTACATAACTAAGTTCAGTGATTTTATATCTTCAAAAATGTTCAATTGTGCGAGCGAGATAAATAAAATAAATAAATAAATATTGGTGGACTTTCCACACAGCACTGTCTAGCCCCAAACTAAGCTTATGCTTGTAATATGGGAACCAGATAGCTGATATACTACTTATATACTTTTTTTTTTGTAAATACATACTTATAATATTATATAACACCCAGCCAGAGAACAAACATTTATGTTCATCACACAAATGTTTGTTCACGGTGGGAATCGAACCCACGACCTACGGCGCAGAAGGCAGAGCTACTACCAACTGAGCTACGTAGGCTGTCAAGTAGATAGCGGCGCGCCGTATGCTGCCCCTTAAATCTAGTTGATCTCATTTACAAATGAGTCCTATAAAAAAGACCATGTGAATTTCGAGGCCGTGGCGTTGATCCAAAGGCTGTTTCCTAGTTGTGTGAGGGTCAGCATTAATCAGTGGCAGCATCTTATACCTAAATATCAACCCCTATATGTCTTTCAACAACAAATTCAATCTAATGCTAATACGTTTACCGGTAACAGGTACGATAAATAACGGTAGTAGCGACGCCTGGCGCCAATTGCTTCGAATGAATTATGACGATTTGATTATTTCACGTAGATGCTTGTCTGTGATAATCGTAAATTGCTATGTAGGTATGTACGGGTAATATGAATGTTCCTTCAGGTTTGGAATTTAATGTCAGACATAAATATAGATGAGTTGTCAGTTAGGGTAGGTAGAGATTATACGATTTCTATCAGGTTTTGTGTTACTATGTAAGTGTCAGAAACTGTCTGCCGCTCAGGCAAACGGCTAACCTTATCTTTTGACACATATACCCCCGGTTTCTGAAAGGCCGATCAACACTAATCGGCTGTCAAGTCACTTGCTACCTCTATCTAACTTAAAGTAAAAGCTGAAATAGCAAGTGACTTAACAGCCGACTAGCGTCTATCGGTATTTCAGGAACCGGGCGTTATTTTACTAAATATAGTTCAATCATAAAAAAACATTCATTTTTTTAGTGTGACCACGACGCGGCTGCGGCATATTATTATGATAGCGCATGTTGTTTGAACATCATTAAACATCGAATGGTAATCCAAAATGAACAAAAAATACTTAAAAATATAAAAAGTTGTACAATGGGCGGTCTTATCGCTGAAAGCGATCTGTTCCAGACAGCCGTTGGATGGAGAGGATTGTTGTGTTCATTAAAGTATTTTTAATCCATTTACGCGTACAGTTATGGGTTTGATGGAAGAAAACTCTACTTAGGGTTAATCTTGCCTTTGTAGGTTAGTATGTACAAAGGCGAGATTTCAATATAAAATTGTGTGTGTGTGTGTGTGTGTGTGTGTGTGTGTGTGTGTGTGTGTGTGTGTGTGTGTGTACAATAAAGACAATAATTAAACAAGCGTTTGTATAAACTGAATTGAATTCGCCTCTCTGTCACACACACGTTGCACACATTCAGAATGTGCGATCTGGTAGCGTTGCTCCGCACATTAATTAGTAAGGCCTGTTTAGTTTCCTTGAACACGCCCCGAGGTGATTAACGATCGAAAGGCAACAAGCGTTGTGGGAGTGACATCGAGAGGGAATGAGAACTGAGATCACAGCCGAAAAACACAATCAGGGATGCTGAATCATGCCATACCAATATTATAATAATAATATGTACGTAAATCCTACTAATATTATAAACGCAAAAGTTTGTAAGTATGGATGGATGGATGGATGTCGTCACAGGAAAGATTAGCATGCGCTTTCGTTGCGTTTTGAGCAATGAGTGATATCAGCAATCGTAGGTATAAATGTTTTCCGATCACCGGAATTTAAATCTGCGCGGGTGAAACCGCGGGGCGCAACTAGTCGGTTATATTTAATCAAATATATTTTATTTATTAAATTATGACTCTGTTCGTTATTCCTAATACGAGTAGGTAGTAGCAAGTTCGTCACCAAATATTAAACGTTAATTTCTTTTTTTTCTTATAATAAAGTAAAATAAAATGAAACAGTTGATCTAAATTTTATGAGTCCACTTCATCCAACGGATGTCTGGTAGAGATCGCTATTTAGTGATAAGAGAACCCATTGTACTTTGTAGTTTTACGTATTTTTTGTCATATTCTTAGGTTACGGTGTAATACAAAAAAAAATATCTGCATAATGTATTTTCTATATATCTATCTGCAGACCGTTTTGAATGATTTTCCATGCCATTTTATGATTATTTAATTAACTTATTTGGTGTGTAAGAGTTTTAATTGATTAATGATAAAACCTATTATATAATTAATATATATTACTTTTTTTTGTATATTTTTTTTTTGTGTTTGTTAATATGTGATTTATTTTTAGTTAATAAGGAAATAAAAAAGGTTTATTATTATTATTATAATGATAAAACCACAGCTCTCTAAAATAAATATAAGTTGTGAAGCCGAAATAAATCCAATAAACTACAAATGGCAAATAACAAATGTGGCAATTTTATTACGAACCAATTACGATAAAATTGTAAAACAGCTGGCCTATACGTGCACCAGCATAAATATTGCAACAGTGAAATTAAAAAATTAATAATAATATTTGATGATTTCTTTATTGGAAATATATATATTGGTATCCTACGATAGTACGGTAGATATGCTTCAGAAGTCACTCAATAACCCTACAGATTCTTTATGAGGGATTTTAAGCTTTTTGAAGTTTGTCTGTATTAACTGGTTGATAATCGATAGAACATTTTACTGATACGTCTTTTGGCATGTTTATTTACCGTCTGAGGCCACTCAGCACTGGTTATGTATTTGCACATCATTTCTCATATATACAGGGTGGCCCAAATATCGTGGATCAAACGAACCAGGGTGATAGGGGACGTGATTTCCAACAAAAAATCTTTCTACAGCATGGTCATAACTTAATTGGATAAAAAGTGATGATCATTTTTGTTTTTTTTTTCAAATAAACTACCGATTTATTTACAATTTCATTAATACAGAAACAATACAGACGCATATTATCAACTTTTTTCTGTATTAATGAAATTGTAAAAAAATCGGTAGTTTATTTGAAAAAAAAAAAACAAAAATGATCATCACTTTTTATCCAATTAAGTTATGACCATGCTGTAGAAAGATTTTTTGTTGGAAATTACGTCCCCTATCACCCTGGTTCGTTTGATCCACGATATTTGGGCCACCCTGTATAAGTGGCTTGCTTCATTGTCTTACGATAAAACAGAGGAATTATTGCATGTTATCATATAGTTCTGCTAATTTTTAATGTGAATCTAGTTTTTATAACTTTTAGTTTATATATTGTATTTTTTCTATTTGTTATCATAACAGTTCTTTTAGCAAACAATTACATTTGTTTATCTACTTTCTTGTCTGCCGAGCGCTATTCATTCATGTATTCTTTTCTGGTACACTGGTCTCCTCGATACAGGCTCTGCCTAGTGAGGGGGCTAACAATCCTACTTTTGTATATTGGCTCTCTGCAAAACATAATAAGTTTCCCATGTTTAATTTTAAGTATATTTTACTGTTTTGCTGCAATAAATATTTTTTACTTTTTTATTTTAGAGAATAGTTAGTTGCTGCACAGTAAATTCAAATCCACGACTGACAGATCGGAAGGCAGAGTCACTCCTACTACTGCAAAGATTATATTTTGTCTTTGTATTTCGTGTTAGTAACAATAAAGAATAAATAAGGTATGAAGGACTCGTCCGAGAGAGTACTCCCTCTCGTCTATTTCTGCGCTGGCAAGCTGCGTTGAAGTGTTTTGAGTTGAGTGTGGTTGCCGCTGAAATTACAGGCATATGAGGCATAACATCTGCATGCTTAAAACTGACAGTTGCATGGCATTGGTTGGATCGTAAGGCACGTTGCCAACTGATGGTGATAGTTACAACTTTACGGGTAGGCTATTCTTGTTCAGGCTTAGGGTTAAATCATTTACCGATTTTACAGGCCACAGGTGCGTGGGCGCCAAGTACAATGACCCACAAGCCCGACCCCAGGATTTAATTCTGTGACGAACCTGAATGGCGTGTGGTCCAAGGTATAGATAAAGGTAGATAAATAAATAAACAAATATTTATTGAGCGACCAAAGTAACGTTTTATATAAACTGACTAGTCTATAATAACTAACATAAAAAAAACGAATCGACTCTTATTTGCTATAGTTTCAATGACTTTTTAGCTCAGGTAAGATTAAAACTTGATCCTGGAAACCGCAAGATTGAGGCTACAATACAATATAATACAGAACAAATTATTAATGCCAACGGTAGACCGACGAAGTCGTATCGGATCGTAGGAAGAAGATGGCACAGAATCGTTCTTCCGAGAAATGTGTAAGGGAGGCCTGTATCCAGCACTGAAATCTTACCGGTAGATGATGGACACATCATGAAAAAAAAGCCGCCATCCAGCATAAATACTATACAGCATACACTTCTATAAAGCATTATTTATAAATTAATCTTGGATTCAAAGTTTTTCATAGTTTGTAGTGAACCACAAGTTTTGATTGAACGATGCTATTAAAATTTATAACATTTATAGATATGCACAAGGTTATCGTTTAGCTAAACTCAGTGTGTGCCTTGTACCAGATCGTGGCGCTGAGCTGCGGCTGAGGTGGATTGACGCACCCGAACGGTTGAATTACCAACGTCGGATTTACCTACTGGCGACAACCACTTGTTTACTGCGGTCCAATCTAAGCGTGCTATTATAAGTTATTTTTAGAGGACAAGCGTCAGCCAACGTTTTGTCAACAATTCAACGTTATTTGAAATAGAAAAACATTAAATGTAGTTAAGTCGAATTACGAATTTTTTTACGATAATCGCCGTCATAGTTATACATCATCATTATCATCAGCCTGAAGAAGTACACAGGTGGGCATTGGCCTCCCATATACCTACATTTTAAGAAGATCGATTCTGAGCCCTCTCTGTCCACCGACTTCCTTCGATATACTTCGAAGATCGATGACAATGACGATCGATGTCGTCAGTCTTTTTTTTATTTGCTGGACAATCCACACAGCACCATCAAACCCCAAAGTAAGCTATTACTCAAAGCTTGTGTATGGGCACTAGATAACTGATATATTTAATGCATTATATACTTACATAGATATATATTTTTTATTATACATAAACACTCAGACCAACGGAACAAATTTCTGCAGATCGTACACAAATTTGTTCCGAGTCGGGAATAGAACCCGCAAGCTCTTGCGTCACAGACGGACTCTCGGCCGCTGCGCCACTGAGGTTGTCAATCGGTATGAGGATCACCATTTGACAACCTATATTCTCTAGCGAGCTACTTGTATTGTTACTGGTATAGGACTCCTGAATCCGCATTTAGACTCTAGGGTGGTCCATTATGCGTGAGGGGTGATCTGGCTACACTTGTAGCCAGCCTAGCTCCTCCCAAAAGTGCAGAAGTTTCCTGGGAATCTTTCCCTAGCGAGTTAATGGCTTTACAATTAATTGTAAAATGTTACCAGCATAAAATATTTTGCTATAGTATACGTAAATCATCGCTTCCATCACTTTACATAAGAGCACCCGAAAATGTACCGGTAAAATACTTGATTTAATTTAACTTCATTAAAATTGACACAGGGACATGAAATACCGTGTAATTGCCCTCGTAAAAAGTGAAATTATTATTCATAAAAACTCGCAGCAGTTCTATAGCAATATTTATGCAAATTTTGAGTATTAAAAGCGATTTTGAGCACGACATGATAGTATTGCCGATTGAATCGTACGATTTTATCGTGCAATTAAACGAATTCATAATTATCGGTTAAATTTACGAGCTGTATTTAACCGTTACGCATTTTATAGAAGCCAGGGATTTTCAACTTTATGGGCGGTCAGTGGTTCAGTTATTTTTGAATGCAACCAAACTTCCATTTAGTATTTAGACGTGTTACCCCCCGGTTTCTGAAAGCCCGATCAATGCTAATCGGCTGTCAAGTCACTTGCTATTTCAGCTTTTACTTCAAATTAGATGGAGATAGCAAGTGACTTGACAGCCGATTAGCTTTGATTGGGCTTTCAGGAACCGGTGGTTAGTCTGCTAAATTTAGACAATCTTAAAGGTTTTTTATATTATTTGCTAATTATGTAGATTACAATGCCCTGACCTGTCATCAACTTGAGGCATACGGATATTACCCTGCTCGGCGGAAGAAATCGCCATGGTGGTAGTATTTCCCCGGAGGAGCCCTTAACTAAGAGTTCTACTCCTCTGGGGTCTGAAGAAACTGCCAAGAGCTTTGAGGAAATGTATACCTTGCCCGGCAAAATTAAATTTAACTATATTTATTTGCAAAGAAAATTCAAATGAATACAAATACTTACAAAATATAAAAAATTGTTCAGCTATGTGCAGATCGATGCAAACAATCTAGAGATCGTTTAACTGATCCAAATCACAATTTTGTATTTACTTTTAATAAAATAATGATTAATTAAATAGAATTGATTTCGCGTTCGCGAATGTATTTTCATTTAACATCAAAATGTATTTAATATATTTTGGACTGCGATCATTCATTTTTGAATGATATAAGTTATGTTTGCAAATGATATCGTGGACACGGTGCGCCTGGGCATTTAAATAACAATTCGATTCAACAATCGAATCAGTTGATGTAATGGATGCAATGATTTATTGACAGCTCTTAAAGCTCAGTTGGTAGTAGTTCTGCCTTCTGCGCTATAGGCCGGGGGTTCACTCCCCACCAGAACATTTGTGTAATGAACACAGATGTTTGTTCTGTGTGGGTGTTATTATTATATTTTAAGTATATAACATGCAAAAAATTAAATATATATAATAATAATAGAATACTGCTAAGCTCCCTCACGAGCTTAACAGCGATCTATTCCTGGCTTAGGATGGTTCCAGGTAAAAACTCTTCACAATTCACTTCCTATTGCAGAGCTAAATATATAACAGTTTCCTGGAACGGATAGAACGGTAGCTTTTTCCTGGTAAACTGACTGAAAAATACGCGAAATACGACCAAAGATTTCATGACATGCTGTATTTGTTATTTCTATTGTTATACTGTGAAGTTACTGTGAGAATATTAATTTCCTTAAAACGCTCCCACAATGAGTCACGTGGTTTCATTTTATAAATGGCACGTATCGCCCGTTTTTGAAGTACAAATATACTTTGTATATCAGCAGCTCTACCCCATAGCAAGATACCATAGGACATTACACTATGGAAGTAACTAAAATATACCAGCCTAGCTGTAGGCTCATCTGTAAGCCATCTTATAGTGCGAACTGCGTATGCAGCCGAACTCAGTCTACCAGCAAGTGATTTTATGTGAGGACCCCACTGCAATTTTGCATCATCCTAAAAAAGTTGTAGAATTGACAGGGGTTAGTGACTCCATTTAATTTGATACTGGTTGGTCGCTGAACCACATTTGGCATTTGAAGTAAATTTTATGCATTTAGTTTTCCCAGCATTGAGCAAAAGATTATTAACATATATATATATATATAGCTAAGCCGTAAGTTTCTTGCCAGTTTTTGTAGGCATTGGGCATGAGGAATTGATGCCTAGATGCACCAAGTTAATAAGATGTTTCAAAGTGATCCTTGTGATACTAAAGCGATACTAGATAATAAATAAAGAACATTACATTTTATAAAATATGATTTATTTTAATTTCGTAGACTACGGAGATTTATTTTATAAATTTAATTATTTCTTGTTATAAACAGACTCAGATTGTCTTTATAGTAGGATATATATAATTCACAATACACGAACAATCTTTTTATTAGTTTTGAAAGTCGCATGCATCAAAATACGACCATTACTAAATCCGGGTAAATCCACTTGAGTTTCGGGTATTACATTTTTCGGGCAACACCCACGAAGGAAGGCTCTTGCTGGGCAGATGAATGATGCTGTTCACGAAACTGACGTTTCAACCTCTGGGTTTTGTAGCCTCGAGTTAACCCTGAGTTGAATAATATTTTTGTAGATCCCTAAAATTGCTCGCCTATAAATTTTACACTGGACTGTCAAAATAAAAAAATAAAATATTTTTTTACATTTCCTCTCATGTTGTCCAACGCTCGTACAAATCCTTTTTTGTACTGTTAGTACCTACAATAGCAATATTTTATAACATATTTGTGCTGATCTAGTAGCTTGCCATTTTATTTTCACAATCTTAATACCGCCTCGAGAGTTCAGTTTACAAAAACGTCTTCACACTGAAATCTTTTCGTGTTTCCCCACGAATAAATTCTCATTTTCCAAGCAAAATATAATCCACGTCTTGTTAGAGATAAGGAGTGGCATTAATTTGAATTCATCTCATTACCGACTACCCGACGACCACTTGTTCAGAATATATTATGAACGCTGAGACAGACGAAAATGTTTTATTATTAAAGATTATCTATCTCAGCTTTGCCCGCGGCGAGGTGGGTGTGGGTGAGAGTGACAGCTATATTTTCATAGAAACATGTCACGGTCTTTTTAGCGTGATATTTTGAGTAAACTGCGTCTGTGGATTACAGCTGAGACGGCATTCTCATTTGTTTAATCTCTAATCTCTATTTGTCCGTTTTTCGCTGATAAATTGTGACTAAAAATAGCTTGTTTTTTTAAGGATCTATGAAATACTAGCTGAACCCGCGGCTTTGCTCGCGCCAAGGAATTCAAAGCTTCATACAAACTTTCATCCCCTATTTTATCCCCTTGGGGGTAGAATTGATCAAAATCCTTTCTTAGCGGATGCCAACGGATGCCAACATCTACCTACATGCCAAATTTCAGCCCGATCCGTCCAGTGGTTTGGGCTGTGCGTTGATAGATCACTATGTCAGTCAGTCAGTCAGTCACCTTTGAGTTATATATATTTAGGTGTACCTATATACACATTTTCAAGCATAGTATTTCATATTATGAATATTAAAAATAAGGTTCTTGAATGGCGACCACGAACAGGAAAGCGAAGTGTGGGACGCCCTCCTACCCGATGGGCTGACGACATTGTTAGGATCGCGGGTAGTCGGTGGATGGAAAGGGCTCAGAATCGTTCTTCCTGGAAGCGGATAGGGGAGGCCTATGTCCAGCAGTGGACTTCTGTGGGCTGTTGATGATGATGATGAATATTAAAAATATGGAATGCTATGCTTAAAAATGTGTACCTATTATGGCTCAAGTAATTCGATTTAAATACTACCAAGCTATGTAGTGCCAATGCATTTTCAATTGTATTTTATAACAAGGTAGTTTCCATATTTGAAAATACAGTTGAAAAGTGTATGTCAAAGTACGTGACAGGCCATTAAAATTGGGATTCCTTTGATATTTGGCGGCAAACGATGTTTCCGCAAGTTCGATAAATAACTCCTGGCTAATGACGTGTGGCAGGACGAGTGTATCTGAAACACGTAGCCAATAAACGGCCGAGCTGATCCCAACATTCTTAAACACATTATACATAAAACGTATGTTTGCTTTATTGAGCTGTATTGTTTTTCAATCGGCCCCTGGTGACGTCACAACATGGCCGCCGCTGTTTCACGATTTCTTTTTGTTTGAATGGTAAACTCAAGCTATATGGTTGAAAATATGAAACCTACTATTTCAGGACTTTTAATTTGGATTTGGATATTTTATTTATTTATTATTATTTTATCTAATAATTATGTGACAATTTTCTACGACGATTTTCTTTATATTTTTACTATTTTCTTTTTGACGACGAGTACTTCGTAGTTTTGCAGCGCTCTGGCACCGTAGTACATTAAGAGTCCGGTGACAGCGGCTCGCAATTTCGAGGTGCGATTGGCTATTATTTTATTTTATTTCATTTCGGGGAGGTTGTTTGAAATAATAACTCTAAAGAAACACGCATAAATACTGTTCGAACACAAATAATACAATAATATAAGGGAAATGTGCTTGAGTCAGAAATCATTTTGGTATTAGGTAAACGTAGACCAAACATACTAATACCAAAATGATTTCTGATTCGGGCATGTTTCCCTTATACTATTGTATTATTTGTGTTCGAACAGTATTTATGCGTGTTTCTTTAGAATTATTCTTTCAAAAAACCTCCCCGAAATGAAATAAAATGAAATAATAGCCAATCGCACCTCGAAATTGCGAGCCGCGTCACCGGAGCCTTAAGAAAGAAAATCAACAATAGCCAAATTTTAGAAAATTTAATTTAGTTTTGAGTTCAGGAAAATATGTTTTTCTATACCATTCTTAATTTAACTTTTGGAGTATAAAAATAATCAAAATATATTTTTTGCTGAAGTCTTTCAATTTTATTCTACGAAACTATGATCTGAATAGCGGTGGACTCGTGAGCGAGGTGAAAACGTTAGAAACTCGTGCTAAAGGCACGAGAACGCTGGTGCAGATTTTAACATTTGCAGTGCTGGTTTTAACTGGTTGCGGAATATCAACAACTAGTTTTAATTGGTTTGTCAGTTTTTTACAGTCGTACCATTTGTTATTATAACTCTTTCAAGAAAAAAAACCGACTTCAAATGCAATGGATGGAGGATGCACTTACACTATTATAACTCTAAAACTCGTCAGATCTGACTCAAATTTAAATAGGACCACATTTCTATTAAATCATCAGCTTTCGATTATAGAGCTCTACTACTCCTTTCATTCCCTCTTATTCATAATCCCTGCCATTTTATAGCGGCTCAATAGAGTTTACCGTCACTGTCACTTTCATGGCAACGAAAAAAGATAGCAGCAGACTCATAAGCTATTGGCTTATTTAAGCTATTTTAGCTATTTATTTAAGCTACTTGGCTATATATTGGTCTAATAAGCTATTGGCGCGCTCAAAGAACATTATGAATAAGGGCCTTTGTCTATATGCCAGCAAATGAAGATTTTGAAACAAAGTCCCGAATAGGAAACGACATTGCACCTTGCATCGCACAATGGCACTACCGTCGACTCAACTCAATCGGAACATAAATTAGCAAAAGAGATTCACGTAATCTGAGGGCATAGAGGTGCCTTTGTAAAGTAATGATGTGCGAGTTGGATTTCCACGTCTTTAAGCTTAGTCAGCTTTGAATTTCAATTGGAATTTATGTTTTAAATTGGTTCGTAACAATCTCTTGTTACTTTGTCGATGAAAGGTTAGATTGTTTTTGAAATAATTTCCAGATATTTTTTATTATTAACAGCAAAAAAGAGTTTTTACTTTTTGAAACTTTTCAGGGCAGTGTGGTCGCCCAGCGACAAAGCCCTTTAAATAAATTAAAAAAAAAACAGCAAAAAGTTTATAATATCATATTAGACTATTGGTTTTGTAGCGGGAATGTAATTTACCCCGTTTTGTTAGAAGTATCTACTAAAATGTTCTACAAAACTAGCTATTGAATCAACATCAACCAATTGAAACAACGAAAATCAAGCTCTAAGCCACTTTCACAAGGCTTCAATTTGTTTTTATAAGACACAGGTAATGGTAATGGGGGACAATGCACAATACACCCCATTGCGGGACGTCCGTGCAGATCTCATTCCCCCACCACGAATTAGAATTAGAATTAGACACTGGTAATTTGAGGTATTTCAGCGAGTGCTGCAAATGACTTGTTTGTCTGTTTGTCTTGTTTGTATGTATGATTAATAAATGAAAAACGAAATGAAAATCACATGTTCATCTCACTGAACAAAATATTTCTTGATTTTCTTTCGCGTGTCTATCGTCAAATAAATTAATTCAGCGCTACATAGTACATATCCCCGTACGAAGTAAACTTTGTACTTATTATCAAACATTGCATTTGTTTAATATTATATCAGTTTCGACGATTTTATACCTTATTGCTCAGAAAATAAAAGAATACGGTTTTCAGAAACAAAAGTTTTAGGTGTCATAAAAAAGGAATCATTTTCAATTGAACAGACATAGGCATATCTTAAACGATTTCGGCAGTCGATTGGCCAGCTAAATTACAATAAATACATGCGTAAAATACCCTTTCCCAACCCAGCAACAAAACAATCCCAGAGCACCCAGCAAAGGTAAAACAATTTACATTTCAAGCCGGGAAAATAGAATATCGGTTCTGACCCCGAAACCTCCCTGTTCCACTTCGAGCTACGAAAACAAATCGATGAAACTTTGCAAAGAAACTTGCAAACACTTTTGGAGCACCATAAATGAAATATAAAAGACAGGGGCACAATGATATCTTGAGAATGTGAGGCAAAACGGGATGGATGCACACGGAGAGAGATAGATAATACTAAACTTTATTGTTCACAGGAACATTTTTGTATATTACATTAAATAAAATTAAAAAGTAGATACGTGTGAACAATAAATAAATAAATAAATAAATAAATATTGGTGGACTTTCCACACAGCACTATCTAGTCCCAAACTAAGCTTATGCTTGTAATATGGGAACCAGATAGCTGATATACTAATTATAATACTTTTTTTTGTAAATACATACTTATAATATTATATAACACCCAGACAGAGAACAAACATTTATGTTCACCACACAAATGTTTGTTCACGGTGGGAATCGAACCCACGACCTACGGCGCAGAAGGCATAGCTACTACCAACTGAGCTACGTAGGCTGTCATACAATAGGCGGTTTTATCACTAAACAGCGATTTCTACCAGACAGCCATTGGATGAAGACAGTATTGTCAAGTGAAAGTATTTATTACCTTACATTATTGAAGGTTATTTAAATATCTAATAAATAAATAGATAGGTAAATATTGGTGGACATTCCACACAGCACTATCCCGCTCCAAGCTACCAATTTAATGTAAAAATTGACTTCATAATGTATGGTTGGGCTTAGGGTATTAGCGTCGTTTTTAAACGCTTGTAAGTCTCATTGCGCCAAATAGTGTCTTATCTATGAAACTTAGAAGAAACGAACGAGTAAAAATGGTGATTAATATAGATATGACGTAATTTGCTTTGTTTTGTTGAATTCTTTGTATCAAATGTAGAACAACACTCGAAGGAAATACCTTCAGTAATGTTACCGCTTATGTGCTTGGGAGCAGGTCTGAAGAAATGACTTAAGATCACTAGGTACAGTGGAAGTACTTCCTCAAGCTAATTCTAACAGCTTTGCGATAGATGCCAATATGAGTCTTACCTGCTAGCGTTTTTCGAAAGCAACTCTACAATATTCCGTGAGCAAAGACGCAATATGCCGATTGGGAATATCATTCGGGCGGATCGCGCTCACGGTTTTAGATACCTAAGCTTTTTGTAATACGAGGGAAGCGCTTGTTTGTTAAGTGTTCCTTTCATCTTTATGATTTATTATTATTGGGAACTGGGTCCATAAAGACTTATTGCGATCCAGTTTTTTGAATTGTTAAAACAAATACACAAAAATGGGCCGTATCATGACGTCATAAGAGTGATTGTATTTGACAAATGACAGCAATTCAAAGAATTGAACTGGAATACAACTTCATATCGACTCCTATTCGATATTGACAGCCGCTGACAGTGATGTAGCTGTCTTGTGATTTTATTCATACATAGATTTATGAAAAACAGACATAATTTCGGGTTACAGCCTAAGATAAAGTGATTAAACACAGTATTTGGTACACTTAAACATACAAATGATAAATTAATTAGTAAAATCGTATACTACTACCTACATTATTATTAATTATACCAGGTAAGTGAGATTTAAATGTTGTCAGTCTATGCTGCTGCATTAGGTTAGGTACACACTTAATACTCTAGGCTTTGTACAAATGCCCTAAAACTTTTATTGTAGTGTGCGTGGTACGGTAAAGCACGCACTTGCCCGTTTTTATTAACCTAGCCCTCGCGCAATTTTGAACCCGCAAATACTCATTTCGTTTTATTTGGAAATGAGGATTACGATGCTTTTCAATCAGTTTTAGGAGTACTTCCGAAACGGTATGAAAACAATAAGGGTTAGTATAATCTTATTATTATATTATACAGTGCAAATATTAAGTTTTTATTGCACATTTACACCTCAGATAAGTAAGGATACAAGTATTTTTGTTCTGTATTTTGTAGCATTTTTTTTCTGTTTTTCTGTAGTACTAAAAATACAGAACCAAAATCTTTTTTTATTTTGAATGTATGCATTGTTACGTAAGTAAATACCTATTTATTGAGTAAGTATGTATTTTTATTGTTGTTGTTTTTAAAGGTGTTTCTATTATTGTCTCTTGAAGCACTACCATCTACACCACATAACACAAAGGTTAGCTGGATGAAAATGCTAAGTAGCATTAAGTTCGCCTATGTACTTCATTTATGTGCAATACAGAAATTTCTTATCTTATTTTACTCTGCAAAATATTTTCGTACGACTTTGTCTGTCTCTGAGTGAGGATACTGCTTCTTCGTGTCGTATCACTAGTTATTCTGAAACAGTGCAATGAAAGAAATATAAGTGAGGATACTAAAAGGTAAGTACTTACGTGTTAAGCTCAAGATCCAGTCTGAACTTGTGGTTGAAAGCTTTGATGAGGAGTGATGTCCGATGAAAATGTTTGCCGGTCTGTAACAACGCAAATTAAACACTGTAGCACTTGAATATACAACGAATATTGTATCACCTACGACTAACGTGATGAACATAGATGTTTGTTCTGTGTCTGGGTGTTAAAAATATTATAAGTTATATGTATTTGTAAAAAAAAATGTATGTAAGTAGTATATCAGCTATCTGGTTCCCATATCACAAGCTTTGGCTTAGTTTGGGGCGAGATGCTGTGTGGAAAGTCCAGCAATATTTATTTATTTAAAGAGTTCTAATAACAATGACGTTTCAACAGCAAGTTTGACGGAATCCTCAAATGACTTTGAGATAAATAAAAATAAATAAATAATGCTGGACAATCCACACAGCACTATCTAGCCCCAAAGTAAGCTACTCAAAGCTTGTGTTATGGGTACTAGATAACTGATATATTTAATACATTATATACTTACATAGATAGATATTTTTTATTACACATAGAGAACACCCAGACCATCGGAGCAAATTTCTGCAGATCCTACACAAATTTGTTCCAAGGAGGGAATCGAACCCGCAACCTCTTGCGTCGTCTTGAGATATTTTAAATAAGCGCTTCTATTTTTGTGACATTATAAACTAGATTTGCAATTTTTCGTGTTTAGTTTTATATAAGTAACGTCTTCGATATATAATTCAAAATTATAAGCGACGCTGCAATTTTTAAAACGGGAGAAAATAGTTATTTTTTGAAAAAATCGTGTGCCTACCTAATTAATAAAAATACTGTAGGCTACTTGATATAAAAATTATTCTTAATTTATAGATTTAAAATCGTCCTTATTAGGTACCGTAACTATTTTATTCCCCCCCGAACTTTTGGATGTTTTTAAGAGTGTGTTATTTTTCATGTGGAAATTTACTGCTTACATTTATTATTTATATTTGCATTTTCTTGCTTGTGTACAGTGTTATGGCTGTTTCCAAAATACAAATAAATAAATTGTAATTAAGCCATACCAAATCCGGCATCTCGTAAAATTGAACGCGCTATCCCTACCATTAAAACAGACGTACATAAATTCAGTCCCTACAATGGCGGAGGTAAACAATAGCGTTACGATCTGCTAATGCGCAGCCTGATAAGGGTCTAATACAAGAAGGCATGGATCATAAACCAGGGATAGATCTGGGATAAATTTGATTTAAACTCAATGGTTTTATTGCTACGTTTTGTACGCGATTTCACACCGTTTTTTCTACAATTTTGAAGCAAAATTCAGATAATTTTTTATTTTTTTATTTTTAAAAATAAATGTAAAAGAAACAGCCACCATACTGAGTAGGTGCCTACTAGGAGAGGTACTAAGATAAGAGATAATATGCAGATATCACATTATCTCTACGATACCAGCATATCCTCAAATCCACATATATCTTTTGGTACCCAGGACCTTCTGAGGATTGTTTGATGATGTTTGAGGCGTCAGAGGTATGAAAATAAAAGGTCAACATTTGCAAAATAAGGCTATTTAAAAATATTGGTTTTAACTGACTTGCGGCTTGGGAAATGATACTCGGTGCTCATTATTAGCGGAAACCTCCTCAATTTTTCAAGGCTTTTATTTTCGAGCTCACCTTTGCAAAAAGTCCTTTCCAATTTCCTAAGTACCTAGCTTAAATATCCATCTTCTGTTTTCTTGGCAAATTATATGTATACCATTTCAATAAAAACATGTCGAAAGACACTTAAGCTTCTTACAGTAAATGTAAATAAGAGCCTGTAATATGCCCTCTAAAGTATTTTGCCGTCCTATTTATTTTTTAAGAGAGTTGGCCCGAAGGTGTAAGACATTGGGGCATTGTAAGACCTTCTTTCCTCTAAAGCACTGATTTATTTACGCTACAAAATATCTCAATATTTATAGTCCATAATTTTATTTTTTACACATGGTTTAGTTTTGGTACCTACATAAATTTAATTTCCTATAGAGCTATAAATATGTCTTCAGGCGTTGACAACACCTAATACTCCTCTCGTTCGCACTATTAGACATTTTGAAAGATGTAAAATCACTAATCCCAATTTCGAAAAATCGCAAACAACCATTTTATGTGCAATCAAATTGCGCACAGTTTAGTTAAAATATCATTTTAATAGATACAAGTTTACCTACTCAAAAGTTAGCTTTTCTAGTTTTAGTACATAAGCAAACATTTGAGCATGAAAACTTGCATCGATCAAAATGAAATTTATACCAAACTGTGTGCAATTTGTTTGCACACAAAATGGTTGTTTGCGATTTTTCAAAATTGGGATTTGTGATTTTATATCTTTAAAAATGTCGAATCGTACGAACGAAAGGAATATTAGGTGTTGTCAACGCCTTAACGGTTAGTGGCTGGAACGAAATTCTATCAAATATGGCTCTAGTCTTTTGATGTTTTGGTAGGCGGTGTCCTCAAGAAAAATACGCCAGCAATCCATTAAGTTCAACATTATTTTGTTTCAGTTACGAACCATATTGGTAGAAAGCTTGGACGAAAACATAATTATGCTTTCTGATCGAATTTTGTCGGTCCGATTGATGTTTTTGATTTAGATGATTTCCAGCATTTTTGAAAGAACTTCTGGTTGGTTCGAAATCGTTAAGTAAAAGAACTGTAATAACAGACAAATACACAAAAGATGAAATAGCCACAAAATAAATTTTGTGACAGAATATTGTATGAACGGAACGTAAAATCTTCATGTAAATAAAATTACTGTAGTAAGAATCGAAAACTTACCAAAGGTAAAATGTCTGAGAAGCACAAACCTCAGCATAACTGTGTCAAGATATTTGTAAAGAGCTCGCTAATGAGGTAATCTTACGTATGCCACCCTTTGTAATAAAACAATAGAAAAAACCAGCGCAAAGAAAAGGATAACGATTCTTTATTAAACAAGTATGTAGGCACGGAATAATAAAAGTTAATAATTAAATAAGAAAAGCCTTAATGATATTTTGGTTTTCATGAGCCTAGCTCCATTTTCAGATTGGATCTTAAGCGAGAATCAGCGAAATAATACATAAAAGTGAATTTTTTTCTGAGAAACAATTTTGTAAGCGAGGCGGTTCTTATTTTGCTTCGTTCGAGCCGTCAGCCTCATGGGACCGAGACGTCTGATCAAAAGTTCGAATTCGTGTAGTTGGCTAAGTCTTAGAATATGTTAACACCATGAAGTTTATTGACATCTTCTTCTTCTTGTAATGTCACTAGTGTTATTATTAGTGGTGATGGTCTTGTACACTGTCATGTTAGAAATACAAAGTACTAAATGTACTACAAATACAATAAATGTGGGTTTATTATATTATACATAAACCTACGACGTATAAGTGTCTGAATACCCCTAAGGATCTTGGACCGGAAAATGTGACCTATTTTATATCCTGTTTACATGGACAATGCATGCATACAGATATAACAGGATCCTCTGTTTTTTATATATCTTACACAATTGGGAATAAGTTATTTCATTAATCAGGTAAATTAATGAAATAACTTATTCCCAATTAATTTACCTGAGTTATAAAAAATTGTACTTTATGATAACATCCCAGTACTTTAGCTACGTGACTAAAATTCTGTGAAGCGCTATGTAACAAAATGTATAAAAATTTCTGCCGCAGGCATACCGCCACTAAATGTATTAAACTCAATTTTTCACCTAATAAAACCAGATAACGAATTTATAAAGTGCACGTCACAAAAAAAAAGTTTTTTGCGCAGCTGACTACGATATTTTACTCTAACAATATTGGCCTACTTTATAATGGTTTCAAAGTGTTTTAAAAAGTCAAATGGCTTTTGTTATATCATCAGGACACTTTTAAACACGCTTTATAAGGTGAACCTTCCCATAAAATGGTCAGTTTTGGGCGCCAGAGTTTTTGGAAAGAGAGATGATACATAATTCTTTATTTTTTAAGATACGAAAGATTTTTATAAAACAACATTTATATCGAATTATTACAAGTTGTACTTGTAATTCAAAATTTAAAACATTTATTTTGGAACATTTAGAACCATAGATTTTAGTACTAAATAAAGCGCAGCTTGTGAATTTAATTCCAAAAAGATTGTTCACCGGTAGATGGTAAGAGCAAATGTTTTCATGCCACTGACACACAAAATGGAATTTTGAAACAAATCAAGGTGTATTTTCGTGCAAAATATGGCTGTGAGAGGGTGATGCGTCAGGTTATTGCAACGGCGCGACTGAAATTTAATAATCTACCGCTTTAGGCGTTTTGTCACTCGCGCGTCGATGTGTAATGAAAAACCGCATGTTTTAAACATTTTTGCAATATTAGCCTGCATAACTAGATCATTATTTTTAGGTTCAATTTATGTGTACATATTTAGCTTGCAAGATGAAGTGTTTTTATTAAGTTTATAAGCTTGAATTTTTTCGTATACTTCTAGCTATTCGAACAATGTCCCAGTTACCCAGCAAAACAAATTATGAAGGATTTAAGAAAAAATAATAGATTTCATGTGTTTTAAACAGGATGGATAGAGCCGTTAAAATAAATAATCAATATAGTTTAATCTGCGTTTTTAGTTTTAGGTGCTGCATAAATGATTTGTACCTTTTTATTCTTTTAAGAGTAGTAGAGCTCTTTGTGAAGGGCTCGTCCGGGGAAGTACTACCACCACGCCTTTTTCTGCCGCCAAGCAGCAACGCTGTGTTTCGGTTTGAAGAGTGTGGTCGCCGGTGTAATTACAGGCACATGAGGCTTAACATCTGAATGCCTCAAGTTGATGGACGCAGAGCAGGGCATCGTAAGGCACGTTCCTATCGTGCGTGACTTACGAGGCAATGCTTTGTTATAGGCGATGGTTACCACTTAACATCAGGAGGGCCATCTGCTTGTTCCATCAGCTGGTTGTATAAAAAAAATAAAAAATATTCAAGTTCACTAAAATCTACGATCGAAACTGGTAATTTAGTTGTCAGCTCATTTAGCTCGCAAAAGTATAGTCAACAATTTTCACGTGCCCAAACAGAGCGAAAAATTTGCATCCGGCCGCTGCGCTGCACTACCCATAAAACCCTTGAACCTTTTAAAACTAATGTTTGTTCTGGAACCCGTATATCAGACCCAATTACTCGAGTACAGTCAGCGTCAAAAGTTATTTGAAATATTAATTTATTAATTACAGGACTCAGAGATACGTTATAATTAGAAAAAAAGCAGAATAAAGAAAATAGGCAAATTTTATTATAGGTTGTAGTTTTCTTAGGTAAAAGTGAAGGTGAGTGGATCTTGATCGAGTACATCTCATTATTTTTAACGTCACAGAGTGTGTCATTATGTCCATCCTATTGTGTTAATGCACTGCGCCCATCAGTGTTAGGTATCAATATAAAGGTAAAATCTCAAGTGCCAGTAACTGCACTGGAATATTCCACTTTTTATCTATAATATCCTATCACTTTAACACTCTCACCTATCACCTTTTACCTACTTTACTGTGACAATGTTGAAGTTTTGTGGCCGACTGCCCCACAGGAGCTGTCAATACGAATTATGGATGCTCGGACGAGGGTTCTAATTAAATATACAATTAACCGAGGGTTGATTGGTGCGCCACTTGTCACCTTTGATGGGGGTTATGATGGAATAATTGGTTAAATGGAAAAATATCAGATGCTGATCTGAAAGCTCAAGTGGTGAATAAACCAATTTGATTCAATATTTTTTTCGTTTGCCTATGTTGTTCTATTAACAAACAACTGATGTGTAATAGGCATTTTATTAAGCTATTATAACTCCTGTTCTCTTCCTAGTTTCGGGATCAAATAGCATAATCAATATTAGAACAATTTCATAAATCCTTCAATTTGTAAAACCATTCTCCATAATCCCAAAGACGTCAATACGAAGATCCCGAGACGTCAAATTCAGAGACGTCGTGGATTTGGGATCCTTTTTGACGTCAAAGCCGTGCCCTGGCATTTGTTTCTAATTTATCAAACCGCTGTGTCTCACAAATTATAATAAACAGGCGAATGTAAAAGTTATTTTAAACGTACGAAATTAGAGCGCATGTTGCGATGACATAATTTTATGCTGTAATCTCTGTCAGTACACTAACTCTATCTCTTTCTAGTATCATAGACCACTTAAATTTTTGCACCAATCTTATACAAATGCGAAAGTTACGATTCATGGACATTTGTGTCATAATCACGCTTTGAAATATTACACGGGTATTCATCACGTTAAACGTGATAAACACCCGTGTAATATTTCAAATTATGTATTATGATCGCGAAAGTTTAAAAAACACTTATCACGTTTTACCATACAATACGTTACGGATTAGCTTATAATAATATATCCTGCCGAGTTTGTTGCCTGTTCTTCTCGGTGTTGGTCGCGTGGAACTGGCACTAGAGTCACCTAGTTTTAAGACGGTTCAAGACGGTCCTTGTGATTTTATTGAATAAACATATTTTGACTTTGACTTTGACTGAAAAATTACCGGAGAAGGGTAAAAAAAGGAACGAACACAATAACAGAAAAACGCCTGAAATATTTCAAGTACCAAAGTTTTTTTTTTTTTTTTTTTTTTATACAACTAGCTGATGGAACAAGCAGATGGCCCACCTGATGTTAAGTGGTAACCATCACCTATAAACAAAACATTGCCCCGTAGGTCACGCACAATAGGAGCGTGCCCTACGATGCACTGCCCTGCGTCCATCAACTTGAGGCATACAGATGTTAAGCCTCATGTGCCTGTAATTACACCGGCGACCACACTCTTCAAACCGAAACACAGCGTTGCTGCTTGGCGGCAGAAAAAGGCGTGGTGGTAGTACTTCCCCGGACGAGCCCTTCACAAAGAGCTCTACTACTCTTAAAATTAATTAATTTAATTTAACTTAATTTTATTTTATGTCTCTTTATAAGTAATAAAGAGACATAAAATTACTTTTGATATTGAATGCAAAATATAAAGAAAATCAACATTACGTGATTTTCAGTGTGATGCATTTTTTACTTATTGACCGAGCGAGCGAAGCGTCTCAGTTTCCACATTGGCCAAAAATGCGTTTGTCAAAATTACAATAAGCACCGCCGTGGTTTAGTGGGAGCGATTCCGCCCTCTGATCCTATGCGCATGGGTTTGATTCCTATCGTGTACTGATGGATTTTCCTGGTAATGAAATGTACATGATGATAGCTCATCGAACAATCGATGGTTTTCAATCAAATTTGAGAGAAACACAAAGGACCTCATTCTACACAAGATGATGCAAAAAAAATCAAAAAGATCAAAAAAATCACAAAACGGAAAATGCACTTGCACATTACATTCCTCAAATAGCTCACTTTTAGTATGCTCGCGAGGTCTACAGCTCCCAGAGCCACTAGTTAATATAAGCAATCAATATAAATACTCGAACAAAACCATGAGTGACAGCTAGCATTTAATATTTTTAGTAAAATTATTTGTGTAGGTAGGTACGTTTCTATAATTATTTATTCGTAGTATCAGACTGGCATCGACAATAAATCCAAAGAAGTTGAACAATTTGTTCAACTTTGCCTGCATCGACGTCTGTCCCAAGGTCTGTCCTATTTTACTTTTGACAACTTGAAACTTGTCTTCAAGATAGTTTTGTTAAACAGCTATTGAGGAATGAATTACTTCGTTCCGGTGCCTGTTTAAAGTTTTCTGGCGCGAGCCTTGTTCGCCAACGCTTGAAGGAATGGCGGTTAATGGTCGTCGCTCATTTATACGACACCGTTTTTGTAACACAATTAAAATCCTACTATAATATAATGATTTAGAAATATACTTATTGAATACTACGTGGGTATATAATATCGCGTATTAACTTATTTATTTTCCCATGTTTGTAATAGTAAAATATGTGTCATGGTTATGAAAGTTTTTTAGGAATTATAGCAGGATTTTTATTTAGTATACCACGGTTGTCTGTTATGGATAGTTTTTAGCGATTTAAGGCCGCCTATTGTGTCTGAATTTTTAACATATTTGTATCATTGGTTTCTTTCGTTCCTTTGTTAACGTGTTGGTTTGTATGATCTTTGTTACAATTTAATAACAGACGCTGATTAGATCATCTTCAATAGATGTACCAAGCCAATGATGATGATGTTACAATTAATAGGTAATGAATATTCTGCGTGGTACTAATAAAATTTAGTGAGGTGAAGTCATAACATTTTAGCGTTTTTACGTCAGCTTTATCATTCATATTCATAATTGTTATAACATTTATGGTATTAAGTGTTACTTTAATATGGCTTTGTTGAACTGTTGAGAGATGAATAACTTGGCTTGTTCAAAGTTTTGATGGTGTAATACCGGCTTTACGGTTGGCTTGGGAGCTCACTTTACGAGGAGATTTATGTGAGTTTTCTATCAGCTGATACGCGGAAGTTGTTGAACTACCTATAAAACATTTGTTTTAGAGCTGACTGGAGGCTTGACGTTTCTAAAAGACTAAACTAGCTATCCATAGCCAATGTTTTATAAGCCTTCTATATGAGCGGTTCGTTCCGGCTTCGCACGGGTAGACCATTTTTTAATTATATAGAGATTTTTTCACTCAAGGTAATTATAGCATTCTAATGGTGAAATAATTATAAAATTGGACCATTACCTAGTCTTTGAGTTTATTCGTTGCAAACACACAAATCAATCAATGCATTTTATTCATAATAAAATAATTTGTATTAGTGTGGGTAAAAGTCGAGAGAAAAAAGAAAGAAAGAAATATTTATTTGAAACACAGCACATAGAAAACACAGAAAAAACAAAACAGATATTAATAACAAACAGTATAAAGAAACAGAAGAGCCTGTTTCAGTTTTTTTATATTAGAACACGATATCTTCCCGCGCTTATTAAATCCTGAACTAATTAGAGATTAAGAAAATTAAAAGATTAAAGTTAAAAAGGTTGCTATTTGAAGTTTTACGGAAGCACATTATTACACACAATTTTTAAAGGCAATAAATAAAAATTAGTGAAAACTAGTTTCTGGGATGACAATTGACGGATATAATACGTGTGCATTTATTATGTAAATACTACTTACTAGATATGCGATCTTTAAAGATTTAACAAAAGATTTCAGTAGGTATTCACCAAATTTTCAAACTACAAAACAGTAATAAAGAATAATAAATAAATAAATAAATAATGCTGGACAATCCACACAGCACTATCTAGCCCCAAAGTAAGCTATTCAAAGCTTGTGTTATGGGTACTAGATAACTGATATATTTAATACATTATATACTTACATAGATAGATATTTTTATTATACATAGAAAACACCCAGACCATCGGAACAAATTTCTGCAGATCGTACACAAATTTGTTCCAAGGCGGGAATCGAACCCGCAACCTCTTGCGTCGCAGGCTGGCTCTCGCCCGCTGCGCCACAGAGGTCGTCAAGAAGAATATTTAACACTCCAAAGACTTATTTGCTTTTAGCAAAGTGATACACCGAGTATAGGGAAAGATCTTATCTTCGCCATTATTTACGCAGAAACGCCTTCTTTAAATACCTCTTTATCAGCCTCGGTACCTACATTCACATACAAATAGACTCAAAGTGGGCCTAAAGGGTCGAACGTACGATTTCCGAAAAAATGATGGCTGGGAATAAAATCAGATTAGAATTCGGGGACCTTTCGTTTTTACGAGACGCGATTTGATTAGGATAATCGCAATAAGTACAAGACTTAGTGCAGTCTTAGCAATGGCAGTAAGGCTTGCTATTGTCATGACGCGACACAAAAGTGATAATTTTAGAGGTCATGGTCCTATTATTTTTATGGTTAGAAAAAGATTTAGTGCTATCTCAAACTCGTACATTTTAAAAAAATATTTGAGCTCTGATAAAGCTCCCTGTACTTAAGTTTATCTCACAGGATATTGTAATTTTATTGTTTTTATTAATTATTTGTTCATCCATCCATCGATTCCTAAATGGAATTGAAGTTCTGTGAAAAAAACGGCCGCTTTTACCAGTCACCGTTTCCCAGAAATCCAGAAAGAAAAAAGAGGTTAATCCACTCATGAATCCATGTGGATTTATTCAAAGGAACGCTGATCTCACCAGTCTCGCACTGGGTCAGAATGGTATACGATCTTTTTAATTAGCAAAAGAGGTCTGGGCTATGTATCAAGTCTACAGCCCCATTGTTCGCTCACCGCTCGCTGCTAAGAGCCTGGATTTTCTATTAAACAGTGGGCGTTATATGACGGCTAATAATACAATAGATATAAACGAACACAAGATGAAAAGTAAAGGTTATTTGTTAAAAAAAAAGAATTTAGATCTAATAAATTCTACAATATAAATAAATAGCAGATACTACCAACATGTTGAGCGAATCCAAGAGTGTCAGCTAAGTAGTTAAATTATAAAAAAAAAAAATACGATTACACCTTATGAAAAAAAAATTCTGAGACAGAATTTATATTTGACACCGGCACAGGATCGTCAGATTGCACAAATAAAGGGAGCTATAGCCTAGCAGTTATATGGTTTCTGGTGGAATAATTAAATGCAAACGTTTGAAATATCCAACAATCTTTTATCAAGCCACTTAGGTTACTTCACGGCAGTAGCGGTCATCATATGTCGGTCGCGGCATAAAGTAGATCGTATAGTTACAGAAATAAAAATACTCAGCAGTTTTTTCAGCATGGTTTTATCCTGAGTTGAAAAGATGTATCCAGTTTTTTTTAAACTTTTTGATACACTGCACTGAGTTTTTGGTAGTGGCGATAAAAAGGTGTGGTTTTTTTTAGTGGTTGTCTTGTTACAGTTAAGTTTAAAGTTTTTGTGGATTGCGCTGGAGCCGTGCGGGAAGTTATACAAAACCAAACAGGAGGAAATATTTTATAGTCTCTTCTATTTTAAATTAATTTTAAAGTTGTTATCGGAGTGGGATTTGAATCTACGACCTTGCCCTTGATACGGGGCTGTGCTAACCATAAGGGCCATTGGATCACAATCTCACTCGGCGAAGAATTTCTCATAGGGTATACGGTACTTATTTATTTATTTATTAGAAAATTACAATAGTACAATATAGCTGGGTGTGAATAATCTTAATAAGGCCAATAATAGATTTCCCGATTATAAAAAAATTAGACTACTGCCCTCCAGCATAGCTTTACAAGAAAAAGAAGAGTATGTGTGTGTGTGTGATTTTCTTAAAAACCCAAAATATGAAAATCCGTAGGTTAAAGTAAGAAAACCACGAAGAAAAAGCAGTATGTTGAGACGACATCATTTCATTGACCGAGCGAGCGAAGCGAGCGAAGCGTCTCAGTTTCCACATTGGCCAAAAATGCGTTTGTCTGGATGTCTGTCTGTCTGTCTGTCTGTCTGTCTGTTCTCCTCTACAGGTCGCATTTTTCAACCGATCTGGACGAAACTTGGTACACAAGTTATATGACTTATGAGAATTTTTTTGTCGTCGGGGATTTTTGATTGGAGGGGTACTTCCCCCAAAAAAAGGGCAAAAAGGGGGCTATTAGATATACTGGATATCTCCACCAAATGAGATCCGATTTCGATTATTCTTTTTTTATTTGAAAGGTAGTAACTATAAGTTGGTCTCATAAAAGTTTGGCGAAGATCTGATAAGGATCTTTAGCATGATGAACAGGATAGCTCATCAAACAATCGATGGTTTTCAATCAAATTTGAGAGAAACACAAAGGACACAAGATGATGCAAAAAAAAATCAAAAAGATCAAAAAAATCACAAAACCGAAAATGCACTTGCACATTACATTCCTCAAATAGCTCACTTTTAGTATGCTCGCGAGGTCTACAGCTCCCAGAGCCACTAGTTATTTAAATACAGAACAAAGACAAATTTAAAAGAAAAAAAAGTTAACACGATCCAGTATGCTTTCATTTTTAGATAACAAAAAAGTTCTCTTATTAGCATCTTTGATACTTTAAATAAACGTCTATCTACAATATCAATTACAGCCTTATGCATAAAATCTAAAATCCTACTAATATTAGAAACGTGAAAGCTTGTAAATATGGATGGATGGATGGGTGGATGAAAGGATGGATGGATGGATGTTACTCTTTTACGCCGGAACGACTCAACGGATCTGGACGAATCTTGGCAGAGAGATCGATAGCACATATGCTACTTTTTGTCTTGTGGGAATACCGGGATTTAAATCTGCGCGGGTGAAACCGCGGGGCGCAACTAATCACTTCACTACTAAAACAAAGTCGCTTTTTCTGTCCCTATATCCCCATGTCCCTATGTATACTTAAATCTTTAAAACTACGCAACGGATTTTGATGCGTTTTTTTTTTAGATAGAGTGATTCAAGAGGAAGGATTATATGTATAATACATGCATGATATGTGCACCCGTGCGAAGCAGGGGCGCGCGGGCGGATCGCTATTTAAATTATAAAAACAAAGACATGGCTTCAAAATCGACACAGTAAAATGAAAATGAGAAAAACAAATCTTACCTACGAGTGTATATAGGACCTATGGACGTTTACTAAATTTTACGTCAATCTGAGATCGTACCCAGTAAAATAATTACCGTAGGTACTAAGCAAAAAGCTCTTAAATGTATCACTTAAAGCTACAACTCAAATTGAGAAATACTCGTATGTACGTAGGATTAACTTGAGACTTCAACATAAGCATTATTGCTAAAACCCTAAGCACAAGTTTCTATTGAACTGCTGACGAAATCGACACGTTAACAAGACCTTATGTCTTGGTAAGGTATCGAACCAGAGGCATTTTTAGAGCACTAGTGGTCTAGTGGTTGCAGCCCCGCCTTCCGATATTAAGGTCATGGGTTTAAAACCGGTCGTGCATCTATGAGTGTCTCTGCTCAATATGTGCACAATGCCAGTAATCTCAAACGGTGAAGGAAAACATCGTGAGGAAACCGGCAAGTTAGAAACCTAACGAGTTCTATGACATTCAAAGTGCTTGAAAGGAGACTCTGGAGGTGCACTTAAAATCCTTTCACCACACGGTTGCGAAAGACACTAGTGACACGATTGACGCACAAGAAGAAGAAGACGGGCATGTTCAATATGGAAGTCAATACTTTTGTATTCGTCAGTCTGCTGTTGAGTAGGCTGCTATTAAAGGTTTATTTACTTCAGGAATATACCAAAAAAGCAGTGATTTTCATTTAAAAACTACAACATATCCTACTACTAGTAGGATATGATAGGTAGGTACTATTATAAACGCAAAAATTTGTAAGTATGGATGGATGGATGGATATTTGTTACTCTTTCACGCCGGAACGGCTGATTGGATCTGAATGAAACTTGGCTGTGAGATAGATATAGTTTGGAATAGCACATAGGCTACTTTTCATCCCGTGGTAATACCGGGATTTAAAACTGCGCGAGTGAAACTGCGGGGCTCAACTAGTATTATATACGTTTGAACTCCATAAAATTATACACCTCACTATTTTGAAACGGTATGACAAGTAATTTTTTGTAGCTACCGAAAAAACTGCTCATGATCCCAATAATTAGTGCTAACCTAGTTCGTCTATTTAAACAAGACAGTATAAATAGCTAAATGCTAAATCCACGTTCGTGTACAGTCAGCACAACATGTGAACACTTAGTGTAATATATCGCCCGGCGCTAATGCAAGCTGTACACTGCGGGCCGCGATAATGTCTTATAGCGTTTTCGGAGAAAAGTGTGGGTGATAGTTGGAATGGAGTGAAATATTGTTTTACTGTTTTCGTTTTTTAGGGTAATGTAGATCCTTGCTCAGACAACAAAGAAACCTTTGTGTTTACGAGTTCTCGAAACGTAAACAAACATACGATAGATAGTAGTTCTTTTAGATCATGTTAGCATTTATTTCAGTAACAATTGTAATATGAAATAACAAACCGATGAACAGTTTTAAATTGAAAAAAAAAAAAAAAATACAATGGAACCCCATTATCATTTCTGTGGTTTTTTATGAAGTCACAAAAGTCCTCAACTAGCTCGCTAGGGTCACGTGACTCTATACAAACTCACTCGATTTTTTTTGGGTAATATGGGGTTACTTCAAAGTCTTCGATCAACGATGTACCTTCAAAGTGTAACTGCCCCACTGTGTGAGGCGGCTAGGAAACTATTCACTTTAGTTTTTAAAATTATTAAGTTGAAGATAGCTTAATGCGAGCTGTAACAGGGCTGAAATAAAAATAAATAAATAAATAATGCTGGACAATCCACACAGCACTATCTAGCCCCAAAGTAAGCTATTCAAAGCTTGTGTTATGGGTACTAGATAACTGATATATTTAATACATTATATACTTACATAGATAGATATTTTTTTATTATACATAGAAAACACCCAGACCATCGGAACAAATTTCTGCAGATCGTACACAAATTTGTTCCACGGCGGGAATCGAACCCGCAACCTCTTGCGTCACAGGCAGGCTCTCGCCCGCTGCGCCACAGAGGTCGTCAGAAATAGTCGCTCAGCGACTCAAAAGGACTCAAAGTCCTTAAAAATGACAGAATAAAATAATTCAAGATACTCAACAAGTGGAGCAATTCATCCGTCCGACAAAGATTTTACTTTATACTTGTAGATACATACGTAGTTATTTTAAAAATAAAAACCTAAAATCATAATATGTATTGTATTAACGTTAGCAAAGATAATTTCACAGCACCCATGTCACAAAGTATAATTTGTCGCTGTCTTACAACAACGCAATAATTCACTATTGCAACAAAATTGCAATATCCTCCGGGACGATATATCATCGCGAAAATGGCCGTCGCTGACGTTACAGAAAACAATAAACGTCTGAAAAGACGTACCTACTTACTTTTGATGAGGGCAGACGGGCGTAGGTATGATCAAGGGGTCCGGGAAACGATGAACGATGTATTGATATTTTAAGCTACACTGCGCGGTTTGCCGTAACATCTCAACATGTAGTGTCGCTTATAATGACGGTGTAACTCAAAATGTAATATTTTCAATATAAATTTAGTTATTTATAGATCACGAAAAAAGAGACTTAGTTATTAGTAAATGTTTGTGTCGCAGGTTCCATTCACTAAATAATTATGAACCTTTGTTTATCAAAGGCAAAGTCAAAATATTTGTTCGATTCAATCACAAGGGTCATTTTATAGTATATAATTTAGTTTTTTTTTATAGTATATAATGTATTAAATATATCAGTTATCTAGTACCCATAACACAAGCTTTAAGTAGCTTACTTTGGGGCTAGATAGTGCTGTGTGGATTGTCCAGCATTATTTATTTATTTTTATTTATTTTGAAACGTGTTAATGTGTTAGAGTACTATATTCACGAGAATATCGTTTTATGGAGTAAACAACCTCTTCTTCTTGATTATAAGAGCCTTGCTCTTATCGGGGTTCTGATGCAATTTCATGCAATTGAGTCTAGGCGGCCTTTAGTACTGAATAGAATATACATTTACTAGCGACCCGCCCGCGCGCCCCTGCTTCGCACGGGTGCACATATCATGCATGTATTGTACATATAAACCTTCCTCTTGAATTACTCTATCTATTAAAAAACCGCATCAAAATCCGTTGCGTAGTTTTAAAGATTTAAGCATACATAGGGACATGGGGACATAGGGACAGAAAAAGCGACTTTGTTTTATACTATGTAGTGATTTACAACACTCTATAAGAGTTATTTTTTAACTTTTTACAGTGTTTTATTGTTTTTATTTAGGATAACAAACAATTACACTCACATGTTACAATAAATAGGTACTAAGTATATAATGTAGTCCTTCAAGTGCAATCAGCACCGTTATCCGCAAATAAGGTAAGTACAAATATCGGGCGGCATGAACGTATGAATGAAGAAGAAAGAGAGAGAGGGTAGGTATGTAGGTGTACTGGTCTGCAATTGATAAGAATACAGCCAATACATCCACCCACCTATCCACCTAAAATTATACAAATTTGAACTTGACTTACTTATAATCTAAACAAGACATAATAATGTCTTGTATGTTTTTTCTGAACGAACCGGGTGAGGTTGCAAAGAATTCAGTGTTTGTAAAATGCATGTTATATTGATTCATGATTCTATGCAAAGGTGCTCGCTTACCAGCGTTCGTTTTACAAGGAGTGGGAGCGAACAAGTAACGTTTGCGAGTCTCTCGTAGGTAACAGCGATGTGGAATGTGTATACATATTTGATTGACTAGTTTGCTACAGTCGAATTTGTCATGACATATATTATATAACAGCATTTGATCCAGAAGCAATCTTCTCATCTTAAGTGTTTGTAAAGAAAATTTATCTAAAAGTGTGGTGTATGGGAACTTACAACGACAAATGCGATAGGTCATGGACCGCAAGAATTTACGTTGGACTGTTTCAAGTTGACAATTATATTTATCGTAGTGCGGGTTCCAGACAAACGTGGCGTATTCTAATTGTGACAGTGTGTATTTATATGTTACCATCAACCGGCCCCAGCTTCGCTCGAGTGCACATAGTGTTTCTCTACTTTAAGCATGAATTATAAATATAAACCTTCCTCTTGAATCACTCTATCTATTAAAACTTAAACAAATCCGTTGCGTATTTTTAAAGATCTAAGCGCAGGTCATAGGGACAGATAGACAGCGCAGCGAGAAGCGACTTTGTTTTACCTATACTATGTAGTGATTTTACTGACGCCCGCTTGACGTGTGAGCTGCTTTTCTACTGGTTTTTGTATGGAGACACGATAAGCGCCCCTAGCGTGCATTTCGGCAAGTATTGTGACTTCTTTTAAAACACGCGCTCGCACGACAACGCAGTGAGTGTAACTCAGAATACCCACTCACACAGTTTGCACGGCCGACTGTACACGTAAAATGTAACGCGTTTTAGCCAAATCACCTTCTATGACCATCTTGGGCCAGATTTGGGTCCGGCCCCAACATAACGCACCTCTAGGGCCCCGCACTTTTATTTACCCTCGCTTTTCCGAAATAATTTTGATTGTTTGCGACCAAATTTTTTGTTTAAATTTACCCCTGTAAAAGTCGGGTTTATTAATTTGCGCCTCGTGGGCTTCGTTGATATTACGTACTTATTAATTAAAACTTTTTTTGTGACTTTGGTAGAGTCTTGATGAGAGTTTTCACGGTTATAGAAGCGAAAGTAAAATTGACTAAAAATCATTCGAAGGTGTGTTGAAATGACAGAACCACAATGCTGAGTTTATAAACCATAAAAATCGTCATCTATCATCGTCATCAGACGTCATTTTAGTAGTCACTGTACGTACTTTGCCTTAAAAATATTGCCTTGCCTTATAAATCAGTGCACATTTAAAAACTCCGTATAGAATTGTATTAATAAATTGCCAATACACAAAATAAACGAGGGAGAAAAACAATAAGGCAGCGCATTCACTGGATCGAGTGGTCACTCGGTGCCTTGTTATTTCTGTTCCGTGTTTGTTTTCACGTGTGTGTAAAGTCTTTCATGGAAATATTGCACTAAGGCTACGGGCACACAAGACGGATAATATATATATTGTGCTACGGGGTTTAAACTTGATATCAAAACATGAAACCAGAGCAAGTACTTGTAGATAAATGTGCCTATGGTACCAAAAAAGTATATCAACAGTTCTCAAATCCACCAATCGTCGGCCGTGCTCCGAACCAATCGCTACCCTTTCGCTCGTGGTCGTTTGCCGATTATGAGCAATATGTTTACCGGGTCCTATACCAACACACCCGCGTGGACACAGTGTAAACATGGTTTTATGATGTGCTTCAAATGTCACCGGTGTGCACTCACCCGTATATCACACTTGACGTTTTTCACGGAAGACAGTGCTTGACAAGTTTTTATTGAACTTTTGCTATCAAGTCAGGCTTATCATTTTATGTTGCTGTTTAAATAAAAATCTAGTTATGATGAATGAATAAATGAATAAATAAATAAATAAAAAACCAGCACGAATTTTTTTTTACTAAATAAGTTTAGCGCATGAGATGCGGTACCCTAATATCATTACAATCTAGCCAAGTAGGCTAATTAGTAATTTTGTTTTGACTTAATTTTATAGAATAAGTATTACTAAGAATGTGTCCATTGGCACTTTTCTTACAGTCTCTACTTAAGGATTTGTACACATTGTACTTGTGTTCATTAAAAGTAGCACTATCACTACACAATAGTATTTTTGTCACTGCACTAACTCAAAAGGTTTGGTTCTTTTGAGTCTTCTAATTTTGTCTGTGAGAAGCACGAATTGACCAAAATTTCGTTATTGATAAACAATTACTTAGCACAGCAAACTGTAAGCATAAATTTTTCATTGAACTTTGCTTAAGAGCCAATATTTATTGCAGTGTTTTCATTTATTTTATTTTACCAGTAAAAATAAACCGAAACATATTATTTGACTAAGCTAAAAATAAACATCAACATTCGTTTCGAATAAAATCTTTCAAGCTCACGAATAAAATGCTTTTACAACTACAGCGACTTAGCAATTTTCATACGAGAAGCGGGCTTGTTCAGCTCCACTTAAATAACAAACAGAGATCACTTAATATTTCTACAAAGTCCTGGAACATTCGAGATATTATATAAAAGTCGCCAGGTTTTCTGTCGACTGAGCACAGGGGGCGCCTTGTCCTTTTATTACTCGTCAGTGAAAACAAGATTTGTCAAAATCTTTTTTTTTTTCATAATCATAATAACTACAGTATATCAATACAGGTGTCAGGGTTTTAAAATAATGTTCTTCCATATTCCATTTAAAATAGCATGCAATAATTATACAATTTAAAAATTATTGATTTCATAATAAATGTACAAAATGTCTCAAATTTAAAATGGAATTGGGATAAATTAACAAATTAATGAACAAAATAATTAAATAAACAACAACAACAAAAAAATTGATTATTCTAAATTGTCATTAAGATACTCAGTCACACTATAATAAACTTTTTCTATAAGCAAATTTTTTACATTTTTCCTAAAATATAGTGAAAGAAGCGTCTTTGTTTAGTATGTAAACTTATCTACTCTTCTCTCACTCTGACATACTTTATCATTACAAAAACTATATACAGTTCCATAATTAATGCACGATAAATCATACAAAAACGCTAAGGCTCTAGCCTCAAGTTTCTTGCCAGTTCTTCCAGGCTTTGGTCGCGAGAAAACGCCTAGATATACCTATAATAGTTTATAATACTTCAAAGATTAAAATGATTGTTTTGATTTTCACCCATTATGATATGTTTATGTGCCTTTGAACGTATGGAGCGGTAAAATACCTAACATTTTTACATTTAAGTATGCGTGGATAAACATTAAAATTTACGTAAAAAAAAAACTTATATCCATACTGCTTACCGTTTTTAGATAAAATGTGACTTTATATTAGTTTAATACTTTTACAATTTTTTAATGCGATTTATGTAACTTCGTAACAATATGTCAAAGGAATCTGAAATTTTCCTCCATTAGCTGATTCCATAATATTTTTTGTCACGCGCGCTACTCACAATATTTAGTGGCAAATGATTTCAATATGAAAGCACCCGTAGTCCCTGATATTTTTCCAATAAGAATGCGTTCATTGAAGCGTGCCGTCCAACAGAAGACGCTCGGCTGAATCTGTGTCGACACACACCTGCTCAATGCGTCTCCACCTTTACACTTAAATCGATGACTTACAAAAATGCGCCCTTTTTACACGACGGTACGGCTGGTTATCCTATCGCCTGTGTGTTCGATTGATTAGGCAGTTCGAATCGAAAACTGAATCTTGTTACGTTCGGGGAAAATGAGGATGCAAGATTTGAATTATCTGATTTTGCGATGCAAGCGAAAGTGGGGTATTGAGGTGCGAGAAGCTCTTTTCAGTAATGATCTAAAAGACATTGATATTTAAATAGCTTTTAATGTTGGATTACATTATTCTTTCATACTAGGAGTGATAATCTTGAAATGAAATTGATATTAAAGCTTGATAACAAATTTAAAACAAAACCAACTAATAACACTTGTTTTCGCTGATGGAATTTGTTTTACTGACAACATTTGTGAATAACACACATGAGGCTTAACATCTGTATGCCTCAAGTTGATGGACGCAGGGCAGTGCATCGTAGGGCACGTTCCTATTGTGCGTGACCTACGGGGCAATGTTTTGTTTATAGGTGATGGTTACCACTTAACATCAGGTGGACCATCTGCTTGTTCCATCAGCTAGTTGTATAAAAAAAAAAAAAAAAAAAAAAAAACATCCCTGATCTTTTGAAAAAAATGTTGTTGTTGTACGATTACAATGTATGAGCTATAAAAACAGGGAGAATATACATTACTATCTTGAATCAAAGCCCAGAAAAGCGAGGCCTTATTTATTTATGAAATCTTGCACGTAAATGATTTTTGATAGTCTTTTAACCTCGAAATATGAATTCCAGTATAGTATTTCAATCCCGCTGATATCGTTAAGCTACGAGGTTTTAGAATTCATAAGGATTTTGATTTAGCGAAGTTTTCGGCCAGCTTAACTATCTCAGAACTTACACAGTACAACATAAGTACATTGCACTTTGAGGCCAAGTTCCAGCACTCCCGTAGGCACTGTGCTCATGTAAGTATGAAACTTCACGTTACCCTCTAGCTCTCCCAATGTTCTTACAAGTCGTTTGTTATCAAATTATGATAGTAACTTCACCTATCTAAAAACTAAGTTTTGTGTTATACGAACATTATTATCATTACTAGTGACCCTCCCGCGCGCCCCTGCTTCGCACGGGTGCACATTGTTTTTCTACTATGTCATGCATGTATTATACATATAATAACCTTCCTCTTGAATCACTCTATCTATTTAAAAAACGCATCAAAATCCGTTGCGTAGTTTTAAAGATTTAAGCATACATAGGGATATAGGGACAGAGAAAGCGACTTTGTTTTATAATATTTAGTGATAGTGATATTAAACTCGAATAACATTAATATTATTATCTTATCATTATCTACATTTCTTTGTGCTGATCAAAAGATTCTTGTACGAGTACTCGCTCTATTGGAAGAACTTTGCACATGAATGCGCGTGAAAAATAAACGCGTCTTTCTGTCTTTGCGTATAAATAGATAGGAGAGGTCAATCGTGATCAGATTCGACGTCAATTGATTCTCCTCATCTCCTTTCCAAAATAAAATTGCGAGTTCCCACACGAAGTGTTAGAACTCCATCCCTTTCTCTTTATGTTCCCCATTGCACGTCAAATTATAGGCAACATTCATTCTTCATCAGATCTGCGAACTATTTCAATGAACTGGTTGGCTTCCCCCAACTAGACTTCTTCTCATCCAAACCTTATGCTTACGAACGAGCTCTCTCTAACTACTGGTTCGAACTGGTTCTTAGCTAATTACTCTCACTTTCAGATTTTTATTTATTGTTAATCATTTAATTGTTCTCTTTAAACTCAAACAAGCTTTCTTTAATTTCCTATATGCGAAAACATGTAATTGGTGATTAGTTTTTAAGTAATTTTAATTATAGAATGTAACACTGTTTGTTTTCCAAATAAAATAAAATAAAATAAATCAGAATCATCATTATGATGATGATCCCATGATGATGCTGTTTCTGATAGTAAGTGGGTTAGGTTTTTGTTTATAGGGACAATATTAGCTAGATTTTAATCACAAGACTTGCTTTGATTGAAATTCGTTTATGAAAAGTAAATAAGTGGCAATCATACCGAAACAAATTCAGTCGTGTACCATTGGATTTGAGCGCAATGCCAGTTAACAATCAGTGAAGGAAGACACTGTGAGAAAACAATTGGTATTCAATTGGTATATTGGTGCTTTAGCAGTGGTGACTGGAAAAATGGTCGATCTCATTTAAATTAATGAAGTTCATAGTCATTATTTTGCAGCAAATCCATAGGTGACCGCGAATACCACGGCATAATGAATTTAAAATTAAACGTTCATTTAAATTGTGGTCTACGGATGTATTTTAAAAGAATTCACCAACTTAAAACTGTTTTATTAAATTGTTATTGTTGTTGGTTGCTCTCTGCATTTGCGGTATTCTATACGTAGGTACATACTACTGCAGTATGCTGCTGATAGCTCGTTAATATAGTTTTGTGTTGCAAAAACCGCGAAGCCTCTTGATGGAAGTTCAGTGCGTATTGCCGGTGGATGTGATTGCTAAATTTTAGACTCTTAAACAGTTTTTTATAACGTTTGAATCGAGGAAATCCATAGAAAGAACGATGTCATAGCTCTCATATTAAGTTTATAGTGGCGCGTAGAAAAACCGGTATACACTGAGAAATAAAAATCTCGTGATAAAAAAAATTATGGCCAAAATCTCGAAAGACAAAGCGCATGCCAGCATCCTAACAAATATATTGACGAGATTGTGAAGATAGCAAGTCTGCGGATAAAAAGGGCACGAAATCCTATTTTTGTTTCCAGCAGTAAACTTTGTTACTTATAGGTAAATATCCGACTATAACGACGTTTTTTTAACACGCTATAATCACTACGATATCGAGCAACATTTGAATTAAGGCATAACAGTATAACCCCAAAACGTTCCGAAAACCGTAAATCGACCTACCAAGGTTTTACTTTCGACAATAATATTAAAATTTATCGCCGAAACATAAACCCGGGGTTAAAGTAAATAATCCTTTTAGTTTCGGCTTATGCTATCAACTGAGCGCGAATCGAGAGTTAATAGCCAAAGCCGCTTAGAATTTGAGCTAAAAATTTCGAATGTGTAAATCCTGAAAGATCGATAATTCTTAGTTCAGCACTGGACCACACCGCTAGTGAGCAAGTCAAAATCGAAAGGTATTTTACTATATTGAATCCCAGGTTACTTTGAATTGTCTTAGGTGCCAGGCCCACGTGACCAAGCTTACTGTGGCCTAGTATTCACAGTATCCATTCGTGTATTGCTTGTATTCACGGCAAGAATCAGGCTTATTATTATGTCTTTGTCCTAAGCGTCATTTTTTAAGCATTATGTAAATTGATCTGTCATTCGAGTGTATAGTGTAGTGTACACGGTAATATCTGATTTCTGTTCAGAAAAGTTCAGAAAGAGCAGCTGTGTCCAAAAATGAAAAAAAAAATATGTGTATGTGGGTGTGCCCTGCTAGTAATTATGATTACTATAGCGCAGTTCGCATTTGCTTCATACTGAATTTTTTAGTACTGGTACGCCGTTGCTTTAATTTATTTTATGAATATAAATCACTTTACGAGCGATTTAGCTTTACGGATATTCGGCTACTGTAAATATTTGGGTTATTATTAGAGTTGTAAAAAATATTGAACAAAAGAATGCGAGCGTGTAGTTATAATGGAACGTAAATTGTTTTTCATTTTTATTTTGTTTTCCATTTTTTTTTTTTTTTTTTTTTTTCCATACGTTCGCAAAGTCGTTGTGAACAGAGTTCGCTACACAACATTATAAAAGTGAATAACAGCATTATTTTTGGGCCATTTAACGTTTCTGATGAATAAAACTGGCTGGAATGTTTATCTAAAAGTCGTGATATCTCGCGCTGTGAGAAGCAAAGAATTTTTTTTTTTTTTTTTTTTTATTGTTTGATAGCTAGACGTTTGACTGCCATCTCACCTGATGTAAAGTGAAGATGCAGTCTAAGGTGGAGCACGCTTAGCTATAATCCACTTATTCACTCTTGACTTAAAAATATCTATATAATATAATTATCTATATTCCTTGGTGAGAAGCCATAAAAAAAAACTTGGTTTTCATGTCATGTCTCTCGTCCAACTCGTGTCAATCGTCAATCCAAATCAAGGAATTTGAATACTACGTATCCAAATCTTGAAATGCCGCTGACTATTTGTTTTGATGTTTGAGCAGTGGGCAGTGTGGTTGCCCAGCGACAAAGCTCTTTAGTAAAAAAAAAATTGGAATCCTCAAGGAATTTGTTGTTCCGTAACCAGAGTGTGCCAGATTGCCTGATAAGCTAAAATCCCTAGAATAAGACCTCTGTATGGCTTAACTCATATGTATTTCTTTTTGTCTGAAATAAACATTATCTTATCTTATCTATCTTAATTTGAGTACAAGTACAGGAATCCTCGATGAGTGGGATCGCGAAAGTATTGCCACAATTCACATACAATTCTATTACCTACATGTTGTACAATCAAAAATTATTGCTTCGACGCCATTAACGTTTCATCAAAAATCAAAAGGAACTTTATTAGTGGAACGTAAGGTTTGATTTCGGTTGTTTATGTTGGATAGTTGATCCGAGCGAAGTTGTCAGCATGATTTAGTGATGGCAGGGTAGATGAAAAATTGCTAGCAACAGGCCACAAATCAATGGCGCGCCCCACCCGATGGACGGACGATAATTCAGTGTTTATCGATGTTTATCCAGTCGATTGATTTAGAATCGTAATTGCATGTTGCTTTATGACAATTTATTATTATCCAATGATAAGACAAAATAAACTAGATTGATTATCTAATAGCCCATAACCTGTGGAAAGCATGTAACAGAATTCCTTAGCTGCCCAAATGTGAAGGCCTTGGTTGGTGAAGTTCTACCACCATGTCTATTTCTTCCATACAGGGTGTCCGGAAAGTCGAAGCAAAGCCGTGAGGGGGGGGGGGGGGTAGGTCACCTCGTTACGCATCTATTCAGGCTAGATTAAAGAAAATTAAAAAAATAAAATTTAAGCTAGTACTTGCATAATATGTAGAAACTTATAAATACTATTTTTTTCTATAGAACTTTTTTTTGGTATTTTTGTAGCCAGTATAAAAAAAACAATATGCTGGTCCATTATTATCAATCATGCTGTGACTCCGTGGTCAATCAACTGGGTCGGTCGGCCGGGCGGACCGGATATACAATAATATTTGATTAGATGAATGCTAATGAAATTCTCGAGGTGGAGCGAAATCATTATTGTAATGTAATTCTGTGGAGTAAGATTATGAGTTGGTGATCAATTCTGTTTCGGGCTGCCTTTATTCTTATTAAGCATGGCATCTCAAAAAAGCAAAAGCTCTCAGTAGTGTAGTGCTAATTTCATCAGCAATAATCACCCAAGCAACAGCTGATTTATTTATTTATATCCTATCCTATATAACCAGCTACTACTACATCCTATCAGCAGCTATTCGTGAGTGACTCGGATCGTCTAGATGCGTGATTTTATAATAGCACTACGGATTAAAAGTCCCGTATTCATAACCTTTGTTGATATGTGATAAATCAATACCAGCAAGACTAGTAGAGCTCTTTGTGAAGGTTAGACGGATAGCATTACTCAAGAGACAGTAAATTTTTTCCTCAGAGAACTTTCGTTCGTCACTAACCTTTTGAACGCGCAAAAAAAATCGAGCGGTCTTGCAAAACGTGGGTGTCATGTCTATACGGGGAACAATAGTGTTATTTTTGGGAAATTACTTTTACAAGAAACTATGTTAGATAATATTTTATGTACATAATTATAGTAGGTATGTATAATGCCTAATTTAAAATGAGAAGTATATTTTCAAAAATACCTTTCTAAGGATTACATTAACTATATAGATGTACCTAAATATATTCGCTTGTGCATAAACAATAGAAATAAATTAAAATTATACAATAATTAATTATGCCGTTCTTGGTCAAAAGCGTTCCATGAAGCGTTGACGACCTCTGTGGCGCAGCGGGCGAGAGCCTGCCTGCGACGCAAGAGGTTGCGGGTTCGATTCCCGCTATGGAACAAATTTGTGTACGATCTGCAGAAATTTGTTCCGATGGTCTGGGTGTTTTCTATGTATAATAAATAATATCTATCTATGTAAGTATATAATGTATTAAATATATCAGTTATCTAGTACCCATAACACAAGCTTTGAATAGCTTACTTTGGGGCTAGATAGTGCTGTGTGGATTGTCCAGCATTATTTATTATTTATTATTATTATCTCAGCATAATGTCCAAACCACATAGTAAAACTGAAACTGAAACAGCTTCACGACTTTGATCCCCAGGCACGGTAGATATCCCTTCAGATATCTCAGTACCAAGTACTATAACTCAAGATTCTTTGAGGATGTCTAAGGGGGGTAGTCAGAGGTACGTCCAAACATTACATTTGGCACATACCCACATTTTGCTGTAGTTAGTATTCCATACGACAGGTTGCAAGCCCATCGCCGCTGCTAGAATACTAACTGGTTTCCTCACGATGCTTTCCACATAGTGATGTGAAATTATACTATAGGAAACACTATTTAGTTTTCGCGAGTGGCTTGTCGCAAGTCTAGTTGGCACAAAAGCGTGCCCATTATAACGAGGTAATTTCCTGAGATTACAGAACGTTCAATGTCAATAAGGAGCTGGGCTGGATGCACAAAGACTCTAATTGGAAGGCTGCCGGAGACAGCTGAATCGACGGTTAGTGGACCTTTATAATAACGCCGGCTGACTATTTTACTTGAAATGTAATTTGTTAACATGTGTATTGTAATGTTTATAATTAAATAAATATAATAAATAAATATTGGTGGACTTTTCACACACCACTATCTAGCCCCAAACTAAGCTTATGCTTGTAATATGGGAACCAGATAGCTGATATACTACTTATAATACTTTTTTTTTGTAAATACATACTTATAATATTATATAACACCCAGACAGAGAACAAACATTTATGTTCATCACACAAATGTTTGTTCACGCCAATTCCAATTGCCAATTGCCTGAAAAATGGTACATAAGGTAAGAAAAAAAGTAAAGTGAAGCCTCACACACTTCATCGTTGACAATATAAGATTTTTTTTTGTGCAACTAGCTGATGGAACAAGCAGATGGTCCACCTGATGTTAAGTGGTAACCATCACCTATAAACAAAACATTGCCCCGTAGGTCACGCACAATAGGAACGTGCCCTACGATGCACTGCCCTGCGTCCATCAACTTGAGGCATACAGATGTTAAGCCTCATGTGCCTGATATAATTAATCTTAAATGATTCCAATTAAAATTAAACAAAAGATAGCATAAATAAAAAGGAAATATAAAGAAAATACAAAAAAACTATAGAAATAAATATAAATATAAAGAACTATAATAGTTCTGCCTGGTTTGTTTTGTTTTGGTTTGAAGGCTTCTTGGTAAAATTACAGGAACATGTGGCATAACATCTATAAGTCTCAAGTTGATAGACGCAGGGCAATGCATCGAAGGGCACGTTCATATCGTGCGTGACTTGTGGGGCAATGTTAACCCATCAAAAGTAAAGGCTCAAAACGTCAATTTGACGCGTAAACAAACGTCAAAGATCGTCTCGGAGCGTCGTTTTGTAGGACATTACGCCAGAGGAGGCAGCGAGCAGTTGTCTAATGAAGCACGCAGGTCTCCCACTCGCTCCGTTAGCTCGTGTAATTGACGGTGTTAGCCATCGCTTGCGAGATGTGTGGACGATGCTTTATCTTGGCGAGAACGTCAGCTACGATAAGGTGTCCCTGTCAAGGTACTCCGGCCATTATTCATATTGTCTCAAGAATTGCCGGTGTCATTTTTTAATACTAGTTAATGGAGCAGATGGCCCACCTGATATTAAGTAGCGACCTTTAATTTTGTCCTGTGCAAACGATGGCTTCCTGCTCGAAGTTTCGCGTTTGCGCGCTCTCTTAAAATGCTCAAAATGTCATAACTTAGTGACTGTACCTACAATCAATGTTTAAACAACCAGAAATAAATTTCTCTAGTACCTATTACCAAAAAAAACAGCTGTTTAAGGTATCGTATATTTTTAAAAGCGTCGTCAGAGTCAAGAAAAAAACGTGTTTACAAAAATTTCCTAATTAGTGACCAGTAAATATTATATTACTGTCGATGTCGATGATTCATAATCGTGCTAATGATATTTCGACCGAAGCTGACCAATAATGAAATATTAACATTTGTTATTATCAAAAAAAAGTTACAAATGTAGAAGTATTGACAAGAGTAAACGAGGAACGAGCCATTATAAAAACAGTTGAGAGCAGAAGAGGAAAGATGATCTTGTAAGACATGACAGCTTTATAAGGAAAATAATCGAAGGAAAGATAGAAGGAAAGAGAGGCAGGGGAAGAACTAGGATAAGCTACATGAGCCAAATAAAAGCTAAGGTTGCCGTCATGTCTTATAAGGAGGTCAAGGAGGTTGCCCTAAAAAGAAACACCTGGAGAGAAATGCATCAAATACGCCGACAAGAGCATTGCTCTTAAATTAGAAGAAGAGAAGCTATTATCAATATTAGTCCGAAGACAAGGTGGCTTCGACCACCTCGAAGTAATGCTATTCGTAAGCTTAATGTTACAATAACAAAGTAATATTAAAATGTTTGAAAGCTTATAATCTTACTTCTTAAACTTCGATATTACTGATCACATATTAGAAAGATCATGTATTATTTTTTCTTTTTGTTAATTTATATAGCTGTTTAAAACATAATAAACTATGCACAACTATCAATTTATTATTTGATTCTTTACGTCTTTTTGAAACTGACTTCAACCGGTAATTTTGGAAATATAAAAATTGCAAATATAAAGATATTACTCTATTGCATTATTCAAAATATTTCATTTCAGCAATCAAGAATTTAGACGCAAAATTGCGCTGACGATTCCACCAAGCATTACAACGAAGGCGAAAAATATATCCCGTTCTGTCCCGTTTCTATCCCGGAAATTCATATCTTTAATTAAAAAAAAACATCGCAAAGAGATTACTCGGGCATATTTTTATGCACAATATTTGCATTTCCATTTGTACTGGGTTTCAATCAAAAAAGAGGAAATAATATCAACGTACCTTTATTCACAAACACGCCTTTGTTTTCAGCTTATCTGTTTCGTTATAAATTTTACCTCACTATGGTTGAATGATACTCATCTTTCAAATTTCTTTTTGCTTTCTGCTCTATACTGTAAAAGTAGCGGTTACGTGCAATTTCGTCGGGATTTTTCCGGTTTTCTCGCTGTAAACCATTATTTCGTATATACTAACCGATATTCAAAAAACTTTTACTGTCCTTTTGAGCTCATATCATGCGGATGCAAATCCTTTGCTTTTTGATTCCTTTGTTCCGTGTACGTATCGCAAGGATCACATCCATTTTTATCAATTTTTATTGTAATTATTTTTCATTAGCGATGCTGTCAGATTTTGGTTCATATTTTTGTTATTGGTAATTTAAGTGACTTTTATTGCGTATTTCTTCTCTTCTCTCTCTCTGTCTCTGTTCCCTTTTTTTGGAGTTGGGTCTCCTCACTTTTCAGCGCCAAGACAGTCGGTTTTGGGTAGTTAGCTCGGGTAATTGGGTTTATATAGGTCAACAAGGTAGAAGAAGAGCGGTTTTGCCTTTTTTTCTGGCGGCACCAAGTGGTACAAATTGCACTCTGCACCACTTGGTCGGTACGTCTTCTGATATGACCTACAATCTCTGACTTTACTGCGTACTAATCTAAATAGTCTTATATTAACGTTTGTGAATAAGGTCGTTGAATCGAAGCGTATATAAGATAGTCAATTTGCCATCGGATACCGGATAAGGTCGTAGTTTATTTCTCTCAACAATGGTTATAGTAAAACGATCGTGGGGGCTTCTTCACTGAAATTGTTGAATAGCTGCCATTTTCATTTTTATTTGCACTGCTTTCATCACTCAAAGTATGTACTTTAGTGTAATGCAGAAATATGTCTAATAGTATGTACTACAGTGTAATATAGCAAGTCTTACATACTATTTAAAGCAGGATTATTAATAAATAAATAAAATAAATAATGCTGGACAATTCACACAGCACTATCTAGCCCCAAAGTAAGCTATTCAAAACTTGTGTTATGGGTACTAGATAACTGATATATTTAATACATTATATACTTACATAGATAGATATTTTTTTATTATACATAGAAAACACCCAGACCATTGGAACAAATTTCTGCACATCGTACACAAATTTGTTCCAAGGCGGGAATCGAACCCGCAACCTCTTGCGTCGCAGGCAGGCTCTCGCCCGCTGCGCCACAGAGGTCGTCGAAATGAATATAAATATTAGTGGACCTTCCACACATTACTATCTTGACCCAAACTAAGCTAAAAGCTATGGGAGCTAGTTACTAGCTCATGTTATACTAATATCTTTAGAAATACAAATGCGCTTATAAATAATATAATATAACAATGTGTATTATGTAGAGCAAAATTTTTGTGTTGTTTGCGCCGTCAACAGCAGTTTAAAATTTATTTGAATAATTTAACCTAGAGATTTGAACCTTGAAGTACCTTGGAGTATATTTAGACGAAAAATTGACGTTCAAATCACACATTGAAGCCCTTTCAGCTCGCGTAAGAAAGGTTATAAACGTCATGCGTAATTTGAGACACGCCGCGAGCCAAGACACCCTCAAATCGGTTTACTATGCACTATGTCAGTCCCTGATAGTTTACTGTATCACGTGCTGGGGTAATGCTGCTAAGACCCATATAATCCAGGTTGAGAGAGCACAACGTTCAGTTTTAAAGGTTATGCTTCGTAAGCCGTATAGATACTGTACGTTGAGTTTGTATGCGGATGCTGGAGTACTCAGTGTGCGCCAACTTTTTATCCTCAGAACTTCTCTTGTAGTTCACAGATCTGTAATTTCTTCCTGTGATTTTGAGATGGTTTCTAATCGTAGATGTTATAGACTTGTTACACCTTCCTTAAATACTAGGTTTGCACAACGACTTGGCCACTCTAACAGAATATTTGTTTATAATAAAGTTGTGAAATTTTGTAATATCAAAAACAAATCGATAACTGAAGCAAAACATACATTATATAAGTGGCTTGCTTCATTGTCTTACGATAAAACAGAGGAATTATTGCATGTTATCATATAGTTCTGCTAATTTTTAATGTAAATCTAGTTTTTATAACTTTTACTTTATATATTGTATTATTATTATTATTTTTTCATTTGTTATCAAAAAGTTCTTTTAGCAAACAATTATATTTGTTTATCTACTTTCTTGTCTGCCGAGCGCTATTCATTCATGTATTCTGTTCTGGTACACTGGTCTCCTCGATACAGGCTCTGCCTAGTGAGGGGACTAACGATCCTACTTTTGTATATTGGCTCTCTGCAAAACATAAAAAGTTTCCAATGTTTAATTTTAAGTATATTTTACTGTTTTGCTGCAATAAATATTTTTTTACTTTACTTTTACTTTTACTATTTATCTCAAATTTTTTATGTGTTTTTTGTGAAACGTTTAATTCGTTTCATAAAAAACACAGATCTGTTTTGGTCAAAACAAACAAACGCGAATGATTTTGCTAAGTAAACCTAACAAGGTCAACAAGAATTGATAAAAAACGAAAGAAACCAAGGTTTCCAAAATGCGGCGAACATGACTAAAACAAGTGTGTTTTCGGAGCACCAAGTCCCAGAGGGTGCCCTTGGGGGAAATGCTTTGAAACCCCCTCTTCCCAGCTTAATTACTCCCCCCACGTGATCGCAAAGCCTTGCCGTAATTATTTCCTTTACGTATTTTCCCGTAGAAAAGGAGGATTGAATAGGATTCAATCATAGTGGGTGAATGATCGCAATCGAAGGTTGATACGGGCTATTAATAAATAATATTGGGGAATTTCGTTCTAATGATGGATATAGGGGTAGGATAACCCCGTTCTTGTTTTTATTTTTCAAGATTTCGGTCGTTGTTTTTGTTTATTTTTTCCTGATCAGGATTAATCTAATTGGGTATTTTGTTGCGCGTTAAATCTTTTAGCTTGAAACGATATAGGAAAAATGCTGTGTTTTTTTTATAAATTCATAATTGTAATAACAATTAAACAATTTGGTTTCCAGACCGCAAAAGTTTACAAAACAGTATTATTCTATTTCTAAGCAGCAGAGTTTGCATTAATAAAATAAAACCCTTTTTAAACAAAGTTTACTCATACTGAGGTAACATTTTCAATCAATGCGATTGAAATTCCCTCCACAAATATCTCTTCAGCAAAGCGACTGGCTTCGCTTCGAACAGAATACTGATCCGGGGATGTAACAATAACACCCATCTATAGGGCTTTACCCCGGCGTATCGTCGTAGCACTTGTGCCATAGCATAAGCAATTGTTACTATGGCTTTCGTAGCACTTGTGCCATAGTAATGCAGTTGTTACTATGGCTTTCGTAGCACTTGTGTCATTGCATAGCAATTGTTACTATTCCTTTTGTAGTACTTGATACTTATAGATAGGGTGTCGTAGCACATTGGTTTAAAGCTTTCTGCATTTAGCTGAAAGTTTAGCTGTCTTGTTGTATTATATTTTAAACAAGCTCCCGCTAGCGTCTTTGCTCACTTATACACAAAAAAAATAATTTATTAATTTATCAACAACAACAACACAGCTTCACGACTTCGATCCCCAGGCACGGTAGATATCCCTTCAGATCTCCCAGTACCAAGTAGGTACTAATTCAAGATTCTTTGAGGATGTCTAAGGGGGGTAGACAGATTAATTTATTAATTTATTTTTATTTACAAACTAACAGCCCTATAGCCAAAACGTTTGCGCGCCAGTTAGTACAACAATAGAACATCAAATTCAAATTAATAGGTGGACAAGTATTTAAATAGAAAACGTATACAAATATCATTAAATCGGAGCAATCGGATCGGATTTCAAGTCTCAACCTATTAGAAATCAGAAATAATTTATTGTATAACTGTAGTACAAAAAAAGATCTTATTCCTATGGTTAGGTATGTACAGTTTTAACAGTTTGTCCGTTTCAGACGTACAATAAAAAGGTATTTACATGTATCAATGTATCTACTACTTTAACTTTCATAGTATTCGTAATATTCGTTTAAGTTATAAAATGCATTTGAAACTAACCATTTTCTTAACTTATTTTTGAAAACATTTCCTTTAATATTATTTTAAGTTGATTTTTTCCACAAATGGTTTTTCCTCCATTGTCCTCTATCAGCCGTCATATCATCAGTGATCAGTCACTCCTTATTAGAGCCCACAAATTTTTATTCTTAAATATTTTTCATTATGAACAGGTACCATCTAAGTGGAGACAGTACCTTCTGTTCCACAGTCCATGCCCGTTCTTATAGTATTTCAAACCGAGTCTTCAATGAAACTTTTTTTATATTTGTTACCTCATAACTTTTTACTGAATAATTGGAAGCTGGTGCTTGTTAGCTATTATGCTGAGTTAGGTTCCATTTTGCAGCACAAAATGCACTACCTTAGGTACCTATATTCCAATATTGTAAAAATAATACATGCCTATGGTGCCTTTTAATTTTAAAAACTGTATGATGTATATTTTTCTATGTGTTGCAAATAAACTTATTCTATTCTATTTTTATTCTATTCTTGTCTGTCTGGTCTCTGTCTCTGTCTCTGTCTGGCCTCATTTAAATTAGAGTGATAGTAGTAACTAGTAGCGCCCTGCGGTTTCACCCGCGTAGTTTTAAATCCCGGTATTCCCACGGAATAAAAAGTGCCTATGTGTTATTTCAGACAATAATCTACCTCTCTGCCAAGTTTCATCCAGATCCGTTCAGCCGTTCCGGCGTGAAAGAGTAACAAACATCCATCCATCCATGCTTACAAACTTTCGCGTTTATAATATTAGTAGGATAGTGCATTTTTCAGTGCATTTGAAGTACCTAGGTTTTCTTCTTGAAAGAGTTATTTGTGGAAGCGTCAGTCACGCTGCGCATAAAGGAAGTTATGGATTAGTAATTCAGGTACTTACCCGAGCACGTGATCTCGTCCCCTGCTGGTAGTCGTAGCGGCCCTGTCGACAAAACACTACGGTGAGATGCGATCACACATTTAAATGAAAATGAAATGAAATAGTTTAAAGGCAATAATAAAAAAAAATCTACAGTACAATGTAAGACTGTTTCTTTGAATAGCTGTGGCCTAAAAAACAGTATTCTCCCTAATGGGAATGGCAAAGTATTAGTAGTAAAATTGTTATAGTTTTACAATCTAATTCTAATATAACATAACATAAATACAGAAATTCCAGCTAATTTGCACACAATAATAAACATCTTACAAATAGGTTTGAAGGTTTGAACAAGAGGAGAACTAAAAAAAAGTTTATTCTACAGAAACTTGTTAAGATCAAATTATTTTTTGCTGAATCTATGCATTTCGCCAAAACATGGCGTTTTGCAATTTTTCTAACTGTAGTGGTTTTTAAACATCAAAAATGTTGAAGTGTGTGAGACAAATTATGAAATAGAAGTCCGCGTAAGTGAATATATTTCTAAGTTGTCTAAGGCCAGCCGCAACAACTATTTACTTGGATTTTAAAGGGGAAAGGACATTGTCAAAGACGATTGCATGCGGACACATAGAGTCGTGGTTGAGATAGATGCTGCGGTTACAAGAGGACGTTAAGGATGTTTTGGAACTATGATATCAACGAAGTTTGGTAACAACTACATAGCACTAAGGCCACGACTTCTTCTTTCTTCTTTTAATGGCTCCTGTCATAGACAACCTTGCCAATGTCAAGTGATTCAGAGATTATACTCTTTGCTTTGTAGTTATGTTTCTAGTCACGTCAGTCCAAAGTCGAGTCAGTCAATTGTTTTGAAGAAAATGGTGGCGGTTTCTTCAAAACATTTGAAACATTTTCGGTCAAATCACGATATCACATAATACACTTTCATTTCAAATGCTTACACTTTGTGCTAAGACCACTAGTAATGTTGGTTAAAATACCACCAAAATTACACAACACAACTCAAAATAACACTAGAAAAACAATTAAAATGAAAATGCTATGTTGCTTCGTTAGATGACAGGAAACGAATCCAGGCCACGACTTTAGCTGACTTCAGTTAGACAGGTAATCTTTACATTGTCAAGGAATTATGGGTTTAAATGTTGTGTTTATACGTATTCAAATTCCTTGATTTATACCCATGTAATTTTTCTGAATACAATATTTCAGACATTTACAAGCATTACCATTAGTTGAGTAATCGAATACCTGTAAACGAAAACTGAAAAATACTGAAACAGCTTCACGACTTTGATCCCCAGGCACCGTAGATATCCTTTCAGATCTCCCAGTACCAAGTAGCTACTAATTCAAGATTCTTTGAGGATGTCTAAGGGGGGTAGTCAGAGGTACGTCCAAACATTACATTTGGCACATACCCACATTTTGCAGTAGTTAGTATTCCATACGTGACAGGTTGCAAGGCCATCGCCGCTGTTAGAATACTAACTGTAAAAGAGCAATTCTTGTAAAAAAAAAAATCTGAATCTCGGAAGCGGCTCCAACGATTGATCTGAAATTTGGTATGTAGAGGGTTTCGGGGAAGGGGAAGGAATACTTCTGTTTTATTTTGGTGTACTGTTTAATGAAGATGACGCCAAAGTTTATTGTGATCGCCACAAGTGCTTCAAAAAGATGCCTCACCTATGTGTTTTGAAACAGTGTGGTGAAAGGATTTTAAGTGCGCCTCAAGAGGCTCCTTTTTGAGCACTTGACAGACGTTATAGAACCTATTTTTTTTACAACATTCCGGTTATCTCACGATGTTTTCCTTCACCGTTTGAGAGTACTAGCATAGTGCACACGATTGCTTTAAAAAGATGCATCGTCTTAGAAAGAAAGAAAGAAAGAAAGAAACATTTATTTGACACATAACACACAGAGAACACAGAGAAAAAAAAAACATAACAGATATTTTATTCTTAGTGTTATTATAGTTATATTACATCCAGCCAAATCCTTCATCACGAAAACTGCCTGCTAACTCATATACTGACTTCATCGCTCACACTTGTATCGCACACAGAAATCTATATACTAGCGATCCAGACAATGTAAACAAAATTAGTCTGTGAAAGCACCGTCTTGTATATGCAGACTATGTAATTACTTGCCATGTCTTATAGGTTTTTTACCAAATATACATCTCTTTTTAGCAGCGAAAAATTATATCTTCCATCTCGTTTTGTCATTTCGGATCGCTGAATATTTAGATTGTTCCAGAGATTTTTTGTGGAGATATTGGGAGAGTCAATAGAAGATGATTTTAGTAATTCGATTGTTTGAGCCCGGCTACACGTTCTATCTTGGGTACTACTTGAGACAATATTATTCCAATAACGGCGCTCTGCTCTTGGGTTATTATACAGGGTGAACAAATATCTGTAAACTAAAAGTGGATGCGAGCAGTGGTAACTATTTTTTTTTAAATTAGAGACCGTTCTTTGGCCATGATCTTGCCTGGTGGTAAGCGACGATGTAGACTCTGCTGCTAATATTCTCTTGTATGTGTCCCTGCATAGTAAACGAACATTTTGTCTGATAAGATTTCGTGTGTAAATCTTGTCCTTTTGTTTATGCCTTGACATAGACAACGAAGCAAAAAAGATACTACCTATGTAACAAAATAAATAAATAATACTGGAAAATCTACTCTAAGCTCTAACTAAATAAATATAGTTTTAAACCTGGATAAGCGCGACTTTTAAATTAAGAAATTAACAGATATGGGATTAAATACGACAAAAGTAATATTTTAAATTATTTGCAAAATGATATTTTAGCTGAACTGTGTGCAATTATTCATAATGCGATTCAGTAATTCTAAATCTTTCAAAATTGTGAGATGTGCAAGCAAGGATGTTTGACGGTAATCAGCCCTTTAAAAACCTTACATAACGCTTTAAGATAATTTCACACGTACACTCTCAAAATATTCTGAACCAATCTAACTTGCTCGAAACTTCGTACCCGGGGATTCTTCGATCGGTTCTGCCTTTAAAAGGTACCGAAGTAATTACACAAACATCTCGCGCGCTTCAGAACTTCATGTTGTATAATAAAGTGATTTTGATTGTGATCTTACAAGGTACATACTTCATAACTCATAGCATACATACTTCATAGCAATCCATAGCTTTGAAGCAAAAAATAAACAAAAATTGCGTAATTTCTCTTTCTATCTAGTTATGTATAACAAATATACGTAGATCCAAATCCCTTGATAACAAAGAGGATTCCTCGTCACTTTGTCAATAATCGCGGTGACGGCGAGAAGGCTGCTCAAAATACCTCGATACTTCTCGTCTCACCAGCCAATCACTATTTACCCTAAAACCAGCACATACATTATGCATACGCCTCAGAAATATTATGTAAAAAATCGTATATTATGGAAATAACGAACTCTTGACCAAAGGAAATAGAAAAATAAATATGAGGCTGAAACTGGCAGCCAAAAAGTAGCAGCCAAACGTCCAGGGCCGGACTAAGTGAGCGTTTTTAGTAGAACATTTTTTTTATCGCGCTCCCTCAAAATTCATGCTTAAATCCATGATAGACCTCCATTGGAAGGTCTCCAGCAATTTTCAGAAAATTCTGTCGTTGCAGGAGTCCAAAAAATAAATAATAAAAAAAAATCTATTTTTTTCGTAACGTTGGTTTTTGATTCTGTTCCCTCAAAATTCATGTTTATGTCTATAATAGACCTCCATTGGAAGGTCTCCAGCAAATTTCAGAAAATTCTATCGTTGCAGGGGTCTAGGAGATAGTAGCAGCCAAATCGAAAAAAAAAAATTTCGCGCTCCCTCAAAATTCATGCTTAGGCCTGTAAAAGACATAAATTGTAAGGTCTCCAGCAATTTTCAGAAAATTCTATCGTTGCAAGAGTCCAGAAAATAAAAAAAAACTTTTTTCCAACTATTTTCGTAACTTTGGTTTTTGATTCTGCTCCCTCAAAATTCATGCTTACGTCTATAATAGACCTCTATTGGAAGGTCTCCAGCAATTTTCAGAAAATTCTATCGTTGCAGGGGTCCAGAAAATCCAAAAAACTTTTTTTTTCTATTTTTTTCGTAACTTTGGTTTTTGATTCTGCTCCCTCAAAATTCATGCTTACGTCTATAATAGACCTCCATTGGAAGGTTTCCAGCAATTTTCAGAAAATTCTATCGTTGCAGGGGTCCAGAAAATCCAAAAAACTTTTTTTTTCTATTTTTTTCGTAACTTTGGTTTTTGATTCTGCTCCCTCAAAATTCATGCTTACGTCTATAATAGACCTCCATTGGAAGGTCTCCAGCGATTTTCAGAAAATTCTATCGTTGCAGGAGTCCAGAAAATAAAAAAAAACTTTTTTCCAACTATTTTCGTAACTTTGGTTTTTGATTCTGTTCCCTCAAAATTCATGCTTACGTCTATAATAGACCTCCATTGGAAGGTCTCCAGCAATTTTCAGAAAATTCTATCGTTGCAGGGGAATCAAAAACCAAAGTTACGAAGAGAATAGAAAAAAAAAGTTTTTTGGATTTTCTGGACCCCTGCAACGATAGAATTTTCTGAAAATTGCTGGAGACCTTGTAATGGAGGTCTATTATAGACGTAAGCATGAATTTTGAGGGAGCAGAATCAAAAACCAAAGATACGAAAAAAATAGAAAAAAAAAGTTTTTTGGATTTTCTGGACCCCTGCAACGATAGAATTTTCTGAAAATTGCTGGAGACCTTCCAATGGAGGTCTATTATAGACGTAAGCATGAATTTTGAGGGAGCAGAATCAAAAACCAAAGTTACGAAAATAGTTGGAAAAAAGTTTTTTTTTATTTTCTGGACTCCTGCAACGATAGAATTTTCTGAAAATCGCTGGAGACCTTACAATTTATGTCTTTTACAGGCCTAAGCATGAATTTTGAGGGAGCGCGAAATTTTTTTTTTTTCGATTTGGCTGCTACTATCTCCTAGACCCCTGCAACGATAGAATTTTCTGAAAATTGCTGGAGACCTTCCAATGGAGGTTTATTATAGACGTAAGCATGAATTTTGAGGGAGCAGAATCAAAAACCAAAGTTACGAAAAAAATAGAAAAAAAAAGTTTTTTGGATTTTCTGGACCCCTGCAACGATAGAATTTTCTGAAAATTGCTGGGGACCTTCCAATGAAGGTCTATTATAGACGTAAGCATGAATTTGGAGGGAGCAGAATCAAAAACCAAAGTTATGAAAAAAAAATTAAAAAAAAGTTTTTCGATTTTCTGGACTCCTGCAACCATAGAATTTTCTGAAAATCGCTGGAGACCTTCCAATGGAGGTCTATTATAGACGTAAGCATGAATTTTGAGGGAGCAGAATCAAAAACCAAAGTTACGAAAAAAATAGAAAAAAAAGTTTTTTGGATTTTCTGGACCCCTGCAACGATAGAATTTTCTGAAAATTGCTGGAGACCTTCCAATGGAGGTCTATTATAGACGTAAGCATGAATTTTGAGGGAGCAGAATCAAAAACCAAAGATACGAAAAGAATAGAAAAAAAAAGTTTTTTGGATTTCCTGGACCCCTGCAACGATAGAATTTTCTGAAAATTGCTGGAGACCTTCCAATGGAGGTCTATTATAGACGTAAGCATGAATTTTGAGGGAGCAGAATCAAAAACCAAAGTTACGAAAATAGTTGGAAAAAAGTTTTTTTTTATTTTCTGGACTCCTGCAACGATAGAATTTTCTGAAAATCGCTGGAGACCTTACAATTTATGTCTTTTACAGGCCTAAGCATGAATTTTGAGGGAGCGCGAAATTTTTTTTTTTCGAATTGGCTGCTACTATCTCCTAGACCCCTGCAACGATAGAATTTTCTGAAAATTGCTGGAGACCTTCCAATGGAGGTTTATTATAGACGTAAGCATGAATTTTGAGGGAGCAGAATCAAAAACCAAAGTTACGAAAAAAATAGAAAAAAAAAGTTTTTTGGATTTTCTGGACCCCTGCAACGATAGAATTTTCTGAAAATTGCTGGAGACCTTCCAATGGAGGTCTATTATAGACGTAAGCATGAATTTTGAGGGAGCAGAATCAAAAACCAAAGATACGAAAATAGTTGGAAAAAAGTTTTTTTTTATTTTCTGGACTCCTGCAACGATAGAATTTTCTGAAAATCGCTGGAGACCTTACAATTTATGTCTTTTACAGGCCTAAGCATGAATTTTGAGGGAGCGCGAAATTTTTTTTTTTTCGATTTGGCTGCTACTATCTCCTAGACCCCTGCAACGATAGAATTTTCTGAAAATTGCTGGAGACCTTCCAATGGAGGTTTATTATAGACGTAAGCATGAATTTTGAGGGAGCAGAATCAAAAACCAAAGTTACGAAAAAAATAGAAAAAAAAGTTTTTTGGATTTTCTGGACCCCTGCAACGATATAATTTTCTGAAAATTGCTGGAGACCTTCCAATGGAGGTCTATTATAGACGTAAGCATGAATTTTGAGGGAGCAGAATCAAAAACCAAAGATACGAAAATAGTTGGAAAAAAGTTTTTTTTTATTTTCTGGACTCCTGCAACGATAGAATTTTCTGAAAATCGCTGGAGACCTTACAATTTATGTCTTTTACAGGCCTAAGCATGAATTTTGAGGGAGCGCGAAATTTTTTTTTTTTAGATTTGGCTGCTACTATCTCCTAGACCCCTGCAACGATAGAATTTTCTGAAAATTGCTGGAGACCTTCCAATGGAGGTTTATTATAGACGTAAGCATGAATTTTGAGGGAGCAGAATCAAAAACCAAAGTTACGAAAAAAATTGAAAAAAAAAGTTTTTTGGATTTTCTGGACCCCTGCAACGATAGAATTTTCTGAAAATTGCTGGAGACCTTCCAATGGAGGTCTATTATGAACGTAAGCATGAATTTTGAGGGAGCAGAATCAAAAACCAAAGTTACGAAAATAGTTGGAAAAAAGTTTTTTTTTATTTTCTGGACTCCTGCAACGATAGAATTTTCTGAAAATCGCTGGAGACCTTACAATGGAGGTCTATTATAGACGTAAGCATGAATTTTGAGGGAGCAGAATCAAAAACCAAAGTTACGAACCAAAACAACAGAATTTCTCTAAGAAAACAACTGTTTTCGGGGTTTTTTTGGGTCATAAACATTTTTATTGCATACTTTGGGGCATAACTAGTATCACAAACGATGCTAGAACTGGCATCTAGCGTTAAATATATAAGTTTAGAAGTTTTAATTAAAATTTTCTTTGGTCTGAATCCGGCCCTGGATTTTTACGTTTGGCTGCTACTTTTTGGCTGCCAGTTTCAGCCTCATAAATAAATGTCATGGAGTCTTGAAGTAGAGATATAATCACTATTCTGTTCAGAATTATCGCATAGCAACATGCGTTTCAATTAATACAGACAAAAATAAGTCTTATTGTAATCCAATAAGGTCTGTTAGCGTTTGAGAAAGCAAAGAAATATTGAATATTTTTGCAAGAAGAATTCCAGAATCAGAATAATTTATTATCAATGATGCATAATATATAATAATGGATCTAACGTTATGTAAATAATTGTGGTAGCAGTTTTTGTAGGTAGACCCAGCCACTAAACAATAAGTGGAGCATAACATTTTCTTGATAAAATATTAATTCAAATCAAATAATTTTATTGTTAGAATACATGTTATAATTTAGAATACGTGTTATAATTTTTTATAATGTCAATGTAATTTGCTAGGCGTGCAGCTGAGTGGAATGTTCATACTGCGAGTTCTAAATCAAGCTACAAGTCCACTATTCTAGCTCTGATCTCTTGACACAATATAATTCACCGATGAAATAGGAAATGGCGAAAGTGATAGTTGGATGGCATATAAATAAGAATTTGGCACAGCACACTAATGCAGAATTGGCAGTGAGTATTTTGTTTCTGAAGAGTATCTTGTATAACAAAACAATGTCTTTGAGCTCAGGAAAACTATATCAAGCGGTTGTTGATCTCGAAAAACAATAAACTGACAAAGGACTGGATGACTTTATATCTCAAAGGCTCTTGAAACACACACACAGCGTCCTACCGTGCTATTATGTCACGACTCGTCACAGGCAGGTACGTATCTAAATGATAAATGATTTTGTACACCTGTAATGGTCGGATTTTAGTGATACTTTGAATTTTGTGAAGACCTTTATTTACCATGGACCTAAAATTCTGACAAAATAAAATTATATAATTATTTGATGTGAAATATATTATTAGACACTTTCTTTTTTTATAAAAAATTGACTGAATCCTAATCACTACATACCTAGTATAAAACAAAGTCGCTTTCTCTGTCCCTATGTCCCCATGTCCATTTGTATGCTTAAATCTTTAAAACTACGCAACGGATTTTGATGCGGTTTTTTTAATAGAAAGAGTAATTCAAGAGGAAGGTTTATTTGTAATACATGTATAATATGTGCACCCGTGCGAAGCAGGGGTGCGCGGGCGGGTCGCTAGTAATATTATAAACGCGAAAGTTTGTAAGTATGGATGGATGTTTGTTACTCTTTCACGCCGGAACAGCTGAACGGATCGGGATGAAACTTGGCAGAGAGATAGATTATAGTTTGCAATAGCACATAAGCTAGTTTTTATCCCGTGGGAATACCGGGATTCAAATCTGCGCGGGTGAAACCGTGGGGCGCAACTAGTACATTATAATTATTCCAGCCTGTACCGTCCCGCAGAGGGGCAAAGGCCTCCCTACCCCTTCTGCTCTTTACGGTCTTGGGCTCTTGAAGCCTTAAGATTTTATAATACAAGAGTAAAAATTAATAAATAATATGTGGGTACGCTTGCGATAGGCACAGGATTTGGATCAGTTGAGCTATCACTAGATCGTTTGCAACGGTCTGCAGATGGCTCAACTGTTTCAAAGTATCAAGTATATTTTGTAAATATTTGTACCTGTTAATTGTAATTTTCTTTGACTTTGACTTAATGATAATTATTATTAATGCTACCTGTATATAAGTATTTACCATATTACAAGCTCTGCTTAGTTTTGGGCTAGACAGTGATTTGGAAAGTCCACTAGTATAATAATGTATGTATTTTTAGACATGTACTTGGTCGCATTGCATTGTAAATTAAAATTTCACTTATATGTTTTGATTTGAAGATAATCTAGTAAAGAATTTACTATAAAGAGCTAAATCGATTCAGAGATACCAATAAATTCTCTGATGTCGTTCCTAAAAGATTAGTGTCCAGTATGATTACTGCAGACGAAGAACCATTGAATTCAACTGGAGTGAGAGAGATGAAACATACAGCTTAGACCGCAGCCAGCAAGAGACAGCGTAGCTCGTAAACCGGTGGATGCCACTAGTAAATCCGATCTAATGCAAGCGATTCCCCGATTGCGGTCTTGAGTTAAAGTCTGGGTTTTAGAAAACAGCGGTGACCGTCGTAACGGACGCACTATAGCGAAATTATTTCTTATAGGTAATAGATTAGATTATTTTATTCGATCACAGAGGAATAAGTTTGTCCGTATCCAAATAAGTTTTAACATAAACAAAATATAGTCCTGTCGATCAAGTCAAATTTACTGTTTTGACAGTCAGCTTCTCATCTTGTTGACGTCATCAGTAGTACAAAAACAATAATGAAATAAAATAAAAATAAAAACATTTCTTAATTCAGGCTACAATTAATAGTGATAATTAAAGATAATAAGAGGATTTACAACTTTATTTCAAAATAATGTTTTAAGTTACGTCAAAATTATTCATTATTTTGTAAGCTCATTAAAAATAACCAAATACTAAAACATAATAAATAAATAAATAAATAAATAACTCTGGACAATCCACACAGCACCATCTAGCCCCAAAGTAAGCTTCACAAAGCTTGTGTTATGGGTACTAGATGACTGATATATTTAATACATTATATACTTACATAGATAGATATTTTTTATTATACATAAACACCCAGACCAACGGAACAAATTTCTGCAGATCATACACAAATTTGTTCCGAGGCGGGAATCGAACCCGCAACCTCTATAATCAATAGAGGTTTAGTTTTCTAAATACCACTAATTAACAGGCATCATCTTAGGAACCTCGGCTTATAAAATCTATCGTTCGTAGTAATGTTACAAATCGAATTATATTGGAATCTGAACTTTAGTACATTGAACGAGAATTTATATTCGTGAGACGCTAAAAGGTCAAAGGGATCGCATTGATGCAAACATTTTGTGATATGAAAATTGAGAATTTTGTTGTGAATGCTCTGGTTATAGATTCAAAACGACTGATATTTAAAAAAAAACTGGGGTTACAGTGGACGTACTTACACATGAAGCTTAAGAATACAACCGTTTTATTTCACTTTTTACCCGAGTGCCGAGATGTGTTTGGTGTGTATCTATCCATGTATGCATGTATTTATGTATCCTTCCTTCGATATTTCCTTTATTAACACGTAGTAACCAAACGGCTGGATCGATTTTGATGATTGTAGTATCAAAAGATTCGTCGCAACTTTCCAAGTGTCCTTAGAAATAAAAAAAAACAAAAAGTCACGTGGGAACGAAAGGAGGTGCGATATTCTCTCACATTAAAAAAAATCTTTTCGCTATCATAGCAATATGAGTATCAAAATCAAGAGAGTGATGAAGTGTTTTCAAAAAATGTATTAGTATTTGATTCAAAGTAAACCCTCAAAGACAAAACCAGAACTCAAAATTCGTTAAGTCACTTTAGCGAACTAGGCCATGAGTGATACTAAAATATATCATAAAACCTTCTTTATGGTCATACAAATTGTTTAGAAAAAACCGCATCAAAATCGATGAAGCCGATTCGAAGATATGAAGAGTTTTGTTATAAAAAAAATGTGATTGCTGGTATATAACCCCAAAGTGATCAAAATGAGTTATACAACCACAGGCGTCAGTAAACTGCTAGGACATAGGTACGCGAGCCTCCGATCTGTTGCCTGATGACCTGAGACTGTCTGCGAAACTTTGATTATAATCAAAGCTGCGATCATTACATTTTTATCATTCGTCAAGACTGAAGAATGGATTTCAATATTAAAAAGTACCAAATTCAAAACAATAACTTATTTACCTACCTACATATTTTTAGTTCGGGCACTCGGGATTTTTTATTGTTTATAAATCTTCTTTTTCACGGAGGTTTTTGCGTTGTAGCGTATTTGTGTTCATTTCCTTATTTACTCCAAAGATATAGTAAAAGTAGGTCATAACTTTGAAGGGTTTCGAGAATGATCCCGGAGCCTTGTCCAGCCCATGTTTTATAAGTTAGCAAGGCCGCTGTTGACGCCTCTTATCGCACTGGAATCTTTTATCGTAAATCATGAACTTTTTAAGTTTTCGTGGGCGCATTTTATAGCAAATGTAAAAACAACATCAGTTTGATGACAGTAGTTTAGAAGAAGGCTGGATGAAGCGCTGGGTGGAGAGACAAGTGTACTAAACTTGTTCAGTGTCGCACCAAAGAAGAGCCCAGTCATTATCATCATTATCATCCTGAGAAGTTCACAGCTGCGGAGATAAATTTCCAGGATGAATTATTTTGAGCCTTCGTCATCCACTTATTTACGATCTTTACAATGTTTTCAGTCCAATGTGTGAAAAGACAGTAAAGTATTTTTATTAATACTAACTAGTTAGCCTACGTAGCTCAGTTGGTAGTAGCTCTGCCTTCTGCGCCGTAGGTCGTGGGTTCGATTCCCACCGTGAACAAACATTTGTGTGATGAACATAGATGTTTGTTCTCTGTCTGGGTGTTATATAATATTATAAGTATGTATTTACAAAAAAAAGTATTATAAGTAGTATATCAGCTATCTGGTTCCCATATTACAAGCATCAGCTTAGTTTGGAGCTAGATAGTGCTGTGTGGAAAGTTCACCAATATATATTTATATATTGTTAGTTGATTGAATAAGCAGATGCCCACCTGATAAAGACGTGATACACAAACTAGAATAGGTTTATCCCCTTTGAAATGTCCTGTAGCTTGTCGTGTACAGTTTGTTTATCCCCTTTAAAATGTCCTGTGCTTGTCGTGTACAGTTTGTATAAATAAATGCAGTATTATTTCTTTATTTTAAATACAAATACATTTATTTGCCAAAAACAATTACATTACAATAGTTACTGATGGTCCCCGCACAAGGACAAGCCTGTATCGCGGGAGGCCAGGGTAAAAAAGAGCGTGATTTACTTATACAACAGTTTACATACAGATAACACAAAAAAAACAAGGCACAAGACACGAGACTAAACACAGGAGACGGATAAACAGCTAAAGAACACGACATGATGTAAAAACACAGTTAACATAGCATAAGAATGTGGGTGTAGTGTAGGTAAATAGGAGGGCATGAAAGTAGGGTTATATAGTTATTTAAAATTAATAAAATAAAAATAAAACAAAATAATCATAATAAATACAATAAATTAATACGTTGATTTAATGCATTTTGATGATAAGTGGTTAACCATCAGCCATCAGCTTTAACAGAAACATGCACAAGCCTGCGTCCATCATTTTGAGGTATACAGAATGTGCCTGTAATAGAGTACGGAAAATATATAATTTTTTATCGTTTTGTGCAAATTACAACCCGTTTTCTGGTTACCAACACGCGTATTCCCACGCTTTTTATAAATTGAAAACAACACCTACTCAACTAGAAAATACAACTCGATTTGTGTTCGTCTGGAAACTTTCCAAGGCTTGCGCAACAACAACACTCCCGAAATCACCCCGAAATTTTGGAGCGAAGACGAAAAGACAAGTTTAAAGTTGTCTTTAAGAAAAACGGTGACCGCTGTTGAACTTTAAATTTTATCATACAACATTTATTATTTTTTTATTTATTGAGATATTAACATCATAACAGGTTTTTTTATTAAGCCCTAAGGCGATGTTAAATCTAGGTACTTACTTAATATTAACTTACTACACAACACTGCTTACTTTAAATATCTCGTTTCTATAACAATCTGTGCCATTTCCAAGACTTTCGGCAGGTTTTGATAAAATATATCAACGCTGTTTTTGGACAGAATATTTAATAAGTAAATAGCGAGTGACATGGGGGCAAACTTAAGAAGGTTGGTCCTACAAGTGGGCACCTCCAGCATGGCGGGGCGGCGGCGCGTGCCCAAGTAGTCGTTGGGGGCGCGCAGCCGCAGCGCCGCCAGCACCGCCGGGAACATAAAATGTATACACGAAAAAATATATATACTCATTTTAAAGTATTCTATTAAGTATCTAATTCCCATAGCACGGCTACAAATTTAACCAAGTTTGATAGATCAATATTTAATTATAATAATTACTTCTTTACCTAGGTATAGAATAACAAGGGTGTAATGAAAAAATTGTTGATTTTACTTTTCAACAATATTCACTATCTGGTTATTGATTTATAAAATTCTTATTCTTTTACATCTATAAAAATGACAAACATCCATTTGATGAAAATTATTATTTAAATCTATTAAGATCGCTACACGAGCGCTATTTAACGGTGATGGGTTTCCAAGAAGCCATAGCTTAAATTAAACTGACTCTGCTTGAGACACTCCGAGTTGTTCCAATCATTTTAAAAGGACTTTATTCTTGAGTTGTGAAGTTCTGTGTACAAGGTTTATCAAGTTGGGGCGTTGTTCTGGTTTGGAATCGTTCTGTTTGAAAACACTATGGGGTGGATATACTGCTTAATATACTGCTTTGTTTATATATGACTCAAAGACTATAATAGGTACTCTATAGCACAGGATAGTCCTGGAGTAAGAGTTTATCGACATCATCCACAGCTAAATGGCACAACACAGCTCAACTCCACTTACTGCTGGATCTCCAAGCAAACTCGACCTCTGTGGCGCAGCGGGCGAGAGCCTGCCTGCGACGCAAGAGGTTGCGGGTTCGATTCCCGCCTTGGAACAAATTTGTGTACGATCTGCAGACATTTGTTCCGATGGTCTGGGTGTTTTCTATGTATAATAAAAAATATCTATCTATGTAAGTATATAATGTATTAAATATATCAGTTATCTAGTACCCATAACACAAGCTTTAGTAGCTTCCTTTGGGGCTAGATAGTGCTGTGTGGATTGTCCAGCATTATTTATTTATTTATTATTTAAACTAGCTGCCTTATAGATAAACTAGTTGCGCCCCGCGGTTTTACCCGCGCAGATTTAAATCCCGGTATTCCCACGGGATAAAAAGTAGCCTATGTGTTATTCCAGACTATAATATATCTCTCTGCCAAATTTCATTCAGATCCGTTCAGCCGTTTCAGCGTGAAAGAATAATACATCCATCCATCCATCTATCCATCCATCAATACTTACAAACTTTCACGTTTATAATATTAGTAGGATAAACAAAAAAGGTGGTATTACGACTTTTACCTCAAAAAAAATAGCTTCACTTCTTTAAACCCCAGACAGAAGACCCCAGAGAAAATATCTGATAGGATATTTTTGTACAAAGTATTATTCCAAATTCTATTAGGGTTTAAAAGGTGTATTTCACATTCGATTTTACTAAATAAATGCCTTTTGACTTCTCTTTGTGAAGGGCTCGTCCGGGGAAGTACTACCACCACGCCTTTTTCTGCCGCCAAGCAGCAACGCTGTGTTTCGGTTTGAAGAGTGTGGTCGCCGGTGTAATTACAGGCACATGAGGCTTAACATCTGTATGCCTCAAGTTGATGGACGCAGGGCAGTGCATCGTAGGGCACGTTCTTATTGTGCGTGACCTACGGGGCAATGTTTTGTTTATAGGTGATGGTTACCACTTAACATCAGGTGGACCATCTGCTTGTTCCATCAGCTAGTTGTATAAAAAAAAAATATAAAGTATGTGGCAGCCCTCCAACGTGAGAAATCCACTGACTTCTCACGTTGAGAAGGTGATTGAGTAATGGAGAAGGTAAGTCGATTCCAGTATATTTTTCTCCAAACTACTGTTGCGTTGAGGAGATCACTCTAAGCAATATGGCAGGTCACAAAATTAGCAAGTTTAAGTGATAAGTGGTAAGGCAGATTAGCTTGTCTGCAGCTCGAAGAATTTACAACCGCTAGGAGTTATAGGTTCTTGAACGGGGACCATACAAACTGGAAAACGAATATTGTAAGGATCGCGGGAAGAAGGGTAAAAAAAGTAGGGTGGGGTAGGGTTGTAAAGGGCTCGGAATCGTTCTTCCTGGAACTGTATAGGGGAGGCTTATGTCTAGCAGTGGACATCTCCAGCCTGTTGATGATTCAGTTTACCAAGTGTGACGTACCTTCTGCGTATTGACCTCCCTAGTGGATATGCCCATCTTCTCGTGATGCCGCAACTGCACGGGGTATATGATCTGGTAGTAGTGCGCGCCGATGTTTCGCACCAGCTCTTGGTTCTGTCTGTATTCACGCAGTAACCGCTCCACTTCACCTGGAACAAACAGATAAGAAGTTAATTAACTTGTGGACTTTAAATTACAAAATCTATTAATTATTATTAAAATGCTGGACAATCCACACAGCACCATCTAGCCCCAAAGTTAGCTACTCAAAGCTTGTGTTATGGGTACTAGATGACTGATATATTTAATACATTATATACTTACATAGATAGATATTTTTTTATTATATACATAGACAACACCCAGACCAACGGAACAAATTTCTGCAGATCGTACACAAATTTGTTCCGAGGCGGGAATCGAACCCGCAACCTCTAGCGTCGCAGGCGGACTCTCCCCAAACCATACTGCTACACAAGGTAAACCGAAATCTAATTCTCAATTTGGATAATGCGCTGATTTAAGAAAACGTCATCGATGCGATCACATTGAAGAACAAGTTCACGATGGAACTAGTACGATTTTATTATCACTGTTTGTGTGGATCGAATTTGAACCTAATAAACAAGAGAAATCAAAGAAAAAATCAAAGAATCTTGAATTAGTACCTACTTGGTACTGGGAGATCTGAAGGGATATCTACCGTGCCTGGGGATCAAAGTCGTAAAGCTGTTTCAGTTTTTTTTAAACAAGAGATATCCGTCTTCTCTTCTTTCCCATTGCACAGCAGAAACACCCTTAAAATCTATAATTTATGCTATCGCTTCTATTTATTTGCCGTCTAAAACGTCAACGGCAATAGCAACTATAAGGTTCAAAGTAATAAAGCACGATCCGTCGCTCGAGACGTAAACTTTCATTTTACGATAGTCTTAAACCCAACAATGGCCGTCTAGATTGAAACTCATTTAGGTCATAAGTGTTACACTTACGCTGTTCAGCTTCCTTTTATAGGACAAAGAATGGCTAAAGTATGGTATAAACGAGACTAGTGACTAGACCCAGTGTCTCAGGTTTTGTATCTGGGTCTTGTATCATTGGGTTCGAGATTGGGCGAGAATATGCAAGAGTGTTACAGTTTTCAATAAAACCAGTAAATAAACATGTACAGATACAGACAAAAGTGGATATCAGCTATTACAAGGCATTTTCTTTGGTAACCAATAAGAAATGGAAGCTTATAGTATGGAAATACTCATAGTTCAAATCAAACGATGTTCTGAAATATAGTTTTAGCATTTTGATCGGTTTACATTATCTCAGTTTTCAAATTCAGAATATGCATTTATGATAATGGTTATGATTTTATTAGTTATTGTAATAATAATAATTTATTTATTTATTCAGACAATTTCTGGTTCATATTTTGTTAGTAAACTTACAGGCTAACTTATATTTACTGTGTACAATACAAGCAGGAAACCAGGTATACAAAATACAAGCAATGTGTGGCTGATGAGTTTTGTTAGAGCCTTTAGATATGTGTTTCATAATCAAGCTAGTTTATGTGCTTGTACACAAGGATACGTATTAAGCTATACACTGTTTGCTTTTATGTCCTTGTAGTAAGCGTCATTTTTCTTTGGCCTTGTGAAATTTGATCTGTACCTGTGTGTATACGCTTGTGTAAGAGTGAAATTGCGGGCAATTCTGGATACATTTCTATGCTACATTTGTATCTAATCTAAATCTAGCACCTTTAAATAATGTTTGCCATAAAATAAATCATTGTACAGGTTCATAACGAAATATACAGTTTTACCTTTAATTAGAGCACCGGTGGTCTAGTGGGAGTGACCCCGCCTTCCGATCGTAAGGTCGCAGGTTCGAATCCGGTCGTGCACCAATGGATTTTTCTATCGAAAAATTTATGTGCGCAATGCCAGTGCTCTTAAACGGTGAAGGAAAACATCGTGAGGAAACCAGTTAGTATTCTAACAGCGGCGATGGGCTTGCAACCTGTCACGTATGGAATACTAACTACTGCAAAATGTGGGTATGTGCCAAATGTAATGCTTGGACGTACCTCTGACTACCCCCCTTAGACATCCTCAAAGAATCTTGAATTAGTACCTACTTGGTACTGGGAGATCTGAAGGGATATCTAACGTGCCTGGGGATCGAAGTCGTGAAGCTGTTTCAGTTTCAGTTTTTAATTAGATAACTTCAATCCAATTTTCGGTCTAAAGCCACATAGATCCACCACTTTGTCGGCGATAAGGCGACGTAGAGCCTAACTAAATGAGCCACAAAAAAATCTTATCTAAAAGTCGATAAACCAACTTCAGTAACATTCTTACAACGCAAGGTGGGCCCCAACTTTGAGACGCGAAGCTTTAAAATTTTATCCTTAGGACCTTCGATTTTATAGCTATCGATCAGCGACTCAATGGGTGCGATAGTGGATACCGTCAATGCATCCCGACGATAGTGACCACATCTTTATGGATTCTTTGTAACCGTTTGAATGGATACTGGATAGTTTGCTTCTTTTTAGCTTGCTTCTTTGATATTTTTTCAAGCAACGGAACTACGAAGTAGGTTTCGGTTTATAAATCTTTATTTCTCATACAGAATTACAATAATTCACTTACATGAGAACCAGTTTGGTAACAAAATTTAACGTACAGTTACAAGACGAAAGTAAAATCTAGTAAGTAAACAAATACAAAACTGATAAAATGTGGGTAGCGTTACATAATAACATAACACAGATCCGAAACAAGGTCTAGGCAAGTGACAAATATGAAAACATGAAATGAATTTTATAAATGCGGCATTTGTCTCGCATGATGCAATTCTTCAAAGATCTACTCTATCTATCATCCCTTCGGTGGATTTACCGATGTAAAACTACGCAATAATCTGTAAACATTAATAATACACACACACACAGCTTCACGACTTTGATCCCCAGGCACGGTAGATATCCCTTCAGATCTCCCAGTACCAAGTAGGTACTAATTCAAGATTCTTTGAGGATGTCTAAGGGGGGTAGTCAGAGGTACGTCCAAACATTACATTTGGCACATACCCACATTTTGCAGTAGTTAGTATTCCATACGTGACAGGTTGCAAGCCCATCGCCGCTGTTAGAATACTAACTGGTTTCCTCACGATGTTTTCCTTCACCGTTTAAGAGCACTGGCATTGCGCACATAAATTTTTCGATAGAAAAATCCATTGGTGCACGACCGGATTCGAACCTGCGACCTTACGGTCGGAAGGCGGTGTCACTCCCACTAGACCACCGGTGCTCTTTCACACATTAATAATATCAGCTCATAATAAAGGCAATCGAACGGCTTATAGGAAAACTTAGGTAATAATGATGTGAATGTTTCGAACTAATTTGGGCGTCGACGTGTGTAATAACTTGTGTGATTGGCAGCGCATGATAGGTCTTCATGAGTGGTATTATGCAGAATAAGTACCTGTCAAACTGTATAATGAGCTAACTAATAAGCTCATTAAATTGTTGAAATTTGGTTTTTACGCACATTTATCCTAACTAATATTATAAATGCGAAAGTAATTCTGTCTGTCTGTCTGTCTGTCTGTCTGTCTGTTACGCTTTCCCGCTTGAACCTCTCAACCGATTTTGATGAAATTTGGCACAGACAACCTTTAGACCCTGAGAAAGGACATAGGCTACCTTTTATTGCGAAAAGTACGCAGACGAAGTCGCGGGCACCAGCTAGTAATAAATAAAGTAAATATAAATGTTGGTGGACATTTCACACATCACTATCTAACCCCATATTTTTGGTATTTCAAATAGTTGATGAAACAAAGAACCACCAGTACGTATAAACATTACAATAATTTTGTACACATAGGGGTAGGCAGAGACCACAGATTTCCACTTGCTACGATCCTTACATACCTCTTTCGCTTCATTCACTCTCATAACATTTCTCATACATTCTCGTCGGTTTAGGGGTTAATAATTTTGTAGACATTTAAATTGTGAATTGTGGGTATGTGCCAAATGTAATGTTTGGACGTACCTCTGACTACCCCCCTTAGACATCCTCAAAGAATCTTGAATTAGTACCTATTTGGTACTGGGAGATCTGAAGGGATATCTACCGTACCTGGGGATCAAAGTCGTGAAGCTGTTTCAGTTTCAGTTTAAATTGTGAAAAAAGTAAATAGAATCCTACGGGGCAGTCAACGCCCCAAGATTTGTTGCTGTCTATGAGCGACGGTAACCACTTACCATCAGGTGGGCCGTAAGCCCATTTATATGCCATTTAAATAAAAACATTAAAATAAGGGGAAGACCTCGGTGGACGTACCTAGATCAGATAGCAGACGTGCTAGAGAAAGGCCAGGTCAAGAGTACCCTAAACCGACGAGCATGTATGAAGAACGTTATGAGAATGAATGAATCGAAAGAGGTATGTCGGGATCGTAGCCAGTGGAAATCCGTGGTCTCTGCCTACCCCGATGGAAAATAGGCGTGATTTTTGTATGTATGTATGTATGTAAATAAAAACAATGTTAGCAGCGCTATCTATCCATCTATAGCTCTACATTTTCAATACTCTTGAGCATCTTGTGTTTCGAGAAGGACAGTCGACGCTAGAGCTAGGAGTCAGCGGTAATGCGGGTACATTCGACCTCAATCTGATTAGACCACAAGATGGCAGCACGCTCTCGCTTACGCTCCAGATCCACGCCACAATGTGCCAGCCACTGTCCCGAATTGCGATCCCAGACTTTACTCACGCCCTGATTGTTCGCGCTGTGCCTTTCAAACTCACGTTGTGATGACTTGTTATTGTGCCTCCGATGTTTTTTGATATTTTATCTTTTTGAACATTTCATTTTTGAGATTATGTCGCTCGGGCTTTGTTTGGATTAAACATTGTGGTTTTATTTGTGCAATGGCGCCAAGTTCGGATTAAAATGTTCCAGCGTTTGTAACGAAATTCAACAGGAAAATCAACAGGCAACGGTTGATGTAAATCTTGCCTAATGTAGAATTTTGTTTTATATAGTATTCTTGATTTATATGTATGGTGTGCTGATAGTCTTCCTTAAACTAATAAATAAATAAATCTAACGTCTGGATTATTTCAAATTATAAAGTAAATTACATTTACCTAAAACTAAAAACCTTAAAATAATTATAATACAATAACCATAATAACTAAAACATATTATTAAGGCTCCGGTGACAGCGGCTCGCAATTTCGAGGTGCGATTGGCTATTATTTCATTTTATTTCATTTCGGGGAGGTTGTTTGAAAGAATAACTCTAAAGAAACACGCATAAATACTGTTTGAACACAAATAATACAATAATATAAGGGAAACATGCCCGAATCAGAAATCATTTTGGTATTAGTATGTTTGGTCTTACGTTTACCTAATACCAAAATGATTTCTGACTCAAGCACATTTCCCTTATATTATTGTATTATTTGTGTTCGAACAGTATTTATGCGTGTTTCTTTAGAGTTACTCTTTCAAACAACCTCCCCGAAATGAAATAAAATGAAATAATAGCCAATCGCACATCGGAATTGCGAGCCGCTGTCACCGGACCCTTAAAAGGAGTCCCTTTATGCAAGGTATTTCAATTTGTATTGTAACATGCGGACATTATTTTATGTCACTTTTCATGTCCATGCTTGTATAGGTACCACGGTACCACAGAAATAAAATTGTAATTTTGTAATTTGGTTGGTTTACGTCAAAATTGAGTGGTTAAACTTTAAAGCAATATACCAAGCTATTTAAACAATATCGATTACTTGAAAACTAATTCCGACGACGCGTTTGGTAATTATCAAACAGCTGAGTTTCCAAGTTGGCACAGTTTGCGTGCCTGCTATTAATCATTACTTATGAACACTGCTAATTTATAGGTCCTAGTTCATATTGGAAATCAAATGTCGGATGAACTCTAGTTGGTACTATGACGCTAGTACCACTTGCGTATGACTGTTCCACAATTTTTTTACAATTTTCCATCAAATCATGTTAGGTTCATCAAATCATCACAATTGTAAAAGTTTTATCTAATTTAAAGTTAATCTATTTAAGTTAAATCTCTAATTAATCTCTAATTCTAAGTCTAATTTAAGTTTAATCTATTTTTTTTTTGTTTTTGCCAGAAATTATTTTTAACAAGGATTTGACAACTCAATTAAAATAAACCTTCGTATGTTTATCCACCACTCTATCTACGCCCACTTGTTAAACAGTATGTGTAGGTAATTTCTGTTTTCTCATTCCTACAAATATGTTTGCAAATGCTTTGCAATCTTATCATCTGAGAACTTGTACAAAACAAGTATTTCTTTCGAACTTTGATTACATTCTGAGTTGTTCTTGAAGCTACCAGTTTGTTTAAAATTAGGGGCCAAACTTGATGATTAGTTAGGGTTCAAATGCAAAAGGGTTTTGTTTACTGAATTCGTTTGGGCTACGCCCAAAACAGTGAAACTTTTACTATTACGTAAGCAATTAGCAAGCGTTTAACGCGGCAGTTTAAATGTTTGCATTGTAATATTTATTCAACACACAGTATCTAACCTATTTTTAGAAAACACTTTCCTTATATAGGGGAAGCAGGGGTAATGGCGATCATGTCGGGTAATACCGCTCACACCAATAATTTATTAAATAAGATGCCTTAAAAGTTAAAACACAGCGAGCACACTGCAGCGCAGGGGTTGTAACGCTTGAGCACACTGAGAAAAATGTAAAGCTGAAAGTGCCGTCATTACGATCGATTTCGTAGGTTTGAAGGCTAAAAACCGACCAACAGTAATAACCAACATAAACGCCTTCTAGGCAGAAGACGTTATACGATTTACAGGGTAAGTAAATTTAAAAAGAAGGTATACCATGAATAAGTTTCTCCAAACTACGATTTATTCTTAGTATTGAACATATTAGCCGTAACATATCTACGATAAATTCGGTAAATCAGTTAAAGATCGAGGTACTGACGGCGGCATTCAACTTCTGGTAAGGCGAAAAATAAGCAAGGTAGCTCAGCAAACACGCAAATCTTTCCAAAGGCAATATTCGACGCATCTCAAGTCAGCAACGCCTTCTCGTAAGGCGTTTTATACCGTATTATATATAATAATAATACCTAACGTTCAACAATGTGGCATATTGTACGTACCAGCCGTACAAGAGCAGTGCTTAGTGGATAGGTAGCTACTGTAGCTAGCCGTAGCCCTTAGCCAGTGGCTACTAGCCACTAGCCAAGGAATATAATAATACTCTGACGAGAGTTACTAGCTATGCTACCTACTGGGTAGATAGACAACAGCCAAGGTAGCTAGCTAGACTAGCTAGCGCACTAGCTTTGCTATTAGCGATAGCGAGTGGTGGTGAAATAACCCAATGACATACTAACACATCTTTTCACATGTTTTATACATCTCATTGATTTACGAAATATACAGTAAAGTGCGGCCTTATACATATTTCCCGTGCGTTTTCGTCAGCGCGATCTAGGATTGTACCTTTTTGGTACCTTTTTGGCTTTTAAACTTTTTATAAAAACGGATAATGCCTTCTTTACGGCAACAAATGCCTTCTTTACGGCAACATACGCCGAAAATTTACCGCCGGAAGCGAATAGTGTTTTTAACCGTCAGCACTGCGTTATTAACAAGATAAGATTCAATTCCTAAAACGCTTTACCATAAAGTTGATTTGGTTGTTTTGCGACCAGCTAATAGACGGTATCGTTTTAACGTATTCACTTAGTTATGTCAAAACGAAGGTAATTGTACAAACTCGCCCTACGTAATTACATTATAACCGTGTAAGACTTTATTAACCTTACGCCAGAATTTCATTTTTCTCAGTGCAGGCAGAGTATCTAAACCTCCAACCTAACATAAGACAAATGAAAAAAATCAAAAGAGCATTTTTCTCTCAGGTGATCGGCATTCCCCCATCTTCCCGTAATCTTGAGTAGATGCTTGATACTTACCCTCATACTATAAAGTGGTGCTTAAATTTAGATATGTTTAATGTAATATTTCTGTCTCTGTTTGCCATTACGTTTTGGTAAGAGATGTCAATAGTTTAAGCATATATCTTTTGACAGTTTTTTGTTGTAAGGCTGTTATAGTTTAGAGAGAATTGAAACACTTGCGCCTTTTGAGAGGAACTTATAAATGGATAGTTGGCACCAAGGAATATAGACTTGTATTCAAATTCCTTGGTTGGCACAGGCAGCGAGAAAACAGAAATTTTACCGAAATACTAAGAGAACCCCGTGCTTGTTGATCCATCATTAAATTACATATTCTTTTAAGATTGAATTAATAATAAATAAATAATAATAAATAATGCTGGACAATCCACACAACACTATCTAGCCCCAAACTAAGCTATTCAAAGCTTGTGTTATGGGTACTAGATAACTGATATATTTAATACATTATATACTTACATAGATAGATATTTTTTATTATACATAGAGAACACCCAGACCATCGGAACAAATTTCTGCAGATCGTACACAAATTTGTTCCAACTAAGGCGGGAATCGAACCCGCAACCTCTTGCGTCGCAGGCAGGCTCTCGCCCGCTGCGCCACAGAGGTTGTCAATTTTAATATCTTTATTTTATCTTTGAATATCTTACATATAAAAATATGCGTAAGTAATTTGAATCTGATTTAACATAACATCCTAATTATAATTTAACATCTGAGTGTATAAATTTCAATATTATTTTATTATCAGTACATTTAACTGGCACAATAAAGAACAACCTCAATCTTTATACCTAATTATTCAAAAGTAAAGCTGAATAGGTATATTCGTAACACGCTGTCAAATCCTACATCGTTATTGAAGCAATACATCAAAAGATACAACCAACTAAACCATAGAAGTTAAATTTCAACGCTACCTACACCCGTGACCAATTAAACCTGAGCTTTTATAACCCATTACAAACGGTAAACGTAACACATTTTGCTACAGTGGTTGCTTCTCACAGGTCTTGTTTAGCCGGTCGTCGTTCACCGAAAACTCCACGCGAAGATAGACGTATGTATTTTATAAACCACCTGCTTAACTTAATTAAGTCGCGTAAGGGTTTTTGTTTGTTTGGCAACCTCGCCTTAAAATGCACGCTCTTTAGTCACTCGTTTGATGAATGTTTTATGATGAGTTTGGGAAAGGAAATTGTACTCGCACCATCGGCATAATTACAGTATCTCTCGAAATGAGACTTCTAAATTTAACTAGAACATTAATAACTCGGTATATTAAGATAATTAAACGGTGAAGGAAAACATCGTGAGGAAACCAATTAGTATTCTAACAGCGGCGGTGGGCTTGCATTCTGTTACGTATGGAATACTTACTACTGCAAAATGTGTGTATGTGCCAAATGTAATGTGGCGTAGGTACCTCTGACTACCCCCTTAGACGTCCTCAAAGAATCTTGAGTTAGTGCTTGGTACTAAGGAATCTAGAAAGAAGTAACCCCGCCTTCTGATCGTAAGGTCGCAGGTTCGAATCCGGTCCTGCAACAATGGATTTTTCTATAGAAAAAAAAAAGCGCAATGCCAGTGCCCCTGCTATAGTTTGGATCTAGATATAATCTAGATTATTTTATTTCATACAAATTGAACCAAAAAGCATAGCCGACCACTGTCACACCACAAACGCTGCTGTAATTCGATTTATTTGATACGGGTATTGGCGCTATCTTCCCAGCACACTAAAACCACAACGCAACAAAAATGTACATAGCGCAATGGAGTATTGTATTAAATTTATCAGCACTAACAAATCCACCCCTAGATGAATAGATGTTTCTTAATTTGTTACACTTATAATATCTAGCATTGAAATGAGTTGGTTTATTAGAGATAGAGGTCGCGTCATACAACGCTGGAAAAGTAAAGATGTGTTTGTGCATATAAAATACTCACGCCACCACAACCCCTCCCCCTCCTTTTAAGGGTTCTTTTTACGTGACGCGACCTGCATACATAACACATAATGGTTAAATTTTATCGTAACTTTTTTGATTACTAAAATTTGTTAAGACATGATTGCAAACGATTCTATATGTTTGTGTATAGATATTATGATAAAATCCATCATATTTTTTTTAGATTATGCCCAGAATACAATGAAGTGGAAACATCTTATTGGCCATACTACGAGTATGTATATGAGAATCTAAAATTTATTAAAATATGTAGTTGTACATCGCTTTAAAAAAGCGTGTATGCAGTGATTTTTTTTTAATCTTTGTGATTTTCTTAAGTAAACACTATAAATCTAATAAAAATATTTAATTCTTTCTCATAATCTAGGTTCTTATTATACCTACAACAAACAAAACATCTATATGTTTTGATTTGAAAATTTTGATTCAGCTCGACTTGTGCCATTATTCAACGGGTTGGTTTCTTTTCAAAAGTATTTTACATAAACATTGATTTGCTCTTAAATACAAACTATTTATATAGCGTGTGATTCAGTGTATTCGTTTACCGCTAGCCGGATGTGATTTAATTTTGCGGTATTCCAATTGCATCATCAATTAATTTAGTCTGTAATATATATTTGCCGTAAAATATGTTATTTGAATATTGAAATGGAACAACAGACATTGGATCTGTTTTTAAAACGGCGTGGTAAATCAGTTTGAATTGTTTCTTATAATGTTACTGAAATCTAGCTTATTGGCTTAGTGGCCCAACTAATGATAAGTGGTCCTCCATTGCCTCGTAAGTCACACAGCGATGGGAACTTTTGACGACCTCAGTGGCGCAGCGGGCGAGAGTCCGCCTGCGATGCAAGAGGTTGCGGGTTGGATTCCCGCCTCGGAACAAATTTGTGTACGATATGCAGAAATTTGTTCCGTTGGTCTGGGTGTTTAACTGTTTATGTATAATAATAAAATATCTATCTATGTAAGTATTTAATGTATTAAATATATTAGTCATCTAGTACCCATAACACAAGCTGGCAGCTTACTTTGGGGCTAGATGGTGCTGTGTGGATAGTCCAGCATTATTTATTTATTTAACCTGCCTGACGTCCTTTAACTTGAGGCATACACAGACACATGTAATTTCACCGGCAACGTACTACATCCAGTCGCAGAAAATAATTTAAATACCAAAAAGTGTCTATAAGTCTTGATCAAGTCATCAAACTTATTAGTGGTTGAGTTTTTAACCGTTTTTTATAGCAAATGACCATAATTTATGTAAAGCAACACTATTCGTCGCGTTCACGATGTTACGTGTGAGTAATAAAGTGCTAACCGCTCATAAAAGCTGCGAGATTGGACGAAACATGAACGCAATGCTGGCAACATATCATCGGACGCGCTATGAGGCGGACCAACTGGACTAGAAATTATGTAGCATGTAATCAAATAATGCGGTTATAATATGACTAGATATCATTTAAATTCATAAGCAAAGAGTTGATCCTCGCTAATGTAACATTTAGTGTTTTCCTTTTTCATCGGAATAAATGACTTTATTGCCAATTCTACCAAGAGAAGTGAAAAAAACTGAAAAACTGAAACAGCTTCACGACTTTGATCCCCAGGCGCGGTAGATATCCCTTCAGATCTCCCAGTACCAAGTAGGTACTAATTCAAAATTCTTTGAGGATGTCTAAGGAGGGTAGTCAGAGGTACGTCCAACAATTACATTTGGCACATACCCACATTTTGCAGTAGTTAGTATTCCATACGTGACAGGTTGCAAGCCCATCGCCGCTGTTAGAATACTAACTGGTTTCCTCACGATGTTTTCCTTCACCGTTTAAGAGCACTGGCATTGCGCACATAAATTTTTCGATAGAAAAATCCATTGGTGCACGACCGGATTCGAACCTGCGACCTTACGATCGGAAGGCGGGGTCACTCCCACTAGACCACCGGTGCTCTTGAGAAAGAGAAGTGAGACACTGTAAAATTCAATAGGTAATCATTAACTTTGGTAGACATTTTACACACCACTATCAAGCCTTACTTTCTTGTAAAATACAGGATAGGTCTTTTCGAATCCAAATTACCAATATTAGGAATGCACAAAATTAAATGCTTGTGACTCAAATTTCGCCGTATCACCGAGACTGAAAGAGATAGGAGTGAATATGTAGGTATTTCGTAGTACATGGAAAATACATAGAAAGAATACGTCAATCCGCTCAGCTTCCATCCCCGCTGCAAATAGGTCCCCACATTCTTAGCGCCCGAGGCGGCACGTAGATGACAGGTGCATTATGCATGCCACTGCATTTAGATGCTGGGTACCGAGCACACTCGCCACAGCCTGATAAAATAATGTCTTCAGCGCGTATTATACTAGCAAACACTTGGAAAGCATCTAAGTGTTTTTAGTATATTTGCTTATTGTAAAATGATCGAAAAGCATTTCCGGCAAATAGGTAAGTTCAATCGCCTTACCCAAGGTGGCTTAGATTTTTATTCAGTTTTTTATGTGTGTATGTTTTACTGTATATTTTTTTAGATTTTATATAATAACTAGCTGATCCCGCGGCTTTGCTCACGCTCGTTTACTTTGAAAATTTCATACAAACTTTCATCCCTTATTTTATCCCCTTGGGGGTAGAATTGATCAAAACCCTTTCTTAGCGAATGCTTACGTCATAACATCTACCTGCATGCCAAATTTCAGCCCGATCCGTCCAGTGGTTTGGGCTGTGCGTTGATAGATCACTATGTCAGTCAGTCAGTCAGTCACCTTTGAGTTATATATATTTAGATAATTATATACTTTTTAAATAATTTATTATTAACATTATTTCTGTTAACTGCTACTACTATTAGCTATAAATACTACTAGATCGTTCACATCGATCTGCTGATACTTAGTGGCTTCATCTGTAAGTCGTTTGCAAATCCTTGTATTTGGTTTTATTTTGGTTTTGGTAGTCTTGTTTTTAGTTAGTTTAGACCTAAAGATGTAGAGTTTATTATCTACACTAATATTATATAGAGGAAACTTTTTATTTTTGTATGTCTATCACCGAAAGCTACATTTATCCCTGAGAAACATTGGCTGCATTTATCGCCGTGGTCGTGGATATTATATTTTCAAAAATATGTAATTGCGCGAGCGAGATAGCGGTGCGCCGTATGCTGCCCCTTAATAATAAGGGTATTTTAAAACTGTCCGCTACATGAACGGCAGCGCCCGCTCGCCCGAAGCAGCGCGCAGATGACACGTGCATTATGCATGCGCTGCATTTAGCGATAGAGGAATGAGCAGGGCTGCGGATCACTAAGCCTGTGGGAATTTACCATCTAAATCAACTTTACAAGTACTACTAAGGAATGGTAAATATACAAAGCTAAATCTTGCAGTAAGAAGAAAAGTTTCCTAACTGGCCTAACGGATTTAGTAAAGTAGTATGTATAGAATTTTCTTTTTTGTGTTGGTCAATAAATATTATCTTCAAGGCAAGAGAGAATTCAAGGCAAGAAGACACGTATTCAGTCTTCTAGACCCTTCTGCTCCATCGTCGGCTACATCGTCGCTTACCATCAGGTGAGATTGTGGCCAAAAGAAAGTCTATCGAATATAAAAAAAAACATATTTCTTTATTTTTTTCCTTCTCCATTCACCGACCTGATGATATAGGTTTGCATACGAGTATAGCCTGTACATCGTGTACAGGCTATATGCAAAAGAAACCGCAGGAAAACGCTAGTGTACTAAGCGAGGTAGCAGCCCTATGACACAACAGAGGCACGCATGAAGCCCGATATTGTTGTGGATGCGCCTCTCGGTTAGAAAATGACGCTAATGTATTTCTATGACGGATGTATCCATGCAATTATTTTATTTTCAAAAGGCATTTTTTATAAAATCTGAAAGACCACTTTGAAACGTCTTTAGGCTAGATGACCCAAGCTAATATTATGCTTGAAGTTGATGTACGCAGGGCAGTACATCGTAGGACACGTTTCTATCGTGCGTGACTTACGAGGAAATGGTTTTATGCTGCGTTTTCACTCAGCTCATGTCCGTGGCAACGCGAACTTCAAAGCTCTCACTATCTCGCTCTCTCGCATTGCCTTTCACACATTACACATACACACAAATACAAAAATAACAAAAAATAATGTACACTAAACTACCTCCATAGAGTAGTCACACTACCATGCCTACACTAAACCATGGGAGTTTTTAGAAATTAAATTAAATATTTAGGCAATTTTCAACCCATTACTTGTATTATTTTATTTAAAACAGCCCATTGCTGCTTATTGAACATTCCAACTCCCCGGCAGCCTCTGTGAGTGACAAGTTAAAAATACCCTAACAAGGCTCCAACCACTTATACACGCATGGAGCTGCACTTTGTGGCTTAATCCATAAATAAACAGATTAACTTTAGATTTTCATATTCTGTTCGTCGTGTGTTGTAAATGTGAACCAAATACATATACTTTGTTGAAGTTTTAAGAATAAAACATTTTTGGCAGACTAGAATGCTCCATACAAAATTCTGACAACCCTTTTATGTATGTCATTTGATTATTATGGACTTTGCCTTTTTTACAAAAAAAAAACAAACAAGACAATGCACGTGCATGTAGAAACAAAGATGAACACATAGCTGCATGTTGGATGCCAAAAAGCGACGGCATAATGTAAACCCTATTAAAATATACGATGGCAATATATAACACGCTAAGAGGCAATCTTTTTCTGGCCGTGAAACTAGTTTCTTTAACAGTGTGATGAAAGGATTAAAAGTGCCTCAAAGAGGAAATCACGACTGTTTTTGAGCTCACGATCTTAGGATCGGACGGCGAGGACGATATCCATCCGCTATCCAACCACTAGCACCAGTGCTGCTAAAAAGCGATAGCATACAGGCTTATGGGGACGTAGCCCAAGAAAGTTCACGCCGCGGTTCAAAGTTACGCGGTGACTTGCCAGTTAAAAGTTGAATTGCTGGCGTCTGGCGGCTTCTTCTTGTTTAATGAAGTGTTTATTGTAATAATACTTCTGTAGTGATCTTGTATGTGTCGCCCTATCCGATGGACTGACGACATTGTTAGGATTGCGGGTAGTCGGTGGATGCAAAGGGCTCAGAATCGTTCTTCCTGGAAACGGATAGGGGAGGCCTATGTCCAGCAGTGGACTTCTGTAGGCTGATGATGATGATGATGAGTGCTCTCAAACGGTGTAAGAAAACACCGTGAGGAAACCAGTTAGTACCAGCGATGGGCTTCAAACCTGCTTGACAGTCTTCACAGCTCCGTTGGTAGTAGCTCTGCCTTGTGTGCCGTAGGTCGTGGGTTCGATTCAGCGGGAACAAACATTTGTGTGATGATGAACTTAGATGTTTTTTCACCTTTTTTTTGTTAATATTTACAAAAAAAACGTATACAATACAGTATATCAGCTATTTAAAATAAAAAATGAATCTATATAACTATAAGAATCAAAGTCCTGATTGACTGACTGACATATAGACAACGCACAGCCTAAACCGCTGGTCGTAAGACATGAAATTTGAGGAGTACATAGTTCTTACAGCGTAAACGTGTATTAAGAAGGGATTTTTCAAAATTCAACCCCTAAGGGTGTAAAAAGGGTTGAAAACGTTTGTATGAAAAATCGTATTCTTTTAACCTAGGAACTTGAAACTTAGAGGACATAATATACTCCAAAGTCAATAATTAAGTTTTTCATTTTTAGTTTTTAAGAATTACCCCCAAAAAGGGTGCAAAGGGGTGTTGTAGTTTGTATGGGAGTTTTTTAACGAGTGGTTCAATTGATTTCAAACTAGGAGTAAATATACTTCTAAATAAATAATTAAATGTAAACTACCCTTAATAAGGGTGCAAAGGGAGGTCAAAGTTTGTACGAGAATTTTGTTACGCGTAGTGCGATTGACTTGAAACTAAAAGTAGATAAATAACAAAAAATATACTAATGTAGGGTTTTATCTCGGGTGGAATGCGCGAGTGGCATCAGAGGCGCAGCGGTGGCGGCGAAGCGCGGGGCGGGGCCCTTAGCGGGCCTAGCTGGGACTTGGACCGCGCTGTATCTAAGTACTTATAGGCGCAAAAGTACTAATATGCGCGGGTGAAATCGCGGGGTGCAGCTAGTAAATAAATAATGCTGGACCATCCACACAGCACAATCTAGCCCCAAAGTAAGCTATTCAAAGCTTGTGTTACGGGTACTAGATATCTGATATATTTAATACATTATATACTTACATAGATAGATAGATATATTGTTATTTAATTATATATATATATTGCTTAAAGAGCACCGGTGGTCTAGTGGGAGTGACCCCGCCTTTCGATCGTAAGGTCGCAGGTTCGAATCCGGTCGTGCACCAATGGATTTTTCTATCGAAAAATTTAAGTGCGCAATGACAGTGCTCTTAAACGGTGAAGGAAAACATCGTGAGGAAACCAGTTAGTATTCTATCAGCGGCGATGGGCTTGCAACCTGTCACGTATGGAGTACTAACTACTGCAAAAATGTGGGTATGTGCTAAATGTAATGTTTGGACGTACCTTTGAGGATGTCTAATGGGGTACCCTTAGACATCCTCAAAGAATCTTGAATTAGTACCTACTTGGTACTGGGAGATCTGAAGGGATATCTACCGTGCCTGGGGATCAAAGTCGTGAAGCTGTTTCAGTTGTTTTTTTTTTCATATATTGCTTGTTTTACATAGATAGATATATTGCTATTTGTTTCTCATATCATAAGCTTTGGCTTTGTTTGGGGCGAGATAGTGCTGTGTGGAATGTCCATCAATATTCAAAACCAAATATGTTCCTTTATTTTGGAACAAAAACAAGGCACAATAATATAAAGAAAACGATAACTGTAGTAAATGACTAACGGAATAAATTATGTATTGGTTTGCCTGTTAACATATTAATTCAACAGTAACTGAATTAATGCTTTTCTCGAATGCAAATCTGATCAGAGTAAATCAATTTGATCATGCTATTACACCATACATTAGTACCATCTACCTGGAGTGCCTCATAAATATTCAAACTATAATAGTAGCTATTACAACGCAATAAGGTTTCTAACTATAATATGTTAAGACACTCATCACCTCAAGCCGATTATAAATTAGGTACAAATTTGCGGTGGAACAAATGATAGCTCGTAGCAGGTCTACGTCGTAGCACAACTCGTAGCATGGCGTAGCAACTAAATCACACAGGGTGTTCGGATTTATTGATTTCGTGAGCGCTCCCCTAAGCTATTGAGATGCTAATACAGTTTCGCATGCGGGATAAACATCCTTATCGCGGCCGCATAACGTCTGTATTCGGTTGCAGTGCCGTGATGAGTCAATGAAAGCTTCCTGAATAAATTGTTGTGTATTTACCGCGTGACATGACAGCCTCTCATGGCAATTTATGATGAGTCGGCATGTAAGTTAATGATGTTGCGGATAGCAAAATATTTATTTTTCTGTGTCATTTGAGTGGATTGCCTTTCGGAATCATTTGGGCAACCAATGTGTCCCGAGTTCATAGAAGTATGTCCGAGGACTTTTTGGTGTAATAAATTACAATATGTTAGAACCATCATCACTTTTGTTTTTTTTTGTTCAGGTATATTTATCACCGATGATTTAATGTGTAATTCTACTTTTAATTATTTAAAAACTAGCGACCCGCCCGCGCGCCCCTGCTTCGCACGGGTATATTCAGTATATTTATTGCATTATTATGTATGTATGTATGTAGATTTTACATTGTCAGGCCTTATGACTAAATAATGTTAGATCAATACATAATGTACCCCGTTAGGGTGTTGCAATAGAGAGGAGCGGACCAATATGAACAATCATCCAAATTTATTAATCGCTAAAGACATGCATCATTTAAGTATTCTTCTAGTGTATAATATGATTTTTGTAATAGTATATCCTTTAGGTGGTGGTGGGTGCACATATCATGCATGTATTATAAATATAAACCTTCCTCTTAAATCACTCTATCTATTAAAAAAACCGCATCAAAATCCGTTGCGTAGTTTTAAATATTTAAGCATACATAGGGACAGAGAAAGCGACTTTGTTTTATACTATTTAGTGATACTTAATGTGTCAAAGATTTTATAATGTCGTAAAAGTTAATAAGTACCGTAGTAGCATGTCCTTATGTTATTTGTAGAGTGTGATTGGACTCCGATGTTGCAGTTGGTAGCGTAGCCCCGTATCGGAAGGTCGCGGGTTCAAATCTCGCTCGGAGAGTAACTTATGGGACTTTGTACAATCTTTGTGATTTCCTTAAGTGTATAGTAAACACTATTAAACTAATAAAAAATACCTAATGTGCGGTACAAAATATGTCACAAATAACAAACGATTCGTATTCCCATTTCGAGTATCACGGCAGTATGCGGCATCGACAATTCGCTGCGAAGCGTGTTGTCGTGCTGCAAGACAATTTGTTACAACAGATTGTACAGTCAACGACGGAAATAGACAAACATTTATCATTTTATTTGACTTGATTATTTGATCACTCACAGAATTAATTTAATTTGTGGTCGCCGGTGTAATTACAGGCACATGAGGCTTAACATCTGTATGCCTCAAGTTGATGGACGCAGGGCAGTGCATCGTAGGGCACGTTCCTATTGTGCGTGACCTACGGGGCAATGTTTTGTTTATAGGTGATGGTTACCACTTAACATCAGGTGGGCCATCTGCTTGTTCCATCAGCTAGTTGTATAAAAAAAAAAAATTACACAAGAAATAATGAAAAATAGGAGTATGGCGTTTGAAAGTAGACATTTGGCTTGGCATGCGCTGTAGATTTATTTCATGGCTGCAAAATTCAAGGGTTTGTTATTATTACAGACCTTATGACGTCGCATTTACAAGCACAAACACGAAATACCTATGTGCTTCAGTATTTCCTTGTTTTTTTTAATAGAATAGAAAACTCTGTACTGCACACCACAAGGACAATAACAAATTTTAAGTTCAAAAGTTTAGTGAAGTACAATGGGTGACCTTATCGCTAAAAGCTTAAATTTTAGCTTTGATCTTCTGTTTTAGATTTTTTTTGTTATGTTGTGTGTGTTTTAGCAACTATCAATCTCACACATTCTTGGACAATCTCACCATTGAGACAATATGCAAATACAATGCTTACCACTGTCATGGATGTAAAATTGAGGCAAACAATTTACTAGTTTCAAAATCAACAAGGGTCCGTTCAATTGTATTGGTCCATGTCAGATTCGCTGTTGACTGTACATTGCATTGTACGCAAGGCAGCACAAGGGCAGTCGCCGGAGCGTGGCAATCAAGAGGCGTGGTATGCGAGCATGCGTGGCGAGACCTACGCGACACTCGAGCGTTGCTATGTGCCAGCTTTGAGACGACAAAACACCATTTTGGATTATAATTGTAATACATGCTTAACCTTTTGACCCGCGAAATCCGCGATGCGAATTATTGCGAATACCGATATCTCACGCCCCCCGCGGCGGGCCTCTCAGATTTGCGCCGCACTTCAGATAAAGGCTCATAAATAAATATCTAGACCCCCTATCTAAATTCTGTAAACGGTATTAGCTTCCTAAATAATTTTACTATAAGTGTATTATATTTATATCAGCTTATATTTACAAACAATAACACAAGAACAGAATAAATACGCGTTTTTTTCAGAAGCATATTTAGGCAAGAAAACTAATCATATTTTCATGAAAATTGATTAGAATAGCAAGAAGATAATCTATTTATAATATTTCAATAATAAATAAGAACTGTGCTTTGAAAAAATATTGAAATATTTGAAAATGAAAACATCAATTTTTTGTTTACCTACTGCGCCATGTCGTAGTAGTAGACAAAGGATATGGAACAAAACAGTTTCTTAAAATGACACCACCAGATACCAGGCACAGTAGATATCAATTAAATATCTTTGTAGCAACTCATTTTTTTATTTTTAAAACACTCATACTACTATAATTCGAAACCTACTCGTCAGATTTAACTAATAAATAAATAATGGTGGACTTTCCACACAGCACTATCTAGCCCCAAACTAAGCTTATGCTTGTAATATGGGAACCAGATAGCTGATATACTACTTATAATACTTTTTTTTTTTGTAAATACATACTTATAATATTATACAACACCCAGACAGAAAACAAACATTTATGTTCACCACACAAATGTTTGTTCACGGTGGGAATCGAACCCACGACCTACGGCGCAGAAGGCATAGCTACTACCAACTGAGCTACGTAGGCTGTCAACTCAAATTTAAATGGGACCACATGACCATACCCAGCTTTTGATTGTTGTATGAGTGTATTTTCCAATGCATTGAAGTTGGTATTTTCTTGAAAGAATTATTAAACAGTATCAAACTGAAACTGAAACAGCTTCACGACTTCGATCCCCAGGCACGGTAGATATCCCTTCAGATTTCCCAGTACCAAGTAGGTACTAATTCAAGATTCTTTGAAGATGTCTAAGAGTATCAAGAACAGCTTAAAAACTTTGATCCCCAGACACGGTAGAGAGACCCCCAAAGATCATTTAACACCAAACACCAACTCAAGATTCTTTGAGGATGTGACAATCTGACAGCCTTCACAGCTCAGTTGGTATAGTAGCTCTGCCTTCTGCTTACGGCGCAGAAAGTCGTGGGTTTGATTCCCGCCGAGAACAAACAGTTGTGTAATATGTAATTATAAGCATGTTTTTCCAAAAAAAGTATCTAAGTGTCAGCTATCTGATGAACATACAAGCTTTGACGTAGTTTAGGGTAAGATAGTGCTGTGTGGAAAGTCCAGCAATATCCCAACTAATATTATAAATGGGAAAGTAACTCTGCCTATCTGTCTGTCTGTCTGTCTGTTACGCTTTCCCGCTTAAACCTCTCAACCGATTTTGATGAAGTTTGGCACAGACAATCTTTAGACCCTGAGAAAGAACATAGGCTACCTTTTATTGCGAAAAAAAGAGATGAAGAGATTAAAAGTACGCAGACGAAGTCGCGGGTACCAGCTAGTTGATTATATGTAACAGGTTGCAAGCCCATCCCTGCAAGCAAACTAACTGGTTTCGATGTTTTCCATCACCGTTCGGAAGCACTATCAAAGATCACTATAGTAGCACCGCAATACAATGTAAGCATGCAGTTCCGGACAGTGCATACCAGTCGTCGCCTCTCTGTGCTTTGCACGCGTATTTCCATCAGAATGCATTCGACATGTAAATTCCAACATTCGTGCACGCGCGTGGACGTGCCTTGTCAGCTAATCGATTGTAAGTCGTCGGGGGACGGGAAAGGGATGTAATTTGTCTGACATGCTGGATTTTTTAATTCTTTGTACATTAACTTTTACAAATAGTATGTGTTTCGAACAGCTGTTTACCACTATTTTCTTCTGAGATTAGCCCTCTTATTCATAATCCCTGGCATTTTACAGCGGCTCTATGGAGTATTCTTGTCAATGTCACTTTCATGCCAACGTAAAGAGACAGCAGACTTATTGGTTTGATAAGCTATTATCGCGCTCAGCGACCATTATGAATAAGGGCCTAAGTTTATATAACACAATCTGTTTACACATGAACTAGATAGCGCTAAGCTAACAAATTTATAATGTATTCATGATGAAAAATATTACACCTCCTACTACGCGACTAATAACTAAAGTTTTCATATAACTTAACGGTTACAGCAACCGTCCGTTAATGTGTTGGCAAACCTCGGCCCTCGTAATATCACGTAGATAATTTCCGTCAGATTGGTTTCCATACCAGTTCAATTTGGACATTTGAACTATAACGTAGATTGGATTTCAAGGTTCACTTAGTACGGACATCAACTGTCTGATGAGATGGCAGATTTTATTGAATCAATCGAATTATACCCTTAATACTATCGGAACAACAACCTTTTTAGTCTAACAAGATACTTGCATGATTTTGATTTCTTTTATCACGTTAGAAATCCTTAAAGGATGTATAAAATGAGATCTCAGACAATTTCTACGTTGTCCGTTTTTTTTATTATATTTCATTTAATACAATTATTATATTTCATTTAATCAAAAAAAAAACTCGTAGTCTATGAACAAATAATAAGTCTTATAGTACTTAATTTATTTTATGCACATGCTAACTTTAACTTAAATGATTTATCACAGAAAATTCAAAACTGAAAAAAACAACTGAAACAGCTTCACGACTTTGATCCCCAGGCATGGTAGATATCCCTTCAGATCTCTCAAGTACCAAGTACTATAACTCAAGATTCTTTGAGGATGTCTAAGGGGGGTAGTCAGAGGTACGTCCAAACATTACATTTGGCACAAAACAGTCAAAATTCAAAACAGTCGAATTTAATCGAGTCGAATTACAAGTATCATGATTTATAACAATGAAAGTCACAAATCTAGGTAAACATCCCGTTTTTAATTAAAATAATGTTCGTAACCATGAAAAATGAACGAGTCTAGTCATGAGCTAGACCTACTAAATAATAAACCATCATGGCATCATCAAAAGCGCCCCACGTTCAAACACAACACCGCCATATACACAGCTATATAATATACGTACTTGCGTTGGCAAACTTTTGTTCCCTCAAAGGGTTCTGCGTATGAAATCGCTTTGGATATAAAAATCCTTGAAAAAGACCGCAATTGGTTTTCTCTTTGTTAAGCCACAGACTCGTGGCTCGGATAGTTGTGAACAGAATTAGATATGCTTTGTGGATTTGTTTTTAAACATAAATAAAATATGGCAGAAACTTTTAATAAACAAATAAAGTTTAAACAAACAATTTAGTAACAGTAACCAGTTTCTGCCTTTGCGAGCGTTTGTACAGTCAACGAGAACGAGATAAGAAAGTGAGTCAAAAGTAAATTTTCTTCTTTTTCTCGTGTCACTACTTTATTTCATAAGAGTGTGATGAAAGGATTTTAAGTGAAATGTGGCAAATAATTTGTAACATTCATTTGCAGGATCTTTGATAGTTATGCTTAATTAACTATCAAAGAACCTGCGTGCCTTTAAATTGAGGTTTATATATTTGAACTTAAAAGTTCATAGCTACATGCATAACCACTTTTGTCATTGACCGTACATATATTCTAGGTCAATGAACGAACTACATTGTATGTGCTCAAAAAAAAGCACAACAATACATTACCGCCATCTCATCCCATCAAGGATGATTAATAAATAAAATACATATACCCTGCCTTTTTATGAAAATTGTGTCTTATGACTTAACCATTCCAGCTTTATTTCTTTATTCTCAAAATTGCTTAAATAATTTTCTCCGAACGAGATCAGAAAAACAATTTCGCTAATGCCACACGCAGCCCACAACAATTTATAAAGTAGCTCCCTCAACTCCTTACCTACAATACAAAATGGTTCTTACCTGTTACAATAAAAAGCCAGTTAAAAAATTCATAACAACGTCCCTCTCTGGCCCGCTCAGTTACGGTTATGGCCCGTTTCCCGGTTTCGCCTGTGATAAACGACAAGCCCGCGTCCGGTAGATGTTTTTACAACTCACCGGCGATAATGCACCAGGTATTACGGTTTGCGAAACTTAAATTTTAAAATGTAGATGTCTCATATGTGAACCAGACAGGTTTTTAACGTAATTGTTGCTCTACGTTTTAAGTTATTGTTGTTATGAAGTTTTTGATACAAGAAACAAAATTTTACTCGTAAAAATACGAGAAAGTGTTAGACAAGTTCTAATGATAGTAAAGTAAAGATCTCGAAGTAAAGTCGGAATGACCTTGCTGAAGGCTCGATAAAGAGCTAGCGCGAGCGGTTTCTTTCGAAATAATAAGAATTTATTTAAACGTAGCTACAAGCTATCATTTTATGTTTAAGAACGCAGTATTTATTTACACTCTATTTATATAAAAAAAAAGTTTGCTAAACTACTTGCTATTGGGAGAACCCTACAAAAAATAAGATTAGTGGACTAATTTTTTCATTTCTGATAAAATATTAAGAACTTATAGAGATAAGTATCGACAGGATGGCAAAGGTTTGTAATGATAATTACTGTTTGTGGAATGAAATGTACTTTTACTAGTCTCGAAATTAATGTTATAACTCAACAATTTTTCCACATTTCATCGGAATATTATACGACTCAATACTGATGTGATAAATGATAGTGATGTCTACTGATGACTTGATAAATGACTTAGGTGAGCATGAATATCTACTTGGGGTTTTCTATCGTAAAATTTTCATTTATCACTCACCAACTGGGTTTTCTTCATTCCAAAATGAGTCGTCCAGTGTATAATCGGCTTCTGCGACAATGGAAAAATAACTTGTCAGTTTTACTAAAAGGAGTTGAATGAATGAGGACTTGACGCGACGCTTTGAATATCGAAAAAATAAAAAGTGTTTCGGTCAATCATTTCTAGTTTGATAACATAGACTACGCGCAGTTAGATTTGACCATCAAGAGAGATAAATAAATAATAATAAATAAATAAATAAATAAAATAATGCTGGACAATCCACACAGCACTATCTAGCCCCAAAGTAAGCTATTCAAAGCTTGTGTTATGGGTACTAGATAACTGATATATTTAATACATTATATACTTACATAGATAGATATTTTTTATTATACATAGAAAACACCCAGACCATCGGAACAAATTTCTGCAGATCGTACTCAAATTTGTTCCACGGCGGGAATCGAACCGGCAACCTCTTGCGTCGCAGGCAGGCTCTCGCCCGCTGCGCCACAGAGGTCGTCAGATAAAATTGTTTTACATTTGACTGTAGTATTTTCGTTAGAGCTATTGAAATCAATTCAGCCAGCAATGAATTAATCAAAACCCTCCACAAAAAGCAGGGGCATGCAAAAAAAAAACAATAATTACCGGTAGTGACATTGCCACAATAAATTACACAATGGGGTTGTTCGCGATGGAATGACGGGTTTTTTACCCCATTCATCGCTGGGTGGGTACAGCCATTGTTATTGTAATTACCTCGTTACCCGGCAGTAGATTCGAAACAAAAGCTACTGAAAAATTTACGTGTGAAAGTGTATAAATTAAAACGTAATTATGTTTGATGGCCGAAGGGCGCAGAAGGTAATTTTATGATGGTAATGGCCCCATGTTTTAATTAGTAAGTTCTATATTCGGGGCTTAAAAAGAAATTATTTTTTTAGGAAAATGGGCACGTTAATTTTGGGTCATAGTTCATAATAACAGGGATTGAAGGTTGAGAATATGAAAATGAACAAGGAAGGTCTATTTATATACTTTCTCTATCTCTCTCTATTTTCTCGTTCTCTATTATCAACGCCATCATGATATCACTCACACATAAGATGTTATAACCTCGCGTTATAAAGAGCAGTCCTTAGACAATATGAAACAAAAACGTAGCCATTATCTTTTATGGCACAATAACGGCATGCTAGTAAACTTGACGAAGTATTGCGGTGCGAACGATGAGAGGATGCCGCGTTCATTTGTTATAACGATTCACTTCCATTCCGACGATTTACTCGAGATCAAATTATATCTGTTTTACTGTACCTACTATCCTGTAAATACAGGAGCCTTATTCACTATGACAATAGGAGATTCCAAGGAGATTCCTTGCCCCAAACCGTGAAACGTCAAAACTTGATATTGGGCTTTATTCTTTACGACATAGGAGATACTTTGCCCTGACCGTATATATAGCGCGAGCTCGGCTAAGACAAGGCAGGCGGCCTTGTCTTAGCCGAGCTCGCGCTGCAAATGGTCATAGTGCATAAGGCTCCAGGATGAGATCGAACGAGCCCTTAGCTCTTAAATTAGAGAAGTATTCCAATAGTACTACCCAATATACCCAATATTCCAATAGTAGCTACTTTCCAGGGCAGGGCAGGTGCCCTGCCCTGGAAAGTAGCCTACCTACGTACTACGTTTAGGTATTACATTTGCCTATCTTCTGATCGGTCTATCGATTAAAAATGGCGTGTGTGTTGTGTAGAATAAAAAAAAATCGGCCGGGACAAACTACGTAGTTTTGTCAAAATACGTTCGTTTAATGAAGATCACGGTGAATCGACAGATATCCCCAAAGATCTTTTAGTATCAAGTTCCAACTCAATCCGTCTTATTATAAAAATGTGAGTTAGACTAGGCTTAAGCCAGGACTAACTGGTCCGTGGTCTAACTTTGATACCGAAGTTGGTCCCTGCTCTATAGAAAAATCAAAGACTTAGACCAGACGTTATTATAAAACGGAGTTTATCCCCTAAACCACGGTTTAAAGATAAACCCGAACGACCCCTAGTTTAAGTATGGTCTAACTAATAAAAATCTCATTTTGCCAAATTTTATTTGGTCTCCCACATAAGTTTATTCAATAAAACAACTTGTAGCACTGCATTATCCAATATACATTTCAAACTCTAGACTCCGATCTAAATTTGAAATGTCAAAACGCATGGGTTGCCACGAATTTGTCGGGTGCCAGGAAAGCGCAGCCACGGAATGTACAACCATGGATTACACGACCCCGGAATTTGCGACCATTTTGGTTGCAAATTCCATGGTTGTGTTTTCCGTGGCTGTGTTTTCCAGGCCGTACAAAACTATGCACACCCCCGGAATACGACGCCAAGAATTTGCACAGAATGGTCACCAATTCCGGGGTCGTACATTCCTGCCACGTGTCAGGAAAGCGCAGCCAGGATTTTGCAACCATTTTGGTCGCAAATTCTCGGGTCGTGTATTCCATGGTTGTACAATCCGTGGATGGACAATCCTGACACGTGTCAGGAAAGCGCAGTCAGTATTTTGCAACCATTTTGGCCGCAAATTCCTGGCTGCGCTTTCCTGGCTGCGCTTTCCTGGCTGTGTTTTCCGTGGTTGTGTATTCCATGGTTGCGTATTACCCGGACTCCATGGACTATCTCAGGTACTATGTAGTCTTCGACTAAAGTGTCTTTTGTAATACGAAAATGATAAACCAGAGATGATCCTAAATTTATGAGATAAACCAGGTTTAAGTTGTTTATAATAAGAAAACGTGACTTGAGCTAGGTTTAAACCCAGGTTTGATTTGTTTATAATAAGGCTGCATGGGTTCCCCAGTACATTCGTCGACAGGTTATCAAAGCCGTTTTGTAACATAATCAGACACATTTGTCATGAGCTTGCAAATCGGCAAATGCTAACTGGTAGCACAGTCTATCTGGTAGGCTAAGCGAAGCGACATTAATTACCTACTTACCAGGTTTAGCAACGGCGACATTTTGCAAAATGACGACGAAACTTGGTTATTTTGCAAGACATGCATAGATTTAGCTAGGTATCCTATACCTAGCTACAGTGAAAAAACATTGAAGAAACTGATATGACGAATCCCTTAACTAAGTCTAAAAATTTATAGGGTATTTGTGCTTTTGGGTTTGGTAGTATCAACCTTGTCCAGCAAAAGAAGTTGACGTTTTTTTAATTTGCTGTAGATTTAACCATTCACGCATACCACTTAACATAAGGTGGACCATCTGCTCCTTCTACCAGCTATTTGTGTTAAAAAACGGTTTATTTATAAAATAAATGTGTGGATAAACCTAGCGGTTGAGATTGTAATGACCTAGCATGACTATAGTTTTTCATCAGAACGGACTCAGGAGTACCTACTGCTTTTAGCTTCAATTTATAAAACTCTTTTCGTCTTATTATAAAAATGTGAGTTAGACTAGGCTTAAGCCAGGACTAACTGGTCCGTGGTCTAACTTTGATACCGAAGTTGGTCCCTGCTCTATAGAAAAATCAAAGACTTAGACCAGACGTTATTATAAAACGGAGTTTATCCCCTAAACCACGGTTTAAAGATAAACCCGAACGACCCCTAGTTTAAGTATGGTCTAACTAATAAAAATCTCATTTTGCCAAATTTTATTTGGTCTCCCACATAAGTTTATTCAATAAAACAACTTGTAGCACATTATCCAACATACATTTCAAACTCTAGACTCCGATCTAAATTTGAAATGTCAAAACGCATGGGTTGCCACGAATTTGTCGGGTGCCAGGAAAGCGCAGCCACGGAATGTACAACCATGGATTACACGACCCCGGAATTTGCGACCATTTTGGTTGCAAATTCCATGGTTGTGTTTTCCGTGGCTGTGTTTTCCAGGCCGTACAAAACTATGCACACCCCCGGAATACGACGCCAAGAATTTGCACAGAATGGTCACCAATTCCGGGGTCGTACATTCCTGCCACGTGTCAGGAAAGCGCAGCCAGGATTTTGCAACCATTTTGGTCGCAAATTCTCGGGTCGTGTATTCCATGGTTGTACAATCCGTGGATGGACAATCCTGACACGTGTCAGGAAAGCGCAGTCAGTATTTTGCAACCATTTTGGCCGCAAATTCCTGGCTGCGCTTTCCTGGCTGCGCTTTCCTGGCTGTGTTTTCCGTGGTTGTGTATTCCATGGTTGCGTATTACCCGGACTCCATGGACTATCTCAGGTACTATGTAGTCTTCGACTAAAGTGTCTTTTGTAATACGAAAATGATAAACCAGAGATGATCCTAAGTTTATGAGATAAACCAGGTTTAAGTTGTTTATAATAAGAAAACGTGACTTGAGCTAGGTTTAAACCCAGGTTTGATTTGTTTATAATAAGGCTGAATATGTTTATTGGGGATTGTCAGAGGTTAGTACCTACGTCCAAGTAATTTTTTTATATCACAATAAGATGACCCATCGGATGATAAGTGGTAACCATCACCTACCAAAGCATTGCCTCGTAAGTCACGCACGATAGGAACGTGCCCCTACGATGCACTACCCTGCGTCCATCAACTTAAGGCATTCTGATGATAAGCCTTATGTGGCTGTAACTATACCGGCGACCACAATCTTCAAACCGAAACACAGCAATAGAAAAAGGCATGGTTGAAGTACTTCCCCGGACGAGCCCTTCACAAAGAGCTGTACTACTCATAAGCATTTACACACCCACAATTTACAGACTCCTGACCTTGTTTTTCATGGTCGTTAGTAAGAACCTACATACATCAAGTTGTATTAACGAACGATACTCAAGTGCCCTGTAATTGTGATTAGAATTATTATTTTTGCTAAATTTAAACATCTAATGAAAATTTCGGACTCCCCTAACTGTGCCACTTGTGGAGATATAGAAGACGTCCATCATCTTCTGGTGGAATGTGAACGAACCCAGTCTCTGAGATCTCACATGCATAGGCAATATGATTTTAATTTTATGGATGTTGGTGTATTTCAAAGTGTTCTGTCTGCCCCGTTGTGCGAGGCGGCTAGGGCACTTTTCACTTTAGTTTATGATATTATTAAGTAGTAAAGTAGTTTATTGTAAGCTGTAACAGGGCTGACATAGTCGCTAAGCGACTCAAAGTCCTTTAAAAAGACAGAATAAAAAAAAAAAAAAAAAGAATTATTATTTACACCAGTTTGAGCTGTCTGGTTGTCAAATGCAATATGACAGATGTTTAGGTACAGTCTATTAGAATTTCCTGTCGAGCGGTTCTCCAAAGCATTACTCACCCGCTGTATGTTATCAGTCAACGATGTAATTATTAATTACATCGAGATTAACTAGGATTGTACTAATTATCTTGATGGCAACGGTTGATGTTGACATTAAGATGACACCGTATCTTTGATGGGATATCTTGCATAATCACTTTTTAAAGTTAGCGAGCGGGCCAACCGGACGTTTATCTAAATTAAAATTTCTACAATAAGCTATCCTGGAGTAATAATTATTATTTATTTTTTTATTTATTTATTAATACTAAGATTCACAGTTATTCTTAATGTCTATTTTAATCTATTTGATGTACACTGCACAGTAACCAAATTGAATCTACATTTTATAAGCCAAAATAATTAGGTAGGTAGTTAGATAATGAAGTAGGTAGACAAACAAAAAAGTAAGTAAAGTGATAATATTCACTATAGAAAAACATTTAAAACTGTAACGTATCGATATGAAAATTAAGTTCAAAATCCTACGTTTTTAATTAACAATGTCCATACTCGAATTATTGAAAGCATCCTGAAAGGTATTATGTTCAGCTCACTGTTCGAGGTATTCGGTAACTCAATTAATCGCAAGTACATTTTTCCCAGGTCAGTCGATACAGAGCGGAAGTACTCTCGCCATTATTGCTGGACACCGGAAGTGATTTAGAGCGTGCCCTCTACTGGCGCCCCACCGTGGGGCTAGAAATATCGGTCTATTACCAATATTACAAGAATCATGTGAGATACTTCAACAAACATGCTGTATACATCATGGTAAGTAAACTTTTGTTAGTGGCTTAAAATTAGGGAGTTTTTTTCAGTTTGGCACCCAAACGTGGGGCTAAAGTTTATTCCTTTTTCGGAAAATAGTACACACCAATATTATTTTTCTGATAATAATCTTATTTTACTTCAAAAGCTGCAAATCTCAGAAGAACGCTTTTGATAATTATATATTTTGATAAACAATTCTGAAAATCATCAGAAAAGTTCGCGAAATAGGCGATAAACTCAATTACTTGCTGATCTAGGTCAGGACGAGTAGTCTTTCGTAAATAAATGGTTTGTTGCCAACGCCAAAGACTTTTCCCTATACTGGCGCCCAACGTGGGGCAAGGTGATATTTTATTCTAAACTAGCTGCGCCGCGCGGTTTCACCAGCATAGTTTTAAATCCCAATATTCCCACGGGATAATAAGTAGCCTATGTACTGTTCCAGACTATAATCTATCTTTTATCTAGATCAAAATAACTAATTTTGGAACATATTAAATTTAATGCTTAATATTTGTCTAAAATAGGAATCAAGCCCAAAACCTACAGCGTGAAAGGCAGAGCCGATTTAGCGTAAAAAACCTTATTGTTACAATAAAACCCGTAAATTAAGGCTGTAAGAGTTGATAACACAAAAACAGGAAAATCAGTTTTGGAACAAATCTTCAACGTTGTTCAGTAAAAAAGGTGGGTGACTTTTCCCGAAATGTATTTTCTCTCGTTTTAAGTGTTTCTAATTAAAATTAACTGTCTTGTAGCAAGAAACAAACGCTCTAACATAAATAACTAAAATAAGGAAACCCTTGGTTGTTATTTTATTATTGTGAATTACAATTTAGTGTGAGGGCATCAGCGGGTCAATTATCTAATAATAAGCGACAGCAATAGTAGTTTTGGTAAAATGAGTCGTTGCTTGTTGTATTACAATCAGCACCGCCGTGGTTTAGTGGGAGCGATTCCGCCCTCTGATCCTATGCGCATGGGTTTGATTCCTATCGTGTACCTACTGATGGATTTTCCTGGTAATGAAATGTATATGTGCCATGTCACTAGCAAACACTAGCACTCTCAAACGGTAAAGAAAAACATAGATTTCTTTGTTTTTTTTTTCTTTCCTAGCAGGCGGTGATTGGCTTATTTTCCGCAAATGGTCCCTGTTAATTGACCGAGCGAGCGAAGCGAGCGAAGCGTCTCAGTTTCCACATTGGCCAAAAATGCGTTTGTCCGGATGTCTGTCTGTCTGTTCTCCTCTACAGGTCGCATTTTTCGACCGATCTGGACGAAACTTGGTACACAGGTTATATGACTTATTAGTATTTTTTTATCGTCGGGAATTTTTGATTGGAGGGGTGATTCCTCCAAAAAAAGGGCAAAAAGGGGGCTATTTGATATACTGGATATCTCCACCAAATGAGATGATCTGATAAGGATCTTCAGCATGATGAACAGGATAGCTCATCAAACAATCGATGGTTTTCAATCAAATTTGAGAGAAACACAAAGGACCTCATTCTACACAAGATGATGCAAAAAAAATCAAAAAGATCAAAAAAATCACAAAACGGAAAATGCACTTGCACATTACATTCCTCAAATAGCTCACTTTTAGTATGCTCGCGAGGTCTACAGCTCCCAGAGCCACTAGTTAAAATAGTTTCAACTTGTTACAACAGGTGTAGTTATAAACGTAAAGTCACCGCTTACAAAATAAGTATGCTTACTCGTCAAGACAACGCTACTCCAAGCCCCACCTAATCCGGCCAAGCCGCTTATCTCCACACAGCATTTTATAAAATGCACCTAAAACGCAGTACCCACATCATTTAAGCTTTTCGCCGTGAATACAAATGGGGTTTCACGTTTACCGGGAAATTACTAACCTGCTTTGCTTCACAAAACATAACAAAAAAGGTGTAGAAATGGTAAAACCCATTGGCTGCATTGCCACGCTAAATGGCATAGTAAATTTGTATGGCGTGAAATGGCTAAAAAATCCTCTAGTAAAGCCTGAAAATCTTTGGGTTACATGATAAATGGGTTCTGAAGGTTATTTTACAGTAAGTATTTTAAATCAATAAACATAATAAGTATTGACGACCTCAGCGGTGCAGCGGGAGAGAGTCCGCCTGCGGCGCAGAGGTTGCGGGTTCGATTCCCGCCTCGGAACAGTGTAAGATCTGCAGAAATTTGTTATGTCGGTCTGAGTGTTTCTATGTAAAATAAAAAAAACTATCTATGTAAGTATATAATATATATCAGTTATCTAGTACCCATAACACAAGCTTTCTGTAGCTTTCTTTGGGGCTAGAAGGTGCTGTGTGGATCGTCCAGCATCAATAATAATACTACACACATATATATATATATATATATATATAAATTAAAATTATATATATATTTATATATATATATATAAATATATATATAAATTAGTTAGGACTACTACTATATATTACTTTAAGATAGGATTAGATTTAGGACAGTTTTAGACAGAATAGACTTACTCTCACAACACTAGTGTAATACGTTGGTCTCGTCTAACATCCAGACACCGACAACACTTACCTATTATGAAATATATAGTACCTATAATAGAGATGCCGAGGCGAGTAGCTGTTGGCCCGCTATACAGGCTCGAAAGAGAACTAATCAAGGTAGGATACTGTAGGATAATGCTTTTGTATTCATAAACAACTACTATGTGTTAATTGTAAGTGATTTCATTTCATTGAAATATAATAACTATGTAAGTTATGTAACTACCTGTGTACAATGTTCTGTCTGTTTTAAAAATAAACTTTTTACTTTACTTTACTAATTAAATAAAGTTCTATGGGCTTATGCAAAACACGTACAACTTAGGCTCCTTTTAAATTCATGAAATATTGGGATCTTGATACGAAGTATACAATAAATACTGGGCCTCATTTTTCGAGAACAGATGTCAAATCCACCAAGGAATGAACGGGCGACAAAATTCTCAGTCAAATTGCGTGCCGCAATAAAATTCTTTCTCCGCGCTCAAAGTATCGTCTCGAAATCAAATTACCAACCTCCTTGTAGTTATGTTGGGTTCGTTTTGTTGGTACAATTGTATCAATATTGGACATCGTAACTCGATTTCGGAACGGAGTGCTGTCAACTCACGCTTGAAGTCGGCCGGCAAAACGGCGCGAACATAAACGTCAGTTATTCTTGTTCAGTTGACTCTAATGCAAGCCGACGTGATTTTAGACCAGCTTGTGCGTACTTTGGTTATTTAATATTTTTTATTACCTTAGTACTTGCTGATGGAGCGATATGAGCCCGGACGAGTGACAAAGAGCTCTTATTATAAGAGTTTTTATAGGTTTCATGTATATGATTTTATACATAAACCTATAAAGTTTTTATAGGTTTTATGTATAAAACCTATAAAAACTAGTTGTAGTGTAGTTGTAACTACTGATGAAACAAGGATATGGTCCATCTGATTTTAGGTGGTAACCATTGCATACAAAGCATTGACTAGCAAGTCACGCATTTTTGGAACGTCCCTACAATGCTGCCCTGCTTCCATCAACTTGAAGCATACACATGTTTAGCCTCATGCATCCATCAGCATGTAGGTATAAAAACAAGGTACGGCCCCAGATACTGTACGAGTTATGCATAATTCTAGAAAGTTATACCTCACGAGCCTTAATGACGTCACGTAATAACCTGACCGCACGCTTATCTGCAGCGGACGTTTACAAATTGCCGCGGAACTACTTTCAGTTCGGTTCCACCGCAAAAACTAGGGGTTGATGAAATTAAGAACCGTTGTTCGTATTTTGTAAAGTGAAAGAAGCTGGAGCCCTTTCAAAGAAGTGGTTGTTTGAAAATTGGTTTCGACGACAGCTTTATAAAATGTATACATAGTATAGAAAGTTTTGTATTGCACAAAACAGAACAAAACATTCGGAGCCTTACTACAAAAAAATAGGCAAACGTTAAACACTGCCTAAACTTTTGACATCTCTTGCCATTGCGTAATGGCAAACAGAGACAGCGCTAATTTTAGAGACTGTTTAAAGTTAGACACCAATTTGTAGTACAACCCTCGTAGGCTAACTGAATACTAGAGTAAACTTAAACCTGTGTGTAATCTTCGCAAACATGGATAGCTGTTTTTTTTAAATAAAATCATCCAAAAGTTATTTTACAAAAAGCCGACAGCAATCAAAATCCAAACGTTCATTATTCAGTACAATCACAGGGATCACTATGAAACATCTTATATAGGAATGTATACTATATGAATCTACCGCCAGTTCGTCGCGACCAAAGCCTAGAAAACCTGCCAAGAAACTAAGCTTGCTTGCTGTAAAATCCTATATTTTAGTAATAACTCTGGCTCATTGATGCACCAAGTCGGTCTCCTGTCCTGGTCTTCCAGTTCCCATAATCCACACTCCCTGACCCTCAGATGCCGTAGGTCTATCACACACCCTCTTCGCGCCAACCCGTATCTCTCTGACATTGACTGGACATTGACAGGTGAGGAGCGAGCTTGACACTGACAGTTGAAAGGAGGCTAACAACCGCTTGTGCAGATGAGACACAGTATTGTATCTACTAAATAGATACCAAGCGAACACTACGCTTACGAATGGCTAAGAATAAGTTCGCATAATCACAAACAATTGCTGCAACATACTACTAAGCTGCGAAAAGCCCAATGTAAACCAGCTGGTCTAAGCGTCCATTGAACCATGACCCACGGATTTTGCGGCGAGATCCATGTGCGAAAGTCACGCGGCTATTTAATTAATTTCAACATGCTACGGATGGACGGTAAATCGTAATTTGATTAGAGCTTGCCAGTGGTGTTGACGCACGACCTTTCTGTGTTTGAGGAGCGATGTTGGACAGTTTTTGCGGAAATCTTTCGATAAAGTAAAAACGTGTTTGTGAACGGGAGAAACAACTAATCGAAGTAAAACAATTTAATGTAACTTTATATTGGGAAACCATTGTAAAAAACTACGGGTTATAAAAAAAATTATTGAAATACAGCAATTATTTGATAAAACTTACTTTTAATAATTTTATTAATTAATTCCATACAACGTACAATGGCAACCATTTTTATTTTATATACCATTTGACCTTCGATAATTATCTCATTATGAATAAGTTACTTAAAACAGGCAAGCATTGTAGGGTACGTTCTTATATACTGTGACGTCTCGTCCAATATTTGTACATTCATCCTAATTTTATTTGTATCTAACTAATATGTTTAAGTTAACCTTGTGCATTCTGTTTATCGTGTTTATCACTTTTGTTGCTGTCTCTTTTCGTATGAACGTGATAGTAACAAGAATACTCTTTTGAGTCGCTATAAAATGGCAGGGATTATGAATAAGAGGGATACAGTTTATCTTTTTGTAATACATAATTAAATACTTATAACGCCCAAGGAGATAAAACGTACTTAAATCACACAAATGTATGACATAGTATTTAGCTCAGTAAAGAAATACAAAGCAGCATTCAATTGCATCACAGCGCTTTCCCCAGTCAATCAAGCCTGCTTAACCCTATCACAGTAGGTCAGGTGCCAAAACGACCGGCGTACATTTCCAGAGCTCGATTGAAAGCCGACGGGCGGAGGTACCAAATCACTGAAAGCACACCCCGCACCACAGACGAACCATAGTGTAAAGCAAGCTTTGGTACTCTGTGCTTTAGTAGAGTCAAGGAATTTCGTATGTCATAGAGATTTTTTTTATACAACCAGAAGGAACAAGCATATGACCCACCTGATGTTAAGTGGTAACCATCACCTACAACAAAGCATTGGCCCGTAAGTCACGCACGATAGGAACTTGCCCAACGATTCACTGCCCTGCGTCCATCAACTTGAAGCATACAGATGTTAAGCCTCATGTGCCTGTAATTACGCCGGCGACCACACTTTTCAAACCGAAACAGCGTTGCTGCTTGGCTGCAGAAAAAGGCGTGGTGGTAGTACTTCCCCGGACGAGCCCTTCACAAAGAGCTCTACTGCTCTTAAAATTTCCCAGTACTATCCCGTACGTATTATTGGTAAACGTTTCCCAGTAATATTTTGGATAAACGGTAATGCGAACTATGTGCTAATCTAGATTGGGAAACAATGAAAAGCAGTGTATGTGCTATTCCAGACTCTAATCTATCTCTGTGCCAAATTTCATCCAGATCCGTTCAGCCGTTCTGGTGTTATTGAGTAACAAACATCGAAACTTTCATATTTATGCTAGTGTGATTATTTTGATGACAGCTGTACCAGAACGATGCCAGAGTTACTTAATCAATATCATCAAAAGTGGCTTCGATCTCCATCGAGCACAAATTTGTAAACTGTAATTGTTTTTTATCTAAGTATTATATATAATACGCACGTAGGTATTAAAAAACCATTAATAAAAAAACAATTCGAGTCTACTGCTGAAGTAGTCTCTACCTAGGCGCCATATAATATCGTCGTATAATATCGCCATCATAAGTCTAGATCTTCTTGTTCCTACACCCACTGGCTCTCCTGTTAACATGGCCATCTGAAGAAGAAAAATGTAGGTAGGTGTATATAGAGTAGAACCCATTTAACATTAGAAGCCGATCACCAATACCGATCAATAAAAGAAAGAAATAAATAAATAATGCTGGGCAATCCACACAGCACCATCTTATCCCCAAAGTAAGCTACACAAAGCTTGTGTTATGGGTACTAGATAACTGATATATTTAACACATTATTATACTCACATAGATAGATATTTTTTATTATACATAAACACCCAGACCAACGAAACAAATTTCTGCAGATCGTACACCAATTTGATCCGATGCGGGAATCGAACCCGCAACCTCTTGCGTCGCAGGCGGACTCTCGCCTGCTGCGCCACTGAGGTCGTCAATCAATAAAAGAAGAATGTATATCTACAGTAATAAAGCCCATTTTACAATAAAATCCGATCAACAGAGACACAGGCTACCACACTTCCACCCCCACCCCATTCTCCCACTCATTTGCCACAAAATCGCGTCACGTCCGTAAAAGCCGTCGTGTAATTACAAAAACGGATTTGGATTTTGTTTTTGTGAGTGCCCTACATGTGTTATGATTATGCCATAATTATGTTAATTCATGTTTTTGTGCGATTTGGGTTAAGTGTGTGGAGAACTTTCGAAGTATAGTGGGGATAAAGGTATATTTGTAAAAAGATTATATTAAACTAGTAGCGCCCCGCGGTTTCACCCGCGCAGATATAAATTCCGGTATTCCCACGGGATAAAAGTAGCCTATGTGTTGTTCCAGACTATAAAATATCTCTTTGACAAGTTTCATCCAGATCCGTTCAGCCGTTCCAGCGTGAAAGAGTAACAAACATCCATCCATCCATACTTACAAACTAGCGTTTATATTATTAGTAGGATCTTACGTAGACACCATCATACATCACAATCTAAAAACGATTTCATTCGCGGGGTGTAACTTGTTTAAAATATGAATAAACCACAAAGAATGTATATAATAACAGTAACATTATAACAGTAAGAGAAAAATATTAAACACGATCGACCACAAAGCACAACGCTATAAATGTTACCACAGTGCCAGAAGTTCCTTTGAATTTACTTTTTCTTATTCAAAAGCTATCTACATTACGTACCAATAAAAAATAATAAAAAATGAAAATAATAAAAAATGAAAATAATAAAAAATATCTATCTATGTAAGTATATACCTAGTGTATTCAATATATCAGTCGTCTAGTACCCATAACACAAGCTTTGAGTAGCTTACTTTGGGGCTAGATGATGCTGTGTGGATTGTCCAGCATTATTTATTTATTAACCAAGGAATGTGTAGAATTTTAGCCAAACTTAAAGTTCTACAATCCAAATGCAATCGGAACCCCGCAACAAAACCACCATTTTGTTCAAGTACAATTTGTATCAAAATTACATGAACAGTTAACACTTTGAAAGCTTAACCTCAAAAATGCCACCGGCCGAGGCAGCGAGGTATACCTCTGAACTCGAGCGAAATCGCACCAACACGCGAGTCTATTATGTTATTCGCGATAGCTTTGCGATAAACTTATTAACTTCTGTCGAGTAACATTTTTTGTTTGTAAATAATAGTAAAAGTAGTGTGTTATAGCTAGTTGAAGTATAAGGGCCCTATATTTACAGACACACCTGTATGCCACTAGTTCATGGCAGTGCATCGTAGAGCACGTTCATATCGTCCGTGACTTGCCAGGCACGCTTTATTAAAGCTGATGGTTACCACACTCAGTCACTCAATAACATAGTTGGGCTATTTGAGCACGGCATCGTAGGGCACGTTCGTGCGTGACTTACAAAGCAATGATTTTATATAGGTACTGCTTGAGTATCAAGCAGTACCTATATAAAACTTAGGTACTACTTAAAATCCGGTGGGCCATCTGTTTTTTCAATCAGATTGTTTTTTTTATTATTAACAACGGGTTTATTCTACTCTCCTCTATCATTCGTCATCTCAGTGTTCAAACCTTTCTTGCTCATACCATTATTCTTCAGTTTATTCGTCCATGTGTTCATACAATCCAACCATTTCTTCAAGGGAACTAGTCTATGATTAATAATTACTCTGAAAGTGAAGGCAGTATAATATTTAAAAAATGTGATATCGCTGTTGCTATTGCTGGCTTTGCATGATAGATGCGGGTAGACTAGGAAACTTCGTAATTATGTCAGCCGACCGCTCGAGGCAGCTGACCCGGATATACACCAGATGAAAGGCGAGCTGGTCGTCTTAGCAACTAACCGAATAAGCATTGATAGGTAGCGACTCGTTACATGTGAAAATGTTAAGGCTTGAAGACGTATTGACGCGGATTTGTAAGTAACTTTTAAGTTGCTATAAAGTAACAGCTCCGTGTTTTTTTTTGTTAATAGACCGTTCTTTGGCCACGATCTCGCCTGGTGGTAAGCGACGATGTAGGCGAAGATGGAACAAAACGGTCCAGAAGACACCTGTAAAATCCTGTATTTTAGTAAGAACTCTGGCTCATGGATGCACCAAGCCGGTCTCCTGTCCTGGTCTTCTAGTTCCCCTCATCCACACTCCGTGACCCTCGAATCCCGTACATCATACTCTCTCTTCGCGCCAACCCGTATATCTGACATTGACTGGACATTGACAGATGAGGAGCTTGACACTGACAGTTGACAGGAGACTGACAACCGCTTGTGCAGATGAGTAGCAAAATTTAACCCCGCTTTTATCAGTATTTATCTACTAACATTGTCTTGTTTATTTACTTTGTGTTGTCTCTTTTGCTTTAGAAAAATCATCTTGGGTAAAAAGCATGATCGATTTTCAGTCCCAAACACCGATCATATTATTAAATTACGTTTAAAGTACTGATTACCGGCCATATTTTCACGACACATCTCGCCCTTAAGTTTATGAAACTAGCATGAAACGGACACTGGCAGAATTGAGACAATCAGTCGCAGTAGCCAAAAAAAAAAGAAGAAGAAGAAGACCTATTCACTCTTGCCTTAAAGACACCCATATTGTAGGAATCAGGAAAAACAGACAACTTTGTTTCAGACGTGATTATTTCGGTACGTTAAATTGCATAGAATTTAATAGGTACCATCTCAAATTTATTTTAATCGTACTAAAGGCCAACAGTATTCAATAAAATCGCAAGAATCTAAGTGTCAGATCCACGCGACCAAAGCCTACAGAACCCAGAAGAACACTTTAGGGCTTGGTTTTTACCGTTCTTTTGGGTGATCCTTCCGCGAGACAAAGCAGTTTTATCTGTCCATGCCAAAACATGTGTGATGCAAATGTAAGCTAATAATTTAGCTCGCTGTGTGAACCCAGCTTTACAGTCAATGGAAATCATTACCATACCTTCGTTACCGAAAGTTTTAAGCTTGTTTTTTTTAATGCTGAACAATCCACACAGCACCATCTAGCCCCAAAGTAAGCTACTCAAAGCTTGTGTTATGGTTACTAGTTAACTGATATATTTAATAAAATATACTTACATAGATAGATATTTTTTTATTTTATACATAGAAAACACCCAGAGCATCAAAACAAATTTCTGCGGATCGTATACACGAATTTGTTCCGAGGCGGGGTAATCAAACCCGTAACCACTCGGGTCGCAGGCGGACTCTCGCCCGCTGCGCCACTGAGGTCGTCACTATATTTTTCCAAAAGAAGACCAAAAGTGTTTATCATTGGACCCATATCTCTCAGGTTAATTCAATCAATATCCAATTCTTGATACGAATAAAACTCGACTGAATAATTTTACATTATCGTTTCGGTTACATTACAATTCACAGAATAAGGCCGAGTATTTTCCGACCGCAGATCATTTTGAATCATACCGTCGTTACAATAAAGCATATTATGGCCTGCGCCATTATTCGGTCGGTTATCATACAGATAGTATATCGGAATAGGGGGATGATTCGAACGGTCGTAAGCAATTTCCAAATTGGATTTTGTAAGGGCAGGAGTACCTCGGTGAGCTAAATATGATGTTTCATTATAACTTGAAAAAGATTTTACATAAGGGCTATTTTTCGTTGATATTTTATTTTTAATTTTCTCAATTAAGATAATATAATAAATTCTGCCTGTGGCTTCACTCACCAAATGTAGCCCTGATGCTATTCTATTGTGATATTATAACCACACTAGCGACCGCGTTGCGTAGTTTTAAAGATCCAAGCATACGTAGGGGCAGACAGACTTTAATTGTCCATTGAACTTTTGAAATGAAATCTTTTGCTCAAGCTAATAATAATCGTGACATCATAAACAGTAAATTTTTATTTGACGGCACAATAAAAAAAACCTGTTTATCTACTCTCATGTCATAAAATTCGAATTATAAACGTCAAAACGAATTCAATACTTTATAAACGCAATACCGTAACCAAATTAAAAAAATTAATTATGATACAGCTCCTCATACAAAGATAGTTGTATAAAATAACTTTTTTACCATAACGATACAGTTCTTTTTCTTTTTGGAAAAGGCAAGGGTCTTGAAACCGTACAGCCAAAGAGTTTGATAGTCTGTGGCGACGGCGCGGCGCGGCGGCGGCGGGCCAGCGCGCGCATGCGCTGTTATACGGTTGGTTTGGCGCCAATTGATACGTTTTGTTTCAGTCAACTGGATTTCTTACTAACTTTGATATTTTATTTATCAGGTTCAACATTAATGTATGAGAGTAGATAAAGTAGTGTATGAAACTGCACATAACTCTCGTGGGATACTATTTTTTGATTTATGATTTATGATAATAGTGTGATTACCATCACAAAAGTGTGTTCTTCGTGGGGCTCGAACCAACGATCTATAGCGCGGAAGGCATCCACGAAAGAGCTGAGGCCGGTCAATGATCCTAGATTTCACATCTCATGTTGGTTCATAGTGGATGACGGGCCTTACTATCAAAGGGCGGCAGTCGCCGTCTCGAGCTAATCACTAGAAAGGTTTCTGTAATGAACAAAATGAGTTTTTTTCGTTAAATCCGATTGAAACGCGTAATGAGTCCAATTACGCTGATGAGGACTTAATGTCACCTTGATTGAGTTGAAGACAGGTTCAAGATCTGCGAAGGTCACTTGGAATTGAGCGTAGGATTCACTAAGCCTCAACGAAATACTTGGATTTACTTGTTTTAATTGTATAATAATTGAAATCCCCTTAGCTTATTGTTTTCTCTTATTGTGTTTGTTTAATGAACTAAATTTTTTTTGTTTTACTGTTATTTAAGATTTCTAAAATTACCCCACAGCCACCCGTTGAATTCAACTGTCGGGCAGAAAAGTCCTTTGTGAATTCAAAATAGAGTTCTTTTAGCACTTTCTCTCTTCTCGTGTCACTAGTTTCTTGTGAAATAGTGTGTGAAAGGATTTTAAGTGCACTTCGATGGCTTCTTTCGAGTCTTCTTCTTCTATCGTGTCAATAGTACACTAAACACATTTTAAATAATGCTTGGCCACCTCTACTGCATTGTCGGTGGCCTTGTTAAGGTCGTCCCTTGTGCAGGTGTTGGGACACAAGAGACAGATCAGTAAATGAGCCATGGTCTGTGGAGCTCCGCAATCGCATCCAGTGAAGGAGGGTTCCCTCATTCCCCATTTGCAAAGGTTTACTCTACAGCGGCCAACTTGGGTCCGGAGTCGGTTGAGTCGGAGTCGGTTCTTTCGAGTATTTGAAATATGTTGTAGAGCTTTTGGGGTTCCATGACATGCTAGTTTCCTCTTCACGATGTTTTCCTTCACAGTTTATAACGAATTGGTGCACGACTGGTTTTGAAACCACGACTTTAGGATCGGTAGGCGGGCCTGCCATTAGACCATTAGACCACCAGTGCTCTCTATCTAGGGAATAAGCAGATAGCCCACCTGATGTTTGGTGGTAACCATCACCTATAACAAAGCATTGACTCGTAAGTCACGCACGATAAGAACGTGCCCTAAGATGCACTGTCCTACGTCCATCAACTTTAGGCATACAGATGTTAAGCCTCATATGCCTGTAATTACACCGGCGACCACACTCTTCAAAACCGAAACACAGCGTTGCTGTTTGGCGGCAGAAAAAGGCGTGGTGGTTACTTCCCCGGACGAGCCCTTCACAAAGAGCTCTATTGCTCTTAGTTTGTTTATATGTGTTTATCGATAGGTAAGGTACTTATGTAACATGTTGTCAGCAAGTGAGCATTCCTTGTAACACAAACAGCTCAACAACTTACTCCGTGTAAATACGATATTTACACAGACACACGCAAAGTGGCGTGTCGCTCTAACTTTACCTTATTTGAAGCTAAAAGGCCAAATTACGCGGTAATTATGTCATTTGTAAGATAAATCGGTAGATGTTTGTTTTATTTTGTTTTGTTTCTTCGCAGGTTTTTGATGTTGGTTTCACACAGTCGCGTTGAACCAGCAGCAATCGTAACACGAAGTAAATACAAGTTGTTGACAATATCTATGTTTTTCATTCATTCGCATTTCTCTTTTCGTGTTTTCTCTTTTCGTTGGCATGAAAGTGACTGTGACAAGAATACTCTAGAGTCCCTATAAAATGATAGGGATTATGAATAAGAGAGTTAGTGCAGAATTTTAGGAGTAATAGAGCTCTATGTGAAGGGCTCGTCCGGGGAAGTACTACCACCACGCTTTTTTCTGCCGCCAAGCAGCAATGCTGTGTTTTGGTTTGAAGAGTGTGGTCGCCGGTGTATTTACAGGCACATGAGGCTCAACATCTGTGTGTGCACGTTCTCATCGTGCGTGAGTTACGAGGCAATGCTTTGATAGGTGATGGTTACCACTTAACATCAGGTAGGTCATCTGCTGGTTGTATAAAAAAAAACGTTGAAATAATGGTTTAAATTTTTCTAACAAACAATATATTATTATTATGGATATTTATTTGTGTACATATTATACTTCTACCATTATGTAATGTAGTATATTGTATATTTGTATATGTATTTAATATAGCATTTGTATTTATATTTATGTATTATTGTACCTACCTAAGTAAGTAGTTTATTCATTCACACCATAATTAGTTTTTGTTTGTTTGTTTTGGAATAAAATATGTGTAGAAGTCCTTTGTGACACCGCCCTTTTGACATTAAAATCCTGTCCATCCAAAGGTTGTCTGGAAGAGATCGCTCATAGCGATAAGACCGCCCATTGTACTTCGCTGTAGTTTAAATCTTTTCTTACCATGTTATGTTATTTTGTTGTGGTGTACAATAAAGAGTTTTCTATCTATCTATCTATCTATCTATTTCACCAAAAGAATTAACTACAGTCAATGCCAACCAACTCGTTTGATTAACAACCGTGAAATAAAAAGAACGAATGAAATAAAACACTAACGAATGAGGGAATGGAATATAGTTATTCATGTTCACGCAGCCAAATCATTTGTGCATCGCATTGCATTACACAACAGTGTACCTACTGAATTGTGCATGAAAAGACCATTGAACGCATAATACTTATCGACGACCTCTGTGGCGCAGCGGGCGAGAGCCTGCCTGCGACGCAAGAGGTTGCGGGTTCGATTCCCGCCGTGGAACAAATTTGTGTACGATCTGCAGAAATTTGTTCGATGGTCTGGGTGTTTTCTATGTATAATAAAAAATATCTATCTATGTAAGTATATAATGTATTAAATATATCAGTTATCTAGTACCCATAACACAAGCTTTTAATAGCTTACTTTGGGGCTAGATAGTGCTGTGTGGATTGTCCAGCAATATTTATTTATTTATTTATTTACTTTCACCACATTGGCTCTCTAATAATAGCCACTATAAAAATAGTACTGCCAGTTAAAGAACAAGAAAGGCACATATTTGAGTTTTTTTGAGAATGTCTCGGTAGACAAAAGCATTAACTATTACATCCCAGTAAAGACGATTGTTGTTGGCTGACGAATTTAATCCCCAGTCACGGTAGATATTCCCTCAAACCTCTCACTTCCCACTCAAGATACTTTGTGAATGTCGTAAAGGTAAGTCAGAGATACATTCAATGTGTCATTTTTGCTAATAAGCACATTATTTTTGATCATTCGAATCTAATGTGGAATGTAATTATCATCACTACATAGAAAACAAAACAAAGTCGCTTTCTCTGTCCCTATATCCCCATGTCCCTATGTCCCTATGTATGCTTAAATCTTTAAAACTACGAAATGGATTTTGATGCGGTTTTTTTAATAGATAGAGTGATTCAAGAGAAAGGTTTATATGTATAATACATGCATGATATGTGCACCCGTGCGAAGCAGGGGCGCGCGGGCGGATCGCTAGTGACAATATAATTCATTCAATGTATCAAACGTAAAAATGGGATCTTAATAAGATTTCCTGATTAATAAATACGTCCGAGCTACTGCTGCGCGGGTCGCTTAAGTTAAGTCCAGTCAAAAGCTTCACTCAATCGAATCCCTTTTTTTACGCCTTTTCCCGTTTTACAGTCAAGTATTTAAAAAATAAGTACTTTTTTAGAACGTTTCTATTTCGAGCATATCATATGAAATATCGCGCACCTGACTCAAACAAATTAGCGCACGAAAGTGACAGTTTTGTATTAAAAACCGGATGAGACCGGTTAAGCGGTAATCCGGTCGCGACCGAATTTAAAACTGCGAAATGACCGGAACCCCTTACTTCTGGTGACAGTTTTACCACTTTATTCTACGGAACACAAATTTGCCACTTGAGTTTGCGGAACAAAACTCTTTCAACTCGCCATTGGAATAAAACAGCTATTTTATTATAGCTTTTTTTTATATTTGATAGACAGTCCTTTGGCCACAATCTCACCTGATGGTAAGCGACGATGTGGCCGACGATGGAGCAGAACGATCTAGAAGACACCTATTCACTCTTGCCTTGAAGAGGCCCAAATTATAGCGATCAGGAAAGACAGACGACGGCAATGAGTTCCACTCCTTGGCGGTTCGCATAATAAATGTGGACGCAAGGCGCTTAGTGCGAATGGGTGGTATATTTACCAGGTATGGGTGGTACTGAGCCGTACGCCTAATCGTCCTGTGGTGGAAAGGAGATGGAGGTATTTATTGGGACGTGTTTTCGAAGCTAAGTTCAATCTAGTTTAATCGATAGTAGTTTTGCCTTCTGCACTGAGTCTGTAGGTTGTGAGTTCGATCCCGACACACACACATTATAGTTACTCAAGTATCCTAATAACTAAGTCTAGATTTAGTAGTAATATGTATTAGTTATTTGTAAGTCTGTAAGACTCATGATGTTTAATAAATAAATAAAAAAAAAAATACAACCTCAAACTCCAGCTTTAGCGGACTTTTTTTTAAATCGCTGAATACCGTTATTATTAGGGTTTTCTCTATTCCGTGGTTATTATTATTATTATTCATTTATTTCAGATTTACATCCATAGGTACAATATTAGTAACACAACAAACACACAACTTACAACTAAACACGTAAATGAAATAAATAACTTAGTAAAATGTCAAGAAATTTTGAATTGAAAATTGGATTAGTAGTACAAACAAAAGTTATAATCCCTGTAAAGTAAAATTCGTGAAACTGAAAACGCACAGTTCAATCTAGTGTAGACGATAGTTTTGCCTTCTGCGCTGGTGTGAGTTCGATCCCCATTGAGGCGGACTTTTTTTTTTATCAAATCGTTGATACAATAAAAACCCTGTAGGGTCAGATTCATGAAACTCTGTGTTTTTTTTTTCTAATATGAATGTTTAACGATATCGTAGCGATAAGCGGAAAGCAAAAAAATATAATAATAAACAGTGAGTGCTGGAGACTGATTAGATATAAATTATAGACAGTGATTGTATACGTTTAAAAGTGTATTTCGCACTTTTTATCCTACTACTATTATAAACGCGAAAGGTTGTAAGTATGGATGAATGTTTGGTACTCTTTCACGCCGGAACGGCGAACGGATCTGGATGAAACTTGGCAGAGAGATAGATTACTGTCTAAAATAGTACATAGGCTATTTTTATACTAACCAAGGTAGCAATCAAGCATACGGCCCACCTGATGGGAAGCGATTACCGCAGCCTATGGACGTTTGTAACACCAGAGGTGTCACACTCGCGTTGCTTACCTTTTAAATATTTTAACACGCCTTTTTTGAAAAAACCCATACTTGTGTTACTTGTGTTGGACTCCTGTATCCGCATTTAGACTCTAAGGTGGTCCATTATGCGTGAAAAAACCCATACTATATTTAAAAAAAAATCTGTACGGGTGAAACCGCAGGGCACAACTTGGTGCTAATAATCAGGAAATAATATCCGACTTGCACAGCTGCACTTTATGACAGATGGGAAAAAAACTGTAGAAGAATCATCCCTGCAAAACAAAGAACGAAGAAACAGTTCAATCCAGTTGGTTCAAAAACTATAAAACACTAGTTCCTCGGAGTCGACGCCGAGTGTGTCGATAAAACTTTTAACCGCCATCGCGTGAACTGTTGAATGTCGCGACACTTCTGCGTTCGAACGCTCCGATTTCGACTTCTGAGTTTTGCTTCAGAACAGTCTGTTCTGAGTTTTTGATGCGTGTTGTTATTCTTTATGTGATTATTCGGTGTAAATGTTTGAATCTGTTGAATTTATTGTGGAAGGTAAAGGAGTTTAGAGATGGGCAGTTTTCATCGATAGCACGTCTTAACATGACATCGATGATAGCTCTCATACTATAACTAAAACTATAACTATACAACTACTTATTAGATCTGACCAAATTTAAATGCGACCTCATGACAAGCACCAGCTTTCGATTATAAAAATCATCAAAATCGATCCACCCAGTAAGAAGTTATGAAGTAACAAACATTTAAAAAAGTTGACTTGTGAACCGGAATACCTCAAAAACAGAATTCACTATGTGGAAACCATTTCAGTGTGTATTTTTTTTTATCTACTAGTATCCTTTTTTAAACAACTCAAAATAAACATTATTGTGTCGTTGCCCTACAACAATAACAATAAGAATCGCACGAAAATGTTGCCATATAAATGTATAAATGCTTAAATTTACCATATATCATAATATATTTGATAAGTGATTTTTTTCACTAATATTTCGTCTATCACAAAGCGAACGTACCCAAAACCATCGCTTTCAGAAAAATAACGGCTGTTTTTGACAGCGTCAAAGGCTCTTTTGTACCCATGTCCCTTGCTACATCCAAATATGTACCTCTACAGAATCGCAACAAACCCAAAGCATGGGAAAATGTAATTAATTGCTTAGATCTTAAGAATCAATTAAAAAACAAAACAGTGCGTAGGTATGTGAGAATTTTAACCTCTGACTATCCTAAAATATTCTCATAAAATTTAGAGTTGGTTTACTAAGAGATCTTATAAGATACCTACCGAATCAAAATCGCGAGTAAGGCTGTTTCTTATTATTTTACAAATCCCTAAATACTACTACGAACTATCTATCCTATGTTCCTAATAAATAAAGCGTTATACAAGTCGTATTAGTTACACCATTTATAACTCAAGAATGGTTGGACTAATTTTAAGATTTTTTTTTTTTGGATTTTTCTTCGTCTGGAATAGGATGTTCAGCTTTTACTTCAAATTTGATAGAAATACCAAGTGACTAAATAGCCGATTAGATTGATCGCGCTTTCACAAACCGGGGGTTAGTATAAAAAACATTGCAAAATTGACAATTACAAAATTGCAAACATAAAAAACATTTTCCATACAAAATGTTCGCAGTTTTCGTAACTGTCAAACACGACATTCTTTGACTGATAAGCAGTACGAAGTTCGTAGGGTCAGATAATTAAAAATACAAATGTTTCAGTAGCTTAATATGTAAGGTGAAGAAGTCCCGAATGAACGTTATATGACTAAACTAGCGACCCGCCCGCGCGCCCCTGCTTTGCACGGGTGCACATATCATGCATGTATTATACATATAAAACTTTCTCTTGAATCACTCTATCTATTAAAAAAACCGCATCAAAATCCGTTGCGTAGTTTTAAAGATTTAAGCTTACATAGAGACATGGGGACAGGGATATAGGGACAGAGAAAGCGACTTTGATTTATACTATGTAGTGATGATAAATAAGACCCAAACCCATCCAATGAAGAACTCACCTGACAAAAATACGACGAAATCCCATGAAAACTTTCACTTGCCGGCTCCATGACCTACAAAATCTTGCGCGCAAACTTGAAGAACACCCTCAGAATTCTTCATGAACTTTAAGTCATTACAGAAGTTTTTTAAACTTCAAAAACTCTATGAAGGTAGCTTCTCAGCTGTTTTAATTACACCCCGGGTTTATGGACAATTGAAAAGTTTGATAGTCATTTTTATCTTGAGATTTTATGAAATAAATATGAAGTAGTACACTTGGAGTTGTTACTTTGAGATCTTTAAATAAATAAATAAATAATGCTGGACAATCCACACAGCACCATCTAGCCCCAAAGTAAGCTACTCAAAGCTTGTGTTATGGGTACTAGATAACTGATATATTTAATACGTTATATACTTACATAGATAGATATTTTATTATTATACATAGAAAACACCCAGACCAACGGAACAAATTTCTGCAGATCGTACACAAATTTGTTCCGAGGCGGGAATCGAACCCGCGCAACCTCTGCATCGTAGGCGGACTCTCCCCGCTGCGCCACTGAGGTCGTCTTTTCTCTCGTCTTTACCTCGATATTTTGCTTAGATTGGGTAATAGTCTTCAAGTAATATCTTTCATATTCATATGTGTGTAACACCCAATAGGTGTTTTTATAGCATCTCGAAATAACACTAACTTAAAATGAAACTGTTGCTATAATTAAATTAATTATTTAAATTACATTATTTAATATATTAATTATTCCTTTAAATATAACTACATATTCATAAATCATTCACTCATTATCAAAATTAAATAGTTCCTACCCATATATATCATGTTCCATAAATATAAAATAATAAATAAATAAATAAATATTGGTGGACTTTCCACACAGCACTATCTAGCCCCAAACTAAGCTTATGCTTGTAATATGGGAACCAGATAGCTGATATACTACATATAATACTTTTTTTTTTGTAAATACATACTTATAATATTATATGACACCCAGACAGAGAACAAACATTTATGTTCACCACACAAATGTTTGTTCACGGTGGGAATCGAATCCACGACCTACGGCGCAGAAGGCATAGCTACTACCAACTGAGCTACGTAAGCTGTCAAATATATATATTACATGTCTCCATAAATACTTTCATGCCACCATTGTATTATTAAAATAAAAAAAACAACAACAATTTTATTTCGTAGAAGCTTTTAATAGCTGCTTTCAATATATTATAAACCTAATAGGTGTTTTAATTTATAATGAAACCTAAGTACATAAGTATTGAAAAATGGTGTTTCGTTAGGTATTAAGAGATTTCAAAGGACGACCGTGCGTGGAGAATCCTTATTCTATTTAACTTTACTTCCAAATATTGTTCACTCCGGATATAATCCAGGTAAACAAAGGTTTCGCGTAACATTTTTTCTGAATCTTCCTTTCCATTACCCAAAAATCATAAAACAAACTGCGACATATCACTACATATTTATGAGAAGAAAATACCTCAGCTACCACACGTGCTTTCCCATAAACGACCTTAACCCGTTGTTGTTAGGAGCTTTTTCGATTGAAATGAAAGAAATGAGAACAAAACGTATCAAAGGATGAGCTTTGATACGTTTTGTTCCAATAATAGCATTTTTGATATTGGGAAAAATTAGTCTTTGAAAGGGTTGAAGAAGAGCACCGGTGGTCTAGTGGGAGTGACCCCGCCTTCCGATCGTAAGGTCGCAGGTTCGAATCCGGTCGTGCGCCAATGGATTTTTCTATCGAAAAATTTATGTGCGCAATGCCAGTTCTCTTAAACGGTGAAGGAAAACATCGTGAGGAAACCAGTTAGTATTCTAACAGCGGCGATGGGCTTGCAACCTGTCACGTATGGAATACTAACTACTGCAAAATGTGGGTATGTGCCAAATGTAATGTTTGGACGTACCTCTGACTACCCCCCTTAGACATCCTCAAAGAATCTTGAATTAGTACCTACTTGGTACTGGGAGATCTGAAGGGATATCTACCGTGCCTGGGGATCGAAGTCGTAAAGCTGTTGAAAGGGTTGAAATGGAGATACACATTTTTGAAGTGTTGTTAGCTAGGACTATTATAGGAATACATGGGACATGACTTTTAATCAATTATACTCTTAACTCCTTTAAAAACAACTTTTTTAGAATGCCATCCATTTTATTAGATATCTGAGCTGTTCATTCTCTGATTTGAAAATGTAATTTGTAAGTGTGTGTATTATTGTAAAAAATTACATGCCAATGTTTTATTTCTGTAACTCAATCTAGTATAGGTCAAATACACACTTTGATTTTTTCATGTATTCGCTTAGAATATCTTTCAAAATACTGAAATGTGCGAAATATAATAGTGTTGACGGTTGTCAGCCCTTTAAGACGATCCTTTGATTTAATGCTGCATTTTTTTTGGAATTTCTCATATTTTAAATACTACTGATAAGAAAGATTACCTACGAATAACAACACTACCAGTGACCTGATTACTTCTATTGTTCACCACCAGGTGTCACCAACAGTCTTCACCACGCTTGACGTACTTGCTACTTGTTCGACACATAGTACAAGCTAGTGTTCTGAAAGTTAACCCAATTGATTACACGCCAGTAATATGAGCATATGTTTTTCAAGCAAAAGATTTATTATATTTATTCCTATTTATTTTATTTATTTAGATTGACAGATAACTCTTTATTGTTCACCACACATAAACATAGTACCAGGTAAAAGCATACATTTAGGTATAACAATGGGTGCCTAATCGCTAAAAGCGATCTCTTCCAGGCAACCTTGGGTATTGTACTCAACATAAGCATAGCATTGTACTCATATTTACTATATTAATTATAGCCTTTTTTTGAAAAAAAAAACTTTGTTTGTTATTAACACACAATTTTCGCTCGCTCATGTAAAATTTAAAAGATATAAAATAACTGAACACCACTACCAACCAAGTCAATTAGTTAAAAAAAATGCAATTTTGATCCAAACAAGTAATTACTTCAAAAAATGTAGGCCAAATCGCACGAACGAATGACCTCCTCGAATGTCTCTTTAGACTAGACATCGTAAAATATATTCGGCTGGTACTTGGAAATACTTGAAGTTAAAATATTTACACAGCTATTCCCTCCTGTCCAGGGAATAGTCGTGAAGTTGTTGTCGTTTTTACTTAAATAAATAGTCCGTCAGTGCAATAACTGAGAATGGGAGCTTAGTTTAGACAACACACGTCGTCCGCCTCATTACGGACACAATAAAGAACCTCCGTCGCAACTTCAAACAATGAACGGTCCAGAATTCATTTTAGTCCTGTCTCGCTTACCGTCTAGGGCTTTCACGCGCGATCTGTCTTATCACTATCACTACATAGTATAAAACAAAGTAGCTTTCTCTGTCCCTCCCTATGTCCCTATGTATGCTTAAATCTTTAAAACTACGCAACGGATTTTGATGCAGTTTTTTTTAATAGATAGAATATATGTATAACTAGCTGATCCCGCGGCTTTGCTCGCGCTCGTTTACTTTGAAAATGTCATACAAACTTTCATCCCCTATTTTATCCCCTTGGGGGTAGAATTGATCAAAATCCTTTCTTAGCGGATGCCTACGTCATAACATCTACCTGCATGCCAAATTTCAGCCCGATCCGTCCAGTGGTTTGGGCTGTGCGTTGATAGATCACTATGTCAGTCAGTCACCTTTGAGTTATATATATTTAGATACATGCATGATATGTGCACCCGTGCGAAGCAGGGGCGCGCGGGCGGGTCGCTAGTTATTTGTAATTTAATACTTATCCTAACACATTTGACATGTTTAATTATGTTCTACTAATAAATAGGGACCACTAACATCTGAAAATAAATAAATTGAATTATTGTTTTCTATCAATCAACATTTCTGATGAATTAAGCCAAAGAGTGGGTCTTTCGCTTAATCCATCCGAAATTTTATCATTCTCATTAAAAGTGGTCTTCATCACCAAGCAAAAGCAATGCCTCGCAAGTCACGCATGACATAAACGGGCATACAGATGGCATGTGTCTGTAATTTCACCGACAATCACACCCTTAAAATTGAAATACAGCAACCAGGGCTTGCTGCATCAGAAATGGGCGTGGTGAGCCATTAGACAAAGAACTCTACTACTCATTAATTGTAAGGATCACAGTAATTCTTTTTAAATAATTGTTTTAATAATTTTGAATTGTATGTGTTGATAAGATTATGTTGCAATAATCACCTTTAAAAAACATCTACTACTAGCAACTCCATAAAACATTGAGATCACGCACATAGCTAATTATATGAAAAGATAGTAATATTATAAACTTTCATGTTATTTAAAGCTTTTTTTAAACCTAAGATATTATTAAATTCAAAAAGTGACAACCCTAAGATCTTATTTTTGTCGTCTTTTTCCACAGTTGCGTTTTTTAGAAACTTTCAAATAGAATTCTTCCCGAGAATTCTTCACGACAGTTCTAGGTTTCAGCACCGAATGTTTTCAGTGCTTAGTTTTTAGGAATTTCTGTCATTATTAAGTCATTTAGGTTAGCTATAAGTTTGTCTATTGTTATGCCAAATAAAGTAAACCTAAGTCCTCTATTATCATTCTGCGTGGTGAATAATAAGGAGCTTTCTTTTGAATAATAAGGTATACAAAGCATTGCCTTATATATCACGCACGATACGAACGTGCCCTACGATGCACTGCCCTGCGTCTATCAACATAAAGCATACAGATGTTAAGCCTTATGTGCCTGTAATTACACCGGCGACCACACTCTTTAAACCGAAACACAGCGTTGTTGCTTGGCGGCAGAAAAAGACGTGGTGGTAGTACTTTCCTGGACGGATATTAGGTATTTACCTATATCATACAGTGCTAACGTAAAATAGCAAATATGTGAAAAAATATCTTTGAAAACCTGCTGAAACTAATTTATGATTGGCACTGGTTTGGATCAGTTTACCTACTTCTAGAACGTATGTATTAAAATGTGCCGGATGTTCTTCTAGGCTTAGTATTGGAAGTGGCATCTAGATTCACCTAGCTTTAAGACGTTTCAAAGTGATCCTGGTCGTGTTTATTGAGTTGAGATTATTTTAATGACAAATAAGATAAGTATGCAAATATAATGGAATGAAGGCGAAAAAGATCCAATTGGGGGAATCTGCATCAGAACCTTGACGAAATTATACTAGAGACCCGCCCGCGCGGCCCTGCTTCGCACGGGTGCACATTGTTTTACTACTATATCATGCATGTATTATACATATAAACCTTCCTCTTGAATCACTCTATCTATTAAAAACCCCGCATCAAAATCCGTTGCGTAGTTTTAAAGATTTAAGCATACATAGGGACATAGGACAACGACCTCTGTGGCGCAGCGGGCAAAAGCCTGCCTGCGACGCAAGAGGCTGCGGGTTCGATTCCCGCCTCGGAACAAATTTGTGTACGATCTGCAAAAATTTGTTCCGATGGTCTGGGTGTTTTCTATGTATAATAAAAAATATCTATCTATGTAAGTATATAATGTATTAAATATATCAGTTATCTAGTACCCATAACACAAGCTTTGAATAGCTTACTTAGGGGCTAGATAGTGCTGTGTGATTGTCCAGTATTATTTAATTTAATTTAATTAATTAACTTAATTTAATTTAATAGGGATATAGAAAAGATATAGAATGAAAAAATTACTTTGTTTTATACTATGTAGTGATAGTGATGGCTATAAAGTTATAAACAAAACTATAATGGATCACTAACAGACACGATCCCGCTATTAACAAGCGTGCAAGCTATTAACGCGTTTACAGAACAAACAGGTTGAACATAAGTGAGTATAAACATTGTGCGTCCACCTTTAATAGTGCATGTTAATTTGAACTGGTGTACTGTGAGAATAAGGACTGAAATTGATCAAGCTTTGGACTGTAAAAATAGGTTTAATAATAGTACATTATGATATGAGTGCGGTAAGTTGAAAATTACAGCCGAGGCGATATTGCCACAATTATTACAAGAAAGCAGAGGCTGTAATTTTCAAAGCGCACGTATGTCATGCGACGTTTTATAACACATTTGCGAGGCAATAAATAAAACTCGGACTTTCTTCAAAGATAAATCTTTATTCACTTGTTGAAGCAGTTATAAAAATTTAGAACAATTTGTAAAAGAATTAAATGCTTATTTTTTATCTCCCAAAGTCAATTTTATTCATAAAATGTTGACCACTTTACTGACATAAAAACTCTTTGCTAAGATTTAAAAAAGGTTCCGTTCGTTTTAGTGGGAGCATCTTGATGAACCGTACGTTTTACATTACCATAACGCACGAGTGCGTAATGACATACATCACGATACTGAAATTGGTGAAATAAGAGACCCTTTACGAGCAAATGTGTTATAAATATATTATTTACTTTGAAACTGTTATGTTTGTAAATTGTTGGTAGTGATTATTGCAAAACTAATTTCGTATTATTACAATCTACACTTACTAAACCAACTAAAAAACAACCAAATAACATACATAGAGAAAAAACGGAAAAAGGAAGGAATATGTCTTTCAAATGATTAATGCTCGGTCCGACAAGAGAAAAAGCGATAGCAGCACAACCTGTCCGGACTTGACAGAAAACTTCCCAATGTATAACATTTTTGGAAGGTTCAAGAGAAAGTTTGTTCCAACTGAAAATCGCCTGAAATTTTACATCGACTAGTTTGTTTCTATTTTTTTTTTAATATTGGAGCAATATTGATCTAATGAAACACGTGAAGAGTTGGACCTTTAATTTTTTTTACTGAAACTGAAAACTGAAACAGCTTCACGACTTTGATCCCCAGGCACGGTAGATATCCCTTCAGATCTCCCAGTACCAAGTAGGTAGTCAGAGGTACGTCCAAACATTACATTTGGCACATACCCACATTTTGCAGTAGTTAGTATTCCATACGTGACAGGTTGCAAGCCCATCGCCGCTGTTAGAATACTACCTGGTTTCCTCTCGATGTTTTCCTTCACCGTTTAAGAGCACTGGCATTGCGCACATAAATTTTTCGATAGAAAAATCCATTGGTGCACGACCGGATTCGAACCTGCGACCTTACGATCGGAAGGCGAGGTCGCTCCCACTAGACCACCGGTGCTCTGTCAAAAATGTATCAAACGTCCATGTCTGAAGTTGTTGGTTTCTCAAAAAAAAGTTTGATTGTTGCCATAGTAAAAATATCAAAGGTCTAATGGTAACTCCAGCGTAAATGTCAACCACACTATGAAACACTGATATCATTTGCCAATATTTGACCTTTGTGAAAATTGTGTCGTATCATACCTAACTGGCTTATTATTCCTATTCGCAGAGCTTCTTTATTTTGGTCCTATTCACAGGTCAACCAGAAACTTAAGACCTCCGTCAGTTGATACATTCATGATGAGGGTTTCAACGTCCCTGGAGTTCTATATTAGCCGGTTAATATCTTCTATCTCTCTCTTCATCATACCTACGTGTTACTTCGATAAGGTAGTATAAGAAATAGTATTTATTAGAATTAGGTGAACGTTATACCTTTGGTTTTATTTCTGTTGGACACTTAAATACATTGGAAAGTTATTTGTTGCGGAAATACAAAGCTTGACCTCTTTCAAAAACTCTGTGTAGGTAGTAATAAATCTTATTTCCGTTTTCAGAAATATCACGTGGTATTTTAGTAATTATGACCTAGGTATGTACTTTATTTATTTTGAGAAAATTATGAATGTTGAGACTTCAACAAACTTAATCTATATGACCGCAAGCCACTACACTAATAATTAAAAAAGGAGAAAGTTTCGATTAATAACTTTGAATTTCACTCCCACTGGTTTCCAATTTCATAATAATAACATTATAATTCATTAATATTTTTCTTTATAATAACAGTTTTGATGTACAACTGCTTTCTGGAATCGTGCCAGTGAGTCCCAGAAAATACTATTTTGAAAGCATTCGTAAAATACTTTGTGATCTATCGAATGGCATTCGATCTACAGAAATGTATAAAGCGTCCATTTGTTAGATTTTGGTTATACGGATTTTGAAAGCGTTCAATAAATATCACGCGGTTTTATTCGTAACTCATGACGTTTTATGGGTTAGTGAACGTGGCGTGGTTTATAGGTGTTGCATTTGATATTTTGTGACGAGACGATCGTAAACCCAAGCCGTATGGAGGTGTCGTTCTGTTAACGAGTCGACTATGATTTTCAGTTGACGATATGAAAGGCCGAAGGGATTTTGCGAGCAGTGGCGATTATGCGTTTCGCGATACCATTCTGAGTGACAGTGATATTGTTTTGAGAATAATGCTGAATGCGATTGAGAAGGAATATGAGGAAAGCTTACGGAACTAGTATATAATGCATAAATCCTGATGTTTAGGTTTCATCATTAGTTCACTTCTACTGAGGACGCCCCAAGTGGCATTTTATTGCGTCTGTCATGACATTTAGGTAAGTCCATGTGCCAGAAATTGTACTGGCTCAGTAAGTACACTGCTTTGCGACGAGACGATCGTAAACCCAAGCCGTATGGAGGTGTCGTTCTGTTAACGAGTCGACTATGATTTTCAGTTGACGATATGAAAGGCCGAAGGGATTTTGCGAGCAGTGGCGATTATGCGTTTCGCGATACCATTCTGAGTGACAGTGATATTGTTTTGAGAATAATGCTGAATGCGATTGAGAAGGAATATGAGGAAAGCTTACGGAACTAGTATATAATGCATAAATCCTGATGTTTAGGTTTCATCATTAGTTCACTTCTACTGAGGACGCCCCAAGTGGCATTTTATTGCGTCTGTCATGACATTTAGGTAAGTCCATGTGCCAGAAATTGTACTGGCTCAGTAAGTACACTGCTTTGCGAGTGTGTACGGTAGGCAGGTCTTATTTTGTATTTTCCTCGTCATATTGACAAACAATCTTACCAATGCCAAATGGAATAATTAAAAAGTTACACTACGTCGAGTTAGGTGACATGTTTTGAAGGCAACTGTGGCTGTTTCTTCAAACTTACGAGTTACATGCACGTTCAAATCAGAATATCACGCAATGTACTCTCGTTACAAATTACTCACTTTGTTCTTAAGACCAAGTAATTTTGCTTAGAATACCACCAAAATTATACAACAGTACCGGAAATAACACTTACAAATCAATAAAACCAAAAAAATATTTTAATGAATATCACAAATTCTTTCACATTCCAAGAGCTCCATTACCGTAAACATTGTCTAAGAAATCCTTCAAGCGAAGGCCAATAATGCCTACACTGATGGCTGGACAACAGAATTTGTCTGTACCTACAATACAGTGAATGGGTGCTAATATTAGCTCACATCATTATCTACTGTAAGGAAGTATCGTTGCTTACCTAGTTAATCTAAATTACCTAAATTATCATCTTACATCAAAACATGTTTCTAAATTTATCATTGTTTTCTTCTAAAAATAGGTAATGATAGGGAAATGCAATCAAAATTTTGACAATAATCCTACTAATATTATAAACACGAAAGTTTGTAAGTATGGATGGATGGATGGATGGATGGATGTTTGTTACTCTTTCACGCCGGAACGGCTGAAGAGATCTAGATGAAACTTGGCATAGAGATGGAGTATAGTCTGGAATAACACATAGGCTACTTTTTATCCCGTGGGAATACCGGGATCAAAATCTGCGCGGTTGAAACCGCGGGGCGCAACTAGTTTTTAAATAAATAGAGATAGAGCTGATTTTAAGCAATGTTTCATTTCAACGAACTTTAAAATGTTATGAATAGAGTATGTAAGAACAGTTGCAGATTGCGTTTCTTAGTAAGGCAATGCAAGTCCCATGCAACCATGGTATCGTTATAAGCACCGATTCAAACGCTTCTATCTCACTTCAAAAAAAGGAGGAGGTTCTTGATTCGACTGTTTTTTTTTATACAACCAGCTGATGGAAAAAGCAGATGGCCCACCAGATGTTAAGTGGTAACCATCGCCTATAACAAAGCATTGCCTCGCAAGTCACGCTTGATAGGAACGTGCCTTACGATGCCCTGCTCTGCGTCCATCAACTTGAGGCATACAGATGTTAAGCCTCATGTGCCTGTAATTACACCGGTGACCACACTCTTCTTCACTCTTCACTCTTCAAAACGAAACACTTTTCTTGCCATAATTTAACTGGGGGGACCGATCTTTTTTTGATTGAAAGCTGTTGTTTGCCATGTTTTCAAATTTAAATAAGAGTCAAATCTGGCGAGTAAATTCTTTATTTTTATTTAAAGCTGGTGTTTGCCATGTGGTCCCATTTAAATAAGAGTCAGATCTAGCGAGTAAGTTCATAGTTATAGTACCTAGTAAGAGTGTATTTGAAGTCCGTTTATTCTTAAAACAGTTATTGATATTGGTAAAGGGTTTTTTCTACCAAAAAGGGTATTTCCAACACAAACAAATATAATCCTCAGACACTTATCCCGTTGGGGACACATTTCTAAGCATCTGTCTCCTCTTGAAAGTAAGTAGATAAGCATTGAAATTCTTTTAGGTTTTAGTATGATCCTTCGAAAAACATTTACTCCAAAAATAGCTTTTTTATGTAACAATTTGTATGCGAGCTATGGAACGCAACGTAAATACCGCTTGGGGCTGGGATCCCTTTGGTCTTGAATAAGTTGTGCAAAACGGTACGTGCCCCAGTCTGGGCTAAAACCCTATAGAGCCTACACTTTGTTAAATAGTGGCATGTTATAAAAGCAAAATCATGGTGAAAATTATTTATTCATTTAATGGAGTAGTAGAGCTCTTTGTGAAGGGCTCGTCCGGGGAAGTACTACCACCACGCCTTTTTCTGCCGCCAAGCAGCAACGCTGTGTTTCGGTTTGAAGAGTGTGGTCGCCGGTGTAATTACAGGCACAAGAGGCTTAACATCTGTATGCCTCAAGTTGATGGACGCAGGGCAGTGCATCGTAGGGCATGTTCCTATTGTGCGTGACCTACGGGGCAATGTTTTGTTTATAGGTGATGGTTACCGCTTAACATCAGGTGGGCCATCTGCTTGTTCCATCAGCTAGTTGTATAAAAAAAAATTGAGAAATTAACATAATTACAGGTACAAGTACAAATAAAAATATGATGTTGCAACTACAACAAGATACAAGCTGTTAAATAATTCGGCAGTGCAGTTAGATTAGCGGATACCTGAGTACTTATTATATTTTTATTAATATTTGACAGCCTTCATATTATTAAACAGTTGGTAGTAATACGATTTCTGCCGAGAACAAACATTTGTGTGATGAACATATAGATGTTTGTCCTCTGTCTGGGTATTATACATTATAATTATGTATAAAAAATATATAAGTAGTATATTAGCTATCTGGTTCCCATACCACAAACTTTGGCTTAGTTTAGGGCTAGATAGTGCTATTTGGAAAGTCCACCAATATGTATTTTATTTATTTATTTATTTAATGGCACAACTTCTATTTCCGGTAGTTCCATGAACTCTTTGAATAATAAAAGCCAACTATATTTTTTGCCAAATAAATGTTATAAAATCCATCATGCTCGGACCATTGGATAAAAAATACACCCCTTTCGCCGGAACGTCCATCAAAACATGCCGAATAATACAAATTATTTTTCTACGAAGCCTGGAAGCCATTCTGGAGTAAGCTGATATAGCTTCGATTCGACATAACATACGCGAAAGATTTTTTAAGAGTACATGCTATTACGACACGAATCAATAGTTAATCTTCTCTCTCTTTGTTTGGTGGCTAGATGGCATTGTGATTATCTGCCAATAGTTATTTTTATATATTATTATTTCATCATAGTCATGAGCCTGTAGAAGTTCACTGCTAGACCTTCTCTAATACACAATGCATAACATTTCCAAGAAGAACTATTGTCAGCCCTCTCCATAAACTAAATTTCAAAGTTTTCGTGATTCAACGGACTTAGCCTTTCTTGTTCTTATTCTTATCGTATCTTGATGAATCTTAAATTATAATCAATGCCTTTTTATAGGTGAACTAGCTGATCCCGCGGCTTTGCTTGCGCTCGTTTTCTTTGAAAATCTCGTACAAATTTCATCCCCTATTTTATCCCCTTGGGGGTAGAATTGATCAAAATCCTTTCTTAGAGGATGCCTACGTCATAACATCTACCTGCATGCCAAATTTCAGCCCGATCCGTCCAGTGGTTTGGGCTGTGCGTTGATAGATCACTATGTCAGTCAGTCAGTCAGTCACCTTTGAGTTATATATATTTAGGTGCACGGTGGCAGTACTTCCCCGGACGAGCCCTTCACACAGAGTTCTACTACTCTTACCCTTTTGAGAATTGAAAAGACCTTTTAGATAATTTGAGATAAGACATTTTACAAAGCAAATGAAAGTGCTTGATATAGGCCTTCATTCAACTCGACATAAATATTCCGAACATGTTATTGTATCACGTCACGGTCAGACATCAAAAAGACCATCGAAGGCTGGTACTGGAGAGCTCCTCAGACCACTTCAGAAACGGGGTCTGGCTCGTCGCCAGCTCTCTTGTATCAATTTGAAATCCCCCCTTGTGCCGCTTTGTTTTTCTGTATAAAAGGCGAGCTCTTGCACTGTTTTAAAAAGTGTGGACTTGGTTTGCTTGTACTTGTTTCTTATCTGCAGATACCTATGCAGTATCAGTGTGTTTCTTTGCCGAAGAAAGAAACAAAATGCTTTTAAAACTGGTTTGGCTGTTAAACGGCTTTTTTATGTTGTACTGTGAGTTTTTCGTGTTATTGCTTGGCTAAGGTTTTTATCCATTCTTCCTACTACTTATAAAATAGCGGGAAACAATTTCATTTTTGTTATAAGATATTGGTTTACAAAGAAAATCATAATTAGGTAAGTTGAAAGATGCAAAATGTACTTGACATGAAAGATTTTTCCGACTTTAACAAAAATAGAAGAAATAATTTGAGAAACTATGGGGCTGCTGCACTGAATGCTATGCTGCAAGTAAATGTTGCCATCTTATAATAAAAATAACACTCTGACACCTTTCACATAGAGTGCAAAATAGAGGCTCCTAAATTGTAATGCAAATTAGCAGCCACCGTAATGCACTAATAACTTTACGTGTTTGCTACATTTCAACAGCTGTTTTTAAAAGCACATGACGCCAAAACGGTGTCCGTAAATTAACGTATAATTTTAAAATTTCAGCTCTCTGCAAATACATTTGTAATGCAAAACAAACTGTAGACACAAGAGATAGGGTCGAGTATTGTGTGCTGTGTGACACACATGTCATCATTGTCTTCGTGCGTTTATTAACGAAATACGTAAATGTCTTTTTCCTGCGCTCGGATTAGTGAGCCAGGCTAACGAGCCTCATTAGAGCCGAGTCGGTGTGCGCGCGGCCTTATAATAACAGCTACGTTTTTGGGAATTTGTCCTATTTTGTAAAAGTCAGACTACGTTGTTTGGCAAGCCGTGGTCTTTCTCGCTAATCTCGCTGCACATACAATTTGAAATGCTACTTATTTTGTGAAATGAAATAAATAAACATTTTGCGACTAATACAGTCACAAATCAAAATCAAAATCAAATGTGTATGCATCCATCCACTCATCCACCTATAGTCCACCAACTGATCGCGGACCATAAAATGAAAAAAAAAAAAAAACCAATAGTGTATAATAATATGTATTCATTCGAATTTTCTTGTAGCATTGGTTCTTACCTAAGCAGAGCTTTTAGAATAGGAACCAGCTAACCAAATAAAGTGTTAATTTTTTTTTTTTTTTTTAATCAATCAATAAATTTTATTTATTTTACTTATTTCAGACAAAAAAGAAATACATATGAGTAGAGCAATTACTTTTATGCCATTTTTGGTCATGATTTTACTTGTTATAAACGCAAAATTCTGAGTTACGTTTTGTGAGTTTGGCCACGGTACATTTCATTATTTTATGAAACATCTAGTTCCCCAAAAGTTTTACTACAATAGCTGATCGTTTGAAGCCATTTGAGTGATCTTACTGTTTGAACTCACAACACTTTGTGTGAATTTGACATAAGTTTTTTAAATCGATGCCAAAAGAACAATTTGGTCAAAAAACAACAACACGTCTTTTTCTCTTTCTATATTATAATTCAAAATCAAAAATATTTAAAAGTAATAATTTACCTATCTATTTAATTATCATATTTTGTAGGCTATGTATACGTCTGTTTATTACGATGCACAGAGTAACCATATGCCATGGGGTTGGACTTATATAGAAGCCCCTCATTAAAAAACAACTTTTTTTTTAAACAACTAGCTGATGGAACAAGCAGATGGCCCACCTGATGTTAAGTGGTAACCATCACCTATAAACAAAACATTGCCCCGTAGGTCACGCACAATAGGAACGTGCCCTACGATGCACTGCCCTGCGTCCATCAACTTGAGGCATATAGATGTTAAGCCTCATGTGCCTGTAATTACACCGGCGACCACACTCTTCAAACCGAAACACAGCGTTGCTGCTTGGCGGCAGAAAATGGCGTGGTGGTAGTACTTCCCCGGACGAGGCCTTCACAAAGAGCTCTAACTAACTTCAACTCGACTTAGACAAAGTTTATGCTAGTTACTGACATATTTATTCTCTACATTCTCTCTCACTCTTCAGATTAATTATTTCCCGTTAAACTTGTCTCCTCTCATAGAACCCCAAGCAGCGAAGGATCGCGAAGGGAATCAAATACACATTACGGCCCACATCGCCATCAACGATGTTATGGCCCAACTTGTCCCATAAAAGGACCTTCTGCTTTTTTCTCCGAATTTATTTTATTTCCAAGTCGTGAATCGAAATTACGGGCTGAAGAGGTGGGATTGTATTGGCAAATTAACAGTAACTTTAGCACTGGTTTTGAGTGCTTTTGTACTTTTGTGTGCATTACACTGGCGGGCTTTAGAGTCACGCTGACCGCACGCTGACCGTCAGCGCTGACAGCCGACGCGTATGCACTTCTAGGGTACGCGTCCACCGCATCAGCAGAAATACCGGTCTCTGGCGCTGAAATGCCAGGATCCGAATGGCGCGTTCACTGCGGATGACGTCATCAGCAGAAATACCGGTCTCTGCGCTGAAATGCCGATCCAGTGCACGCTGTACCATACAAATCAATACAAAGCAACAAATCCGTTCGCTCCGTACACCATTGCGGGAGTGCCGAAGATACGGCGCGCCACACGCTGGCGGAGTGCTCGGCTTGGGCAGTGGAGAGAGCGGAGCTAGTCGCGGTGGTCGGGGCGGACCTTTCGCTGCCGAGCATTGTGCGCTCCATTGTCCACAGCGAGAGTGCGTGGGACGCACTTGCCGAGTTTGCGGATGTGGTGATGACCGCCAAGGAAGATGCCGAGAGATTGCGAGAGCGCGATCCTCAGGCGCGCCTTGGCAGGCGAACGCGTAGGCGGCCCGGGGCGGTTGTTGACCGCCAGTCGGCGGAGAACCGTCGAGTTCCTTGAGTTTTAAGATACTCATATGAGAGGGATGGATGAATGAGGCGTGTGACTTGCACGCCTGCATGACTGATCGTGTGTTTGGGCCATGAAGCCATAAGGGGAGAGTGAGAATGAAAGGGGATTGGAGTGGGGCGGTGCGAGCGCATATCACGAGCACATTTGTGCGAGTGTAGCGCCGCCGCCCAACTCGATGCATTTTGCATTGCCGAGGGATTTGCTCTGAATGAGGGGTGGCGCATGCGTGATGCGGGAGGAGAGCGCCACCCAGTTTGACAGGGATTAATGACGAATGTGGGCTGTGATGCCATAAGGTGTTCTTCGGGCGGGAGGTCCCTAGGGGAGGGCAACCGCTCGAAGAGATTCCTCTTCAAGGGCTCCGTTATAGTGTCATGTGTTCCTGACAGGCGACGGAGGTGGGCCGTGGGGCCAGGGCCATGAAGCCATAAGGGGGATGTATGAGAATGCAAGGAGATTGGAGTGGAGGAATGGGGCGGGGTGATGCGCCTAACACTTGCACGCTTGTGCAAGTGCAGCGCCCCCGCCTAATGCTGGCGCAACAGTGTTGCTATGCCACGTGGAGGAGATTAGAGTGAATGAGGGACGGCGCATGTTATATGCTGCCGTTCAGGTATGAGAGGTTTTCGCCAGTCGAGTCGCGGATGGCTTTAGTTCCCGTGGCTCGGCGTGAATGGCGCGAGAGGAACACCGGCGAGGTTTTAGTTCGGGTATTCCGCTTCGGCGGCGAGTCCCACATAATTCCGGTCCCCCCCGGACCGGTTTACTCGTAAATGAGTTTCCTCGCCGTTAACAAAAAAAAAAAAAAAAAGGTCCTGCTTTAGAGGTTATCACTACATAGCATAGTATAAAACAAAATCGTTTCTCGCTGTCTGTCTGCTCGTCTATCCCTATGTATGTTTAATAGATCTTTAAAACTAACGCAACGGATTTAGATGGGTTTTTTTTAAAGAAGTGATCCAAGAAGAAGTTTTATATATATATATAATACATACATTATTAGTAGACACTGTGAACCTGTGTCTTCACACAGGTTCACAGTGTCTACCAGTGTCTACAGTGTCCGGGGCGGATCGCTAGTTAATGATAATAGAAAATATACACTTAAGCGCAATTATCGCAGTTACTTAGTTATCGCAGTTAATACGCATGAAGTACTAACTGCTGCAAAATAGCCAAACTCGAGCATCATGTTGAAAATTAAATAAGATCTTTTTCCTGTTTCGAATCAATTTAGATATAACAATAGGGTCGTAAATAACTATGACTGGGTGAAAAAAAATGGGGAATGAAACTCGGTTTTTTAGGAAACCAACTTCGCAGCAACTTCTCTAACATTATTTTTCTAGAGCGAAAGCAAGTCAGTTATTGAAGATTAAGCATCTCATAAAACAGTGAGTGTATGGCGTAAATCTATCGCTGGCACGGCGCCAGGACATCAAGATGATATGATAATGATGCTTTACACATATTGGCCGTCGATGGCCACTACGTTATTAAAAATGTTTTAGTCATCTTCTCTCTTCACCTCTGAGAGCACTGGTGGTCTAGTGGCTTTCCGATCCTAAGGTCGGGGGTTTAAAACCGGTCGTGCATCAATGAGTTTTTCTGTTCAAAAATGTATGTGAACAAAGCCAGTACTCAGAAAACATCGTTAGAAAACCGGCATGTTGTATAGAACCTAAATGTTCTATAACATGTGTCAAGTGCTAGAAAGGAGCCTCTTGTAGGACACATAAAGTCCGTTCACCACACTGTTTCGAAAAATTGTGTGGTGAAAAGACATGTTTGTGATATTATCCCAACTAATATTATAAATGCGAAAGTAACTCTGTCTATCTGTCTGTCTGTCTGTCTGTCTGTCTGTTACGCTTTCCCGCTTAAACCTCTCAACCGATTTTGATGAAATTTGGCACAGACAATCTTTAGACCCTGAGAAAGAACATAGGCTACCTTTTATTGCGAAAAAAAGAGATGAAGAGATTAAAAGTACGCAGACGAAGTCGCGGGTACCAGCTAGTATTCAATATTATGGTGGTTTGGGACATTATAAAATTTGTGGTGAAAAGATTTATGAAAAGCGCCTCCTGTCGAGCCCTTGACACATGTACTTTAAGAACTCTTTAGGTTCTACGACATGCCGGTTGCCTGGCGATGTTTTCCTTTACTGTTTGAGAGAACTGGCACTGTACATATTAATTTTTTCAATATAACAACTATTGGTGCACGACCGGTTTGGAACCCACGACCCATAGAATTGGAATGCGGAGCTGTTGCCACCAGTGGTGAGATCCTAGAATCGAAATGCGTGGAATATTTTAGCGAAGCACGCTGTATACGTATTGGCTTGAAAATACATCAAGAACAATAAAAGATAATGACTAATGCCAGTGGATGGCATGGCTGAAGAATTTTAAATTTTCAACGTATATTTGATTTTATCTTATCGAAATAACGGATAGATTTCAACAGTCGAAAATCGAAAACCTTGGAGAATCTCGGAAATTTTCTCTATCCTTTCTAAATGTACACTCTTATTTCGAATACCTAGGATACAATGACAAATTCCAAAGCTTTAGTACAGCGCCGGTGGCTGTGTTACGGCACTTAAAAATACAGACACTCTCAATTATACTCCAATATCTTTTCTTCTCAGTGCGAGTATTATCGCTAATGGATTTTCTAACTCGATAAAAGCCTAATTGTCTTTCACCTCCCGAGACAAACTAAATATCAGGACTGAGACCCAGTGCATTAACCGACTTGCGACCTGATTGGTGGTCGGGCACAAAAGGCGAACTCACGTTGGCATGGCGCCAGCACTATTGTCGACATACATTGAAAATTTTCTCTAGCCACAGCGTTACTGTTACGCAATCGGCCTGTCAGTTTGTTCTTAGTTTCGATGTTAATGGCTTTGGGGAAGGCGATTTTTTTTAAAGTAAAAAATCTGTATCAAACGCACGATACGTATTTTTTCTTTGTTTGATCAGCACCCGTAGCCCAGCGAATGTTTAAGTGGAGTCCACTCTTAAGTAAGTGGAGGACGACCGGGTAAACTAAAAAATCGCCATTACTCGGTTATTGCTTTGGGATCACGTGGTCACAGCCAAATAGAAGACCGTCTCGTTATCTACTTTTGAACTTCTGTGGACTACTCCAAGAGTCTCTAGTATCTATAAAACACGATATCCACTCAATTTTTAGAGGGGATACAAATCAGTAAAACCTCAATGCATAATTAATTGTCAATTGTTTTGGATTGAAACAATTTGTGAGGACTTCGCCAAAAAGCACTTCTTTATATTGTAATGTTTATAAATATGTAACACAAAGAATCAATACAAAATAAACACAAAAACTTCGTGAACATTTTTCCCTCTTCAGAGCATATTCGAGTATTCCTAAATCTATAAATATCTTCATAGATCGTCAATAAAACGTAACAAGCAGAAGTTACAATACAATAAGACTGAAATGCTATCTCTACTATTTTTATATCGAAACATGTCTCCATAGAGACTGTGCTTAGTTCCGCCAATGAAATCGTATTTTGGGTTTTATGCGAAAAGGAAATGATCGAAATCGGTGGGGTTGAGGGGCGTTCAACAAAACAACAGTATATACTGCAAATAATGTAAGTAACCCAGAGGCTTACAAAAGCAGGTAAATTTTTCAAGCTATTTGTCCCATGCTAGGAATATGTCTTCTTCAATCTATATCAACCCGATGCTCAGTAAAAGACGCTTCTATGCTCATTCCTTTCATTCTTGGACTTTCCACAATTAGCTCCTTTTTGCTACTTTAGCTAGGTCATCACTAGGTTCATTGGAAATGCAAAACATAAATAAATAGCATAACATCTACGATTTTTATTTTATTTATTTTTCAGTATTTTTACAGATCTGAGCAATCTCCCATATTGTTTAGCCGATCTTATATTGTTTTTCAACTAAAACAGCATAGACAGCCACTGTTTTATTTTTCTCCCGGAGCATATAATCACTAGGTACGTTATTTCTATTATGTATAGCTGTCTTTTTTGTCAAAGTTGATTCAATAAGAAAACTGCAGGTTTGTGCTCCCAAAAAATAAATACAATTGTTTAAATCCACCAAAAATCCAGTTCCAATTACGCTAGTTCTAACATACCCCATAAATATTATCAGATCAAAACATAGGCCGCGCCATATATCAGTCGGCGGACACGCGTTATTCTGTCAAAGATACTGCTTTTTATTTATGTCCGTGTTACCCGCCGCAGGCTATGTTAGTTAGAAATTCCCAACGGTACACTCGGATACAGATCAAGCTACACATAGCCAAATAAAAACTACGCTTATTACAAGGACAAAAATCTAGTATCTACTTTCAGATCTCATAGCTCAGTTGGTAGTAGCTCTACCGTCAGCGCTGGATGTGTCGACGTGTGACGACAGTCAAAGTCAAAAGACACTTATTTCATGCAACCCTTAAGGATGATTTTGAATTGGCGAATATACGAGAAAGTTCCACGCAACAAACCTAGCTGTAGGAAAAGCAGGCAAAACATAAGGTTTCATTCTACGTTAAACTTGATTCTGTATACAAAATTGCAAAAAAAATGTAAATTGGGTTTATGACACAAGAACTGTCAAACAGTTTATGACACAAAAACTGTCAAACAATTTATAATACAAATACCAAAAATGTTGTTTCGGAGAACAACATTACGAAGCAAAAATATATTTTAAAAATATTAAAATAAATGAGCAAGAAGATCTTTGACGGTTGTCTGCTTTTTAAATGCAGCATTATATCAGGACTTACGTAAAAGTAATTCAACTCAGCGCTCTGCATATTCACCCACAATTTAACTACTTTACGACTTTGTTATTGTCTATTTAGCGCATTCTTAGGAGCGTTTCTGTGCATGCCGAGGTCACGACTTCCGCTTGTTTTTTTTAAATGTCGTACCTAAACGGGCTAGTTTTATGGCATTTTATTGCTGCAATTGTATAGCTGTCCTGCTTGCGATCTTTTGCGTGATAAAGACAGATATACAGTAGCAGCTTGAAATTACTCAAAAGCATTTTTATTCTAGTGCTACTACAAAAATAAGCAGTTATTTAATACACAGTCTGTTGAAGAGTAAATTTGTATGAGGTTGTGGTCAAACCTGGTGATGTTAAAATCTGGTATTCATTTAATTAAACATAAAGATGACTTTAAAATTGTATTAAAACTAGGTAAGTCTGGGTCTCATGTAGCTGGGTCATGAAGTTTCTAGGCCAACCCTAAGCCTTCGTGTCTTAAATAATCTTAATCTTCTTATTATGGCATATTAAATGCTAGTCCAATAAAAATAAGTCATCAGTTATCCATAAAAATCATCGTCTAAAGGCGGCCCTTAAGGACCGTCTCAAACATGTCTGAAAGCGTTCGAAATGAAAATGTTTTCTGTTATTTTAGAAATAATATTTGTTACAGTATACATCTGCTCCATCCGGGTAAGCCTCGCGATCCCTCAATCAGAGCGGATTATATCTGGCAGTGCAACGGTACGGTTTACTCCACAATTGGTATATGGAACAACTGGAAGGTAAGGTACGCGGCAACTTCCACGCTTATTGCCGATTTTATCCTACTACTATTATAAACGCGAAAGTTTGTGAGTATGGATGGATGGATGTTTGTTACTCTTTCACGTCGGAACGGTTGAAGGGATCTGGATGAAACTTGGTAGAGATAGATTATAGTCTGGAATAGCACATAGGGTACTTTTTATCCAGTGGGAATACCGGGATTTAAATCTGCGTGAGTGAAACTGCGGGGCGCAACTAGTGTTAACATAATCGTTGCAATCGTCATCCTCGACAACCTGCTTCCGTGCCGACTGCCTGACCGCGAGAACAAAATGTTGATAGGAATCAAAACTTCAACTTTAAGAGTAGTAGAGCTCTTTGTGAAGGGCTCGTCCGGGGAAGTACTACCACCACGCCTTTTTCTGCCGCCAAGCAGCAACACTGTGTTTCGGTTTGAAGAGTGTGGTCGCCGGTGTAATTACAGGCACATGAGGCCTAACATCTGTATGCCTCAAGTTGATGGACGCAGGGCAGTGCATCGTAGGGCACGTTCCTATTGTGCGTGACCTACGGGGCAATGTTTTGTTTATAGGTGATGGTTACCACTTAACATCAGGTGGACCATCTGCTTGTTCCATCAGCTAGTTGTATAAAAAAACAAAAAAAAAACTGTTTTCTACTACTGGCTGATGCAACAAACAGATGGCCCATCTGGTGTTAAGTGTCATCACCACCACCAAAAATCGTTGCCTCGTAAGTCAAAGCATTGCCTCGTAAGTCAAAGCATTGCCTCGTAAGTCAAAGCATTGCCTCGTAAGTCAAAGCGTTGCCTCGTAAGTCAAAGCATTGCCTCGTAAGTCAAAGCATTGCCTCGTAAGTCAAAGCATTGCCTCGTAAGTCAAAGCATTGCCTCGTAAGTCACGCACGATAGGAACGTGCTCAAAGATCCACTGCCCTGCGCCCATCAGCTTGAGGCATTTTATTTATTGGTTATACTTAACGCACTCCACCACAGAGATACAAAGCTTATTTTACTTTAACTGTTTAAGCTCAACTTTTTCATATATATTTTGTACATTTTGTAAATAATAGTAATTTTCTGAAACTGAAAAACAAACTGAAACAGCTTCACGACTTTGATCCCCAGGTACGGTAGATATCCCTTCAGATCTCCCAGTACAAAGTAGTACTAATTCAAGATTCTTTGAGGATGTCTAAGGGGGGTAGTCAGAGGTACGTCCAAACATTACAATTAGTAATTTTCTTTTAAAACAAATAATGTATTTCAATAAAAATAGCTTTTTTAATAGTTAATAAGTACGAGTATATAATTTTCTTGGATCATAATTATTAAATAATAAAAATGAAAACCAATATACAAATTGTATAATCAAACATGAATCTCACATTACTTGTTGGACGACCTCTGTGGCGCAGCGGGCAAGAGCCTGCCTGCGACGCAAGAGGTTGCGGGTTCGATTCCCGCCTTGGAACAAATTTGTGTACGATCTGCAGAAATTTGTTCCGATGGTCTGGGTGTTTTCTATGTATAATAAAAAATATCTATCTATGTAAGTATATAATGTATTAAATATATCAGTTATCCATAACACAAGCTTTGAATAGCTTAGTTTTGGGCTTAGATAGTGCTGTGTGGATTGTCCAGCATTATTTATTTATTTATTTATACTTTTTATCCTATAAAATTTGTTTGGATCATTTTCAAACTTTCAACCTAATACAAAGTAATTGAGCTGTTATGCATAAGATAATATAACTTAGTTTTACTTTGAAGTAGCTTAAATTAAAACGTTACTTATACTTAATCTTGCAAATCGCTGATTAATTTAATAAAAATAACCGACGTTCCGTACTGACTTTGATCCACAGGGGCGGCACAAGGAACAACTTATGATTTTTTGAGGATATGACAGTGTATCTATATTTTAAGTAGTCTAAGGTATTTTTATTAGTTGTTATAGAAAAGCCATAAAAATACAACATCGAGCAAAAAACACTTGTTTACACAGCTACCGATACACACAAATATAAAGGAAAATGACCCTTACTACAAGAACATAGAAGCGAGCACTGGTATTATTGTTTCTTATTTTTAATAGTTATATTTTTTTGCCTAGTGCCTAGTTTTTTTTTAATTACAGCTGATATATACATACATTAAAACAAACACTGAGTTAAAAAAAAAAACCTGAAAAAAATCTAGCTTCGTTCATCACAATTTTTCACTATTTATCACATTCGACGACCTCAGTGGCGCAGCGGGCGAGAGTCCGCCTGCGACGCAAGAGGTTGCGGGTTTGATTCCCGCAACCTCTTGCGAGGATTGTTGATTCCTCGGAACAAATTTGTGCACGATCTGTAGAAATTTGTTCCGTTAGTCTGGGTGTTTATGTATAATAAAAAAATATCTATCTATGTAAGTATATGATGTATTAAATATATCAGTCATCTAGTATATGGCTATGGTTACACAAGCTTTGAGTAGCTTACTTTGGGGCTAGATGGTGCTGTGTGGATTGTCCAGCATTATTTATTTATTTATTTCACACTGACCCTAAACTACTGAGCTAAACATCGTTCACTTTGCAGTCATTGTTTTCAATGAAATCAATCCAAAAAAGGTAATTAAAATAATAAAACAAACTGAAACAGCTTCACGACTTTGATCCCCAGGCACGTTAGATATCCTTTCAGATCTCCCAGTACCAAGTAGGTACTAATTCGAGATTCTTTGAGGATGTCTAAGGGGGGTAGTCAGAGGTACGTCCAAACATTACATTTGGCACATACCCACATTTTGCAGTAGTTAGTATTCCATACGTGACAAGTTGCAAGCCCATCGCCGCTGTTAGAATACTAACTGGTTTCCTCACGATGTTTTCCTTCACCGTTTAAGAGCACTGGCATTGCGCACTTAAATTTTTCGATAGAAAAATCCATTGGTGCACGACCGGATTCGAACCTGCGACCTTACGATCGGGAGGCGGGGTCACTCCCACTAGACCACCGGTGCTCACTAAATAAAATAATAAATTAAATAATAATAACATATCACTAACAATTATAAAGTTTCACACAAACTTATGCACAACTTCGCTTTCGCTTTAAAGTATCCTAAAGCACAGCTAAGCAGGATTTAGGTTTACAACTTGAAATAAGGCTAATTAGTTAACATGTGCATTGGAAACTTTGCTGCATTTCAAGCTTTTCACTTCACGGCACTTTAGAGTTTGAGCATGAAACTTCAGAATAATAACTATTCTGGTGTTATCAGTATTTTTATTTCCAGGTCATGCCGGCTGGCATATGTTTTGAAAAAAAATCCCACCAATTCACTTCATTAATACCATAAATGTGAAGGTTTGGATGGATGGATGATGATATAGTTTATCTCTGTGTCAAATTTCACCCAGATCCATTCAGCTGTTCTGGCGTTATTGAGTAACAAGCATCCATCCATCCATACTTACAAACTTTCGCGTTTTTTAAAGTAGTAGGATACTCTTTAATGATTATTACAACAAAATAAAGATAGCATTTCAACTTAAAAAACTAAAAATTTTAATAATTCAATGGGTGGCCTTATGGCTAATAGCGATATCTTCCAGTATCTCTTAGGATACTCAACGCCAAAACGAGAGTTTTCGATTTTTGTAATGTAGTTTGTTGACAAACATTGTATCTTGAGTTTTGACGGAGTCAGATAGGTACTTTGAGGAATAAAATATAAAAGCAAAGACATTCCTAGAGTCACGGGTTTCTCGGAGCGAAGATTCGCGAAAGTGAAAAAGAAGAATGCAGTCTTTGTTCAATTAACGCATTTGCATGTTACTGCAGGTAAACGGCGGTTCTGTACAGGATGTTGCAATATGCAAAGGTTTTTCAATTTATTAAATAAGTGTTTGGACGTGTTTTTCACAAATCTTAAGATAATGATAAAGATATTTATTGTTCATGAAACGATGTACATAATTTTGGTGTTGAGGTTGGTAAGGTCACACTAGTTCAGCCTAAAAGCATATGAACATTTACATAAAATACAAACAAATAATGTTGTAACACACTGTGTGATAGTGTTATCGTTGATGAATAAATCCTACTATCCCACAATATCATAAATGTGAAAGTTTGTTCTTCAATAACGCCAGAACGGCAGAATGGATCTGGATGAAATTTGACACATAGATAGATAAAAAGTCTATTGTAGTCTGGAATTACTATTCCAGATTATAATAGACTCCTTATCCCGTCAAATACCAGGATTCAAAAGTACGTGGGTAAAACCGAGGGATGCAGCTAGTAAATAATAATTTCTCTCATAAATGACCCAAGGGCTGGTGAGTACCTAGATTAGCGTATCAGCATTGTTATTAAGCGTGGCTTTGCAACCAGAGTCCTGTAGGCGCTGCCGATTGGTACTAATTTGGATCAGTAGAGCTATCTTAGTATCTAGCCGTATACATTAACATTTTTATGGTCACCTTTCTCAGAACATAATTTTACTTCATCCTGTATATACAGGCTGACACGTAGACTCGTAGCTTCGTAGACCTTCGTAGAGCTTCGTAGACCCTCGTAGCCGTAGTCTTGCAGTTATTTTGTTTTAGAATCCAAACGCTTTGCCCAACATCTTGGCAACGGTAAAGCGTAGGAATTCTAAAGCGAAAATACTGCATTTGCTCGATGTCTTCGTCTTCTTGATGACGTAATTAGGAGCTGCTTCGTACAATAGTTGAATGTTTTGTCTGACGCGCTTTAATTGAACGGCTGTGATAGTTTTCTCAGAAATGAGCTACTACTTTTAGCTTTATAGAAATGTTAATTAGTACGAGACACTGATATCTTAATGTTAGATAAATTTAACATCTGCGGTGTAGTGTCTGTATGCCTCAAGTGGATGAATGCAGGGCAGTGCATTGTAAACGCGTGTGACTTACGGAGCAATGCTTTTTTATAGGTGATGTTACTTAACATCAGGTGGGCCATCTGCTTGTTCCATCAGCTAGTTGTATAAAAAGATAGCTGGCTTTCAAATTATTGCGAAATTTGAATAAGGTACATCTATTTTTTGAAACTATTACATTTTAAAAAATAGTGTGTCAGTCTGTGGCAGTTCTTTCACGAAATAAATATTAATAATGTTAAATGTACTTTTTTCACACTTTTTAATAATTTTGGTTATTTTTTACCTTCCGTCGTCGCATGGAACTAGTCTCTAGGTAATTTAAATCGATATTCTCTGATAGATCTCGAATATCAAATATGTTTATGTTCGAATTTACAGATAAACAAATAAATAAATAAATAAATAATGCTGGACAATCCACACAGCAATATCTAGCCCCAAAGTAAGCTATTCAAAGCTTGTGTTATGGGTACTAGATAACTGATATATTTAATACATTATATACTTACATAGATAGATATTTTTTATTATACATAGATAATGGTGATAACTCAATTTAATTAAAGTTATATAAGTTACTCTTACCCGTGCCCGTGGTATAAATCAACGACGCTAGCAGGACATACGACATACCTGAAACAAAAATACATCTTTATAGTAAAACTAGCTAAACCCGCGGCTTTGCTCGCGCCAAGGAATTGAAAGTTTCATACAAACTTTCATCCCCTATTTTATCCCCTTGGGGGTAGAATTGATCAAAATCCTTTCTTAGCGGATGTCTACGTCATAACATCTACCGGCATGCCAAATTTCAGCCCGATCCGTCCAGTGGTTTGGGCTGTGCGTTGATAGATCACTATGTCAGTCAGTCACCTTTGAGTTATATATATTTATAAGATTGGAAAAAATCCCCCTTCCCCTTATAATCTTGATTATTAACTATGATAAACTTAATTATAAACTAAATAACTGTATTTTCCAGTGCATTTGAAGTCAGTTTTTTTCTTGAAAGAATATATTATATAATAATATATATAAGAATATATATATATAAGAATATATTGATATAAAAAGTGTTTTTCTTGAAAGAGATTTATTGAATAAAAGTTCCTTACAGCTTTTGAAATAAAAATTGCCACATTATCATACAAGAGTTATCCCATGCACGTGGTACGTGCGAATTAACACTTTTTATCTCTGAGAGACACAGATAAATCTAAAATAGAGCACGTCCCAATGAAGGTGCCCTTAAAGTATGCCATTAAATCCATTTAAAAGTGATACTTATCATCTAATGAATAAAGTCAATATTAACATGACTGCTAGCATCAAAATGGTAGTAGTACTTCCCAAAAAAAAGTTCAACTATCTGTCCTACTACTAGTTCAGTTCATAAATATTCAATTCTTGATCACAATCTCAGTCCGTTTAAGGAATTGTACATCAAAAGGCTAATGACCACTTTCATAGTCCGCAAATAACTCCGCTAAACGAACACTGAATTATAATTATAACTGGCTATATTTCCATCTCAGATAACATCAGGACCAAGATAGCTCAAATGCAAGATAACTAGGTTACTTTTGACTATATTTTAGTAGTCATCCGTTGCATGTGAAGTGAATACTGTGGCTTAAGCTTAGTAAAAATATATTTTAGAACAATAAACCTTAGTTTAGGCTTTGTCATTTTTATTATATGATGTATAATAGATTCCAATTTAAATTAACAAAAGATTATCGCATTTTTGGTTTTACATTGAGGTCAGTGGTTTTATATTTTATGATGTTAAAGTAAGGTATGAACTTTTGGAGTGATTTTCAATTTCCAATACTACTAATAGTGGTATGGTTTCGGACCACTCTACCCCCAGGCGTATGGCTAGGGGTAAGTTGGATCCGCTGTTAATAATCAATATGTATCAAAAAATTATTGAACGAAATAATTATTTCAGGGAAATATTACATTCGAGTGAAGTCGAGTGAGTAATCAGTGAAACCACTGTCAGGGAAATAACAGAGTTTTTTAATTTAACGTTGATAAATGCGAGGGTTTAAATTCATTAGACTTTAAATTCATTAAAATGACTTCAAATCGTAAATGTGACATATTGACTACTAAACCCAAGGGATATTCTAAGGCTCTTATAACGGTAATTGAGCGCACCAATAGATTATCAGACCGATAAGTTTGTTGCTGTCTCTTTTCATTGGCAAGAAAGTGACATTGACAAGTACATATACTCTACTATAGTAGCGCCTCACGGTTTCACCCGCGTAGTTTTAAATCCCGGTGTTCCCACGGGGTAAAAAGTAACTTATGTGTTATTCCAGACTAAAATATATCTCTGTGCCAATTTTCACCAAGATCCTTTAAGCCGTTCTGGAGTTATAGAGTAACAAACATCCATCCATCCATGCTTACAAACTTTCGCATTTATATTATTAGTAGGATTGAGCCGCTATAAAATGGCACGGATTATGAATAAGAGGGTAAGACTAAACCAGACCACCAACTGCAGTAGTGACGGTCTGTGACGTAGCCTCAATAAGTCTACAAACCGTTCCTTTTATGTAAGAGCTGTAAATTTAAGTATCTATAGAGATAATTCGCGTCAACCGTGATGAGCTTAAAATTTTATGGAGCGTTTCGAGGCTGTAAAGAGGTGCGCTTTTAAGGCAGGCGGCTTATGATATTAAGAAAACAGAAACAACTTCACGACAGCCTTCGCGGCTCAGTTGGTAGTAGTTCTGCCTTCTGTGCCGTATGCCGTGGGTTCGATCCTCACCGACAACAAACGTTAGTGGGATGCACATAGATGTTTTTTCTCTGCCTGGGTGTTATATAATATTATAAAATAAAATAAAAATAAAAAAGCCTTTATTTCTAGTATAAACACTAATATATACATTCTTATTACTAACTTAAACCTATATTGAACACTTCTTAATTTTTGACCTTTTCTAATCCCAATACATTTAGGTTAATCTAGGTCTAACTTACAAGTCACCTCAGCGGCGTAGGCCTCCCCTACTTCCCTCCACATACCCCTTTCACGCGCCTTACTCATCCAGTCTGAGCCGCAACGTATATATAATATAATATTATAGTTGATTAAATGTAAAAACTTATAACAATAGCAAACACAAAAGAAATTTATTGAAATTGGTCCAGCCGTTCACGCGTGATGCCGTGACCAAGGGAAATAGGGATTCATTTTTATATAAATTTTTAAAATAGATAAGGTTCATTCGAATCGTTCCGAAGGGTAAAAGGTATAAAAGGAAATCGTCCTAATTATTAATGTTAGCAATAACTTTTAATACGCAAACGAAGCCACAAGCAGCAGCTAGTAAGTTCTGTGGTGAAAAATATTGTAATTCTTATAACAAAACAGCACGCACGTTAAATTTATCAGCGGCGAACAAACTCAACCCAAATACGTTGTAGGCCCTCAACAAACTGGTACATGTTGACACGTAGCGTGGCCACTCAAACACTTTAAGGGTGCATTCCTTGAGGCCTAAAGGACACCGCTAATTTTATTGCGTTAAAGAAAACACCTTGCGTGCTGCTCTAAATTTTAACGCTGAATAAGGCCCTTTTTAGGATCAGTGGTTTGTGGAGCGGGGTTTTATTGACTTAGCCGTGATATAATTATTTTAATGGAGTGATTTTAAAACCAACGAAACTCAAACAGCGGCAAAAAATGTTCTTCAGTAGAATGGATATAAGATAAGAATGGATACCTACGCTTTGCATCTCAAAACCTCTCGAAATATAAAGAAAAATGTCTCAAAAGAACAGTAGGGAAAGTCTTGGGCAAGTATTGTCACGCGAGCAAAGACGTAGGCAAAAGCTAGCATTGATCCTACGACGCGACATATGAGTATGTAGATTTTAAGGGCACGTTATCAAATGCGTGGCCTTTTGAGGCAATGCTTTTTTAAAGTTATAGATGTGGTAAAGTTATAGTTGTTAAAGTGGTGATGGTTACCACAACATGAGGTGGCCCACCTTTTTTTCCATTAAGTGGTAAAACGAATGTTATAGATATTCAAAACTCGTGAAAACATGGAACTTCAGTTGACAAAACGAATGTTGAAGATATTAAAACCTCGCAAATAAAATGCAACTTTAAGAAAATTATCAACGAAAACTTAGAAAGCACGTGAGGCTTAAAATCACTAAGCTATCTCACTAATACTCGCAGTATTAACCTTTGAACTTCGACCCGCTAAACCTGAGACAGGTCCCGTTTCGGTCTCACTATCGCTTACATACTCGTATGGTTTCAACCTTGCCCGTATATAACCGCTGTTTTAAGGCTCTTTGCTGTAAAGGATGATCCATGGCGAGCGAGTATGCAACTAAACTAAATCATGGGCAACAAATGTCCTGAGTCTCCTGATGATGTAGATGATGATGTAGTCCTAGCCGTTTTCGGCTACGGCGACTGTTACTGGATCGTATGATCGGTGTGAGGGCCCTGTTGTTCTACCCTCTGATGCGCTCTAATATGGCTGATGTACCCAATTTTAAGAAACAGTCCGTTGCGCAGGAGATATTATGGTGCGTAAGCGCGCACGCATACGCAGACGCACCCTCTCGTCCCTTCCCTCCTTTCCCCAATGGAACGGATAGCCGCTACGATCAGAGGAGAGTTAGGATGCAGTGTCTGGATGACGATCATCAAACCCTAATCGCCTCCTTATTAGGCCTTTCACAATGCCTTGCTATCTTGCCACCGAAAGTGGGTTGCCGCATGACCAAGATAGACTTTTCGGTGCACTGGGCGGGGGATGACCGCCTTTAACTTGAATGCCGAAACATCCAAGCCCCCTCTGCCAGATTTAGCCCACAAGTCGACGCGGTTTCCGGGGTGTGGCCGCTGCATGCAGGACAGCTTCTTGGAGCCACTGGCGAGAGATTTTTGGATTCTAACGATTTTACACTGAGACAGCTACCCTGATGGGTCGACTGGCTGAATCAGACGCTTACAATCCAATACACCCCTGAGTCTCCTAATAAATATATGAAGTCCCCCTAACTAACAAGTCTAGAGATTTTGACACCGTTAGTAACAATTAGGTACCTTATTCAAAACCCCACTGAACTAATGAACTGAAAATATTTCCTTGAGTATCCGTTACTTATTTAGGATACTTAGCTAAAAGGGTCGACGGGAGATATACGAAAGCGGCAACAGAATGATGGCTAATGGATGCCCAAAGACCTAGAGGCAGACCTCACGCCCGTTGGTCAAACAACATTGAGAAAGGGATGGATGAGACTCGCAAGGGACCGAAAAGAGTGGTGTATTAAAGAGGAGGCCTCTATACTCAGCAGTAGGTGCAAACGGGCTTAAATGGACACGTAGATCCTGGATGATGATGATTCCAGTTATATAAAATTTTTACTGAAACAGCGTATGGATACTTTATAGTATGGGTTGACCCCTCCCATCTCGCTATCTGCTTACATATTCTGTGTAATTCCACCGTGTTTGTGGGTAAACCCAAGTAAAGTAAAGTAAGTAAGTAAGTAATGGCCTTTACGCGACTAAAAATGTAGACGCAAGAGTCAGCGATGACACATACAACGTTTTGAAATGAACGAAATCGCGTTCTACATTTCAAACTTGACATTACTACCTATGCATTATATTTTTTTTATTAATGATTCAAAATTTACATTGTCTTCCTCTTGTCATGTAACTAGTTTCTTTCGAAACAGTGTGGTGAAAGGATTTTAAGTGCGCGTCAAGAAGCTCCTTTTAAGCACATGACACATGTTATAGAACCTTTTACGTTCTATACACATGTTGGCTTCGTTACGATGTTTTCCTTCACCGTTTGAGAGTACTGGCAATGTGCTTATAAATTTTTGAACAGAAAAACTCATTGGTGCACGGCCGGATTTGAACCCATGACCACATCGGAAAGCGGGGCTTCTACTACTAGGCCAATCATTGTAATTATTCGATATGTATCAAAAGTAAAATAAAACAGCGGATTTTTTACTATTTCGTAAGTTTTTGGTAAAAGTTGAAAATCTACACAAAACTCTTTTATTTTTTCAGACTTTCAGGCACTGAAACATGAATAAGTTAGGCAAGTACTTGTAAGTCTTGAGCCTCTTACCCTGGCAACACGTACAGAAAGAAACCTCCACTGTTATATGAAGTAAGATAATAAGGTAGAATTGTATCTTCATACGCAAAGCAAAGTTGTAAACTCTATATAGGGTTAAGCTCGCCTTTGTACATGACTATTATGTATTTTTTGTGTAAATCAGTTTGTGTACAATAAAGAATAAAAAAAAAAAAAAAAAAAAAAAAAAAAGTTTTTAGAATAGCGACCGTAATAGTGAGGTGACCGCATCTAAACATCTGAAACCAGTGTATAGTTTTTATATGTTTATGAGTCATTTGTTTGATAATCCATGGTTTTGACCGGAATACAAAAAACAGTAATTTCTATGTTATTTCTGTTAATGTTTTTATTGTATTTTCTTGTTTTAATTATTATAAGTGTATGTATCGTGTGTGTCCAAAATAAATGTATTTTCTTTCTTTCTTTCTTTCTTTCTTTCTATGTTCATCTGGAAGGAAATTTGAAAGGAAATTCTTGTGGAACTTTTTTATTTACTGATTGGCCTCGAAGCTTAGATGGTAGCTATACCTTCGGCGCAATTTTTTGTTTTCATTAAAAGCTGGTTTAGTCTCGGTGAGGATCAAACTTACGGGCTCGAAAAAAAGCCTTTTGATTTTTGCGATCTTGCCGAAAACAAACATGTTTATACATTGTTGTTCCGTGTCTGAATGTTAAAAACATAATACATAATTTATATCTATCTATGTAATCAACTTGTTGACACCCACTGCTGGCTCTCCCCTCTATTACGCCAGTCTTTCCGCGTATACTTTATCCGTATATACTTTTCGTATAATACATATTTAGGAATTAAAAATGCCCTTTGTCAAATCAAATCAAATAATGTTTATTTGCAACTTTGCAACAACTTAACAGAACAAACTATTAACAAAAGTAGTAAAACAAAGGCAGTTGCAAAATGGTCCCAACTCAGCATATGTAAGCTATAGAAACTTACGCTGGTCTCTCGTACATTTCATTTATTTACTGTATGCAGATTAAAATGTTTTTCACTCGTTCCTTTTTTACTATCGTCATTATACGGCCGTCGCATCTCAGTAAACTAAGGTTTACCCGTAGGTGAGTCTGTACGTGCTTGCAATACGAAGGCTCTGTAAGGCTCTTGGGGAAATAAAATTAAGGCGGTTAATAGGGTTTGAAACGGTATTTTGGTAAAGTTTGGGTAGTATTGGCGCAATTAGGATCCACTATTGATTTGGTTTAGTTGAGATATGTTTGTACGGAGAATTCTATAGCAGGCTAGCTTTTGTATACAGGGTGTCCGGAAGGTCGATGCAAGGCCGTGAGAGGGGGGGGGGGAGGTCACCCCGTTACGAATCTATTCAGGCTAATTTTAATTAATTTCAATTTTTGAATAATGTTTCATTTTTAAACACCTCCCATTTAGTCAGTTATGTGGATACAGATGATTGTTTTGTGGTTTATCGATTGAATACACATTATGCTAGGACACAAACAAATTGTTAGGTACTAGTAACTGTCTGTTTGAACACTATAAACGACATACGACGATAAGCATATGATTTTGGTAAATTTTTCAAAAATCATGGATATTATGATAACTCGGAATTCGACGACATTGGACTAAGGTAATCTAGCCTGAATAGATGCGTAACGAGGTGTCCTACCCCCTCCCCCTCACGGCTTTGCATCGACCTTCCGGACACCCTGTATAGTGCTCTCGATTGGTGAACGAAAACCTCGAGAGTTTATATTGCCACTAATTTTAATCCCACTCATATTATAAATGCGAAAGTTTGGAGGTTTGTTACTCAATCACGCCAGAACGGCTGAACGGATCTAGATAAACAAATAAAACACAGGCTATTCCGTGGTAGTAGTCCCTTCCTAGTATGTTCATAGGTTCTAATATTTTTCTGTTCAATAAAAAAATGGTAGTGCCCTCTATCTAACATGTTGAGAAAACCAGTTAGTGTTTTGACGAAGGACTTGCTACCATATATACCAACTACTACAAAATGTGGTGTAAAAATATAAAAAGTAGAGCTACTACGAACTACACTGTGAGGGTAGTATCATTTATAAGCCAGCTCGGTAAGATGTAACTAGGTAACGTCAGATAACCCTCATCTGGATTAAGCCTACAAGAACACTCTTTTGACACAAGTAATAAGGAAACGCTTTAAATTGACGACGAAAAAATCTTGTAATGTTCGCAGGCCCTAGACCGCGCTTATACAAAAAACAGACTTATAGTTACTTTTACAGATATTAAACTAATATTTAAGAAATTGTTAGAAGAAAAGTATTTTTTATCATATTTGATTGGAACAGACAAATGGCCCATGTGCCGGTAAGTGGTAACTATCATCTAAAACAAAGCATTGCTTCGTAAGTAAACCATAAGCTGTTTTCAACTTATTAATTTTAAAATGTCGCAAGAGTTATTAAAAGCCAATCACAGTGGCCGCTGGGTGGCCATTTATCTAAGAAGTCTCCGTATCAACGGACGTGGGTTCAAATTCCAATCGATTTACACCGATAATGACTTTTTGAATGTTTTGTGACAAATATGTGCAATTTCTCAAATTACACGCATGCTTGCTTTAATTTCTTTGAAGTAAGCGTCATTTTTGTTTGGCTTTGTGTGACTTGTTGTGACGTGAGTTCCGTCCGTTCCGTCAGAACAAAAATTAAAACTCACGTTTTACAATTTGTTCTTAAAAGGTCATAAAAATTGGCGCCACCGGCGCCGGTAGCCCGCTTTCTACCGAAATGTGCCCCTAAGTTCCCCTGAAGCCAGCGGTCCGACGCAATTTGGACGAGATTAAATCCTGAGAGTAACCGGGCGTGCTCGGCCCAGGGCCCGCGGCGCCTACAGCCACAGGAAATATTTAAACAGGATGGCATACTTCTTGTCTTAGCAACTCTTATTATCAGCGAAATGAGAAAACATGAATAAAGTTTTTAAGGAAAACGTTAGGAAACCAGTTTTGCAGCAGCGAAAGGATTGCAAATGAAAAGCAAAATATAAAATCATACGGTAAACAATCTATTATACTTAAGGTGAAGACAAGAGCTAATGTGACTCTCGCTCGCACGTTTTGACTTGTTGAAGGATATAAAATCACTAAACCAATTTTCGAAAAATCGCAAACAACCATTTTGTGTGCAATCACATTGCGCACAGTTCAGTAAATCATTTTGATCGGTACAAGTTTTCTTACTTAAAAGTTTGCTTTTCTAGTTTTCGTACATAAGCAAACTTTTGAGTACGAAAACTTGCATCAATCAAAGTCAAATTTTTACTAAACTGTGTGCAATGTGATTGCACACAAAATGGTTGTTTGCGATTTTTCTAAATTGTACTTAGTGATTTTATATCTTTCAAAATGTCGAATCGTGCGAGCGAGAAAAATATTAGGTGTTGTCAACGCCTTAACAGGATTCAGTACAAGCTGCTTATTTTAGGAGCTTGACAATGCTACTCGTATGTAGAATGTCTACCAATATATTTTCTTACTATATCCGCCGCCAAGCAGCGTTGCGGTGTTTCGGTTTGAAGCGTGTGGTCGCCGGTGTAATTACAGGCACATGAGGCTTAACAGGCATGAAGTATGTCTCAAGTTGATGGACGCAGGGCATTGCATCATAGGGCACGTTCCTGTCGTGCGAGACTTATGTGGCAATGCTTTGTTATAGGTGATGGTTACCACTTATCATCAGGTGGGCCATCTGCTTGTTCCATCAGCTACTTGTATAAAAAAAGATAAAACACTTAGCCGTGTGTCTGGGTATTAAGGCTTCGGTGACAGCGGCTCGCAATTTCGAGGTGCGATTGGCTATTATTTCATTTCGGGGAGGTTGTTTGAAAACATAACTCTAAAGAAACACGCATAAATACTGTTCGAACATAAATAATACAATAATATAAGGGAAACATGCCCGAATCAGAAATCATTTTGGTATTAGTATGTTTGGTCTTACATTTACCTAATACCAAAATGATTTCTGACTCAAGCACATTTCCCTTATATTATTGTATTATTTGTGTTCGAACAGTATTTATGCGTGTTTCTTTGGAGTTATTCTTTCAAACAACCTCCCCGAAATGAAATAAAATGAAATAATAGCCAATCGCACCTCGAAATTGCGAGCCGCTGTCACCGGACCCTTAAGATATATGCAAAAATAGGTACCTTACTAATTCAGACCAAACTTTTCTTAGTTTGGGGATTAATGTTTACAATGTACAAATATTATTATGTATTATTTTATTTATGTTTATCACAGAAATTGTTTATCCTTGGCTGACATCAACTGCTATTAATAGTGGCATTACTTGTATATAATAGGCTACTTCCTTTTTTGTTTCCATTGTACGGTTGTGCCAAAGCTTTAACTTTTCACTATTTCATGCCGTTTTATTGTGCACTGAGAACAGATAACTAGTGCGAAAGTAATTTGAATTTCCTCGCCGGGAAAGATATTATATTACTTTCATTGAAATAAATATGCGAGGATATTAAACTCTATTTCCTGAATTATTGCAGTCTATCTGATGTGATAGAGGATTTTCGTTTTATTATGGTTTGGGAATATTTCTATGACAGAGCAAATACTCTGCATTTTCTAATATATAGTATTGACGGTTAGAAGTATATAAGCTCTCTACATCAGGTGAACCAGATTTGATATGTATGTGATACTTTCACGAAAAACTCAAAATTGAGTCAATGCTTATAATAAGTATATTTTCTTATAGAAGGTCGGTTTCAAAGCAGTATCCTAATTTAAATCTTATCCTTATATAAAACCAGCTTTAGTAGTAGAGTAATTCTAGGTTTTACAATAGACAACATAGACTTGAGTCTAACAAAAACTTAAAACTTTGCGAAAGCCAACATCTTAAGTAAATCTTCTGGAATGCACAACTTAAGTTTGAAGCTCAAGTTAATAGATTTTATTGTAAGCCCATAGTGAGCTAAGTTTACCCGCTTTATTAAAAGGAAAGTTTGTAGGTATTTGAGTAGTTACTTTCAAGAAGGAAAAGGTTTTTACTATTTTCATCGTTCACACAGTTTTAAACCTTAGGCCTCGGCTAACTGAAACAATTTCTCGTTCACATTTTAACCTAATTGCGATAACTCAGACTCCTTTCTTTTAATCTTTATCTAAATATATATAACTCAAAGGTGACTGACTGACTGACATAGTGATCTATCAACGCATAGCCCAAACCACTGGACGGATCGGGATGAAAATTGGCATGCAGGTAGATGTTATGACGTAGGCATCCGCTAAGAAAGGATTTTGATCAATTCTAACCCCAAGGGGATGAAATAGGGGATGAAAGTTTGTATGAAACTTTGAATTCATTGGCGCGAGCAAAGCCGCGGGTTCAGCTAGTATTCTATATGATCAAATGACTTCAAAGGTTCGATCGATCTATCAGATATTTCATCTTTTACTTCAAATTAGATAGAGATAGCAAGTGACTGGACAGCCGCCTAGTGTTGATCTCGCTTTCAGAAGCCGGGGGGTTAGTGGCGCGGAACTGGCACTTAGATTCACCTAGCTTTAGGACGTTTTAAAGTATTTTTATTGTTTGATAGCTAGACGTTTGACTGCACTCTCACCTAATAGACAGTGGAGAGGCAAAGATGGAGCATGCTTAGCCCCACTTGTTCACTCTTGTTTGAAATTCCTAAGTTATATCATTCCAGAAATATCGACGACGGTAAAGAGTTCCACTCCTTGGCAGTTTGCACTAGGAAGAAGCGAGCGATCCTTGCGATTTAATAAAATTAATGCCGTTTGGCTTTGATGGCCTCGCAATATGTCACATGGAAAACTACACTACTAAACAAAAAACAGAAACAGCTTCACGACTTTGATCCCCAGGCACGGTAGATATCCCTTCAGATCTCCCAGTACCAAGTAGGTATTAAATTCAAGATTCTTTGAGGATGTCTAAGGGGGGTAGTCAGAGGTACGTCCAAACATTAGTTTTGGCACATACCCACATTTTGCAGTAGTTAGTATATTTCATACGTGACAGGTTGCAAGCCCATCGCCGCTGTTAGAATACTACTAACTGGTTTCTTCACGATGTTTTCCTTCACCGTTTAAGAGCACTGGCATTGCGCACACTAATAATAGTGCATAATTTGTTTGTGATCATAATATGTAGTACTTTACTTTGTAGTTTTAAGTTTTTTTATATCCTAAGTGCACAAAATATTTTCTATATTTTATTCATCCTTTTTTTATACAACTAGCTGATGGAACAAGCAGATGGCCCACCTGATGATAAGTGGTAAACATCACCTATAACAAAGCATTGCCTCGTAAGTCATGCACGATAGGAACGTGCCCTACGTTGCACTGCCCTGCGTCCATCAACTTGAGGTATACATATGTTAAGCCTCATGTGCCTGTAATTACACACTCTTCAAACCGAAAGATAACGATGCTACTTGGCGGCAGAAAAAGGTTAGTACTTCCCCGGACGAGCCCTGCACAAAGAGCTCTATTACTCTAACTATGCATACATTAGGTACATCACTCTCCATCTAAAATCTTGTAGCGGGCACTTAAACATCCCGTAAATCGATGAAAATGTGGCCCCCGCCGCTGTATAAATCATCTACAAAGATGCAGAGGCCTATTTACGTAATTTATTGTACATAAACCAACCTTGATACCCTTCCTTATTACTAGGTATCATCCATCATATTTATTTTGCACAAACGTATTCAGTTATTTCAAAACATATACACTCCATTTATTTGTATTTTATTTTCCTCTGACGGGTTACAACCATTACTTGAACAAATATTTGTCGTGTTGAAAGCCCATCAGGTTGGTTTTGTGTATTTTTACGTTATTATGACGTTATGTTATGGCTACATAAATCAACGCCTATAAGTTGCTTGTGGTGAAAATCGCTGGTTCACAAAAGTAGAGTGTATTTTTCAAAATCATTAAAGCTTTTGTAGTCGAAGTCAAAGTCAAAAAGTACTTATTCAATAGTATCATAAATAACACTTTTGAAAGCTGAATGAAAATTTACGGCTTATTTTTGTGAAGAGCTTGGTCATACTCGTATCTAACCGATCGCTTATGTATCAACTTTCTTCGCATCCTATGTAGATGGTTGACTGCCAGTGGCATTTTCTTTATAGTGCTTCCATGCTTTCATGAATTCTAATACGAATTAGTAAAAAAGCCAATTTTATCATAAAAACACAAAATAAATTATATCTCTGCAGGGGTGGACCTTAAGGACCTCCGTAAAACATTTTTTTGTTAAAAATTACCAATTACCCCATATAACTTCTAGTTGCATTTGATCCATGACTTTTTGGCCACCCTATGTACCATGATGATTGCTAATCAACTCACGTGAAATATGCTATCAAATCAGTTTTCAAAACTAGCGGGGAGGGGGTAGTCTAGACCGAATTATCTAAATGCGATTTCAATTACATCGATGCTTCTAATAATGTATTAAAGCAATTTCTGCGATTGTTTTTGCTGATGTCAAAAATGCTCAAATTAATTAAAATCAAGCAAATATAATCAATTTCAACAAATTAAGAGAACGCTCTCCATCGAAATCGGAAAACATTAATTAAATTGAAGTCTTCTGAAACAACTTCTTCGATATATCATTGCCAGACCGCATTCTAATGAAAACCTCTGTAGTGTCAAGCACACGCTTGAACACTCATAAATTTATTCACGACACCTATTTGACTATTTCCACATTTCAAACTGACAATGAAAGGGACCTGGAAATTACCCAGAAAATTGAGAAAACCCCGTCTTAAAAAACTTTTTCAACGGCACGTTTCAGAGTAGCTCGGCTCTAAATTAGTTGACTATAAAAACGGTCTTAGTCTGTGGGTAATAAAGTGCAATTTGGGTTACCCAGGGGATGTGACTTGTGCATTGGTGGAGAGGGCTATTCTTAAGTCATCTCACGTTCTGCCATATCCAGGTTAGCGCAACGTTTATTATTCAATAGCTAAATGTAATAGACATATTTGAGGATACTTTTGACGGTGGCCACATTTTGGGAAAAGATTTGTACCTGAAGAAACGAAATCCGGTTTCGATGACTCTGATCTTCTATTGTTGGATGTGTCGTCAAACTTGTCGACGTCATTATTGGGTTATTGTAGTCCAAAGAAATCGTATTTTTTTGGGAATCCAAATTTGCCTGTTATGTTATTTGAGTAGTTGACCTAATCGGTATGTCATGACTAGTGATACATATAATTGTAAAAAGGGTACGGTTGATGACATATAAGTTAAGTCGTTTTTGATGAGATTCTAACGGTGTATACGATGTAATTTGAACCTTAATACTGCGAAGGGTCTTGATATTTGCAGCACAGTAACTCTTTACATATCTCGACACTTATCATAGTGGATATCATTGTTTTTAAAGTTGCCTAGTTTAGATATATATATAGGTACTCTTAGAAATTGCCACATCTGCCCAAATAATCAAATCAAATAAAAAAAAAGACAAAATGACGACATCCTGTTAATTAAAAACCCTTTTTATTTTTAATACATCTTAGAAAAAATTTCACAGTTTCTGACATTTTTAATATTTTCAGACCTCGTAACCGATGACGTCAGGTCGCGCTTATTAAACACTACAGTAAAACAACATTTATTTCCTCTATCAATATTGAAAGGATTCAGGGTAGCCCAATTTATCCACTGGCTCCCAAGGGGTGGTATAATCCTGCGAAATTGCCACACAATTTCGTGGTAAATATTCCAAGAGTCTTTATTACAGTGTGACCATAATTTATTTGATCTATTACTGTCTCCTGGGCCACAGCTAACGCTATTCCAGGAGACAGAACCTCACACTTACTGTAGATTTTTAATTATTGCAAGTAAACATTTTTCATTTTCATTATAATGACATGCTAACATGCTTGTGACTACTCTCTCTAGATAATATCATGTCTATATACCTATGTGTATGTAATGCTAGTATTTTATATAAGCTTTGCTTAGTTTGGGGCTAGATGTCGCTGTGTGAATCGTCAATCAGTATTATTTTTTAATTTTATTTTATAATGAATAATGGGGTTTTATCATAAGAAACATGAATTATTACATTTTAAGGTTTTCTTATCAAAACTGTAGGTAAAAAACATAAGATTTTACCAGATTAAGAAGTTTTTTAAAGCATTTTCACGCATATAGTTTTCAAACTACCAATTTGTTTAAAAACCGCTTATACATAAGCAAAACAAGCCATATACACCTGTAAGTAAACCTCACAGGGTTTTAAATCCTTTAAATAATTAGAATTAACATTGAACCCTAATACCAATTAGCTATAAATGAAAACTACTCACTTTGGGACTTTCTAAACAAGGAGCCCCACTGTTCGGTCCCATCCAACTTTATAGTTTACTTGAATAAGGTTGGGGTGGTTGTGGCTGAAATTTCGGCCATTTCGCTATTTCGGGCTCATTGGTTAACAGTCTAATGAGGTCCGATTTAGATCTACCTGAAACTGAAACTATTTAATAAGATATATTTATGCTAACTACTGCAAAATGTGGGTATGTGCCAAATGTAATGTTTGGACGTACCTCTGACTACCCCCTTAGACATCCTCAAAGAATCTTGAATTAGTACCTACTTGGTACTGGGAGATCTGAAGGGATATCTACCGTGCCTGGGGATCAAAGTTGTGAAGCTGTTTCAGTTTTCAGTTTTCATATATTTATGCATCTGGAGATCAACAAGTGCGGTTGTCCATCAGGCACCGGCAGAAATGACTAGTAAGACTATTAGAAGTAGAGTAAAGAGGAGCATTACAAACAAACATGGTACTTTATTAACTTTTAGGGTAAGCTCAGTATGACGTCAGAAAAGCTGAACAATTTATGGAATATTTTCAAACGTATAATGACATGTAATAGTTTCGTATCTAAATAAAATAATATTTTTTTGCATCAAAAGAGTGCATAACTAAATCAAACAGCATTTAAAATAATTATGATTAATTGTTCACAATATTGATTTTTTTTTATACAACTAGCTGATGGAACAAGCAGATGGCCCACCTGATGTTAAGTGATAACAATCACCTTTAACAAAACATTGCCCCGTAGGTCACGCACAATAGGAACGTGCCCTACGATGCACTGCCCTGCGTCCATCAACTTGAGGCGTACAGATGTTAAGCCTCATGTGCCTGTAATTACACCGGCGACCACACTCTTCAAACCGAAACACAGCGTTGCTGCTTGGCGGCAGAAAATGGCGTGGTGGTAGTACTTCCCCGGACGAGCCCTTCACAAAGAGCTCTACTACTCTTATCAACTATTTACTAGTTACGATTTAATAGTGCACAAGCAGTTAACTTTTTACAAGTCCAGTAACAATTATACATTCATTGTTGGCGCAATTACGAAGGCCCAATTTCGGCCATTTTCGGCTTAAACTTCGGCCTCAATTCTGACCTTCAGCAGAACTCTAGTTAGAGCTTGTTTGGTGTTTTGCACACTATCTGTAATTGTTGGAGTGCCAGTTAATTATTGCCACATCGGGGTCGCCAGTGATTGTGTTTAGTTTCGGGGCCTAAATGTTTTGCTCACAAGTCTCACTGCTCGATGTTGGGGAAAATTCTGGTTTTCCCCAATTTTTGAATCGGACTCGAATTCAATCTTTATATAGAATTTTGGTCCAACGAAGCATGATATTGCTCGTGCTGGTATTTGTATTTTGTTTTAAAACATGCAATCTGTATTTTGTCAGTAATCGGAGTATTGTATCTTTATATTTATTATTATTGTGAATTTAACTGTTGTTTTGTTTGTATAAAAAGTACCTCCCAATAATTGTATAAAGCTATACCTTCAATTTGCATCCCAGTTATGGGGATCGAGTGCTACCAATTTTATATATGATTGTCATCTCTATGTGATTATAGTTATATTATATTGATCAAGAGAGTTAAGAGTAGTAGAGCTCTTTGTGTGTGGCTCGTCCGGGGAAGTACTACCACCACGCCATTTTCTGCTGCCAAGCAGCAACGCTGTGTTTCGGTTTGAAGAGTGTGGTCGCCGGTGTAATTACAGGCACATGAGGCTTAACATCTGTATGCCTCAAGTTGATGGACGCAGGGCAGTGCATCGTAGGGCACGTTCCTATTGTGCGTGACCTACGGGGCAATGTTTTGTTTATAGGTGATGGTTACCACTTAACATCAGGTGGGCCATCTGCTTGTTCCATCAGCTAGTTATATAAAAAAAAACACCATAATCAGCATGAAGATATCCCAATATTGGATCTTTTGGTATCTTTGGTACATAGGTATTTTTATAAACTTTTATTTTCAATCGAATGTTATTAGGAATACTGCCATGGATTTTGCATTTCCGCGTACTTTATACTTATATCATAAATATAAACAATAATAGAGTTAATATTGTTTTATGTTTGAGCTTATTTTGTAGCTTGTTTGATGCATGCACTTAGATTGAACGCAAGCCTGTAATAATATCACCACCCTTCCCACTTTCCCTCAACTGATTTGGATGCCACTTTGTCTTAAGCAACAAAAATTGCTTCAAGCATTCAAAGATGATCTATAGGATTTTTTCTGACCCATTTTCCATAAGCCATGTATAGCGTAACTCCTGCCTTTTAGTCTTACATCGTTTTGGGGATGATTTCCCCGGAGCGCCGCAGCGATTAGGAGAACGAATCGCATCCAATTTTTATCATCCACTTACGTATCTGTTTAGGCTTTTTGGTAAATTGCCTCATTGCCATTGGTTGGTGTTTTTGAGTCGGTTGGTCGGCTCCGCGCTGAGTATTTTGAGATTACTGCGTGAATGCGAGAGAAAAATGAACAAGGCTTATCTGTAATTCTACGGCATGGTACATCTCTCTGTGCTTTCTAGAGTATCCTAACTAATATTATAAATGCGAAAGTAACTCTGTCTGTCTGTCTGTCTGTTACGCTTTCCCGCTTAAACCTCTCAACCGATTTGGTGAAATTTGGCACAGACAATCTTTAGACCCTGAGAAAGGACATAGGCTACCTTGTTGCGAAAAGTATACGCAGACGAAGTCGCGGGTACCAGCTAGTGAATAAATAAATAAATAATGCTGGACAATCCAAACAGCACCATCTAGCCCCAAAGTAAGCTACTCAAAGCTTGTGTTATGGGTACTACATAACTGGATATATTTAATACATTATGCATAGATATATATTTTTATTATACATAGAAAACACCCAGACCAACGGAACAAATTTCTGCAGATCGTACACAAATTGGTTCCGAGGCGGGCATCGAACCCGCAACCTGTTGCGTCGCAGGCAGACACTCGCCAGCTGCGCCACTCAGGTCGTCAAAACTGAATGCGAGAAAAATTATAAAGTCTCAAAAGTACTGGTGTAATTAAAGGCACAGTTAAAAATTTTTATGTATGCCTTAAGTTGAAGGATGTAGGGCAGTGCATCGTAAGGTACGTCCTATCGTGCAATCCTTGCGAGGCAATGCATTATTAACATCAACCCAGCTGCTTGTTCAAGCAGAAAGCATTATAAAAAACGTTGAATAAACCCAACAACCAAACACAGCAAGAACAACATTCAGTTTCAAGATAATGTATCTGAAAGAATCATCTTCAGACCGCTTCAACTTCATTTATCTTTGTACCAGATTTTCCGTCTCGGTGGGACGTAATCCAATTTTGGCCCACATTTTATGCACTGTTGCTACACCGTATTAGCATAACATTGTAACTATGTGATAAGTTCACTGAAATAGAATGTATTCCGGTTCAATAGACACCAAATTCTGATCGTGTTCACTGTGTCACAGCCGAAATATACAGGGTGAATTATCATCACTCACCAAAAACTAATATTCATTCAAAACTTTTTCATACCATATTATTAAATTATTTAACAATAGGTACGAATGCAAGTAAGTAAGGTATACGATAATATAGGTCTTTTAGTCTAAAAAATGCACGCCCTTCATTGTCTTCACCATACAAAATGCCTTTACGTAGATCGAACGCTTAGTGGAGAGGCGTGCATTTTTATACTGAAAGACTATACTTAGGTACTTGTAGTAGGTATCATCTGTTTGCTCAATTTTTTCCGTGTTAGACCAAAACATTTTTTTTCCTTTTTTTTTGTTATAATCGATCAAGAAGCTGTTCTGAAAATTTAAGATGTATTTTTGCACCCTTTATATTCAAAATAGAGTGAAACACGTTTTGCCATATTCTTATAAGTCACAAGAGCATTGATTTAGTCAAAATGTATCACGAACTCCTTTTTTTATTTATATGTAAATGTAAATGTGTACACACCATATATAATGTGTTACGTTTTCAAGCTCAACCACAAAACCGATTGAAATTAAATTTGGGACAAAGATAGCTTTTTATTGAAAACTGTCTTAACTAAATTTCTATACTTACTTACAGGGTTCGTAATTTTTAATACATCTTTGAAGTTTTAAAAGTTTTTATAAAACTTACCTACTGATGGAACAAGCAAATGGACTACCTAATGATGTAAAGTGATTACCATCACAAATAATTACATTGTACACCACATACAACATGAAAGTGCCCTACAATTCACTGCACTTACAGTGACAGTGTTTTTAACCCATGCGGAGTGGGGGTACTACACCAGTTTGCTATACAGATGTATGACAACCTTATACATATTATATGTTTGACAATCTTCAAGCTCTCTAGTATAGAAAGTCGTTTCATTTGATTTCCCCTGGCACAAGTTTCTACACACTCGCTACCTCTAAAAATCACGTCACAAAAAACTTCGCTTATCTCCATGACCTACCCATCTCTCTAATGGCTGCATTAAGCTCAAACTTTCAGAGTTCAAGTGAGATATCAGAGAAAGTTTCCGTTCCAAAATGCAGAGGTATTTAATAATACAAGAACTCCTACAAAGAAGCCAAATAGATATTATGCTATTTTATTAATATGCATTTATTTTTATATCTCAGATGTTTTGGCAGAGAGCGAAGCAATAGTCGCAGTGCAATCTCAAAACAATAAAACAGTGGTCGGATTATAATCCGCATTTATAATGAATGCAGCGAGAACCAATTCCAGCTGACACAGAGTGAAACCAATCGAAAGGCCGCTGGGATGAAGCTGGCGACTCGTCCCGAAAATCGTATAGAAGGGAGATCGGATAGGCGTCGTCGGAAACAGCTTGGCTGTCCGCCAAAACGTATTACGTGCTTACCACGTGGTGAACGTGACGTTACACCAACTGTAAATACGCTTTAAGTATATGTGGCATCGCCAAGACGCTCATTTGGTTCGAACGCGTCGGCGGGGATAAATTTAAAATATGCTCGATGCAGCAACTTGGACATGTTAGTACGTGACCGGGGTCCAATGCGATTTTCAAACGGGTTCCAGGTTCAAACGGACCGTTTTTGGTTGCTACCGTACAATAGTTCAATGATAGATTATTGCTCAAAATGAATATTATGTAAGTACGAGTGCACAAATATGCGGTGATAAATGATGCGTTATTGATTTTGATCACCATCGTTAAAAAGTAAAGTCAATATTTCCTTGATACAAAACATGATACTATCCTACTGCGAAGGTGATGTTAAAATGTTTTTGGCTCAATCACGCCCTAACCATTGAGCCGATTGAGGCAAATCTTAGCTTAATGGCTTGTAATCTTGATTAGCATATTATAAGATTAATTATGGAGAGGACAGATAAATAACCGAGCACCGGTGGTCTAGTGGAAGTGACCCCGCCTTCCGATCGTAAGGTCGCAGGTTCGAATCCGGTCGTGCACCAATGGATTTTTCTATCGAAAAATTTATGTGCACAATGCCAGTGCTCTTAAACGGTGAAGGAAAACATCGTGAGGAAACCAGTTAGTATTCTAACAACGGCGATGGGCTTGCAACCTGTCACGTATGGAATACTAACTACTGCAAAATGTGGGTATGTGCCAAATGTAATGTTTGGACGTACCTCTGACTACCCCCCCTTAGACATCCTCAAAGAATCTTGAGTTAGTACTTGGTACTGAGAGATCTGAGGGGATATCTACCGTGACTGGGGATCAAAGTCGTGAAGCTGTTTCAGTTTTCAGATAAATAAATTACCCCTTTAAAAGTAAAATACCAATTATAGTAATCACTACTAATACGCGAAGCCACATTCATGATCTATTCCATGATACCGTAAGAAACTTTTCCTTATACGATAGTAAAAAAACAATGGCAAGTCCTGGCATATATCTTATAAGTTCTGAATTTTAAAGACAAACAACTCGATACCGATAGACAGAACATAAACCTTATGGAAGCTACACCATAAGTACATTGCTCCATGCTTATAGAGCTGTTTGATGGAAACTTTGATGTCTCCGACATCAGCCCGGGGCGTACAATCTTCCATGTTAGTTTGCCCCCTTTCGCGTGTGCATGTCTCCAGCTTCCTCATATTGAAAATGTAATTTCTATAAATGCCAATATTTAAAGCATAATTAGTGCACTCATAGATTTGAATCATAATTTAGCTGCCAAATAAACAACGATGCTATAAGCTTATAATAGTGTGTAAGCTGGAGTAACATGTCTCCAGCTGCCTCAGTCAGTGTGGGCAAACGGCTAATGATAGAGATATATAGTAAACGCAAGGATTTAGTACCTATTTAGTGCACCTGGTACCAAAAATTTCAGGTCTGTAGCTAGGAAACTCTTCGAGTTATAAGACTTTATCAACGTGTAAGCTGGAGTAACGATACGTGAAAAAGCATGTGCTCGTTCTCTGGAATGGCTGGAGCTAGCAGGTTGCTTTAAGTCTCCAGATTTAGTACCAAACGAATTAGCGAGGTACCAAATATTTGAAGTGTCTCTGTTCAAAACTCTATGAGTTACAAGCTTTTCCAGCTTTTTTTGTTTGTCCAGCTTGCACATGTTGGAGCTCAGCAACCACAATAGGTACAGACTCGGTTGATGTCTCTGAACCGAGCTATGAATTAGTGCACTCGGTACCAAAAATTTGGAATCTCTAGGACAAGCAGTTCTGTTGTAATCAGCAAAATAACATTTTACCGCTAAAAATTCAAAGCATTTCGACGCGACCACAAAAATGATGCGTTGCCGCTCTGAAGGTGATGATACTACGCGCCAGTCACTGGTTGCGTCTATTTTATTTTTTGTTTTTGTCACATCCGCATGAACATCCGCATTATTGGTGCGATGCGGATGTCCAAATCGATGCGGAAGAAACATACATAGATACAAGAGGTGCGTTTTTACTGGTAGGTAGCCCCTCTTTTTACCTTTTTGGCAGTGTTAAAATAACGGAGTTGTATCTGTATCTACATAGGTACCTACTCAAAGCGCCAGTTCTTTAACACCTACCACAGTACCCATAGGAGAAGTTAAGTAGTAAAACTAATAAATGATTAGGTACCTACGTAAATCTAAATTTACCTAATTATTTATTGAACTGCTACCTACCATAATACTGGTTTATATAGGTAGGAAGGATTCGTTTTTGCAAATCGAAAACCTCTTAAATTTGAATGACTTGACTTAGGTCTGATGACGATTCACTTGACATGACACTAGCAAGATTAGATTGGCTGTCAAACTGTCAAAATACGGACGGACGGACATGCTTCTCGCTCCCTGCCTTGCCTGCAAATTCTGCAATATATATAATTGGTATATTTTAACCTCTCAAATTCGAATGACTTGACTTAGTTTGATGACGATTCACTTGACATGACACTAGCAAGATTAGATTGGCTGTCAAACTGTCAAAATACGGACGGACGGACGTGCTGCTCGCTCCCTGCCTTGCCTGCAAATTCTGCAATATAATTGGTATATTTTATCAAAAAAAAATATATAAAATGTCAAACCATACCAAACTATTTAATTGATGAGATATGGCAACATACAACGCCCCGCTCTTCAACGCACATCGGAAAGAGAAGGGTATAATAATTATGCCTTCAGAAATTTAAAGGACTGAGTGCATACAAAAAAGACTCTTATCGCGGGTAAAATACGTTCAAATCCGCAGAGCGTAATATCACCTTCAGAGCGGCAACGCATCATTTTTATGGTCGCGTCGAAATGCTTTGAATTTTTGGCGGTAAAATGTTATTTTGCTGATTACAACAGAACTGCTTGTCCTAGAGATTCCAAATTTTTGGTACCGAGTGCACTAATTCATAGCTCGGTTCAGAGACATCAACCGAGTCTGTACCTATTGTGGTTGCTGAGATCCAACATGTGCAAGCTGGACAAACAAAAAAAGCTGGAAAAGCTTGTAACTCATAGAGTTTTGAACAGAGACACTTCAAATATTTGGTACCTCGCTAATTCGTTTGGTACTAAATCTGGAGACTTAAAGCAACCTGCTAGCTCCAGCCATTCCAGAGAACGAGCATATGCTTTTTCACGTACCGTTACTCCAGCTTACACGTTAATGAAGTCTTATAACTCGAAGAGTTTCCTAGCTACAGACCTGAAATTTTTGGTACCAGGTGCACTAAATAGGTACTAAATCCTTGCGTTTACTATATATCTCTATCATTAGCCGTTTGCCCACACTGACTGAGGCAGCTGGAGACATGTTACTCCAGCTTACACACTATTATAAGCTTATAGCATCGTTGTTTATTTGGCAGCTAAATTATGATTCAAATCTATGAGTGCACTAATTATGCTTTAAATATTGGCATTTATAGAAATTACATTTTCAATATGAGGAAGCTGGAGACATGCACACCCCTTTCGCTCAAAATACGACAGAAAGGGTAAGAAGTTTCAGATTTACGTTTTAGCTACAACTGTATCATGCATGTATACATTATTATTATTATTATTATCAGCCATCTATGTCCCACTGCTGGGCAAAGGCCTCCCCCCATTCCCTCCAATCTGTGCGGTTTTATATTTGGGGGGGGGGGGGATTGGACCGTAACCCACCGCGCTGGTCCAGTGCGGGTTGGTGGGTGGGACGCCAGAGCCTCGTCTGTTGTTCGGCAGGGCGCACCACGGGCCGGTGAGGTTGGCTTTGATTCCGAATGATGGTGTTTGGAACCCCGTACACCCCATAACACGATTTTAAGTAATTATGTATACACATGTATACATAATTACTTAAAATCCCAGTACTCTCAAACGGTGAAGAAAAACATCGTAGAACCTAAACTAAGATTTCTAACATTCAGCTAATACGGATTTACATTATTTTAACAAGAAATATGTTATAGGTAACAAAAATCGACGATAGTTAAGTAGGTACCCACAATAATAAGGAATTGAATTAGTGATAATGATAACCAAAAATGCTAGGTATCCTAAGTTATCAATTGGTATATTGGTATTGGTTCAGATAGGTTAGGTCAATTTCATCTATTGCTTCGAATTTTGCAATAAAAACTAATTACACAGTAAATATTCTGAATATTGTTATCCGCAATATAGCTGCCGTGGGTTAAGCTGTCTTTGTTTTTTTGTATATCCATTATATTAACAATATCCAAAATAAATCGAACAGTGGAAAATTTTGAAAATAACTTTTTAAGCTAGGATTAACTTTACGTTTCAAAACAAACGGATTAAAGGAAATTCTTGAGATCATAATGATGGAAAAATTCTTGAGATTATAATGATGGAAACACAATTTCAGATATATTTTAAAAGAATTATACCATAAAGTAAATAAGAATGTAAAGAAAAGAAATACTTTGTACAGAGATCAACAATTTCATTCCCATGTTTGTTGCATAATGTATTTCAACCGAATTGTATTGTTCCCATTAGCAAAAGCGCGTGTATAAATTAAAATCGTATTTCAAACTCATTACGAATCTCGGAGTTGAGACTAAATACTTTTTAGTTACGAGCCAAGCCAATCTCAGTTTTATTAATTAGAGTTGGAGTTCATTTTTCAGTGAAGTTAAAGGGAATGCCTAGGTGCTGTCTGCAATTTTCTCATTACGTCCTTATAATTACTTAATCCTGTTTCGGTGCTTGCTTTCAGTCGGAGCTTGGCTGACATCTTTTTAGTAAAATACATTTTTTGGCAAGATCTGAGTATTTCTACTATGTTGCTGGCGGTTGATGCTCTTATAAAATATGTAGGTACAGCTCTGAAGGTTTAGTTTAAGATATAATAACTCCAGTACCTTAGGCCCAGGTTTTTTTCAATACGTTTTTTGTATTACGTAGTCTTGTTTTCTCATTTATTTTTTGTATTTCGTATAACCTACGTTTTTTGATTTATTAGATTGGGTTTTGAAGAGGAGGCCTATACCCAGCAGTGGGTGCATACGGACTGAATAGATAGATTGGGTACGTTATTTGATTTACTAGATTAGGTTTATACAAAGTCAAGAGAGTATTCAACACGCCACGCTTATCATTCCTATATACAAAACCTTACTACTATTGAAATAAATACTTCTTTTGATCCCAAAAAAATAGTCGGCAGAAGAAAAATGGACGAACTTAATGTAGGAAAAACGCCTTCATTCATGTTAGCAATCACTGTTAAATACGCGAGTGATGCCGCGGTTGGCAGCTAGTGGATTGCTTCATGCTGCTAAACTAGATCTTCAAATAATAATCTAGGTAGTCCATTATAGAGCTTTCGCTGGGGAACAAAACTAATACTGCTTTCCAACTATATTCCTTTGTTTTCATAGCACACCAGCTTTGTTTATGAAACGACCCTATGAGGTACTCAAACCAAGGTCCTTGTAAATAAACAAAGGCATAGAATATACCGAAATAACATAAATAAGTGCGAGGGAGACAGGCACTGAGTTGGTTAAAAAAAAACTCAAATGACAGAATAACCTTCAATTACGCCCGGTTTCTGAAAGCCCGATCAAAGTAATCGGCTGTCAAGTCACTTGCTATTTTAGCTATTACTTCAAATTAGATAGAGATAGCAAGTGACTCGACAGCCGCTTAGTGTTGATCGCGCTTTCAGAAACCGGGGGTTATTAAAAAATAACTTTAGCATCAGGTGGACTACATGTTTGTTCCCGCAAATAGTATAAAAAATATAATAAACATACAGTTACTACATAAACAAGAACATTACAACAAAAAGCGAAGCCCGCCCTTATTTAAAACGAGTTCGGCGTGTAAATATCGAAAGTTCAGGATTTCATTTCCTCTTATCCAACCCCCTTCCTGTGCTCGGGAGGGGAGGGTATGGAGAGGGGGAGGGGAGGGTGAACTCATTATATCGTCGGGCATTGTCCAGCTCTGACCGGTCGTTCGCTAATACGGAAAATCGTAGCTTTCAGAACAATAGCTTTTTTAATCCGTTGTCTGTACAAATAGAAAATGGAGCAGTCAGTGGTGGGTTAGTGAGTGACCCCGTCTTCGGATTTTAAGAGCCCGTTGACAGCGGCTCGCAGTTTCGAGGTGCGATTGGCTATTATTTCATTTTATTTCATTTCGGGGAGGTTGTTTGAAAGAATAACTATCCAGTGACACGCATACCTAAATACTGTTCGAAAACAAATAATACAATAATATAAGGGAAATGTGCTTGAGTCAGAAATCATTTTGGTATTAGGTAAACGTAAGGCCAAACATACTAATACCAAAATGATTTCTGACTCAAGCACATTTCCCTTATATTATTGTAGCGTGTCACTGGATAGTTATTCTTCGCACCTCGAAACTGCGAGCCGCTGTCACCGGGGCCTTAAGGTAGTAGGTTTAAATAGCCGTGCTAGTTGTATTGGATGATATTATGAGCGCGATTTCAGTGCATTCAACCAGTATGCGGCAAACATTTTGTAACTGTTTTGACCGAGCTTTGCTCGGTTGCTTGCCATCTACTGAAGTAGCTTAGTATTATTACTCGCGATGTCATGAATCACTCTCGATATCAGGTAGAATCATGTTTCTCATTGCCTGAAAACACGGATAAAACGAAATTTTCTTAAAATGAATCCTAAATAGATAGATTTATCGCCCTCGAAACCGCCTGCATACATAAGTTTCATGAAAATCGTTGGATCTGTTTCCGAGATTCAGATTATAAAGGTGTCAGTCATCTAGTACCCATAACACAAGCTTTGAGTAGCTTACTTTGGGGCTAGATGGTGCTGTGTGGATTGTCGAGGAATATTTATTTATTTATATATAAATAGTATACAAGAATGGCTCGTTTAAAGGTTGGATAATACATAGGATGCAAAACCATCGCCGCTGCTAAAATAGGTACCACAGAGCACCCTATCTCAGATCAATTACTATAAATCACCGGATTCTCACGGTACCCTATAATTTAACCAGCCACTAATCCAGGTTTTTTCTGTCCCTCATTAGCGTTCGCTCGATTATCCGGCCGCTGAGGAAACTGCACTTTAGGAGGATAAAGTAATCATCACTGGACCACCACCTTGTCGGAATAATATAACGATTAACGGCTTTCTGCAAGAAAGGGCTACAGAACAGACATTCTGTTGACTCAACTGTTTGAGCCTTGGCTAATTAGAATGTAACAGATTTGACAGCTTTCACAGCTCAGCTAGTAGTAGTTCTGCCTTCTGCGCCGTAGGCCGTGGGTTCGATTCCTATCAGAACATTTGTAACAATGTGACAATGACATGATCCATCACTACTAAAACAATGTACTAACAATATTTTTTTTACAGGTAATATTTTTTTAATAGAATAACGATATAGATAAAACCACTGGTTTTAATACGGTAGATAACTGAAAAGTTGCTGATCTATAAAACTTCTGAACCTTTGTCTGATTATCAATCAACCAAAATGCGATGTGAATATGAAAAACATTTTTGTTTTTTTCGGCATGCCTTCACAGAATCTGTGATTATGTCGTAACTAAATAAATAAATAAAGCTGGTCAATCTACACAGCAATAGCACTAACTAAACAGTTTAAAAGTTCCTCTGGGCTGATGGTAAGCACGAGATTTTCTGTTGAATTTTTAATGTATTCGCCAACGCCTTCCGAGGCTGGATTTTCTAATGGTTAAATTTTTACAACAATATTTAAGAAGTATTTTTTTCTTCACTTAGCGTTTTAGCATTTTTTTGTGATGGGTGAAATTTTGTGTTTAAAGCCGTATATTTTTTTGGATTTTCTCAGTATTTAGTCATTTTATACTCGACCAGTATGCAATACTAAAACGCTTGCCTAGTTATACTACAGTTGGTTACACATTAGATTACAGTACACACCCTATATAATAAACCCATAACTACGCTTCACACAATACAAAGAAACGTGGGAAAGAGATGGCGCGTTATTGGGGGCGGGGCTTGAGTCGATGAACGAATTTCAATAACAACTAATTGCACCCTTCAAACGATACACAGCGTTCAACTAAAATAGTTCAAAGCTCAAAAAGCAAAGCACAGAGTTCCACTCAAAAACACAGTCTACGTTAGTTGAATATTTATGTTCAAAAAAATTGTGCCTAAAAAAATAAACTTAACGAGGATTACAACAGTCCCGATCCCTTTCATTTGTTTTCATTGTTGCTAAAACAGCAGGCACCCATTAAAATATTAACAGAACTTACATTATCGTTAACCGCAAGAAATTGTACCACAAACAGACGTCTTCAACACAAACTGCCAAATAAAAAAGACACTCGACGGTATAAGGCAGCCATTTACGGGGAAAACCACGTGAAATGGTAGTATTATGTTTATAACTGCCATCAAAAGTTTGGTATAATACAAGTACCTACAGTCTCGTATACAAGCTTTTATGGTTCTAGAATAGTAGTTAAATTGAATGTTGGCGTTTTGGGCTTTGTTGAAAAGGTTTATTTTCAGTATTATCGGTTGTCGGTTTGGATCTGGACATGCATCACTAGAAACTCAAAATATATTTCATAATTAAGGTGGATCCAGGCGCCAGTTCCTTGCGACCAATCATTAAAAAAGCAATAACCTCTTATGTACGTTATATCAATTATTTCAAGTACATATTTAAAGGTTCAGACCATTTAACAGATTTCTGCGTCTTAAACTAAAATAAAATAAAGTATGTTTCATGACATTAACACATCAATATCTAAAGAAAGAAAGAAGGGCTCCTTCGGGCAAGAACTCCCAATCAACATTGTTTTTTTCGGTGGCTGAGGCTTAGAGAAGCTGAACATCTGTATGCCTCAAGTTGATGGCCGTAGAGCAGCGTATCATAGGGCACGTTCATATCGCACGTGAGTTGCAAGACAATGCTTTGTAGTTACCACTTAACATATTATCTGATTAATCCATGAACAAGTCGAATGATAAAAATAATTGATTCAAGGAAAACTCGAAAGTAGTCCATTCTATAGCGCCACAAGAGCTAACCAGATCCCGCTTGGCATCACAATATCAATTAAGTCGGCCATTCAAAAAACTATGTACATCTTAATGCTTGGATTGGCGTATCGCCAGCAGCCTTCGTTAAAGCCTATAACGATGACATCTCGAAAGGTCGTTACTCGTTAGGTATCGAATCGCGACTCGCAATTGTTATGTAAATTCTTTTTGTTCGTTACCCGGTGTTGCTGGCAATCAAAATTGGCGTGAAAATATAACATTTTCGTGCAGTTTTTTTAGCCTTTTTATAAAGTAGGTAACTTTTTTATATACAACTAGCTGATGGAACAAGCAGCTGGCCCACCTCATGATAAGTGGTAACTATCACCTATAACAAAGGATTGCCACGTAAGTCACGCACGATAGGGACGTGCCCTACGATGCACTGCCCTGCGTCCATCAACTTGAGGCATACAGATGTAAAGCCTCACGTGCCTGTAATTACACCGGCGTTCACACTCTTCAAACCGAAATACAGCAACGCTGCTTGGATGTAGAAAAAGGCGTGGTGGTAGTACTTCCCCGGACGAGCCTTTCACAACAATATTGATTAGAGATAGTCAAAGAAGAGTAGTCTTCTTTGACTATCTCTAATCAATATTAGTGATACATTCTGTAAAAGCCTGATGAAGTGAAAAGCCGACGATGTTGGACCTCAGCCAGAAGCGCGGCTCAATTAGTTCAATAATGCGGTACGTCATACCCCGTCTTATGACATAAGGGGATATAAAAACGCCCGCTATTTTTTGTAAGATGAGCCATTCATGAGATTTTTGAAGGATGTTTATGGAGGGTAGTTAGAGATACGTTCAAACTCCAACATTGTGATATTTTGTCTTCGATCGCGATTGACTAACTAAACATATTATTCATCAACACAAGCAGTAAGAGTCAGCACTCACCACTCAGTCAAAGCTGGCAGGACACCGTCTCCATAATGGAATAATTTAAATTATAAACCCCTCTAAAGCACGGAGCTTTGGCCAACGCAATAAAACAGAATGAGAAAAGAATTTATCCATCTTGGAGCTGACGAAGCTAATCCTGCAATGGTTATGCTGCGAAAATGTATTATAAAATGCGGTTTTGTATAATTCCCGGGTAATTATCTGAAGCGATGAACGCTGGGATACTGGTGAGCGCTGCTTTATCGGATAAGTATTTCTCGCGTTAAAATAATACAGTGTTAATTTGTTTCAATATAAACAATAGAGTGTTAATCTGTTTCAATAGAAACAATCGAAGTCAGATTCACAATGTTGGTAACCCTGTGTTACCAAATAATTTTAAAACGCTATGCTTTTAAATGTAGAATGTGGAAGCAATCATTATGAAAAAGAGAACTGAAAGTTTTTTGGGGAGGCCTTGGCCCAGCAGTAGGGTAATATAGACTAGGAATATAAATTCTTCCTATCAGCTATCCTCAAACAGTTTCAATGAGCATAAATAACCAAATAAATTGAGGGGATATCTACCATAAATTTCCGGTTAAAAAGTTTTTTATTTCAAACGCAGGTGATAAACCAATTTTCATAAGGAATATCACGATTAATTTACATAATTAAACATTCGTATATAACATAACTATGCGTTTACCGCAGCAATGACATATTTTATTTATTGCGCTGCCATTGCATTATCTAAACATTAGCGAGCTAAGCTGGTTCGCGGCTTAAATGTGCCCAATTGTACCGTTATTATCTGCCTAATTTTTGTTTCATTAGTGTGGTTTCAGGTTTTCAACACATAACCTACGCAGTACAATTCAAATACAGTAGCACAACACAGTAACAAAGTTTAGGTGACGCTAAAACTACTACACATAAATAGACAAGAGAAGGTTGGTATGTAACATAAGTCTTGTGTAGATTTAGGTATTTATTTATCTTCTATCTCATTTTGTACACGCACCCACCTCTAATTTTAATTTCTCATAATCCTTCAAGGTTTGCTGGAAGAGAACTCTTTTTAGGGTTAAGCTCGCCTTTGTACATGTTTTATTATTTAAGTTTACCGTATGTTTTTACTGTGTGCAATAAAGAATTGAATAAAGAATTGTAATTGAATGCGGCTAAAATTTAATATTTTCAAAGAACACGAGCATTACGACGCAAAGTAATCATTGAGATTTTGGTCATAAAACTTTGACCCCAGTTTTTAGAAGTTGAATCACGGCATCGGTTATACTATGCGATGGTCACGTGGCGTTGATTTTGTAATCAGCCCTGCTTTGTGTCTGTTTGCGCAATTAATATTTCAGCACCTGCCTGTGTCCGCGACTTTGTTTCAAATTGGGTGTCAACTGACGTTAAATTAAGTAGATTATAAATATATTAGTAATGGACTAATCGACTTAGCGCTGGCTTCAGTATAGACTGATTGTTACACTAACAGCTTGTTAGGCCTTTTAACCGAGTGTCAAGGTTGTTTTGTGTTTCAACATGCCCCAAGGATTATCTTCCATAGCTGGCTGTTTAAACGAATCACCTATACTTTTATTTTGTAAATTTGGTATCGCTTAAATAAATAATAGCAGCGGTAGTCTAGTGGGAAGTGACCCCGCCTTCCGATCGTAAGGTCGCAGGTTCGAATCCGGTCGTGCACCAATGGATTTTTCTATCGAAAAATTTATGTGCGCAATGCCAGTGCTCTTAAACGGTGAAGGTAAACATCGTGAGGAAACCAGTTAGTATTCTAACAGTGGCGATGGGCTTGCAACCTGTCACGTATGGAATACTAACTACTGCAAAATGTGGGTATGTGCCAAATGTAATGTTTGGACGTACCTCTGACTACCCCCCTTCGACATCCTCAAAGAATCTTGAATTTAGTACCTACTTGGTACTGGGAGATCTGAAGGGATATCTACCGTGCCTGGGGATCAAAGTCGTGAAGCTGTTTCAGTTTCAGTTTAAAGAAAATATCGCGAGGTAACCAGTTAATATTATAGCCGCGGCGGCGATGGGCAGGCAACCTTTCACTTCGAGTACCAAATACTATATAATGTGGGTATGTGCCAAAAGTTCATCACTTTTCAAAATGCCGGCAGCGCATCAGCAACGCTTCTGGCTTGCAGATGTCAACCGTGACCACTATCCATCAGGTGGCCCGTAGGCTCGTCTACCAACTTTGGCATTATAAAAACAAAAAAAAATAATTTGGACATACCTCTGACTACTCCCATTTGAAATCCATTAAGAATCTTGAGTTGGGACTTGGTAGTCAAAGATCTAAAGTAAGTACTTAAACATATGAGGAAATATCTACTGTGACGAGGCCTGATGCCGTGAGTCTGTTTCTGTTTCTATTCCACGCGAGATGAGACGAAGAGAAATGCCAAAGCATACGTAACAAAGGAGGCACTCGACCGAAAAAATGGCGCATTAAACCAAACAGAAACTAATTCACATTATCACTGAACTTAAGGGGTGGTCGTTTTTCTTCATTACCATCATTAAGGGGCCGCTCACCGCCGAGAAAGAGAGCTTAATTCAGCCTGTTATTGCCTGTTCAATGCTTAATGAAGTTGGATTTAATATATGTTCGCTGGAAATTAGTTGCTCTGGAACTTTACGACTGTTAGACAGAGAGGGCGATATGAATGGTGTGATTTAGAAAGAGATGAATGTAGCTGGAAATACAAAGAACGTGTTAAAAATTTAAAACATGACCTTTATAAGCTTTCATAGATATAATTATATTATATTAGTCTCCAAACGGTTTTCATTGTCAGTTTCGATATAATATCGAACTACTAGGTAATACTGGGTACTATTTATTATCTATTGAAGGGACAAAACGTTTTTGTTCCGGATTATGCACCTGGATAAAATAAAACATTAGTGCACTTTCGTGTTGGTGCTTAGTGCGCTTTAACTTTATCCAGCTGCAAACTAAACATAGTAAAAATCAGCAAAATAGCATTTATGTCGATTCTGATAAAATAAAATCATATAACATATGAATCTGATCTTATTCTGGTTAAGTTAAAGTTCAAATTGCGTACAAAAAATTGTCATGAAATTTTTCGACTTCAGTGGCGTATCTGACGAGAGTTCGCCTGCGACGCAGGAGGTTGAGGGTTTGAATTCTGCCTCGGAACAAATTTGTGTACGATCTGTAGAAATTTGGTCCGTTGGACTGGGTGTTTTCTATGTATAGGTAATAAAAAATCTTTATAATCTATTACATATATCAGTTATCTAGTATCCACAACACAAAATTTGACTAGCTTACTTTGGGGCTAGGTGGTGGATTCGTCTTGTGGTCGTGGATTGTCCAGCATTTTTTGTTTATATCATAATCGCTATCAAAATTGTCACAATAGAATTGACACCATTCACTACCTAAATTTTGTTGTTATACTTACACCGCTGACTGTACCAGAAAAATAGATTTAAACCAAAAACTTATTTCACCAAAAGCAATATAAAACAAGATGAATCATCGTTTATCGCGTTTCGGAAGTCGATACCCACTACAGCTTTATACATAAGCTTTTTGGTAATTCATCAGCTGTCAGCCATTTCCGACCACAATGTTTTGTGAGCATATTGAAAAAGCTTTTAACGCGCACTTTCTCATTTCAAACTTGCTTCTAAAAATAATCATTACGTGGCTTTCTTAAGACTAACTGCTTACAAACATGTTTATTTAATTTTTTGAAACTATCATGGTCACGGAGTACCCTAAACCGACGAGCATGCATGAAGACTGTTACGAGAGTGAATGAAGCGAAAGGTATGTCAGGGTCGTAGCAAGTGGAAATCCGTGGTCTCTGCCTACCCCTATGGTAAATAGGCGTGATTTTATGTATGTATGTATGTTTCATGGTCATGAATATAATTTTCACTTGAAACGGGATATTTACCATGCCTTATGAGTTTGATCGCGGAACAGGTAGTTCGACCCGTTTTTTGTGTCATCGCTACTTGAAAAATCAACGAACATGACATTGAATATAATGCAACTATCTTTAGCCTTACATGGTAAGACTTGCCCTTAATCTTGACCTCAATACTGATTAATTTTTACCATTAGCCGTAAATCTGGCAGTAAGAAAAGCCGCCGGCAAACGCTACTGGCTTTATGAATACATGGTCAATACACCCGGTAGCACACTCACGACTTCAAAAGAACCCTAATTGAAAAGAGGAGGAAGCAATGAAATGGGACATTTATTTTTTGACTCATATATTAAGTTCTGGCAATTTCCGTACCAAAGTACAATGAAATGAATTTATGGCGTTCAAAGGCCGATACCCGGAGTCTGGAAACAAAATAAATTTCGCTCGTATATCATTAACAAGTTCATTTTCACAATTTCCCTGTTAGGTTGTACTAAGTCTTATATCATTTTTGGTCTTTGTCCTTGGTTGGCATGAAAAATCTTGTATTTAAAATATTCTCATAACATTGAAAAGATTTTTGGTGTGTGTTCAAAAAATGGTACCAATATATTTTTCTTTTCAAAATTATGTGTGCAATCCCAGTGTTTTGAATCTGGGACGGAAAAAATAGAAGCCACTTAGAGCTACTTAGAGCCACGTTTGGAATACCAACTAAACTAATATATGGGTATGTGCCAAATATAATATTTAGTTAGGCATATCGTTGACTACCCTTGGAAATCCTCAAAAAACCACCTCAATCCAACTGATTGAGTGCTGATTGAGGTCTGATTATCCACCGTGCTTTGGCATTATAGTCTTGTTTTGTTCCCGTTTATTACATATTAATAAATCCTGCTCTGATAGATAATTGTACTGTTGTAAAAAATACAAAAAAAAAGCGAGGCATACAATTATTTTCAAAATAAGCGAATTTACAAAACATGGAGCTCATTAGCGTGCCTGTAGGAGCATTAACATGCCCACATCAAAGCGACCAGCCGCCATATTTATTCATGGAATCGCGAGCACAATACCGACTACCTAGTATTTTGTGTGTTTATAAAGGAGCACCAGTTAAAGCGCACTGCTGGTGCAGCGTCGCCTTCAGATTTGTTTGAATCCGAACATTTTCTAACTACAAGTTCTCTCCTACTTTGCGATCATGATCGTTTCTCAGAGGTCTATCTGTTTTCTTCCTCAAAAAGATCCTTTAAGCACCGCGTTTCTGAAGTTATTAGAACGATTTATTATAACATAAAATAACAACAACATTAATTAAATTTTAATAATATCAATATCTTTTTTAGGTAGACTTTTACCTACTCTTATTTGATTTGTTCTCGCAGACATATAAATCACTATACTCACTCTACGCACACATACTATAACTACACACATGCACACACACACACGCCCATACGCTTCCTTTTCTTGTAAAGCTATGCTGGAGGACAGTAAAGTTTTTTTTCGTGATATGATTAATTAGGAAAATCTGTAAGTGGCCTTCCAGCTTTATTGTACTATTGTAATGGCTGTTGGTTTTCTAATAAATAAATAAATAAATCATATAAAAATGCGAAAGTTACGTTGGTTTTGAGCAAATCACGTGTGTGCCTGCCCGATGGAAAGACGACATTGTGAACATTTCGGCAAGACCATAGATGGAGAGGGTTCAGGATCGTTTCTTCTGAAAATTTATAGTGTTAAGATTTAATAATGTCCCAAAAGTTATTTTCCGAGCGGGATTTGAACCCGCGCTTCCTTTTGATACGGGGCTACGCTACCAACTGCGCCATCGCAATACAGGGTAGGCTTATGTCCAGCGGTGCAGTTCAGGCTGGTGATAAGGATGATGAAGTATCAATTAAGGGATCTGGTGTGTAGAGCGTGTTTGAAAACAACAACTGACCACCTCAGTGGTGCAGCGGGCGAGAGTCCGCCTGCGGCTCAAGAGGTAACGGATTCGATTCCCGCCTTGGAACATATTTGTGTACGATCTGCAGAAATTTGTTTCGTTGGTCTGGTTGTTGTCTCTTGTATTGAATATATCAGTTACCTAGTACCCATAACACAAGCTTTGAGTAGCTTACTTTGGGGCTAGATGGTGCTGTGTGGATTGTATAATATTATTTATTAATTTATTTTATTTAATCTCACAGTCGGAGCTTTGTAGCAACCACTATACCACCGTTGTAGGTATTCAAAGTAACACTCATTTGATTCCTACCTTCCATTTACCTGGCGAAGTTAGCGGGCATAGTGTAACGGGGTACAGTAGGGAAAGCGGAACCGGAAACCGTCGCCGCGCACTCTGCGTTTCCGCACTCTATCTACCGCCGGCCTTTAGAGCGAAGCGAGAAACAGAATGGTTTTTATTGAATCACGTTATTTTACTGTTCAAGCGAGCGATGCGATTTGTGGATACGTTACAGCAGAATATTGACATTATTTCTAGACTCTAGAATGGTGCCATTTTGATACGAAAGATAAAAAAATGTATTGAATGATATCATGTCATGTCGACAACAAGTTTGCCATAAGGATTTGCTTTATGGAAAGGAAAAAAACATATCAAACCCCAGAAATAGCAGGCCTTACTTTATAACCTAATAAAACCAAACAAATTAAAATTGCAGACAACCTATATTTTCTTATTAAGTATCAATGCGACAGCTGATATTAACAGAACGGGTGACCATTTGCAGTATCAAAACAAAACGATAAAATGGTAAATAAAACACACATGTACATTGGAAAAATTCGTAAAATTAAAAAGTAGTAAAAGGCAAAAAAGAAAATCTCGCCATTTTGTAGCGGCTCTATTATGTATACTTTATTGTAGACTTTAATCTACATGTCAATTTAATGTCAACAAAAATACAGTAATAGACTTAGCTGTTACTATAGCTTAGCTCTTAGCGACCATAAATATGACCATTCTGTAGTAATTATTATATACATATTTAAATTCTTTAAGAGTAAAATTTCCATGTCACGTAGCTAAATCCTTGCCATAAGTAGCCTTTACGTACATATTTATACCCTTAAAAACGCCCCAATTTTTCCCAAGGAAACCAATAAAATTTTGTGGCCCTGTTAAATCCCCGAGATAATTTACTGCTAATCATTATTCTGTGTCACGAGCCGGAGTATTTACGGCTATCATTACAGACAAGAATTATATGGCGGACCTCATTACTTTTTCAGGCTTTCACATCTTCTAAAGGTTCTACCCAATTTTACCAATTGGCAATCGCCAATAATTATCGGTTAAATTTACAGTTAACCATAAAAAAAATTAATAGGTTTTCATGATGAAGCAATAAAAATTAACAGCCCTCACAGCTCAGTTGGTAGTAGCTGTACTTTCTGCGCTGTAGGCCGTGGGTTCGAACCCCACCAAGAACAAATATGTGTAACAAATTTTGCCATGAACAAAGATTATGTTCTCTGTCTGGGCGTTATACTTGTTTAAGGTTTATGTAAATTAACATTAAAAAAAAACAAATATATCATCATCTATCGTTCCCAGAGTAAAAGTATTGATTTGGGGTGAGATGGTGCTCAGCCTCGGCCGGGGAAGTACTACCACCACGCCTTTTTCTGCCGCCAAGCAGCAACGCTGTGTTTCAGTATGAAGAGTGTGGTTGCCGGTGTAATTACAGGCATATGAGGCTTAACATCAGTATAGTAGGGCACGTTCCTATCGTGCGTGACTTACGAGGCAATTCTTTCTTATAGGTGATGGTTACCACTTAACATCAGGTGGGCAATCTGCTTGTTCCATCAGCTGGTTGTATAAAAAAAACTTTTTTTACTAACGATAATACTTAAAAAAAACACCCGCAAAGCAAATCTTGAGTTCGTCTAAGATACCGACCTATATACCGTGTCTGGAGTTTAGGAAAGTATTGAAACAACACAAGTAATTATTGAGTAAGCATCATCATCATCAACAGCCCACAGAAGTCCACTGCTGGACATAGGCCTCCCCTATCCGTTTCCAGGAAGAACGATTTTGAGCCCTTTCCATCCACCGACTACCCGCGATCCTAACAATGTCGTCAGTCCACCGGGTAGGAGGGCGTCCTACACTTCGCTTTCCTGTTCGTGGTCGCCATTCGAGAACCTTTATTCCCCAGCGGTTGTCAGTTCTTCGAGCTATATGACCTGCCCATTGCCACTTCAACTTGCTGATTCTGAGAGCTATGTCGGCTACCTTGGTTCTTCTACGGATTTCCTCATTTCTGATTCTATCTCGTAGTGAAACTCCTAGCATAGCTCTCTCCATAGCTCGTTGTTTGAGTAAGCATACAGTTTGTATAGTTAAAGCACACAGTTTGTTTTTGTCATACAGAGTAAGAAATGCTGGAAAAATTACGGTGAATTAAAGCTTAGAACTAAGCTAAACTTAGGAATTAAATAACTGATAAAACATGAACCGCGCTTATCATACGAATGCGATTGCCCGCATCTTTTCAATTCTATCAAATACCTTCAATGTGTAGCCTCCTATTTTTCAGTAGAGCACCTGATCCAATATAACGCAATGTAAGGGATAACAAGATTCCTTTTTATTATAAACTAGATTTTCTCCGCAAACTCATTCATTCTCATTTCTTCCCCATACCCATAGGCTGTGGAATGAGTTACCATCAGAGGTTTTCCCGCCAAGATTTAACATGAAAAGCTTCAAGAAAAATGTTAATAAAGTCCTTCAGGGTAGGCAACGCACTGACAACGCCCCTGGTGTTGTTGTTGTCTATGGGTGACGGTGACCGCTTACCACCAGGTGGGCCGTTGGCCCGTTTGCCTATCTTTTGCATAAAAAAAAACTCACTTGTATCAGTTGTAAAATTGGGTAAAGACTAAAAAATACCACTACGTGTGCCCTTTTAAAGAAAGAGAAAAAAAAATATTAGTAGTATTTATTTTTATAAACACTTAATTATACATAGATCAAAAGTTAGATTAAAGAACTACATACCTCTTCTTTATTTTAGATTTTAAATGTTATTTTTATTGTATGTTAGTTTTAAGTTATGTATGGATCAGTGAAACCCCAATAAATAAAAATGTTAATTTTATGTTATTTTAATGACACTAATGTTTAGAAGTAAAGATCAAACTTACGGCCTACAGCGCAAAAGGAGAAGCTCTACCAAATTAACTCAATGAGGACTGTCATTGGTTTTATTAGCATTGGTTATAAGTCACTCAGCTACGCACGGATATACATTTAGATGTAAAAAGAAGCCATCACCGGCCTAACAAGATTTCCAAGACCCTTTTTATAATAAAATCGGGAATCCAAAGGGCCGGATATCCGGACCTTCATCGAAGTTTGTTGCTCAATTAAACAAAGACGAGACAAGCACTCGGAAACATTAAACCTTTGATGTAAGGTTTTTCAGCGTTCAATTTTTGATTAGCGTGCAGTATTCAGCCTCTTTGTTACGCGTTTTTGTTCAAAAGGGTTGAGTTATTAATTTGTTCTGTCTGTTTTCTCAAGGCTCGTTTGGGATGGCTTTCGCTGAAGATGGTAGAGGTAAGAGTCGTTAATAAATAAATAATGCTGGACAATCCACACAGCACTATCTAGCCCCAAATTAAGCTATTCAAAGCTTGTGTTATGGGTACTAGATGACTGATATATTTAATACATTATATACTTACATAGATAGATATTTTTTATTATATACATAGAAAACACCCAGACCAACGCAACAAATTTCTGGAGATCGTACGCAAATTTGTTCCGAGGCAGGAACCGAACCCGCAACCTCTTGCTTCGCAGGTGGACTCTCGCCCGCTGCGCCACAGAGGTCGTCTGTCATTATTTTAATAAGCTTCGGTATTAAAAACATAATATTATATTAACCTTCTCTAAGACGGCATAGTGTTCCGGGAAACTTATGTCCCCTAGGAATAATAATAAATAAATAAATAATGCTGGACAATCCACACAGCACTATCTAGCCCCAAAGTAAGCTATTCAAAGCTTGTGTTATGGGTACTAGATAATTGATATATTTAATACATTATATACTAATAATAATAATAATTTATTTATTTTTCTCTCATCTTAGGTACTAATAACAATGTAGGTAATAAACTCTCAAGAACAAGAAGTTAGAAACCTGAGCTGCGAGAGACTGGCGCCTGCAGTAGGCTTAGAGAACCTGTGCTACAGGTCACCAGGGCTCCACGCCACTGTTTAGTTAGAAACCTGAGTTGCGAGAGACTGGCGCCTGCAGTAGGCTTAGAGAACCTGTGCTACAGGTCACCAGGGCTCCACGCCACTGTTTAGTTAGAAACCTGAGCTGCGAGAGACTGGCGCCTGCAGTAGGCTTAGAGAACCTGTGCTACAGGTCACCAGGACTCCACGCCACTGTTTAGTTAGAAACCTGAGCTGCGAGAGACTGGCGCCTGCAGTAGGCTTAGAGAACCTGTGCTACAGGTCACCAGGACTCCAAGCCACTGTTTAGAGCTAATTGTAGTCGAGGCGGACATTAGAATAGTAGGAATAGACAGAGGCTACAAAATAACTTTTGTCAAAAAGAGTAAAAATTTTTTTTAAGAATAGTCTATTTTCTTATACTTTTGGAAAACCAATTAGATAACCACTTGACGGCAATTGACAGACGCTGGAATCACGATGAAGAAACTTTTTTCAGCCTTCTGAAACTTGCTAAATTCACTTGCAAAAATGTTTTTTTCTTAAGAACAGTGGACTCTTAGCCTGAGACTTAGCCCGTCATTCTGTCAAGACTTTGTGAAACACTCTTGTCACTTTTATGCCACTTTTGCTTCAGCACAGATGATAGAATATGAAGTTCCGTTTAGCTTTACATGTTTGGTAGAATTATTAGAAGATGATGGTTTTCGATGCAACATTTTGCAGAAATAAAATAAATAAATAAATAAATAAATAATGCTGGACAATCCACACAGCATCATCTAGCCCCAAAGTAAACTACTCAAAGCTTGTGTTATGGGTACTAGATGACTGATATATTTAATACATTATATACTTACATAGATAGATATTTTTTAAATCACGGAGTAAGTTTAAAAACTTCGCAATCAACCTTCAGAAAATTACATGATGAGTGAGGCAAATATATAAATCATTTTGTTTCAAACAATTATAAAAATGTGTTTATACTTATTTTAAATATACGGTAAAATGAGAATGAAAATGATGAAATTTTTGCATAGGCCTGTTTAACTTTATTGCATCAAAGTTATGTTACATAATAATATTATGCTTTAGTTGTTTGAGGGTAAGGCATTATTGAAATAATATGATAGTTATTTACATGCTTAGATCAATATAAATCTTTAGAAATTAATTTAAATGGAATAAGTTGAACAAAATATTAATCAATATTTAATTTAAACGGATTAAAATATAAGAAAGAAAGAAGAAAGAAAACATATTTATTTCGTCCCACAAACACAGGTAGGTACTTAAAACTAACAGAAAATAAAATTATAACCTACACTATTATAGAACCTACCTACCGTTGTGCGGGGCAAAAAGGTCACGTCTCAGCTTAAATGCTGCACTAAACCTAGGTACCTAGGTACCGTAGGTACAGTGCAACGCTGGTTTTCAGACGTGGCCTGGCCTGGTGTGACATGCGACCGGTAGACAAGTAAAAGTAACGAACACAGAATATATTTTAGCAAACAGTAGGTACATACATAGAAATTACAACAATAAACAACAATCAATTTACACCATAGAAAACAACATTTGTTTTTACTTACATCTAATATTAGTAAAAAACAATTAATATACGTTTCTCCGCGTAATTTTGCGGAATAAAACGCCTCGTCGAAACGAGCCCTTACCCTCAATCACCCTATGTCCCCCCCCCCCCACCCCCACCCGTGTTGATATTTGACAACTTTATTGGATCAGTAATTGAATTTTCACAAGCTTTTATACTGATAAAAAAATGTATTGAAAAAAGCTTCGCCTAATTTGGAGCAAATTGAAATACTGACAGAAGCTCTATCGAAAATTAAATTGTTTTTTATTATTTAGATACTTCGTAGTATCAAAATATTTATGAAAATTTTACATTTCACAGACGCTTCATGTACATAGGTATAACAATTATATATTGATGAGCATTATAAGAGTGTTATTTGTATTTAATTCAAAACATAGATCAACAAAACGTATACAGTGAGTTACACATCAGGTTACGCACAGGTAGCCACACTACATACAATGCAGATAATGGTGGGGATGCTACATTTAGGGAAGTGGTGTTGCGGTCGATAGTGCATTAGTGGAGAGAAAGAAATAGCAACATTTTGCGACCTCTGAAACGAATCGCAGCGTTCAACTCAATTCTAGAAAACCATAATTTTAATGATTAATTGAAATAATCCGTCAGAATGAAGCCTACTTAACTGACTTTTTTTATACAACTGGCTGATGGAACAAGGAGATGGCCCACCTGATGGTAACCATCACCTATAACAAAGCATTACCTCGTAAGTTACGCACGATAGGAACGTGCCCTACGATGCACTGCCCTGCGTCCATCAACTTGAGGCGTACAAATGTTAAGCCTAATGTGTCTGTAATTACACCACCGGCGACCACACTCTTCAAACCGAAACACAGCGTTGCTGCTTTGCGGCATATAAAGCGTGGTGGTAGTACTTCCACGGACGAGCCCTGAACAAAGATCTCTACTACTCTTATACAAACTTGACTTTAAAAAACCTACCTAGAAACAAACAATTGCCATCTCTTATTCTTACGTGTATGATAAACAGAGACAGAGTACATTGTCAGCGTTTACAAGACGTGTTACGACGCGTGATTACTAACAATATAAAGTCTAACAGCCTTGTTCTTCCCTGCAATTTAGCCTCCAAACTAAACTTCCATGTTCCGCGCCAAAGTAAAGTGAAGCTAAGTGAAGTCAAAGTTATTCAAGCTGGGCGTGTCTGCAACTCGGCCGGCTAATAAAATAGACTAGTGAAGGTACCGTAGAGGTTTTAAGTGCAGATGAAATCTTAATCTGACAAGTACAGTTCGAATAGGTGCTCTACAATTTTAATGGACCAAAGTCATAACGTTCTTATGCTTAATAAAAAAGTAAAGCATTGGAGAGTAGTAGAGCTCTTTGTGAAGGGCTCATCTGAGGTAGATCTACCATTTATGTGGTGCACTAAAAAGTTTTTTTACAACACTGTATCGAAGGAAACGAACGACAACGAAAGAAGATGAATAGGTACCACAATGGCAATTTCTATCAAAGTCAACGTCAAAATATTATTTAATAAAATCACAAGAATCACTGTCCAAAAACTAGGTGACTCTAGGTGCCAGTTCCACACGACCATCTTTATATCGTTGCTGTATTTCGGTTTGAAGAGTGTGGTTACCGATGAAATGCTATGCGGCATAAAAGGCGTGATGGTAGTATGAGCCCTTCACAAGGAGTGCTACTACTACTAAAACTAACCTTTCCAAATATTACCTGTATTCCCTCCGAATTAGATGTTAGAATTACAGTAGATTGAGCCTGATCCGAATTTGGTATGTCCTCGGCTTTACATAATGCGGTTTTAATGTAAATTATGGATCGAAATTCATATTACACAACCCAAATTTCAAAATAGTATTATCTCGGGACTATTTGGGATGGTTTTATAAATTGCCCTGGTTAGTTAAACTGTGATTAAAGTATAAAAGGATTTCGAGGGTTCGTGTCGCTTTCCAAATAAGGTTAAATTAGAAATTAGAATTTACGTGTGTGTTAAAGTTATTTAGCATAACATAAACACTTGCTTGCCGTACTTAATCGATGGAGTAAAACGCCTGTTAAATGTTTGCAACATCTTTTTGTTCCTTTTTCTTTGTGACTGGATAATGAACTCTGGATGAGGTTGCTTGCTATAGGCGATGAGATTGCCTATCATTATTTTAACTAGTCATTTTTACAAGTTTACATTACCTTAGTTGTATGCTGTGTGTTCTTGTGGCCAATAAATTACTGTCTGTCTAAGATGAAAAATAATAACCTATTTGATAGCGGTAATGAGCTTGCAACCTGACACATATTGTCAACTGCTTCAAAATGTACCTGTGCATATTTTTCAGGTATTTCAATAACATATCATCTAAAATTTGGACTTTCCTCTGTTTACAATTAGAACTCCACAAAGTATCCTAAGTTGGTACTAAGCACGAAAACATCTGAGGTGATATTTACCGTCCAATCTCTAAAGTCGAGAAGTTGTATGCGTTAAAATCCGAGTCGATGATGATCTCATCTAACAAGAATCTCAGCAGTGACGTACATTATATACGACAGGCACCATCGATTAGAGCCTGTCATACCGCGGTCCCACACCCAATTTGTACAAAGTGTCACTTACGATAACTCGGACTGCTAATGGGCCATCAAGACCGTTTAAAGGACGACCTACGTTTAGGATATGCTAGCCTACACTTAATGTACGTGCTTCTTCTTTCTGTCTAGCCACTAGTTTCTTTCGAAGGGTGGTGAAAGGATTTTTAGTGCCCCCAAGATGCTCCTTTCGAGCACTTAACAATGAACTTGTTCTTCATCTTTCATCATCATCAGAACTTGTTAAGTTCTACAACATGCCAGTTTCCTTCCCACCATAAATAAACAGCAGATAATTTAAACAAACTTAACACTAACTTTACAAGAAACAAATAAGAGGGGGAGTGTATTTGGGGGGGGGGGGTGTATTTTGTGCAGGTGATGGTTTTTGTATTGTTTGAATTAATTTCTCTAAAAGTTCTGAATCACTGCAAGCAATTCTGTTGGGGGATAAAATTATCAAATATTTTGACAGATTCTGAAGACAATAAAATAATGTACGCGCACACGACATCGCATGATTCATTAGACAAGAGAAGGGATGAAAAGGGATGAAAATGGTCTTTACGAACAAAAGCAAAGTGCAAAATAATGTCTCCCTGTCGAGAAGGGAATGGTTACAGGGATATTTATTCTATCGTAGGTTGAGAATATGTTAAGTAGGTTGTTAGAAACCGAACATTATTGGATATTGGATAATAATTTACTTAAACACATTTATGCAGTTTGAACACACCGACATAGATTGAGCTAACCAAGCCAAAGAAAAATCGCACTTACTACAAGGACATAGGAGCGAGCAAGGTATTGCCTGATGCGTATCCATGTGTAATTAGGTAACTTAAATGGGGCTCTTTTCTTATTACAGGGACATGAGGATTATGAACTTTAATGCCACAAATACAGAGAGCATTGCATCGTTGGGCACGTTTCTGTCATGCATGACTAACGAGGCAATGCTTTGTGATGGTGCTTTGAGATAATGCTTTGTGATAGTGCTGTGTGATAGTGATGGTTATAACTTGGGTGGCACATCACAACATCACACAGCTGGGCCATTTCATTCTTTCATCAAAATTTTAATAAAACTTATGTTCCCGCCTGTGGCAAAAAATAGTACATTGTTCACCGAGAGGAGAAAGTGACCGATTACCGTCGAGGGTGTCGTTTTTTTGAAGCCAGAGCCGTAGGCGAGGGCTTTAAAACACCCGAGATCGGGAATCGCACTTTCTCTCGAGTGATACATAGTGCTTTATACTACACTTACGAGGAAAATAAAAAACTAAAACTGAATCCTCAAACAACACACAAATTGAAAATGGCGCCAATGGCGTCTGCAATTTTCACATGTTCTTCTTTCAAATTGTTTATCCTGCCGCCGCAGGGTCGCACTGCCAGCCCGACACCATCCAACACACAGCTAGTGGCCAGTGTCATTTTGCGAACTTGGAGATAAAAACTCACTGTAAAAACTTTTTGGCTTTTGATATTTAGGTTACCGGCGCATACCAACCGGTCTTACCCAAAATTAAAAAAGAAAAACCACGTAAGAAATGGATTTTCTTACACTTTTCTCTCCCGCTCAGATGCGTTTTCTCCCCGCATATTTGTTCGATATGCAATGACGTACTTTCTACCGTAAATTTGATAAAGTATCAAGGTACTTTTCAAGCAGGTGTAGTATAAAATATATTACCTACAGACTTTTTTTTTCTAAAAACAATAATATAACCGACCTCAAATATTACCGACCAGAATATTAGAATTTGTTGCGAGATTCAACCATCTTCATAACTTCTACCAATTGAAAACTCATCAGAAAATTAAAACAGCGTTTTTTTTTACAGTAACTAATAACTTTTCTATGAAATCATCAAAAACGCCACAGCAAAGAAACGAAAACACGTCCGAAGAGTCTTAATTGTTTTTTCCGAATTGGATAGCTGCCAAAAAACAAGAATGAGTCCAGACATCGCTATCTGAGCCCATCGAGCCTGTAATGATTAAATTGTTTTTCTGCCGCTCAAATAATTACAAAGTTCTCTTTCATTTTTCAAGAAAGGTTTGAAGCGCTGACGTTTCAAGGTTTCAGTAACTGATGGGCTTTTATGAATTGGGCTTTCACTTTTTAAAAACTGTAAGGGCAGTCCGGGCGTGAATAAAACGCGCGTTAGGTTTGACGTCCTTTTATTGTGGCAACGGGGGGGGGAACAGCGTTACGCGGGTACAGTCAGATAATGTACCGACGTTGGATAACAGAGATTCGCTCTCGCGCCGTGTGTCAGGGTCCGGGAGCCGGTCCGCAAAACAACAGGGTGCAAGGGTGAATTTATTCGATTATTAACTGGTCCGGAGGATCCGTATCCGCATTAATAATCGCTACCTGAGCAAGCTCGATATAATTCAAAATCTTCATCCGAAGTGATTCAGATGGCCAAACGCAACGATAGCGCGTTCTAATCTACTACTAGCGCCATCTAGTTCTGTTCAGCGTAAACCTGCGTTACATTCTCCCCCTATGTTCATGATGGCGTCCCGACGAGTAGAACATCAAAAGGCTTACTGTGTCTTCTTTGGTCTGCCTCGTTGCCTCCGCGGAGGTATATTTGTTGACGTCGTGTTTATCTTTTTAGGACGGCCCCTTCTTCTAATGGGTTGCACTGGGGCGGGTAGGTTACTGGCATCGCCAGAGTAGGCTTTCAGAGCCGAAGTGTGGTATGTCCCAATGGGCTGGTCAGGCTTATCTGGGTTCGCTAGGACGTACGAAGTTGCTCCAAGTTTTTCTTTAATAAGATACGGCCCATCCCGACGCGGGGCAAATTTTGAACTAAGACCCTGGGAGGCTTTACTTATCGCATGTACTGTGGCGAGCACCAGATCTCCAGGTTTGTATCCTGGATCAGGTCGGCGTGACTTATCAGCCTGTTCTTTCCTGTTCTCCTCTTTAGTTTCCCTTATCTCTCGCACCCTTCGTAAGGTTTGGGCTAGGAGTAGCAGTTTTGGGGTGATTTCAGGTATGAAATTTTCTGAAAGCACTATTTGTCTCAGGTCATGGGAATTATCATCCGGTGTTCTTAGTTCCCTGGCAAATGTCAAATACGCAGGTGTATGACCTGTAACCAGACTTGTAGCGGTATTCATGGCATATCTTATGCAAGCAAGTTGATCCGCCCAAGTCCTATGATCGTCCTGAACCAGTATAGCTAGTTGCGTTTTCAGATCCCGATTTTTCCGTTCCACTGGATTGGCAGCAGGGTGATATACAGGTGTGAACGAATGTTTGATATTCAAGCAATAGGTTACCTGCTGCATTACTGCACTGACAAATTGTGGACCATTGTCACTGAGAAGTCGCCTTGGCATTCCATAGCGCAAGAAAACTTCGTTTATTAAGGCGGTAGCGCAACTATCAGCACTTGCGTTTTCTAGAGCGAACAATTCCACCCATCCACTAGCAATGTCTTCCACAATCAAGATCCAATTCTTTCCAGATGGAGTGGTAGGTAGAGGCCCGAACAAATCGAATGCCAATGTTTCAAATCTTTGGTTGATAGCCGTGGTTTGCAGCAGTCCAGCTGGCTTAAGGTTAGAGGGTTTGAATCTTTGGCATAGAATACAATCCTTGACGTAACTCTCTACAAAACTCCTCATTCCCTTCCAGTAGTATCTGCGTGCTATTCTCTGGCATGTTTTGTCAATCCCATAGTGTCCTGCCAATGGTCCATCGTGATATGCAGCCAACACATTAGCCCATTCGTGCTGGGGCACTACGAGTAGAGCATTATCACCGTCTCCATCAGGGTCGTATTTGTATAAAACCCCTTGGTTCATTACGTAGCCCTTTCCGCTCCAATATGTGGCATTCTCATTCGACTCGGATTCCAGGGAATCAATGATCCTCTTGATCTGTTCATCCATCATCTGATTCTGCCGAATTTCTCCTGAGCTACGTGTGGTTGCATCGACCACAACACTACACACGCCACAATCTTTATTTGATTCCTCACTACAAAAGGGACGAGATAGAGCATCAGCTACGATATTTGCCTTTCCTGGTATATATTTTATAGTGATTTGGTAAGACTGTATGATCAAGGCCCATCTCGCCAAACGTCCTGTTGGCGTTTTCATAGACATTAGCCATTTCAGCGCTTGGTGATCAGTCACTACAGTGATGGGCATGCCTTCTATATAGCCACGGAACTTGGTAAGCCCCCATACTACCGCAAGTGCCTCTCGTTCTGTGGTGGTATAATTTCTTTCTGCAGGGATCAGTAATCTACTTGCGTATTCGATAGGGTGTTCATCCTCACCCTCCCCCTGCACTAGTAATGCACCAAGCGCATAATCACTAGCATCAGTCTTCAGGATGTATGGCTTAGTTCCATCCGCTTGTGTCAAAACTGGAGCGGTAGTTAGGCATTTCTTCAGGCAGTTAAACGCATCCTCTTGCTCACTACCCCATTTCCATATGGTATTCTTTCTGGTTAGCGTAGTCAGAGGCTCACTTTTCTTGGCAAATTCCGGAATGAAGCGACGGTACCATGAGCATGTCTGTATGAAAGAAAGCAAATGCTTCAAGTTTCTAGGCGCCGGAAGTTTTGCTATAGCACTGACTTTTTCTGGATCCACTTGCAAACCTTCCGGGGTGATGCAATGACCCAGATATTTCACCGAGGCGCAAAAGAAGTGACACTTCTTGGGGTTGACATACAGGTTGTTGTCCCGCAACGTTTTGAGAACTTTGTCAAGGTCATTCGCATGCTCTTCAAAAGTGGTCGACAAGATAATCAAGTCATCTAGGTACGCCATTATTTTTACGCCGTCTAGGGCAATCTTCACGCGGTCTATTAGGCGCTGGAAGGTTGCTGGCGCGTTCCGAAGACCGAAAGGCATTCTTATGAATCTGTAGAGCCCGAACGGTGTAATGAAGCTCGTTTTATCTCGATCTGACTCTCGAACTTTGACCTGCCAATAACCAGCGCGCAGATCCAATGTAGTCATGAATGGCGTAGGCTTGGCTTCATGCAACAGGTCATCAATCCTTGGCATCGGATATGTATCTGCGACCGTGATCGCATTCAAGCGTCTGTAGTCCACACACAAACGTATAGAGCCGTCCTTCTTGGGTACGAGGACGATCGGAGCAGACCAGGCCGAGTGGGAGGGCTCGATAATACCATCTTTCAACATTTTGGCTACTTCTTTCTCCAGCAGGTCACGTCGGCCTGGTGAAAGTCTATACGGGGGTACTGCTATAGGTCCATGTTCACCAGTGTCAATCACGTGTTCGGCCAGTGATGTAGCTTTACTTCCCGGTTCAAAGACTTCTTCGTGTTTTTCCAGCAGGTCTGCAATATGCTTCTTTTCCTCAACGTCAGTGATCCCCACCTTGACTGTCTCCAGTGTGAAGGCATTCAGCCCAATGTCGTCACTGGTGTATCCGGGAAATAGTGCCTCTGTTTCTGGAGAGAGTTCGACATTCGCATTGGCGATGGCTCTTTCTGCATCCGCGTACATATAGTCGACATATGGAGAATAGCCGTCAAACACCGTGGCTTTGTATCTTTTACTGGGCTGGGTATCGTCGTGTACTCCAGGCCAGGGCGGAAACTCGTTGGCCTCTAACATCATACATTCTGCTTCGTTTGTTTGCTTTGGGGCCTCATTGGTCGGTGCCACTAGTTTCTTATCTACTGCGTGCACTGTGGTTGGCTCATTCAATTCTTCCAGGATCAGATCATATTTGTGTCCCGGATTCATGGCGAAGTGCCAGGAAAGCTGTGGCAAATCTATGATGATACCAGCATCCTGCAAGAATCCAACACCGAGCAACGTTTTGTTCTCCCGGGCCTCAGGAAACACTATAAATGTCGTTGGTATGACATATTGGCATACGCGCACCGGGACTTTGGTAGAGAGTACCTCCTGTCTTCTTCTGACTCCATCCGCCAATGTCACTGTCACCGTTTGACGTCCGAAGGGTAGCCCCCTCCTTTCTAGGCACCGGTATAATTCGTACGATGCCACACTGGATTTTGCACAAGTATCCAAGTAGGCATTGCCTACAATATCTAGTATACCAATACCGATGGTAGGTCGCGGTCGTGCATCCGTGCTGATGTTCAGTGCGCAGAAATCAATCTTGGCTTCCTTGCTTTTAACGGCGGCCCTGTTTGCAATGCATGTTGAGCATTTACTCCTCACAACTCCTGGGGCACCGCAGCCATAGCAGGAGAAGGAAGGTTGTGATGGAGAAGGGGCCTGGGTGGAAGCAACATCCGTATCCTTCTTGACCATCAACTTTTGCTTCTGGCGACATTCTTCAACTTTGTGACCAATACGGCGGCAGTAATCGCAGCGTACTTTCTTGGCCTTAGATCCATCTGAAACATCTCCAGGCTTGCTAGCGTCCTCCTTTAATAGCTTTTCGGCTCCAGCTTTTTCCCTCGTCAACTGTTCCGCTCCTCTAGCAGCGGTCAATAGTTCATCAAAGCTTTGAACTTTTTCACGGGGTACTCGCTTTCTTATGTTTACGTGCAGTTGCCCGTATACCATATCCAGCTGCTGTTGTTCGGTGTGTACCGGTGGTGGAAGTTGCGCGAGGAGCGCTCGACTTTTTGCCACGAACACCTCTGACAGCATGTCAGCCGGTTGACTCTTCGCAAACACCTCTTGGTAAATAAGGTAAGCCGGTTTTTTGGGTGCAAATGCGTGACGAAGGCGCATCTCGAATTCGCTCCACGTCTCGATACCGCTCTTTGCACTTTGCCACCAGATGCTAGCTTCACCCTTTAGAATTAACGGTAGGCACATAATTGCATCCGTATCGTTAATTTTGTGTATCTTCTTGAATATCGAGGCAGCCGCCAAGAATTCTTCAACCTGGGCGGTGTCTCTTGCTCCATTGAAGGTAACTGTTGTATCCGAAAATGACTTCTTCGAATCTGTCATCGCTGTTCCTGTCATTGCTGCTGCCGAAACTGCCTGCATTGCGGCTGTAGTGATCGACGCTACGAGCTCCTGCAGTTGCTCCGGTGACATATTCACGTTGGTGGACGTCATCTTCACACGCTTCTTCGCCGCTTTAGATGACGACGAGGACTTGATGATGACACGCTGAGTCCTTGTCCTTAGTGTAGGTCCCTGGGGAGTCCCGGCACCGGAGGCGTCCTGGGACATGAACCCAATGCCGTACGTTGAGCGCCAATTGTAAGGGCAGTCCGGGCGTGAATAAAACGCGCGTTAGGTTTGACGTCCTTTTATTGTGGCAACGGGGGGGGGGAACAGCGTTACGCGGGTACAGTCAGATAATGTACCGACGTTGGATAACAGAGATTCGCTCTCGCGCCGTGTGTCAGGGTCCGGGAGCCGGTCCGCAAAACAACAGGGTGCAAGGGTGAATTTATTCGATTATTAACTGGTCCGGAGGATCCGTATCCGCATTAATAATCGCTACCTGAGCAAGCTCGATATAATTCAAAATCTTCATCCGAAGTGATTCAGATGGCCAAACGCAACGATAGCGCGTTCTAATCTACTACTAGCGCCATCTAGTTCTGTTCAGCGTAAACCTGCGTTACAAAACTCATATTTTGCCATTTCACCATTTTTATTTTACTTGTACGAGTACTTGGAAGTGGCAGTAATGGGTAGGGCTTTTTATCTTTTTTGTATTTTACTAGCAGGTATGTACTTGTTTGCAGAAAATCATGCGTTCAAATGTTGAATTTTTTTACATTTGTATGATTTTTATAGATGTATTTTATAAGCTTATTGCAACATTGACTGATGATGGTAAACCCAAAGGGAGGGTTGTTGTACGGTTTCACCCTACATTTAGTTTTACGCACGCGGCGATTCTCTGTAGGTCGCACGCTCTGCACTTTTATTCATAACATTTTACACCTTCAAACAACTCAACGGGAGTACGTGACTTACTCGCGCAAGAGACACTACCAAGGGCAAGATTTGCCAACTAAATCTTGTAACATTAACTTTTAACATTATACCGGAAGTAGTGAATCTTGTGTTTTCCTCGTACTCAACAACATTACTAACATAACATAACTACCAGTGAGTGGGCGCTATAACATACAACATCAACATACATGTAAGGTACAAAAACCCCTTTTGGCCCTTACAGTTGTACTACAAAACAGTGTCTAACTTTAAACAATGTCTAAAATTAGCGCTGTCTCTGTTTGCCATTACGCAATGGCAAGAGATGTCAAATGTTTAGACAGTGTTTAACGTTTGCCTATTTTTTTGTAGTAAGGCCCTAAACATGTATTTTGTCCACAGCGGTGAGTTATTTTAAATCTTATTAACTAATGCCATTGGAAGCTCTTCTTTATTCCGTTCATTTTATATTATTTGATAAATAAATAGATCATATTAAATTAAAAGATCGAAAAATCATCTTGAGCAAAGATATATGAGAAGAAACAAGTGAACTCCGTGGCCGTCGCAGTTTTTCTTGAGCACAATCTGTCTGTCTCGTCAAGGCAAGAGAAAATAGGTGTGTACTAGACTGTTCTGCCCCAATGTTGGCCACATCGTGATTTGCCATCAGCGAGATTGCAGTCAACGAACTACTGCTTCTCTAAGAATGTAAAGCGTTCGGGTTATAATTCAACATAACTATAACAAAACAGCATATTATTCTACATGATACATAAAACATATTCTGCATGGTTTTTATACAACCATTCACACGTATTATACGTTTAAACCGTTGTATAAAAATGAGACTGATGAATCCACTAAAGATATTTAGTCAAAAGATGGTAATTTAGCATTATGTTAACGTAGCATTTTCATCATTCGTTTAAACGGTTCTATAAAAATCAGACTGACAAATCCACTAAAATCGGTTTGGCATACAACCAGCTGACAGCATAATAAAACATTCAGGCTACTGGCGTACCTGCCCCGAGGACCGAGCCAGTCTAGATTGATTTAGAATTTATTGGCAAAACGCTATGCCAAGGCTTTCGTCTAAGATCGACGATTTATCTCGCCCCTCGCTAAAGGAAAATAGAAATGTACACGGCGCCATTTTAAATCGATGCGTTCGGGCTCTGTGAAGTTGGATGCATTTTGATTAATCGATTTGGGAAAGGAATGCGGAGTGAAGCCAAGCTCTCGTTATAGATAAACAATATATTATTTGCAATGTAATTTCAGAGTTACTGTATATTGTATGATTCTTTTGTAGACTGGTGAGACTCAAAGATGCTTATGAAGTGGTTATCTCTTAGATCTGGGTGGTATCTTGTGTAGTTCAGAGAAAACTGAAGTTATGACGTTCAGGAAACTCATACCTAATTAGTTTCAGGTGCTTAGTTTTGAGCTTTCATCAGCATTGAACACTTTGAAGTAGTAATTGTGTTGGAAAGTTAGAAGTTTCCTATCGAACCATATGTCATAATCAGATAAAGGACAGAAAGTTCAAATTTGTATGACATAGCCAAGTTAACTGTCAAATAAATATAATGCTTACCCACGTAGTATGACGTAAAAGCTGCAAACAACATCGTAAACATACCTGAAAAAAAAAGTTTTTTCATTAATTGCTTTCATTATTCAGTGTACATTGAACATTTTAGTTTATTGACATTTTACGTCACATAAATCCAGTTAGCCTATGCTAAAACATGCATTAAGTATGTTATTGCTATGTTCTTTTAGAGCACCGGTGGTATAGTGGGAGTGACCCCGCCTTCCGATCGTAAGGTCGCAGGTTCGAATCTGGTTGTGCACCAATGGATTTTTCTATCGAAAAATTTATGTGCGTAATGCCAGTGCTCTTAAAAGGTGAAGGAAAAAATCGTGACGAAACCAGTTAGTATTCTAACAGCGGCGACGGGCTTGCAACCTGTCACGTATGGAATACTAACTACTGCAAAATATGGGTATGTGCCAAAATGCCAAATGTAATGTTTGGACGTACCTCTGACTACCCCCTTAGACATCCTCAAAAGAATCTTGAGTTAGTACTGAGAGATCTGAAGGGATATCTACCGTGCCTGGAGATGAAAGTCGTGAATCTGTTTCAGTTTTTTTTATGCTGGTGTTCTCTATCAATTCGAGTTCAAAACTAACAGAAGAATCTGTCAAATCTGTTTCACGAAGCCGCTCGAGATTTCGAATAATATTTTCTAAAGCATGCACCAATACTTAACCAGAACAGCTTAAATTCAAAAATGTTTTACCGAAACTCTGCACCCGACCGCAGCTACCATCAAAACGTAATCCTAAAGATGTCTGCCCGTTGCTTCCATTTCTGTATGCACATTGCACGTATTACAAAAATTGCATTTTCTTTAGTGGTAGTGGATTTAAAGTGTTTTTTTTGGCTGGATGTGTTCGCATGACCTGTATTATACACCAGCATCTTCATCAGCGTCTTTCTTTTGGGGTAGCTACCACAGTAATCATCACAGAACACCAAGGCCAAAACGTATTATTTCAATTGAATCACAAAACACGTCTTCGAAACGTCTTAAAGCTAGCAACCTAGCTAGCAACTAGCTCAGCGGCAACCACACCCTTCAAACCTAAACACGGCAACGTTACTTGGAGGAAGAAATATGAATGGGGTTATTTCCCAGTCGAGCCCTACACACAAAGCTCTAGTACTATTCTGCTACTATTGATGACTTCATGTCATCAGCGGTAAAGCCTATGATACAGCAAGACTCACCCTAGTAGTGACATTACAATGTTAATAAACATAAACATAGACCAATTATCGTGTTCAATTCCTAAAACTCCGATGCAGTCCGAAACATGGTCTACATTGCTAGGCTATGTGATTTTCCGATTCACTGACCACAATATTTTGCACCTGTGTGAAACGCGGGTACTGAAATTCAAAGCCTTTACTGCAACGGTTTCAGGACAATTGTAGGAGTTAATAGAAAGCCATATTTCTGCTTTGCATTTGCAACTAAATCGAGGTTCGATAGCCTGTATTACCATTGAGTAAGATTTAAATTTGCTTTTATTTTTTCATGGTTTTTGTGACATTTGAGTTAGTGTCTGAAAGGCTGTATTGTAATGTACCAAGGTTGGAAATGGTATTTCGAGTGTTGTTTTGATGTGAATCAAAACGGTTGGATTATGTTCATGTCGGGATATCATGTTTATTGTTTACAACTTTTTTGTACAATAAATGTATCAAATAGCTTAGTAGCAAATTGTAGTAAAAGTCCCTTTAGCGCCCCCCATCAACTCTAGTGGGATTAACCTTTTTGTCGGAGTAACTCAAGACATACAACCAGTAGTACCAGTTAGTAACCATAATAATATACTAAAAAATATATTGTTACCTACATAGAAATAAATAATAAAGGTTTTGCGAGAGCACTTTTTATTTAAATCAGAAAGGTCCTGTAGTATTCCAAAATAAGACAAGCCTGTAGCATTTTTAAAGGACCTGAAAGAGCGCAATTCAAATATAAAAAAATACAGCAAAACTGGTAGCAATCTACTGAAGTCTATAATACTCGTATCCCGAGGCAGCGCGCCGCGTGCACTAGATAAGCTGCGCGTCAATGGCACGGTTGCATTGAGACGTCGACAAATATTGTGGAGCCGCGTTATGTCAGCGATATGGGATCATCGGCTCTATACTTCATTGTTCCAGGAATGTTCCTTTGATATCGCTGTAACAGCTTTGCCATGAAAGATAGTTATAAAAGATCCTTGGTCAGTTGTGTGGATTTTTATATAATTGTGAGATATAAAATCAGCTATTAACCTTTTCTTATTATAAAAAGACTGTATTTTAGCTACAATATCACCTAATGGTAAGCAAAGATGTTACATAACGGTCTTGAAGACACATATTCACTCTTGCCTTTATTTTTATAACTCTGGGATAGTAATACAAGAAGCCAGATTCGTTTGCATTGAGATAATACAGCTGATGAATCTCCTATCTGCTATAAAAATACGTTCTTTATGACTCAAATTCTATTAGCCAATTACAATATCTTCGGAGTCGGAGGTAAAAATCCAAGACAGCATAAAATTAGAGCAACGCGTACAAAACCCGCACCGTACCTGTTTGCACTGGTACCATAGTTGCATTAATCCGGGCAGTTGTTACGCAGATCCGGATAAGCGACACTCGTACCTGGCTGCTACATGAAGGATTATCCGGCAAGCTATCGCTATCTTTTAGCATGGCGTTTAGGAATTTAGCAGTTTTGAAACTATGTAATTTTGTAAGTAGCTTCTCTTTTGTCAATATCTGTTAGCTAAATCATCATCTTCCACTGCATCGGTATCTTCTATGATTTTCTTATATTCGATTCTCTGCTATGGATTATGATCTCTCTATCTTCTATCTATGGTTTCTTTTTTTGTTAGTTGTTTACAAAATATTTAGTGTATTGTGATGTATACAGATTTTACTGGGCTTTACCTTTTCGTTAGTTATGTATAAAGGACGCTAGATAAACATCGCATTATGAATCCCTTCTCGGACTTCAGCACCTTAAAAAAACCGTTCTATCATAGATCAGACACAGTCATTTATAATGCAGACACCTGTTTTCCTACAGACGATTTATACTCCTCGTAAAGCTCTGTATACCTGAATCTAGACCTAAATATCCTATATTTTCATCACACATAAATCTTGATGGCATTTGTGGTAGCTTAGAGCCGTCAGGGTCTAGATAAAGGTTGAGTTTGTTTAATAGCTGACAGTTTGGCTGCCTATCAGATTAGAACCCTATTGGGTTGGTCCGTTGGTTCGAATGACCCTTGGGGTTTCAAGTGAATAATTAGTGAGGTGATGAAATGGTCCTACAAATGGTATATTGTTGAAAACTCAGTGGCGTGTGTTTCTTCTGTAAATACGTTACATCCTAAACGTGGAAGTTTCCTTGTATGGATGTTTTTTTTAATGTTTGTTCGATTATCACTTCTTCTAGCACGTTACTATTTAATAATACGAGTAATCATTTATTTTAGGCAACATAGTAAAAAGATCTTAAAAATACATGGTCCATAGCATTAATACCTTACAAAATAAAATATATAATATATATAATTATATGACTTATTTAACTTTATTGTAAGCTTTGTTTTATTGACCACATTTTGCTTAGTATCGTTACTTTGAAAACGTTTTGTTCCAAGTTCATTATACTTGAGGTGGGCCTAGGTATTTTTATTATTATTAGGAACCTGTAGTTGCAGGGCAAAAAAATTTGTGTACGATCTGCAGAAATTTGTTCCGTTGGTCTGGGTGTTTTATCGAAGTAATTGAACTTTATATCATTTTACGGCACAAAGGACAAGCTACCTGCAATCTCAAGTGCCCTCCGAAGGCCGTGCAAAGATAACCCCTTTTCATTAAGGGTGCTTGTGCACGTCTTATGAGTGCCACTTACGATATACTTTCGTGAGCTTCATTTATGTCGCCATTTTATGAACAATTTACGGAGGAAAAGAGTAACCACTAATATTTGCGCCAGCCTTAGTATACTTGAAGCTATGAATGAATAAAAAAAACATCAAAATCGATTATAACGCATACCTTTAAAAGCGGGTCTGCGCTAAATTTTAGACCAAGCTTGTAGTGTCAGATATTTCATGAAGTAAAAGTTTTTAAGTACCAATAACATAAACAGCCGTCAACTTGAAAAAAAAAACTTGAAACAGCTTCACGACTTTCATCCCCAGGCAAGGTAGATATCCCTTCAGATCTCCCAGTACAAGTAGGTACTAAATTCAAGATTCTTTGAGGATGTCTAAGGGGGGTAGTCAGAGGTACGTCCAAACATTACATTTGGCACATACCCACATTTTACAGTAGTTAGTATTCCATACGTGACAGGTTGCAAGCCCATCGCCGCTGTTAGAATACTATAACTGGTTTCCTCACGATGTTTTCCTTCACCGTTTAAGAGCACTGGCATTGCGCACATTAATTTTTCGATAGAAAAATCCATTGGTGCACGACCGGATTCGAACCTGCGACCTTACGATCGGAAGGCGGGGTCACTCCCACTAGACCACCGGTGCTCTTCCGTCACAGCCGTCAAATTGGCACAAAACGATCAACTAAAACCAAACTCCATAAAAATAACCAAAACAAAATGGAACCCGTTTTAATTAGACCGATCGAATGATATTACAGAACAAGCCAATAGTGATTACTGTAACGTTTTACTGTAAGGGTAAAGTGCCACTACCTGCACCGATATTGGCCTCGCCGCCGTATTGGCCTCGCCGCCCGTATTGGCTATAGCGATAATATGGGGCGTGTTAGTAATATCGTCCGTAATAAGGCCTTGTGGGTTCAGGTACTTACAAGGATGTAAGTGCGTTTATGTTGGTATTGTATTGAAAGTGAGCTCTCTTTGTAATACTACATTACAAATGTTGTAATGCGAGATATTGCAAGTTTTTACATGAAGGTATCTGTCCCATGAATAGATACAATAAGAAATCTGTATTTAATTCTAATAATTCACCTTTATTATTTTATTAATATTTTTAACCTATTTCAAAAAAGATGTTCTCAATTCGCATGTTTTTTCATGTTTGTAACTTCAGAACTTTCGACTGCGTAAACCGACTTCGATGATTCTTTTCTTTCTTTGATGCTCCTTGTGGTCCAAATTAAATATGAGTAAGATCTGACGATACTTTTTTGAGTTATAGTAGTATGAGTGTATTTTCCAGTATATTTGAACTCAGTTTTTCTTGGATGATTTATTTTAATTCAACTTGTCAGATAGATAAAAATATAGTTTCTAGTCAAGTCAGTCCATAATCAAGTCGGCCGTCATTTGTTTTGAAGAAAACGTTTTACCTATAGATTGTAAAAAAAAATAAAAAAATGGTGGTGGTTTTCTTCAAAACATTCGAAACATTTTCGGTCAAATCATGCTGAATACACTTTCATTCCAAATGCTTACACTTCATGCTAAGACCTCAAGCAATGTTGGTTAGAAACTCACCGAAATTACAACAATCTTGTAACGTGTAAATGAGCCATAAGTGACTTGCAATCTCAAAAAACCACAAAACATTAATTCTCGTCATCAAAGGCAACACAAAACTACAAAATCTCCTCACCAAGAAACCTTACATAAAAGTTCGTTAGTCCAAACAAAGTTGTCGAAAAAGCCAAACTCTGTACATTTGTACCATTGAACGACTCTGTAAATCCAATTCAGCTTTGAAAAACATAAAATAGGAGCTACGTCGTATGAAAGCTCGGTATACAATTTAATTATCGGCACATAATGTTTAGGACAACCACACTGAATTACACGAGACAGGCATGTCTGCTCGCTTCTGACACTTGTGTAAACAGAAAATGGAAACAGTGGCTTCAGTTTTATAGGCACGGTTGTTATTACAAAGAAAAAAAAAAAAGTTTCGCATAAATAAATTGTTTATTTTGAAATAGTTTGTAGTTATTTTGTTTATCTGTTTTGGTTTTTATCTATTTTTTTTGTCAATAAGCATTTTTCTTTCTCTGTAGATTTGTACATGCGAAAACATATAATTGGTATTAAGTTTATTTAAGTTGTTATATTTATAGTTTAGATAATGTTTATTTTCCGAATAAAATAAAATAAATAACTATCAACCGGACAGAGATGGTAGTAACAGAACAAGTAGATGATGTCTGTTTGAGAAAAAGAAGTATTTTTTGTCAACCTGCTGATCAAACTCAGATGCCCCACTGAAGAGCGACCATACCTATATCAAAGCATTACCTAGTAGGTCATGCACGAATTGAACGTGCCCTACAGCACACTGTCTTGTGCCCATCTACTTGAGGGATAGCATCATGTGCCTGCAATTTCATCGGCAACTACACTCTTGAAACTGAAAAAACTGAAACTGAAACAGCTTCACGACTTCGATCCCCAGGCACGGTAGATATCCCTTCAGATCTCCCAGTACCAAGTAGGTACTAATTCAAGATTCTTTGAGGATGTCTAAGGGGGGCGGTCAGAGGTACGTCCAAACATTACATTTGGCACATATACCCACATTTTGCAGTAGTTAGTATTCCATACGTGACAGGTTGCAAGCCCATCGCCGCTGTTAGAATACTAACTGGTTTCCTCACGATGTTTTCCTTCACCGTTTAAGAGCACTGGCATTGCGCACATAAATTTTTTGATAGAAAAATCCATTGGTGCACGACCGCATTCGAACCTGCGACCTTACGATCGGAAGGCGGGGTCACTCCCACTAGACCACCGGTGCTCTTCTACTACTCTTAAAACTGCTCCGCTATTTTCAGGCATTCTCCCGGGAGAATGCCTGAAAGCGGTTCGGAATTAGGGGTTCTTTCATAATAATTCGTTTCCGGTAAATTTTCAAGAAAAAGTAGCTTATAAGTATAATTTCATTTTTATCGGTTCAGTGGTTAGAGCTTGATTGACCCACAAACATCCGAACATCGTATCTTTTAAATTTATTTAATAGCAGCGTAGGATATTATTGGGGTCTTGTGCATGAAATATTAATTTTATATTTATTTATTTATTTATTTATTTATTATATTATATTGTTTTTTTCTTATTATAAAGTTAGATCTCTCTAAATCTCTCTCATATCTCTCTTTATCTTTCTAAATTATGTATAATTCGTCGTCTGTTGTTACTGTTATACCTACTTTTTATATATCCGCGGAAACTTGTAATTGGCCGTCAGCATATGTGTAGCAACTTTGCATGCTGCATGTATTTATTATAAACAACCTAATGTATACCCGCCTAGCTGTAAGTTTTCCCAAAATTGTTAAAATAAAATAAATAACAAATAGTTTTTTTTTTATTTTAAATGCTTTTGTATCGTAAGTTTTCTGTACATACCTTTGATAAGTACTTTGGACTTAAACTTTCAGAATTGCAAATGAAGTGCTGAAATATTCTGAAGTTTATAAGCATCTACTTCTTCTTCTTTTTGTCGTGTCACTAGTTTCTTTCGAAACAGTGTGGTGAAAGGGTTTTAAGTGCGCCTCAAAGAAGCTCCTTTCGAGCACGTGACACATGTCATGTTATAGAACTTGTTAGGTTCTACAACATGCCGGTTTCCTCAAGATGCTTTCCTTCACCGTTTGAAAGTACTGGCGTTATGCAAATACACATTTTGAACAGAAAAACTTATTGGTGCACGACCGTTTTCTAACCCACGACTTTAGGATCGGAAGGCGAGGCCACTACCATACCATTTCCATAGGTAAAACTTATAGCTCCAAGCTTCTTTTGCTGATGGACGAAATATTGAGGCTGATCTGATTTAAAATTTATTTCATGGATTATTAAATCGTTTTAGAATCAAGCAACAAGGTTTTAAGATCAGGCTTTATTTAAATTGTTTGAGTTTATTTATTTAAGTGCTCTATATATTGGTAGAGTATTTTTAATAGGTTCTGACGTCACTATCCGTCAGATAAAAATGATTCCATCTTGTTTAAGAACAGTACAGATAAAACATTTTTATCTCGAATAGATTTTACTATCACTATTAGATTTTTTTCATCACATATCTTCCCCATGTATTAGTTGCTACTCTTAAAATAGGCATTCGTAAGTAAATTTAACCACAAAGCAACCGTTTGTGTGAGAATGGGTTCGCTAAGTGCAAGCCAAGTCCAGCGTTTGAAACTCACTCCTAATTCATTTGGGGAGTTTTCTCGCTGTGCTAAACAACGTTATACATTTTTGATTCAGTTACTTTAGTTGGGAAAAATCTTCAGCAGAAGAATGATAAACTAACCAAGTGGCTTAACTTTGCGAAAAGTTCGGGCGTTTGAATAGTTTGAACATAATTTTATCTAAGGAAGCGCTCGCCTAAAGTGTGAACCCGGGCATTGTGCCAAAAACTGTCACAGTCACAGCTGATAATTTAATTATTTATAAAAAAATTAGGGATTCTCAAAATGGCTTATATTCTTAAAAAAAATTGTTTTTTTGAGTTCAAAAATCTTTCGTCTTCTGCAATTTTTATCGTTTCTCTCGAAGATAGATAAATAGGTAGAGTTTTTTATTGCATTAATCAGACATGAAATCGATCTTATATTATGACATACAAGTATCATAGAGCTGTTTTTCACTGTTATACAACTACTTATGTCTTTTTAAGATATAATAAAAAAAACATCCCAATCCCAAAAACCCAGCATAACAACTTTTGAAAACTTTAGCTAAATTGCAATATTTAACGTAATCGGCTGCTTCTAGACATCCGGACGACAAATGGCGTGTAACAGACCAAACATCGGCCACAAACACGTGTTGCATTCGGTATTCTTGGCACCTTTGTCTTGTACGTATCTGTACTAAGCAACCACTTACAACTTTGCCTATAGAGGTTCCGACTAACTCTGTGTGTGGGTGATTGTGTGTCCACTTTATCATCAACATCGACCTGAAGAACTATTTGCTGGACATGGCTGTAGGTGACCGCAATATTGGTATTAAGTATTTGAAACACGTTGCTGCCATTCAGTTGTTGCGTTATCTGCCTTAAGACATGGATGTCTTCATAGATAGGGAGGTTATGATATTTGTACTTCACCATTATCAGCCTGAAGTATATTGCTGGGCATAGACCATCTCTATAATTTTTAAGGAAATACGATTTGCTTCAGTTTTATAGGCACGGTTGTTATTACAAAGAAAAAAAAAAAAGTTTCGCATAAATAAATTGTTTATTTTGAAATAGTTTGTAGTTATTTTGTTTATCTGTTTTGGTTTTTATCTATTTTTTTTGTCAATAAGCATTTTTCTTTCTCTGTAGATTTGTACATGCGAAAACATATAATTGGTATTAAGTTTATTTAAGTTGTTATATTTATAGTTTAGATAATGTTTATTTTCCGAATAAAATAAAATAAATAACTATCAACCGGACAGAGATGGTAGTAACAAAACAAGTAGATGATGTCTGTTTGAGAAAAAGAAGTATTTTTTGTCAACCTGCTGATCAAACTCAGATGCCCCACTGAAGAGCGACCATACCTATATCAAAGCATTACCTAGTAGGTCATGCACGAATTGAACGTGCCCTACAGCACACTGTCTTGTGCCCATCTACTTGAGGGATAGCATCATGTGCCTGCAATTTCATCGGCAACTACACTCTTGAAACTGAAAAAACTGAAACTGAAACAGCTTCACGACTTCGATCCCCAGGCACGGTAGATATCCCTTCAGATCTCCCAGTACCAAGTAGGTACTAATTCAAGATTCTTTGAGGATGTCTAAGGGGGGCGGTCAGAGGTACGTCCAAACATTACATTTGGCACATATACCCACATTTTGCAGTAGTTAGTATTCCATACGTGACAGGTTGCAAGCCCATCGCCGCTGTTAGAATACTAACTGGTTTCCTCACGATGTTTTCCTTCACCGTTTAAGAGCACTGGCATTGCGCACATAAATTTTTTGATAGAAAAATCCATTGGTGCACGACCGCATTCGAACCTGCGACCTTACGATCGGAAGGCGGGGTCACTCCCACTAGACCACCGGTGCTCTTCTACTACTCTTAAAACTGCTCCGCTATTTTCAGGCATTCTCCCGGGAGAATGCCTGAAAGCGGTTCGGAATTAGGGGTTCTTTCATAATAATTCGTTTCCGGTAAATTTTCAAGAAAAAGTAGCTTATAAGTATAATTTCATTTTTATCGGTTCAGTGGTTAGAGCTTGATTGACCCACAAACATCCGAACATCGTATCTTTTAAATTTATTTAATAGCAGCGTAGGATATTATTGGGGTCTTGTGCATGAAATATTAATTTTATATTTATTTATTTATTTATTTATTTATTATATTATATTGTTTTTTTCTTATTATAAAGTTAGATCTCTCTAAATCTCTCTCATATCTCTCTTTATCTTTCTAAATTATGTATAATTCGTCGTCTGTTGTTACTGTTATACCTACTTTTTATATATCCGCGGAAACTTGTAATTGGCCGTCAGCATATGTGTAGCAACTTTGCATGCTGCATGTATTTATTATAAACAACCTAATGTATACCCGCCTAGCTGTAAGTTTTCCCAAAATTGTTAAAATAAAATAAATAACAAATAGTTTTTTTTTTATTTTAAATGCTTTTGTATCGTAAGTTTTCTGTACATACCTTTGATAAGTACTTTGGACTTAAACTTTCAGAATTGCAAATGAAGTGCTGAAATATTCTGAAGTTTATAAGCATCTACTTCTTCTTCTTTTTGTCGTGTCACTAGTTTCTTTCGAAACAGTGTGGTGAAAGGGTTTTAAGTGCGCCTCAAAGAAGCTCCTTTCGAGCACGTGACACATGTCATGTTATAGAACTTGTTAGGTTCTACAACATGCCGGTTTCCTCAAGATGCTTTCCTTCACCGTTTGAAAGTACTGGCGTTATGCAAATACACATTTTGAACAGAAAAACTTATTGGTGCACGACCGTTTTCTAACCCACGACTTTAGGATCGGAAGGCGAGGCCACTACCATACCATTTCCATAGGTAAAACTTATAGCTCCAAGCTTCTTTTGCTGATGGACGAAATATTGAGGCTGATCTGATTTAAAATTTATTTCATGGATTATTAAATCGTTTTAGAATCAAGCAACAAGGTTTTAAGATCAGGCTTTATTTAAATTGTTTGAGTTTATTTATTTAAGTGCTCTATATATTGGTAGAGTATTTTTAATAGGTTCTGACGTCACTATCCGTCAGATAAAAATGATTCCATCTTGTTTAAGAACAGTACAGATAAAACATTTTTATCTCGAATAGATTTTACTATCACTATTAGATTTTTTTCATCACATATCTTCCCCATGTATTAGTTGCTACTCTTAAAATAGGCATTCGTAAGTAAATTTAACCACAAAGCAACCGTTTGTGTGAGAATGGGTTCGCTAAGTGCAAGCCAAGTCCAGCGTTTGAAACTCACTCCTAATTCATTTGGGGAGTTTTCTCGCTGTGCTAAACAACGTTATACATTTTTGATTCAGTTACTTTAGTTGGGAAAAATCTTCAGCAGAAGAATGATAAACTAACCAAGTGGCTTAACTTTGCGAAAAGTTCGGGCGTTTGAATAGTTTGAACATAATTTTATCTAAGGAAGCGCTCGCCTAAAGTGTGAACCCGGGCATTGTGCCAAAAACTGTCACAGTCACAGCTGATAATTTAATTATTTATAAAAAAATTAGGGATTCTCAAAATGGCTTATATTCTTAAAAAAAATTGTTTTTTTGAGTTCAAAAATCTTTCGTCTTCTGCAATTTTTATCGTTTCTCTCGAAGATAGATAAATAGGTAGAGTTTTTTATTGCATTAATCAGACATGAAATCGATCTTATATTATGACATACAAGTATCATAGAGCTGTTTTTCACTGTTATACAACTACTTATGTCTTTTTAAGATATAATAAAAAAAACATCCCAATCCCAAAAACCCAGCATAACAACTTTTGAAAACTTTAGCTAAATTGCAATATTTAACGTAATCGGCTGCTTCTAGACATCCGGACGACAAATGGCGTGTAACAGACCAAACATCGGCCACAAACACGTGTTGCATTCGGTATTCTTGGCACCTTTGTCTTGTACGTATCTGTACTAAGCAACCACTTACAACTTTGCCTATAGAGGTTCCGACTAACTCTGTGTGTGGGTGATTGTGTGTCCACTTTATCATCAACATCGACCTGAAGAACTATTTGCTGGACATGGCTGTAGGTGACCGCAATATTGGTATTAAGTATTTGAAACACGTTGCTGCCATTCAGTTGTTGCGTTATCTGCCTTAAGACATGGATGTCTTCATAGATAGGGAGGTTATGATATTTGTACTTCACCATTATCAGCCTGAAGTATATTGCTGGGCATAGACCATCTCTATAATTTTTAAGGAAATACGATTTGCTTGTTTGATCGATAAGAAACTTGGCCCGGAGAGAAGTTATAATCTACTTTTTATTTAATCGAATGAGTTATATATATATTCTGTATACACAATCTAGTATAATATCATAAATGAGAAAGTTTGCATGCATGTATGTATGTTTGTAACTCAATAACGCAAGAACGGCTGAACGGATCTGAATGAGATTTGGCACAGAGATCTAGATAATATCATAGAGATAGCCTAGCATAGTACATAGGCTACTTTTTATCCCGTGGGAATACCAGGATTTAAAACTACGCGGGTGAAACCGCAGGGCGCAGCTAGTAATCTATAAGATCTATAATCTAGCCTTTACAGTCAGCCAAAAAATATTTATGAAGAGTTTGGTTTTATCCTGACAATTACGCGTGAGTTATCGACACCGGACCGTTAAAATAAACGGTATATCCATAAAAACAAATGATTGTAACGTTAAAATAGAGCCATGATCCACAACATTACTAAAAGCTGACCCTGTAAACAATAATCCCAAAACTTTTGCCTATTTCCCGACTCGAAAAAAAATATTAAAGTATGTGAAAAAATATGTTGCGAGCCTAAGCTAGCTCGGTTACTTTGTATAGTAAGCAGGGCTGGCTACGTTGTATTACAGTCCCATAGCATAGCTTTAGAGTTTTGTTTTGCTTTGTGAATGTTTTCGTTGGACGTACAGTCAACATCAAAGTAATTGATGATCAGAACCTTTTAATTTCAAGACTCATAAAAGTCATTAACTTTACTACCACAGCAGCTTCTCTCTAAAGTAATAAAAAATAAATTGACATTATTTAAGGAAATTCACACGTGCTTAGCTTTATTGAAAAAAAAGCATGATCATATTATTCAAGTAAAAATCCCAATTATATTATAAATGTGAAAGTTTATAAAATAATAATAATATATCTGTTACTCAATCACGCCTGAACGGCTGAACGGATCCAGATGAAATTTGGCACAGAGATATATCATAGTCCGGAATAGCAAATACTCGTAGGCTACTCTTTATCCCGTGGGAGTTTAAAACTACGCGGGCGAAACCGCGGGGCGCAGCTGTACTAGCTGCTTCATTCATATTGTCAACCACAAAGCGTATCCAAATTGCATCATTAGAATTGGCGATGACTATTCCTTTGAATAATAATGCATCTTAAAAACAGAATGAACTTTTACATGTTAGAAAATTCGTTAAAAAACATGAAATTTCCTATTTTTTACTCCTCCAGTGTTGTTTTCTTGTTCAGTTTCTTTCGACAGCCCTGACCCACGTCAAGGTCTTAAGACCCTTAATTAAAACATAAACGACTTTCCGATGGCTATGTTTTGCGAGCGGGTAGAATTGGATGCGTGAGTTGCATATTTTTTGTTTTCCCCTTTTTAATCTAGAGCAAAATTACTCTTTTTGACATTTTTATAAAATTATGTGACATTTTTCGTAGAAATACAGAGTTAATTGTTTTTGTGATGGAAGGAGGGTGGCCTTTTTATACATGAACATTAGACAAAACAGAATAATTAATTATGAAAGTAATATTTCAGTACGTCTTACAAAAAAGAAGGTAAGCGATTTAATTTGGAGCAGGAGTCAGAAATTTGTAATTCTTTGAACGTTAAATAAAATTGTATATGTTTGTCCTCGATGGGAAAAGAACCAAATTAAAGTAATACATATTGTTGATTGAACTGAATAAAAGCCATTTTGATTTTGATTATGATTTTGAAATGTCCTCATGACTGATCCTCAAGCACGGTAGATATCCCCTATACGTACCAAATACGAACTCTAGATATTTTTGATGATGTACGGATTATGCCTAAATATTACATTTGTAATATACTGACATTTTGCAGTCGTTGATATTCCATACCTACATACCTACCATCTGAAATAGGGTTTGATAGAACAGAAAAACAAATAAACTGATTTTGTCTTTTGAGATAATTGACAGCCTACGTAGCTCAGTTGGTAGTAGCTCTGCCTTCTGCGCCGTAGGTCGTGGGTTCGATTCCCACCGTGAACAAACATTTGTGTGATGAACATAAATGTTTGTTCTCTGTCTGGGTGTTATATAATATTATAAGTATGTATTTACAAAAAAAAAGTATTATAAGTAGTATATCAGCTATCTGGTTCCTATATTACAAGCATACGCTTAGTTTGGGGCTAGATAGTGCTGTGTGGAAAGTCCACCAATATTTATTTATTTATTTTATAATTTACAGTAGTAATTTATTTTTCTGTAGGTACAATACTGGTACCGCCTCTGTACTATCAGTATAATCTTTGCTCGCTCGGAATGAGTTGTTGCAAATTCATTTCACAGTAATCCTCATATCTGCGATTCGTTGAGGTGCTCTATTTGTGTACACGTGGCTTTATTTCATACTTGTTTGGGTGCGAGCGCTTTTATTTAACTACTCGCCGTTGAATCTTTTAAAATAGGTCGCGCGATTTACTGTCTCTGCTTTGATAATCTAGTACCAACATTTTTGATACTTTAACGTTGCTTAGTATTGTAGCACTGACGATATCAACTACAGTGAAATGTGGGTATGTGTCTTTTATGTACGTTTCTCGGACGACCCTTAAACGTCCTGAAATATCCTGAAGATACTGAAATTCGTACTACGTGATCTTAGGGGATATCTGCCATGCATGGGGATCAATGCCGTAAAGCTGTTTTTGTTAAGGTGAAGACAAGAGTGAATGTGACTCTCGCAAACAATCATTTTGTGTGCAATGACATTGCGAACAGTTTAGTAAAAAAAACATTTTGATCGATACGTGTCTTCCTACTTGATTGGTTGATTGATTGAAAATACTTTATTGCACATAAAATAACAGTACAAAGGCGAACTTAATGCTATAAAGCATTATCTTCCAGATAACCTTTGTGTATTGTGGACATAAGATGTGTCAGTAGTGCACGGGAGAGAAAAACGTAGAGATATATTGAACCTAATACATTTAAAAAGTTGTAAAAATTACATACAAAATCTAAATGTATAATAAGATAAATAAAACAAATTTAATAATACATATATCTATACATATAGGTATATATACGCTAAATATCTATAATACTTATATTATAATAGGAATACATGATAATATCAATACACAGAATAATAGTTGACTACTTAAAAGTTTACTTTTCTAGTTTTAGTACATAAGCAAACTTTTGAATAGGAAAACTTGCATCGATCAAAATGAAACTTATACCAAACTGTGTGCAATTTGATTGCACACAAAATACTTGTTTGCGATTTTTCAAAATTGAGATTTGTGATTTTATGTTTTAAAATGATGAAATGTGCGAGCGAGAGGAAAATTAGGTGTTGTCAACGCCTTAAGTGTCACCTAGACTCCCTATTTAATAATAATCTAAAAAACCTACTCTTATCTAAATGCTATTACTCCGTAGAAGAATTCTTAACCGATAAAAAACTTGTGAGTGACTTTTCCGTAAAATAGACAATTTAAATTTAATTTATCTAATCGAATACCTAGTTGACATTAGTGCCTACCTTATTTGACTTTATTATATCGAGACATTTTGCTTATTACTTTTATTGTAGCTGCATGCCATTATGCTATTGTATACTATGGGCCTACCTACCTATTATAGTACCTATAGTCAAGTAGTACCTATTAATTAATTATTGTACCTACCTTATTTCTACATAAATTGCAGCGCCCTACAGGGTACATGTACTCGCTTATTAGCTACCTTAGACCTAAGCTATAATATAACTGATGTATGTACATGTTGGCAATAAATAAATAAATCTAAATCTAAATCTAAATCCTATAATTTCACGGTCAACCAAACCCATCAACCATAACACAACAATAATGCAGCACGTTTAACAACAATGCTGCTTAAGAGTGTTAACAATAACTTTGAATACGCGAGTGAAGATGCGGGCCGAAGTTATAGACTATGCTAGAGGGGAGGGTCTATTTATTAAGAGAACTGTCAGTTAATTACACCATATAATATACCAGAGAGGTATTGCGAAAGAAATGAGAGAGATACATCAACGGAAGCCGCGGCGTAGCACGCACCTAGCGATAAAAGTGAATTATTTTCAGCAAAACCACTTCCGTCGCGTAGATAACATGTTTTTCCTCCAATTTGTTAAACGTACCTTTCTTATAAGCCCCATAAGTATCGTATCCTTAGCATTATGTTAGGATCCGTCTGCGAAAATAACGAATTTACCTCTACCGCAGCCGCGCTAGGGGACAACTGTAAAACGTTTTAGGGAACGAGTGACGCTTACATGAATAAGCGATAAGCGATAGAATCTGCAAGGATACTTTACAATAATTATTTATATTAGTTTTCTCGATATCTACCTTCTTCTTTTGTGTCCGTAGCTCTTTTAGTACGTATATAGGTACATGATCTCTGTTGTAGGTATTACAATATGTCGGGATTCATGCCTATCCTGCCACCAAGCAGCATTGCTGTGTTTCGGTTTGTGTGAAATTTATGGCATATAATGAGGCTTAACATCTGCATACCATAAGTTGATAGACACAAGGCAGTGCATCTTAAGACACATTCGTATCTGTCGTTTTTACATTAATTATCTGCACATTCAAAGCGAGCCCGGACAGCCTTCACATCTCAGTAGGTAGGAGTTCTGCCTTCTGCGCCGTGGCCGTGCCGGCCGAGGCCGTGGTTTCTATTCCCACCGAGAACAAACATTTGGTGATGAACATAGATGTTTGTTCTCAGCCTGGGTGTTATTATAATTATGTATTTACAAATTAATTATATCAGATAACTGGTTGCCATCACAAGCCTTGGCTTAGTTTGGGGCGAGATAGTGCTGTGTGGAAAGTCCACTAATAATTATTTTATTTATGTATAGGTGTTGGCTGCTTATCTCCAGATAGGTCATCTGCTTGTTCAACCAGGAATTAGTTTTAAAATACCAATCAGTTTTCATTTTAAATTAAACAAACACCTTCATCAAACAGATCGGAAACATTCGTTTAAAACAAAAACAATTATTTTAATAAAACTCTTCCGTCCGTCTGAATGTTTACTGGCAATATTTACCTTTGCCTACTTTTAATTGAATCACTCTAAAAAACTGCAGTTATAAAAAATTACTTATAAAATTGTTAAAATGTATAAAGAGTTGCCAACGCGCCTGTCTCTGATCTCAATCAAATATAGGACGTGCGCCTGTTTTCTTACTTAGAAGCATAAAAAGCCTTCGACCATGGTTTTTCTTGCATGGAAATTACATTCGTATTATTTTACATCAAATAATATTCCATGTTCCATAGAAATCAGGTAAGCTGTTATGGAGTTGTCACAAGCACGACTATATAGATACATTTTTTTTGGAAAATTATCTGCTGAAAATAAAGTCTAAAACCAACGGTATAAAGCTTAATTTTCATTGAGAGATGATGCGGAGAGACACAAGCCTGCCAACTGCACGGAAACAAAGAAAGTTATTAATGTTTGCGCCATTGTCTTCAATTCTGACATATACCAGCATAGCTAGACCTCATCGCTGTGAGAGAAAGGGACTGAGAGGGATCTACCTGACTGGTTTGTGTTGTCTGCTAAAATATAACAGTTTTCTATTGTCCTCCTTGAGAGGAAAGATTCTCGGTACAGTTTATTTTCTTCGGTTTCAATTGCAACGCTTCTGATAAATCTTGTTGATTGACGATGCTGGAGCCGTGGCCTGGAATCTTATTGATTTTAGTTTTGATTAATGTTATATAATTAAGGTACCTACCTATCGGCACACTGAGTGCGGCTGTTGCGTTTTTATCTAAGAAATTGCGATTGATGTTTTGAATAACTAACCGTGTTTAGTCAAAGTCAAAGTCAAAATATGCTTATTCAATAAAATCAACAAGTATCGCCTTGAAACGTCTTAAAACAAGGTGACTCTAGGTGCCAGTCCCACGCGACCAACGCCGAGAAGAACAGCCAACAAACTCGGCTTGGTACCTACCCCTCTTTTGTATGAGCCCCCTCGTTACAATGTAATAAAATACTTACACTATTGAAGCTACAAAATACCATAATAAATCTAACAGAGAAAGGAAAAGTAAACAGATTCATAAAAGCACACGTATCAAACTAATAATACTAATGCATGACAATAAGTAAGAAAAATAAAGATGTGAGAACAATTAAATAGTAGGTAAATATTTGCGTCTAGAATTCCAAAAATTACCATGAATTCTTTTAGAATTTCACATGAGGTGGGCTATCGTTACTGCTTCTTTTATGTTTGCACATCAAAGATCTACAGTCCACAAAACCATTGCTCCAAAGACTTTTACCCCAGTAAGCCCTGATACCACGACCCTACACCCAAAGCCCACTAAAAGTTAAAACGTCGGTTAGGTTACACACGATTTGGCGTAACGAGTTAGCGTAAACCGTTACATTTAAAGAGTAGGGTGACAATGACAATGTTACACTGCAGTGCGATTCAAATGAAAGCATTCACCCAAGTGAACGGAGAATACGCAGTGGGTTTTATTTTGGCATTCTGTAATACATCAATCAGTAGCGACCCGCGTGAGTGTTTTGGCGAGTGAGAACGTAAACGTGAGTGAGGAGAAACTCGTGGGCGTAGTGAGCACGGATTCACTAGGTGAAACTCCCCGTGTCTTTGTTGCTTAGAGAATCAAGACCCTGGTCAGTTTTAGGTCACTTTGACACAATGTCATGACATAAAACGGAAATAAAGCTGCGTATAGACGAGCAACTACTTTTATGATTTCCGCTGAGGGTTAAATGTAGTAGTAATATTATTTGCTTTGGGACTACGTGCCATACATACTTATTGTTTCCAATAATGACAGAATGGATTCTGATATTTCAGAGGTTTAAACTTATAACAGGAAAAAAATAATAGAAAATCACTTTTTGTCAGGCACGGTAGATATCCCCTCAGATTTATCAAACCAAATGCCAAACATCGTAATGTAATTTTTCACATTTGTGTTATATTTGGACGTAGCGCTACCCCCTAGAAAGTAGTTTATATTTTTTTAACTGCTTTTAATTTCATAATGCTGCTAATAATTTAAAACTAAGCTTAATAGTGCTGCTTAAATATGCATATTAATAATAATTATATAATTAGATATTTTGATTTTAAGACCTACTTATTTGAATAATACATGGAATAGATAGTAATATACTCCTGTACAAGTATAACGCATTTATTGATTTCAACTTTTAAACTGAGTATTACGCGAACTATGTGGCTTCTATGAAAACTATTATGTTAATATTATTTTGTCTTTTGTCTATTATCGGTTTTAACTTTTTAACTTTTATATGATCACAGTTTGTAGTGAACACAAGTTGATAATCGAAAGTTATTGAATTCTATATAGAGCTATAAATAAATCAAGTGAATGTTCGCGGATACTGCACTCAGCCCTACAAAATTATATCACATCTTGAGATGCTTTTATGACAGCACGTTTGAACTGACGTACCTTGTCTTGTTTGATGATATTTGTTTTTTTACTTTACGAGTACATCATAAGTAAGTTAGCCTGTAAGTTGTCTAACAAAATATGGACCAAAACTGTCTGATTTAATAAATAAATTAAATTAATAATGATAAAAGATAAAAAAGATAAAGATAAAAAATATTTATTGCATAAGTCTTATACACTAATAACATATAAGTAAGGTTTATCTACTTGAGTTTCTTATGTCGTAGGTAGGTATATTGGCAAGAAGGCAAAAGCTGTAAAAGAAAAGTATCAAAATTCGTCAACGCTAATTAAGAGGCTTTTATTCCACTTCATGTTGAGGCTATTGCTCAGAAATGCTGTTGAAATCCTAGACCGCTCTTTTGACGTGGTCACCGGACGGGATCTTTGGCCTATTATACGGCCATTTTACCGAAACGGCTCACATTTATGATGCACTAAAACGTTTCCTCTGGCGCCCTCTTTAGTGAAATACTTTGTTTACTTCGTCTCTCAGAAAGTATAAATCTTGACTACATAAAGTTTTGCTGTAAAATCGACGATGGTTTTTGAAAGGTTAAGAGTGCAATTTTATTTCAGCTACAAAGAAGTTTTAACTAGGTCGTGTGTAGTTAGCTGTTTGGTAGGCAAGGGGTCCATCGTGCACGGAGATTACACTCGTTCGTGAATTTCATCCATTAAATTTTTTAATGGCTAATAGAGGAAAGAATGTTAGAGACAATAACCAACTTAACACCAGCGATGTTGATGGTGACGCACGGGATAGACAATCAAAATTATACAATTTTCTTTCATTATAAATGGCAAGGAAATTTTTTTTTTTTTTTTTTTTAAATGCTGGACAATCCACACAGCACTATCTAGCCCTAAAGTAAGCTATTCAAAGCTTGTGTTATGGTTACCTACTAGATAACTGATATATTTAATACATTATATACTTACATAGATAGATATTTTTTATTATACATAGAGAACACCCAGACCATCGGAACAAATTTCTGCAGATCGTACACAAATTTGTTCCAAGGCGGGAATCGAACCCGCAACCTCTTGCGTCGCAGGCAGGCTCTCGCCCGCTGCGCCACAGAGGTCGTCAATTAAAACTTATACTAGTTTCGATCTCTATAAGCTACATAAACTAAGCCCCGAACTCGCTACAAAGCCACGCTCTCTAGCCTCCGGCATATTTTACATAATATCGGCTAAGCCGGCCACTATTCGGCCCACGCAGATATTATAGAATACGCAGTAGTTACAATAAATCCCAACTATCCCAACTTATCCCAACTAATATTATAAAGTAACTCTGTCTGTCTGTCTGTCTATCTGTCTGTCTGTCTGTTACGCTTTCCCGCTTAAACCTCTCAACCAATTTTGAAGAAATTTGGCACAGACAATCTTTAGACCCTGAGAAAGAACATAGGCTACCTTTTATTGAGAAAAAAAGAGATGAAGAGATTAAAAGTACGCAGACGAAGTCGCGGGTACCAGCTAGTAATATTATAAATGCGAAAGTAACTCTGTCTGTCTGTCTGTCTGTCTGTCTGTTACGCTTTCCCGCTTAAACCTCTCAACCGATTTTGATGAAATTTGGCACAGACAATCTTTAGACCCTGAGAAAGAACATAGGCTACCTTTTATTGCGAAAAAAAGAGATGAAGAGATTAAAAGTACGCAGACGAAGTCGCGGGTACCAGCTAGTATATTATAATTTCGGTTACACGAACACTTCGTATGATTGTTTGAATCTGGGGGTAAACATAAACTATATATATAATGTGAGTAAACCGTATGTTTAGGAAGAATCGTGGTTTGTTGAATGGATTCATTTGAAGAAAGTCTTTCTTTTTAAACGATTTCAAAATGGAAGAGGATTTCATCTGTATGTTTGTTAAATGCTAGTTACTTCGCCAATTATTAACTGATCCCGTGTGGCAAAATATAAAAACAGTAGGTACTACAAAGAATAAATAATTAATATACAGCATGTTATGTATTACAATCAATAATTCATTGCAATTTGTACAATACAATCAGTGCCACTAGGCTCTACAATTTAGTCAGTAGCATTAACGAAATCCAAGCTGTATTGATTTTTAGCTCAACGCAATACAGCACATTTTGCAGTGACAGTCGATATCATACCAGTCTTTGGCAATATTCGGCCTATATTCTAGAATATTCGGGATTGAAACCGAGCCCAACGCGACGTTTACAAGTTAAATTCAGGGCAGGTGATTAATTAAACATTATTGGAACTAGCTTTGAAAGCCTAATTACAATATTCTGGGAAATTGGAATTAATACTATGATTGGACAGACATGAAAATTCTGCGAATGCAATGAGGCCCCGAATTTTGAGGCGCCACGGCCAACGTCTAAGTTGTCCTTTAGGGGTCTTGTATACACATAATGGTAACAAGATACTTACTTACTTTGTAACTTTATAAGACGCTGCATACATATTCTGCTTTCCTCAGTGTTGTCGTGTGACTAGCCCATGCTACACAATATATTAATTTTAAACATAATAAATGTGTGAACTTTCGATATTTCACTATAGTAGTATAAAATTAATCTACTCCTACTTTGTACTTCCAGTTAAGGAGGTAGGTACTTATGTATCACAAAGTATTTACATGTCTTTTTTCGTTGCGGAAAAGTTAGAGATCATTCCAATGACGTAAAAGCGTAAGAAAGATGCTAAGAGGAAGCACAGGGGACAAGAAGTTCAGCTCAACGGTTATACAGATAGCTATTTATTTTCTCTCAGCATAGGTATTTATAATAGTGTAATAGTCTCATAAAAAAACGGCGGGACGACATTAAAAAAAACAAAAACAAAGAACAAAAATGCTTATTGGCTTAATTTTTTTTAATTCAACTTGTACAGTTGTGCATTGTTTCATTTGCAATAATACCAATAAGTTGCAGTTAAATCCTAGTGCTATTGACACAGCCAGTAATGACAGTTGAACGAGAGATAAATATCATTGTTTTCATTAAAAACGGGATATTTAACATGATTTGTGAGTTCAAATGTTTACCGTTTGCATCTGTATATCATTGTAACAATTCAAATGAGCGTATTCTCAAATTTGGTTGCGAATAATATAAAATGTAGAATAAACCAATAAACCCTTGGCTGATATTAAAATCACTGAAAGCGCGAGATTTTCATCTTCAGATCTTTACTTCAGACAAACGTCTAGGATCACTAGTATTGTCACTACTATTATTTACTCGGTGGTAATATCTGAAATAGTTATACTCGTACATTGCTGTTTTGCACGTTTGATGTGGCCAGTCAGGTATCTGCCTGACTGGCCACAGATCAAACGTTACCTGACACGACGGCTTTGACCAGAGACTGCGGTGGCACCACAGCCCAAAGCACTGATTGCGCCGACCAGCCCTTGGTTAACATAATCACCTACAGATTAAGCCAAGACAGTTCAGAATAATCGGCCGAAGTACAATAACAAGTTCTATTTATGTTTAACATACTTTTAAACCACGTTGAAACAAAAAGTTCACAATATCACGCACAGATAAGCGACACAAATACAATGAAAAATTACGCTTACTACAAGGAAATAAAAGTGTACAACGGAGAAGTAGGTTGCGGACTGCATTTATTAAAAAAAACTAATTTCTCTGTCTAGAAATTAAAGGTGTTATAAAAATTCGTTTTAATATTGATTCAAATAGACTTTCAAATGATTTCTATAAAATCTTACCTTGCCTAAATATCTCAGTCGTGAACCTATTCAATTTTAATATAGCTTTTATAGGAGATAAGGGCGGGAAAAGATGATATATAGTTGGCAACCCAGTCTTATAATAAAATGATTTACCAAGTTTCACCCAAATTGACGCTACGCCGCCGTTATTGAACCACAAACTACCTCCACAAACTTTCGCTTTCAAATATGAACACTCAGTTTGAGGACCCAATTCATCCTTTAAACTCAAGGCTGGCTTCACAGGCCAATTCTGTCAAACAATATAACGAAACCTTCTACCCTGAGATATAATTAACATTGCTACAAACTAACAAATTTTAACTATCGTACTAGTTTCTGCGATTCTCGGAACTTTAGACAAAAGAGACTCTTCTTTGACATTCTATTTATAAAAGCTAGCGACCCACACGCTTTTCTTTGAAATTTCTTACCGTATAAATGCAAGCCAGTAAATAAATTTTATGCTTATAAACAGACCATCTGTACATAAGTGAGATATAAGTTTTAATAAGTTATAATCACTCTTCTCTTGGTCTTATACAGGTTTTTGCTTGGAAGAAATATCTCTTCCATTTAGGTTTGTTCCTAGTTTACCTATCAATATCTTATAGATGAAGGTTGCTAGAATTCCTAAAAGTGAAATTAATTGCCACAAGTACTAGATACACAAACACCTAGATAAAAAAAGAACAAACATAGTAATAAACTGCAATCTAAACTTGAAAGAAAGAAATAAATATTTTTTTTGTGTTTTGTTATCTATGGTATGTTCTTGTGCTTATCAAAAAAGATATAAAAACATCCCCGTGATTACGTAAATTGCGACATCATAAAGTGAATCACAAAGATTGTATATATCCCATAAGTTATTAGATTTCATAAGTGTAAACACGAATCACTGCCAAACGTAACCTTTTTTTACAAGAAATGCAACATTCAAAGACAATAACGAACGAAAAACTCATTTACACCAATCGCAAACCTGTCGCGATTTACGTCATCCCTCCGCCCGTCTCACGTTGACACTAAGCGGGAAAACCATCGTGACCCGAGGTTTGCAGAAATTGTAAAGTTCCCGGGAAAACTCAGCGAACGTTGTTAAAACTTTGACGAGCCATCCGCCGCTGCATCAGCTGATAACAATTCTCTTAGGTTTATAGAGAAGTTTGAGCTGAATGGAATAATTTGTACTACTCGCACATTGAAGGGGCAAGTTGAAAGGTCCCTAGCAAGTTGAAAGGTCCCTAGCAAGTTGAAAGGTCCCTAGCAAGTTGAAAGGTTCCTAGCAAGTTGAAAGGAGTCGATATTTTTTTTTATTAACTAAATACAAATTAAATAAGACAGATGATAACAGCATTCATTACAACTATTTAGCAACTGTTATAAATACCCAGAACGCAAAACGAAATGAGTTATCTAAAAGAGTTACCCCCCGTTTTTAAAAGCTCGATAAACACCATCGGCTGTCAAGTCTCTTGCTACTTCATCTTTTACTTCAAATTAGATAGAGATAAATAGAGATAGATAGAGATAGCAAGTGACTTGACTGCCGATTAGTGTTGATGGAGCTTTCAGAAACCGGGGTTTAGTTTTATATAAGGTACGTCAGAGTACGAGCTATTTTTTAATAGTTATACTACCCCATGACGTGCCGATTTGACGTAGGTATGCATTTGACTTGATGAAACTATATGAATTATTCACTTGACACTCAAAATTATCCCTCAAAATGACACACAAGGTCCATGCACCTACTATACGAAAGTATATCATCACCATCATCATCCACAGCCCGACTTCACTCACTGCTGGGTATAGGCCTCCAAATTGTACAAAATTTGCAAGAGATTTTACGTAACCTAACCTCAAATATTGAGTCCTAAAAATACTCCGGGACCTCCAAAACAACTCTTGAAACAAGATAATTACATGATAAAATTAATTTAAATCCTAATTAAAAGTAACAATGGACCAAACACTGGCATTATTTCCGAAAATTTTCAATTTGGGCCGGCACAAAAGTACCAATTCTCGGGAGTTAATTCTAAGAGTTGTTATAATGATTATAATTCGAAACACGTGCCTTTTGGGTTCCTAATAGGGGATCGGAGTTTTTCGGCCAAATATAAACTCTATCCGTTACGGTTTAAGAGTTAATCCTACCCATTAAAAGACTATTATGTAATGTATTTCTACCCAATCATTAATGTCTTTGGCACTTTGCTCAATCGTTAAAATGACACGTGGGACGTAGTCACTAAAAGACTTTAATACAATTTTATTATTAAATAGAAAATTTAATTTTATGTCTTTGAAACTGCAAGCTCCTTGTAACAATATAAAGCGGCAGTGTGTCCTGTGACGTTGCATCTGGTGAGCCAATCTCAAATTAACGTATCGACCGTGCGCCACGCTCCCATCCATTAATCAACTGATAGGATGTAGCCAGCAATGTAGGTCGTCCATTACTTTATTGTCTGCCAGGTGCAATGCTCGTGAGACGTGGGTTAAATGTACTACATTTATCAATGTTCGTAATGGCATTGCGACCTTCCATTTTTGGTTACTTTTGCTAATAAAACTTGTATAAAGAGAATTGGCTGTAAAAAACATCCCTACTTGCGATGAAGGTAAGTAGGCATATGACGAATTTTTTTTCTGCTTTGCCACGGTAAATTATTAAAATAATCCATACGTAGAAAGTTCTAATCCCTTAGTTCACTACGTAATTTCTGGAACGAAGCGTATTGTACACCATTTACTTTTCTAACGCCCGATTTCTGAAAGGCTGATCCACGCTAATCGGCTGTCAAGTCACTTGCTATTTCAGCTTTTACTTCAAGTTAGATAGAGATAGCAAGTGACTTAACAGCCGATTAGTGTTGATCGGCCTTTCAGAAACCGGAGGTTAGCATCTTGTTATAACTATACCTACCTGTTATGATTGTTTTGCATGTTATAAAGTATATACCATTTTCATTTATGTATTCTATCACTTGCTACTTTTTTACGTAAACTAACGAATGGTGTTATTAAATGAACAATCGGACACAACAAACATTCTAGTTTGCATTGCCATAACACCTGGATTGCCACAGCGCTTTTGTATTCTTTACTGTTTTAGAGCATCGGCAGTTTGGGTATCTGTTATCATTTTCATGTCACAATAAAAAAACTAACGAACACAATTATAGGCTTGCGTACACAACAAATAACCACCTTTTTAAATTTTGAATCACTTTAACTGACTTGATTTAATAACTTTGAGTTACAGAAATTCATTCGTATTTCTTGTTTTGACAGATTAGCAAAATAACAAGCTAAATAAGTTTGCTCCAGTTCGTTATGACCAAAGTTGAGAAGAAAAACTTTGTGTGACGGCCCTCTCTCGAGTAGCCCTCTCGACCTTGCAGGCTTTAGCGGTTGTCAATGTTACATAACCAATGAAATATAGCTTCCCCATCAATCGTGTATTTGATTCGGGTGTCAAATGCTTAATATTTGTTTGTGACTGCCGGCCTATATAATTGGTTTATTCTATTGCGTAGGAGATTTTTAAATAAAACGATGCGCATGCGATCAAAAAAGACGAGGCGTACATCGGCCATTAGAGTTACAAAATTAAAGACTGGTTGGATTTGGAATGGAACAAATATTATTAGCCAATGGTAGCACGTAGTTTCACGCGATGTGGAGAGCAGTGACAGGCTAAAACGAACAGGCGAAGAGAACTGTCTGTTTCGTGCACCAGCGTAATCTCGGACCGACTTTTTATTAAGGCGTTGACAACACCTAACATCTCTCTCGCTGGCACGATTCAACATTTTGAAAGATATAAAATAAAAAAAATCCAATTTTGAAAAATCGCAAACAACCATTTTGTGTGCAATCACATTGCGCATAGTTTGGTAAAAATTTAGTTTTGACTGATGCAAGTTTTCCTACTCAAAAGTTTGCTTGAGTACGAAAATTATAAAAGCAAACTTTTAAGTAGGAAAACTTGTATCGATCAAAATGATTTTTTTACTAAACTGTGCGCAATGTGATTGCACACAAAATAGTTGTTTGCGATTTTTCGAAAATGGGTTTAGTGATTTTATATCTTCCAACAAGTCAAAACGTGCGAGCGAGAGTCACATTAGCTCTTGTCTTCGTCTTAAAATATCCAGTTTACACAACGATCACTAACCGTGTGAAGCGAGCTACTAATAGCTGTTTACGTCTGGAACAAGTAAAAATTAACATGATTAGCAAAATGTCTGACAACGGAATTTACGCTAATGAACTCCGGTAAACGTTTTTAACATTTATTTACAAAAGAAATCACAATGTTTACAAGATAAGTACCTATTAACAAAATGTTATATAATACTGATAATATATATAATACTGATTTTTGAGCATGCTCAAAATAAGCATGCTTATTTTGAGCATGCTCAAAAATCAACCGACGTACGACCAAATAAGCATGCTTTTTTAATAGCACGACCTGTTCACACGTGCTTTTGCAAGGATCGAAAAAAGCATGCTTTTGGCTTGAAAATAAGCACGTGTGTCGGTACCTTCACAGATAGTTGCATAAATAATCCATAATACTCCGATTCAGGTATCATTCCTACTAGACAAACAGAACGAACCGGAACAAAAATTAAGTTATAAATTTGAACATTCAGCTATACATTAAAAAGTTTTCACATTGATTTTTTTAGTTGAGCTTGAAATTCATTTTGGCATGCCGATGTACACTCTCGTGCTGGCAGGAGGCCAGGCCGTCTCCGAGGTGTTCCATTGTGGTGCAAGTAACGGCCTCTTGGAGGCCTTCAATGCATTTACAGTTAAATCTAATGGTTCTATTCATAGAAATCACATGGGTCATTTAAAATCGTCCAATAAAATAGGTGATGAGAGTTTATTCATCGGCTTCTATTGGTGGTGGATTGCCAGATGTGGCAGCTTACTAAGTCACATGTTACTGGACGGTGCCTATTCATTTGAATTTTACGGTTCGTAACCGGTCGTGCACGAATGAGTTTTTCTGTTCAAAAATTTATTTACACAATGCCAGTACTCTCAAAGAGTGAAGGAAAACATCGTGAGGAAACCGGCATGTTGTAGAACCTAAAGAGCTCTAAAACATGTGTCAAGTGCCCGAAAGGAACCTCTTTGAGGCGCACTTAAAATCCTTTCACCACACTGTTCGAAAGAAACTAGTGACACGACAAGAAGAAGACTTGCATTTAAATGCAAGTCTTAAGACTTATCTCACTTAGAAAAATCGTCAAGTTTTTATGGTTTTATTGAATCTTGCAGGAGATGACTTTGACTTCTACGGGGCGTTTTTATTGAAATATTGTGTTGTGAATTTCGATTATTCTAGGTATCCTATAAGTAATTTTTTAAGTCAACGTAACTAAACGGTGCATCGGTCGATTAATAACTAATGCAAATTTTGGAAACAACAGTCACAGACACAGCCACTTTGTTGTAGTTTTTGGTAAAAGAACTGCATAATCCACCGTCTTGAGAATTTTACAAAAAAAATTGTTTCAAAAATGCGAGTACACCCACTATCACAAATTCAAGTTAAATGATAACGTTCTAAGCGTAAAGCTTGTAACTTAAAATGGTTTGCGTGCATAGTAGGGCACGAAAAATCCCGTAAAACGTATATTTTTTTGAAAACAGCTACACAAAATAGTTTCAGATTTATCTTTAGCACTTTTATGCGCATTTTAGTGTTTCGTGGTTTGTAGAAAAAATTTAGAGTACATAACTTTCCTAATTACAATACAAAATAGTTGGTCTGGGTGTTTATGTATAATAAAACATATCTATCTATGTAAGTCTATAGTATTAAATATATCACTCATCTAGTACCCATAACACAAGCTTTGAGTAGCTTACTTTGGGGCTAGATGATGCTGTGTGGATTGTCTAGCATTATTTATTTATTTATTATTTATTTATTTATTATTTATTTTATTAAAAAGTATGGTGGGTATAAGTAATGTAAATGGGCATGGGTATGGATTAAATTGAATTCGATCACATTTATACATTTTATGCAAACTGGATGAGCAGTTAAAACCAATTAGTTAAATAAATAAAAAAAAATGCTGGACAATCCACATAGCACCATCAAGCCCCAAAGTAAGCTACTCAAAGCTTGTGTTATGGGTACTAGATGACTGATATATTTAATACATTATATACTTACATAGATAGATATTTTTTATTATACATAAACACCCAGACTAACGGTTAAAAAATGGTTAAAGGGGACCTAGTTCTCCATAATGAGATTTATTATCGGACAGCATATCCATAACTAACTCGTGCACAATAGTCCCGCCCGGAGCCTAAGAAAGCGAAGATATTAAAATAGGTCTTTGTCCTACGAGAGGGTCGAATCTCGCAAACTAATTTACATACTTTCCCCACTTGAAGTTTTTCATTATCTTTTAATTACAGACTGAAACATCTTCAGGCTCTCTATTCAGTCCCCGGGCGATTGGATAAAGACTCGGGTAACTGAGAAAGTTGGAGTTTTACCCACTTGTCAGATGTTCCGTACGTTATTTGGGGCGCTTTTAGACTTTTTCATTTATAAAGTGTCTTTTGTTGCTGAGTTTTTTGTACAGGAAATAAACTTTTGCTTTCGCGGATTTGTATGGCGTGGTAGCGGTTTTGTTGTCTTTAGTGTGTTATTTTTTATTTAACAATGGAAGTCGAAACACAGGGACAGTAAGTATTATTGTGTTGTTTTATCTTCGATAATATAAAGCCGTTTGTTTATAGACCGGTATTCAGCTTAATGGATGTGAAGAAGGAAAATCTGATTTGCAAAAAATTGGGAAACATGGGATAATAGATTAGACAGAATTCTCTGAAACTTATTTTTGACATTTATTCTATAAATACCAGAAATACAAAACATTATAAAATAAAAGAATTTTTGTTAGCATTGCGATAGCTATTCAGAGTTATACTATCGTTTGAGATCATTAAAAACGGAACCCTGAAAATATTAAGTTCATCATCAGTGCTCCATTTTTGGACTTAGATAGATAGATAGATAGATAACGCATTTATTTGCCCAACTGATACACACAAATAAGAGAAATAACAAACAAAATAAGAATAAACTAACAAAGTAAATTATAAAATAAAAAAACTTTTTGAACACAAACTTAAAAACTTATTCTATTGAAAACTAAATATTAACTTATTGTATTGAAAAACATTGACTGATATACCTATCGGTTCGTGTGTGACTCATAGACTTGTGTATTATGTTTATTGGTACAGTGTAAATATCAGTTTGCTGTGTGGTAGCACCTTTCGGAAAATATAAAATACGGCCGCAGAAGGGATTTATTAAGGTGAGGCGCAATTCGGAGCCTTATTTATAGCTCAGCTACATTAAGCGTGACGCGCACACTGATTTGTTGAGGCAATATTTTTTTTGTATATTGGTTATGCCATGGGGTACATTTAGTTTGTTTGGAACTGAAATACCAAATTAAATTATGAAGTCGTACCTAATGCCGTTAAACGAGGAATCCAACTCGGATGGACAGCATTCGTGAAATTACGCCGAATCGTCACAAATACCTCATAGCCTCAAGATGAAAGTATTTGGTGTAGGTATTGGTGTAATACCTATATCTTTTTTATTCATTCAATAGTTCAAATACGTCAAATCAATAACCATTTGAACAGGTCAATATTTCTCCAAAATCAATCGCCTACCACTCGTCTCTCGCAATTACATGAAGTGAGTACCTATACCAGAAGATACATCGGCAACCCTTGTCGGCAGCAATCCATTCCGCAGTCTTCCTAATCAACAACGTGGCAGCGCCGTCCAGTCCATTTGTCATGGCCTGACCACACCGGCCCACACAACTCTGAACCTTAAAACTAGTGGCACACAGTCCAGAACAAGTCAACGCGTACAAGACTGTTGTGCATTTGTATTTTGAACCGTAGGTGCAAGTCACAATGACAAAATTCAAGTGCATTTGTGAGTGTTTGGCTGTAGCACAACACGTGTTTATTTTGGACGTAAATAACAAGGCAATAAAGTTGAAAGTTGGTTATTATTGTTAGAAGTGCTGAAAGCCCGTTGTGAATAGGTGGCGGCATCGGGCCTACCGCACATTCGTTTGATTGCAGGGACGGATCGCAATGGTCAGATGTATTATTTTTCAGCTGGTTTAGATAAAAGAACAACTGCGGGTTTCTGGCAATAACTAACCCTTAACTGGGTATTTTTTCACAATAGCTGAATGATAATCTGAGCCATAAAATGAAGCTGTTACGACACATATTTTTATAAAATACGCACGATTTTCCGCCTTTAAAGATTTTTTGAGATGAAAAGAAACAAGCACAGGTTGTATTGAGACAAATAATGTAACAATATTGGAAAATTAATATTCGTTTTCATAGACACTTTATAAAATATTCGAGTCCCTTTCACTTTAATTTCCGGTGATACTCCTCAAGATTTTGGCACCAATAATGCCAGAAAAATATTATACGGGTGGGATTAGAACCTACGATCTTTGCCTTGATACGGCGGTGCGCCTCGGTTACATAAGTAGCGTATTAACAGATCCCTTTGTTTTTGGACGGAGGAGATTAGGAGCGTTGCGCAGGTGGTTAGCGCAGCCTGTATCAAGGGAAAGGTCAAAGGTTCAATTCCCACGAGTATAATAACTTTTAGAACAATAACCAATATTTATAATTTTATTTATTAAGTTACAAAAGTCTGTGTCCTGAAATAATTTAGTTTTAATAGCTGTGTAAAAATACAATATTTATTTATCATTTTTGTATAGGTAACTTTTTTTTTCTTTTTTTTAATAGGTAACTTCAATTATTATTATTTTTACCACAGTTTATCGCGAGGGGATGTACACTTATTCTAGTTGGCTGTATTTTTACATTAAAACAAAGTTTTTTCTGGACACAGAATTAATTAACTTCACAGTAGATTTACCATAGATTTAACTATCAACCAATTAGCAAATCGTATAATCTCTGATAATTCCTAAAATTTAATCCGTCGATATCCATCTGCTAAGCCGCGTCGTGAATGGAATTAACACATTCGAGTCATGCACGTGCCTATAGCATCAGTTGGAATGTTCTCGGAAAGCTAGCGAGTCAGCTGCAAAAATAGTAGTAGATTTTTGAGTACATTTTTCTAGGAACAAGTCAGTTTTATTACTTTGTCATTTATATTTAAATTGATGTTCCTGTACGCCTTAGTAAATCGCCTTGATTGGTCTTCTCTGTGTTGTGTGGGCATAACAGGTCCAATCTCAGCATAAATGCTGCTCCACACAGTCGGGGGGAGCAGCGCTACTGCATTTTAAAGTCTGCCTGATGCTTATATAATGAATAGCGTATGTTTAGTATGTTGCCGAATGCAATGTCGTTACCTCCGGAGGCGGCGAGCAGGCCGTGGTCGCGCAGCAACGCCAGCAGCAGCAGCAGCGACAGCAGCGGGCGGCGCCGCATGCCGCGCGAGACCGCCGCGCCCGCGCCTGTAATGTATGTCGTTACCTCCGGAGGCGGCGAGCAGGCCGTGGTCGCGCAGCAACGCCAGCAGCAGCAGCAGCGACAGCAGCGGGCGGCGCCGCATGCCGCGCGAGACCGCCGCGCCCGCGCCCGCGCCTGTAATGTATGTCGTTACCTCCGGAGGCGGCGAGCAGGCCGTGGTCGCGCAGCAACGCCAGCAGCAGCAGCAGCGACAGCAGCGGGCGGCGCCGCATGCCGCGCGAGACCGCCGCGCCCGCGCCCGCGCCTGTAATGTATGTCGTTACCTCCGGAGGCGGCGAGCAGGCCGTGGTCGCGCAGCAACGCCAGCAGCAGCAGCAGCGACAGCAGCGGGCGGCGCCGCATGCCGCGCGAGACCGCCGCGCCCGCGCCGCCTCGCCGCTCGCCCGCGCCCTCACCTGCACAACAACATTCACAATTACACATTACTATTTACATCATTATAGTTAGTGGTTGAATGATTAATGAAAGTTTTAATGTTGATGCAAAATTATAGCAACAGATTAATTTTAAGTTATATAGCGACATTTGGAGATGCCTAAAAAACAATATCTAGCCCTAGGTATTTGTGAAGAAACAAAAATGCCTTTCCAAACGCGTAGGTATAAAAGTTCCACCGAACACCAGCCCGTAAAAAACGACTCTTTGAATTTCGCATTTATTAGGCATGGAGTAGACAGTGCACGAATCAATCTGACAGCGTCCAATATCGTCCGTGCGATTCGTGCCTTGCCTTTGTAATTGAATTGTCACTTTATAGGCCCCGAGTGTACAACTGCCTTTACGCACAGGATAAATACAATGTGCAGAAGGTCCACTCTGACATTACTGTCTTGGAAACGCGCACAAGCCATAGTCAAACAAGAAACGGTAAACTTATGTCGAAATAATGAAAATGTATAAAATTTTAAATCTATTTTCTCCGTTTAATGTCTAAAAAGAGTACAACATAATAAGGCATATCTACCTAATAACCTTAAAATAATAATACAATAACCATAATAACTAAAAAATATCATTAAAAGGGGAATTATGTGCCAACGTAGTGTTTGGACGACCGTCTGATATTTACCCTTCCATAGACATCCTTAACGATTTTGAGAGTCAAGTACTCTGTGGGAATGTTATTGCTTGAAATTAATCGTATGTCAAGTGAGTCGTGTTATGTACTAACGGGGATTAGATACTAGATTACTACCTTAACGCGTGCGTCAAATACACACGTAATATCGTCAAAAATTAAGCTCAAAACATATTGAGCTAACTGAAATGCAAGAAAATTATTGTGTTTTATTTATCAATATTGTATCTACTATAACTTCTGTATCTACTTTAAAAATTATGTATATATATTTCCAGCGAACCCGCAATATAACTTACATAATAAATCTTTTAGATACAAGATTTATTAATTAATAATGAGATAATTTATTGCCATCTTTGTTATTGATAATTCTACGGTTTACATAGTTCGGTCTTTTGAACTGTAAGGCTAATAATGCCAATGTGGCTTTTAATTTGATCAATAGCACCCCTGTTTAGATATATTAAATCTTAACATAGTGCGATAGATCTCATTTTTTATTGAGGCTAGCGCTGGGTGACATAGGCCGTCATTACGTAAAGGATTTGGGCATTGTGTTTGTGTTTCGAAGCGTGGGCAGAGAAGTAAAAGGGCAGGTTTGATTTCCATGTTATAAAGCTCCGAACGTAAACAGTTACGAGTGAACAGTGACCACAACCACAGTGGAGGGCTTGTTTTCCGAAAACACGGCTTTGAAAAGGTCATCGCTGACGGATTTAGGTATTTTTGTAGTATACTGCAGATCTGGTCATGGGATTGCTGCAGAACTCTGTAGTTTGCGATCAGGTTCATCATCACTACATAGTATAAAACAAAGTCGCTTTCTCTGTCCCTATGTCCCCATGTCCCTTTGTATGCTTCAATCTTTAAAACTACGCAACGGATTTTGATGCGGTTTTTTTTAATAGATATAGAGTGTTTCAAGAGGAAGGTTTATATGTATAATACATGCATGATATGTGCACCCGTGCGAAGCAGGGGCGCGCGGGCGGGTCGCTAGTAAATTAATATAACACAGGTATTTAACGCGTATAACCCTCGGTTTCTGAATGCCCGATCAATACTAATCGGCTGTCAAGTCACTTGCCATTTCAGCTTAAAATTTAAATTAGATGATAGTCTTGACAGCCGATTAGTGTTGATCGAGCTTTCAGAAACCGGGGCTTAATCTATTTAATTTTAAATTTGAACATCCTTTCGTGACAAGTGGATAGTAGCGGCAGCCATAAGTAGCAGTACATGAAGTAGTAGTACATGAAGCAACAAACTCTTTATAAAGAGCTCTACTACTGAATTGAGCCTTTCTCGCATACTACGCCTTAAGTATCTCCAAATATAGATGAGCCCTGTTTCGCCCTATTTACGTAACAAAAACGACGATTTCGTAGAACTCTACGAGAACTTTAAGAGTAGTAGAGCTCTTTGTTAAGGGCTCGTCCGGGGAAGTACTACCACCACGCCATTTTCTGCCGCCAAGCAGCAACGCTGTGTTTTGGTTTGAAGAGTGTGGTCGCCGGTGTAATTACAGGCACATCAGGCTTAACATCTGTATGCCTCAAGTTGATGGACGCAGGGCAGTGCATCGTAGGGCACGTTCCTATTGTGCGTGACCTACGGGGCAATGTTTTGTTTATAGGTGATGGTTACCACTTAACATCAGGTGGACCATCTGCTTGTTCCATAAGCTAGTAGTATTAAAAAAAAAACTCCTTACAAAATAGAGCAATATGGTATTTGTATATTTTCTTTCAGTGGTTCTATGTGCTCTGATTAAACTTCCAAGAACGCCAAGGATATCAACATAATCAAATAAATTATACTATTAATTAAATAGGTTTATATAGAGCACCGGTGGTCTAGTGGGAGTGACCCCGCCTTCCGATCGTAAGGTCGCAGGTTCGAATCCGGTCGTGCACCAATGGATTTTTCTATCAAAAAATTTATGTGCGCAATGCCAGTGCTCTTAAACGGTGAAGGAAAACATCGTGAGGAAACCATTTAGTATTCTAACAGCGGCGATGGGCTTGCAACCTGTCACGTATGGAATACTAACTACTGCAAAATGTGGGTATGTGGCAAATGTAATGTTTGGACGTACCTCTGACTACCCCCCTTAGACATCTTCAAAGAATCTTGAATTAGTACCTACTTGATACTGGGAGATCTGAAGGGATATCTACCGTGCCTGGGGATCAAAGTCGTGAAGCTGTTTCAGTTTTTTCAGTTTATATAGAGCAATACAATTGCAAAATTATGTTTTCATTTTGTAGTCTCAAGACTCAAGGGATTCCTTAAAATTTCATTTTATTATAAATAAATAATATATATTTATCACATTGAAAGCCATCACTCCCATCATCATCATCATCATCATCATCACGTTTGTGATGATTCAGGCACATGAAACGATTCTTCTGTATACCGAGATTAAGAACGGATGGCAATGCATCATGGGGCACGTTCTTAAACTTTGTGATTTGTGAGGCGATGTTTTCCTTCAACGATTGAGAACAACATTTTTTTTAATAGTAAACCCATTCGTGCACTTCCGGATTCGAAACCACAATCTTACGGCCCGGAGACTGTTATTCCCACTACACCACCGGTGCTCGCTTATAATGAGTCTGAAGGAGGATTATCGACGTAATACCAGGATAAGAAAACCTTGCTCGGAATAATCCCTGACTCATCCGATATTATGAATTAATCATATAAATTCGTCTAGCCAGACCGATAACTAGACGTTGTAGGGCATCTAAGTGTAAATGTAAGAGAAAGTGCTTACAGCCACCAAAGGTCGCGTCGAGAAAATTGAGAAAACTTATTTGGAGTGGAGCTAATATTAGACGCTAGACAGTTGTGCTATTCCGTAAAAAACGAAATCACTGGGTGTATCACTTAGTGGATCCACGCTCACTTCAATCACGAGCGATTTTAAGAGTAGTAGAGCTCTTTGTGAAGGGCTCGTCCGGGGAAGTACTACCACCACGCCTTTTTCTGCCGCCAAGCAGCAACGCTGTGTTTCGGTTTGAAGAGTGTGGTCGCCGGTGTAATTACAGGCACATGAGGCTTAACATCTGTATGCCTCAAGTTGATGGACGCAGGGCAGTGCATCGTAGGGTACGTTCCTATTGTGCGTGACCTACGGGGCAATGTTTTGTTTATAGGTGATGGTTACAACTTAACATCAGGTGGACCATCTGCTTGTTCCATCAGCTAGTTGTATAAAAAAAACGAGCTTTGCATCACTCGCGTTGGCACTTTCACCACTAAGACACTGACGGGGGTGGCGATATAGCTCGACCGCCGTAAACTCGACCCTCCTGACGGTATGCGGGACGCGGGGCGGTGTACACACGGCATTGCGCCGCAGCGAGATTGACACACACACTGACACCGATTGACACACGCACCGACATGACACCTGACAGATTGATTGGTCGAGCGCACCCTGCCCCTGCGTCCCGCATACCATCAGAGGGAAGGTTGACTTTACGGCGGTCGAGCTATAGTGATGGGTGAGTGTATTACATAATTCCAATTTGAAAACTCACAACGGATTCTGCGGTCACTTGGGTGAGTGTCGTTGACAGAATAGCATTTCAGCTTAGCTCGTTTGTGAGTCCGGGGGGAATGAAATAATCAAGTGGATTTAGCTATTTCAGAATTTATTTACTCAGTTTATTGTTTAAATTATCAGCATACGATGTCAGTAGTTTTTCTCTACTGTTTTGCTACGTCAATCTCACTGTTTTGCTACATCACTGATCTAACGTGCAAGGAAGCTCTATTCAGCAATGAACATATTTTATTTTAAGTTCTCGCTTTTCCTTCCATTCTATAACCATTACTATCTTATTATTGGCTAACAAAGCAATAATATTATGCTAGCTGTGTATGCCTATACACGTTACAAAAAATCGCCATTACGAAAAACAAAACAGCAAAGTTAAGCAATAACACTCACATTCTCCCTTTTTTATCTCCCTATTTACCTTGTTTGGCTTTCGGGAGATAATCAGACTTTAGATTACATACTGACTACCGCTCAGACATCCTCAAAGAATGTTTTAGTAACAGAACAGAGTTTAAAGTTTAATGCTTTAAATTACCTCTTCTGTTTCCAACAGCGACTTAAACAAAACTGACGACTCGACAATCGATTTGCAACAAAACTTGGCCCCAAGCATAGCGATAAAACGGCTCTTAAGTGACAAGTGGTCGACACCCAAAGTTAGGGGAGTCGGACGCAGCGAACAGAATCTTTCTACACTTCCTTGTATTTTATGTTGTCCTACTTTTTTAGTCTTCATCCAAATAGTTTGGTTACAATAGTTACTTACTTTAATGCTTTGCCGAAATAAAGGAATTACATAACGGCCGATTTAATTATAAGCACGAAGCCAAGTCCTTCTTCTTTTTTAACTAATCTAGGGGAATTTTTTTTTAGCTGAGACTTTTACTATACTACTGCTATATTTACTTTTTCTTAATTGCGAGAACACAAAAACCTTGACAACGTCCACTATACCACTATCTCATTTTTATTCTCGCCAATACAACATTGCCAATGTTGAATTATTGGTGAGAGTGGTTGGTTTGATTAGGTACAATTATTTCTATAATAAAACCAAAGAAAAACAAAGCATTGAAAAATAAATAAATAGTATGTCTACGTATAAGGTGATGTTTTCTTTTGGTTATTTCTCTATATTATAGAGTCTATAATATACCTTCACATGAAATAAGTTGCTTCTTGAAAAGCGTTCACAAAAGTTGGGTACGTGTTCCAAACATACCTAATTATGTTTTTGAGATACAACTTCACCTTCAAATGTGATTTGGCGCAGACAGGTCGCTTTGGAATTCCCTTTGAATGTTCTGTCTGAAAGTTTGCAAATCAGAATACTTAACTTATCCTGTTCCTAGTTTATTTTATTTGGGAAAATATTTTTTGGACCTATAGTGACAGTATGAGTAGCGAGTAAAGTTTCTAGGGATTGTACTAAGGCTCAGCTGTCATGAGTACTTTTTCTTTTTAACTGACTTCAAAAAAGGAGGAGGTTCTCAATTCAACTATAGTTTTTTTGTATGTTTGTTACCTCATAACTTTTTACTAGGTGGGCCGATTTTTATCGAAAGCTGGTGCTTGTTCTGGTGCGGTCCCATTTAAATTTGAGGCAGATCTGACGAGTAGATTTACAGTTATAGTACCTAGTATGAGTGTATTTTCCAGCGCATTTGTAGCGTTTTTTTTTGAAAGAGTTATTGTCTTATTTATAGCCATTTCAGATCATGGAAATGAAAATGAAGGAGTGAAAATCTGTTTATTTTTTTTCTAAATTTTTTTCTTCCTCTTGTCATGTCACAGGTTTTTCGAAATAATGTGGTACAAAAAAATAATATAATTATTTATTATTCAGTTTTTTATACTTATAGCACCAGTAAGCCAGCAAAGCTTTCAGAGTTTCCCGAAATAATTAAATTTATCTATCAGTTACCACGAGCACTCCAGCAGGCTATCAATACGCGTCTCGGGTTATTTATCAATCAAAAGCTCAGGTGTGGAGTGAACTTCTAAATAAATGTTAAGCTTGTTCTCCTAGTGCAGGCTTCTGAAGATAGGGAGCCGCTAGCTAAGCAAACAGCCGTACAACAAAGTTTATATTGAAATAAATGTGGGCAGCGAAAAGTGTTGCTTTGAAATGTTTTGGTAATTCAATAAAAAAATAAGGCCGACGTGCTTTTCTTCTTCTAAGATTCCAACTACCATCGAAGGTTAAAAGAAAGAAAATAAATATCGTCAGAAGAAGAAACAACAATACAAATGATAGTACCTACAGTTAGACAGGCATAGTAGATTTTAAAATTTAATTAAATATTTAAAAGTTCGTTTTAAATTATTACTAATATGCGAGCAGCATCTTGTTCATAATGGTATTGAAACACGTGCTCAAAAATAAGCGTGCTTATTTTGAGCATGCTCAAAAATCAACCGACGTACGACCAAGCAATCATGCTTATTTACTAGCACGACCTGTTCACACGTGCTTTTATTGAACAAGGCTCGAAATAAGCACGTGTGTGAAATAAGCACCTTAATAAATCGTAGAAACACAATTATGTACGAACAGTGATAGCGGCCTCCGCTTTTTAGGGAATCGTTTCACAAATAAGTGTTACTATCAATCTGGGGTAATTGTGGGGAGGGAGGAGCAAAGGCGCCTACACGTTTGTGTACTTCGTGACTTTGTTGGATGGGTTAATACGAATGGGGTTAAGTTGGAGGTCTACGGCTCGAGATAAAAGTATTTTTTATTGCGGTGCCACTGAAAACCAGCGTTGCAAGGGCCTTCAAATTATAGGACTTGCGGTGATAGCTAGAAAAAAATGTGAACGACCCAGGGGTGCCATTTTTCTGCCGATGTTTCTGTTATTTTACAGCCTACGTAGCTCAGTTGGTAGTAGCTATGCCTTCTGCGCCGTAGGTCGTGGGTTCGATTCCCACCGTGAACAAACATTTGTGTGGTGAACATAAATGTTTGTTCTCTGTCTGGGTGTTATATAATATTATAAGTAATATTTACAAAAAAAAAGTATTATAAGTAGCATATCAGCTATCTGGTTCCCATATTACAAGCATAAGCTTAGTTTGGGGGTAGATAGTGCTGTGTGGAAAGTCCACCAATATTTATTTATTTATTTATTTATTTATTTATTTATTTATTTTAAGGTTAAGGTTGAAATGAAGAGAATGAGCATCATTCAGGCGGTACAAAATAACATTCTTGTCTTTTTTCTTCTGGTGCCAAGATTCACATAGTCTAAAAAGAGACGATTCAAATTATCCTTTTAAGTAGCTTAGTATTCCTATTGAGTAAAGAGAATTTGAAAGTTTTGATCCCAAATCTTAGTCTCTAGATCATTGGCTCTAGTATTTTGTAATTTTATTTTCCTCGATTTGGTTTTATTTTTATAAGGAAACAAAAATAATCAAATGCATTATAAACGAACTTTTTCTTAATTATACGTATTTCAGGTAAAAACAACAATTAGATAACCAATCGCAGGCAGTTCCCAAATGGTGGTAACGTTGCTTCTTTGGGTGACTGTACTATTAATTTAATATATATTTTAGAATAAAAAGTTTGAAATAACATTACATCAAACAAAGAAAACGAAGGTAAATAGTGCCCAAATGTAAGCCGTCCAACAATTATAACTAGGTCCAATCTAATTAAAACGTCGGACGTTCCGCCAAAGAATATGCTAAATTACATTGTGCAGCGCAGTTTAAATAATGTCGGTAGTGCATTCTAATTACTTGCGCGAATTTCTCACCGACTCGCATGTTGCGAGTTCCGCTCCTGTGTTGATTTACTTGCTGTGTGATTTGGGGTGCAGGCGTAGTGCTGACTAAAGCGGTTTGAGAAGTATTTGAACAGTCAAAGCCAAATACAATTGAATCACACTTTTGAGACGTCTGATAGCTAGGTGAATCTAGACACTAGTTCCAGGAAATTTTGTCTAGAAGTACAGGAAACAAACTTACGGCTTGGTTCCTACCGCCCCCTGGATGTAACCCAAAAATAAAAATACAATTACTTACAGTACTATAAACCGTGTGGTCGTGGTAGCATTCTGCCTTCTTAAAGTCGTGCGTTTGAATTCGGTCGTTTAACAATAAGTTTTCTCTCCGAAAAACTTATATGGAAACATCATGGGGAGTTATAATATTACTAGCTGCGCCCTGCGGTTTCCTCTAGCAGAACGGTAGAAGAAACCTAGGTTTCTTCTAGACCGTTCTGCTCCAATGTTTGCTACATCGTCGCTTCCCATCAGGTGAGATTATAATCAAAGGACGGTCTATTCAGTATAAAAAAATATGGATTGACACACATGACTATCTCTAACTTGAGGACTACACTATTTTTAAGCAAATGAAACAAAGTTCTTTCAACATAAAACACCCGTAGGTCTAAAAAGACTAATGACTTTAAACATAAACGTAAAAAATTATGGCCCTGATTCCTAATGGTCTTTGATCGCCCCAATAGCTTATCAGACCGATAAACCTGTTGCTGTCAATACGTTGCGTTGCCGCGTTGGCGTAAAAGTTAGAAGAATACTCTATAGAGCTGCTATAAAATGGCAGGGTTTATGAATGAGATGGTAAACTTTTAAATAGTACCTATTGAAGCCCGCTATCACTCCCTCAGCTACCCTCACCCCTAGCATTTAATTTAAATATACGTGTGAATTTCACGAGGCTGGGGCCCTCTGTGTTACTTACAAATAATTTACAAGACTTGCAAACACTACGTCATCCCGCAAAATGCTTCTTCGTTATGAATGATGCTGCATGTGGGGTAATTTGAAGTGCAACTCTGAATTAATTTGTGTACTATGTTATGGGTATTTTGTTTCTTAATTATCTGCGAAAACAAAGTATTTTTCTGTTGATTTTATTCCAAGTAGTTTTAGGTGTTGCGGTTTCCTAGCTCTTTGGCTTATATTTACCTAATTATAGCGTATTAGCTCATTTATTTTGCTTTTATTGAAATTAACTATTGAGTTTCACCTATACATTAAATGAATACTTTGTCAAGATTTTATAATGACCAAAAAAAATGTTTATGTGTTTTTTAAGTGTAGTAAGCACTAGAAATCTAATTAAAAATACTTACTCAAGGTTGGTATATTTTATAGAATTCCAAAACTAAATGAAAGTCCTAGTTATCGCTTGCCACGAGATATTTACCATGATTTAAGAGTTTTTTACTTTATGTTCATAACCATGATAGTGTAAAGATGTCTTCTATGTCTAGTGCTGCTCCTTACTTTCCGTTGAGACGTGTGAGGGGTGTGAAATAACAAAACTGTATCACTGGAAACTATTTTGTATTGTCTTTTACACTTGCTATGTGACCGAACCTGACGGGAAGGGCTGTGCAACGCGACTGACGAGTGACGCTACATAAAACAATAAAACCTACTCGTCAGCCCGTTTGCTGTGGCTAGGTACATAGCCGCCACAGTACACCCCCTCTTAAAAAAATTTTTTTTTTTTTTAAGAAGAAAAAAATATTTTAAAGTTAAATGTACATAAACAAAATATCATCCTGTAGGTCAATTCCAGTTAGGTACACTACCTACGTGCAGTCTAAACAATTGCAAATTTGCTTTCGCTGCAGTAGCTCGCTACTTTGCAATGTGTCTTGACTCGAATTACCGAGTTGGCTGTACCTAACTACCTACTCTACTTCCACAAACATCCTTTATGCTGTTAATAGAAAATTAAATTATTGAGAGAAAAAAACTTTGGAAACTTTATACGATAATGCTACACAGATGACTTGATACAAACGTTTTAAGCTTTGCACACATTTGATTCTATTTTAATACTTTAACACTAGATCACTTGAGATGCTGCTGGCTGCATCTGCACGCTGAAGGGTGCAGCTGGCGTAGCCATGGGTGTGGTCGCCATACCCGCCATCTGCAGGCCACGACCATGTACTTGACGTTGGAACCATAACTGAGTTCTTTTCTTGAAGTAGTTCCAAACGAAAAATATGACAATAGCGATGAGCAGGATGATGATGCTTAGTATCATCCAACCAATCGTAGAGAGTTGCTCCTTGGAGGCCTCTCCTCCGCTCTGAGCAATGATAACTTCCTCCTTGCTCTGTTGCTTGCCCATGTTTTTAAGGTTTTCAAATAAATGCGAAAATGGGAATAGCTCAATTGACATCACATTTACGATTGAACTGAATAAATACCTCGTGCTTTCAAATAAGCTTGGTCGAATTACGCTGATCAATACCTATTGAATTATATTAATGTGTGTATCAATTCATCAATGTATAAGTAAGTTTCCATTACAATAAATCAAGTATCTAATTTATGTTAGCTCATCAAAAAAATTATTTGTATATAATCATAAAAAGTTCCGATGTAAATAAATTCCTATGCTGAATACAATAAAGTCATTTAAAAAAAAAATGTGTATAACTATCTTACTTTAAAAACACAAAAAAAAATCTAACTAATCACTAAACGTAACATGCTTTTCATGCATGCTTTGTATATACCGTTTGGGCTTTTTTGATAAACGACCGCTTCTGGTCGTTTTTGGCTCATTCCGATCTGTACCATCTGTACCATTATCATTATCCAGGGGCACAGAGTTTGATAAACTTCTCTGAGGTACGATACTAGGGAATGCATTGAACCTTCCGTCTGTACCTTCGCTATCTGGCGGTACAGTGCACGAAGTGCTTCTCTGTGGTGTTGGTTCATCTTCTGCCATTAAATAAGCCGGTTTTAACCTGTCTATGGATATACATACCTGCCTATCATTGATCTGTATCTTATATACCTTATTTCCTTTTTTTACAATACGGTAGGGACCGTTGTAAGTCGGTGTAAAAGGTTTACGTACAGCGTCATTTCTTATGAAAACAAAATTACTTTGACTTAGGTCAGGATGAACAAAAAAATTACGTGAGTTACAATGAGACTTTGCAACGGGCCTATAACTCCTGATAGTGTTCCTAATACTTTCTGCTACAGTGTCAAAAGTGCCTAAAGTTTGCTTGTCACATTTATGATCGAAAAAATCACCAGGCATTCTTAGTGCTTGCCCGTATACCATTTCCGCTGCACTTACGTCACTATCCTGCCTAAGCGTAGCACGTAACCCTAACATAGCGGTAGGTAACTCAGTAACCCATGACGTAGAATTTAACCGTGCAGTTATGGCGACTTTGAAAGAACGATGCCACCGCTCAACCATGCCATTTGCTTGCGGGTGGTATGGGGTGGTTCTCGTTTTTTCAATGCCCATATAATGCATTAACCTTGAAAATAATGAACTCTCGAACTGTCGACCTTGGTCACTAGTGAGTCTAAGGGGACAACCGAAACGTGCTATCCATCCTTCGTATACCATTTTAGCGACAGTGTCCGCAGTCATTTCTTTGATAGGAAAAGCTTCCGGCCATTTTGTGTTTCTATCGATTATAGTTAGACAGTACCTATAGCCTTCCGAAGAAATAGGTAGCGGGCCTACTAAATCAATGTGTATATGTTCGAATCGGCCAGATGATGGAAAATCTTGAAGATGCGATACTGTGTGTCTCTGTACTTTAACTCGTTGGCACTGTATACAAGTTTTAGACCAAATTCCTACATCGCGGTTCATATTAGGCCAAAAGAATTTTTGACCTACTAGCTTTCGTGTAGTACGTATACCGGGATGACTTAGATCGTGGACGCTTTTGAAAGCTATTCGACGAAAACATTCTGGTAGGTACGGTCTAACTGTATTCGTAGAAACATCGCAGTATATTTCCTTGTCGCAACTCTGTAATCCGATACGCTTCAGGTGCACACTGTGGTCACTGGTGACGTAACTATCGCGCGCTTGTGCTTCTGCTAATTCTGCGTAGTCAATAGACGTTGGGCAAAAAATTGTCTCTACGCGCGAGAGAGTATCGGCTACAATGTTTTTAGAACCTACTATGTGACGTATGTCGGTCGTAAATTCGCTTATAAACATGAGCTGTCTAGTGCGACGAGGGATCTCGTTGTCACTATTTATTTTTGAAAATGCATAAACTAATGGTTTATGGTCTGTGTAAATGATCAAAGTTCTTCCCTCATGCAAACTACGAAAGTGTTTTATCGCCATAAAAATGGCTAAAAGTTCACGATCGTAAGTTGAATACTTTTGCTGAACGATTGATAAAACCTTTGAAAAATAACCAAGTGGCTTCCAAGAATTGTTGACGTACTGTTGCAAAACTGCACCTACGCAGGAATTCGAAGCGTCGGTCATAAGTGCGAGCGGGACATTCGCTATCGGATGCAACAATGTACAAGCATGCTGTAGGCTCTCTTTACACTGCTCAAACGCCTTGTTAGATAAGTCCGTCCATACAATAGTAGTTTTATCTTTTTTCTTGGTACCATGCAGATACTTATTCAACTCTGCTTGATGCGATGCGGCATTTGGAAGGTGGCTTCGATAAAAATTGAGCATACCTAAAAATCTGCGCAACTCTTCGATAGTCTGTGGTTTAGGAAAATTTTTAATAGCTTCAACTTTTCCTTCCAAAGGTCGTATCCCTTCAGTTGATACCTCGAAACCTAAAAAATTTAGTTTACTTTGACCTAAACAACATTTTGAAAGATTTAAAGTAATACCGTATTCACTGAACCTAGAGAAAATCATACTTAAGTGTTCCTTGTGTTCTGTCTCGTTATCACTCGCTACAAGTATATCGTCGATATAGCAAAATAAAAAGTCTAGTCCTTGTAGTACTGTATTCATAAAGCGTTGAAAAGTCTGGCTTGCATTTTTATATCCAAATCCGAGTCTTGTAAACTCAAAAAGACCAAAGGGACAAATGATTGCGCTTTTCTCGACGTCTTCCGGTGCGATCTCGATGCAGTGGTAAGCTCTGTTTATATCAAGCGTAGAAAAAATGTTTTTACCTGCGAGTAAGTAGGTGAAATCCTGTAGGCGTGGTATAGGGTAGCGATCAGGTTTAGTTACCGCGTTCAGCCGGCGATAGTCACCGCAAGGCCGTAGATCTCCATTCTTCTTCGGTACCACGTGTAGAGGACTTGCCCACGCTGACTTCGATGGTCGACAGATACCCATTTCTTGCATCAGACGGAACTCCTCCTTGACGGCGTTGTATCGGGCAGGTGGTAGCGGCCTGGCCCGCGCAAACACTGGAGGTCCGGTTGTCTCGATGTGATGATAAATACCGTGACGCGATGGTTCTTTGAATGACAACGGTTTAGTGATATCCGGATACTTACGTAAGAGTTCTGAGTACGGGTGATCACTATCTACCGTATCGATAGGTAACTCACTGTGATCCACTAGCGTAGCGATAACGCTTAAGCTTGTCACTTTGTCTATCAACTTTCGCTCACTTAGGTCCACTATGAGTCGATTGTGCGATAAAAAATCGGCACCTAGGATCGGTTGCTTGACATCCGCCACTATAAAATTCCACCGATACGGACGACGTAGTTTAAAGTCAAGTTCTAGAGTTTTCGTGCCGTATGTTTTAATTTCACTGCCATTGGCCGCGTATAGTTTATACTCCGAACACTTATTTTCATGAAATAGTCTTTTTTGTCGTGGAATAACGGAAACATTCGCACCTGAATCAACCAAAAAACGTAGACCACTTTGACGGTCGGTCACGCAGAGGCGGTGGGATGGTGAAATGGTGCAGACTTCCGCCGTGGCCTGCACTCTCTCTAGTTTTCCGCATTCTTATCCTTCTTCTCCACCCACGCACAAGGTTGGTTACATTTAGTGGCACGTCCTCGAAAGCGAAAATGGTAAAAGCATAACCAGTCTGGACTCTTCGGGGTGCGTCGCTGCTGGGATGCATCTCGCGACGCCGGTGCTGAATACGAGCGACTGCGACTTCCGCTTCCACGCTGCTGTGATCTCGAGCGATCTATGTTGCTGAGCCGAACATTGATTTTCGCTATCTCAGCCAGGATCTTGCTCGTGCTGTTACTGGATGAGGCTTCAGCTACTTCAGCTACGCTGCTCACGGGTCGAGTCGTCTCCAAAATTTTGTCAGCAATGTTAGCAAGGCTCTCGAGCTCTTTGATCTCCGTAACAGCGAGTACCGCTCTCGCCGCTTGAGGCAAATGACCTTGCCACAATATGCGTAAAGTATCATCGGGCACTTTCCCTCGGGCTAAATCTCGCATGCGCCTGAGAAGTTGCGAGGGTTTTTGCTCGCCTAGCTCCATTTCCCCAATCAGTTTCTGTAGCTGCCGGTTCTCTGACTCCTCGTAAACAGCCAAGAGTCGTGTGCGTAGCGTGTCATACTTCCCTTGCTCCGGCGGATTCACCAGCACGTCGGTAACCTGTTGTATGACCTCTTTTCCCAGCTTTGATACCACTATGTTGAATTTTGCTTCATCTCCGATCTTTTGTGGCGCCAATATCGCTTCCGTACGAATGAACCAGACTCTTGGCTGATCAGGCCAAAAATCTGGAATCCTGGATGTAAGCGATATGGCTGCCATATCCATCCGTTCCAGATCCGTGTTACTACCGGAAACTGCAGGAGTCGCGGGAGTTAATGTAGTTGCGGGATTCATGTTTCACAAATTTTCACACGTCACGCGTAACAAATTGAAATGTTCAATTGTCCAGGGTCACCAATGTAAAGATGTCTTCTATGTCTAGTGCTGCTCCTTACTTTCCGTTGAGACGTGTGAGGGGTGTGAAATAACAAAACTGTATCACTGGAAACTATTTTGTATTGTCTTTTACACTTGCTATGTGACCGAACCTGACGGGAAGGGCTGTGCAACGCGACTGACGAGTGACGCTACATAAAACAATAAAACCTACTCGTCAGCCCGTTTGCTGTGGCTAGGTACATAGCCGCCACAATAGTTTCAAAAATTATAAATGAAAGTCGTAATTGATCGTCCTCATTACTAAGCTACAACTGCAAACCGACATCTACAATTTCAACATTCAATCTAAGAATATAACATTCTCGTAAGAGGAATGGTAGCGGCATAGCCTAAAGTGCAAATTCTGAATCTTGAACCCAGATGCGATAAGACAGCTGCATCAGTATGAGGCTGAGAGGATTCAACAACAAACAACGCAACGCTTGGTTTCTTACAACTTTTACGTAAAAAGTTTGACCGCAATCTCACCTGATGTTAAGTAATGATGAGATGGATGATGTGGCACGTTTACCTAGAAAATACATGTCCACTCTTCTCTTGAAAGCATCCAAATTAAAGGCCAATTATGTAAAAAAATACCTATAAGCAAGCACGTGATAGGCAGCAGGCAAATGCCTTAGATAGAGTGCAGAAGAAAAACGCATCAATGACCCAACTTGCAACTTCTGACAAATTTAAGTTTTCTTTTGTTACTGTTCGATGACATGAGAGATAAACAGTCATCTATGTAGTGATCTAGCTGTATAACGAGGCCTATTTCAAACATAGAATTCAATACACGAATTCCTGACGAGAACACAAAAGCAGGGGTTAATCCCACTGACTTCATTACCGGTTCGAGACAATCGCGTAATTTTGTGTTTGACTGTACCATCCTATTCATGAACTAGGGTAGGCGAAAGTTAAAATAAGTTTATACCAATTAGTAATAATCCTCTTCACAAAGAGTTTAGCTCTTGTTACTGATTTGACGCATTTTTCTCCTCTTTTCTTTTTGTGTCCTGGCCTTTTTTCTCTTCCTTAAGTGCCAAACCGACAAATATTTTACCGGCGTTTGCGGTGATATGCAATAGTGTCAGTCAAGTCAACCATTCTTTTGTTAGGTCCGTCTCTAGTGATATTCTTTGATAGATTTTCTAGCTTGTGTGTGTGTTGGACTCCTGTATCCGCATTTAGACTCTAACTAGATTTAGATGAATCTATCGGAGAGGTGCTTGTTTGTGTCTGTAGTCAATGCACTATTTACACTTTAAGAGTAGTAGAGCTCTTTGTGAAGGGCTCGTCCGAGGAAGCACTACCACCACGCCTTTTTCGGCTGCCAAGCAGCAACGCTGTGTTTCTGTTTGAAGAGTGGTCGCCGGTGTAATTACAGGAACATGAGGCTTTAACATCTATATGCCTCAAGTTGATGGACGCAGTGCATCGTAGGGCACGTTCCTATCGTGAGTGACTTACGACCCTTTGTTATAGGTGATGGTTATCACTTAATATAATAAATTTGGTAGGCCATCTGCTTGTTTCATCAGCTATAAAAAACACCAAACTCAAGCCTTTTCCCATCTCTACGTTAGACTGCTTACGTACCGCATCACGTAGTACTTATTTCTATTCTGTGGTATCTTCCGTTTGTCACGTTATCTACAGCTTTGCGTGCCACTAAACCCCTTTAACATTTGAGAATTTGAGTTTTAATTACCACGCGATCGCGAGTTCACGGCTGTCGAATAAAGTTTGAAATGTAATTTGTATAGGTATAGTTATTAGGTTTTGTCAGTTAAAGTGATCTTTGCCAGCTGGGCAAAGGCCAGAAAAAATAAAATAAACTTTTCTAGAGAATTTCTAGGGACAATTTTTTTATACAACTAGCTAATGGAATAACCAGATGGGGCACCTGATATTAAGTGGTAATCAACCTTTAACAAAGCACTGCCTCGTAAATCATGCACCATCAACTTGAGGCATGCAGATATTAAGCCTCATGTGCCTGTATATAAAACATTTAATTCTGTTTGTGGTTTCATATTTGTGTGATGCACATATTTTTTTTTATCTGTTTTATCTGTGTGATGATGTTGACTAAAATCTGCCATACTAACAACCATTTACTTAAAACCTAAGTAATTTACTTAATAACCAATCAATATATAACAAATCAATCAATCAGCGCAAGTGAGTGCTTCAGCGCAAACGTATAAAGTACTTCTACGAAATAATTATTAGTTTTGTCTGTTTATAGAGTTTCGTCATAATTAATTCTCGGAAGAGTGGTTCTGATATGGTTTCGGCATACCTCATTATTTTGTGAGATAGATAGACGTAAGTGGAATTTGTCATTATCACTATCACTACATAGTATTTAAACAAAGACGCTTTCTCTGTCCCTATATCCCTATGCCCCTATGTATGCTTAAATCTTTAAAACTACCCAACGGATTTTGATGCGGTTTTTTTAATAGATAGAGTGATTCAAGAGGAAGGTTTATATGTAAAATATTCGCTCGGTATTATTCTATAATACATGAAGCGCTGGAGGTAAACAGTCCACTCCAGTACAGGAAACACATCTTCAAGGCGTGACCACGATCTTCAGTTATGAAGTGCCGACCAGAGATCCTCTAATATCGTACATATGCTTCTTTCCCAAGAGACAGAGGTCTCTAAATTCAATTCTCTAAGAGGAATCCACAATAACCCTCGTAAATGTTATTTTCGGCTGTATGCACATATATTTACGATACAATCCAGATCAGTTGTAATATTTTAGTTTTAGTTTTTTCTTGGTTGTAATGTGTTTTGTGCGTTTAAATAAATAAATAAAGTACCCGATGTCTGCTCTGGTTGCAGGTTGTGTTTCGATGCAAAATTCTAATTCTAATTTAAATACCTTAGATTTACATACTTTTTGGAAAATTGAAGCCTGTACAAAACTACAACCCTTGTTTTGATAATACACCTGTTACACATAGCAGCTTTTTTTCCGTTCAGTAACAGTGTGACCGAACAGGAAAATAAAAATTGCAATGTGTAACAGGGGTTACTCAACGAGAAGTTTTAGTCCCATTGTGTCACAGTGTGACTGAAAGGTGTTACAGTGTGACTGAAAGGTGTTACTCAACGGTAATAACCCTAGTAGGCTTTGTCATTTGGGTACAGAACCCTAAAAACTAATTTCATATTTCATTTCTTTTGCATTGAAACAGCCTGTTAGTCAAATACCTGTTACAAAATATACGAGTATGTATCGCAGAGCGCGGTGCGGCGCGCAAATTATTCAGCCTCCATCCGATCAGAAAGGCTTTGTGCGAATAGTTGGGTTGAATCCGTTGGCTGAGCCGCCGGAATTTAACCCGCCGCGTTACACCAGCTTGACCAACTTTTTTGGAAATTTGGACAACACTTTAAATGGGGATTGTTGGGAATAGTTTGACCCATAGTTAGATTATTAATGATTTGTTTTAAAACTTTTGCACATAGCTCAAAATCATGCATATATTTTTATAACAGTCAGTCAGTACCTATATTTATATTAGTTAGAAACAGAGTGGTGAAATGATGTTCTTTTGGTTTTTTTTGTCAGGTATTGATTACCAACTACTGTAAAATTTGGGCATATGTATATGTAATATTTGGACGTACCTCTGATAACGCCCTTTAGACATCCCTAAAGAATCTGTCAGCAACCTATATGAATAATACCATTAGTGGTTTAAAATTTCTTGTAATTGACACTTTCACCACTTGAACTTGCTAGTTCTGCGGTTACACTTATTTATGGCTCCACTAAAGCCTTGGCATGATGAGAAGTGGTATTCCATTTCTCATCTTCTTACTTCGTACTAATCAATCAGAACGAACAAATGGATTAACGGCGCATAGCTCTAAAGTGAATTAACACAGTACAAAAATAGGCAGTAGATCAAGTTAAAACACTAAAGTGGGGTGCTTCCGACAGAGCGCGTCGGAGCGCATTTTATTGTGTAATTAATTTTCTAGGTGGCGACACTTGACAGTGAGAATGACCAAAAATGGCAGAAGGTTTAGACGTCTGTGACCATCGAGGCACGGTTTAATTATTTTGGTTCGGGTTTCAGTCTCCTGTTACATTTATAAGACATCTTTAAACGATATTACAGGCTTAAAGTAAGAAGAAAGATCTTATGTTTTACTTTACGAATGTTTTTCTTTACTCTTATAAACTAGGTATTTAACTTTATCTATCTCCATCTTGTTTCGGTATCAAATTTAACATCTTTAAGCGGCAAGGTGGGGCGACGATCTGCGAAATGTAGCGCAGCAAGCACTGGATGAAAAGAGCCGAAAACCGGGCTCAGTGGCGCGTCTTGAGAGAGACCTACGTCCAGCAGTGGGCAAACATAGGTTGATGATGGTGATGATAAAGCGATAAAATTTTAAAAACATCTTACCAACATAGTAAGAACAACAATCAAGTACCATTGCCCTTGATTGTCGTCCGCCATAAATTTCAAAAGCCTTGTCATTTCCCCTCACCACCTCAGGGGTCATGAAATTGTAATTTGAATCACGGCTCAAAATTGATTTACTGCGTATTGCACTGTGCCAGTTTTGGTTTGACCGATCCAACCCTTGACAAGGGTACCCGGGAAGGGATGAAGCAGGGATGAATTTGTCCCAATAGGTTCTATGCATATCTCTATGTCGGCTTAGGTAATGATGATAAATACACGGTAAGATTATGTGGAACGCGAATTATGTGACGTATGAGTATTGGGAGATTTAAAACGTCCGACATTCCTGGTTTTGTAACTGTAGATACTTCTCTCGGCACTTCATAGCTGAAGATCGTGGTCACTTAAAGATGTATTTCCTGTACTGGAGTGGACTGCTTGTCTCCAGCGCTTTCTGTTGGTGGCCATTCGGATCACATCACAGAAGTGGTATCTCCCTTCTCTAAGCTGGTCCGTCCATCTAGTTGGGGATCTACCGTAGATACTTACCTACTATAAATTAAATTTAATATAATTTTTTACAAAAAAAAATATCGGTTTTATGTCAGCTATTTAGTTTCCATATTATTTCATCTTTGCTTAGTTTGGGATTAACCAATATTTATCTTTGTAACTTTATAACTATACTACAGTTAAAATGAACGGCTTCACGACTTATCTCCAGGCGCGGCAGATATATAGCAAGATCTTCTGGTGCCTAAATACTCATTGGCGTCATTTAATAACGCCTGAGGCTGGATGGTAGGTAGTCTGAGGTATGTATTTGAAATAAACGACTTTTATTTTATTGTATGTCCGAAAATGATAAAATATTGACTTTGAATAAACTTCCTTCATTTACAAACAACGAAACTGTTTGTCGACGATAAAAGTAAACTCTACAGGATAATACATTTCAGTTCAAAAACATTAGTTTTCCAACTAAAGCCATTAAGTAAATGAGACTTCTACATTATCCTCCTCTTAGTTCTGAAATAATAGTGAGAGTAAACTTGAGAAAAACGCTTACGGTAAATAGTTTACGGCGTACTTGTTATAAAAAAACGCGTAAAACCTTTTACTTAGAATATTTTAATTTAGGTGCGCAATGATAGTGCACTCTCAATTAGTGGGTGAGAAATAGTGAGGTAACCAGTTTACTTACTTACCAGTTTAGTTAATCTGAAAGCGGCGAGCTTGCTACCTGTCACGTATGGCACACTAATGACTGCAAAATGTGGGTATGTGCCAAAGGTAATATTTAGACGTAGAAACGAGAACTTTACTGTTTACTTTTTATTTTCTAGTGCTTCTAGATAGTGTACCTACTTTTGATTTAATTTTAAATTTGGGAATAACCTGCCATGAGGAGGGCGTTACTGGCTGCGACACAGTTTTATACTTTTGCAGTCAGTATCGTTACACTAGTTTTAGTTTTATGTTGTACCTTAGTTCCAAAATAAACTTTTATTATTATTATTATTATAACTTAGACTACTCCCCATAATTATATATCTTAAGTTAGTAGAGCACCGGTGGTCTAGTGGGAGTGACCCCGCCTTCCGATCGTAAGGTCGCAGGTTCGAATCCGGTCGTGCACCAATGGATTTTTCTATCGAAAAATTTATGTGCGCAATGCCAGTGCTCTTAAACGGTGAAGGAAAACATCGTGAGGAAACCAGTTAGTATTCTAACAGCGGCGATGGGCTTGCAACCTGTCACGTATGGAATACTAACTACTGCAAAATGTGGGTATGTGCCAAATGTAATGTTTGGACGTACCTCTGACTACCCCCCTTAGACATCCTCAAAGAATCTTAAATTAGTACCTACTTGGTACTGGGAGATCTGAAGGGATATCTACCGTACCTGGGGATCAAAGTCGTGAAGCTGTGAAGTTAGTACTAAGAGATCTGGAAGTATACCTACCGTGTGGATGAAATTCGTTAATATGTTTCTTTGTTTATCTTTCTTACAAACATTTTATCACAATTCTCCATTCAACATTGTACAGCTAAAACTTGTTTTGGAATGTCCTCATCTTAACAACCCCTTGTCCAATTAAACTCTACTTTCCAGTAAATTTTTCAAAAAGCACCTATCGACTTACCATGCAGTAACATTGGTTTGAAAGTAACATCCATACAAACATAATGCAGTAATGTAGCATGTAGTAACATTGGTTTGAAAGTAACATCCATACAAACATAAAACGCGAAGTCGCCCATGTCGCTAAGATCTTTGTTAAGTACTAATTCTACTAATTAGGATAACAACGATATTTATCAATAATATTTGGGTGTTTCACAGTGCAACATCATGATTATTCTGAATACTTCACACCGGGACAGCTGCTTTATCTGTACCAAGCGCAAGTCCGGTCGTGTATGGAGTACTGTTCTCATCTTTGGGATGGCTCTGCCAAATACCAGCTTGAGGCCTTGGAAACTATTGAGAGACGAGCCAAAAGGCTCATAGGTAACGACGCGTTGTTCGAGTCAAAGCTCCTGACTCTCGAGCATCGCCGCAAAGTTGCCAGTCTATCGGTATTCTATAGGATACATTTCGGTGAGTGCGCGTCCGAACTCCACAGCTTGATCCCCTCATCCCCATTCTACCATCGGACAACTAGACGTACGGAAACGAGGCATTCATTCATGGTTGACATACCAACTGCCCGCACCAAGCGCTTTGCTTCTTCATTCATCATGCGCACAGCCAATGAATGGAATTCCTTACCGGCGTCCGTCTTTCCGATGACCTATAATTTGGTTACTTTCAAGAGAAGAGTGAACAGGTATTTTCTAGGTAAACGTGCCACATCGTCGACCGCATCATCACTTAACATCAGGTGAGATTGCGGTCAAATGTTTTTACCTATAAGTTGTAAAAAAAAAAATTCTAGCAGTGAATATATTGACTCACCCTATGAGACTGCCCCTCACTTATTCGGAAGAGTTTGCCGTAGTCACCACGATTGCAGGCAGATTAGTAACCACAGTATTGGCGTCAAGTAATCCGAATAATCTAATCTTAACACTTCATGTAGTTACGCTGAAGGCAACAGTAAAGATGCAGGGGTATGGATATTCCTAGTAGTTTTCAGGGTATTTTATTTCTTAAAGTTTCACTCATAGCTTACAGAAAAAAAGTGACTACTGATTAGTGAATCGCCGCAGGGGAGGGTAAATGCGAGGTTCGCGGGAGGGAGGGTGTCCTACAAACACGGATTGAGATGACTGGGCCTGACGCCCGCGGCGGAGAGCCTGTGTTCTAAGTCAAGAGATGACACTTCCATTCATCAGATGCTTAATTAGTCTTCTTTTAGATTCAAAGACCAGCTCTTGGAATGGTTAATGATCTGAGTTTACTTTAATCTTCAGAGTTGTGGGTATTTGCGACGCGCAAAGTTATAAAGGTATATAATGGTTTAAATGTTATATTAATTTTATTTCTTTCAGTTTTTGTGTCGCAAATGAATGGAAATTTCTTTCTTTATTTTTAAGAATAGCAATATTCTGTAAGTTTTTTATTTGACTATAGTATATTTTCATTCAAATTTTACACATAGTCATTTTACACAAGACTTAGTTTGGGGCTAAATAATGATGTGTAGAAGGTTCACCAATATTATTTTTATAATATTAGACCGTAGGGTCATAGGTTCGAATCCAGTCGTGCGATAGGCTTGAAACTAGTCACGTATGGAATACCAACAACTACAAAATGTATGTGGCAAATGAAATGGTTGGACGTACCTTTCTGAATTCTCCCTCAGACACCTTCAAAGATCAAAGTTCGTATCACATGATCTGACGGGATATCTACCGTGCCTGGGAATGAAAGTCACGGGGCTGTTTCTGTTTTTTTATATTATTGTTGATCTAGATAATAATCTCCAGAAGCTTTTAGTTCAGCCAGTGTCTTGGGTACGCTTCCGATGGCAATGATTTGGATCAGTTGAGCTATATACCGTTCGCAACGGTCTGCAGGTAGCTAAACTGTTCCATATGTATTTTGTATATTTTGTTAATAATTGTACCTATTATTTGTAATTTTCTTCACTACATAGTATAAGCAAAGTCGCTTTCTCTGTCCCTATGTATGCTTAAAGCTTTAAAACTACGCAACGGATTTTGATGCGGTTTTTTATAGATAGAGTGATTAGACATATGTAATACATGCATGATATAGTAGAAAAACAATGTGCACCCGTACGAAGCAGGGGTGCGCGGGCGGGTCGCTAGTTGTAAATAAATGTTTTTAATTCTTAAAAAGTGCTTCGTTTCGTTTCGTTTTAGGTGTTTCGTTGAGAGTTGAGGGTTCGTCCGCAGCCTCCTAAGCCCTCTGGCCCAGTGCGCGGTGCTCGAGACGGCGTGATTATGTCGGGTCACGCGCCGGCCGCGTGACGGGATTACTGGTACCTACCATTGAAGATTATAGCATTTTTTATTCCAATTTGGTATAACAACGTAGGAGCTTAGAGGAAAGGAGCAGAGAATTGAGATGGTAGGAAAATCTGAACAGTTGCGAATTATAATGTAAATAAAACGGATTTTTAAGACTTTGGCTCTTTTTTGTTTCAAAGAGAGAAGCGTGCTCTACGTGACTTTGTTTGCGTGGAGTGGTTTCTTGGAAAACCATTATAGAATTTTTAAAAATTGGTTCATATTTTAGCGCGCACCCCTCAAAGAGTGCCAAATTCCAGACCTCCAGAGCATTTTTCAAAATTGTATAATGAGTTATGTAGAATGAAACTCGAAATATAGATAGATAGATAGATAATACTATATTGCACACCACATAATAATTACACATAACATAACAATAAAAAACATCTGAGTGATATACAATGGGCGGTCTTATCGCTAAAAGCGATCTCTTCCAGACATGTATTAGGTAGGATAGGTAGGATATATTAGGTCATGTCGTGATTTTTATCACAAGACTTTGAGCCGCGCTCTATGCTCTCCTTTCACCACACTGTTTTGAAAAAACTAGTGACAAGACAAGAAGTTGAAATAAACCACGTGATGATTACAAACATGATGTCCATGTAACATCGGTACACAAACAGTTATCAAAAACTTGCCACTCACGAGCTAGTAACTCAACGTGACTCCAACTTAAACAATCTCCACCACTCAAACTCAGTCGGTACACAACCAATGTTTAATATTCATCGATCGCTTACACAGGCGGAACAGTTAATCAGTGGAGCCGAGCGAGCGATGAGACGCAAAACAAACGAGCTGATCACTTGCCCGGAGCTACTCGGTATTGTCTTGGAGGTCAGGTAACTTCAGCTGCAAAAACGGTAGCATCATTCCGATGAAACGGGCTAGGTTAAAAAGCTAGAAAGAAATTTACAATTTATGCTAGTATTTACCAAATCTACTAAAATAAGCACTCGTGTAACACTTTTTCAGCAAATACTTCTTGTATTTATAAAATTTACAAACTACACGTGACAAAGAGGTATGTAAGAATCATAGCAAGATAAAAAAGTGGTCTCTGCCTACCCCTATGGCGAACAGGCCTGATATTTAGATTTCTGTCATTTTGCGAAGCAACATAGCATTTTCTTTATAATTGTTTTGTAGTGTGACTTACGTGATTTGACCGAAAATGTTTCAAATGTTTTGGAAGGAACCGCCACCATTTTCTTTAACACTGGCAAGATGGTCTGTAGAGAGAAGTCATAAAAAAGAAAACAGAAACAAAATGGACGACAAATGAATTGCTGCATATTGTTTTTTATGGAAAATAGTAAAAATCTAAGAATCGTATCCAAAACAAAGATGTTTCAAGTATGTATAATGAACGAAAATCTCATTAAATCAAATGGTTTACTGTTTAAATCTACTATTTGTCGATTGTTGTACATCATTCGATTTAAACGAACTGGCTTATCCCTAACTGTGAGTAAAGATGTTTTACGGTCAATTGCTTCATCAATCAACGTCTACCATACACGCTCAATGACAAGCTGGAGAACTTTCTGAGAAGCAGATTGTTTTCGTATTATACGTACTTGTCAACTATCTATCCTGATAAATCTTACCCTGTTATACCCTATCGCATAAAAACAAAGAGTACATTTTTCTATAATAGAGTCACGGACAAAATTTGATGATAGAATTGAGATGTGAGCAATACCACGGTCGCTTTCACGTTTTTTGTGTTACTAACATTCATTCATGTAAAATGGGGGATAAAAATTTTACATATCTTTAAAACAAAGTCATTTTTTGTAAGTTGATGAACAAAACGTTGCAAATTCATGTGTAAAATTTTGTGAAATGTTTCCTCTTATTTAACATTCGTTATTCGAGAGTCATGCTCAAATTCATGATTCCTCAGTATTCAATTTAATTTCCAGTGGAAAGTAACGCTTACAAATATAACGAGATTTTGAATTTTACATTTGTTCACATACTTGTGTCGTTCAGAACTAAATAATCAACTTTCCTCTCAACCTGACGAGTGCACAATGTTGTAACAACAATGCTCGACAACCGAAATATGAATAAAAGCGGAGTGAAATCAGGACATTGGAGGAAGTCGGGCTGTTCTTAAAATCCGGCACAAATGCAACCAGGCACCGACTGCGAATACAAGGCACAAGCGACAACGGCTACAGTTTAATTTAAATTAAAAACGGAGGACGAAATTCTCTGTGGTGATGCGGAGTTTTTGTGAGAAGAGACTTGTTACAGAAATTTGAATTTGTATAAGATACACCTGTTTACAGTACCTAAAGATCCCGTGTCATAGATACGAGTCTGCTACGGCTACTTTGCTTTTATATTATGGTTTGAGCGGTCGCCTGCGACTAGATTTTCCCTTATTTTCTACTTAAATAATAGTATACAATATGAACCCGGCCTTCTTCATGCCTCTCTCATACTTCCTGGAAATGTATGTAATGCTAATAAAGAAGCAGGAAGAAGGTTTGTGTCGGAGACAACTCGTTGCACCCGGCCATACCTACGTCACAACTCAAGGAAGGACAAGAAGGCGGGGGCCGGGGCGAGAGGAAGCCTACTCGGCACCTACAGGCGCCGAACGACATTGACCACATTCACAAAACCATATATACACGCGTCCTTCGTTCTAATATAGAATCAGCAAAATACAGTCCACTCTTTATTTTCACCACCTGAGTTAGACACCAACATATGGTCCTCTCACCAATAGGACAAAAGGACGTCTTGAGATAATACTCGGACTTAGCTGTGGAACAAGAAAATTAGCAAGTCATACGCGCCATTACGTATCGACTTTGAAGAGGTCGCACAAGGACACCTAAAGAGCGAACAAACCGTCTCTTCACCAAAGGATAAAGGATAAAGACTAGTGAGTTCGTTCCTATTTATTCCTTCATATTCCCTTGTTTACCTCTTCCCGTAAAATACCTACCTAATCTTGCCTTTTTCAAAATTAATTTTATCGTCATCAACTTGAGTCAGTGCTTTAAATTTTCGTAATCAATATAGGTACTTATCCTATATTTCATTCAAATAGTACCTATTACATTGCCTACAAAGCTTTGTGATAATTTTATTGCCGTCATAAAATTCGAGCGATAAATGCCTACTTTTGCATGAATCACCTGATCTTTTCAATCGCGTACGCACAGCTGTTGAACTTACCTACTTCTAGCGTAGAATCCATTTTGTGCTTTCTTATCTTTATTGCCGTGCATTGTGTTTCGAGTCATTGCACTTTGGTATACCTACGCAAATATTTATAAAAACAGCTGTGGTCTTTATTGCGCTTACAAATTCATTCGGTGATCATGTCAGAACTTAAAACATTAATAAAAAAACGCTCGGCAATCAAATCTAAGTTTACAATCTTTAGCAATCATTTAAAAATAATTAAAACTTCTAAATCATTAACCGAGTTACAACTTATTGACTTGGAGTGTCGCTTACAAAAATTTGAGCCCTTATGCGAGGATTTCGACGCGTTACAGACGGAGATTGAGCTGCTTTCTGACGAGCCACAAACCAAAGACGGAGTTCCAGTGGAGCGCGAGCAGTTTGATAACGACTACTATTCCCTGCTGGCCACAGCAAAGAGCCTGCTTCCGTCTAAAGGAAAGACCCGGGACATGTCTGCGGCAAGCTTCAGTGAGGCAGAGTCAGGTGGGCAAGTGAGAAACTCAGTTAGGCTACCTAAAATTGACCTACCTCAGTTCAGTGGCGGCTATCAAAACTGGCTCGAATTTAAAGACACGTTTCTTTCTCTTATACATAATAGTGAATGCATAGATAACATAAATAAATTCCACTATCTTCGGGCTTCTCTTCAAGGAAGTGCCGCTTTGATTATTAAAAATATAGTTTTCAAAAGTGATAATTATGTAACGGCGTGGGAATTGCTCTGTGAGAGATTTGATAATAGTCGGTTACTAGTAAATAACCACTTACAGGCGTTATTTACCGTGGATCCTATCCGCACAGAATCATGTAAGTCGATTAGGTATCTTATTGATGTAACTAACAAGAACATTCGGGCTCTCAAGTCATTAAAAGAACCCATTGAGCACTGGGACACGATTATCATTTATATGATGTCCACTAAACTGGATAGTGTTACGGGTCGTGAGTGGGAAGAACATAGGAACACATTGGATTTGTCCCCAACCCTAGCACAGTTTATAACATTTTTAAATAACAGAGCGGACTTATTAGAAACTTTAGAAGAAAATAAAAATATAAATAGACCGAAAATAGAATCTTCTAAAACTAAAAGTTTAGTAATAAATAAAAGCACAGATGATGATAATTCACAAAAAACTTTCAAACGTAAACCATGTCCATTGTGTAATCATGAGTCACACCAGCTGTTTAATTGTGAATCGTTTCGAAGCCTACCGCTTGAATCCCGCACTTTGAAAGCAAAAGAGTACAAAGTGTGCTTGAACTGCTTGCGTTTTGGTCATACAGCAAAGAAATGTTTCTTGTCACATTGCAAATATTGCAAAGAAAAACATAACACTCTTTTGCATGTTGATAAATCTTCGACTTCCACTTCTAGTGATCCTTCTTCTTCGTCGTCCGAAGCTAAAGTTCTGACAACTGATGAATTACAGGTTACTACTCCGACGCGTGTTTTCCTTTCCACAGCGTTGGTGAGAGTGGTAGACAGCAAGGGCAACAAGCACACTGCCAGAGCGATCCTGGACAACGGTAGTAGCATAAACATCGCGTCTGACGCTTTATGCAAAAAGCTGGGTTTGCCGAGGCGGAACGTGAGCTCCACGGTATCAGGTTTTCACAATCATGTTTCCCATAGTACACAGTCTTGTAATCTCACGATCGAGTCTTTAACTAGTGACTATAAATCGAACATTGATTGCCACATATTCACGAACGTCACATCAGCAGTACCAATTACATATATAGACACAAAACACATACGAATCCCACCAGGCTTATGTTTATCTGACCCGTCTTATAATATTCCTGCAAAGGTGGATCTTCTTATCGGGGCAGATATCTTCTGGGACGTACTAGGTAGTCAAAAAATTAGCCTAGGCAAATACTTACCTGAGTTACGTAGTTCGGAATTAGGGTGGATAGTCACTGGTCACATCCTAAATTCTAAAAGTACATTCAGTCAATGCTTTTTTACCCAAGGTCAACTTGATCATGACCTCACTCGCTTCTGGGAAATAGATAGTGTTTCTCCTAAGCACTCTCTCTCTGCCGAGGAACGTGCGTGTGAAGAAAGCTTCTCTCTCAACACAACTCGTAATGACGATGGTCGATTTGTGGTCACGATTCCTCTACGGCAGGACCCTTCTGTACTAGGCGATTCTTTTGAAATGGCTAAGCGTCGTTTCTCATCGCTTGAGCGAAAATTTGAACGAGAGCCAGCATTTAGAGATAAATATATAGATTTCATGAGAGAATACGAGCGATTAGGGCACATGACTGAAAACACATCCTTAAAACCATACAGTGATAATGTCAATTACTATCTACCTCATCATGGCGTACTTCGGGAGTCCAGTACAACTACAAAGTTGCGTACAGTCTTTGACGCTTCAGCCGTCACCACTTCTAAAATATCACTTAATGATATTCAGATGGTCGGTCCTACTGTCCAAGATGATCTCTTATCGATCCTCCTCAGATTCCGTCAGCATAAGTTTGTCATATCAGCAGATATTGAAAAAATGTACAGATCTATAAATGTAGTTCCTTCACAACGTTCATTGCAGCAAATTGTTTTTAGGTATGATCCCTCCCATCGTTTAAAAACCTACACTTTGAATACAGTATGTCAGGGTACTGCTTCCGCGCCATTTCTTGCGACAAAAAGTTTGGTCAGCCTGGCATCCACAGTAAGCGATAGTGGCGTTAAATATAGTATAGCACACGATTTTTATTGTGATGATCTTTTAAGTGGAGCATCCACTGTTAGCGATGCTATAAAGCTTTGCAAGGGGATTATTACTACATTAGATACAGCTAAATTTAACATTCGTAAATGGCAATCTAACAGCCCATTAATTCTCAATGAACTGTTTACAGGAGTAAACGTAGATTCAAACACAATATTAGATCTGTCAGATAACACAAACACCTCATCAAAAACATTAGGCTTGTATTGGCTTTGTCAATCAGATTCCTTATCTTTCTCAATCAACATTGAGCATAAAAAGAAGGTAACAAAGCGCCACATTCTTTCTGTTATCAGTCAGATATTTGATCCGCTTGGACTTGTGGGTCCGTGCGTTGTCGAAGCAAAACTAATTATGCAGAGACTGTGGGTAAACAAAAGCTCTTGGGATGAAGACGTTTCTTCAGAGGTTTTAGATCTCTGGTCTTCATTTGCTAACTCTTTGCCTTGTCTTAACGAGTTACAGATTCCTAGGTGGGTTCTTAGCGACTTTTGTGTCAAATACGAAATCCATGTATTCACAGATGCTTCGGAAAGTGCGTATGGTGCATGCATCTACATCCGGTCTGTATGTAGCTCAGGGGTCGTCAGAGTTCAGCTCTTAATTTCGAAAAATAAAATAGCACCCATCAAACCTACAACTATCCCTCGTCTTGAGTTATGCGGGGCCTTATTAGGTGCAAGACTGTGTACTAAGGTGCAAAGTTCACTTACATTAAAAATAAACATGTGTCGATTTTGGTGCGATTCCACGATAGTTTTAGGGTGGTTGTCCGCACCTTCTAACCAACTTAATCCGTTTGTACGCAATCGTGTAAATGAAATTCAGGAAAGCACCAACGGTCACACGTGGAGCTACGTGCCGTCCAAGGAGAACCCGGCAGATATTGTTTCTCGCGGGCTGAAGGCTGATCTTATCAGCGAGGCCTCGTTATGGTGGTCTGGTCCGTCCTTTCTGCTCGAATCAGAGCAGTGTTGGCCTAAAATGCCTAATGAATCCCAGAAACTTGACCTACCGGATCTGAATTCATGTCTTATTATGAATAACGATTCTTGCAAGAACGATGACACAAACTTATTTAAAAATCTTAATTTAAAATATTCAAAATTTACACATTTACAACGAGTTATAGCTTATATACAAAGATTTATTTACAATTGTAAAAATACGAATAACAAACATTCTAGTCATCTTTCTTTGGAAGAATTACAAAAATCTTATAATTTTATCATACATACTGCCCAGTTAGATATGTTTCCTGATGAATGTCTTATTTTGAAATCAGGTAACTCTTTGCCAAAGAAAAACCGATTAATATCATTGACCCCTTTCATTGATTCCAATGATATCTTGAGAGTTGGTGGCAGGCTTGATAATTCTCCATATAGCTACGACATAAAGCATCCAATATTATTATGTAGCAAACATCACATAACAAAAATAATCTTTCACATGCATCACTTAAAACTATTACATGCTGGACCACAGTTGTTATTGTCCAACATTCGTCAGACTTACTGGCCTTTGGGAGGAAGAAACCTGTCTAAATCTATAACTAAAGGTTGTATAAAATGTTTCAGATTCAAAGCCAGTAATGTTCAGCCTATTATGGGACAGCTACCCGAATCCAGAACTACACTGGAATTCCCTTTTTTGCACTGTTCAGTGGATTATGCAGGGCCAGTTATGATAGCCAATCGTAAAGGTCGAGGTTGCCAGCTAGTAAAATCTTACTTGTGCATTTTTGTCTGCTTAGCTACAAAGGCTGTGCACTTGGAGCTTGTGACAGACCTGACCAAAGAGGGATACATGGCCGCTCTAAACCGGTTTGTGGCACGTCGGGGGAAGCCTCTTAGTATAACTTCCGATAACGGAACCAATTTTGTAGGTACATGCAATGAATTATATCGCTTTTTACAAGATTCTAGTATACAAAGTCAAATAGGTACCGATGTCGCTCAAGAAGGTATAACCTTCCGGTTCATCCCGAGCTACGCCCCTCATTTCAATGGCATGGCTGAGTCCGCTGTTCGTTCCACAAAGCATCATCTTCGAAGGCTTCTCCAACTTACTAATTTTACTTATGAAGAAATGCACACTTGCCTGACTCAAATTGAAGCCGTTCTAAATTCACGTCCTATCACCGCTTTAAATTCCGACCCTTCCGATTTTACCCCCTTGACACCCGCTCACTTCCTAATAGGACGATCACTTGTGTCTGTTCCGCATCCTCAGGTGACAGAGAGAATTACCAGCCTTGAGAGATACAAACGAATAGAGTTTGTCAAACAACATTTTTGGACAAGATTCTCCAACGAGTATGTCACCACTCTGCAGCAGAAGACGAAGTGGCCCACTGCATCAAGTGAACTCAAATTGGGTTCCTTAGTCCTCATCAGGGATAAAGCATTACCTCCGCTTCGTTGGTCACTGGGACGCTGTGTAGCCGTTTACCCAGGAACTCGGGATCAAGTTGCCCGTGTCGCCGACTTGAGGATCAAAGGAGGAGCCATCATTCGAAGGGCTTTTAACAACATTTGTCCCCTTCCAGAGTCAACCCTTTGAACCAGCACCTACTTCAACCCGGGGAGTATGTCGGAGACAACTCGTTGCACCCGGCCATACCTACGTCACAACTCAAGGAAGGACAAGAAGGCGGGGGCCGGGGCGAGAGGAAGCCTACTCGGCACCTACCGGCGCCGAACGACATTGACCACATTCACAAAACCATATATACACGCGTCCTTCGTTCTAATATAGAATCAGCAAAATACAGTCCACTCTTTATTTTCACCACCTGAGTTAGACACCAACATTTGTATGATGAGGAATCCATGATACTCATGAAGCTTAAACAGAAAATCAACGCTGCCTTTTCACCAAAACGAAGAATATCTATATTTAAAGCCGTTGATACTGCATAAACCTCCGAAGTGATACGAATTATTAGAGGTTATTTCTGCAATGTTGGATAGATGGATGGATGTTTGTTACTCTTTCACGCCGGAACGGCTGAACGGATGTGAATGAAACTTGGCAGAGAGATAGATTATAGTCTGGAACAGCACATAGACTTTTTATCCCGTGGGAATACCGGGATTTAAATCTGCGCGGGTGAAACTTCGATGCGCAACTAGTAATATAAATTGTAACAATAAAATCTTGTAAGCTTCCCGCTGCCTCTTCGACCAGCTCTTCACTCCATCAGGCTTGATTACTTCTGTCCGGGATCCATCAGATGCACTCCGTGTAATGTAAACAAGTTTTCCATTGTGCCAAAGGAATAACTTCATTGTGCAACAAATAACAAAGTCCGTATTCCACTGAAACGGTTTGCTTTTCATTTTGCTATCGCGGCCGGAACGAGATATTTTAATCCAAACTGCCCTTTGAGTTGTACTAGGTTTAATAATAAATATTTTGAGACTGTTTTCAGGAAAAGGTTCAACTGTTTACTGTTCCGGGTTCATGGAACTGATTTCTTTTTTGCTGCCATTTTTTTTGGCGATAATTGTTTTAGTTTTTTGCAAAACCTTCGAGCATAATTTTTTTTCTATTCCAGATATCACAAAAATTACATTCAGACTGTTCAGACTTTGTACAAGTAATGATGTTAAAACATCACCAAAATTACACAACAATTCAAATAAAAAAGCTGTGTTGCTGCCCAAGATGACAGAAAATGAATCAGATCACTGATTATGACATGTGTTCGGAAATATCATTGGCAAAATGCAAACCAGTGCGCTTTCTTTGTTTTTTGTATGTTTTATGTTGTATTTAAGCTGCTGCAAATAAATATGTTTTCTTCTTCTTCTTCTTCTATTTATCAAAATCGAAAAGTGCGACTAATCTGTCAAACGACTAGTATTGCGGCTAACGAAATGAACTGAATCAGTGTTTATAATGTCTCAGAATTAACTTTTGATTCGAGGTCTACTCCAATTTCAAAGATAATAACTCTCGAGCGTAAATAAAGCACCTAATTCTTGTAACCTTTGATGTGTGAATGGCTAAATGGCAATTTTAATGTGATTTTCACATGTCTGTAATAGGACGCGCGAAAGCTCTGCGCGCTTGGAAGACTCCGAATTAACACGATTTGTGATGAACCCGTTTAAATACCTATGCGTGTTTTGAATGTAAATACTTTGAACGCAAGAATTTCTTTGCTAAAGTGTCTAAACACGAAAGGTGTTTTGATATTTGACGTTTTGAGGGTGGCTTTTCCAGAGATACAAATAAGTTTCGACATTATATTATTTCGCCGAGACTATAAGCGATTTAACGTAAGGATTAGAATTACAGTTACCACCATAATGCGGCCGTCATCACATAGGTGAGTTTCACCAGTTTTGAAATAGGTAATCAGTAAAAAAAAATTGCTGTAATTTTTTAAGAGAATTTCAAATTTATCATCAAACGACACACAGAAGTCGGGTTAAAACTAACTAAATAATGTAAAAACTAAACATTTTAAGAGTAGTAGAGCTCTTTGTGAAGGGCTCGTCCGGGGAAGTACTACCACCACGCCTTTTTCTGCCGCCAAGCAGCAACACTGTGTTTCGGTTTGAAGAGTGTGGTCGCCGGTGTAATTACAGGCACATGAGGCTTAACATCTGTATGCCTCAAGTTGATGGACGCATGGCAGTGCATCGTAGGGCACGTTCATATTGTGCGTAACCTACGGGGCAATGTTTTGTTTATAGGTGATGGTTACCACTTAACATCAGGTGGGCCATCTGCTTGTTCCATCAGCTAGTTGTATAAAAAAAAAAAAAACATATTTATGATGCATGAACGAATAAACCAAACTAAGAAGACAATCACAACCCGATTTATCGTTTAGTAAAACTTTCAACGAACTCAACGCGGAAGTTTTACTTACACAAACTTTTTTTTTATCTAAATTTAGCAAATAAATAACAAAGTTAGAAACCAGAAATGTTCATTTAGGTACGTTTTTCGCTAACTGTACGTAGATTTTCAAGCATCACACAAGTTTCCTTTTAATGAGTAGTGACCTAAATAGATTTAGAGGATGGAAATACGAAGCATAAACCAAATCTCGTACTTACTGTATTTTTAAAATGTATAATTATTGCATGTTATGTTAAGTGTAATATGAAAGAACATTATTTTAAAACCCTGACGCCTGTATTGATATAGCGCAATAAAGTTATTATAATTATGATTATAGGTATGGTTATAATGATTATGAGTATAGGGTGTAAAAGAGCCAATATCAAAAACTATAATGCGTTTGATAATACCAGGTTTTGATGATTAACTAGTGCCATTTATATTTCAAAAGCGCCAAAGAAAGTTCATTTACAAATCAAAAGCCGTGACCTTCCTTCAATACGTTATTTTGAACAAGAACCATTTTAGAATTAACAAAAACGTTTTTGAGGTTAGTATCAGTTTTCTTAAAGGGAAATTCAACAACTGGTTTATAAAAAGAATTCTTAATAACAGGTAATGAAAACCTAGATTTATTCTCCCATATATTTAGCAACAAACAGATATAGTTTCCGGGATTGTAACAAACATTTTAACTTGTATATTTACGACGGAAGCGGACAATATGTCACGCGACCCACTCATACTGTGGCCAGTCATAGAGTGCTGTGGAATATCAGGTGTACCTCAGGGCACGCCTGTGGACGCATTTTTTCTTTTTTTTTATACAACTACATAGTTGATAGAACAAGCAGATGGCCCACCTGATGTTAAGTGGTAACCATCACCTATAACAAAGCATTGCCTCGTAAGTCACACACGATAGAAACGTACCCTACGATGCTCTGCCCAGCGTCCATCAACTTGAGGCATACAGTTGTTAAGGCTCATGTGCCTGTAATTACACCGACGACCACACTCTTCAAACCGTAACACAGCGTTGCTCCTTGGCGGCAGAAAAAGGCGTGGTGGTAGTACTTCCTCGGACGAGCCCTTCACAAAGAGCTCTATTACTCTTAAACTTCCTACTTCCTGTGGCCTTGGCGTACTCAACCTTTTTTTATACCACATGCCGATGGAACATGCACTTGCATATTATGGACCAGCATATGGCGTGCCGCTATCTCGCTAGCATTTAACACTTTTGAAGATACAAAATCATTGAATGTTTATAAGTAAAATCGCAGTTGGCATTTTAAAGATTCGGCGGAAAAAAATTGTTATTCAAACAAGTTTTCATACACAAAAATGATGAAAATTTAAAGCCCTATTAGCCTATCAAGTGTGAAAACTTGCTTAGTTCAAAATTTTATTTTAGATAAATCTTTGTAGTGTCACTAACAGCAACTTAACCGATTGCGATGTTAAATAACTACATTCAGTAATTTTATATCTTCAAAAATGCTCAATTGAGCGAGCGAGATACCAGTGCGCTAGATGCTGCCCCTTAAGTGTTAACCATCACCTTTAACAAGCCTTTTCCCGCAAGTGACTTGCATGATATAGTTCCCAACGATGCGCTGCTAGCCTTCATTAACTGGCGGCGTACAATGTCAAGCCTTATGTACCTGTAATTTTGAATTTTCGCCAATAAGCAAACCACAAAATTTTAAGCCCATTTATAATTTAAAGGTTTTAAATTGCCAAATTCAAAACATTTAAATTCCTACGAACCTCTTCTTTTTTCAATTTTATATAAGTGCAATACTTACTCCTACCTCTACCCACATTTGATGACCTCTGTGGCGCAGCGGGCGAGAGCCTGCCTGCGACGCAAGAGGTTGCGGGTTCGATTCCCGCCTTGGGACAAATTTGTGTACGATCTGCAGAAATTTGTTCCGATGGTCTGGGTGTTTTCTATGTATAATAAAAAATATCTATCTATGTAAGTATATAATGTATGAAATATATCAGTTATCTAGTACCCATAACACAAGCTTTGAATAGCTTACTTTGGGGCTAGATAGTGCTGTGTGGATTGTCCAGCATTATTTATTATTATTATTATTATTTCTGATTCTAATCATCTGCTAAGACGTGGCGCAAATCCCTAATGGCCAAAAGTAGGAGAATATCGGACAGCGGAATATAAAAGAGAGGTCTCGATAAGCTGGTCAGGAGGCACACTTGGATAGATTCCAAAGTGTCTGGAACGGTGCTACTCGCCGTGACATAACAGTTCTGGTAATGTACTGCCGGTTAAGTTACACAAGAGAATTGAATTGAATAACAAGATCTGTATGACTATACTGATTTACATTTGTACATTGAACCACGTGCATTGGTTGAGACGCGTTCTTCTTTTCAAAACTTACGAAGCTTTGCGAAACTTGCAAAGCTTGGGTGTTGATTGCTCAATCATGGTTTATCCAGGGATTGTAATGAAACTATGAACAAAGATATATAACTTGGAGTAGTATTTAGGCAAATTTTGATCTTAGTGCATTCGCTTTCCTTTCTAGGGACAAAGTTTTGGAAATCCCTTTTTAGTTCTTTGTCAAAATAATTATATATTTTCTTACAACTATTAACTTACAAGAATTAAACTTATCAAATAAAAAGCCTAGCCTACATATCATAGTCCTCTTCATCTCGCTTGCGCTTCAGTGTGGTGTGGTCGTCCACATCCATTTTTACTGGAGGAGAGGGTCCAGCGGTCACTCTGACCGCTGGCTTAGCCACAATCTTACTAGTAGAACTGAATTTAAGCACAGGTTTTGGAACAGGGGGCTTATTCCCAGCAACAGTGATGATAGCTCCAGGCGGTCTCTTCATCACTATGTTTTGAGGTTTAGGTGTGGTTATTGTTTTGATGGCAGGAGCTGCCGGGACGGTGGTCTTGGCAACAACCTTCTTAGTGGCGTTTTTGAGGCGGTAGTTACATGCTGACAGGCAATATCGGTCAGGGGGCAACCTCAAGCCACAATGGGGCTTTATCAGCGGCAGGGGAGTCACATTCTTCGACCGAGCGAGTTCCAATAACACTTCTCGAGGCGGGGGGCTGGTGAACGTCTTGTCCAACTGTACTGCGACGCAAGAGGTTGCGGGTTCGATTCCCGCCTTGGAACAAATTTGTGTACGATCCGCAGAAATTTGTTCCGATGGTCTGGGTGTTCTCTATGTATAATAAAAAATATCTATCTATGTAAGTATATAATGTATTAAATATATCAGTTATCTAGTACCCATAACACAAGCTTTGAATAGCTTACTTTGGGGCTAGATAGTGCTGTGTGGATTGTCCAGCATTATTTATTTATTTATTTTTGTCGTTTCACTAGTTCTTTCAAAACAGTGTGGTGAAAGGATTTTAAGTGTGCCTCAAAGAGGCTGTATTGGTTGTCATTCAGTCATATATTTACTAGTTGCGCCCCGCGGTTTCTTCGCGCAAATTTAATTTCTGGTATTCCCACGGGATAAAAAATATCTTATGTGCTATTCTAGATTATAATATATCTCTGCCAAGTTTCATCCAGATCAGTTCAGCCGTTCCGGCGTGAAAAAGTAACAAACATCCATCAATAACATCAATCCATCCATCCATACTTACAAACTTTCGCGCTTATAACAGTAGTAGGATAATAATAATTTATTTACAGATTTGTTATACATAGAAAAAATATTTTTTCGAAATAGAAAAACATTCGTAGCAATAATGTACTTACAATGGGCTTATGTTCTTTTATTGTAACCACACCACTCAAAGTTGATTCAAACTTCAGAGATGCCTCAAGATTATTCATTATTTACCAAAACAAAATTATTTTTGTATGAATGCCAGATTGAATCCTACTCCAATGTGATAAAGCCCATTTTACGTTGAGGAAGCATGTATCAAATAAAGTCTGAGCGCGTAGTAGGCACACCATATTAAAAATATCCTTCCTGTAAAAGCAGGAAAATCTATTTTCACGTCGCACATGGCTATTACCTTTGTGCTCGTATTCAATTAAACGAGTGGCAAATTATCACATAAAAGGAGGACTAAAAGTGAAAATTGGGAGCGTTTTTGATGAAATTTCGGAGAATTTAAAGGGGACCAATTTTTGTCTTTTAAAACATATTTAATTTTATGAATTCATCTCTAGCACAGACGATGTTTGATTTCATAGCTGAACTTTTTCCTGAAAAGTTAAAAGTATTTCTTTTCCTGATGGAAAAAGCAGATTGTCCACCTGATGTTAAGTGATAACCATATACCACGGTGATGGATGGTTATCACTTAACATCGGGTGGTAAATCTGCTCTTTCCATTAGGAAAGAAAAACTACTTTTAACTTTTCAGGAAAATTTTCAGCTATGAAATCAAACATTGTCAGCAAAGCATTGCCGCGTAATTCATGCATGATTAAATATACCCTACGATACATTGCTCTGAATTCACCAACTCGAGGCAGATGCAAGCCCCATGTTCCTGTAACTTCACTGTTCACCTTCCTTCAAACCGAAAGACAGCAATGTTGCTTGGTGGCAGAAATAAGCATGACGGTAGTACTTATAAATAAATAATGCTGGACAATCCACACAACACCATCTAGCCCCAAAGTAAACTACTCAAAGCTTGTGTTATGGGTACTAGATGACTGATATATTTAATACATTATAATACATAGATAGATATTTTTTATTATACATAAACACCCAGACCAACGGAACAAATTTCTGCAGATCGTACACAAATTTGTTCCGAGCCGGGAATCGAACCCGCAACCTCTTGCGTCGCCGGCGGACTCTCGCCCGCTGCACCACTGCGGTCGTCAAGTCATCACTTCCCCTTCACATAGAGCTACCACTACTCTCTTTCACTTTTCCAATATTACAGTTTTCTCTTGACCTTCTATTCAAACAGAAATTATGTGTCTTGATGTTCTACTATTTACTGACAATATATATATAGCGGGTTCGATTCCCGCCTCGGAACAAATTTGTGTACGATCTGCAGAAATTTGTTCCGATGGTCTGGGTGTTTTCTATGTATAATAAAAAAAAATCTATCTATGTAAGTATATAATGCATTAAATATATCAGTTATCTAGTACCCATAACACAAGCTTTGAATAGTTTACTTTGGGGCTAGATAGTGCTGTGTGGATTGTCCAGCATTATTTATTTATTTATATCGATATCCTATCACAAAGACTCCCAATTCACGTGGTCCCAACATTTCTATCGTACCTTCCCAATAAATGATTTTTACAAGACTCTGCTGAACTGTTCAACCGACAGAGGGCAGCCCGGTCGTAAATTACCTGCGCCTTTGTCATGATTGTCTCGTGGGGTGCGTGTAGGGAATAATGGGGCGTATTGGTACATACATGATACATGTACTATAATTGGGGTCACCAAGAGGAAAATGTTACTTTTTTAAGAGAATCGAAGGAACTTGTATTTTATTGCAAACATATAATATAGTTTTCTTGTACTGTTTAATAATAATATGAATAAACAAGACTTTTTATGTATTGTAGATTACGTTAGGGGTTACATTTATACACATACCCACCCCTATTAGAAGGCACGACGCCTTGATCGGTTTCAAACTTGCAATTTTAGGATCGGAAGGCGGGGTGCGAACATTATGAATGCTTTGAGGCGAAAGCCTTTTTATCTATCTTAAGTAGATATATCTGTATTTATCAATTAGCCATAATTTAGTGACTCAACCCTAATCACGGAAACTACACTCATTTACTCTTTCTATCGCCAGGATATCTCCTCTTTGAACTATAATGACCACTAGGTACGTATAATTTTCAGTAAACCAATATTCCCAATTTTGTTGTCTATTCAGCATCTCGTTCTTTTGTTAGAATAATGAGAGAGATGCATAATGAATGACCATGTTTGGTTAACAAGCGTACGGGTGAAAACTTTAGTGCCAAATTTCACTCAGGTTTCTTGGTTCATTAAATCAGCATGCGCAGAATTAGATGAATGTAAACCTGTGTGAGATTGGTGAGTAGTAGTCTGAAATGTGTAGCTGTGTGATTAATGTATTGCCAACATGTACCCACATACGTATTAGCTAATGTCTAAATTAACTAATAGGCGTAAAAATAAAATATTAAATATTCGTGGACATTACACACAGCACTATCTCGCCCAAACTAAACCAAAGCTTGTGATATGGGAACCAGATAGCTGACATACTACTTATATACTTTTTTGTAAATACATACTTAATAATATTATATAACACCCGACAGAGAACAAACATCTATGTTCATCGCACAAATGTTTGTTCTCGGTGGGGATCGAACTCACGACCCAGGGCGCAGAAGGCAGTGGTACTACCAACTGAGTTGTTGAAAGCTGTCAAAATTTGTGGCTGAATTTTGTAGAAATTAGTCCGGTATTTCATACTACTATGGGCACGGTCGCTGCACACACACACACACTCACACACATACGCACACACATAAATGCATACATTATTTACATTCCTATTCAGTATTTACATTTCTATAGCTCCAGATTTCACCTGGATATCTAAATTATATAAGTTGTCAGCGGAGTGAGGCCCTGGTGTCCTGTAGCACAGATTTCATTACCCTATTTCAGGCACCAGGCTCTCGCAAAAGCACCGGTGGTCTAGTGGAAGTGACCCCCGCCTTCCGATCGTAAGGTCGCAGGTTCGAATCCGGTCGTGCACCAATGGATTTTTCTATCGAAAAATTTATGTGCACAATGCCAGTGCTCTTAAACGGTGAAGGAAAACAGCGTGAGGAAACCAGTTAGTATTCTAACAACGGCGATGGGCTTGCAACCTGTCACGTATGGAATACTAACTACTGCAAAATGTGGGTATGTGCCAAATGTAATGTTTGGACGTACCTCTGACTACCCCCCCTTAGACATCCTCAAAGAATCTTGAGTTAGTACTTGGTACTGAGAGATCTGAGGGGATATCTACCGTGACTGGGGATCAAAGTCGTGAAGCTGTTTCAGTTTCAGTTTCATTTACGTTACAAGTCACAACAGAAGAAAAACAGTACAATGAAAGTTACGAATTGTATGTATTACGTGCAGCGGACTGTACAAACCTCAGCCTTATTGAAGTGACGTTATAGAACGATAGGTGAAATAGAATGCCTTCGCGTGTCACACGGCATGCATCAGTCAATCAAATTTATCACATTACGTTATGAAATATTAATTCTACCAGTGTCTATTTCTATACTGATACCTATTTCGAAACCTAGTTTGTGTGTGATGGATCGATGTGAAAATTTTATTGCACCAATAGCGAAAAACATCAGGTGTTTAGAATCTAGCGTCCAGACGTTTCAAAGTGGTACTTGTGATGATTTAGTAGCGACATGCCTACTATAGAGCTTAGCCGACTTTTACAAATTTTCATACAATTGGTTGCATATCGCCAACATAATGAAACCTCTGTATAATTAATCGCACCACGCCTACTTTTTGAATTTTTTACTGTTTTGTAGCAGCTTGCCATTTTTTTTAAATCGTTTTGGAAATATCATGATGCCTACTTTAGTACAGTGCTGTTAAAAAGGTTAGCTGAATAATAGGTACATTTAACTTCGAGTTGGTCTGCTAGTTTTTTAAATGAATAAGTAGATAGAAAACGTTACCGTAGAAGCTACACGTGTGGCAGAAAAAGCGCGGATGCCCACCAGATTTCTGTAAATCAGTAACTGAGAGCAGTTCCTTTGCATTTATAAACATTATTAACACTTCATTAGGTTTTTATGCATAACTAACAAGTCGTTGTTTGTAGTCTTTACAATCAATATTAGGAATCAGTCATTCTAAATTTCATGGCAGTTTAACACACACATCCGGAACAAAACAATGACATTATTTGTGGTTTATTTTTCATTATAGCCTACTTTCATCCCCAAACAAAATATCAGGTAAAAAATATCAAGCTCACACAAGCCCAGGAGACAAAGAGCCTTGCAAATTGATGTTGGCATATACTATTTCAGGTGAGTGTTATAAAAAAAATATGAATATCCGTCAAATAGAATACAACTCAAGTCAAGAATAATTTGTAATACAAAACTCAACAAAGCCTAAAAGCAGGTCTGAGCAGTAAGCAAGACGTCTGTAACTGTATCGTAGACCTAGATCAAGTAACCGAGATACCGAGGAATCCTACGTCACTGTCACAACTACGTCCGTAGACGAGAGATCAAATCAACATCAGATGAAGTCTGCTCAAATGTTATTCTTTAAATAAAAATAAATAAAATAAATAATGCTGGACAATCCACACAGCACCATCTAGCCCCAAAGTAAGCTACTCAAAGCTTGTGCTATGGGTACTAGATGACTGATATAGTTAATACATTATAATTATACTTACATAGATACATATTTTTTATTATACATAAACACCCAGACCAACGGAACAAATTTCTGCAGATCGTACACAAATATGTTCCGAGGCGGGAATCGAACCCGCAACCTCTTGCGTCGCAGGCGGAATCTCGCCCGCTGCGCCACTGAGGTCATCAGTTCAGTGGCGCAGCAGTGGCAGTCAGTTCTTTGAAATAGCAATGATGACTTTGAATTGGATTTGAAACTAGTAGATACAAATGTTTTGTTTCTCTAGTCTTGAAAATTACTTCATTAGACCCGCCCCGGCTTCGCACGGATGCACAGTGTTTCTCTAATATACTATGCATGTAATATATTATACAATGTTTTTACATAGAATACTTGCTGGGTGGTAGTTGCAAGGTTTGTAGACCTGCGAAATGTAGCTTGCAAGTACAGGGTGAGAAGACCCGAATACCGGGATCAATGGTGCGTTTTTGTAGAGCCCTACCAGAGTACAGCAGTAAGCAAACATTGATGATGGTGTTGATGAGGATGTTGATAAATAGCAGCAGCTCCTCGCCACCACTGAAATTATAACAAAACTATAATTTTGTGCCACGATCGACAAAAGACTTCCTGAATCTCCTAGCTAGTATAGCTATAAGAATGATGCTATGTACCAGGACTAATAAAAATAAGACGTAAATTTTATGGCACAGTATTTTACATGAGTCTTTTTGTGCTCAGACCTATTATGTCGGGACTAGGCCTTAGGAGAGTAGTAAAGAGTTTAGTGGGAATAAACGGGCTGATATTTTTTCGGTCTATTTTATTCCACAAAAGCAAAGGGGCCGAAACATACCTAAATATTTTATCCATGACACTAAACAGAAGGCTGAACTAGGTTTAGTTGATTTTTCGTCAAATCTAAGCTGAAATATACAGGGATTATTGTGTTTTGGTTTTGATTTAAAGATTAAGATTTAAAAAGAATTTTAACATGTAAATTGCAAAACATTATTGTGACTTCAGATTAGAAGGTTTTTTCATAAAAAATTATAAATTGTTTTGTTACAAAAATAGCCGTGAATCAGTTTGTGTTTTTATATAAATCAGTGATATATGTTTTTTATTTAATAACTGTTACATTCCAATAGGCTTGTATCGCCACTGGCGGTCCATACACAAATTGTTAATTTTTAAATAAGTACATAGGTAATCAAGTGTTAATTATAGTCTAGCAATAAGATATAATAGTACCTAAATATGTTTAATAGTGTATAGGAAATAAAGCTTTTTTATTATGTATTTATTATTATTACATTCCAATAAAAATAGTTCTGTGAAACCAGTAAAAACATTAGAATGTTACATAGCCAAAAAACATGTCAAGTCGTCATGTTTTGTTGTTGTTGTTGTATGTGATACGGAACCTATGGTGCTCAATCCCAACTCACTCTTAGCCGGATTTTTGTTGTTTCAAACTTTGTTTCATTAGGCTGCCGACTTAATTAGTTGACTTTGTTTTATTTGAGTTATAAAGTAAACTTAGCTCGTAAATTAAATAATAAAATGCAAGGAAAATAAACACTGCCAAAAATATATTTAACACTGGAGATTTATGAAAAGAATGTACGTAATTTAAAAAAAAAACTGAAACAGCTTCACGACTTTGATCCCCAGGCACGGTAGATATCCTTTCAGATCTCCCAGTACCAAGTAGGTACTAATTCAAGATTCTTTGAGGATGTCTAAGGGGGGTAGTCAGAGGTACGTCCAAACATTACATTTGGCACATACCCACATTTTGCAGTAGTTAGTATTCCATACGTGACAGGTTGCAAGCCCATCGCCGCTGTTAGAATACTAACTGGTTTGCTCACGATGTTTTCCTTCACCGTTTAAGAGCAAAGGCATTGCGCACATAAATTTTTCGATAGAAAAATCCATTGGTGCACGACCGGATTCGAACCTGCGACCTTACGATCGGAAGGCGGGGTCACTCCCACTAGACCACCGGTGCTCTACGTAATTTATTCATAAAAAACCTGTCAAGTGCGAGTTGGACACGCGCTCGAAAGGTTCCGTACCATTTTCTATTAAACGGCAAAAAAACACGTTTGTTGTAAGGGCTTACATATTAATTTTATTTTTTAAGCGGCAACCGAAATACGTTATCTGTGAAAATTTGAACTACATTCATGAGATACAGCCTGGTGATATACCAACAGACAAACATACATACATAGAGACGGATAATATGGACAGCGAGCCTCAGTAATAGGGTCCCGTTTTACCCTTTGGGTAACTCTATTTATAGATAGAACGTAATAAGGATTGTATGTTATGTTGATTGTCATCGATCGTAACGTAAAATTATTTACGGGCTAGTTTTTATTGAAAAAACATAATAACAAAGAAAATGAAAAGCCCCCGTGAGGGAAATTGTTTACAATTGCCATGTTATTTAGCTAACCAGGCAAGGAAACCTACCGGGGCGGCGGCCAGGTAATAAACTTTATGGTTATAATAATAATAATACCTAGCTACATTCCAAAGCGTGTAATTGTGTGCCTGGGGCTAAATGGGCCTCTATCATAGTAGCTATATCACTATTACTCAAAATAATTTAAGATTGCATAACGGTCACGAATAAAATAATATTAAAAACGAATTTAAAAAAAAAAAAATACGCGCTACTACAATATTTATAAAAAATACTATAATAGACATGAAAAGATAGCGATTAATATTATACATACATACTATATTATATTAGCCGCTACTTGGCATAAACGCTGTGTAACATACGCACATTTTGCACAGAGCTTCTTCTTCTTCTTAATAATCATAATAACTTTAATGCGAATATAGGTAGCTACATATCAATACAGTCCGAGTTTTAAAATAATGTTCTTACATATTCCACTTAAACTAGCATGCAATAATTCTACAATTTAAAAAAAATTATGATGTCATATATAAAATGTCACAAATTTCTTCTGTCGTGTATACTCGCCTTAATTCTACTATAATGCGGTTACTGTGCGCTGTAGTGTTCGAAAGCATCTCTGTGGAAATCCCCTAATGAATACAACAATAGCACCGCACTAATCCTTCTTGCGATTAGTGCTACGTCGCTACGGGTGCTACGTGGTGCTACGCCGTAGACGCTCTACGATAATTTGTGTGGAAAAAACAGTTTAACGCTCTACTTGCTTGGAAGAACATAAATGCTTGTTAGATTTAACTTCTGTATTTAAATATATATTTTGTGACTATGGTGATCACCTAACAGAGAAATACCCGGTGATACTTAGTCAAATAACGACAACGCAATTATGAACAGAGGGTTATTAGAAAAAGCAAAATTTCAAAAAATTATTAATTTATAAATTAATTGAAAACGCACAACCATAAGCAATTAATTAAAAAAAAGAATAATTTAGAATAAAGTTCGTTAAAGTTCGTTAAAGTTCGCGATCATTAAAAAAATTTAATATTTAATTGGGAAAACAAGATCCTGTTCACCAATTTGGCTTCCCCTTCCAAACGTATAACTCGATAAAAATAATTTATTAATTTAAAAATTTCAAAAATTTTTTGCTCTCATCACCTCTTCGTTCTAAACGCCCATAATTACGCAACGTACATAATTACGTAACGTAGCTACCGTAGCACTAATTGCTACGCAGTTCGTAGCTGCTACGAGTGCGGATTAATAAGTAACACCGGTATAGAAACGAAACTCTATTAGAAAACACAACCTAGTAACTAAGATGTCGTTGGGCTAAGTCAGTTTTGATAAATAAAATTATTTTTAAATATTGCAATTATTTTTATATATTGAGCATGAGCACCGGTGGTCTAGCGGGAGTGACCCCGCCTTCCGATCGTAAGGTCGCAGGTACGAATCCGGTCGTGCACCAATGGATTTTTCTATCGAAAAATTTATGTGCGCAATGCCAGTGCTCTTAAACGGTGAAGGAAAACATCGTGAGGAAACCAGTTAGTATTCTAACAGCGGCGATGGGCTTGCAACCTGTCACGTATAGAATACTAACTACTGCAAAATGTGGGTATGTGCCAAATGTAATGTTTGGACGTACCTCTGACTACCCCCCTTAGACATCCTCAAAGAATCTTGAATTAGTACCTACTTGGTACTGAGAGATCTGAAGGGATATCTACCGTACCTGGGGATCAAAGTCGTGAAGCTGTTTCAGTTTTCAGTTTTTAAATATTATGAAAGTGATCCCTGTACTGTGTGTACTGAATAAAGACCGTTTTGATTTTGTTTTTTTTTATTTTGAATTTTGAATAAAAAAAATAGTCACAGCCTTATGCTGATTACGATTAAACTATAATATTTTATTGTTCTCAAATAAATTCAAAGTCAAAAGATATATACTCGATTGAATCACAAAGTTCACTTTGCCTTAAAGCTAGGTGAATCTACATAATCACTTTGATCTCTTGAAATAATTTCATTAAAAATGAATCTTAGTCAACTTCACGTGATTTAAAAAGGGAGAGTTCAAAGAGAGAGAAGCTTGCTAATTTCACATCTATTCAACATAATCATTATTTCTTATGATGGCTACGGCAAAGAGCGTAGGTTAATTGCAACGTCGCTTTTCTCCGCCTTATATGGATAACGATAATATTATGTACGTTGGACCTCTGACTTTCCTCTACAATTTGATTTTGAAATTATCTCTACTAATCTCTAATGATCGCTGAATTAAATTAATTTTCTGAGAATTTAATATAAACCACGTTTGCAATACGCTTACTTTATGCATACGCATTGCATACGCTTATTTTATGAATACGACCTTTCGGAAATTAAGAAACAATGGTGTTGATTCTGTTGTTGCATTATCCTAAACTAACCTAATCTGACAGCTCTATATAGCCATCCTTGTTGTTTCAGTCTTTTAGAAAGGGGTGGCAATATTTTTAGAGCTGTCAAATTAGGTTAAGTTAGAAAAATTCAACAACAGAATTGGCACCAATGGCAGGTAATGTAGAAGAAGTGCTTTTTCTACTACTCTCAAGAAAAATGAATTCCACGCAAGCAATTTTAGTTCAGTTTCTCGTAGTCTTTCCGCGAAAGGGCTTAAACTCTTCTTTGAAACAACGTGCGAGGTGTAGGATCTAATCCCGGTGTGGACAGCGAGCATCACTTTGGAATCCCACTTTTAAAATTCACGGGACCGTGCGCAGGGGAATAATGAATTACTGACAAAGGTATTTTTGACATATTACAAAATCATTTTGTCTGATTGGGTTTTATTAATTCATACGAACAGAAGTTTGAAGTAAATTGCTTACGTGATATACATTTTTTTTTAATAAAATTCTTGATTGGAGTTTTATTTTAAATTCATAGAGCAGCTGCTCTATGAATTAAAAAAAAAATATTAACAAAAAAACGATCACGAAGCTACGTGTTTTTTTGTTAATAAAAATTTCACTACATTCAATTAATAAATTAAACAACAAATTGAAAAATTACACACAATGCCTTTTTTATTTATTTTACCGTTTTCATTTTCATTTTATACATAAATATCTTGTTTAATTTGTATATCAAAATTGCCTACTAGGCGTTTAGATATTAATATAAATAGCTGCGTTTAATTTTTGTGTAGTTTCTTAGATTTTTTTTTATAATTTGCAATTTTTTTTTTATTCTTTGGATTATTTATACTCGACATAATTAAGTGCAGTTCGTTTAATTTGGCATAAATAATTGTGTTACAACATTTTAAATGTACTCTCATAATTAAACTTACCGATGATCACTATAACACCGCACACTCATAATGAAGCATCATCATACAATCCACAGATATATAAACTTTCAAAGTTATACACTCACTTTCACAGTTAGCTATCCATGAGTCGTTTGAAGAGCTCAGTCATTTCGCGAGCGACGCCGCACAAGGCATCCGTCCCGGTTCCCGATCGGCCGACGACTGGCGCCGGGCTGTGTTGCCTGACGTGCGCGGGAAAACCTACCAAGGTGCGCGATTGTTTTCCCGATTTGGTAGGATTCTCGGGGAAATTTATATCCTAGCAACACAAGTGAAATGGCGCGGCAACCTCTCTATTATAAATAAGTGCTCTATCGACGACTTCCATTGAACAGCAGCTGTAACGACGCGAGACGTGTAGGTTCGATTTCCGAGGTAAGGAATTATGAAAATAACTGTTCCGAGATCGGTCCGATGTCGTATTGCAGAAAGATATCTTATTTTACCGAACCTTTATTAATCCCATTAAAACAAATATTTTCAAATGTCGTCGTATCCTACGAACAAAGCGACAAACGCCATTGTCGCTTTATTATTTTTTTGCATTTTTGGAATCCTTATCATGATATGCATCGGATAAGTTAAGAAAAAGTTCAAAAAGTAATATAAATCAATGATTTATTAAGGTTTTAAAAAAGTTAATAATTACATGGCAGATTTTTTTCCGGCGAACAAGGTGCCAAACGCCATTGGTACCGGTGTCCCGGCAAAACCGAGCGCACTGCACGGAGTTTCCGACGAATATGGAGTTTAATGCCACTGACTGTAACTAGTTAGGGAATATGTGTCGATCGGGATAAATTCTTTTGTTTTGTACAAAGCTTAATCAAATAAGTATAGTAAAAACCTGTTATCGATGAAGATGCATTGACTAGCTTACTACGAAGCTTTACGGTGTTGTTAACAAAAATGTAAACTTTGGATCATTAGATGAATTAGTAATTGAAAAAAAATGTGTTACACGTACACCAGAGAGAGAATTTACTTTATAGCTCATTAGCAATTGCTTGTAGCCATTGCTCGTGTAAATTTAAGTTATGAGCAGGAAGTAACAACTTTCCAGCAGGCTGATCGCGTAACTTTTATTACATTAAAAATCCGGTTGCATATTTTGGCAGATTTGCGATGGCAAAACTGCCAAAATTGACATATGCAACCGGAATTTGAATGCAACAAAAGTTACGTGATCAAGGGGCTGAACTTCGTTTCTAGGAAAAAAGTAATAAGTTCGTATTAAAAAAAATCTAATGAGTAATTAAATTAAATAAATGCTACACTTTTCTACAACCTCTACATAAAAATTACTTGTCACAAAATAAGCATGACCGTAATCATAACCACCTGAAAACCTGAAACAGTGCCACTGTTATTAACTCGAGCGGAATTAAGTCTTCAATTCAATAAAATCTAAGCAGCTCCGTCTCATATTGCAAAGAACATTTTTAAGTACATACAAATTAAATTCTCAACAAGTTAATTGTCCACGGAATTGTGGTGAGTCGTGCCTTTGAAAAGGGTATATTTAGTTCCACGCATGCGCGGCTACCCACGCCCCGCCCCGCCCGGGTAAGACCCGGCAATACCGAGTCGCGAAGTTTAGCTAAAAAGTTGTTTATAAGCTCTAAAATCGTGCAACAGTAACGCGTTGTATGCCTTGAGTGTGGTGCAATACTCGGAGATGGTATTATAGGAAAATCAGCGTTATAGCTAAAGTTTGAGCACGCGTGCAATGTGCATTGGCAGTCCAGGTATGGGTTTTCCCGTAATGGGTTCCCGTTCTGGTTTCTATGGACTCTATAGAAACCAGAGACAATAATACCTGTAGTCTATAATGTAGACATGTATAATGCTTTATGAAGATTCAAATAGAATTATTATTTAAACTATTGAAATAAAATGAAATGTGTTCATTGATCTACAAAGTATGAACTAAAACCAGAGTCTCATTTCTAGTAGACTTTGCAATTACTTTTGAAGTGACTTAATTTTTATGGATGCCTGGTTTCCCGATTCAAGACTGATCAGTTCGGAAAATGCTGCCTTTTTTCAATCGACGTTAGTAAATGACAGTCGAGCGGCTCTGAATCGGGAGCCAGGTGACTCAAACAACGCTCAAATAACATTTATTTTTAGCTGAGAACTTTACCTCCGATAACATTTTTGAGGAGAAGCGGCCGAATTCCGATAAAGTTTACAAACCATCAAAATTTCCATGAATTTACGAAAAGAGATGTAAACAGCAGGATGGAACGGTAGCACTAGTTTCAACTCCTCAAACTGACAGAACTAGCTACTTACTAGCTACCTTAAAACTACGCGGGTGAAACCACGGGGCGCTGCTAGTTATGATATAAACATCACTAGCCGTCACCTATCCCAATGGTAATCGAGGAGAACTAAATTTAACACTAGTTGCGCCCCGCGGTTTCATCCGCGCAGATTTAAATCCCGGTATTCCTACGAGATGAAAAGTAGCCAATGTGCTATTCCAGACTATAATCTATATCTCTGCCAAGTTTCATCCAAATCCGTTCAACCTTTCCTGCGTGAAAGAGTAACAAACATCCATCCATCCATACTTACAAACTTTTACGATAGGATCTGAAGTCTGAAGATCTGTTTTTTTTTTCTTGTGTGTTTGTTAAATAAATATTAATGTTTTCTTTATTACTTACTTGTAAACGGGTGCTAAGGGAACAGAATGAGATTATTGAAATGCCACCTCAGCTTTTTTGTTACAGAATATACATAAACCATATCTGATTAGGAGTCTGTTTACATTTTTTCCTTCAAAGTAGAAATTAAATAGACCAAAATATTTTTTCACTTGAGTTTTGTCGCTCACATCTTAGTTGGGTGACCGCTATTTGGGCGGTGAGCATTTACTAAACAAATATCTGCCTGTAATAAACATTAATTATATATGATTTTAATTTTCATAATTTAATCAACGTGACATTAACTAGATTCGTACATAAGTTATGTTTTTGAAATACTTAAATACGGTTTATCTGATTTTATATGATAAACAAAGAATCTACGAGTATGTAAAAGGTACGTTTTTTTTCAAACAATTCCCAATATAATATATTTGAAAAAAAATTAACCTTAACTCACCGGATATCGTTTCTCATCAAATGATGACACAATCATATACACGACAAAGGCTAAAAAAACATTAGAAACTTATCCGGGGTGAAACCAAAAAAAAGAACCACGACCAAGCAGAATAGATATCGGTTAACCAGCAATAAATAACCGGGGCCGTCCAAGCGTCCATGTAAAATCAATTAAAAGTCCACTTACAGAGTCGGCGTGTAATAAAGGGTAGTAAGTTAATAAATGTGGAAAAAGCCACTCCGATCGAGAGCTCGCTACGGATCGGTGTTCGATGTATTGATTCGGGTAAGAACACGCTTTTTACACAAGCAGTTCTATCACTCGACTTATTTTTTCTTTTTAAGAGTTGTACTGCTTTTTGCGAAGAGCTCGTCCGGGGAAGGGCTCGCGGGGTGATAGTACACCACGCCTTTTTCTGCCGCTAAGCAGCGATGTGTTTCGGTTTGAAGAGTGTGGTCGCCGGTGTAATTACAGGCACATGAGGCTTAACTTCAGAATGCCTCAAGTTGATGATGGACGCAGGGCAGTGCATCGTAAGGTCACGTTCCTATCGTGCGTGACTTGCGAGGCAATGCTTTGTTATGGGTGATGGTTACCACTTTACATCAGGTGGACTTGTTCCATCAGCTGGTTGTATTAAAAAAATTGTTTCTATTTATTCATCGAGCTAAAGTGTGTTAACTCACATCCATACCTCAGACGACCTCAGTGGCGCAGCGGGCGAGTCCGCCTGCGACGCAGAGGTTGCGGGTTCGATTCCCGCCTCGGAACAAATTTGTGTACGATCTACAGAAATTTGTTCATTGGTCTGGGTATTTTCTATGTATAATAAAAAAAAATATCTATCTATGTAATTATATAATGTATAAAATATATCAGTTATCTAGTACCCATAACACAAGCTTTAGTAGCTTACTTTGGGGCTAGATAGTACTGTGTGGATTGTCCAGCATTATTTATTTATTTATTTTATTTTATACTTATAAACGTTCGCGTTTATAATGTTAGTAGGTTTCAAATGATAGGTAAGTAGGTACATCCAAAGTCAAAGCTCCAACCATTCTAAGACGCTAAGCATCACTCGAGGTCCATCGATCCCCAGTTTCCGTTTGAGTAATATCACCGACAAATCCGAAATACTGGCTACTTGATCCTCCAGTCAGCTTGATGAAACTTGTCCCAAACTTAATCCAACGTAATTTTACCGTTTGATGAAAGGGATAATCTAATTCCTGCTTCCTTGGACAGGATTTGACTCCTTATTTACTAAGAAGTTGCGCTACAAAACGCCACGAATTTCTCCTACAGTCGAGTGAAAGCGCACTGTGGTATAAAAAACAGTAAAAGGCATCAAACAGAAACTAATAAAGAGATTATGATCACAAATAGTTGATAGACAAATATCCAGTGTGCACTACACATTTTATCGTTTCACCTGGAGCTTCTGAGAATTATTTTGAATGAAATTTGATAGCAATTTTTGGGGGAGGTCTTTGCCCCGCATAGTCACGGGACTTTGTGAATATGGGGACAGTGCGTCAGGAGGGAACGATTGAACTTCCGCCCGATACAAGTTCGACCTGCCAACTTTAGGACTTTTAAAATTGCCAGTGATTTTTCAATTACATTTACAAGGCTATTGGTAACAGGATCAAAGTGAAAGTTAGTATTTTCAGTTAGTTAAAACACGAGGATCGCTTTGAAACGTCTTAGTAAAACTAGATGAAAATAGCGAGTTAAATAAATAAATTTATTTTATTATTATTATTATTTATTATATAGTAATTCATCATCGTCATTGGCAGGTGATGACGTTGATGATAATAGATAGATAGATAAATTCTTTATTGTACACAAAGGAAAATGAAAACACATACAGATACTTGAAAAAATAGAAAAGGTACAATGGGCGGCCTTATCGCAAAAAGCAAGATGAGCTAAGATAATATCAAGGTGCAAGGTTATTTTCCTCAAATTTTATTTTAAACAATTTTTCACTTAAAATCTTAAATTTTCTTAGCCCGTTAAGCCCGTTTCCAGGGCTCCATTGTTTAAAAATAGGCAATAAAGTCAGCTATCGACGCGCGTTTCCAGCTGAGTGGCGGCGCAATCAGCCGGCTGGCGTGGTCAGCGCACTGACGTCATCGCACCACTGCTGACGGGGTAATACACTGTGAACGGGCTATAATGCTGTTCTTGGTGAAAGCAGCGACATGGACACATAATACTGAGGGTAATGGATTATTTATCACGTGTACTCGCAGTCTCGATTGTCGATTGACCCTCTGCCGGAGAATCGATGTAATAATAAATCGTTTTTGCACGACATCGATTAGAACAGCTACAGTTATAGCAGTGAGATTCGTTTGTATGCTGCTTGTATCGGCTTATTTATAGATTAATGTCCCATAGTTTTGTGGCTCTAGATGAAAGTGTCTGAAATACCGTTGTCAGTAATTACCGTCACCAGACAAGCATGGCAGGCAGCACCAAGAAACAAACAACTTTGTGTTCCATCTAAACGTGTTGGGTACTCGGTAAGTTTATTGACATCTTGTTGCACAGCCTGGCGTGCATTTTATTGTGGAAGGGTGAATGCTTGGCTTATTTACGGAGATATACAAAACGATTTTTCTGCAGTTCAATTATCAGATACCCTGAAACTGCCTTCCCACGTGCAAACAGCTGCTACGACACTGTATCTTCAATATCAATTTGGTTGTCAATGGTAGTATGGATGTAATTACCTCGTGGCTTCTAATATGTCAAGTTTGTAGCGACTAAGCGACTACGTCAGAGCCGCACTTGAGTGTACGTGGAAGCGAGGCGTATTTGTCCGGCACCTGCCTACATCAGGCCGGTAGACGATTCGATTTCCGTCGCCGCCGGCCGCTGCGACGCTTGTTGTCTGTGCGACACGCCTGTTAGAACCAACGTACGTATTTGTATTAATAACCAGTGTTATTAACAGACTTTGTTATATGAAAGTTTGTTAATTGGTAATTTCATCCACAAAAAAAAATAGTCTCGAAACATTTATTATGTTAGCGATAATAAGCTAAAGTTCAGGCTCTGCAGTTTTAGATGATGCTATGTGAAATGTAGGTACATCAATATTAATTTTACGCAAAAAACCTTTTGCAGCGCAGGAAAATAAAACAAAAGACCCCTCCATCTTTTAAGCACAATAAAAATCCTACACGATAAAAAAAACCTGTCAATTTCTACTCTTCCACGATTTTCGCACTCGCTAAATAAAAAACACAGCAAAAATGAAACTAGCGTCTCATCGTATCGGCGCCAAAAAATCTACGACTGAACGTTACATAACATAAACACGCGTACTCAAATACACAGGACGTGCCGTTGCCGCCGGCTTCCACAAACACGGGACGAACAGGCTTAACTAGTTAAATGTATGTGAGTTCATTCGTATGGTGTACCAACTTCAATTCTTTATCATCATCATGAATATTTCTATATTAAACCATTCGGTTAAGAGCAGCTCATTAAGAGTAGTAGAGCTCTTTGTGTGTGGCTCGTCCGGGGAAGTACTACCTTTTTCTGCCGCCAAGCAGCAACGCTGTGTTTCGGTTTGAAGAGTGTGGTCGCCGGTGTAATTACAGGCACATGAGGCTTAACATCTGTATGCCTCAAGTTGATGGACGCAGGGCAGTGCATCGTAGGGCACGCTCCTATTGTGCGTGACCTACGGGGCAATGTTTTGTTTATAGGTGATGGTTACCACTTAACATCAGGTGGGCCATCTGCTTGTTCCATCAGCTAGTTGTATAAAAAAAAAAAAAAAATCAGTTACTCGCACCCTTTACTTCTAAGTAATCTATGCACTTACATTAGATCTTCACTCTTGCTTCTTGATAAGCCACGGTGCGGTGGTCTTGTGGTCACCCGAAAGTCACAGGTTAGAATCTAGTGGACCTTCAGATTTATAGATAGATAAATAACTCTTTTTTGTTCACCGCACAGAGACATAGAACAAGGTTAAAGTATACATAAAAAGGTAAAAAAAATTGGCGACCTTATTATTGAGAGCTATCTCTTCCAGGCAATCTTGGAAGGATATAAACAAATCAGAATTGGCGGCGGTGTAGTCACTTACGGAAATGTACGAGTATCTATTGCCTGCCGCAAGAGATACAAAATGCAACATCCGACGGCATCTTCAAAAATAAGTTAAACAAGAAGATTTATTAAAAAATAAAAAACCCCAGTGCCCGGAACTAAAAGTATGTAGGTTGCACTAAAAGGATATAAGATAATGTTTTCAATTTGGTACTTTTTAATATTGAAATCCATTCTTCAGTCTTGGTGAATGATAAAAATGTAATGATCGCAGACAGTCGGAGGCTCGCGTACCTATGTCCTAGCAGTTTACTATTTTGATCACTTTATGGTTACCAGCAACGAAATATTTTTTTTGTTATCAAAACTCTTCATATCTTCAAAACGGCTTCATAGGTTTTGATGAGGTTTTTTCTAAACGATTTGTATGACCATAGAGAAGGTTTTATGATATATTTTAGGATCACTCATGGCCTAGTTCGCTAAAGTGACTTAACGAATTTTGCGTTCTGGTTTTGTCTCTGAGGGTTTACTTTAAATCAAAAACTAATACATTATTTGAAAACCCTTTATCACTCTCTTGATTTTGATACCCATATTGCTATGATAGCGAAAGGTTTTTTTTTAAATGTGAGATAATATCGCTCCTCCTTTCCTTCCCACGTGACTTTTTGTTTTTTTTTTATTTCTAAGGACACTTGGAAAGTTGCGATGAATCTTTTGATACTAGATTCATCAAAATCCATCCAGCCGTTTGGTTACTACGTGGTAATAAAGAAAATATCGAAGGAAGGATAAATATATACGAGTACATGGATAGATACACGCCAAACACATAACCCTCGGCACTCGGGTAAAAAGCTATTACATAGTAGAAAAAGCATATTATTCGGTCAGCGAATTTATATGCAGCTATATATAATACACTAATAATGTAAAATAATATTGAATGTTTAGTATGTAATGTAATTTTATTTAAAATTCCACCATGACTTGTAAACTGTTTTTACCAATAAAGTATCTCTATCTGTATTCGAAAAGAATATAATTTCAATCGGTGTAGGAAAACGGTGCGAAAACCAGTAGCTTAGTCAGCTCTGTACGTATTGACCTTGTTTTTCCTGTGGCGTCTATCCACAGACTCAGCTGAGAGGATGATATAGGCGCTTGGCAAGCCATCATTTAAAACCCTGTCCCAGGACCTAAAGCGTTATCTTAATATGAGCATGAGTGAAAAACTTCGCTGTATAATTGTTAAATTTAATTAATTTTAATTTTTGCAAAGATGAGATGTAAGAGATGCAAAAGCATGTTTACTTTGCATTCTTTTATTTATTAAGTAAAATAAATGGTGTATACTGTAGTACACTTGTCACAGTCTAGTCGTTCCGAGCGTTCACTGAACACGTAAGTATCGGAGAAAGGCGCGGTTCATTTGGACGAAACCGTGTTTACACAGTTACACCGATAACACAGTTACACTCATATTTTTTGACACGGTTTGTACCTACTTTTCTATGTTTTTATGTAACTATTTACTGTTTTTTTTTTTAATGGACTATTGTCTGAAATAAATAACTATTATTATTAATAATATTTACACAGACAAAGCAATGATACCGGTCAATAGGGTCGGGGTTAGATTAGAATCAATCAGAATTAGGAAGATGAATAACGTTAAATGAGTAAAAAAAGGCAGTTATACAACGCTACAAGTTTATTAGAAAGCCAGTTCCAAAAAGGAGACATAGAGATTCAGTGATAGTACTCATTACGCCGGAGGAATTCATTACCGGTGCCGCAGATTAAACAGCAGTCACTACACGACTTTCTGATCAATACAATCAGGGTGGGAGCGAATATTTTTAGAATTCCATCCTCGGATGATCTGATAAGGTTTTCAGTGGTTCATTCCCTTAGCATCAGTCTCGTTTTCTATCTGCTCTTTATTACGCAGTCTCTGGCGCTATTTTATCGCTGCTGGTCACGTTATGGGCTTATTCTTGGACACTTTGATTAATTCATCATCACTATAGACAAGCCAGCTCAGAACAGATCATAGCGTCTCACATTTAATCTTGGCAGCGCTAGTCAGAGTTTTTAATTCACATAGTAGTAAGTATAAGACGCGAGTATCGTGCTAGTGTAACATGTATGTTTGTGTGAATACACGAAAAAACCCCTAACCGACGCCGACGCTTACATAATTTTGTGTTTCCATAAATTTCATTGTACAATTTTTGTTAACATCTTAAAATTTTGGAGTAGTCTTTTACGTCTTGTGTCCAAGCAAGCCGTATGAAATTTGGGTCTGAGGTGAGGACCTCAAAAAACGGCCTACGTTTCTCAGAAAGGCGTTTTCCACGCACTTTGTCTTGTAATCTATCTGCGCACGCAAGGTCGTCATTAGGCCACTCATTAACTTCCTTCTGCATATTCACGACCTTAGCTAAGACGCAGAAGGTGCGGGTTCGATGCTTGGACTGGATAATTGATCTGTTTTAATTCGCGTTACGTTATAAATATACTTCAACTTTGATTTGGTTGCCTGGACGAGATAGCTACTAAACGATAAAGCCACCCCATTTGATGATGACGACCTCAGTGGCGCAGCGGGCGAGGGTCTGCCTGCGACGCAAGAGGTTGCGGTTTCGATTCCCGCCTCGGAACAAATTTGTGTACGATCTGCAGAAATTTGTTCCGTTGGTCTGGGTGTTCTATATATAATAAAAAAAATATCTATTAATGTAAGTATATAATGTAATAAATATATCAGTCATCTAGTACCCATAACACAAGATTTGAGTAGCTTACTTTGGGGCTAGATGGTGCTGTGTGGATTGTCCAGCATTATTTATTTATTTATTATTTATTTATTTATGTGTTTTTCATTTATTCAAGCTTGCTTTACTTTTCGCCGATTTGATCAACTCAAAGTAACACAAACAGATATAAAAATGGAATTATTTAATACTAAGAAGGTATAAAGTTTGAAAGTATTAGTAACAGTAAGTAGATAACATAATTAAGTTTATTTTATGGTTAATTTACAAATTCTATAAAATCGCCAGCATTTTCAAAATCACTAGTTTTCAATAGAAAACCACTTCGATGGAGCGTCCACGGTAATAAATCGCCCGGGCGTTAAAAATTTAAATTAAACCCCATTTATTACAGCCATAAACTGCCCCATAAAGTAGGGGTTGTCAAGGGGTGAGGAATCATCTTTGCGTCGTTTGAGCATCATCTGTCACATACGGGCAAAAACTTGCTGAGGGAGTTTTATCTGAAAGTTATAAAGCTGGTTACACACCAGTTTATAGTGTTACGGATCATTTTTAAAGATCGATTTTTCGATTTACTTCTGTATATAGTAGTATCTTCTGTCCGTCTGAATAAACTTTTTTCAGCTTGTTTTAAAAAAGAATCTACCATTTTATATTTCAACATTTCTCTTGGCCTGGAAGGTTTGCCTTAAGAAAAATTTAGGGCTTTAGCTTGCTTTTGTGCATGTTTTTTGTAATCAAATATTATGTGTTAAAAATGTTTATGTGCACAACAAAGAATTTAAGAATCCATTTTCTTTTAAGTTTCAAAAACTACACGGAATCCAAAAAGCTCATCTACGCTATCAGTTCTACTGTTACATAAATTCTGCGGTCCCTTTGTGCGGCATTGAATCGGGTGGGCTAGTTTGAAGGGCAATGCGATTGCGACTCCCAGCCTCTTGATTTGAGCACGCCCTTTGACACGGAAATAGATGTCATTGCTGGTACGGAATCGACGCTTTTCAGATGGTTCCAGGTGACCTATTTCTTGGCCAATTACCGTAGTGGTAGTAATGTCATGTTAGTAGTTTTGTCAATTATAGATTTCTTGATACAGATTTAAAATTCTAGTTTTAAATTCCATAGAAATTATATTAATTTTTAAAAGTAGTACCCAATATTTTCAGTAAATAAATAAATTAATATTGGTGGACTTCCCACACAGCACCATTAAAGCATTGAATGCATGAGCAGCATTGAATGATCAAGACTTCAATATGATAGATGATGTTTCAAGTGTCTTACGTTTCAAGTTATCTTATCATCTCCCTATCCTTATCCCACTATTTAACGTAAAATCAATATTACTTGCTGTTTAAACCAACTACATATTGAGTGAACATTTTTTAATTTCGTCACCAAAATCATTTTTTTTTGCCATTTTGTGCCAAGCTTTCTTAGTACCACATTAAAATGTTATTTAGTTTTTGCTTTATGTCCTGAGTAAATTACTTGATTATTTAGAACTGACCAAGCAACCTACGTCCCAGTCTTTCACTGTTTGCTTCTGGACTGTGTTGAATTTCCCCCAAAAATTGATATTATTTATGAATATTTTGAATTTAAATAGTGCTATCAGCAGTAAGTAATTGTGAATCTTGAAATCTATTAAACCTCGTGGTTAATTAAAAAAAACCTTATTGGTCCATTTGATTAAGTTTGTATAAAAACATTGAGTTTGTATTAAATAGATTCACCCCCACAAAGTAATTTGACTACCAACAAAGCGTACCGCAGAATGTTTGATAAAATAATATTTGTGTCAAAAATTCGCGTCGTCAACGCTGCAATCAAGTCGCGATTCGGGAATCTGAGAAAACGTACCGGCGCTCAGTGAACTGTGAACTGCAAACATTTTCTCTCATTATGTGTTTGCACAGCTCATAAAAATCACTCTGTATATGTTTAAGCGGGCATTAGGCATTCGTTTTACAAGGTGCCTAGACGTGGTATTTGTGGAAGAAATATTTGGTAGATTTATTTGAAATCAAATTATGCCATATGCAAATGAAATACAGTAGTGAAGCCTAGTAGGGGTCAACGATCTGAATGAATCTTTTTTAAAATCTATATTTATGCAATCTTTAATTATTTCTTGATTTAGACCCAAAGTTTTTTCTTTGCGTGACTATAAAAAAACATTTTGTATTTTTTTTTATTTGTTTTTCAGCAAAATTCTTACTTCAAGAGAAAACAAGAGATTTACAATTAGAAAACAAAGCTTTTACCAACGTAAAACATCTTGTCCATTTACGGGTAACCCTGGCTGTGATTGGCTCTTAGAGAGCTCGTGAAGGCTCGCACTGCCGTTCCCGGATTCCTAGCATTGCTTTAAGTAAATCAGCCTGAAATCACTTTTAGATTTATACTGCTTCAGGATATACATTCAATTATTGTTGACAGTGTGTAAAAACATTCCTATATTGTATTGTATTTCACTGACGACATAACTATGTTTGTTTTAGGTTTATGCACTCATTAAGATTCAGGCACCATTTTTTTAATAGAATTGTAAATGAATAAAATTGATTTGATAGTTATGATCACGCGTCTGCCAAGCGTGGTGGCAAATCCTACAGTGCATAGCGGGAACCGAGCGTAGCGAAACTAACCGCAAATATGTAGAGGATAATAATGAGGTTTTAGGTTGGATATACCTCGGACTCCCCACTCCCCATAGTCCTCAGAAAAAATCTGGCGTTGGTACTTATTCTGAGGCAATATCGACCGTGCCTGGAATCAAAGTTGTGAAGGTGTATTTTCTTTTTTTACCCGCGCACGACTTGATAAAACAAGCGAATACTAATACAGTTTTACTATGACCTATCAAATTCTATTACCCAGGATATTGCTGTCCAGAAATTCTCAATATTTTGGGCGAATATTAAATAAGAACCCCGCAGGGCACTATCGAAAACACGGCAATAGATATTCCATTAAGCGCGTTTACTTCTAACCACGTTATTAAAACGGGTCAGCTTTAAACCGGGGTCGCTAACAAAACGACGAGTGCTTGTGACTCTAACCCCTGATTCTGAAAGCTCGATCAACACTAATCGGCTGTCACGTCATGTTCTACAATATTAAAGAACACATTATTATCTACAATTAAGTCAACGATAGCATATGTCTAACCATTGTAGTTATGTTACTATAAAAACTTTTCTGTATTTAAAATGTTGATAAAAATGCCGACCAAAAATAAACCATGTTATCTATACCTTTATATTAGTCCTTATCCAAATAAATCTTATGCAAGGCTGTTTCAATACCTATCGATTACTTCTTGAATTTTTTAAATCGGACATTCCATTCAAAAGATATTACGAAATTAAAAACTTTAGTGCGCCTTAGAAAGCGCGAAAGCTAGGCGAGTTCTCACTCAGCGTGGGCACAAAGGTGAAAATACACATGCCCGTAGCTGGCACACTTGCATGCAAGCTACAGACACATACGCTAATTGGCATGCCTGTACCTGGCATGCAAGCAGTTAGCACAACATTCTATTTCAGGTCAGCTACTGGCATCCACGTGACGGAGGGGACTCGGGGGGGGGGGGGGCTACGAAACCGGCATGTGTGAACGTCGCGACAGGTACAGCATGCATGCTCGCTACTGTTCCATTTTACTGGCACGTGTATTTTCACCTTCGTGTGTTACGAAGCGCGGGAGACTAAGTTTATCCTAAAATATTATAAAAATTTATGTCCACCCATGCGAAGCTAGGACAGGCCGCTAGTTTGAAAATATGTTCCTCATTTAAAACGGATTGCGAGTTAGGTTCTCAAACTTGACTATTTCATGGTAGTAAATGACGGCGGTCGGTTTCTAGAAACAGAAAGTTTTAGAGGTCGGTAAGCTCCGTAGCCGTAGTTGAAACTATCGGTAATGAGCAGTAACCCAACTTCCTAATATTATAAAGGGAAAGTTTGGATTTCTAGGTCATCATCATATTCTGTTACTCTGGATTTCATTGTTTGCTGAAAATATTCATTACTTCTGGGAATTCACATCCGGAAAGCACTCTGTCCGGTTTGGTGGTTAAGGTCCACTTGATGTTGAGTAGCATTTAGGTCTGAGACGCAATTAAAAAGCTCATGTCCCTGTGATTGGGCATAACACCTCATTCATACACCTTTAGATCGGAACAGTATTCTTCTTCTCGTGTCACTTTATTTCGAAAGAGTGTGGTGATAGGTTCACCTCAAAGAGGCTCGTATTGAGCACTTGACACTCGTTTTAGAACTTTATAGGTTCTACGACATGCCAGTTTAGTAAAAGTAAATATGTTTTCCTTAACTGTTTAAGACATTTTAGCATAGGAAAACTCATTAGTGTAAGATCGGTCAGGAGGTGAGGCCATTACCTATGACATAGTTCATAGTTACGGTTCCATAGCATTCGAAACATAGTTCGAGTCAATACTCGTAATTACATTTAAATCATGAAGAGTGCCGCCCGCGAGAACCAAGGCGTCGCGGCAAACCAAGAACGATGGCGTGATGAGCTGGACAAGTACCAGCCGGAGTGGAGCACCATAGCACGGGAACGCACAGTATGGAAAGAATGGGGGGGAGGCTTTGTCCAGCAGTGGGACATAGATAGCTTATAATAATAATAAATAAATAAATAAATAATAAATAATGCTGGACAATCCACACAGCATCATCTAGCCCCAAAGTAAGCTACTCAAAGCTTGTGTTATGGGTACTAGATGACTGATATATTTAATACATTATATACTTACATAGGTATATATTTTTTATTATACATAAACACCCAGACCAACGGAACAAATTTCTGTAGATCGTACACAAATTTGTTCCGAGACGGGAATCGAACCCGCAACCTCTTGCGTCGCAGGCGGACTCTCGCCCGCTGCACCACTGAGGTCGTCAGGAGGAATAATAATGAAAGGAGCAAGATTCCACGTTGCCCGTTCGTCTTTTAAATCCAACGGCAGCGATGGGCTTATTAGTTTTCCTTGTGTTAAGGAATAATAGTAAAAAATCTTTTATTTATTCAGAAAACAATGTTAAGATCCACGGTGATAGTAACAGAAGAAAATTATACTTAGGTTAGTATAGCGATTTAGTCCTCTGGATGAGTTTCCATACCAGAGGACAATTTAGATTTTCATCAATCGCATTTAGGATGCCGTTGCTACTCCAACAATATACTATTATCCTACTAATATGAATAACGCAAAAAATTGTTAATATGAATGGATGGATGGACGGTTTTTTTTTTTTATACAACTAGCTGATGGAACAAGCAGATGGCCCACCTGATGTTAAGTGGTAACCATCACCTATAAACAAAACATTCCCCCGTAGGTCACGCACAATAGGAGCGTGCCCTACGATGCACTGCCCTGCGTCCATCAACTTAAGGCATACAGATGTTAAGCCTCATGTGCCTGTAATTACACCGGCGACCACACTCTTCAAACCGAAACACAGCGTTGCTGCTTGGCGGCAGAAAAAGGCGTGGTGGTAGTACTTCCCCGGACGAGCCCTTCACAAAGAGCTCTACTACTCTACTACTCTACGGCTGAACGGATCTGGATGAAACTTGGCAGAGAGATATATTATGGTCTGGAATAGCACATAGGCTACTTTTTATCCCGTGGGAATACCGAGATTTAAATCTGCGCGAGTGAAACCGCAGGACGCAATTAGCTTAATAATAACACTGCTCTATGCTCAATATGGCTTTACTTCAAGGAGTTGAGTCGATCGCTTTTGGCAAGTACAAGCACATCCGACCCCAGAGATAAATAACATAGATGTAGATGACGGACACAACTGAATAAATTATACGGTACTTAATTGACGGCTGGCAACTTGCGGGATGGCTTGAAGTTAGGGTCAGCACCGCGTTAATAAATAACGAAGAAAGTCACACGTCTTCTTGATACAACACTAGGATGGTTTCGAGAACCCTCACAGCTCAGTTAGTTAGCTCTGCATTTTGCGCTGTAGGCCCAGGGTTCAATTCCTACCGAGGACAAACATTTGTGTTTTTTATACAACTAGCTAAACAAAACATTGCCTCGTAAGTCACGCACGATAGGAACGTGCCCTACGATGCACTGCCCTGCGTCCATCAACGACGTTAAGCCTCATGTGCCTGTAATTACACTGGCGACCACACTCTTCAAACCGAAACACAGTAACGCTGCTTGGCGGCAGAAAAGGGCGTGGTGGTGGTACTTCCCCGGACGAGCCTTTCACAAACAGCTCTACTACTCTTAAAAGATCTCTCTCTTTTTGTGATGAGCGTTGATGTTTTTTGTTCTCTGTCTGAGTGTTTTATTAGACACCAGCCTTGCTTTGCCTAGTTTAGGGTTAGATAGTTTAGTGCTAAACAATCTACCAGTATGTATTTTTTAATATAATATACTTGTAATAAATACGTTATATTGTCCCAATAAATTAAAATAAAATGCGAAACTATTGTATTTCTTCATTGCCCAATGAATTTATGTTATATACATATTTTGCTGAAATTTAAATAGAATACTCGTATGTACCCGTTTTTCATACATAACTTAGATAAGAGAAATGCTAACTTATTATTTACAAAAGAAACACTTACGTGTGACTGATAGCATAGCTTGTGGATTCAGCGCATGACATATATCTGAAACAATAATACAAACATTACATCATCATTTGAATAAACAGAAATGAGACTCAGTCAGAACATATAGCCAAAAGTATTCTTTGTGAAGGGCTCGTCCGGGGATGTACTACCACCAGGCTTTTTTTCTGCCGCCAAGTGGCGTTGTTGTGTTCCGGTTTGAAGAGTGTGGTTGCCGGTGTAATTACAGGCACACGAGGCTATATGTGTATGCCTCAAGTTGGTGGACGCAAGGCAGTGCATCGAAGGGCACATTCCTATAGTGTGTGACTTACAAGGTAATGCGTTGTTATACCTATAACCATCACCAGTGGTAGCCATCACCTGATGGCTACCACTTATCATCAGATGGGCCATCTACTTTATCAACTAGTTGAATAAAAAAAAACTTGGTGGTTTTGCTGTAATCGGGCGGCTGAGAACTCTCGCGACTCTCGCAATACAAACAACAAACAAATCTCAGTCTTTAGGCACAAACTGTGGACTACTACTTCTTCTTGTTTCATTTCACTAGTTATTTAGAAACGGTGAAAGGACTTTTTTTTTATACTACCAAGGTAGCAAACAAGCATACGGCCCACCTGATGGGAAGCGGTCACCGTAGCCTATGGACATTTGTAACACCAGAGGTGTCACACTCGCGTTGCTGACCCTTTAAATTTAATACGCCTTTTTTGAAGAACCCCATACTGTACTACTTTTAGTGCACCTCAAGGAAGCTTCTTTCAAGCTTAACTCATGTTGAAAAACTTTTCAGGTTCTATAACATGCTGGAAACCATCATGGTTTCCTTCACCGCTAGAGAGGGCTAGCTAGGGCACTGTGCACATACATTTTTGAACAGAAAAACTAACTGATGCATGTCTGACTTCGAGCCTACGACCTAGGCGGGCCGCTATTACTAGACCAGCGCGGTACTCTTGAGTGTATTTTATATGAGCGAGGTGTGAGTATATACCTCTCGATGTTTACTGTAGAGAATGGTTACTTCAGCATCAAGGAATTTCCGAAAACAGGTGACAGTGTCAGTGACCCGGATTTTTCCAAAAATTAATACAGGCTGATAAAAAGGCCTCATAAATCCACATCCAGCCACTACATAACGTGAAATCACGTCTAGAGAGGGAAAAACAATCCATCAGCTGGGTCTCTCAAACGTCTCTCCAGACCGCACACACACAACCGCGCCAGGAGGCCTGTGCCACTATCGACTCTCAATACAAAATGAGCTTTATTGCATTACGTTAAACTTTATTATTCCTCCGATACGAGTGATTTAAATTCCATAAATGGCAACGAGCGTGTCGACCGTAGTAAATATTGGTGGACATTCTCTGGTCAAATGGAATTGAGCTATTTCGAACTTACTTTAGTTTTCATCAAATTAAGAAATCCAATATAATATGTATGAGAGAGAGAGTTAAAATAGCAAGTAAATATTTTTAGGAAACCAGGAGCGGGTTAAAGATAAAAACATAAACCGGTAACCTAATTTTAATAATGAAAAACATCAGTTTTACTACATCAAATAATAATAACCAGAATGGAACAAGACACACTTAACACGACTTTAAACACTTTTACACAGATTAACCACACCGAAAAATATAGCTCTCACGACCTAATTAAATATCCAGAACGAATCACAACGACTTTCCCTTGATGCTTACGCATCGAAAGCCAGCCAGCAAAGAGACCAGCGCTCTGGCTGCGCTTGGTTTTATGCGCGCCACACAGCTCCGCAGCGCCACCACAGCGTGCGTCACTGACAACACTCCTAACACGGCCTCTCCTGACGCTCTGGCGTCCCGACAGATTAGCTCGCATCTATTAAACAGAGACATGGTTTTTATGAGAAGACATAGTCAACATCTTAGCGGTATCAACAATACGTGCATTCAGTAAGGGTTAGTTAGGTTACTAATAACTACAAAACCATACCGCAACCATATAGCGTTGCTGAATGCTTGAAACAAAGCATTCAACAGCACAAGACAAGCAACAACACAAAATACTCAGCTACAAAAGTATAAAGATCAAAAAAACATGCCAAATAATGAACACTGTTTACGCAATGATGCGATGACAGCGACTGATCGGTTTGCAAGGCCGATCAGCTTTCCTGGCCAGAACACCATTCCAAAGGACTTGGTGTTAATGCCTCAAGGGCCACACGAATGTCAAGCATCCTCCTGCCTCAAGGGCTACACGGATACCTCAAGGGCCACACGGATGTCACACATCCTCAAAGACGGAGCACGACTCGACAGTCAGCTCGCCTTTCCACGAGACCATAGCCTGGGCAGTAGGAGATGTTGGCTTCCCTCAGGATCCAGACATCAGCCACGGCTCCCAGCAGCGGTCGCGTTGCCACGGGCAAAGGCTCCTAAAGCCTTGCGTCGCTGGATGCGAAGGCCCGCCAAGGCCTCGCGTAGCTGGAGGCGAAGGCCCACCAAGGCCTCTCGCAGGGGCAGGTGATGGCCTACCAAGGCCTCACGTAGCTGAAGGCGAAGGCCCGCCAAGGCCTCGCGTAGTTGCATGCGAAGGCCCGCCAAGGCCTCGCGTAGCTGGAGGCGAAGGCCCATCAAGGCCTCTCGCAGGGGCAGGTGATGGCCTACCAAGGCCTCGCGGCACAACAGGTGAGGGCCTACCAAGGCCTCACGTAGCTGAAGGCGAAGGCCCGCCAAGGCCTCGCGTAGCTGCATGCGAAGGCCCGCCAAGGCCTCGCGTAGCTGGAGGCGAAGGCCCACCAAGGCCTCTCGCAGGGGCAGTTGATGGCCTACCAAGGCCTCGCGTCGCAACAGGTGAGGGCCTACCAAGGCCTCACGTAGCTGAAGGCGAAGGCCCGCCAAGGCCTCGCACAGGTGCAGGCGAAGGCCTACCAAGGCCTCGCACAGATGTAGGTGAAAGCCTCTTAAGGCCCGGTGCAGCCACAGGCGAAGACCTCCGAAGGCCTCGCGCAGCTGTAGGTGAAGGCCTCTTAAGGCCACGTGCAGCCACAGGTGAAGGTTTGGATGGTAGCTTCTAGACAATAAGAATAAAAATTAAAACATATCCAACAAAAGTTGATTGCCTTATTTTCTTATTTCCGTCACAAGAACCTCGTGAGGCTCTCCACCATTCTCACGGAATCAGTTAAGTCATCAGATCCGCACTGCACGTACCTGTAACTCACCTACGAGTAGAAGTTACATAACGAATACTTAAAACGTCTTAACCTCATACCATAACATTTGTCGATACTCAACCGTAACATACAACACTCGTTCGGCCTAGCTGACCATGATCCAAACTATCATTTTACTCATCAGCTAAAAACATTTTTCTGAACGAAGTTACAACATCAATATTACACAACTCATCAAATTATGTCAAGAATCTATTTCCAGAGTAAAAACTGCTCGTTGAAGTATCTCTCCATCTGCCCATACCGTTTAGGCAACAAAATAATCTTATCAAAGTTCGATGTAAAACTTTTACATAGCAATGAATACACTACATAGAATTCTTGATCACCTCACTCAAAACTATGACCATGCCTAGACAGACACTACGGACTGCTTACAAAACATCTTGCGATAGCAATTGTAGTACGTGATCCTTGGAAACAGAATGCATCTCATTACGGCTTAGTGTAGATTGCTCGGATACTGTAGTTGGTAACAATAACGTTGATGCTGTGCTGCTGTGGGTACTTGTATAGCTGACAACTACTAGACTTTCTAAATAAGTCGATCATGATATCGGGGCTCTTCGAATCAACTTTATGCGAAAAGTTGCAAAGAACACTACGTGTAGTCATGGTGTCATATGCTCACAGCCTAACACCTTTGGCGACCTCTGTGGCGCAGCGGGTGAGAGCCTGCCTGCGACGCAAGAGGTTGCGGGTTCGATTCCCGCCTTGGAACAAATTTGTGTACGATCTGCAGAAATTTGTTCCGATGGTCTGGGTGTTTTCTATGTATAATAAAAAATATCTATCTATGTAAGTATATAATGTATTAAATATATCAGTTATCTAGTACCCATAACACAAGCTTTGAATAGCTTACTTTGGGGCTAGATAGTGCTGTGTGGATTGTCCAGCATTATTTATTATTTATTTATTATTATTTATTTATAACAGAGAACCTCAGAAAAACAGAACTTGTGTTCTTCACTCGCCAGCTGAAGTTGCCGAATCTGAACCTACTACCTATGTGTAGGTAAACAATGCGATCTCTAAAGTTGTAAACTGGTCTTAAGTAAACAACTTGTTACTAAACAAAATGTAATAGGGTTGTCCTGCCAAATACCCAACCACTAAATGCAAATGTAAAAATAAAAACGAAAAATAAGCCTCGTGGACACCACTGTATTTTTAGTCCACAACAATAAATAAGCTGCAACAGGTACAAAGGCTCGCGTGCTCCCTGATCAGCGTCTGCTCAATATCCACACCATCAGCAGCGCTGGATATAATACTAGGCCAAATGCTCCTTCATTTTTAAATACAACAATAGGCGATGGCAGCAGCATTATGAATAAAATCAACAAACCAATGGAACGGCAGTGGAAAGATAACAAATCACTGCAGGATTACCACACTACTAACCAAACTGTATCCACTAGCGGGAATAGCGCCACCACATGTTCGCAGAGAAATCTCCTGCGCAGTAAAAAGCTCAAACAAGAAACTGACGCGACGTTAGGCATCCTCTTCACAACTGTTTACCACCTAGAGGACGACTGACAATACCCAACAGCTTTCTCCGTAGCATGGTAGCTTTAGCTGGTAACGCAAGTTATGCTCGAATGGTCCGGTGGACGTCAAAGCATGCTCCGCCGCTTGGTTTCGTTACTCTTACAGAAGAGCTACCCCCCGGTCAAAACTTCCCTGTGGAAAACCTTAAATAGACTCAGAACACAAGTTGGTCGATATAGGTGTAACTTAAGCAGGTGGCGTTTTATCAGCATAAACGAGACGCAATGTGCGTGTGGTGCTCCATTGCAGTCTATACCACACGTGCTTGAGAGTCCATCTTGCCCCACCACTGGCACAATGGATGATCTGAGGACCTACACGGACAATGCCGTAGACGTGGCTACCTACTGGTCTAAATGGCTGTAACAAGATTAAATTGTTGATCATCGACTCGAAAGAAGAAGACCGCAGGATTCTGGGCAAGCTTATCCAAGCCATTGCCGAGGCCCGAAACGGTACCGACAAAATACCTCTTGAACAAAAGTAGGGGAAGCAGGGGTGATGGCGATCGCGTCGGGTGATCCAATAACTTATTAAATATGGTGCGTTTAAACACAGCGAGCACGCTGCAGCGCAGGGGTTGTAACGCTTGAGCAGGCAGAGTATCTAACTGACAAATGAAAAAACAAATAGGGCATTTTTCTCTCAGGTGTTCAGCATTCCCCCATCTTCCTCTATCGATTAGAAAATGGAGAAAGGACTATAAGGATCTGACTCCGCCCCACAAAGTCCTTCACGTCATAATTATGGTTCGAAACAAAAACTAGGAGCGGGTTGTAGCTTCTAGGTACTATCCTGAAACAGGGCCCTCCCGGGCACAACCTCTCAGCAAATCAACGACCGCTCTCCATGCAGAAATCCTTGGGCTTCCTCCGGCAATAGAAGAAATGCTCCCATCAGGTCATCAAGTCTAAGACAGCCGTAGCTACTGCAAACTAACAGACAATAATTATTTTCACAACAGACAGCGCTGCACTAATTAACGCATTGACAAGATCTGAAGATCTCACAAAAGTCAGCTTCCCTTGTACAAGGACGTTATTCACTATGACCAATCCAATCGCGTTTGCGTTTAGATCACGTTGTGACGTCACACGGTTTGGGTAAAGTATCTCGAACTTCGTAGAAAATAAAGCCCCCGTGTCACACTGCGCTGAAAAATACGTGTGACACGCATAATGCTAAAACAAGATAGAGAGTCACGGCTTATGTTCAGGTAACAACGTAGACGGCTCACTAGCAAAAGAGGGCGCGAAACAGTAACCGATAATAAATGACATAGGCCTATGTAAACCTACATCAGTAGCGATAAAAATAGCCTGAAAATGCATTCCCAGAAGGAACACCAAAAGCAAGGGAGAACCGGAAACGGCAACGGTGGTCGACGCTTCATGAGCGTGATCGAGACCTACCTCCAGTGTGCGACCTGTCCCTATCATAGCGACGTGTCGTTCGATCCCCAGATGAGCTCCACGATCGAGACTGTAGCCGAAAACGACGCAAACCTCGCCAACTCGTGCGCGACAAACTCCGAGAACGACGACGCACACGTACATGAGAGCTATCTTTCGAGTGGTATCTTGATCGTCCACGTGACGTACTTAAAATGTACTCACGTGAAATCACACTACACAGAAACACTTAAATTGAAAATTTTCTCTAAGTGCGGGTAGACTTGTTCCCTTTTGGTAAATTCCACGTGGGCTAAATTCTAGGCTCTTTATCCCAATTCTGATTTTAGGAAACCAGGAGCGGGTTAAAGATAAAAACATAAACCGGTAACCTAATTTTAATAATGAAAAACATCAGTTTTACTACATCAAATAATAATAACCAGAATGGAACAAGACACACTTAACACGACTTTAAACACTTTTACACAGATTAACCACACCGAAAAATATAGCTCTCACGACCTAATTAAATATCCAGAACGAATCACAACGACTTTCCCTTGATGCTTACGCATCGAAAGCCAGCCAGCAAAGAGACCAGCGCTCTGGCTGCGCTTGGTTTTATGCGCGCCACACAGCTCCGCAGCGCCACCACAGCCTGCGTCACTGACAACACTCTAACAATATCATCAATATTTTGACAGGGTGAAAATTATGCACGCTTATACTGTAATTTAATCTGTGGCACCGCGTAAGCAAAGCGTACACAACAAGGGAACAACACACGCAAACACACACATGTATACAAATAACAGAGCGTAGTGATGGATGTGTGTGTGGAAAGGTGTATGTAGAATGGGATTTTATTACGATTGTCATAAAATATGGTTTACTTTTATTATGGTGGTATCAGAATAATATTTTATCCTTTGCGCTTGTTGGAAACTGAGAGCGTTTGAAAAACAGTAAAGGAGAATTGATGGCTTATTTCTGCCGCCAAGCAGCAATGCTGTGTTTCGGATACCTATTTTACTATTAAAATATTCGTGCTTACTTAGTTAATGATATAGGCGGTTAGCGGTATTATTATTTATAAAATGGCTGACATGACATCGCAAATTAGTTTTTCTTAGGGTTTTTGACTGGACACTGTAAAACTAAAAAAATTCCAATAATAGCTGCCACCCAGGGGGCTTCACTCTCTTTTTTTTTTTTTTTTTTTTATACAACTAGCTGATGGAACAAGCAGATGGTCCACCTGATGTTAAGTGGTAACCATCACCTATAAACAAAACATTGCCCCGTAGGTCACGCACAATAGGAACGTGCCCTACGATGCACTGCCCTGCGTCCATCAACTTGAGGCATACAAATGTTAAGCCTCATGTGCCTGTAATTACACCGGCGACCACACTCTTCAAACCGAAACACAGCGTTGCTGCTTGGCGGCAGAAAAAGGCGTGGTGGTAGTACTTCCCCTTCGTACGTACGAGCCCTTCACAAAGAGCTCTACTACTCTCGTTTTAGTAGTGATGTATCCCTTTATTGGGCTAGTTAATATTTTCTACCCCATTTTTTTTATTTGCAGTAGTGTGTATTCCAGACTTTTGAGCTGTTAAGTATAAAATGTAGCCGCAAGGTACAGTGGTGGACAGTGTGCAGTCCCGCTAAGGCAGAGTTCTCTTGACCCACATCCCGCGGGAACTTGCAGATTATCGAATGTGGCGAAACTGTACCGTCATAACGCGGAATACGACACAAAAGGGATTTTAAAAGCTAAGTACTAATGTTTTCATGTTTTGTGTGGGATATTCACTGTTTTAGTGTGTCCCAGTGAGGGATCGCCTTAACGGGCTAGTCAGTCGTACGTCCAAATATAATATAATGGCACATACCCCTAATTTTCACCGAAAACATCGTGAGGACACCGGCATGTTGTAAAAACCTAACTAGTTCTACATGTGACAAGTGCTCGAAAGGAGCCTTTTGAGGCGCACTTAAAATCCTTTCACCACACCGTTTTAAAAGAAACTAGTGACTCGATAAGAAGAAGAAGACCCCTAATTTCTTGGTATTCAAACGTAACAGATTGTAAGCCTTACGATGTTTTTCTTCACCGATTATGAGCACTGACATTGCGCACGTACATTCACAAAGAAAAAAATCTATTAGGGATCCTGAATTATATTATTTACAATCCACAACGAGCTTACAAAATAATGCAAAGAGAGGCTTAATTCTCTGGAAGCCACAGATACCTTTAATTTGTGGTACAAAAGAAAGGAATTTCATAATATCGAATACTAAATCGTGGATTGAATTTTGTAAGGAAAATTCGTTCACCGGCGTTCCGTTTCAAAAAGGCATGCCATAGGATTTTAGACTCAAACTTTTCAAGCTACGGTTGAGAGTTGCTAAAACCCTAGGGGGTACACAGGTTGGTAAGATTTGGGAAATAGAACGTGTGCCATTGCGTTGTAATCACGTTTGTAAGCATCTTTGAGTGCACTTGCTCAAACCTAGATTGCTGCGGCTCTGTTAAGGTTTGTGCTGATTCATACTCACCTATTTCCTACGAATACTTCTTCTTCTTAATTATTATTTATAAGACTGTAGAATTTCATCTGATGCTAAGCGACGTATCTCATGAACAGTCATAGCTCGACAGTTGATATTTTCAAATAATCAAATTAAAATAAAATTAATATACGAGGGGGGCTCCTATACAAAAAAATTGATTTCTTACTCGTTTTTATAGATTCGTCTGTCAACAGGCTGTATCTCATTAACCGTGAAAGTTTAACAGTTTAAATTTTTACAGATGATGTATTTCTGTTGCCACTATAACAACAACAAATACAAAAAACAGAATAAAATAAATATTTAAGGTGGCTCCCATAAAAAAACGTGATATTTTTCCGTTTTTATAGATAATGGTATGGGACCCTTTGTGCGCGAGTCCGGCTCGCACTAGGCGGGTTTTTTTAGGCTAATTTAGTTTCTCCTTGAATTAAGCTATAAAAACATTTTTTAACTTACATAGATGCATTTATTTACAAAAAAAATTACAACTATTACTTATAATTATTTACAAAATGTACAAAATACATATGAAACAGTTGAGCTATCTGCAGACCGTTGCAAACGATCTATAGATAGCTCAAATGATCCAAATCAGTGCCATTCGGAAGCGTACCCGAGACACTGGCTGCATTGCATAAAAACATTGGATTGCATAAAACCATACAAGGTTTTGGGTTGTTAACGAAACCTTTTCGCTGCCATAAAATCATCAAAATATTCAGTTACCTACACCATCAAAAAAACGTTCCAAAAGTTGTACGAACTCTCTTAACTAGACCGTCCGTTTGCGGGTCACAGAAAGGTCACTCAATTCATTTTTTAGTCGGATTATCTGCATAGTACTGAAAAAAGCCGTAAAACCTGTTGAAAATATAAAAACATGGCCACCGTATAAGGTTCGACTGCAATGTGATACACAAAGACTTGTATAGACTTTTTAAAACACAGTTACAGCGGCGGCGCGCGGGCCAATTATCTCAAAACAATAACAAAGGAAAGTATTAGCTGTGCAATGATTCATTGCTTTTTGGATCAACAATTAACTATTACTTTTTCTTTTTGACTAGTTGGTTGTCAAAATGCTTTATGGTCTTTATATGTACCAAAACATCGATTTTCTAGCAGAAGATAAGATAAACGAAAGCCTCTATTGGAGCATACGACACATAACATCAACTAATTGACTGTTACTACTGTCGCTTATGATCTGTTTTTAGATATTTTACACGCATTGTGTAACTTAAAAATAAAACAAATGTAATTATGAAATGAAATAAATGAAAATTCTACACAGCACTTTTTAGCAGAACTAACCAAAGGTGTTATATGAAAACCAAATAGCTGACAATATAAATATAATTATCATTTTGTGTAAAAACTTAATTGCTATCATATAACATTCAGACATAAAAACAATTAACGATGTTCATTACACAAAGGTTTGTTCTGTGTGGGGATCGAATCCACGGCCTTCAGCGTAAATGGCAGAGCCACTATCCACTCAGCTGTGAAGGCTATTAACTCAAAATGCCGATACGATACTTCCATCGTTTGCACAGTAGGCCCCAGATTCGTATGACGAGCAAGCGTTGCAATAAACAAATTTGCCGAACCGCAAAACTACCCGGGTCTCTTTGAGCCCCCGATATTTGGGGCATAAATTTTTATTGCAACACAAGTACGTAAGGGACTTGGACTGGGTGATACTCACGCGGAAATGCGTAGAGCTCGAAACGTGTGGGCGTTGAAATACATTTCAGGATAGAGTGGGGAAAACGATTTGCTAAAACCAAGAGGAAATAGTAGAAACAGAAACTAAATAAATAAATAAATAATGCTGGACAATCCACACAGCACCATCTAGCCCCAAAGTAAGCTACTCAAAGCTTGTGTTATGGGTACTAGATGACTGATATATTTAATACATTATATACTTACATAGATAGATATTTTTTATTATATACATAGAAAACACCCAGACCAACGGAATAAATTTCTGCAGATCGTACACAAATTTGTTCCGAGGCGGGAATCGAACCCGCAACCTCTAGCGTCGCAGGCGGACTCTCGCCCGCTGCGCCACAGAGGTCGTCAAAGAAACTACCTTAATAACGGCTGTATTTGTGTATTTAACTTAGATTTTCGACGATCTAGCAAGTTCTAATCATCCACCTCATCATCCATGTGTGTGCACTGCCCTTTCGGTTTTTCAAAACAACACAAAGGTTAACTGGGAGAGAATGCTCTCTAACATTAAGTTCGCCTATGTACGATATATTTTGTTTATGTGCAATAGAGAATTTTCTATCTATCTATCTAATACAACTAAGTATTCTAAATCAATCAAGTTGAACAGAATACTAAACGCTAACCGAATCCCTCTGCCATTATCTCCTACATGTAAACTGCATAATAATTGCATTCCATGATCGATATTTCACCAACTCGGATCCAATCAGCAACACAATTGCTGTAATCACAGTGCACGGAGCATCCCGATGGAATTAATGCATCTTAGGGGCGGTTACCTATGTTACAACTTTATACTCGATTTACCATTTGTACATAATAATAGTATAGACAACAGTACCTCTAATCTGAATTAATAAAAATATCTTATTGTGCAAATAAACGTAAGTACATTTAAATAAAGCAATGATTAATAAAATAAGTACATATTCGTATCGCTGAAACTGAGCGATCTCTTCCAGACAACTTTTGGATGGAGAGGATCGTTAAAATATGAAAGATTGGTGGATGGCAGGTGCTCGAGGACTAATAAGAGTTTAAAGATTTTTATAGATTTTTCTTATGGTTAGGAAAAATTTTGTCGGAACTTTAAATGCATCTCTAGATCTCTATCGAGCGTGCAGAGAACTCTCGTGGCTCTATACAAAACCCAGGCTCGCGATACATAAAACCAAATACCAAAAACAAATAAAAAAACTTTAACTCGAGGATCTGATAAAGCAGTGTTATGTCTAGGGCGCATAGTGAAAGCTGAGTTAGCAAAGGATTCCAGAGATTACTCTTTCGTTTCACTCGGGAGTTGAGACTGAATCCTGGGCGCAGCGAGGGAAGCTCACCCAATGCGAGGAGCTTTTTTCAATCGCAGATATCTTTATCTTTTTTTTTACAACTTATAGGTAAAAACGTTTGACCGCAATCTCACCTGATGTTAAGTGATGATGCGGTCGACGATGTGGCACGTTTACCTAGAAAATACCTGTTCACTCTTCTCTTGATCCAAATTATAGGTCTTCGGAAAAACGGACGCCGGTAAGGAATTCCATTCATTGGCTGTGCGCATGATGAATGAAGAAGCAAAGCGCATATTGTAAATAAATAAATAATGCTGGACAATCCACACAGCACTATCTAGCCCCAAAGTAAGCTATCCAAAGCTTGTGTTATGGGTACTAGATAACTGATATATTTAATACATTATATACTTACATAGATAGATATTTTTTATTATAAATAGAAAACACCCAGACCATCGGAACAAATTTCTGCAGATCGTACACAAATTTGTTCCACGGCGGGAATCGAACCCGCAACCTCTTGCGTCGCAGGCAGGCTCTCGCCCGCTGCGCCACAGAGGTCGTCGATTTATATTGTTTATATTGTGCTTTATGTTTGAGGGAAATGCTTTGCTTTTTACACCTTCATCAAAAAAAACAAAAGCAAGTCCGCTCAGTGGCCTCGAATTATGCGGAAATAGTAGTCTTTGCTTAGTAAAATAAAATATTTTATTCACTTTCAGAAGTTTTGTACACATTAAGAACTCTGAGTGAACGGTTTAGGGCTTAAGGTTGCTTAACTGGTTTTATAAATGAGGAAAGCATAAGGTCTGATATGAATCTCGGAGAAAAAACCAATACAGATGCGATCACTAAGCGCACCGTATCCGCTCCGAAATAGCAGTACATAAGCAGGTGTCACCGCAGCATGCATTTAAATCGAATATTACAAAGTAGATAGATACTGGTTATAGCTGGCTCGAACCGGCTAGCAAGCTGGAAGGGTGCAGCTATAGGACTAGAAAATATCACGTGAACAAATGCATGTCACAGCATATCTCTTCAAAGAATCTTGAGTAGGTTCTTTTGGTACTGAGAGATCTGTAGGCTTATTCCGAATTTTTACAAATTCGCTATTTGTATTTTCGACCTTGCAAAATGACTTTTCGAATCAATCCACAATTCAAAACAATTAAAGAATTGTTTTGCTTTTGAAACCTAATGTCACTCACTATTTTTCTGTTTATTTTTTGTTTTTAAATTGTTTTTAGCTATATCTAAAATTAACTAATAATGTTCACCTAACTCGTTACGTACATAAATGTTATTTTCGGCTGTATGCACATATATTTACGATACAATCCAGATCAGTTGTAATATTTTAGTTTTAGTTTTTTCTTGGTTGTAATGTTTTGTGCGTTTAAATAAATAAAAAAAAAAAAAACAGTATTGCATTGGCCGTGTTTTGCATGGATTAGCGATAGCGTTTTAGCTAAATAGACGGAGAAGGTTTTGATCCAGAAGTAATTTTGTTTTAATAACTTGTTTTTATTCACCTATTATTGAGTTAGAAAACAAAACAAAAAACAACGTCCATGTCTAAGCCCTTCCAGGGTGAAACGTGCACCTAATGACGACGCGCATTTTCTGAGTAGCACTCAGAAGAATTGTAAAAATTGGCAAAAGAATAAAAAGGAATGAAGTGATTTCCAATTATTAGTTTTAATGGAGCCAAAAGTTCTTGTGGGTACGAACTTTTTACCAAGCATCTGTATTGGTTTTATACTTTGCTAAAACTTAAAGTTTGTTGTAAAATCATGTTTGGAAAATCCAATTGTTCTAGTGTAAGATTTTAAGTGGATTCTATGATCGCCACCTACTATCACGATTCTTGGTCCACCTAGTTTTAAGACGTTTTAAAGTGATCCTAGTTATTTTACTGAATACTTTTTGCCCTTATGAAATACCTTTTTTTTTTTTTTTTTTTAACTGAATAGACCGTCCTTTGACTACAATCTCACCTGATGTTAAGCGACGATGTAGCCTACGGTGGAGCAGAACGGTCTAGAAGACACCTATTCACTCTTGCCTTGAAGAGACTCATGAGACTCTTTTTACTTTGACTTCGACTGATGGTTACTTTATAACTGACTGACATGATTTAACGATTTTTTTATCACGAAAGGATCAAGCAATATTCATCTTAAGAAATAATCTGGGATTGGTTCGCTCCGTAATTCCGGATTATTCCGGGAAACTTTCTTTTGTTTCATAAAAATTCAGGTGAGCTTCCGGCCTATCGTCCAGCTGTAGAGTCAGCAGAAAAAGTTGTGTTATGTTACGTGCACGTATTCAATAACAAGCTAGAACCTATGGTATTAAACCAACAATACACAAGAGTAAAGCAAAGTAGAATAAAAAAATCGAAATTCAAAATTAATGGTGTTATTGAAATGAAAAACACTGATTCGGAATAAAGTAAGCAAAATAAATTAAATGATAACCGAATGTAATTGTATTTGCATTTTGTATCTTAGTCCTCCTCTATGCCTCGTAAGGTTGATGGTGCTCTTGTATGTTGCCATTGGCTATGATAAAAAATTACGAAACAACTAAATAATCTACCTGATGAGGTTGTTTCTGCATTAACTCACAGAGAAAAACCCATCCAAAACACATGCATAAAGAAGCAAGAAAAATATAGAGAAAAGAAATCACGAAGTAAAATACCTTTGCTACAGTGTGGAGGTTGAATAGATTGATTTCACTTATCAGATCGAAACTCATAAATTTTATCTTATTTTGACGACTTCTGTGACGCACTTGGCGACTAGTCGGCTGAGACAGCGGCCGTAAAGCCTACTTCGCATTATGAGGCATTTTATTCGAGACACTTTAACATGTTTCTCTCTTAAAGAATGGTCACTAGAGTCAGCATTTTCATGCCCCAAACTAAACAATTAATATATAAACCAGATTGCCAGTATATTACTTGTATTCTTTTTTTGTAAATACACAATAACACCCAGGCAAATGTCTATGTTCATTACGCAGATGTTATTTGTTCTCAGTCGAGATTGAACCCACGGCCTACAGTACCAGCTGAGCTATGAGAGCACTTTGAATCTATGATTCTGAAGAAGTATGCTGACTGTACATTCCTTGATTGAAACTCGACGTTTACGAGTAGCTGGCTCGGCCCGGAACTCTGCCCTCGCCATTCTAAACCGTCCTTTATGAACTTTACATATACTTATTTAAGTTATAAGTAACCCACTTCCGTAAGGATAAGACTCTCGAGAATATTCAACTTTAGAAATAAATATGGCCGTGGTTTTTGCACGTCACGGGATAAATTGCGAGTACAGACGAGGCACCTAATGTGTTCCTTATTTACTGGTTCGTCTGGTAATGACTCTTATTGGTATCCATTGATTACGAGTTCTTACCACGGTGTAAACACAAGTCTTGAAAATTCGCATTTCGGTCGTTGCAAAACCAGCGTACTACAACATTTCATGTATGCATGGATTCTGGTTGCGTTGGGGTTGTGCAACCCAGTGCAACCAGAATCCTTGATCTTTCAGTGAAATGTAGTTGCAGTTAATTTATTCAAAAACAATTATAAATGGTGTGTGAATGTCTATAACTGAATAATACCATGAATATAATAACAAAATTACAAAATGTCTGCCAATTTACTAAGCATTTCTAATCACTAATCTAGATTATCACATGTGAAGAGTTCTTCAATACTATAGAAACACCCCTTAAACAATACACTGTGAGTCTGGGTCTGAATACATTAGAACTGTCTATAACATTCACATAGAGGTCTAAGTAAGTAACGAAAAGCTAAAAAAAATGCTAATAAAACTCTAGGTAGGCATATAATATTATTGTTTGACTTTTGGTTTGTTGTTTGACTATTGGTCGACTTTGTTTTATACTATGTAGTGATCCGCAAACGCGGCTTTTAGACACAAGTAATAAGAAGCTGTATAAATACAAGAAAAATAACACATCATAATAGCTTTCACTCGGTCTTAGCGCTTAGAAGGCTTATTTACCTGTTGCTAGACAGAATCAGCTACAATCTCTGATGCAGGCGGCAATCTCTCCCTAGGGCCAACCTGGGCTAACTGGGATTGAGAGGAATACGATATTGTATGCTGTGAGATAGGTTTAGGAAAACGTATGGGTCATTGAACATAACCTTGCGAGTCTGAATGGCATTAGGTCATTCAGAAGTTGCTTCGCTCATGATAAGTTGATCTACTTAGAACGGCAAGGCAATTAAAACTGGATTTTTCTATTAAAATAAAAGACTAAACGAAATGTAGAAAACCCGCTCTTATTCAACAAAAAAAGAATTGGTGACCATCATACGGCTAAACAAATTATAAAATAAATAAAAATAGCTTTATTTACTCACACAATAATAAAAAAATAAGTAAAATGAAAAATTCCTTAGCCAATTTTTTTTAACTTCAACTAAAAATAAAAACTTTAAAGTAACTTTTACAAAATAATAACCTAGAAAAACTACAAATATATGCAAGTACCGCCCTTGGCGGTGACCCTCCTTCAAGTGCTTCCACTCTGCTCTGTTTCTTGCCTCATTGACCAGAATTTTCCCGCTGCTTTGACTATGCCATCACACCATCGTTGGAGAGGGCGGCCCATTTTGCGCTTTTTGTCCTGCATACTCCAGTTAGTGGTTACATGGGCCCATCTATTTGGGTCTAGTCTTTGCAGGCTAAACAGATTATTGAATCCTAACTAATTCAAATGAATTTATCCATTTGGAGGCAACTACCTCTCTTCTTTTCTAAGCACCGGCCGATAGAAAACCGTTGCACTGTAGTACCACGTTCCGTTCGTACCGCTCCAGAGTGCATCACATACCACGCCATGTAATTCTGTAAAATATAAAACATGCGTTTTATATTAAACTAGCTTTTGCCCGCGGCTTCGCTCGCGTTTAGAAGTATTATTATTAATAAGGCATAGTTTTTGCGGCTTTACTTTTGTTAAGCGTGTGTAAAAAATTGTGGGGTTGAATTTATCAAAATCCTATTGAAGCGGACGTCTTCATCATAGTAGCTCCAATCTTTAATTTCAGTTCAATCAGTCGAAAATCTAAGAAGATTTATACAAACTTTCATCCCTATTTTATCCCCTTAGGGGTGGAATTTATCAAAATCCTTTCTTAGGGGATGCCTACGTCATAGTAGTTTTATGCATGCAAAGTCAGCCCGATCGATTAAAAATTGACAAAATTTCATACAAACTTTCATCCCCTATTTCATCCGCTTGGGGGTAGAATTGATCAAAATCCTTTCTTAGCGGATGCCTACGTCATAACATCTACCTGCATGCCAAATTTCAGCCCGATCCGTCCAGTGGTTTGGGCTGTGCGTTGATAGATCACTATGTCAGTCAGTCAGTCACCTTTGAGTTATATATATTTAGATACGAGTCAAATTGCGGGTCAACTCAGTAACGCTTCCAAAGCCTATTCGTCGCTGCCTCGCATACCGCGCAGCGTAACTTAACCTGCCCGATAAACTCACTTAGAGGCTTAATAACTTAATTTGTTGCTCGCCTCGCTTACCTTGGAACTTGTAGGGTCTATACTCACGTTACAGAAACATCAGTGTGGTTGAGTACATCACCGTTGGTTACTCTGTTATGTTTCCCAGCCACGATAGTTTCTATTCAGCCGTATAACAGCCATGTAGTTTATATTTGGACAAACTACAAGTTGTAACATGTATCAACAGTGTTCCCTGCGGGGAAAGGTTTGATAGCAAATTAATAGTTTAATTGCAAGGGCGATGCCATTAAAACGGGCTACTGATGATATCGAAGGCTTTAATTATTGGTCGAAAGGCTACACAACATTAAAGTTGTGATTGCTTACCTACTTGAAATTGAACTCAAAAGTTCGATTGGCACTATACTGGAGCTTGACTTTAAGCGAGCAATCCTTGTACATTTATTTTCTGAATCTCCGAAACGGCTTCAACGATTTTCATGAAATTTAGTATGTAAATAGTTTCAGGGGCAATAAATCGATCTAGCTAGGTTTCTTTTTTTTTAGGATAATTTTTTATGCAGATAGTTTCGGGAGCGATAAATCGATCTAGCTAGGATTCATTTTTAGAAAATGTTTTCTTATCCGTGTTTTCAGGCACTGAAAAACCCAACTTACGGTAGATGGCGTTGGCAACCGAGTAAAGCTCGATAACCCAGATATTCATATTATTATTGTAACAAGTGGAATACAAAATAACAGTAAGAAACCTGATCGTAAGTTATTTTGTTTATTATTTATCTTCTAGGACTAATCGACTTTAATGCCTAAGTTTACTACTTGTAATTTAATTGCATAAAATTAAATATCTTTTAACTTTGATAATAAAATTACGTAGATATTTAAAATAATAAATAAATAAATAATGCTGGACAATCCACACAGCACCATCTAGCCCCAAAGTAAGCTAAAAGCTAACTCAAAGCTTGTGTTATGGGTACTAGATGACTGATATATTTAATACATTATATATACTTACTTAGATAGATAGATATTTTTTATTATACATAAACACCCAGACCTACGGAACAAATTTCTGCAGATCATACACAAAATTGTTCCGAGGCGGGAATCGAACCCGCAACCTCTTGCGTCACAGGCGGACTCTCACCCGCTGCGCCATGACGACCTCAGCGTCATAATGTGTAGTAAAACCACGATTTAATTGTAAAAAAAAATATTACTATTTTCGAAGAGAACAACATTTTAATAAAACGATTATAAGAAAAAACCCTTAGATGTAAATAAGCTACTACATGTCATCACAAAGTAACATTTTTGATCAGTATTATTGTATACCTTGTTAACATGTGAAAATATGTGTGTAGCACCCACACATAACCCGTAACCACTCAATGCGCGAGTATGACATACCAATCGCGAGGGGAGAAATATTGAAAAGCTAAAAATGTAACGTGTCATCTAAATGTAAAAATTGATTTGGGTTCCGTATAGGGGTGCTACTAACGGTTTGATATTAAACGGAGCCATAAGGAAAAGGAATAAGCACACGTTTTATTCCGCATGAATGACATTCTCATGTGACTCAGACGCCATAGAAAAGCGATGGGGTATTATGAATCTCTGTGTTAAAACACTGGAGCCTTGAGAATGTGTAGGTTGATGGGTGAGCTTGAGCTATACCGAAGAAAATATAGATGATTGTGTGAACGATAATATGGGGAGGAAATAAACATGTTGTGCCGCCGCCATATGAGAGGACGGTGATGTGATCTTCAAGCATGTTGCATTATTTTATAAGACCAATACGTAGAACGATATGGACCATACCTAATTGCCATTTTTTTATTTGTTTGGTTATTGTAGCAGCGCGACGCTGATTCACAGACAACGGTCAATTAATTGGGTATTCGGCATTTTGTGCGGGTCGGCTACGGTTTGTTTCTGCTACCAAAGGGTGGCATTTTATAGTTAAGCATGGTACACAATCGATCACAGCACCAGGTGAGATCGTCAACGCGTACCTATAAATTGTTACATAAAACGTATAGGTACTTCCACCAATTTGCTGTTGAAAAATCTAAATTATATATCAAAAACTCATGGCAGAGCTACAGTAATTACAGAAATCAGAGAACCTGCTATTAAGACGAGCGATCCCAACTCATTAGATGTTTGAAAGTGATCCACTCGTAGAATTTCGATCACCTCCAAGGGTAGATTCCACCACTCTGTCATCAAGGTTTATAAGGATTTTTTCTTCAAAAGTTTTCAAGTAAAGCTCGGTAGCAAGTATTGTTTAACATTTTAAACACAGCCCGGTAAAGAATTACGAGGCGCTTCAGAGGCACGTATTTATTGATTTATGTAAATATGTAGATACAGCTCGTATCAGGCTCGCGAGGGCTGTCGCTTATTAAGTGCTCGCCCGAGGCACAATTGAACGCGTAATTATTTTCGACAACTCTACGAAAGATGCAATCCGGCCTTGCCAATATTCATAATAATATGATTTTGTTTTTTTATCAAATTGGAGGTACGTGTATTACTGTCGCGGTATAAATAAAACAAACACACATTTTTTTGGTTTCTCTTGGTTTGCCTCCTTCACCATTTTCCATCACATCCCCTCCTCCTCCTTCCAGCGTTCTTTTTGCGTGACGCGACATCTACCTCTTATAAAACAAAGGTCAAGCATGAACCGAATAATATGTATTCCCAAAAATTCCAATCCAATATTGAAAACTCTCGTGTTTATAAATAATTCACGATGGAGGGCTTGCCTCAAACTTGACAATGATAGCCCAATCAAATTGGAAACAGTACTAAGACAATGCCACTTAGAGGTGCAAATTGCGTGACAAAGTCTATAAATAATGAGTTACACAGCCGATTTAACCCATGCTATCGATAATATAACCTACTACATAGTAGTTAATCTTGTTTTGTCAATAAATGTGGTTCCGTCACGCAACAATTATTGCTACTTGACATAAGGGGGGTAATAGTCTCATTTAATCAGATATAGGGAATTCTGAAGTAGGTTATGAGAAGGATTTCACTCCTTGGCACTCAGTATCAAGAATCACTTTGAGAATTGTAGAATAGTAGCGATGTTTTTTTGACAAATTTGAGCATAAAATTACATGCACGAAGGAATGATTGTAAAATACTATGGTATAATCACAGATTATGATATAATCACGCCTTCCGCCAAGTTATGATAATATACAATCTTTGCGTATTTACTACTGTTCAATATATCTATTAATCTCACATAAATTCCTGCGTAATCTATGCGTCCCTGTAAATAATTATTGATATCATACTTGTCATGATTATACAGCGCCGTTCATTTAACTGAACTATAGTATTCTGACTTATAATTTTATAGTAATAATGTTGTCAAAAATAACTTTTATAAAAATTTATTCTCTCTTTCTGTGAATGAAAAAAAAATATTGTTAATGTAAAACAATGGATTTCTGCTACCTGTTTTTGATTTTATTTATTATTTTGACTTTTACTATCATGTTTGACATTATTTTACTATTACCTATACTATATATTATCTAAAAAACTGTATTTATTGTAATTTTGTCTTGACATGTCCTTTATTATATTTTAATTGTATTTTATTCCGCACACAAATGTATTTTGTTATATTGGAAATAAATGAATATTAATTTCAAAATTAATATTATTTTAACTAGAAATTACTGTGTAGGTTAATACGTCTGTATCTGTGTGACCTACATACAAATCCTTGTTCAACCAGCATCACATGATCTTATTCGAACAAACTAGTTTATCTCACACCGAAATTTATCTCGATGTTAACTGATAGCGTCCCCACACTGATGAGCTGATAACAATGATAACGCGCATTTATTAGTAGTATTAAACAAGCCATGTACCGAGTAGCATTAGTTGTAGGAGCTACGAGTAATCTCGGCTATCAAGTGCTGAAGCGACTCGCAAAAACGTTCAACGGAAAAATCTACTTCACAACCGAAGATGCGACCGATGGATTGAAAATACTCAAAAACTTGTCAAAGCACGGAACGGACATCCACTTTCTACAAATGGACATCACTTACACGAAGAGTATCATAAAAATCAGATACAGCATACAAGATATAGACGAGAGAATAGATTTGATTATCAATTTAACAGACTATGTGAGCGAGAAGAACTTAACACATGCAGAGAGAGTAAGGAGAACGCTGAGTGTGAATTTCTACGGCTTTATAAATTTCGGAAAGTTGATTTACCCGCTTCTAAATGAAGGTGCTAGAGTTGTGAACGTTTCTGGGCCCGCCGGTCTTTTAGCCACTATAGAGAATATGGATATACAGAGAAGAATAAGTGATGTAAGGCTCAGTGAAGATGAGCTTGTAGCTTTGATGCAAGAATATGAAGAAGCGGCGAGAAAGGGAATTGAAAAGACAGAAGGTACTTGCATACTATCGCTTATCAGCCAGCTTTTTTCCGTGATTTAAAAATATCTATAATAGATTAATAAAGTAAGATTGTTTATCATTCGGGTTCGATTCCCGCCTCGGAACAAATTTGTGTACGATCTGCAGAAATTTGATCCGTTGGTTTGGGTGTTTATGTATAATAAAAAATATCTATCTATGTAAGTATATAATGTATGAAATATATCAGCTATCTAGCTTTCAGTAGCTTACTTTGGGGCTAGATGGTGCTGTGTGGATTGTCCAGCATTATTTATTTATTTATTATTTAAAAGTGTGCAATAAAGGACTTTCTGTTTTGTTTGAAGGTTGGGGAGTGAATGTACACGCCGTCAGCAAAGTGGCGTTGAATGCAGTGACGTTTCTGCAACACAGAGAATGGAACAACGCTGGAGTGGTCATCAATTGTGTGAATCCTGGAAACGTATCGCAGAAGGAGGGGAGGAAGAATGCAAAGGTTTTCGAGGAAGGCGCTAAAGCAATACTATATTTAGCGCTGGAAGCGCCTTTGTCGGTCAAAGGCAACTTTGTTTGGAGCAACTATTCCGTAATCGAGTGGAATTCTGATCCGTACGTAGAAGTCACTTCGGTGTAGCTAAAGTGAGAAGGTATTCTGTGAGAAAAAGTTTTGAGGAGAGTGAATTGTGTTGTGATACTGGATTTACGTAAATAAGTAAAATGTAATTATTTTAGGGAATAAGAACTAGTCATTGTAAATAAATATAAATAACAAGTACTTAACGTGTAATACATACAACTGGGGATCGCAAGTTCTGTCAACATTCGTAATAGTTAGTAATCATAGTTTCTTTGCTCCATAATCTATGCATAAAAATAATATTTTTGAAACAATCTAACCACAACTGCGACGGAAACCGACCATAAAATCATCTCAGTTCACTAGCCTAAATTGTCAAATTATTTATCACAATATTTGTTTAAAGTTTCAAGTACATTTTAGACACTAATACCACGGAATAAATAATAGTATTACGTGCTCATACTCCTTTTATGTACCTCTATCTAGCTTCAGTTCAGTTACATAATTAGTGAGGTGATGGCACGTTCGTTAATATCGTAAAATACAAAATTTACATAATCATCCTACCCAAGAGAAGTATATCAACGTATATAAGTGAGGTATATGGTTTCTAGGAAACAAGATCTTGATTCTTGATTAATTGCATCATATACACCATTAGAAGCACCTGTAGCTTCACCTACAGGCCTCACATATTGTTATCAAAACGGCTTGATAACCGAAGATATTACATTCAGTTGAATAGACGTGCGATTTTATATATCTAACCGATTGCTTATCATTGAACACTGACTTCAGCTCGATGAGTTACTGCTGCTTTTCTTATTTTCGACTATCAGTATAGGTAGCACTCAGTATTCAGTATATTTATTGCATTATTATGTATGTATGTATGTAGATTTTACATTGTCAGGACTTATGACTAAATAATGTTAGATCAATACATAATGTACCCCGTTAGGGTGTTGCTATAGAGAGGAGCGGACCAATATGAACAATCATCCAAATTTATTTATCGCTAAAACTCTTCTTTATATATAAAATCATTTTATTTGTCTTATCTTGGAGAAGAAAATGAATGCTACCAGCACTGTCAAAGAAGTTCTACATTTAATATATAATCAAAATAACTTTAAAAAAACTGACTTCAAATACACTGGATTATGCACTCTAACTACTATAACTAAAAAAACAACTCATCAGATTTGCCTCTAATTTGCGAAAAAAATGCGACAGCAAGCACCAGCTTACGATTAAAAAATTAATCATCAAAATCGGTCCAACCAGTAAAAGGTTAGGTAGCAAACACAAAAAAACCAGTCGAATCCAGAGAACCTCCCCTTTTCTTGAAGTCGGTTAATAAAAAACACCATTAAGAAAAGAAAAGAAAAGAAAATTAATTTATTTGCCACACACACAACATTATGAGGATCAAAAATTTACAAGGTAGTAACTAATAGATAAAATTAAAAGACAATATAAACAGTATATAAAAAGATGCTCACCCGATCCAGCATTATGAGCCGTATATACGATATTCGCCTCATAAACTCATAATACGTAACGCTCGGTGTCAAAAACAATCATTGCTTTGATCCTAAGCCTCGTTTTTAGTTTGCCACTATTTCTAGTATTCATATTTCAGGTCCATAATTAGGTAGTGGTTTTTAATAACGCTAAAACAAACAAAAACTGTATGAGCCCAATAAGATTTACCTCCATAATCTAACTTCAGAATATAATTCTGTACCTAGCTATTAAAGTCACCCTTAAACAGCCCAATTACATGTTAATAAGTAGGTCAATAAACTTTAGAGTTAATGCAAAATCTTTACGGGTTATTTTCGACTGATTTCACAAATCAGCCTGTATTGGGCGCTGAAGGTTTTGGGTTCCATGTCCACATAAGTCATTCACCCTATTTATTATGATATGTGATTTTTATTGTGCATTTTATGCGAAGGGAAGAGTGTCATGTAACGAGAAGAATGCTAGGGAATAGACAAAATAGGTAGAATGAATGTGGATGGATATAGAAGTAGAGGTAGGCCAAAGAAAAGATGGATGGACTGTGTGAAAGATGACATGAGTATGAAAGGAGTGACTGCTGAGATGACGGCTGACAGAGGAGTATGGAGAGCAAAAACCTGTTGTGCCGACCCCACATGAAGTGGGATAAGGGCAGGAAAATGATGATGATGTGATTTTTATTGTCTTGTGAGTGAACCCGCGTGTTTTTAAAGAGGAGTGAGCACCGTGATGACGAATGATAGAGGAGAGTGGAAGAAGAAAGCCTGTTGTGCCGTCCCCACTTAGCGCGGGATAAGAGCAGGAAGATGATCATAAAATATGTATTCACCAATACAAGTTTTTTACTATAAAATCAGCTTTCTGGTTCCCATACTTTTGTATTTGAGGCTAGATAGAGGCTGGAATGTTAGTTTTTTTTTATTCTTATTAGACCAAGGCGGCAACTGGTTGCGAAAGAAGAGGTAAAACTCTTCTGCCACAACCAGTTGCGGGTAAAGAATTATATTTCCGTTTTCGCAACTGGTTACGAAACTTAGTTGCGAAAACGGCCGGAAGGGATGTAACATAGTATTCTAATACTATCTTCCATCACTGTAATAACTATGCTACAAACTCCAACAGCGGCCATCTTGGTATCCTAATTACTCGCTCAACTAGTGTTAATGGTAGACAAGCTAAGACGCTCATAATGTACTCGTAAAGTGACCACTCACTCTTGGCCAAACACACGGTTAATGGCTGTCTGTAGCTTTCAAAGTTTATGACGCATAAAGAACAGAAATAATGTATGACCGACAAATAGATACAATGTACTCTCACATACTTAGTTATTTAGCATCATAGGTACGGTCAAAACCAAAAGTAAATGAGGATAAAAAAAAGATATTTATTTATGAATGTTGCTTTCTTGTCTTTTCTTGTCCTCACTAGTTCTATTGCAAGTGTGGCTCAAACAGGCTACTTTCCCGGATTTGACAGAGGTTAAAAATGTTGTTACGAAAAATCGCCAGCGATTCCAATGCTTTTATGTAAAAAAATGTGCAAGCGAGAATTCTGACGGTTTTTTTCGACTTAAAGCCAATGATAAACTTAAATGTGCACTAAGAACTCTTTGTAGAGACTCGCGTAATCCAAAAATAATACACTAACTGGAACTAAAAACGTTATTTTCACTAGTTAAAAAACTAATATCTGAAGAGTGCATGTATAGTACCCGTCAAACTTCTTGGCCATCGCGCGAGGTGGTAGGGGATAGGTTTGCACTCTTCGCACCACCAAAGAGACCTATTTTTCGTTTCTTTTTATTCAAGGTCGTTTGTCCAAGAAGTTTGACGGATACTATAACTAGGTGGTTGACGAGTTCAAAGCCTCCTAACAGCGCGTCAGCCGCAGACGGTGGCGACTCGACACAATCAGATTTAATCAAAAATGCATCATTTTATATTGCAAGTCACCGCTACTAATAATAAAAACAGATTTCAATGTCCATGAGGTCCTTTGTGTTTGATTATAATATAGTACTTTGTTCACGTGTTAGAGTTAGACGCTTTTTATAAAACGGTTATTTGTATTAGTAATTTTTGAATTGTACATTAAAATAATGTTGGTTCTATGATAGATAAATTAATTAATGAAAAACACAGCGAAAGCTAATCTAAAAGTGCAATGCACTATAGATGCATTAATGATAGGGATGTCAAGTGGACTTTAAGCTAGTTACAAGTACATAAGCATAAACATAAAAAGTAAAATGTAACTAGAAACCTGCTAAAAATAAAAATAAATTGTAACAAAAAACATAATATTAACACAAAATAATAAATCCAATAAACATTTGCTACCTAGTAAAACTTCAATGTATTAAAAGTTAAAGGTTTATAAGTTATTGAGAGAATACTGATAATATAGCGAATTACATTCCTTACTATTTACAAACATGATACTATTATTAACCACACACACGTTTAACGATTACGTTAAATGACTTCTAAGGCTGACTGGCAAAATGCAGCTTCGATAAATACAAGCAAAAAAAAAAGAAGTTACAAATGAATGGAGATCGCATTAGTGGTGCAATGAGTTAACAATTTACGGACGGAAGATAAAAGGTTTCAGTGCGAGTGCGATTTGATACGGCTTCTACTGGCAAAGTGGTGTTCAGAACTGTGCAATGAATTCACACTAACTAAGTAATGTTTGAAAACAGAACTATTATAGGAAGTAATTTTTATGGTTTAGCTGATACCGAGCCGATGGACTGACAATGTTGTTAGGATCGCAGATGATGATGGCTTTGCTATAATTATTTTTTATCGTCGTAAACAAATTTCGAATTCAACTCGTATGTATGTATTTTGAATCGAATTATTTATTGTACACACATGATTGATACTATATATAATAATATATATAATGATATATAATAAACAATTTCATATTCATTAGATATAGAGGTTAGCTCTAGGATTTAATTGTTTCCAATTATTTCAAATTAAATAAGCTATGCATTATCATTGAGAAAATAGATATGCATAGTTCGTTATTGGCGTTGGTCGGTTTGAGGTTGCGAACCAATGCTTTGTTAAAAATTATTATTATTGTTATTCTCTTCAAATATCCACATGCATGTTCGATCGCAAGTATAATTAATAAAAAGGACACAAAATATATAAACACATTTCCAATATATTACGTCTTCTGCAGATGCAACAGCCTCGGAAGTTCTATGAAGCGTCACTTGTCAAAGATGCAGCTCAGCTTGTTATAAACTTGTAGCCGAGAGGGCGAACTTACGAACAAACACGGATTCCTACTAGTTCCTAGATCTTTTGCATATTCGATGAGGACTGCCGGTATAACTTAGCATTGTAGAAAGTTGGCGAAAATATTTTTAGAGTTTGGAACGAAATATAAATATTGCTGGACATACAACGCTGTCTATAAATAAATAAAGCTGGACAATCCACACAGCACCATCTAGCCCCAAAGTAAGCTACTCAAAGCTTGTGTTATGGGTGCTAGATAACTGATATACATAATACATTATATACTTACATAGATAGATATTTTGTATTATACATAGAAAACACCCAGACCAACGGAACAAATTTCTGCAGATCGTACACAAATTTGTTCCGAGGCGGGAATCGAACCCGTAACCTCTGCGTCGCAGGCGGACTCTCGCCCGCTGCGCCACTGAGGTCGTCGTCTTTATCCTAATATAGTTGCCTGGAAGGTCTATTTTATAATATTTAAAGGGATCCCTGTAGTTTATCCGAATTAGAACCACTTGATTGTAAATATTTTAATTTCTTAAACGGTGAAGGAAAACATCGCGAGGAAACCAGTTAGTATTATAGCAGCGGCAATGTGCTTGCAACCTGACACGTATGACTGCAAAACTGATACGTGTCGAATCTAATACTTGGACCTCTGACTACCCTGCTCAGACATCCTCAAAAATCTTTGGTATTTGTAACTGAGGGATCAGAGGGGATATCTACTGCGCTTAGAGACCAAAGTCGTGAAGCGGTTTTTTTTCTTTTTTCCTATTGCAAAAGCTTTTAAGAAACCCCCCTATCTACAAATGAGCGTCAAGGCACGCGTACATTTGTAACTGCTTTTCAAATGCTCTCCTTTCATTTGATTGAGCATTTCCACTTACAAAATACATAAGAGGGAAAGCGTAAAAAGCCTTGCGCGACAAATGTGATCTTTATTTAAAGGTAAAACGGTTATTTTTATTTCGATATTCGATTTTCTGTCAATAAGCATGCGACCTTCGTCAAGCCAACATTGCCTTTGACACTTTGAAACTCGCTTCGACTTTACCTACTTTATTAAATTTCCACGTTGGCATAATGAGGAAATTATCCGGATCAATGGTTGTGGGTTCGCTCGATGGTCCTGGTTGCTGCTGCTTCCTTAAATATTCATTGATTAAAGAAGTGCTTTGTTTTATTTTTCAAGATGTGCTCTGCGCTGTAAGCTGTAGGTCCGATCCCCACCAAGAACAAACATTTGTATTTTAAACATAGATGTTATTATCTGTCGGGTGATTATATATTTACAAATATAATATGTATCTATTTTTCCAGCTTCTAGTTCTCATATACAAGCTTTATTTCACTAGGCGCTGATCAGTAAAAAGCGGAATTTCTAGCAATGTTCATAAATATTCAGCCGTTACAAATACTGTGTAGAGAACGGTTATAATTGATCAATAGCGGCAGGGATTTTAATATCACATGACGTGGGGTTACAATGGTTGGAGTATAATAAACACAGCTGGCGAAAACTGTCCGATCCAACTGCTTAATCGCTAAACCTATTCTATACGACTATACCAGTCGCCACTATCGAAAACCCAGGAATAAACTTACCCAGCACGTTATAAAAATTTACATGATTTAGTGGTAGAAGTAACTCGAGGTTGGCAGCACAGCTTGGCGCATACGCATTAATGTTTAACCATTTTACACTACCCAAAGTTCACTTCACAAAGTGCCTTTGGGAATGAAAAATTCTGGCCATCCCAAACACTAGCACTTCATACAGTATTCATCCGATGGCCCAATCCACTATCTCTCAGGACTTGCAGGTCGGTGCATTTTCATTGTGATATCTGTTTGTGTGAGATACATTTCGGTACGTATAGCTGTGACTAAAACTGACATAACGAATCTAAAATGGTGCTGTGGTGATCTTATACTGCGTATAAATAGTTTGGTCAAATCCACCCTTACTCGCACTCTACTGTTCTGTACTCTACTGTTGTAGTATGTGTTTAAGAAGATAGTTTGGTTCAAGTATTCAAATTCCTTGGTTTGATTACTTAATGCTTTCTTGGAATATTTTTTATTAAACTAATAATGATTAATAATAAACATGGAGGCAATGACAAGAGATGAGGTTCGTTTCTTTATTAAAATAGGTTATGCATTAGGAAAATTGTAAGCAAACTGAAAAGAAAGAGACCGAAGTCTCCTAGGGCCCGGGGCGTATTCCAGCATGAAGCGAAGGCTGGTTATTATTATTGACAGCTAATTTGTAAGCTGACAGGCTGTCAAAGATCATGACGTAGTACAATTACTTATTCTACGGTTGTACTAAGGGCCTTGAAGGTTCAGCGATAAACTATCGCAATAATTTAATTAATTTCTTAGTTTTAGGGAAAACAGCTTGACTTGCCTGGCCTATTAGCTCGGTCGGTATATAGCTCCACCTTCTGGTGGTCGTCAGTTCTTTTTCGTAAACTTTGATGTGATCATCAATGTTTTGTTTATTCTATTTATGTTTCTATTTACAGAAAAAAAATAACAATGCTGTAAAAATAATTAAATTATGAAATTGATAAAACATTTTTAAGAAAAATGTATAATGGTCAAAACAATATTTTACATTGATATTATTTATTTTGTATTTATGTATGGAATAAATAAATTATTTGTATTGTATTGTAAATAGCCGGTAACGTAAACTATTCTGAGTAAATTTCAAAACAGGTGTTTGGGTTCAAGTTGAGTAAACAGCTCCAAGCAGACGAAGTCGAGGCGCGTCACTATTAATTTAATAAATTCATTAGAAACATCTAAGTAGTCCAAAATTTATTGTCGTCTCCTCTCGTTTATCAACGCAACTTCCACAAACTTGCACAAGCTTACAATTGAAGTATCTAACTTTCAGTCAGTAATTAAAATTAAACTCTTTGCTAACAAGACGAGAGTTTCTTCTGCAGGGTGTTTTATGTAACTGTTTTGTTGTCAAGATTTTTGACTTCAAAAGTTTATTGAGCAAAATTTGTTTGGTGAATTTTAGGCGTTACATTTAGAAACAGAAAGACGATTTTGATTCCCAGAAACTGTATCGGAACAGTGCTTTAGTAGAAGCGAGAAGCCTTACCTAATGTAGGTTCATATTCATTATTTTTACCGATAAACTTTTACTTACATTACACACAAATACAAATTACAGTTGAAATTGATGCACAAAATACATATGAAACATTTGGACTAACTGCAGACCGTAGCAAACGATCTGAAGATAGCTCAATTAATCCATATCAGTGCCAATCGATAGCTTCATAACAGCAATGCTGCTGCGCTGAGCCAAATACTTCACCAGCTCTCAGGTCACGAGTCGCCTCACTAAGACTAGGTAGTTAGTTTTTTTTTTTTGCAATAACAACCAATACGCGTGCAAAGCTGCCAGGTGACAGTAGTCACTACATAGTATAAAACAAAGTTGCTTTCTCTGTCCCTATATCCCTATGTCCCTATGTATGCTTAAATCTTTGATGTGGTTTTTTTTAATAGATAGAGTGATTCAAGAGGAAGGTTTATATGTATAATACATGCGTGATAGATAATATGTACACTCGTGCGTAGCAGGGCCGCGCGGGCGGGTCACTAGTTAAAAATAAAGCCAAGTCCCCACTGCCATCCACCCAATAATTGTTGGTTAAGAGCGCTACGACATATGTAATTCGTTTATTAATATACGAAACAAATAACGTGTTCACTCTCGCGGCTGTCATGTGACCCGTAAATATCATATTTAGTTCTATATTGGAAGTAGCAGAGTATATTTTTTTGCCGCCATGATTTGGTTTGGAGGGTGTAGTTGCCGGTGTAATTACAAGCACATGAAGCTTAACATTTGTATGCCTTAAGTTGATGGACGCAAAGAAGTGCAATCGTAAGCCGCCTTTCATAAATCGTACGTGACTAGGTGACTACGCAATACTTTGAGGTGATGGTAATCACTTATGGTCAGGTTGTTTCTTGTTTGTTCTGTTTCTTGTTTCTGTTTGTTCCTTATGCGAGAAGTTAAAAATAATACCTACCTACTAGCATAATCATGTGTCAATCTCAAATAAAAAAATAGGATACATCTATTGTAGACTAAAATCCATACCCTATGAAAGCCTATTTATTGTAATAACACACTATCTATATTCGAAGTTTCATTAAAATTCGCCGCCGTTGTAAAAATGAGTGGGAAACACTGTGTGGTGTGTGGAATGTCCACCAAAATTTATTTTTTAATTATAGTGAAACCACTAGTCTTTTTTTTAGATTTAGAAGATCTAAGCTACAATAAAACCCGTTCTAGAACAAAGCTTCCATCATTGGCTATCCGACACGTAATACATCACAGACAGCATTATCTGTCGCACCAACTTTGAAATAGAAAAACTTGCGTCGTTAGTGTAACCGCGGCTTTATTTACTTTAGCTCGCTAGTGGAGAACGTGCTTTATGGATTACATTTTATTACGTGAAGTAATATGAGCACCGGTTCTGACCCGGTTAGTGATCCTTGTGATTCAAATCGGGAGAAATTTAATTTATTTCTCAAACAGATCACATAATTCACATAAACGATGCTAAGGCTGAACCAGATTTTATGAATGAGAACTACAATATTACCTATATCAGCTTTTGATTGAGGAATAGAATATGTAACATAAAAATCTTTATCTACTCTCATGTCATAAAATTCGAATTATAAACGTCAAAACGAATTCATATTGATATACTTTATAAACACAATACCGTAACCAAATTAAAAAATTGAATTATGATACAGCTCCTCATACAAAGATAGTTGTATAAAATAACATTTTTACCATAACGATACAGTTCTTTTTCTTTTTGGAAAAGGCAAGGGTCTTGAAACCTTACAGCCAAAGAGTTTGATAGTCTGTGGCGACGGCGCGGCGCGGCGGCGGCGGCGCAGCGCGCGCATGCGCTGTTATACGGTTGGTTTGGCGCCAATTGATACGTTTTGTTTCAGTCAACTGGATTTCTTACTAACTTTGATATTTTATTTATTAGGTTCAACACTAATGTATGAGAGTAGATAAAGTAGTGTATGAAACTGCACATAACTAGGAATTAAAACTCTCGTGGGATACTATTAAAAAACACCCCTTCGAGTTTTAATACCCCTCATTATGCAACAGTTTCATAAATTAGTGCTGAAAAACTTGTATGTTATTGCCAATAATAAACAGTTTCAAAATTCTAAAAAGTTATCAACTTCTAGTGCAGATTTTTTTTATACAATTAGCTGATGGAACAAGCAGATGGCCCACCTGTTGTTAAGTGGTAACCATCACCTATAATAAGGCATTGCCTCGTAAGTCACGCACGATAATAACGTGCCCTACGATGCACTTCCCTGTGTCCATCAACTTGAGGCATACAGATGTTAAGCCTCATGTGCCTGTAATTACACCGCGGCGACCACACTATTCAAACCGAAACACAGCGTTGCTGCGTGGCAGCAGAAAAAGGCGTGGTGGTAGTACTTCCCCGGGCGAGCTCTTCACAAAGAGCTCTACTACTTATAAAAATACTACAGATGGAAAAAATATGAATTCGTCAACGATACGACAGCATCCGCAACTAGTGCTAACATTAAAGACTGTGCCAGCGCAAAGCGTGAAAATAGAGAAATAAAATTCTGAATAAAGATTTCTTGAAAAACATGTTTCACTGACTCTTTTTCGCTTTGGAATTATAGTTTCCATTTGTTTTTAGTTTTTACTGCGGTTTTAGAGTTTGCTAGTAACTTATTTGTGTGTTATTGCTGAGTTACATTTTTCTCACACTGGTGCACATGCTGTATACACATTTTATTTTCTGAAGTTTTCAGTTAAAGTAAAAGTGTTCGTTGAAGTGCATCTTGCGCTGCAGAATATTTATCTAATAACAGTTTTTTTTTTTTTTAAGTATTATACATGAAAATGTAATGTATATAGGTGGATTTTTGGGAATTCGTCTGTTGCTGATTACGTTATTATGTTTTCCCAGGGTTTAATTAGTTTCACATTATAGAACATCATAAATAAATAATAATAAAATATATTTTTTTAATGCTGGACAATCCACACAGCACCATCTAGCCCCAAAGTAAGCTACTCAAAGCTTGTGTTATAGGTACTAGATAACTGATATATTTAATACATTAATACACATAGATAATTTTATTATACATAGAAAACACCCAGAAATACTCGTATGAGTTTTTGAACATTCACATAATTCGTCTAGTTCAAAACTAGCAAAATTATACTGTCTACAATAGTTTTATATAACCGCAGATTGTATATTAATTTACATACATAATTATTGAATATCAGAATCAGTCCACGGCTCATTGCGTGGTAGCCAGATAAAAAGTGAACTCCGAAATCCGTGCATTTGTTCTGGACATGGGTGTGTTATTTTTGTACAAACACGAAAAATAGCTTATACAGGGCGTCCCACGGATGTGCCACATTCATGGTCTTCCTTTTGTTTCTGACACTATGTCATTTAGCAAAAAATAATCCTTAAGATGAAGCCTTTCGATCGGTATGATAAAGCTACAAGTGATTATTTTTGTTATGTAACGGGTTCGATTCCCGGTTCAACCATGTAATGATTTAAATATCTATGAATGCAGTTTAAATTGTTTAAAAAAAATCAAATAATGTCTTATTTCAGTAAAATGTGCCATCTACAATATCCAAGGCACTTTCCCTGACTGTGGCATATTATCAGTACGTAGTTCAGATATATATTATATTTAAAATATTCAGTCTTTTTTTCAACCAAGCAAAAAAACATTTATTTAAAAAAAAATAATTAATTTCAATGAAATAATCATCATCAAATATACACACGTACATGTAATAAAGGCTAAACTGGGTTGACATATCTCCGGGAACTTCCATAATCTGGCGTGCACTCGCACGTCACTCAATCAATCTCGGTGACCTGTGCTGTGGACTGGCACGTGTACTAGTTGCAAGGAATTTAGAGACTAGTTGTTTGTTACAAGAAAGAACCTCTGTTTAAGCGTTAGAACCACAGTACATATATCTTGTCTTCTGAGTTAGAGCTTGAGAGACGTTTATTCTGTCATCTATCCTTATAACTAGTGGCCGGCTTCGCTCGCGTTTTTCGATATCCTTTTTCAATAATACTTTATACCCCTCCTGTTATTTTGGCATAAAAATTAGGATATCTTCAACAAGCTTAATTTTGGTTAAAAACAAAATCTGTTCTAAGTTTTATTCAAATCGGTCCAATGGTAAGCGAGTCACATACATCTTAGCATCCAAACGAAACTTTCGCAGCGAAGCCGAGCCTGTATTAGACATAGTTTTTCCATCTGTGATACAAATCTAAAAACTGGATAATAAACATGGATGATAAATATAGTCCCACTAATACTCTATCAATACAGGCATACATAATTATTTTAGTTTGTGTTTTACGCTTACTGGAAATAAGGTAGTAAGAATTTACAACCATTTCCCTAATTATTCACTCCTTCCCAGAGAATTCCACTACTGCACAAAAGAATTTCTTAAAATAACTGAGTAAAACGAAACACCGCAGTGATAGTAGTGCATATTATTTAGTAACACACGTCCAACTTTATTTTGTGGAAAATATCTTCAACATTATGTGAACTTTGGTATTGCAATGTGCCTCGTCGTTACGTGACGGTGCAAATGCGTCCTGGCTGAAGCAACCTCACCTTGAATAAAATACTGTATATTATCTGTGTTGCCAATGCGGACAAGAGGAAAAAAGGTGTGTTTTATCCATTTATCGGTGTAAGTCGGCGCATAGGTGTGTGCCAATAATTGTAGGCTAAATCAATCTAAATACCTAAGCTTTCAATCTAAAACTATTTTAAATATTACACGTGCTATTTAAGAAAACATGTTAAATTAGTGGTATAAAGGTGATACAACCAAATGGTGACATATAAATATTGCTTATCATTACCTACATTAAATTTTATTGTATTAAGATTCTATTGCATTGTAAACAAAATGCAAAATGCAATCCGGAAATAGCCATGCACCTACGTAATCGAATATGAAATCTCCAACAAATGAGCTATCTAGCTGATATATACATATAAGTCATCGTTATTACGATAATTACCTACTATAGTTTACGATTATTAGTATTATAATCTACATATCAATTAGATTGCGTTGTAACTACAAGACATAATTTATTTCTGTACAAAAACCACTGCAAATTTTTTTATGCTTGTAGTAATTTCATGATATTAGTAGGGATGTTAGCAATATTTACTATTTTAAGGCTTTTTCTATTTATTGGTATATTTAAAAAGTAGCTTAAATGTAACTCAAGCTACAAACTATGTTTGTTTATAGTTTCATTCTGTTTGCATCGCAACTTTTACATTTATATCATTATAATAGCAAGAGTAATGCAACTATTTATTTATTTATTTATTTATTTATTTGTTTAAGGAAGACTAACAGCACACCATACATATAAATCAAGAATACTATATAAAACAAAAGGCTAATAATAAGTCTCCACATATAGACATAGAATAAATGCTTATTTGAGCACAAAAAAAATCGGGTGCAAGCTACATACACACAGAAAAAAAAAATACAAATTTCAGAAAGCTATATGATGTTAATGATAATTATGAAACAATATATAGTAAAGTAATAAAAACATATACATAAATCTAATCAGCCGAAGAATTGCGAACTCATTATGCGCCTCATCCGCGCTATGCTACAGCCGAATAAGTCAACATTGACACTATACTTTTTATTGTAAATATCGCACGCACGCCATAAGTATGAATTACAACGATAGTTGGTAGATGCAATATCAAGGTAGAATGTGGGAATGGACCTTCGAGACCTGCCAGGAACATAAAATTGCAGCTTACCAAGCAACTCAGGACAGTCAATTTGAGATGATACCAATTTGCCCAAGTAGATAATGTCAGCAATTTCACGACGGTTCACTAATGGTAACAGATGGTATTTTCTACAAGCTAATTCATAATCATGTACAAATGATTTAGAACGAAAATTAAGAAAGCGTATAAACTTCTTTTGAATTTGTTCAATTTGGTGACGATAAATATTATAATTTGGATTCCAGATCTGTGATGCATATTCCAAGTTACTTCTTACAAAAGTGCAGTATAAAATCTTTAATGTTTTAATATTAGAAAAGTCTTTCGTGTTCCTAAAGATGAAACCAAGAGCTCTGTATGCTTTTGAAACTATAGCATTAATATGTTTGTCAAATAATAACTTACTATCATGGATTACCCCAAGATCTCGTATGATAGACTCACTAACAAGGGAATGTCCCTTAAGTGTGTAGATGAAATTGTGCGGTATAGGTTTACGAGTGAAAGTTATACAGGAACACTTCTGTGGGTTCAATTCTAACCTATTTAGCGAGCAATAGTCATCAAGACGGTGAAGGTCCTCTTGCAAAAGCAAAGAATCATTTAAAGAATTTATAGCTTTGAATATTTTCATATCATCGGCAAATATTAAGACATCGGAGTTAATGAAGCATTTGTGAATATCGGATATAAAAATTATAAAAAGAAGAGGACCTAAAAGGGATCCTTGGGGGACTCCACTAGGAACCCGAACCCAGCTAGACATATAATTACTAACAACAACTGCCTGGGAGCGATTGGTTATGTAGGAGCTAAACCAACGAAGCAAGTCACCACGAATCCCAGAGCGTTGCAGCTTATTTATTAAAAGAACATGTACACACAACTATGTAGATTTAAATTGATATATCAATTTTAAATTGATATCTACTTGCATTTTAGTATATATACTTTGGTAGAGTTTTGAGGCAGCAACCTACGTCATGGATCAGCAACTTTCACAGTACCAGCGAAATGCATTATTATCTAAAATATATAAACTTTCAGACGGAAAGTATTACCCATTGAAATGGTGACGTAACAAACAGCGCATAACTTTTGTAATTCATGTTCACTATAGTGAGCTCAGCTGGTCGACTTGAACACAGCGGCCCTCTTCAATAGGCAAATGCCAGTGGCGTTTCGTCGTCACTGCGTCGGTTCAGCTAGCCCTCAATAATGCAGTGCGGAATATTTACTGTGTACAGTGTACATGTGTACACGTCGGCTATGCGGTGAAAACGAGCGTGCTTTTGACATGTCTACGTGATGGTATTTTACGTTCGGAAATAGACGTTCGCGCGATCGCGACTATGTGAATCGGGTCGTGTGTTCGGCGAATAATGTTGCCCGTGTTTTAGAATATGCAATTTGTTTGTAGGAAATTTGAAGTTTAAAATGTGTTGTAAAGTGTCGGAGGAAATATTTAGGGGCGTGTTACAGTTGGCTTTGTTGTTCAAAGTTAGGAATGGAATATTAGAGTGAAACACATTACATGAATGGCCCTCGTCCATTCGCTCACAATGCCTGAATGGAAGTCTTGTTTCCTAAGGGGCTTTAATACATTTATGAATATGTTATAGTATGTGACTTAAGAAATAATACTATAAAATGGAGTTAAACTATAAAGCCAAAATTAATGCAGTCAATCATACATAAACACAAAATAAAAATAATAAACTAGCCAAGTGCATGTCAAACGACGTGCAATAAAGAGACCGTAGCAATTTATTTTGATGGGTTTATTTAATGCACTCGTCAGTAAAAATATGTACCTAGTATTGGAAATTGTAGGTTTTTTAAAAGCATCGCACATTATTTAATTTTTAGAAGTGTAGGACGCCCTCCTAGCCGGTGGACTGACGACATTGTTAGGATCGCGGGTAGTCGGTGGATGGAAAGGGCACAAAATCGTTCTTCCTGGAAACGGATAGGGGAGGCCAGCAGTCCAGCAGCAGGAGTCCAGCAGTGGACTTCTGTAGGCTGATGATGATTATGCACAGTATTTAATCCTCTTTTGCAAATTTTGTCAAAGGCACTACCAGACAAGAAAGACAATCTTATCATACCTTACAAACTCGGTGTCACAATCACGCATGATTACACCTCTTCAGTTATTAACGCTCTTATAAAGGAATGTAGTTATTATCAGTCACCAATTAGCATCATGTAGGCCATCTAGCTTTTTTCATGTATATCATATTAAAAATGAAAGCTCACAAATAATGTTATTTTCGAATAAAATCTGTACTGTGTAGTGCTGCTCCTTATTCGATTAAAATTCTCAAAAACTCATTCACACGCAGTACTTAGCACAACTGTACACTCATACAGAACTACTGGCCTAGTTATGCCGTAAAAATGCAAACAAAACCACCGCACTACGAGTTTCCCTAGCTTAAACTTGTGCATACTTGTTGGCGAATCTTCTTGGGGGCTTCCCCCTCTACGGCCCACTAGAACTAAATAAAGGCCTGAAGTTTTAATGGACCTACGCTATCTGCGGAAAGGGAGAGTCATCTAATTGTTATATTTATGGATTATACTTCGGTGAGATAGGGTAAAAAATAAGGTAATAATATCTAACAGCTACGTTATTTTTAAAGGTCGTAGATAATGAGGATCGGGCTTAGGACATACACACCGTATCATTCAGTGAAATAACATATGTATAATCATTCATCATTTTGTTAAAAAGTTGCAGTAGTTAATTGTCTGCCTAGTCAATAAGTTAACTTGAGTATTTTGTACTTATGTTGCTAGTTTTTCTATTATTTTATTGTTTCTTGTGGTGGGTGAATAAATGTTTCTATCTAATATAATTCCATGAGAGATGTACTCTTACCTATACACAATTTTGAAAAATACTATCTCATTCATTTTCAAAGATTCAGATGCATGTGCAATTCAAAATGCGTAGTGCTCGACTTGCATAAATAAACACCTTAACATAATTTTCATACAAAGTAATCTTTATTTGGCTGGTATCAGCTATTTACCGGGTCTGGAATTGTGAAATAAGTATTCACTCAGTTTTCACAGTATCTTTTACATGTTTGCAAATTATGTTTTTCACAAACATCGCTAGAATTAATTGCTTTCATGAAACTGTATTGACCGCAGAACTGCACGATAACACAGAACAAACGCACTATTTACACGAAACTTTCAGAAGATGTCGACTATCGCGTTGGACGTGTCTAGTTCAGTTTAATAAAAAACCCAGATCAAGAAAGTTATTTCAAAAATACTTTGTTTTTAAACCACATCTCTTAGTCTCTGAGGTCTCAGTGTCAATAAGACAGAGGAAAGTCTTTAATCACTGCATCGCTCACTATTGGCCTTATTTATTTATTTATTTATTTAAAACTTTCACACAAAACAATATAGTGCTAGGAGGACTTAATGCTAATAGCATATACCCTTACTATTAACTTAAATACTTTATTATATATAGCCTTACTATTAACTTAACTATTTGAAAGCTATGCTGGAAGATTCACTGCGTCATAGAATAAAAAACGAGGAACGGTGAATGAGCAAGTGGCTATAGGCAGGTCTTAAAGTAATGCGTAGTACTGAACTAGAAATATAACTCCGGATTGACTACACTTACACCGATACCAAAACATGTTTACGCCGGGGCTACTGTGTAACTTTCGGGCGATGCGCGTTACACTTGAGTGCATCTAAAACTTCCCTACTTTATACGTCAGTTGGCAGTAGGTTTGTTTAAAGTGTGGCTAGGACACTTCTCATTACCCTATGGATGTAAATAATTATAATACAAAACATATCGAGAAATAGTATTTTTTAAACATTCGCGATCATAACACATACATAATTTGAAATATTACTATCAATAAAGGTGAAACGTTATAAATACCCATGTAATATTAAAATAAAGTATATTATAATATCTAGAAACCTTCACAATATTTCATTAATTAACTTTGCACAAAATATTTAATATTATAATACTGCATATGACTACCAAAAATGTTCCCTCTCAAAAATGCAATTTCTCTCTAAAAATGCAAGCTAGTAAAAGAACCTGTCTCCAGTCAAATTCCTTAATGCATTCTGAAATCCGTTCAGCGCTGAACCATCAATCCAATACATAAAGAAATAGATTGGTTTAATTCCAATAGTACTGTAGAAACGAATGGGGACGGTATAAAATCCGAAGCACTTTTTTCGTATTTTGACAATCACGTAGCTAAATGATATTGCTACTTGTCTCCTTCTCCTTGGGACTGTGCCAGCCACCCTGTTAAAGCTATCCAGGTGTTAAGTTTCAAAACAGTTCACAATCTAGATATTATTGCACGAGTGTGTAACTGCAGTGAATACGTTTTGAATTCACCGTGTTGAGAATTACCTAAGTTGGGCAGAGCTTCAGGACTAGTTATTGTAAGGGTACCGGACCAATTGTACATAAACGGTCTCACTTAGTCTATGCACACTCACTGCGTCTGAGAATAAAGGAAATTGTCATAGTATCTCTTGAGTGGGACATTTATGGTAGACTAGCTGATCCCGCAGCTTTGTTCGCGCTCGTTTACTTTAAAAATTTATATTTTACTGATTTTCTTACAAATTTCATGAAAAAAATCATAATATTAATAAATAAGTTTTATATTTACTGATGAATGTTAAGATAGCTTGTGTTATGATAGCGTGTGCCTGCCCCACATAAATATCAAATAAAAAAGTTATAAAGATCACCCCAATCCCAAATTTCACGATTGTATAGAGGAAGATGGGGGAATGCCGATCACCTGAGAGAAAAATGCTGTATTTGTTTTTTCATTTGTCTTATGTTAGTTTTGAGGTTTAGAGACTCTGTCTGCTCAAGCGTTACAACCCCTGCGCTGCAGCGTGCTCGCTGTGTTTCAAGGCACCTTATTCAATAAGTTATTGGAGTGAGCGGTATTACTCGACACGATCGCCATTACCCCTGCTTCCCCTATCCACTGGGTTAAAAACCTGCAATATCTTTAGCATTCATCTGTCAGGGTTGCATGTCTGCTAATCCCTATTGTCCGGTGAAACACAGTGAGTCCACTTGTGGGATTACCGCTCATTGTCACTGTGTCCGTCGGCATTAATCGACGATTAATCAGTCGACGTCCGCCGTGAATTAACATGTGGCTAATGTTAAGATGGGGCCTTGGATGGGCGGCGATCGAAAATGTCATTGGGAGAATGACGCTGCAAGTCGAGTAGATTATGAATACGGCTGGACATCATCTTCGTTTACACGTCAACTCTTTTGAGCTGCTGACTGTAGTAGTATTTGACTGGAATTTTTAAGGTCACTATTGGTACCAATTCTGTTGTTTAGTTTTCCTAACTTAACCTAATTTGACAGCACTAAAAATATTGCCATCCCTTTCTAAAAGACCGCAACAACAAGGACGGCTTTAATTTAGAGCTGCCAGATTAGATTAGTTTAGGATAGTGCAACAACAGAATCGACACCAATGATAACCAATATAATATTATTATGTACATGGAAAAAAGAAATGTAACAACTTGTCCGTGAGCGTGTCATTTGGTTCACACAAAAATAGCCAAACCAAAATCCGGTGCAGCCAGAGGCTGTTGGATTTCAGCTTTCAGCGCTGTCAAACGCACCGAAATAAAAGGGAATAAATCATAAGCCTGTATTAAGTACGTAACGCGGTTATTGAACCAGTCAGTTACAATGACGACTATGGGACAATATTGTAGCTATAATTCTTTTCGAAAGACTGAACTTGAGATTAATACATTGTAGTTGCTGAATCTACTGCTTCTTGGAGTTTGCTATACAATTCCAATATTGAATTAGAGTAGAGCCAGATCTCAGACAAATGAGCAACGTGACGTCATTGGATTAGTTAGGGTTTGAGCTTTGATTCTGTCTGATAATGGAGAAGACAAAATACATTGATTAATAAATATTGCACTGATTAATAATACGTAGTGAAACTAGATTCAATCATGTTTTTGTGTTTCATTTCATTTCATTTCGAATTGTAATTAGTTAAAACATCTTATTTGGTTTTTATGAGAGTAAATTGTTTTGTGTTAGTTCATGAGTTTTCTGAAACTACAAAGGACTGCACTTGCTAAGAAAAGATTTCACCAGTTTTGACCCACTGAGAATGATCCAACCTAGGCATGCTTTATGACTCGGCAATAATGTAAGCTCGTATAAGTTGCCTAGCCCAACCGTTTTTAAAGCTATCATTTACAATCGGTAAACAGAATTGGTCATTTCAAAAGCACGCCAATCCTAAGGCGCTACAGTTTCAAAATGATAATTCTAGGGTAGGTTGAAATAATCTCAATTCCTCATTACCCTCCAGGAAGGATGTTGGCGGCACATTAATCACGAGACAAAGGAAGCACTCGTATTGTTACAAGGCGCTGTCTCATCTCTGAGGTACCGCCAGCATCTAACCTTGGGCAAATGCTGGCGGTGAAACAAAGGAGGAAAAACATCTTGAAGTACTATTTTTTGCCTCGATGCGTCAACACCCAGCTGGTACAACGTTTTACTATTCAACATTATTTGTAGGTACAGCGTTGGGGACAGCTTTCCACGTACGACCTTATTATCCTTATTTATAGGACTTTGTAGTGTCTGGGATATTACTGACCACACGTACACTAACACGTCATTTCCAGCATTTAGGCCACATTCCCAAACTGATAGTTTAATCTAAATCTAAATATATATAACTCAAAGGTGACTGACTGACTGACATAGTGATCTATCAACGCACAGCCCAAACCAATGGACGGATCGGGCTGAAATTGGCATACAGGTAGATGTTATGACGTAGGCATCCGCTAAGAATGGATTTTGATCAATTCTACCCCCAAGCGGATGAAATAGGGGATGAAAGTTTGTATGAGATTTTCAAAGTAAACGAGCGCGAGCAAAGCCGCGGGATCAGCTAGTCATCTAATATACTTTAAAAAATATGGTCAGTACGTGCTGGCGAATAATAATACCCAGTTGGCAATAATACCCAGCAATTACAACATAATTACTGTCTTTGGGACTTAGATACAGAGCAGCAGCCTTTAGATGTGGTCAGTCACATTATCAAGGTTTATTTGTGTACGTATTTACGAATTCAATGTTATTATGCATTTATTAAGTAAGCAAATATTTAAGATAAAATACAAGAATGTATGATAGGTATATACCATTACAAAAAATGAATAATATTTGTTAAGTTCCATGTGTTAGAAATTTCTTAACATTCACGTACTTTTGACCAAAACCACCAGTTTTACTTCGAATATTTTCTATGAAAATAAAGTAAATCCAATAATGCGTAACTTAAATCAGCGCAAAACTTTGTCCTTGTACAAACAGAGCCCATCATTAGGACACGTCCGAACCGGGAAAAGGTGACGAAAGTTGCCATTTAAATTCCAACACAGAGAGCGTATGACCTTTTGGCATTCTACCTTTGTAAACTCGACCTTATTTGTATATTACTAAGGTGATCGAGTCTACCCGGGCGTTGTAACTTGTTTGAACCGCTACAATGAGGTGTTAAACACCGCCCGGGGTCGGTCCGCGACGGATAAAACCAGATAATGCCAGTATAGCCTGCTGGGTGTGTGGATTTTAAGCTGGTGACACGTTAGTGCCTGTTTTAACTTCACATACAAAAGTATGATTTATTTATAAAAGAATTACAACAAAAATGTTTCTGAAAATTCTCTTGTGGTATGGATAATGTTTTACTATGTGATCCTTTCTCTGAAGATCATATTTTATCTTTGATATATTTAAGACACGACAGATGGCTCAGAAAAGGCGTCAGCAAACCAGAGCTATGCTTGAAAGGTAAAGTTCCAGGAAATGACCACCAAAACAATATATGTATACTATGTGTATGTTTACTAACACATCAAATTGAATTACGTATGTAGGGATTTTCACCAAATCAGCAATTATTATCATTGTCAGGAGGCTTCTTGCTTGCCGGAGTATGACAGCGAGCATGAGTTTTCGGGCGAAGAGAATAAAACCAAGGGATCTTTATCAGTAGGTACACTATAATCAGTGGAGATTAATATTCTCTCAAAATATTATCACAGGTATACGCAGGATATTCTAATTAACGATATTGAACTGACACTCCGCCGAACACATAATGCCCTTGCGCGATGCAAACCGATTCGATCCGTATTCCTTACTGTTGTGATTCGACCGTCGTCCATCCGCACTGCACACTAGCGCTCGTAGTTGTGTCAGAGCGAGGGTATGTCACTCTGTTCAAATATCGAACCACCGTCACGTATATTTTGGTAGGAAAACATGTCTGATTCAATATTATACATAAAGCTATGTTAACTTAATCTCTCGAAATTCTCAAAGTTTGCTATTTGTTTTGTCAGTAAATTAATTTAAGCCTAGTTGTAGTATGAACACTGAAACAAGTGTAACTCAGTTTCGTAAACTTAGATTACTGTGATCCATCTACTCCATGTAAACTATGATCAATCGGGGCGGATCTGACATTGTGCCTAGGGGTGTCTCCTGTGACTCCGAGTGATGGTTTCATGGCGAGAGTTTGTTGTTTTTTCCGCTCGATAAACTTAAGTTGTAATATTATACATCATGCGAGATTGATCCACAACGCAGTTTACTTATTTTTATCAAATTAAAATAATATAGAATTATTTGTATTTTAGGTCATCATTTTCTACAGAACATATTATATTCTACAACTAGACAGTTATAAACGTAGTGTTTGTAAAATAATTTTGTAATTGACACTCCATATCAATTTTCTTCACAAAATATTAATCAAAACAAAGCGTCTTAACGCATCTGTCAAAATGTCAAATCTTTAGCCTGACAGCCCTGACTTCAGAGAGACGGAGGACCAGACAAGGCATAAAACTTGGAAAACGCCGGACGGCATCGGATCGGTGTTCTGTCAATAATTGATAATGGATGACGTCATTACGTCAGCGAGTGATTGATTGGTTGTTCCGGTGCGCCCGCCGCGGCCCGGGATATTCAAAATGTAAGTTTACATTAATGGACGATAATATTGCTGGGTAAACGACTCCCAATACGGAACTTAATATCTCATCTGCTATTATACGCATTCGGGCTTGGCTATGACTACTCTTTCGGAATTTCTTGTCGATTTAATATTCTAAGAAAATATTCTTCACACTTATTTCATAGATCGTGTAGATGTCATCAAGAACTTTTGCAACGTGTGTGTGATAATGCGTAGAGATGCTGCTACGCACTGCTACGAGCGTAGATGTTCGTAGCAAAACGATATAAATTTTCGGTTTTTCTGTGAAGTTTAGGTTCAAATATTAAGAGCCAAACCATAAATTTCTTGCCTGTTTTTTTAAGCTTTAGTTCCGAGGAACTGGTGCTAGAATCACCTAGTTAATAAATCTTAATGTATCGTTTTAAATAGTGATCCTTGAGACTGAACTGAATAAAGTCCATTTTGATTATGATTTTGAATAACAAAAGATTCAATCTCTAAAATGCTTCCGCAATTTACCCCAAATTGATCAGTCATCCATTGCTCAATAAATCGGATTCGTCTAAAAGCATAAGTTATTGATCACTCCCGCGGACATTAGTACAAAAACATTTCTCTGCATGCAGTCCGGTGTTCGGTGGGCATAGTGAGTCTATCCATCACTGTCGGCAGGCCTTTGTCCTGATGCCTGATTTAGTGCGGCGCGGACGAATACATGACTCAAGATTAGCCTTAAAAATATTATAGCCTTCAATGGTGTTTAAGAATGAATGAATGAATGAAAAATCGTTTATTGTACACCAAAATTTACAAAAAAAAACACTTAAAAGTAAAAAAAAGTAGTATGTACAATGGGCGGTCTTATCGCTAAAAGCGATTTCTCCCAGATAATGTGTTGTGTTTGCCGAATTTTCGGGCCCAAGGTTTTGCTTTAACTGCCGACGGCACTAAATTTCTTCCGAGTCAAGTCACGTGGTGTTTGAGTAATGTTCATCGAGCTTTAAAGTAAAGGTTATGGAAAATATTCTGTGTTTCTTTGCAATCTGTGTATCGACTTAGGTTCAAGGCAATAAAAATATTCGCTTTATTTTTTACTGCGTTTATTATCGTAAATGTTTGTTCCGATGGTCTGGGTGTTTTCTATGTATAATAAAAAATATCTATCTATGTAAGTATATAATGTATTAATTATATCAGTTATCTAGTACCCATAACACAAGCTTTGAATAGCTTACTGTGGGGCTAGATAGTGCTGTGTGGATTGTCCAGCATTATTTATTTATTTTATTTTATTTATTTTATTTATTATAGGTGTTACTTACCGGCTTCAGTTGCGCCTAAGCTAGTCCGCAATAGACATCCGCATTATTGTAAAAAAAAATCTGGAACAAAAAGTTTAAATTAGTAAAATGTGTTACTAAGTATTTTTTATGACACAAATATATAAAAATAATAATCCTTAAAAAGTTAAATAAAATAAATGAAAAATAATGTTTTATAATCCTGAAATTAAAAGTGTGTAATTAAATTTTTTCCCATTAGTTAGTTCTACTACATGCAATATGCATGTGTCTTAAACCACAGAAGAAATAAATAGTAGTACCTACATCAACTACTATGTATGTTTATATATTTCATGAGTCCATTTCATCCAGTGGTTGTCTGGTAGAGATCGCTACTTAGACGACCTCTGTGGCGCAGCGGGCGAGAGCCTGCCTGCGACGCAAGAGGTTGCGGGTTCGATTCCCGCCTTGGAACAAATTTGTGTACGATCTGCAGAAATTTGTTCCGATGGTCTGGGTGTTCTCTATGTATAATAAAAAATATCTATCTATGTAAGTATATAATGTATGAAATATATCAGTTATCTAGTACCCATAACACAAGCTTTGAATAGCTTACTTTGGGGCTAGATAGTGCTGTGTGGATTGTCCAGCATTATTTATTTATTTATTTATTTATACTTAGCAATAAGGCTGCCCATTGTACTTTTAGTTTTAAGTTTGTTTTTTGTTGTATCCTTAAGTTGTGTGCAATAAAGTATTTTCATAGTTCAAGTTTTGCAACAGAACATAGTACCACAAGTTGTCAGTTGTGTCCACATTACTTATACAAGAATAACAGCGACATTTATGCGGTGCTTAATAAAACTACTACCTAACGACACTAAAAATTCATTTCATTGCCGTTTTACTGAACGTAAAAATTTAGTTTTACGAGTTGCTCTCGACTGCGGCCGTGCTGGCTTCCACGGGAATCGTGTCAATGCTTCGGGGAAATGTTAATTTTTAGTTATGAAGGTCCGACAGGCTGGATTTAGGTATGACGTGGCGTTCGGAACAAGTATGAGCGACGAACCGCTATGAGAAGAAAAACCAAGAGACAACTCAATAAAATTGAACATACTTATAACAGTGTGATGTTAAACGTTCAACTGTGTAGGTAACACTTATTTTTAGTAGGTATAATAAAAAACAAGTGGGTAATGTAAAAGTAGTACGTATTTATGTAAAGCAAATTATGTTATGAAGTCACTTTATACCACCTAGTAACGTCAAAGGCTTATTTTAATGGCTTTTTGCGTTTTTCATGTTAAGATATCTCTATAAGTATGATTCAATAACGCTGAATCCAAACGTTCAACTGAACATTTTAGATTTAATCGTTCAATAAGTTAGTAAGTAGTAGTAGTCATTAAATCTGTCCATAAATAAATAAATAAATAAATAATGCTGGACATTCCACACAGCACTATCTAGCCCCAAAGTAAGCTACTCAAAGCTTGTGTTATGGGTACTAGATAACTGATATATTTAACACATTATATACTTACATAGATAGATATTTTTTATTATACATAGAGAACACCCAGACCATCGGAACAAATTTCTGCAGATCGTACACAAATTTGTTCCAAGGCGGGAATCGAACCCGCAACCTCTTGCGTCGCAGGCAGGCTCTCGCCCGCTGCGCCACAGAGGTCGTCAATACTATGTAAGTTATGACAACGCTTTAAGTGAACTGAAAACCAGCGCTGTATGGGCTTGAGCTCATACAGCAAATGCTGAGTGGTGGCCATTTTTGTCATCAAACAAATTGTAAAAGTGTTTTAAAAAATTATGAGATAAAATAAACAATATTCTATTCTATTCTATTCTTCAGTGTGCTCGCTGCAACCGTCAAGAGCGTACGCGTTCGGTGGTGACTCATTAATGCGCAATGGCGTCTTCTTCGAGTGTTGTTAAGTGTAATAGTTGCAATATTGTGATCAACGAACTTCTAGCTTTTATCCAAAATAAACTAGATGTAATGGATGAAGAAAGTCTGGTGAGGATATGCAAATCTTCATTCTCTGAGGAAGATATTGAAGCAGCGAAGAACTTATTATTTGACTCTATACCAAGAGCGAAACGAAACATAAAAAGGAAAAAAGACGGCAAGTCGCAAAGAGATCTGTATGATGTTATTACGCTATTTAAAGAGACAGATCCTGAAAAACATCCTATCTTTGTAGCTAGAGAATTGCAAAAACTCCCTCCAATAACATTCGACAGCTTGGATGCGACGAAACTGCTAAAGGATATCTTATTATTACAAAAAGATATTAAAAATGTCATGGCAAACTATGTAACAGCAGAGCAATTCACGGAAATTAAAAATGAGATTTATAACTTGAAAGAAGCATCAATAATAAATAATTTTGATCGCAACGTGAACAGAAAAAGAGGCGGTGGATGCGGTACTAGCTTCAATTTTGACAGTGGTCCGATGGGCCTACCGCATTTCGTTGAACAAAAAGATGCGCACAGCCAGTCACCGCAGCGTGAGTCACTAACGGCTGTTAGTCCAGCGCCATCCTTGTTGCGCACGCAGTGCGCGCAACGCTCATCTATTTCGCTCGTGTCGGGCGAAGTAAAGTCGCTCGGGGAGGCCGGCACTACGGTTTCGGCAACATCGCCTGCTCAGTTGTCACCACCACCGGCGGCGCTAACTTACAGGGAGATTGAGCCACGCGTGGAGGCCTTAACTGCGGTTCCGAACGTGGCTGCTAAAACGGCTATGCGATTATCGTCACCCATACCGAGTAGAAAGGTGAAACGAACACAAGCGGCCGGTCGACGCAATGCGTGTGTACATTCTCCTGTAGTCTCAACGCAAATAGTACCCCATACCAAGTCATTTGTGGGAGTTGTGAGTGAAGAGGGAGAATGGAAGAAGGAAGAACATAGTGATGAATGGAAACTAGTTCAGAGAAGAAGATTGAAAAATCGATTTGTTGCGGTGTCAGGGAAAGCTTTGACAAACCCTAGCGAAAAGTTTAAAGCAGCAGACGTAAATGTTCCATTGTTTATTAATAATGTGGACAAGTCCACGTCAGAAAAAGATATCATCGAGTACATCAGGAACAAAGCGCAGCTTGAAGTGACACTCTTGCGAATAACCGCGAGAGTACCAAAGCAGTACAATGCCTACAAAGTTTTTGTTCCACGGAGCAAATTGCAGATAGTCTTAAATGACAATTTTTGGCCGGAAGGTATATCATATCGTAGATATATAGAGTTTACAAAAAACCTCAATAATGGATAGTACACCAAATAATAATCACACAACTAAGTTGATAAGTTTCAACTGCAAGTCAGCTGCTAGGTCCGTAGAGTGTATACGACAGCTATGTCAATCGGCCGACTTAATAGCGCTCCAAGAGACGTGGCTTTTACCTCACGATCTAGGGATGCTGCACAACATAGACGAGGACTTTGCCTCTACAAGCAAATCGGCAGTTGATACTTCGGCAGGAATACTACGAGGCCGACCGCACGGGGGCGTGGCTCTGATGTGGAGGAAGAATTTGTTTCCGGTAGTGTCTATTGTGAAGTGTTCCAGTGTGCGTCTGGTGGCTATTAAAGCTAGTTTTGCGGATCGTTCATTACTTATAATGTCTGTATACATGCCTACAGATACTCAAGAAAACCTAATAGAGTTTACAGACTTACTGAGTGAAATAAACGCTATCGTAGAGAGCATCGATGTGAATTCGGTCTTCATATTGGGAGACTTCAATGCACATCCCGGGGAGCCATTTTGTAATGAACTGTTGTCTTTCTGTGCTGAACAGTCATGGACCTGTGCCGACATGATGCATTTGCCGATAAGTTCCTATACCTTTATTAGTGAGGCCCACGGTTGCAGGCGATGGTTGGACCATTGTGTGGTCACTGACGCCGCTTTAAGTACAGTTGTCAAGATAAGTGTGTTACATGACACACAGTGGTCAGACCATTTTCCGTTGCTGATTGAATGCAAGTTAAATTTAATAAAGTCCAGATTGACAAACTGTAATTTAGAAAATAATACCGTGACATGGGGAGAAAGGGATATTTCTCAGATCAAAGTATATCATGATGCATGTCATGCTGAGCTGAGAAATATCCAATATCCTCCGCAGTTTTTACAGTGTGACATTAAGAATTGTTCTAATAATAATCATAAATTAATTTTGCAAAATATGTATGATGACATTGTTAATATTTTATCTAGAGCTGCTGAAGTTAGTTGTAAAAAAAGGAACTTTAGACTTCGTAAGAAAGTGACTGGGTGGAACAAATATGTCTCAGATTCTCACAAAGAGGCTCGGTTAGCATTCAAAATGTGGGTTTTATACGGAAAACCTGCTACTGGCTTTATTTATCAGGATATGTATGAGAAAAGAAAAACTTTTAAATCTAACTTAAAACAATGTCAACTAAATGAGCAAAAAATTAAAATGGACATAATAGCTAGCAATATTAAAGATAAAAATTTCAGTCAATTTTGGAAAAATACAAATAAATTAAATTCTAAATCTAGTGTGCCAGTAACAATAGATGGCCAGAGTGAGCCTAATGAGATATCGAATATATTCAAAACATGTTTTAAAGTAGAGTCACCATTGGGCACCTCATCTGCAAGAATGTTCGATGAGGGTGACCAAGCCATTGTAGAACCTTTTCGTATTTTAGCCAAAGATGTAGCCCGTATTATGAAAAATATGAAAAGGGGGAAGTCTCCTGGACACGATAGCCTCAGTATTGAACATCTGCGGCATGCTGGTGTTCATTTGCCTAGGGTGTTAGCTATGTTCTATAGTTGCTGCATTTCTCATTCATATCTACCAAACAACTTGATGAAGACTCTAGTAGTGCCTATAGTTAAAAACAGAACTGGCGATGTTTCTGACCCCAGCAATTATAGGCCTATTTCTCTCGCCACTGTCATAGCTAAAATATTGGATAGTCTGCTTGACCAACAGCTGAGTAAATGTGTTCACCTGCATGATGCACAGTTCGGATTTAGAGCCGGCCTATCCACTGAAAGTGCTATACTTTGCCTCAAGCAGACTGTCCTGTATTACACTAGAAGAAACACCCCAATATATGCATGTTTCTTGGACCTATCGAAGGCTTTCGATCTCGTGAGCTATGATATCTTATGGCAGAAACTGCGGAGCGACACTGATTTACCGCGAGAACTGATAAATATTTTTCAGTACTGGTACAGTAATCAGGTCAATCATGTTCGCTGGGCCGGTAGGTTATCAGAGGCCTACAGATCTGAGTGTGGTGTGAGACAAGGGGGATTATCCTCGCCCAGGCTTTTTAATTTGTATATTAATCAGCTGATCGTGGAACTCAACAGCACCAACGTTGGATGCCGTATAGATGGAATCAGTTTAAACAACCTGAGCTACGCTGATGACATGGTGCTGTTGAGTCCCTCGATCAGGGCTCTCAGAAGATTGGTTCGAGTTTGTGAGTCTTTTGCGGTGGCCCACGGACTCAGATACAATGAAAAAAAGTGTGAGTTGATGCTGTTCAAATCAGGGAAAAAGACGTACTGTAACATACCACCCGTAATAATTAATAGCAATTCCCTGAACATCACTTCACATTTCAAATATCTGGGTCATTGGGTCACAGATACCCTGTGCGATGACACAGACCTGGAGAGAGAACGTAGGGCGTTGTGTGTACGTGTTAACATGCTGGCTCGGAGGTTCGCAACCAATAACAACAACGTAAAGGTAACGCTCTTCAGAGCATATTGCCAATCTTTTTACACTTGCAGCCTCTGGACTAGATATACGCAGAAAGCATACAACGCTCTACGTGTTCAATACAATAATGCTTTCAGGGTCCTGTTGGGGCTGCCACGTTTCTGCAGCGCATCGGGCATGTTTGCGGATTACCGAGTGGATGGCTTTCATGCCATAATCCGCAAACGATGCGCCGCATTGAGAATGCGGGTCCGTGGCAGCCCGAACATCATCATTAATGTGTTATCAGAGAGGTGGGACTGTCCACTCTCACATCATTGGATGCAGCTACACACTCAGCGTTAAACTGTTACCTAGAATTGTTACTAACACTATTTTTTAAGTTTTATTTTGTTACTAACCGATATGGACCATGTCTGAAATAAATTATTATTATTATTATTATTATTATTATTCTAAGTCTTAGCGTCATCACGAAAAAAAATGGGTGCAAGTGCTTTAGGCTCCAAAGAATTCGACAAAAACCACTGAGAGAGATGACGTCACAGCTAAATCATAATTCCTAACGGTTCTGGCAAAAGTCTAATTTGCGCTGCATCGTATTCTAGAAAGATCTGATTTGATGAAAGCATGGATTCAATGTTGATGAAGTACGAATATGGCTGACCGCATATAAGTCTCGTCTTCTCTGTGTGCATTACTACTCACAGAAGTCTGTGTTAGTGTAATATTACTCAGTTGTCTATATTACTGTAATTGGTGTCCTAACCGTTGTTATTACGTAAATAAATAGATAATTAAATACAATTTGCGGTTTTAATGCAGCGCATGTGCATCACCTTTCCTTCTGAATATCGCATTAAGAATGTGGAGCATACTTTATTGAGCATCCAAAGAGTTCTCGTCGCAAACGTCTTACTATTCAAGAGTTGAAAATTCTATTCCACATACGTTCGCCCAATAACGCGCGGCTATAAATACATCGGTACTGACACGTCACGTGCTGGCTCCGTTGCAAATGTTGGCGACATCGCATTTTATGACGTCCCTCGCGTCACGTGGCAAATGGTGTGGTGGAGTTCACACTTATAGTTATGCCGGTTGCAGACCGAAAACTAAGCTATGCCAAGGCTAAACTAAGCTATGCCAAGCAAGCTAGGCTAAACTAAGCAAGAAATAAATGGCGTGCACACCAACAGCTACTATAAACGACCGTGCGTACGACAAAGAACACTGGACAGCACTGGCAAAGAATGTGCAAAGGGTGTGCGGGGAAAGCGGGGGGGCTTAGCTTAGCTCGTGTAGCTGCGCATCGGCATACACAACTAACTTAGCTTCGCATATTTTAGTTAGCTCACATAGCTTAGTTCGCATAGTTTGCGGTCTGCACACAAGTATGGAAAACTGCGTCAGCTATGCGAGCTAAGCTAAACTAACTTAGCTTAGCTCTTGGTCTGCAACCCGTATTAATATTTTGTAGCTGTTGAAGTGTGATGCACTTTTACTGGGGTCCAACTCTAAGGCAAGAGAAAAAACAAAAATAGTTCTTTGTTTTTTTATATACAACTTGCTGATGGAACAAGCAGAGAGCATCTTTTTTTGGCAATTAAATAAATAAATAAAAACTAGAGTACCAGTAGTCTTACTTATGTTTTTTTTTTTTTTTTTTTTTTTTTTTTTTTTTTTTTTTTTTTTTTTTTTTATAATTTTGATCCGCAATCAGTTGGTGGACTATAGGCGGATGAGTGGATGGACGAATGGCGGTTAGGGTCCAGACGCAGCAGTCTTTTCCCCCTTGTTTTTTTTTTTTCAGTTGAGTTTATCCAGAATGTGGCCTCTCTTCAACCTCCTAGTGGTGTTGCAGTTTTCTAATAGGGCTCTAGCTAGTGGGTTGGTGTGGTTTTTGAGACGGAACAAGGACTTCCAGGTAGTCGTGGATTTCCTTGTTCGTCGTGAACCAAGGAGCATTAACTAGGGCGCGCAGGATTTTGTTTTGGGCTCGTTGGATGACAGCACGGTTGGACTTGCTGGTTGTGCTCCATACTTGTAGTCCGTATGTCCAAACAGGCTTTAGAATGCTGTTGTACACTAGCCTCTTGTTGTGTAGCGACAGACGCGATTGCGGCCCAAGCAGCCAGTACAAACTTTTAAATCGAGCGTCGAGTTCCCTTCTTTTGGCTTTAACATGGTCTTTCCAAGTTAAGCGTCTGTCCAGGGTAAAACCGAGGTATTTAACGGAGTCTTTGTGTGGTAGCTCATTCCCATTTAATTGGACTGCTGGGCAGTTTCCTCTACGGAGGGCAAACGTGACATGTGTGGATTTGGCGGCACTAGTGCGAATTCTCCATTTATGTAACCACTTTTCCGTGTTGTCAAGCTGGTTTTGTAGAACCTCTGATGCTTGGATGGAGGAGTTAGCGCAGGATAGGATTGCCGTGTCATCTGCGAATGTAGCAGTTACTTATGTTTAAAATTAAAAAAATGTGTGCTCATGAACGCTAACTATGCATACGAAAACCGTAGTTTACGTCAGTGTATCAGTAGAGAATAGCGTTCAATCTAAGCCCCGCTATATTGTTTTCAGGCGAGACTAGCTGCCGGCTGATTGATCGTTTCCGCGCCAACCAGGGACACGCACTTGCTGTATGCCGCGCACCCGGATTACGATATCACCAATATTTGCGCAAAACAGACAAGTACCTATCGACTATAGGATTTTTTTCAATCTGTCTTTTGGGAATTGAAAACCTATTTTATTTTATGGACAAACTAGCATCCTTTAAGATTCAATACCTTATAACAACCAACGCAGGGTTTACTATTAGTAAAAACTGAAACTGAGCTCACGATTCTGTTCCCCAGGCACGGTAGATATCCTTTCAGATCTCTTAGTACCAATTACGAACAAAAATAATTTAATAGAAAATAGATATTTTTTTTAGAGTGTACTTATAGAAATGAACTGAGATGAAAAATGATCTGAAAATTATTTATTGATAACTAAAGAAAACACATAAATATTATTTATTTATTTATTGAAAAACCAACAGCTTAATATAAAATAGAAGATATAAAAACGAAAGAGCCAATAAAAGGTTAAAACGAGATTATAAAAGCAAACATTAATGTGAGCGCCGTAGTCAACAGTACCTAAAAGAACAATAAAAGAAAGATGGAGTAGTGGACATAATGATAAAAAAATAGATACCTATGTACGTATTATTCACTATTATTAATAAATAGTGTTGCTAAGTGGCGTTAGTATCTCGTTAAATTTATGAGTAACAGTTAAACATAAAAATATAAAATATTGGCTGTAAAGGGGCTTCGTCATCTCATATACCTAAATAATAAATAAATTAATTAATTATAAAATAAGTCTAAATAATTACATGTTTTTTTATTTATATAAACTACTACTATACCAAATTATTTAAAATTCTAAGTATATTTGTTCAGTTTTAAAGTGTTCTCTACAGGAATCTTTATATTTTACGCCAACAAGAACCCTGACTGCTCGTTTTTGCAACTTTAATGCTCGTTCGCTATCTGTCGAATTACCCCACAAAATTATACCATAATATGGTATACGTCATAATAAGACGATTGTATGAATGTATGCGTGATAATGTTTCTTTCAGATTTTTTGGAAGGAAAGTTACGCAAAAAATAATGTCCAAACAACATATTCTTGCTAGACAAGATAAGATAATCATTAGGTGAAGTCTTACTTAGTATTGACTTACTTAGTTTGACGACCTCTGTGGCGCAGCGGGCGAGAGCCTGCCTGCGACGCAAGAGGTTGCGGGCTCGATTTCCGCCGTGGAACAAATTTGTGTACGATCTGCAGAAATTTGTTCCGATGGTCTGAGTGTTTTCTATGTATAATAAAAAATATCTATCTATGTAAGTATATAATGTATTAAATATATCAGTTATCTAGTACCCATAACACAAGCTTTGAATAGCTTACTTTGGGGCTAGATAGTGCTGTGTGGATTGTCCAGCATTATTTATTTATTTAATTATTAGTATTACTATTTTATAAGTTTTGTTTTACTAGTATTTCGTTTTCAAATGGGTTTTGTATACGATGCGATAAACGCCCCCCTCCGGGTGTGGATATAAACGCTAGCTCACAGCAAGTAGTATAAAATATCAGTTTACATAAAATAAGTAAGTGTAAACTACAAACCTCAAGCGCTCGGGTATAATAGATTGTAATGTATTAGGCACAATTTATATATATAGTTAAAACGTACCTATTGATCCTCTCGTAATCAAACGGCCTCCGTAAACAAGCGACTAATTAAAAATTAATTATCTATTTCATCTCGAACACCGTGTTTTCACAATTAATTTGATCTTGACAAAACTAGGCCCTTTGAAGACGTGAAATTACTTTTACTAGCTTACTAACATGAAAAAATGTCTACACTCTGAGCTTTTTATGTTATTTTCACCAGCACCAAAGATGGTTCCAAAAATAAAGGACCTACATATAAGTTTTAATTGATTAACAATATAGATAAGCTCCTTTAGCTAGTTTATAATAATATAACTGGAGTACCACATAGCCACACTGCACTGGTTTTAAAATACCTGGGACCAGTTTTATAAAAAACTAGCTTTTGCTCGCGGCTTCGCTCGCGTTAAAAAGTATTATTATTATTAAAATTGACAAAGTTTCATACAAACTTTCATCCCCTATTTCATCCCCTTGAGGGTGGAATTGATCAAAATCCTTTCTTAGCGGATGCCTACGTCATATCATCTACCTGCATGCCAAATTTCAGCCCGATCCGTCCAGTGGTTTGGGCTGTGCGTTGATAGATCACTATGTCAGTCAGTCAGTCACCTTTGAGTTATATATATTTAGATAAATAAAAGTTTCTATCCTGTGGGTCCAAGGAGGAGATTAAAGTTTTTCAAGGTTAAATCAGTCACAAGCTTAGTGTGAGTCTGTATATAATGGTGTTTATCGACAAAAACAAATTCTAGGCGGACGAAGTAGCACGTAACGCTAGTATTCAATCGGATCGAATCTTCCTTTCACAATCATAATTTATAAGGCTCCACCATAAAGCAGGAATATATGAAAGTCACTCAGTATCTATGACCAAGCTGAATACAAAATTATAGTTTATCCAACTTGTTTGTGATGTTCGTAAAATATTCGTATACATCGAAGGCATACCAATTAATTCATTCCACATTGCTTTGGGCTATCAAGTTTTTAAAGATATTTCACGGGTATTTATCGCGTATTTACCTTTTTTATTTTCCCGACGTTTCGGCTATGTTGTAATAGCCGTGGTCGCGGGCAGACTGATATATATCTTAAATAAGTATGTGTTATGATCGCGAAAGTATAAAAAATACTATCAAGTTTTGTTTTACACGAGAAGAACTCAATTTGCTTATTCCTGGAAAAACAGCATCATGAAAAAATTTGAATGCTCTGATTAAACTGTTACAAGACCTATTGTATATATTTTAAAGCTTGCTGTTTTTACGGTAAAGTTTTAAAGCAATTAAATAAAGGAAAAAGAATAATATTCGCATTGGATATGTAAAAGACAAAAAGTAAATTTATTATCTCTGCTTAAGAACTTGAGGAGTTGGAATAAAAAGTGCGGACGCAAAGGAAAATTATGCTAAGTTTTATTCATGTAAGCGGCGCTGAAAATTATTTATGTGACGTCAGCTGGGATTTTGGGACAACCTGTAATTTTGTGACGTTCATTATTAGGAAATTGATAAAAAATGCCCGCCTGTCTCGTATACTAGATGACAAACAAGTTGTGCCTTGACGAAATAGCGCTAACTCCCTAGACCCTCTCTGATTCTGAAACATATAGATCATGCAAACATATCCGTCAATATATCAATTTCAAGAACAAATATGCTAGTTTGGAGTAAACTGTGCTACCAGATACGTGAACGTCACTAAACGGAACCTTGTAATATCCAGCTTTTATAGGATTTCACCACTACATCTATGTATCTTATAAAATGTATGAGATTGTTACGTGGCTAACTGACAATCAACGGGGTCAAAACACATTTTACGCCCACATTGCACTACAAACAAGTTCTTTGCGTGGCCACACCGGGTGTATACATATATGTTTAGAGTCAATGCCCACGCAAATTCTATGATTACGTAGGCCATAGATTTCGTACTTATACTTAAAATATTTTATAAAAAGCAGAAAAAGAACAAAGACGTCATTACATGAGAATGAGTATCTCCAACGGAAACTTGAAGTTGTAAGATAATGTGTCAAAACGTGAGTAAAGTCGAGTGTATCGCACTTGTGTTACATATAAAGGAGCATTGTTTCCTCAGCGCTGCATTAATTATTTTCTCATATTTTTCATCTTGTTTCTGCAAACATCTAAGTGACATGTCCACCATTTATTTTCTACAACGTCCTTACGCAAAGGACGAAAACGAATAAAAAACTAGTGAGTGTTCATAACCAGGCGTTTACCATGGAAGTTGGCCTTTGGGGTGTTTCTTTGTGCTTTTTGTAAATGCGCACTCTATTTTGGAAAGTTACGTGCGGCGTTAGGTTTGAAATACGGGCTTTGAGCTAAATTTTATCAAAATATAGCAAAAACATGTTGAAAAGATACAAAAGCTTGACAAATGTTCGATATTTTGGCTATGGTCTAACCTATACAGTGTCTTTACGTACAATCCATAGAGACAAATCATTTTCCAAAGATATAAATAAATATACACAAAAAACGATTTTAAGTTCAAATAACGGCCCACATAAAAATACTTTAATATTTGCAAGGCACGCTTTCGTTTTCTAAAACATTATTTGAATATAACTTTGGCAAAAAGGTTGTTGCGTGCATTTCGTACCTCATATTGCGATATTAAACTCTTGCACTAGTCTAATATATAAAATGAATACAAAGCAACAATAAGTACGGTTTCGTTGCATATTTAGCCTCTTATTAAAATTTTCTAATACTTTTTTGTTTTATTTATCTTGCAGGATGCACATACTTTTGCTCAGTGGTTTTAATGTTCTGAATGTCTGTCCGTTGGATTATAAAAATAATGACGACCTCAGTGGCGCAGCGGGCGAGAGTCCGCCTGCGATGCAAGAGGTTACGGGTTCGATTCCCGCCTTGGAACAAATTTGTGTACGATCTGCAGAAATTTGTTCCATTGGTCTGGGTGTTTATGTATAATAAAAAATATCTATCTATGTAAGTATATAATGTATTATATATATCAGTCATCTAGTACCCACAACACAAGCTTTCAGTAGCTTACTTTGGGGCTAGATGATGCTGTGTGGATTGTCCAGCATTATTTATTTATTTTATTTATTAATTGTCAGTAACGTTGTTTGATAATACACGCAACATGCGACCTACTAGTAGATAAAATATTCTTTTTGGAGCAAAAGCCACTTTGCGTGCTCCAAATCGAATCAAATATGGTGAACTGTAGCGTAGGTAAAGCTAGTTTCAGATGAGCGAAAAAAATATTTGTTTATTTTTTTACGTTTTTTTAAGATAATATTGGCATGAAAGTGACAGTGACAAGAATACTCTATTGAACCTCCTTAAGGGTCCGGTGACAGCGGCTCGCAATTTCGAGGTGCGATTGGCTATTATTTCATTTTATTTCATTTTGGGGAGGTTGTTTGAAATAATAACTCTAAAGAAACACGCATAAATACTGTTCGAACACAAATAATACAATAATATAAGGGAAATGTGCTTGAGTCAGAAATCATTTTGGTATTAGGTAAACGTAAGACCAAACATACTAATACCAAAATGATTTCTGATTCGGGCATGTTTCCCTTATATTATTGTATTATTTGTGTTCGAACAGTATTTATGCGTGTTTCTTTAGAGTTATTTTTTCAAACAACCTCCCCGAAATGAAATAAAATGAAATAATAGCCAATCGCACTTCGAAATTGCGAGCCGCTGTCACCGGAGCCTTAAAATGGCAGGGATTATGAATAAGAGGGTAAGACACGACATAAAAAAAACGTGAGAAACGAGTCGTTTTAAACGACAGCTGTCATAATGAATTTGTTAGCGTTCCGGAACACAACAATTTAGCTAACAACTTGTGTAATTGCAAAGGTAATTTCAATAAATTATACAATTTCGTCCCCAACTTTAGTGGTGGCCATAAACATTCCAAGATATAAGGTACAACGTCGAAGTTTACTGTTACAATAACCCACCAGTTAAGCTGTTAAATACAATGTCTCAATGGCGCTATATTTTAGCTGATAACTCAATGTTCATGGTCTCCGACATCGTCGTTCGTCGCGTAACTGATATTTTCGCTGTCACCCTAAGCTAGGACTCGTAATGACAACCCAAGGGATATAAATACTTGTTTTATTCTTTTTAAGAGCACAGGCAGAGCAGGTGTTCTAGTGGAAGTGACCCCGCCTTCCGATCGTAAGGTCGCAGGTTCGAATCCGAATCAATGGATTTTTCTATCGAAAAATTTATGTGCGCAATGCCAGTGCTCTTAAACGGTGAAGGAAAACATCGTGAGGAAACCAGTTAGTATTCTAACAGCGGCGATGGGCTTGCAACCTGTCACGTATGGAATACTAACTACTGCAAAATGTGGGTATGTGCCAAATGTAATGTTTGGACGTACCTCTGACTACCCCCCTTAGACATCCTCAAAGAATATTGAGTTAGTACTTGGTACTTGAGAGATCTGAGGGGATATCTACCGTGACTGGGGATCAAAGTCGTGAAGCTGTTTCAGTTTCGGTTATTCTTTTTCTTAGTGTCAACCACCTACTCTTTCCCTTAGTGGTACATTCTAACCTGAAGCTTTAAACTTGGGTTTAAGACGCTGACAGTCGTCAGGCAATTTCTCACACATTTTTTTTTACATATTTTTTTTATGAAGGGATTATATGTATAAAATGAATTTCAAAAATTTTAAATACTACGTAGGTACATGTTCTTAGCTGAATGTTCATAATTTTAGTAGTTAAAGTTTCCAAAGCCAATTAATTTCAACTATTGACAAAAGAAGATCATTATCAAAAAATTATATTATTCAGTTTATATTTCGTAAAACTACCTTCTTAGATTATGATTTAATGTTAAAAACAATCACCCTCAATTAATTTACCAAGTAAATCCTAGTTTATTATTCCATTTTACTTGATTTCAAATTCAATTGAACTGTCTGTCGCAGACATTGCAGCCACTGATCTCCGGAGGAGGTAAGCGCTCGCTCACTTTGTAACTACTAAATTTCCCTCAAATAGTGATATTTTTCCAGTAAAATATTATAAAGCTAAAGGTGTTGCTTAAAAATACAGGGTTATTTTCACAAGCTTTCATTGCACCTAACGTATTTCAAAACATAACGCCATTTACTCTAGAGGTTAACAATCCAGTCGTTTTGTTCATCTTATTCTTTGCACCCCGCCATTCCACTTAGAACCCTATCACATTATTTTAACGCTCATAATCACATGGCCGGTGCAAACGTGTCGTGAATTTCACTCGACTGTTATCGTTAAAACAGAAGTGCTGTTGTAAAAGACATTCGTTGTTGAGATTTGCGACGTCTAGCTCAGACACGAATCGCTGATCATAATCTAATTTTATTTTGTTATAAATAACACTAAACTATCCTTAAGCAGCAACACCTTTACCAAGTTCTCGAATGGCGACCACGAACAGGAAAGTGAAGTGTGGGACGCCCTCCTACCCGATGGACTGACGACATTGTTAGGATCGCGGGTAGTCGGTGGATGGAAAGGGCTCAGAATCGTTCTTCCTGGAAGCGGATAGGGGAGGCCTATGTCCAGCAGTGGACTTCTGTAGGCTGATGATGATAATGATGATCCTTAAGCACGTTCGTGATTCTTTCGAACGTTCTCAGCTTTTCTCGCTGCAGACAATTATTGAAAGTTCATACACTCGGAAAAGTTAACTAGAGTTTTATCGCATTCATAGACTTGGAATGCAAAAAAATCTTTGAGGATAATTTTCAAACGGGCTTTGCGGAATATCTGCTCGCTGACTAAGCAGTAACTTGCATTAATGTATTCCGGCTCGCAGGGCAGGCAAGCCAGGGAAATCACAGGCACATAGGAGCTCCCACCGTCTCAGCGTGACGAACGCAATATCGTGCTTGCTATTAAACGAAGACAGGTATCCAACACTGCGCTGCGTTATTGCATAAATTACTTTGAAGTGCGAAGTTTGGGAGTGGGATCGGCTCATGTGTTGCTCCACTGAATATCAGCTTAAGGTGAAGAAAAGAGCTAATGTGACTCTCGCTCGCACGTTTTGACTTTTTGAAGGACATAAAATCACTACTCCCATTTTCGAAAAATCGCAAACAACCATTTTGTGTGCAATCACATTGCACACAGTTTGGTAAAATTTCATTTTGATCGATGCAAGTTTTCCTACTCAAAAGTTAGCTTATGTAGGAAAACTAGAAAAGAGATTGAGAGACTAGATTTTCAAAATGGGGTTTTTTGATTTTATATCTTTAAAAATGTCGAATCGTGCGAGCGAGAGGTACATTAGGTGTTGTCAATGCTTTAATGTTAAACCCAAGTCTCTTAATTCCAACCGAATAAAAAGGCATCACTTTTTGCAGTATTTTTTTTTTTTTTTTATACAACTAGCTGATGGAACAAGCAGATGGCCCACCTGATGTTAAGTGGTAACCATCACCTATAAACAAAACATTGCCCCGTAGGTCACGCACAATAGAAACGTGCCCTACGATGCACTGCCCTGGGTCCATCAACTTGAGGCATACAGATGTTAAGCCTCATGTGCCTGTAATTACACCGGCGACCACACTCTTCAAACCGAAACACAGCGTTGCTGCTTGGCGGCAGAAAAAGGCAGGTAGTACTTCCCCGGACAAGCCCTTCACAAAGAGCTGTACTACTCTTGAAAACTCGGTGCTAGGCGTTCGGTGTTTTTTTATTTTTCATGAAATTTGTGAACGTGACCCTGCACACCTAGATTAAAAAGGATTGCTCGATGTATGCGCTGGTCATTAAATTGGCCATTTCAAAATCACTTTGCATAACTTTACCCGGACTACTTCGCAGTGTCAACTCAAGATAGTTCTGAGAGGCAAGAGGATGGGGGCTCCTATCACTTGCAGCCCTCAATCTATTATCTCAGTACGTTACAACTTTGAGACGCTTGAGGGCCGTCTTATCAGTTTCCGAGACCAGAATCAATCGGCCTCCCCAACCTCCCGCTTTTAAACAAAACTCTATCACCGTCGCAGGGGTTAAAACCTTTTTCATAGTTCAAGGTAAATTGGACAGTGTGACTATGCCGATCAGACAATGTAGAGCTACCTCGCTCCCGATATTCTGAAGGAAAGTGATGGGTAAAAGGGCATCGGTGGTTGTGCGGGGATCTAGCTAAACTGGTTAGTTTAAGGTTTTATGCAGAAGTTTAAATTGTATATTTTTTGATTTGATGTTCATTTTACAGTGGCTGGTTTTATATCTGAATCATGATAGTGTTGAAAGTAGGAGTTCATTTTAAACAAATCGTAAGCAAAATGTACGCAAAAAATATAATATATATGTATATGTATATAGAATATAAATATGCCCTTTGTTGAAATTTAATTATTAATTATTCTGATCAATATTTTCACTAAAATTGCATTATTTACACGTTTTATAGGTATATAATACTACATAAAAGTTTAAAGTCAGAACAAAAATAGTTCATAAACTGGACATAGACTACTACTTTTTATACTGAAAAATTGCCGAGAAAGGGGTAAATTACACAAGCAAACACAATAAAGGAAAAATGTCTTCAATATGAATGTTAGCAGTGATACGCGAGCGAAGATGCAGGCGGCAACTAGTAGTACATATTACAAGTATAATGAAAATAATTAGTTCGTTTTTACCTACATCCCAACTAATATTATAAATGCGAAAGTAACTATGTCTGTCTGTCTGTTACGCTTTCCCGCTTAAACCTCTCAACCGATTTTGATGAAATTTGGCACAGACAATCTATAGACCCTGAGAAAGAACATAGGCTACCTTTTATTGCGAAAAAAAGAGATGAAGAGATTAAAAGTACGCAGACGAAGTCGCGGGTACCAGCTAGTTATTTATAACAATCATAATTATTCTACTGAAATATTTAAAAGACAAAGGTGAAACATTCACTTGGAACGACGGAAAAACAGTGTTAATTAGCTGTGTATTTATATTACAGTAAAGAGATTCCGCGTGACTTCGGTTGAATGAAACTTTTTAAAAACTTCAACCCTTACTGTATCATTTTGGAGTGTTAGGGTTGAGTTTCTGGAATACTTTTCTAAATGAACTACGCTACTACAGTAGAAAGCTACCTTCCAAGGTTTTCTTCTAGACCGTTCGACTGCTACAATTTGGGTAACCTCAATGTACTTTCTAGACCTTTTAGGCAAAGCTCAGTCGAATAAATTATTTAAAAAAAAATCGTTGATCTCCAGTAAGTCAGTATCACAAATAGTTTTTTTTTTATTTAGAGAAAGGTTAAATGTGAAAAATGTGTTGTTCATAACAAATTTCGTTTGTCGTGGTTGTATAACATAATCTTGTTTATATTGTGATTAATTACGAGAAGTTAGAATTCAGGACGAAAGATAATATTTTTCCTTAAACGCCAGGCCGTGATTAAAATATGAAAATAATATTTTGCGCCATGTTTTATTGTACTCTATCTACAAAGAAAGCGGTTTGAGCGATCTCGTAATTTTGTTTGTTGGAATAATATGAACGTTAATTATTTATTTCTTTATATATGGCTTATGGCATAATTAACGTTGGCATATGTAAAGTGGATTATTCTTAAATTACTTGTTTTATTTATGAAACTAATTGCTGATATAATAAGCATAGTATTATGGGCTACATAATGTTTAAAAGGTAACCATTATCCAAAACAAAAACACACATTTAACACATCATGATATAAAATTTAAAAAACATTTTTTTTTTATTATTATTATTAATTTGAGTTATAATTCTTAACATTTAACAAATGTAATTGGTTTTTAACGTTTTTATCAAACAAACAAAATTAATGATATGAGCGCTCTACGATGCACTTATCAACCGGAGGTATTCTTACAACGTTAATGTTTAAAACGTGCCGGAATAATTTAGTAACTGAAAGAAATATTTTATTTAAAACAGATAGCTAGACTTGCGATACCGAAATTTGTAACAAGGATCATAATATACAAATGAACGGTAGTAACCAAGCCGTAAATGTGTTATATGTTCTTCAAGGTTTGTTCGCATGTAACTGGCACCTAGAGTCACCTAGCTTTCATTTTTATAGATTTTTTAGTTTTAAGAGTTTAAGAGTAGTAGAGCTCTTTGTGGAGGGCTCGGCCAGGGAAGTACTACCACGCCTTTTTCTGAAGCCAAGCAGCGTTGCTGTATTTCGGTATGTGGTCGCCGGAGTAATTACTGGCACATGAGGCTTAACATCAGTATGCCTCAAGTTGATGTACGCAGGGCAGTGCATCGTAGGGCACGGTCCTATCGTGTGTGACTTACGAGGAAATGCTTTGTTATAGGTTACCACTTAACATCAGGTGGGCCACCTGCCTGTTTCATAATATGGTTGTATAAAAAAAATACGTTTCAAAGGGATCCTTGTGATTTTATTAAATAAAAACCTTTTGACTTTATCCCAACTAATATCCCAACTAATATCCCAACTAATCCCAACTAATATTATAAATGCGAAAGTAACTCTGTCTGTCTGTCTGTCTGTTTGTTACGCTTTCTCGCTTAAACCTCTCAACCGATTTTGATGAAATTTGGCACAGACAATCTTTAGACCCTGAGAAAGAACATAGGCTACCTTTTATTGCGAAAAAAAGAGATGAAGAGATTAAAAGTACGCAGACGAAGTCGCGGGTACCAGCTAGTAAGGAATAAAAAAAAAGAATACAGTATGTAAATGTTTGAGGGAGTATTTGTCTTAGTCCGAAATAAAAGCGGAAAGTATACGCAGTAATAAACAATGCCCCATCAACAAGCAGCATAAACATAATAATAAAAACTTTAACTTTACATTCCTTTTGGAACAAAGCTGAATAAAATTTTACATCACTCACTATACCAGCCACTCTCGCATTTCATGAGCACTTTTGACGGAAACAAATTATGAGACAAATATTAAATAGGTTTGACACTTCAAACAAATATAGTTCCTCATAGTAATTAGTATAGAAGCTACTAGAACTAGGTAGAAAACAAATACGAACGAATTTTTTTTTCTGTGTATACAGACAGCCTGCGTAGCTCAGTTGGTAGTAACTCTGCCTTCTGCGCCGTAGGTCGTGGGTTCGATTCCCACCGTGAACAAATATTTGTGTGATCTACATAAATGTTTGTTCTCTGTCTGGGTGTTATATAATATTATAAGTATGTATTTACAAAAAAAAAGTATTATAAGTAGTATATCAGCTATCTGGTTCCCATATTACAAGCATAAGCTTAGTTTGGGGCTAGATAGTGCTGTATGGAAAGTACACCAATATTTATTTATTATTATAAAAATATATATATACATATATATGATTGTATTAATAAAAAAAAGTATAATAGTATTATGACATAGCATTTTGTTCCCATATTACAAATTATGCTTAGGTTTAATGTTCAAGTTTTTATTAGTGGAATGGATCAAATTATTTATGCTATGCCAGTCTAACCCACGGTTTCCAAAAGCACGATCAACACTAATCGGCTGACAAGTCACTTGCTATCTCTATCTAATTTGAAGTAAAAGCTGAAATAGCAAGTGACTTGACAGCCGATTAGTGTCGATCGCGTTTTCAGAAACCGGGGGTATGCCAGCATAAGAAATTGTGTTTCTTTATGCCAACCCAACACAACGGTGTATTGACACCTTAAATCTAGTCAAACAGTAAAAGGAATGGCAAATGCCTCCATCGATGTGTTACACGCAAATACTCCCATCCAATACCCACCTTAAGGCGAGTGAAAAAGGGAAACTGCGGTTATTCCGTTTTATCAAGCGGCGGGACCGCTGGGGGTGCTTGGCAAGTTTTATATTACGACAGGGTTAGCCCTCACTTGTCTTATCCAATCGCTTTTAGGAGAGGGATTCTACGCTTTGGAACGGTCAGAGGCCTGGAAGCACCAGTTCAAAAGTCAAAAGGTATTTATTCAATCAAATCAGAAGGATCGCCTTGAAACGTCTTAAAGATAGGTGACTCTAAGTGCCTATTGCCATGCGACCAAAGCCTAGACGAACAGACAACACAACAGGGGAATGCTCGGAGGAGCTATTTGACCTTATCCCAGCGTCGAGATTTTACCACCGCTCCTCTCGGCACCGGGATCGAGCTCATCCACACATTCTGAAACCCTGGGTCTCTCGTACTCTCCGTTTTTCACGCTCATTTCTTCCCCATACCCATAGGCTGTGGAATGAGTTACCATCAGAGGCTTTCCCGCCAAGATTTAACATGAAAAGCTTTAAGAAATATATTAATAAAGTCCTTCAGGGTAGGCAACGCACTGACAACGCCCCTGGTGTTGTTGTTGTCTATGTCGACGGTGACCGCTTACCATCAGGTGGGCCGTTAGCCCGTTTGCCTATCTTTTACATAAAAAAAAAACAACAACAAGCTTACGGCTTGAAAAATGGTCTTTATTCAGTACAATCCAAGGATCACTTTGAACAAGCAAAGGTGATCGCATGTGGGCATATGCTGTTGAAGCCATAGCTGGTTACAGCACCGACCGAACGTTCGAATGAAGCAAGCGGTTTCTATGGGTCATTGTGATTTTGTGGGTCATTTTTGATAAGTCCTGTTAGAATGAATGGTAATGGAAGGTGATATCAGTAGATTTAAGGCTTTAGACCAAAGTATAGTTTAATCTTTTAAGCCTTGTAAAAACTTTGGAAATAAAAGCTCTGGGCTCGCGAAGATTATAGTAATGTTGGTATTATTTCATAACTAATATATTATGCAAAAATTAAATGACCCACCTAATGTTAAGTAGTAACTATCACATATAAATGCCCTAAGATACACTGCCCTGCGTCCATCAACTTGAGGCATATAGGTGGTCGTATGTGTATGCCGTCGGTAATTCAACGGCGATACCACACTCTTCGAAACTCAACCGAAACACAGCAACGCTGCTTGGCGGCAAAAAAGGCGTGGTGGTAGTGGTTGGTATTTGTTAAGAGATAGGAAGTAATCTACCGTGTCTGGGGGTCAAAGGTATGTAGCTGTTTCTTTTTTTTTTATGAACACGGTTTTATGGGAGGCACCTTATAATCTGTGAAAAATGAACGGGTTTTCGTGCTTACTGTGTTTATCAGATAAAACCTACCCAGAGGTTTTTACTGTGCCTACCCAACTATGCGCATCACTACATAGTATAAAACAAAGTCGCTTTCTCTGTTCTTATATCCCTGTCTCCATGTCCCTATGTATGCTTAAATCTTTAAAACAACGCAACGGGTTTTGATGCGGTTCTTTTTAATAGATAGAGTAATTCAAGAGTAAGGTTTATATGTATAATATATGCATGATATGTGCACCCGTGCGAAGCAGGGGCGCGCGGGCGGGTCGCTAGTAGATAATAATTTAAATCGGCCTGCCTCCACGTTGACATATGCCTATGCAGGGTTCATGTGATACTTACTAACACCCAACAACTATGTATGTACCTGAACTAAACCATGTGTAAGCAAAAAATTTATAAGTATTGAGTATAATAAATAAATAAATAATGCTGAACAATCCACAGCACCATCTAGCCCCAAAGTAAGCTACTCAAAGCTTGTGTTATGGGTACTAGATAACTGATATATTTAATACATTATATACTTACATATATATATACTTTTATTATACATAAAAAACACCCAGACCAACGGAACCCATTTCTGCAGATCGTACACGAATTTGTTCTGAGGCGGGAATCAAATTCGCAACCTCTTCCGTCGCAGGCGGACTCTCGCCCGCTGCGCCACTAAGGTCAACAAATAATAATAAAGGAGTACGACCCTATTTTTATTAGTATGCCTGATGTGTCCAAGCCGTTAGCAAAATGATAGCATCAATGATGCAAAGTAACACTTAAGTATTGAAGTAATAACAGTACTTAAGCATCCAACTGAACCAAGAATAATAATTAGTTCATATTTTAAACAATATACGTATAATGAGCCATGATCTCTTCATATTTCTTGGCCTTACAGCTTAATAATAGCTTTACCAATGGATGTAAGTTGTGGGTTTGATTATTCTCAGCAAGACAAGCATTAATTTGTGGTTTTTATATATATTAAATATCATGTTATTTAAATTACAACATGTCGCTTTTTAATGTCAAAACCCCAGTTATTTAGCTCATTATGAAATACTTTTTAAATCCGTTCAAAATTCCGGCGGCCACTCGTAGCAAGTTTCGTAGCACGTACAGCGCGCGTAGCATTTTCGTAGCACCGAGCTACGAATGAGCGAAGGAATTTGGCACAAGATTATTAGCTGCCATAAAAGTATTTGCTAGCGAAAAATAGTTGTTTTATCAAGTGCTTTGTTTTTTAACTGACCTTCTAGACTTTGACGTGGATTTCTGGTGTTAGGTACCTACCTATATATTTTTAATACTTTACTATTTTTTTCAGCTCAGTGGCGCGACTTGGGAGAGACCTACGTCCAGCAGACTAACATAGGCTGACAATTTTTTTTTTATACAACAAAGTAGATAAGCACACTTTGGGCCCGCCTGATGGGAAGCGGTTACCGCAGCCTATGAACGCTTGCAATACTTGAGAAAACATAAGTCGTAGCCAACCCTTAAAAAATTTACTGACTAATAATCATAATGACTTGGAATTTATCTGGTTTGACATATTCTTTTGTACTTTATTTTTAAGTTATATTAATTGTAATTTTGTCTTAACATGTCTTTTGATTTTAATTGTATTTAGTTCCAGACACAGGTGTATTTTTTTTTTTTGTAATAAATGATTATGAATAGACGTTTGTCCTTTTTTTGACATGTTTTAAAATAAAACGAAGCATTTCTATTACTACGCAAATCATCACAGTGGTGTTTTAAGTATGTTATTTAATAAAGCTAATATATCCTTGATTATTGAAGCTTTATGAAAAAACAAAACTATTATTTTAAAACTGCTTTTACACTTCCACAGCAAGACCGTTAAATCCTACAACAAAAAAATTCGCTACGAATGTACGTTGAACGACGTGTTAATAACAGATTGTTTTAGCCTCAAGAGGTTATTAAAACCGTGGTATAGTAACCGTAGTGAAACGTAGATCAATACACCAAGCTCCAAATCAAGGTGATGAAAGTGAAGTTGACCTCAACCGATTTTAATACAAAAATAGATTTGAAACACCTGTAACCCTAGAATGCCCTAGATTGTGCTAATTCCGGACACTTTCACTAGCCGATATATTTATAGCTCATTCAAACTCAACCAGGTGAATGAATTTATCGGGGTCACCATTTATGTGTTGTATGACTTGGTGACGTAAGAAAAATAATAATAAATGAAAACACTGAACAACAACAAGAAAATAACGAGTATAGTAATGATGTTATGAACAATGGACATAGTAGCGATCTATTTGAGATCTTAGGATGGAGAGGATTCAGAATCAATCAAAATTATCTTTAATCAGCTCCGTCACAAGAATCTAAGCGTAGTTCTAAAGTACAGGTAAGAAACTTACAGAAATTTCAATAAAAGCTTTAATCACCGGTCCTCATCACTTAAGGTTTCAGATGATGGTAGTAAGTGGGTAGGTTACGTCTTGCCCACTTCTTCATTCGTGTCGCTGTTACAACTTAAAGTTTAAGCCATTCTTCTTATTATCTTCCTGTCCAGTACGCGGCTACCTCCGCCGCACCATCTGAGCAGGTCACTCTTCCTGTCCAGTACGCGGCTACCTCCGCCGCACCATCTGAGCAGGTCACTCTTCCTGTCCAGTACGCGGCTACCTCCGCTGCGCCATCTGAGCAGGTCACTCTTCCTGTCCAGTACGCGGCTACCTCCGCCGCACCATCTGAGCAGGTCACTCTTCCTGTCCAGTACGCGGCTACCTCCGCCGCACCATCTGAGCAGGTCACTCTTCCTGTCCAGTACGCGGCTACCTCCGCCGCACCATCTGAGCAGGTCACTCTTCCTGTCCAGTACGCGGCTACCTCCGCCGCACCATCTGAGCAGGTCACTCTTCCTGTCCAGTACGCGGCTACCTCCGCCGCACCACCTGAGCAGGTCACTCTTCCTGTCCAGTACGCGGCTACCTCCGCCGCACCATCTGAGCAGGTCACTCTTCCTGTCCAGTACGCGGCTACCTCCGCCGCACCATCTGAGCAGGTCACTCTTCCTGTCCAGTACGCGGCTACCTCCGCCGCACCACCTGAGCAGGTCACTCTTCCTGTCCAGTACGCGGCTACCTCCGCCGCACCATCTGAGCAGGTCACTCTTCCTGTCCAGTACGCGGCTACCTCCGCCGCACCACCTGAGCAGGTCACTCTTCCTGTCCAGTACGCGGCTACCTCCGCCGCACCACCTGAGCAGGTCACTCTTCCTGTCCAGTACGCGGCTACCTCCGCCGCACCACCTGAGCAGGTCACTCTTCCTGTCCAGTACGCGGCTACCTCCGCCGCACCACCTGAGCAGGTCACAAGTCCTCAGCAAACTAGTCACGTAACTTTTGTTGCATTCAAAATCCTGTTGCCTATGTCAATTTTGGCAGTTTTAAAAGTACAATGGGCGGCCTTATCGCTAAGTAGCGATCTCTACCAGACCAGATCAATACCTGGGGTTCAAAGTCATGTAGATGTTGTTTGCTAAGTTAACTTCTTCGGAAGCTTGTCACAATACAAAGCTACTTGTAGTACTTAAAGATGTCGGTTTCAAAGAGAATAATCATAGAAGCACAGAGTGCTTAGCATGCAATGCATATTTATGTTTACTCTGTGGAAACTTACCAAGTTGTTCTAACCGACATTGAAACTTGTGGGTCTAACAACAACATGGCTGAAACATTTCACAACATTAAGGATACCATATGCTAACTATACTAGCTTTGCCTGCGGCTTTAAACGCTTGTTTTATGATTATTTACAGAAAATAATGCGTAGACGTTCCTAATTTCCTTTAATGAGTTCTATTTTCTCAATTGGTTACTATTTCATTAAAGTTTTTTTTTTATCCACACAGCACCATCTAGCCTCAAAGTAAGCTACTCAAAGCTTGTGTTATGGGTACTAGATGACTGATATATTTAATACATTATAATATGCTTACATAGATAGATATTTTTTATTATACATAAACACCCAGACTAACGGAACAAATTTCTGCAGATCGTACAAATTTGTTCCGAGGGAATCGAACCCGCAACCTCTTGCGTTGCAGGTAGACTCTCGCCCGCTGCGCCACTGAGGTCCTCATGTTAGTTCAAGTTATTTCATAGTAGTTCAAGTTAGTTCATTTCAGTTTTTTCGTTAAGCTCTACAAAGGTAGAACTAAAAAAAGTGGACACTCTTATTTTATGCGCGTTACATTATTTTGTGAAATTTTGTTAAATAAAATTAAATAATCCAAAAATATTACTGCAAATCTTGTAACATATTTTGATGGTAACACCTTTTATTAGTAAATATTACTTGTAAATATAGAGGAAATCTTGAACCACAATAATTGTTATTGCTATTCTCGCGTACAACTAACCTTATCTAAATCCATACCTAAAATAGCACCATTATCGAATCACCGTCCAATCTGACATCCATGACGTACAACACAAGCAGAGCTGCACATTCAAAACAGAACCTTGCTAATACATAACTAGGTCTAAAATGGGACAGGGGCGCAGTGCGAGGGCCGTGCCCCCGCCTCCGTTCTATTTCCGTAGTGACGTCACAGCGCACGCCCTCGTGACGCAAGCACGGGACTTTACTTTTAAAGTTTTTTTTTAAACGTCTGGTGGTGGCATGACTGCAGCGGGCGATAGCCTACATCCGCGATGGAAGGTTTGACGGCTCTGAAATGATGCTATTATCTGCTTATTAACTTGTGACGTAGATCTAACGAGGTACTAGATTTATTTTTGTAGAGTGACTAACCTTTTTTTTATAACAAAAAAAATAGCAACACACTTTGAGGCTTGAGAGGGGTATGATTGCCGTGGTAGGTGAAACAAATGGGATACATATTAATGCTTGTAGCGTATAATATAGTAATAATCGACACAAGAAAACCAAAGGTGACAACCAATTTTTCAATGTTTTTCTGAAAGATTTATTTATATAGATAAGTAGGATATTTATATGTAGGTACCGGCTTTATAAATAATGCAAAGTACCAGAGCAAAATTCTGCTCATTATAAATAAAACCACAATAATTGTGGTATATTCATATTGTTTTCGCATGTTGTTGTTGTTTCGTATGTTTCGTGATGAAAAAAAAGGACCAAGTACAGGAGATGCTTACTGTGCCTATAGAGGTTTATAAATTTGTTCCTTATCGTAACAGGTAACTCAACAATACAGAGGATATTTAGGCGTAAGTATCTACATTGTAGTACAATAAACCTACCGTCTCAATTACCTAAACCATCTCGGGGAAACAAACACTCTCACCTACTTCAGTTTCGCAGTAAAACAACCCTACGTAATTATATCTGTCGGTAGATGTGGGCAGGAATTGAGTTGGTATCAGAAAATAAATAAATATTGGTGGACTTTCCACACAGCACTACAAAAGCCCTATCTAACATAGCTTGTAATATGGAACCCATATAGCTGATACAGCTGATATACCTAAGACTATTTTTTTGTCAAAATTCATACATATTATAAACAACGCCAAAAGAGGACAAAATTGTTTATATCAGAACTAGAACCTAACCTTTATTTTTTTGTTAGTTTGTAAGGTGTACAATAAATTTTTCTCATTCATTAATTCATTCATTATCCATTAAAATGTTTGTCCCCGACAAGGAATCAAATTCCTTGGTCCCCGAAGTCCCATGGCCGCGCAGAATGTGGAGCTACTACACGTATCCCACGTGATAGCTGTCAAACGCATTAGGCAGTTTCTTTTTTTTCTAATACAGAACACCAACACACATATCTCGAAGAACCCTGAATATAACCTCAGAAAGAGCTCTCAGCTTTGCTTAGAAGATGGGCTCTCGTTAGTGTCTAATACATTTTGTACATTACCCCTTTGAGGAAAAATGTTCGTGGGTTAGATAACGGTCGTGATGGGGTAATAACAACGCTGGGCATTCTAGGAGGTACCGTTAAAGAACTTGGGTGATGGTTGTCACTCTGAGGTATTTCGTCAGCATTACTACTGTGACCAAGCGATTAAATATAGTCTAAGTTGGTAAATTGCTTAATAACTGGTGATTTATGTCTGTTAAACAGCTGCTAAGTAGTTTAGGTTTTCGTTAGGCAAGTTTTAATCTAATTTTAAGTGATTTAAGTTTTCACGCTAAATAAATTTGTTGCCCACCAATAAAGTCACATAAAACGTTTGTGATGGGCCCCCCATCAGAGAACACTTGATTCGGCTGGCTTGTAAGGCTGAATCAATAATGTAAGTAGTATTTTTTATTGGATACATGAGAAAGAAGTTTTTTCGTCTGGGATTGTACATTAAAAAAGTAGAAAACTTTTAATTCATTCGTTACTAGAAAACCTTCATCACACAAATGTTTTTTCTCGGTGGGGATCGAGCCCAGGGCCTACGGCACAGAAGGCAGAGTTACTATATGATGTCTTCAGGTTAAATATAGCAGGGAGCGCATTCCATTACCTTTGAATGCGACGGAGGAAGTTCCTCTGAAACCGTACAGTGCGCGACCATCCTGGCTCCAGGGTGTGTGGGTGAGCTGCCTATGGTGAGCTTAGGAACTTGGCCGAATCGAGAGATCACAGATGATTTCCGAAGGGATCCCGTAAATCCGGTGCAATTACCATCGCCGTAACGACTGCGCTAAGCCGTCGCCGTCGCCCAGCAGGTACCATAAACAAATTAACTACGACGCAACGCCGCTATCGAAGGTTTATTCATAATCTTTATTACTGAACCACTCATTACGGGAAGGCTTTATGGTTATAGATACCAGGCTTTTATTTGTACAATAAAGCTTACAAATAATCGGGAACTTTCTGACTGTCTTTTACATCAATATCCAATTATTATGCGTAGAACAATCAGTATAACTTTTATAACTATATTAATAACGAAACCGGTATTTTTCCGTTGAACGGCTAACCATTACGATTAAAATATAGATCGTTCGCGAAACAGTTCAGTAAGGCTGGACAGCTTACCTCCGCTTTTGGTGTCAACTCACTTGCTATTTCAGCTTTTACTTCAAATTAGATAGAGATAGCAAGTGACTTGACAGCCAATTAGTGTTGATCGCGCTTTCGGAAACCAGGAGTTAATGTTTCAAGTTGATGAACACAGGGGCAGTGTTTGAATCTTTTTTTTTGTAGGTGGTAGTTACCCCTTAAAACTAGGTAAGCTAGCTTGTTGTGTGAGCGAGTAGCAATTTTTTGATCTAATCTGGGCATAGTTTTACATAGGAATTTCAAATATCAACTTCTCAATTTAGAATTCAACAAGAATTGCATCCAGACTCCAGTGAGTTTCAGATAAGTTGTAAAGGCAACATTCGTCGGCGGGCCACGTCTCGTCGGAATTCAAGAGTTTACAAGCGTTTTTATCGCGTGGTGGGTAGCTGCCAGTGCTGGCTAAGGGAAATTTTACGGCAATGCCGATTCACACCAGATTTGCATTCGATGATTTATGTACTTGCTTCGCTATTCGGATTTATGTCAACTCTCCGACAGGTTAAGTATCCGTTTACCTCCTAGTAAGTTTAAGTGGAACTTAATCTTGGCTGTGCTGCTGTAGTTACTGAGAAAGTGATTAAACAGCTGTTCTGCAACTTAGTTACGTCGACGCCGTCTCAGGAAACAAGATAATTAGGATTCTCCAGGTGGATTATTCAGTATTGCTAAGGTTAAATAGAATCCATCTTTATCAAATTGTATCACAGAAAAAACCATTTCACGTGTTTCTACCAACACGTGGTACCAGTTATAATAGCAAGGTACGCTCGATGCTAGTAGTGACATCTATAAATCATTTCCAAAACTATCTAAAGGCTCACATCACAAATCATGGCACAGTGATAGCAAAACGCAAGCTGTACCGTAGCTATCTCTACGCGTTTTCGTAGACGTTCGTAGCACTCGTAGTGGGTCTATGATTTACACCGTATCGCCTCCCAAATCTACACGGATCTGTATCTCAAAACTTTACCAATATCGTCTTCCACTTCAACAAGGTACCTCCAGAAAAATTAATTAAACCTTTAGGTATTGTCCACGGTTGCCGCACGGTGATGCAAATAATAATATAAATACAATAATTATACATTTATACCTCAACACGATTAGACTATGACCAGTCCGATATAACTATGCTTTTGCTGGAACATCATGTATGACTCTCCATAACTCTAGCATTACCTAAATAGAGGTGCTACGTATACGATTGATGTCTATATCGCAGCATGACATATCGTAGGATGAAAGGTTGTGCTTAAGAACCCATTAAATCCTAGCGGCCTTGCCAAGTATGTCTCAGCGAATCGAACCAAGACATTTGTGTGTCATTTTCGTTGAAATGAGTGATCGTTAAACGCTTAATATCAATCAACCCGGTCATATCAAACATGTGAGAAACGAACGAAGCGAGCGACACGATTCGTGCATTCAATCTCTGCTACTCTGAGAGCTAAACAAGAGGAACCTCGAATGCTACCGACGTCTGCACGTTGAGATTTGCGCTATACACATCAGGTCCTCATTTGTTTTGATGAGCGGAGTAGCATCGACATGGACATGCGCTCACCCGCAATCCGGCGACCGAGCAGGTCAGGTCAGGTCAGGTCAGGTCAAGCACAGGCACGGGCACATGTCACAGAGTACCGAGCTAGTGGCGGACACGGGAGAGCACGCGCGTGGCGTGGCGTGGTGCGAGCACTCGGTGCATGGCGAGGGCTCCGGGATCGACCGGCCGGCCGCGCGCCGCCTAGCGACTGAGGCGCCGGGCCTGCGCGCGCACGCGGCGCCTCGCCCCGCTGCTGGCAGCGCCATGCTGGAACGGCGCGGTGAGGTACGCAGCACGCGCCGAGACATCCCACCCGGCGGCGGCGGCGGCGCCCGCGGTGGCACGTGCCTGGGACTTCAGCTGACTTTTCTGGTGATCCAGAACCAAGTCCAATCCAAAAAAGGTTTTGTATCACATAAGCCAAGGTTTTGTGATACAAACCCTTCGAATAGAGACTGAGATTTGTTCTTCTTTCGTAATTTCAAGATGTTTGAAGCCGTATGGAAAGTTCGATTTTTAAATGACTGGTCAAAAGTACTATTTTGGCCGTACGAACCTGGAACTGAGCTTTGGTGATTGTTGATGACTCTTAGATAAGTAAATACATAGATACATGAAGTTTCTGTTGCTTTCAGACCGGTCAGGGGACTGCATGATGAAAGAGCACCGGTGGTCTTGTGGAAGTAACCCTGCCCTCGCGAATTCGAATCCTGTCATTCACAATTGGACTGTTTCTGAGATAAGAAACGAAAGTGGTTTGTGTGATCTTATGTTGGTACCTATCTAGGTACCTACATAAGACTACAAGTTAACTTCTTCTTATTATCTACATCAAGTACCTGGATGACTAAAATTACATTAAAGATATATTTCCTTTTTACAGCTATTAATGAGTCCATTATTTCTTCACAACCCAAATGGCAGAATCAGTTGTGTAGTAGTTGCTCTAACCTCTGAATTCTCTTACTCTTAGGATGATAGCTCACTGTGCCAGTAAGAGAATTGTTATTAAGTTACGCACATTCAGCAAAATTCTTATCAGATGATGCAGCAGATAAATTCATAACAGATTTCAAAAATCATTTATCCAAAATTCAGGTCAGATTCTAACTGTGTCACAACACAAGCAAAGCACCCTCGAATTTGCCCGATGCTCCTGTACCACACTGCGAGTATACGCTCTCGTGTTTATTTTCGGCTGCGGCCGCTGTGCCGAGCGGCGCTTGCCCGCCCGTCGCCATGGCAACGCACCCCAGACGCAGAACCTCCGGAGGACACGACACTTGCCGACAACGCCCGAACGCCAGGGCCTGGAAGGTGCCTGGAGCTAGCTGAAAAGGGCGCGCTTGTTGCCCAAAGCCCTCGGTTCATAATACCTTTATGTGTAATAAGATACATACCCAACCTATTTACCTTTAAGCTATAAGGCTTTGATTATATACCTCTAGATGGAGTTTTGCGCTGCAATCGCAACAAAAACAACAGGCTGGATTTGAAGCGCTTGTGTGTGAATTACGCACACAAGCATGCGTAACTACAAGCGCGCTACGTCACATGTGGCTGTACTGAGTGATACCAGCTCTTGAATATTTCCCATAATAGTAGGGGAAAAATATGTTTTGATTTTTTTTTAATTCACCTTTTAGAAATGATTACGAGGTAAAATATATCTGTAATGAAAAAATATATTATTGAAGATTATTTATTTTCAATATTCTTACTAAAAATAATAGACATAGACATATACTCTCTTTTAATATTCTAGTTTTAATTATTTTTACACAAGTCATAAAATCATTCATATAAAGTTTCATACAATTGTATTATTTATATTCGATACAGCAGAAGGCTTAGTGACCTTCTCTTTGAATTTGTTTTTTAAACAGTTTTCGTTTAGAGGTTACATCCCGTTTAATATTTTCCAACTTTAACCAAGAGTAGTAGAGCTCTTTGTGAAGGGCTCGTCCGGGGAAGTACTACCACCACGCTTTTTTCTGCCGCCAAGCAGCAACGCTGTGTTTCGGTTTGAAGAGTGTGGTCGCCGGTGTAATTACAGGCACATGAGGCTTAACATCTGAATGCCTCAAGTTGATGGACGCAGGGCAGTGCATCGTAGGGCACGTTCCTATTGTGCGTGACCTACGGGGCAATGTTTTGTTTATAGGTGATGGTTACCACTTAACATCAGGTGGACCATCTGCTTGTTCCATCAGCTAGTTGTATAAAAAAAAAAAAAAAAAAACTTTGTCTTTTATTAATATCGTAAGACCAAATATTTTTCCACAACTAGTCTTATCAAGTTAGATTGATGCAAAAGACCGCAAACATGATCAGTTTTTACTTCAAAGTAATTAACACCCCCAATAAATTGTTTCATTACAGTGGATACTATTTTTACATAATTAACAGGCGTCATTATGAAATCTTGCTTAATAAACTCAAAGAGCAGGCAACCCTGTAAATATGGCGTCAAATGGCGTCGTATCTAAGGACAAAATTAAAACTTTATTAATTTAATGATTTCTTCAGCTTATACCAATTCAAAGTTTACCCACCGATGATATGTAACTTGTTTAGTGGTTTTCAATCGTCCTTTGTAATTCCTGCACACTTTTATAGCGCAAATCGTCATTTTTGTAAGCCACAGAACGCGTGTTTACCGCACTACAATAGTGTCGCCACTGAGCGTGCGGGACGAACTTATGAGCCAACAGTTGGCTGATATTTTTTTTGACGTCTAAACGCTCGAACTCTCCATCTAGAGGTATATAATCAAAGCTATAAGGTAGGTAGTTAGACTAGTTACCTAGGTACAATACCTAGGTAGCTAACAACGCTATTGATATGTAGGCAACTTTGTAAGATCTAAACAATACTTATTGATGACATAATGATAATCATCGAAACATTTATTTATTTATTAACATGGATGTTTGTGATTCGCAAATTGAAATCTTCAGAAATGTTGTGTAAGGTGCGAGCGAGAAGTTAATGACGGTTGGCAGCCTGTTAAATTTTACCGGAGTGATCCTTGATTGGTCTAACAACCCCTATAAACGGGCCACGTAACCAAGCTTATAGGAATAGTTATAGACACCTTTTATTTTTGACCAATTTTCCCATTCTGGGAGGGATAAATGGTAGGACTCCCCGATTTCTGCTACCGCGAGCCAGTTCTTTCAGCATGTTTTTTTATAAAGGAAGGCGCAATCCGCTCTCGGGCGAGCTGGCAGGGAACTTTCGTAACTTTTGTGATAGAATGCAGAAAAACTCATGAAATCTAAAGAATTTGAATTTGAGACGATCTATTATGGTAACAAAAACGTACGTTGCAGAAAAGATGCAACGACTCATTTTAGTGGTGCTGCATGCAACTGGTTTTTTTATATCCAAATTATTCCATTTCCAAATACGATTAATCCGAATACGAAGAACGTATTCAAATTCCTTGCGAAGAACAGCGAAGAACGAACGAAACTTGGAATGTCAAAAGTGAGAGACGTCAATGTCATCTTTGTGCAACAAACTTCACGTCAGTCAGTTCAGTTGATTTGATTCATTGATTCAAGAAGATTGTAAGATTTTTAGGTTATTTTGATTTAATTTTGACCCTTATAGATTTTGGTATGTTTTTATGTGATTTTGCTGCTCTTACTAATAAATTCTGGGACAGCAATTAAGCTAAATATGGCTATGATAAGGTCAGGATTGCAACGACTAGCAGGTGTGCTCGGCAATAGTCAAGGTAACTACCAAAAAAAACTTATATTACTGAAAAATGTACCTACTTTATTAGAATGCAATTCAATTCCTTTTGCAATGATAGGTGCAAAAGCTTGTACCTAGGTAGTTTTTAAGAATTATTATATCATTTCAGGCGGTATCCTGTCCAGATTTATCACAAACCTAGCACCAGTGGAGAATAAGTCGTTGCCCGAAACTACTAAAAATGTCATAGCAACATGCAATAAATTGATCGAGGAACAAGCGTCTCGTAGCTTTGCCATCGTGCATCTACTGGGCAAACAGTGGCGCGTGACTGATGGAGATTTACTCGTGGTGGAGGGGTACTGGCCACCCAATATTGGAGACAAGATAAGATTGGACAAAGTTCTATTGGCAGGCACTAAAGATTTCTCCCTCATTGGCAGACCATTGGTTCAATCTGGTTTAGTAGATGTGACCGCCACCATCATCTCTAAAGGTCTTTCACACACAAGAACTCACTTCAAGAAGAAGAGAAGGAAACAGTACATGAGAGTCAACTTCCAAAGAGCTCAGCAGACAATCCTAAGAATAAATTCAGTAGAAATAGGCAGTAAGATAAATGAAGCTCCCAATAATGTTTTTTAAAATGTATAATTAGTAGTAAATAAATTAAAATTAGAACAATAATTACAGATCCAGTTTAATTTTAACTATAAAATAATTTAAAATCAATTTAACTGTCTACCGTGCCTGGGGATCAAAGTCGTGAAGCTGTTTCAGTTTAACTGTCAACTCGGAACTTAACATTATCACAGTATTCCTGAAACATACTTTTATGTTCTTCTTTTAAAAATCTTTTCATGCCTTTCATTATATAAAAAGTCTTTCCATCTTCAAACAGGCTTGCTAAAATAGTTGTGAAGGCAGGGTAATCTCCATCTTTTTTGTAAGTTGATATAGAAACTTGGAATTGCTTGTATTGTTCTGGTTTCAGAAGGACTTTGATTTCTTTTACAAAATCTATCAAAGAAGTAGGAGCCTCTTTGTCTACTTTACCATGGTTACTTAACTTTGTCTCTGTATTGAGATTTTCTTCAAAGCCAAATGGTTTGATCTTCAGCTTTTTTCTTTTAGCAACTGAAGTAATACAAGTTGCATCAACATTTCTCTTGTGTAGAGTCACTAAAGGCTCAGAATGGTTTTCAACTTGTTGATTACTGCTATCCAGTGAACTAAAAAGATCCTTTGCCTCTTTTGGTTTGAACTCATTAACATAAGCTGAAGCTTTTGATGTTTTGTAGAAGTCCATAGAAAAATCAGCATATACCTCATTAGAGTTAGGGTATTGATTAACTTTCTTATTAGTAGATTTTATAATTCTGGAGTTGGTCACAGGGAATGCAACTCCACTGATACTGGTTGATTCATTTTCTAATCGATTACTATTAGACTCATATGGTAAAAGAGGTTTTAATTTGGGTGAAGGCAATGTCGATTGAGCTGTCTTAAAAAACCTACAAATCTCACTAACAGTCTCACCAAACTTGGTTGAGACATTGATATGATCTCTCAACCATGCAGATAGTTGACCTTTAAGTTTAGCATTGTTGAATCTGGTGTCACAAAGTAGAATTGCTCCATAGTCATTCTTGTGCCTGATCACTCTCCCAATGGCTTGATTCACAGCCCGTGTTGCTTCTAAGGAGTACCACTCATCACCAGACAAGTAATCTTTATCCTTGGCTCTAAGTTCATCCAGATATTTCTTTTTTAGAATGATTCTTGGGTCCTTCAGAGGTGGGAAGGGTAGACCTGTTATGATGACCGCTCTTCCATTCATATCAGCAAAATCCAAGCCTTCCGAAACCTTGCCTCTGCACACGGCCATAAAACAAGCTCCTCTGGCACTAGGATCACTTATCTTGCTGTAATAGTCACTTATGATAGCATTAAAAGTGTCTTTTCTCTGCGGCTCAACAAATATTGGCTTGATACTGTTTATGCTGGACCAAATCCCTTCAGATTGCCACATTTCTTGGCATTTAGCCATGATTGGGTATGATGGAAAGAAGACCAATAGACCATCAGGTATTACTCTGCTAAAACTCAATATTGTTCTGCCAAGAGAACTGATATATTTAGGATTATCCCTGTTTTGATAATTTGAATTCAAGATTGTAGAATCCGGACCTTGACTAACAATTTTAACACATATCTGGTTTGATTTAACAATGTGAGGATTTTCTAATTGTACTCCTACTGGAATTCCTAGCTCTGATTTTAGTGGTTTTAAAGGAGCTAGTGTTCCGCTGGTGAGGATAATGCTTCTCACATTTTGATCTAATAATTGCTTCATGCCAAAACCAGGACTGAAGCACCAGTAGCTAATAACTCTTTCTGTAGTCTTTGAAGAAGTAGTTTTCAATGCTCCCCAGCTGTCAGTTTTTTTATTGTTTTTCTTATCCTCAATTTGTACATGAACTTTGTAACACATTTTCACTCTTTCTTTGTAGGAATGTGTAGTTCCGCTGAACACAACATTTAGTAAGTCCACTATTTTTTGTAGACCAACTCCTTTACGGGAGAATGGTGATGCACTTGCCGTTGACAAGTATTGAATAAGATTATCAATCAAGGTGATTACTGACATTTGATTGTGGTCTCTAATTTCAGCTTTGCTAAGAAGGTCAAATATGTAACCACCAGGGAAAGTGGTTCCTTCTGCACCTATTTGAATTTCATCAATTGCCTTCTCAAGGGCAAGCATCATTTCTTTTAAAACACACAAGTCATCACAGGTAAAATCTTTTGGCTGAGCTCCTTCTACTGTCATATCTAGATCTTCAGAAGAGGTCTCTCCGAAAGATCTCATGACATGTGTGATTTCATCAATACATAAGGCCACATCAGTGGTTTTAATTTGCAGGGATGCAGACTCTTCACACATCTTTTCAACATTGTGTGCTTCATCCAAAATAATAATATTGTTTGTCAGATCAACTCCATTTGCTTTTCTTGATTTAGGGTCTAAAATATAATTGTAGGGCATAAAAATAATATCTGCATCCTGTTTTAGCTCTCTAGAAATGTAGTATGGGCAGCATTTTAATTTCTTTCCAACAGTGACTAGATCTTCAATGTCTAATATTTCATCTCCTTTTATTGCTCGGTCATCTTTCTTTGATTCAACATTATTAAAGAAGTGGCAAGTTCTAGTTTTGACTTTTAACTGGCACATGTGTACTTTGTTCATATTGTTGGTTTCTTTAGACACCTCTGGATGTATACACATCTGATCTCTAGAGCCAAGAATAGTTGCTTTAACATGTCTGTAACTAGACCTCTTGAGTTCTTGCATTGCCTGTGTAAGCTGGGAATGGGTTCTAGAAGAATAGATTATCTTTGGCATTCCCCATCCTGTATTGTCTTTAACTTTTCCGGACCCAGCGCCTGATTTCAAGTTGTCTCGCAGTGCTCCACTGAAATTGCTGTGGTCTGCGAAGTTCCCAACCTGCGCGTTCATTTGTAACTGTGCTTTTTTTACCAGGAGCCATGCTAGTGAAGAACACAACAAACTTAGAGTTTTGCCAGTACCAGTAGGAGATTCTAACACTGCGTTTGTATTATTCTGAAGACTTTGAATAACTCCTTCCATGTATGCTTTCTGTACATCGTAAGGCTCGAAGGGGAAACTGACAGGTATACCTAATATCATCACATCAGGCATTCTAGTTTTCTCTCAATTTCTTTATCAGAATGGATGAATGAATTGTCAGGTACTCTTTCAATCTATCTAGACACAATTAGTTACACAACACAATAGACCAACATTCAGATACCTACCACCAATAAATAAATACTGCCTGCCTGCCTTGCTTTGCTACAAAATTTTCTTTCGCTATTTTCCCGCCAAAGATTTTCTTTGTCAATGTCAACTGTCATGTGATATGATGTGCCATGTTGATTCGCAAAATGTCAGAAAATCGTCGTATAATCGTTTTTTTTTTTAATTTTTTTCTCGATTGAAGTCCCTTCTGTCTTTTGTCAATATCAACAGCTACCTATCTGCTTGTGTATGTCAAGCTGACAGAAACACCCTTCAAATCTTGTTTTTGATGCTAGTGCTGCTAGCATTTTGGAATCCAAAATCGGTGTCCAAACTTCTGCCACCCGCGGCTTGCGGCCGCAGTGCAGTACTCTTGGGACACATGTTACTTATATTGGATGAGACACATTTAATGACACACATGCTTGCATGGATTCCCTTTTAGATAAAATATTTGGTAAAACTAGGTACATAAATCCACATCCACATCAAAAGTGTTTTTAAATTTGACATGACATTGACAAGATTGTCTGTCGAAATGACGGATACCAGGTCGGTAGGTCCATTCAAGGGCCGCATTCCGAAATGGCTATAATCGATCACAGCGCTCACATCACCTCACAGGCGTTCCGAAATAAATATTGCGATTACGACAGCTCAGAGCTGTCAACAAATCGGAACGCTCGTAAACGCACTCACAGAAACATCCTAGGAATCATAACCTCAAACCCTGTGTAACAAACTTGGACTGCTTGGATATTTTATGGATTTGTTATTTTATGATCGCAGAACATATTATACCATATAATAACTATAATGCGACTGAAAGCATGTAACCTCATCACATAATATAACAACAAAACACAAATGCACAACTGTCATTTTTGACAGCGCTCACAGTGATATTAGAATATTGCATGTTCAGCGTAATCACAAGATGGCGCATGTCATGACGTCATCTATGACGTTTCATGGGTCATCGTTATCGCGCTCACGCTAATTCGGTACGGGTTTGTGAGCGCTCAATCAAATCGATTATGGCGTATTTCGGAACGCGGGGAAGATCTATCAATCAAGCAAGATCCATCTTTCAAATTCCTTGGATCCATCATGCATGAATGGCAAAGGCAAAGAAAAAGAAGATGAATGGTACGATTTGAAACGAAGAATGTGAGCAAAGAGTATACAATAACTACATGTGAGTGAAGAGTAGGTACTGTTTTGTTTTCAACTGTTCAGCCTGAATACATACTTCCAGCAGTTCCAGCACCAAAATAATGGAAATCGCAGTAAGTCAGGTATACACATCTGTCTCGTGTAACCGGACAACAGAAATAGTGGACTGGAACAACGACGGACTGATTTGTTATGGTGCATCAAATGCTGTTGTTATTTACGATACGGTAAGAATACTTTGTTTTCACAGCATATTATTACTCAGAACTTACATTGTAACTGATTTACATCGGCAATGTAAATCTGTTACAATTCCTCATAAATGGACCAGGTACATACTTGGTTCTAATAGTACCAAATTTTCAGAAAGTAAAAGGCAAAAGCTCACTTACAGTCCTCAGTCACCACCGCGCTAGAGTAAACTCTGTGAAATGGCTCCACAAATCAGATGGTTCCAGCACAGAGCTGGTCTCATGCTCAGCAGACAAAACTGCTGTGATATGGACTTTGAAAGATGGGCAATGGATGGTAACCGCCACTCTCGAAGGGCATAGAGAAAGTGTAATGAGCATACATGGAACATACCATGGAGATAAACTTTTTGTTTTTTCGGGATCAATTGATTCTACTGTTAAAGTGTGGGAGAGGAATGAAGATGGTAGGTACTTTTACTTAAATAGTAGTTATTATGATAAGTACTTTTGACCAGTTAGTATTCTAACAGCGGCGATGGGCTTGCAACCTGTCACCTATGGAATACTAACTACTGCAAAATGTGGGTATGTGCCAAATGTAATGTTTGGACGTACCTCTGACTACCCCCCTTAGACATCCTCAAAGAATCTTGAATTAGTACCTACTTGGTACTGGGAGATCTGAAGGGATATCTACTGTGCCTGGGGATCAAAGTCATGAAGCTGTTTGTGTTTTTGATCATACCCTAAGTGCATTTCACTGGATGAAGGGTCCCATTATCCCTAATTTTCTTAAATGTAAACAATTTTTTTTAGCTGCTAGTTTTTTTATGCATAGCTTGATGAAACTGCATGCTTGCACCTTCAAAATGTTATTCGTATAAATGTATATTTTACAGGTTTAACATGTATGAAGCACACAATACCTCTTCATTCAGGGCTCTGTCTAATGTTGCACTGCTACATCCTACCAGTAGTTGATCAGCCAATTCTCTTCTGTGCATTAGACGACCACAAAATACATGTGTTTATGGGTGAAAACTATCAAAAAGTGCATCAAATGATTGGCCATGAGGATTGGGTCAGGGGATTAGATGTACTGGCTCTTGGTAAGATAGATGTTGATTATATTTTGACAGTATTCACAGCTCAGTTAGCAGACCCTGTATCTAAATGAGTTAGGTACCTACAATCCTGAAATACAGCTTACTTATTAAGATTTCAACACTGTAGAGATTGTTTTCCTTATATTGATAACTAGCTGAACCCGCGGCTTTGCTCGCGCCAAGGAAATAATAAATTCATACAAACTTTCATACCCTATTTTATCCCCTTGGTGGTAGAATTGATTAAAATCCTTTCTTAGCGGATGCCTACATCATAACATCTACCTGCATGCCAAATTTCAGCCCGATCCGTCCAGTGGTTTGGGCTGTGCGTTGATAGATCACTATGTCAGTCAGTCACCTTTGAGTTATATATACCTATTTAGAATTTAGATGTCACTCCAATATTTGTGGGAAGTATTTTAGCTGTTTTGTAATTTTCTAAACAAAACTACTTTTTTCAGATGACTCAACCATAATCCTGGCATCATGTTCCCAAGACACATACATTCGCCTCTGGCGATTACAAAGCCACAAGGAGGAAGACTTCAATATCTCTGTTGAGAAGAAAGTATTCCAAGCAAGTGGAGCGGAATGGGAGGTGACACTAGAGGCAGTATTGGGAGGGCACGAGGGCTGGGTTTATGGAGTGCATTGGCATCCCTCTATTGTGGAAAATGGTAAGTTATTTCGATATTTCACTAATAAAAGCTGAAATTTGTGTTTCTCTAAAACTTGATTGCTTGCTTTTTTCATAACTATTTTTTTTTAATATGATACATAATATCTTCAAAAGGGTTGAAATGTGCGAGAGGCTGCTATCCTACTAATATTATAAACGCGAAAGTTTGTAAGTATGGATGGATGGATGGATGGATGTTTGTTACTCTTTTACGCCGGAACGACTGAACGGATCCGGATAAAATTGGCAGGGATATTGATTATAGTCTGGAATAACACATAGGCTACTTTTTATCCCGTGGGAATACCGGATGTTAGCAGATATTTAGCATTTTACCGTATTTAGCTGATACATTTTTAGTTCCTAAATAATAACTAGATGTCGCCACAGGAAAGATTAGCACGCGCTATTGTTGCGTTTTGAGCAATGAGTGATATCAGCAATCGTAGGTGAAAATGTTTTCCGATCACCGGGATTTAAATCTGCGCGGGTGAAACCACGGGGCGCAACTAGTATTATATAAAATATTAGTCATTGTAATTTCCCAGGTGAAAGAAAGGTGGTCCAAAAGCTTCTGTCGTCATCTCTCGACAAGTCACTGATAGTGTGGGCCCCGGGCCCATCGGGCGCTTGGGTCGAGCGCGTCCGCCTCGGCGAAGTGGGGGGCAGCGGGCTCGGGTTCTACGGCAGCCGGTTCGGTCCGCAAGGGGAGGTCTTAGCGCATGGATACAATGGCAGCTTTCATATCTGGAGGTGCTGTGAAGTGCGTAATTATGCTCCTATTTTGCATTGTTAAGGCTTTTCACTTTTTTCATACAACTAGCTGATGGAACAAGCAGATGGCCCACTTGATGTTATGTGGCAACCATCACCATCACAAATAACCTATAACAACTAGGATAGGATATTAAACAAAGCTCAACCGCTAAAAACTCGACATTCCTGATGGTAAGCGGGACGCGGAGCTGTGTACACACGGCTTTACGTGCCGCAGCGAGATAACACACACATCGACACCTCACAGATTGGTTGGTCGAGCGCACCCGCCCCCGCCCCCGCCCTCGCGTCCCGCTCCCGCGTCCCGCATACCATCGGGAAGGTCGACTTTACGGGCAGCGAGCTATAGGTATACCCTCCTATACATAATCCCTAAGCCATTTTATAGCGGCTCAATAGAGTATTCTCACTTTCATGCCAACGAAGAGACAGCAACAGACTTATCGGTCTGTATGCTATTGGCGCGCTCAAATACCATTATGAATAAAGGACCTAAGTCACCAGCTATTAGATTATTACACTTCAAAATTAAGAACATTATTTTAAATTGAAATATATACGTGAGGTGAAAAACTCGAGTACACCGTCCACATTGTCAGGAAAAGCGAAAGAATAAGAAGAAAAAACTGTGAAACACAGCAGGGCAAATATAGGCGAATAAAGTCGTAACATAAACATCGTCGTATTTACGAATAGCGATGTGTAGTGCCGACACATGACAAGATACCCGCATTATTTTTATCTTGTTTTCATGCTTTTTCTAAACAGGAAACCAACCAATGGAAGCCCTCGGTGGTATGCGGCGGACATTTCAACGCGGTCGAGGATGTGAGATGGGAGCCAACGCACGGCCGGTACATCATGAGTGTCTCCGCAGACCAGACCACGAGGGTACATGCACCGTGGAAGAAACCTGACGGTACCCAGATTGTTGATCGGCCTGACGAAGCTCACTGATGGAGTTGACGACCTCTGACATGCAATCAAAACATCAAAGTCGTTTTTTTTTTCAGTTAAATCACAAGGATGATCATCAAGAGGATGGTCGTGGTTTGAATCCCACTCTACTTTAGTTTTTTTAATACAGTTGCTCAAAAAGTGGCGTATTGCAGGGACGTATAGCGTTCGGGATGTGGGCTATTACATACTCGTGCTTTTTTTTACCTTTCCCGAACTCATGCGTTCTCTTTCCCAACTGTCAAAATAATGTCTATTAAAAAGAAAAACCAACCATGAAGTTTTTACAAAAAAAATCATAGAAGTTTTTATGATTCATGCAAATACGTATATTTCTAAAAAGAAACTACTAATTTGTTTCAATATCAGATTTAATGATTTGATTGAATGAGTTAGGTTAGGTTTCATTTCATCTCATTAAATTTCATTTTCATTTCATATCAATAAGTTACTGGATAGAATCCGTAACACAGAACTGCGCTCACAGACACAAATCACAGACGTAGCTTCGAAAGCCGCTAAGCTGAAGTGGAATTGGGCTGGTCATGTCGGCCGTATGCCAGGTGAGCTGTGGGCAAAGATAGCCACTGATTGGTATCCTGACACAGCGAGAAGGAGACGCGGCCGACCAAAACGGAGATGGAGGGACGAGCTCGATGTTTTCCTGACGGACTGGGCAAACATAGCCCAGGATCGCGATGTGTGGAAGGAATGGGGGGAAGCCTTTGCCCAGCAGTGGGACCCGGAGGGTTTATAATAATAATAATCAATAAAAAAAATCTACTGAAGACTTGGCTGTATGGACATAGTTCCTTTTGCCTACCAGAATGGGTTAAGAAAAAACAATATCTGCTTATATTCTACGGTTGGCACCATTTTTCAGAAATTTTCTTTGCGAGTTTAGTTATTTGTTGCACAAAATGAGTAATTTCGACCCTAGTTTTTTTGAATTAACACCACCGGAACTCGTGAGTATTAATCGGATTTTATATTTTATTCTTCATTTTTTCGCAACTGTATTAAAAATAGTCGTTCAGTACATGTGCGGAATCGTCATTGCAACTTGTTCCGACTGTCAACCCTCGCCTTCGGCTCGGGTAGACATTTGTCGAAACTCTTTCCGCACTTGTAATTAAATATTCTATTGTGACATACTTATAATCCCAGACAGTGGAAAAATATCAACATTTTCACACAAATATTTTATTCTGCGGCGCAGAAGGCAGAGCTACTACCAACTGAGTCCCACAGCTCAGTTGCTCAGTCAGCTTTCAGCTATCGTTAGGGGCTAATTAGCGCTGAGTAAAATGACAACCTATTTCTTTATTTCGTTTGGTATAGATCGCGCGATACCGCTTTGTAAATAGTTTTGTTAAGCACTAACAAGGTACCTTGCGATATTGCAATCCTACTAATATTATAAACGTGAAAGTTTGTAAGTATCGATGGATGGATGTTTGTTACTCTTTCACGTCGGAACGGCTGAACGGATCTAGATGAAACTTGGCAGAGAGAGACATTATAGTCTGGATAACACATAGGCTACTTTTTATCCCGTGGGAATACCGGGATTTGAATCTGCGCGGGTGAAACCGCCGGGTGCAACTAGTAATAAAATAAATCATCAATTTTATTTCTTAGTACCTTAGCATTTACGACCTCATTAGCGCAGCGGGCGAGAGTCCGCCTGCGACGCAAGAGGTTGCGGGTTCGATTCCCGCCTCGGAACAAATTTGTGTACGATCTGCAGAAATTTGTTCCGTTGGTCTGGGTGTTTATGTATAATAAAAAATATCTATCTATGTAAGTATATAATGTATTAAGTATATCAGTCATCTATATTACCCATAACACAAGCTTTGAGTAGCTGGGGCTAGATGGTGCTGTGTGGATTGTCCAGCATTATTTATTTATTTTATTTATGTCGTATACAAGATAAAAATCGTCTAACATTTGCAGGGTCATCGGAGTGGCACGAGCTAGCGCGCCCGCAAGTCCACGGCTACGACATGCAGTCCTTAGCTCTCGTCAGCGGATCCGTGTTCGCGTCGGCGGCCGAGGAGAAGGTCATCCGCGTGTTCCAGGCGCCGACCAACTTCGTACACAACTTCGCTAATATCACGGGAGAAGTGCTGGAAGAAAGGAGCGATAACGGTGAGGTACATTCTATAGTGTAGGTACTGTATTACATTAACGAGGATCATACAAAAGAGCGGCAGGAACCAAGCCGTAGTTTGCTGTCTGTTCTTCTAGGCTTTGGTCTCGTGGAACTGGCACCTAGAGGCACCTGGTTTTAAAACGTTTCAAAGTGATTGTTACGGCCCCAAGGCCCTTACCCGAACAGACGCAAAACGTTAACCAAAAGTCAAATATTTTGACAGCTGCCTACTTAAGCGGTCACTCCACACTACAACTTTACTACTCTAACCGCTACGCGAACCGCCATTCATATAAATCTGTAACTGTACTTTTATTTCAAAATCATACGAAAATTGACAAGAATCAGAGTTTTCTGATTTACCCACGCCACGTGAGGAACCCCACATATCTGCGCATACAATCCTTGTGATTTTATTGAAGGCTTTGACTCTTGTCCAAATATTACACTTGGCACATAAAGTACCCACAGTTTACAGTAGTTAAATGCTGAAGATTCCTTTTATTTGTTGGATATGTTTCAGACATAGCCGAGGGAGCGTCAGTGCCTTCTCTCGGACTCTCAAACAAGGCGGTGTTCGGCGGAGAGGAGGGGAAACGGGATCTGAATGAAGACGATGGATACTTTGTACCCATTAGTTTGACAGGTAACCAATATCAAACGAAATAATAAATTGGCCAAGGTATGATTGCATGGGGAGTGCCGAAGATAAGGTATAACTGCGTGGGGAGTGCCGAAGATAAGGTATAACTGCATGGGGAGTGCCGAAGATGAGGTATAACTGCATGGGGAGTACCGCAGGTAAGGTATCACTGCGTGGTAAGTGCCGAAGATAAGGTATAACTGCGTGGGGAGTACCGCAGATAAGTTATCACTGCGTGGTAAGTGCTGAAGATAAGGTATCACTGCGTGGGGAGTGCCGAAGATAAGGTATACTTTCCTTGGGAATGCCGAAAATTGGGTTCAGTCGCGCGCCATGAGAGGCCTATGAATGTCCAGCAGTGGACTGCATTAGATTGATAAATTGCGTAGGGTAGTGCCGTAGGTTAGTAGTAGGTTAGGGGTAGTGGTGTGCAGTTTTTTTTATTGCCTTACAAGGATCTCATAAAAACGTCATAATATGGCAAATAAAATTGCTAATGTACCGCTGTATTGCTAATATTGTTAATGAGTTGATTGTTGTTAGAGCCGCCCACTGAGGAGACGCTGATGCAGAACACGCTGTGGCCGGAGCAGCAGAAGCTGTACGGGCACGGCTACGAGGTGTTCGCGCTGGCGGCCGCGCCCGACGGCGCGCTGCTGGCCTCCGCCTGCAAGGCCACCACGCCAGAGCATGCCGCGCTGATCCTATGGTAACCATCAATACATACATATACATTTGTATGTGCTGTTTATTACTTGAAACATATTTTATAACAGAACACTCCACACTACTACTATAAATTTCTCACAAGGTTTATTGGCTGAAGGTCTCGGCAGAATAACAGCGCCTAACTACCAACCTAGTGGTGAGGCATACGCTGAGTCGAGACCCTTTTGCTGCGGCAGCACACAAACACCTACATACCTACCTACTGTTATTATTATTAACTGTTTGTCATTTCTTTTATATGTTTTGTACGTAGATGTGTGTTTTTTTTGGCAAATAAATGTCTGTCTATGTCTATACATACAGGTGGCCCGTATGCTCCTTTGCCAGCTTCGGTATAAATAAAACTCGCCTATTTCTAGTAAACTGTAAACAGGGCAATGGTCTGTTATAAATGTTTAATAGGTACAGATCCATGATACAAGGCTTACAGGTATAGTCACGTGCATTTAAGTAAACAGTTTCAACCCATTCCAAAATTGTAAATACAAGGTTCTTCAAAAGAACACCGATTCTACGTTCAAAATTAGGGGAAGCAGTCGTGGGGATCGTGTCGGGTAATACCGCTCACTTCAACAACTTATTAAATAAGGTGCGTTAAAACATAGCAAGCAGCGCAGGGGATGTGACGATTGAGCAGGCAGAGTCTCTAAACCTCAAAACTAACATAAGACAAATGAAAAAACAAACAGAGCATTTTTCTCTCAGGTGATTGGCATTCCCCCATCTTCCTCTATGTAGTTTTATTTTATTTGTTTCACAGGAGCACAAAAACATGGAACCAGATCCAAGTTCTCGCATCACACGCGCTCACAGTCACGCAAATTGAGTTCTCACCGGACAGCCAATTTATCCTCTCCGTATCACGCGACCGAAAGTGGACCTTATTCCAACGGCAACAAAGCACAGACTTGTTTGAACTCGCAGCGTGCACGGATAAAACAAATGGCGTCCACGCGCGGATAATTTGGTGTTGCGCTTGGGCTTGCGATGGGAGTATGTTTAGTACTGGATCTAGAGATGGCAAGGTAATTTTTGTAGCTATACGCTACGGCCCAGGCTTCGCTCACGAGTACAAAGTAGCCTAGGTACCTATATGCTTACAGGATACGATCTAGGTACCTATTCAAATTCAGATTTTACTTAGTTTTATGAAAATAAATAAAGTAAAAATGAATTACATAATTTTGACTATGTGACTATTTATAGTTGATTATGATTATTTATAGTTGCACTTAGGTACTTATTTTCTCATAGAGGGTAATAAATTAGTGTCCAACGCGGGAGCAACACCTTTTAATCCCTCGCTACGCTTAAGATTCAAAGAAACATTCGCCATTAAAATACCTAGTTGTTTGCTCCCTTGATAAACAATCCACTATTCCAGGTGTGCGTTTGGTCCAAAACCGAGACACATTCAGACAGTTCACTGAAAGATTACGGCTTGTTCGGCAAAGCGCTGGACCTGAAGGAGGCTGTGACCGCGCTAGCCTTCGCGCCGCTCCGAGCTCGCTCCAAGGTGCTGGCCGTGGGTTCCGAGGCCGGCTCCGTCACCATTTACAGCTTCGATGGCATGTGGAGTCTCATGCGGAAACTAGATCACAGGTTATTTGAAAATTATTTGTTATATTTTTTTTGTATCAGGCACAAGATAGCAATTTAGGTGTAGATTGTTGTTGATAGTTACTACTTAACAACCTTCACAGCTCAGTTGGTATAGCTCTGCTTTCTGCGCGGTAGGCCGTGGGTTCGATCCCCACCGAGATCAAATATTTGTGTGATTAACATATATGTTTGTTCTTTGTCTGGGCGTTATCACTACATATTCTAATATTATCCCATTTCAACTATGCTTAGTTTGTGGCTAGATAGTGCTGTGTAAAGTCCAACAATATTTTTTTTTATACAACTAGCTGATGGAACAAGCAGATGGCCCACCTGATGTTAAGTGGTAACCATCACCTATAAACAAAACATTGCCCCGTAGGTCACGCACAATAGGAACGTGCCCTACGATGCACTGCCCTGCGTCCATCAACTTGAGGCATACAGATGTTAAGCCTCATGTGCCTGTAATTACACCGGCGACCACACTCTTCAAACCGAAACACAGCGTTGCTGCTTGGCGGCAGAAAAAGGCGTGGTGGTAGTATTTATTATCAGATGGGCCTGTCCATCAGCAATGCGTATTAAAAAAGTAGACTCCCGCATGACGGCTTATTTGTACATGTAATGGTTTGTTTCAGCGCGGCGCACCACCTCACTGTGAAGCGACTCGCCTTCAAGCCGAAGCGGGAAGAGGACGGCTCAGTACTGCTGGCCAGCTGTGGGGCCGACCATCTCGTGAGGGTCCATCTTCTAACTATCACATAGGCCGGTTTTATCAATAAATATATCATATGTTAAACAAGGTCTGTTTCATTTTCTAGTCTTTTCCTCAACTGAATTACAAGGATCTCTTGGAAACGTCTTAAAGCTAGGTTCCCCGCGATCAAAACATTTCATTTTTAACTTTTTTGTTTTTAGCCAAAAACTGGAACAATTTTATGGGCACAGTTCTAGAAAATACTTCTAAGGTCAACCTCATACGCAATGCGTACGAGGTTTACTTGTGAAGTATTTGGGAAAAAAAATTAACATGTGTCGCGTATTTGGCTAAAAGCAAACCTACCAAAATATGATAACTTGGTGGTAGATAGATATTTAAAAGTTCTGACGGCGCTACTATCATCAGTAGCCTCTGCTGAAACAGCCCTTAAATATTTTTTTGGTAGTTACAGAAAGTGGTGTATACTCCCCTAGTATGGTACCAAGTACCAACTCAAGATAAAGATTTAAATTATGTCTAGGGGGGATCGTTCAGTTTTCATTTGGCCAAACTCACATTTTGTTGGTATTCCATAGGTACGTGACAGGTTGAAAGCCAATCGCCGCTGCTAGAATACTAACTAAATAAATATGTAGTAATAATCTTAGCATTTTACGATGCAGCAGCAGAAAACAATGAAAGCAAAGGCAAGGTTAACTATATTGAAAGATTTGTTTACATTTATTAGTTTATTGTTTGTATAAACATACCTACTTACTATCTATGTTATCATTTTGATACGGGAAAACTAAGCAACTTATTACGTATTTGGTACTTAAAAATATACAATTGACAACAACTTTTTAAGGCACATGTGACATTTATCATTTAAAAATCTCCAATAAAAATAGAATTTTCAGAAAAATATTAGTATAACTTCGACAACATTTTGGCCTTATTTGTACAATACAGCTAATTACAAAATTAAATGCTTAGCATTATATTCTCTTACTAAATACCTAAAGTATATGACAAAAAAATTGCCAGAAAAGTTTATTCGACTATTATTTTATGCATTTGACTTCCTAATATTACAAAATTTATAATTTATTTAAAAATATGTGTGTATTTGCAAAACCACTTTTGAAATCACTGTAATGAAATGATTATTGAATGAAATATTATTATGCATATACATGGAAGACTTTTTAAAACTATTTAAGACTATAAATATACCATCTTTCATTCCACCATCTCATTTAGCACGAATAGTTTTCCTCTGGTTCTTATATTATATTCAATGTATTGAATTTACAAAGAAAAATATTTAAGTATTCTACCAGTCATCTGGTACCCACAGTACTTTGCTTAGTTTGGGGCTAAATAGCATTGTGTGAAAAATATCTACAAATATTTACATTTGATTTCTGAAGGAGTTCGAACCCTTATTTTAATTCTGGCAGAATCACCGAGTCTTTTTGGAAGTGATCACTTCCAATTTCATGTCTAACGAAGACAGACCTGGCACAGCTGTACATGCATCAATCCATAATTTAATCATCATTGATTCGTTCTAAGAGCAAACCTGTTTAGCAGGAGTCATAGTTTCGACAATTTTCTTCTTATTCTTCTTTCCTGTAATCACATTGACACATCTTTTAACAAAACTGCGTTTTTTCTTTTCTTTCTTCGTCGGTTCAAGTATGTTATTTGTGCTAGTCAAGCCGAGAGATGCCACACTCTGTGTGAGAGAGACAGTGCTGAATGCGAGTGAGTCGTTGGTGGGAGTGAGAGAGCCAATCGGTGCGGAGTGGGAAGGGAGGAAGAAGTGGCTGTCATCCACTGAGTCGGACGCCGTGACGATGTTGACGGCGGAATGAGAGTTGGTGGTTGGACTCGCGACGGCGGCGGGCGCCGTAGGTTGAGGCACGCCATTTACACTGGAACAAAATAGAAATTTATACCAGTTGAAAATGAAAACACCAGATCAAGGTTTTGGCAAATTGTGATGCTCATGTACTTTTTAAGTATTACGGAAAATTTACTAATCTGTTGTCGATAAAAAGTAAATCAATTAATCAAATATCAATCAAATAATGTTTATTATGGAAATAAAAATACAAGGTGCTTAAAAAGTCAGGAACTATGATATCTGCAGAAGAATTAGACTGTGTCGCAGATACCAAAGTAAGTAGCATTATTATGTCCGTATCCAGAATGCAGCTTGCATATCTTTTCCAAATGACTTACGAGACACTGCTTTGAAAGGACTTATAGGTAAAATCAAATTAAAAGTAACTAAAATTAGTTAATATGGGCTACTAGTTGCGCCCCGCGGTTTCACCCGCGCAGATTTAAATCTCCGTATTCCCACGGGATAAAAAATAGCCTATGTGCTATTCCAGACTATAATCTATCTCTCCGTCAAGTTTCATCCAGATCCGCCTCCGTATTAGCTAAAATTTGCACAATTATCGCGCAGGCAACGCGCGATTGATTGTTGGACGTAAAAAGAAATGGTATTACGTACGAAACCGATTGCTAATCGCTCGTTGATATTTTTAATGCATTTATCGCGACAACAAAAAGAATGTCGCAGTTTGACAGTTCAAATTGCTTTCCAGTTGCTCTCGCATTGCTTTTTATAAAGATACGTGATACGAAAACTTCAAACAAATTTACAGTTGAATGCAAATTTGTGTTACGGATTGTCCTGTAGAGGCAGCACTGTCGATAGTTTGCAATGGCTTCATTATCGCTGTTACATAATACGAATTAGCGATTGAGAAGCATAAATTGCACGATTTTTGCTATTGCTTTGCTTTTGCAAGATACGTGATATACTAAACCTGTTCAATCAGCGAGTAGTATAAAACGAGTTACCTTTGGTATCTGGTGATCTCTAGCGACTTAACGAGCCGCTCCCAGAAGTTGTTCATTCCGCTGTTGAAGTAGAGCATGTGGTAGATCCTCAGGTGTTGCGGCAACGCGCACTGCCGGAACATTATCGGCAGCAGTCGCCGCTGGTTCAACTCTGCAACAATTGTAATTACACACATACAGTAAAACCAGTTCAAGTGTTCTGTTAGGCTTTCTTTATATTGTAATTTCTGTGTCTCTTTATATTGTGTTCTCTGTGTATTGTGTGTCAAAATAAACTATTCTATTCTAAGAGTGAGGCCACACGGGCTGAAATTCTGCCCGTGTGGCCTCACACAGACAATTTCACAGGGACACAACCAAAACGCATAACTTTACGTTCTTGAACGCAACGTGCAACCTTTTTTACTCACAGTACTCCCAAACGAGGAAGGAAACATATCGCAAGGAAACCGACAAGTTGTAAAAAGAACCTAAAAACTTGAAAACATGTATCAGGGTCTCAAAAGGAGCCTCTTTGGAGCATACTTAAAATCGTGTTTTTTTAAACATTCGCGATCATAACACATACTTATTTCATCTATCTATAAATATATATAACTCAAAGGTGACTGACTGACTGACATAGTGATCTATCAACGCACAGTCCAAACCACTGGACGGATCGGGCTGAAATTTGGCATGCAGGTAGATGTTATCACGTAGGCATCCGCTAAGAAAGGATTTTGATCAATTCTACCTCAAGAGGATAACATAGGGGATGAAAGTTTGTATGAGATTTTCAAAGTAAACGAGCGCGAGCAAAGCCGCGGGATCAGCTAGTAAAATATAAAATAAGTATACTTAAAATCCTTTCACCACACTGTTTCTAAAGAAACTACTGACACGACAAGTTAAGAAATGCCGTAGTGGTCTAGATCTAGTCAGTGCAGTGGAGTGAACAAAATGATAGATAGATAAATTCTTTATTGTACACAAAACAAAAAAAACATATACAGAAAATTGAAAAGAATAGGTACAATAGGCGGCCTTATCGCTAAAAGCGATCTCTTCCAGACAACCTTTGGATGGAAAGGATATGAAAAAAATCAGAGGCGGCGGTGTACAATCTTAAATATATATAACTCAAAGGTGACTGACTGACTGACATAGTGATCTATCAACGCACAGCCCAAACCTTTGGACGGATCGGGCTGAAATTTTGCATGCAGGTAGATGATATGACGTAGGCATCCGCTAAGAAAGGATTTTGATCAGTTCCACCCCCAAGGGGATGAAATAGGGGATGAAAGTTTGTATGAAATTTTGACAATTTTTAACCGATTGGGCTGACTTTGCATGCATAAAACTACTATGACGTAGGCATCCCCTAAGAAAGGATTTTGATAAATTCCACCCCTAAGGGGATAAAATAGGGATGAAAGTTTGTATAAATCTTCTTAGATTTTCGACTGATTGAACTGAATTTAAAGATTGGAGCTACTATGATGAAGACGTCCGCTTCAATAGGATTTTGATAAATTCAACCCCCCCAATTTTTTACACACACCTAACAAAAGTAAAGCCGCAAAAACTATGCCTAATTAATAATAATACTTCTAAACGCGAGCGAAGCCGCGGGCAAAAGCTAGTAATAACTATAAAGATGTTTACCGATGCTGACAGCTTGCGCGTAGTCCCTAAAGAAGGAGTTGTCGTAGCTCAGCAGGAACTCCGGCGAGTAGACGAGCACAATGCGCTGGCATCGCTCCGAGATCAGCGTGGCTATGGGCGGGTACTGACTCGCGAAGCCGGGCAGGAGATTGTCTTTTATGCAGATCTGGAAAGTAAATACAGTCATTTAGTTTCCAGTTGATGATATTTTGTGATGGCATGGCATGTAGGTATGATAAAGCATCTTTGCCTCGGTAAACTCAAAGGGTTTCATTCAATAAAATCACAAGAATCACTTTGAAATGTCTTAAAAATAGTATGTATAATCTTGGTGCCAGTTCCACGCGATTAAAGCTTAGGAGAGCAGGTAACAAACTTATGCCTCAGTTCCTACTATTCTTTTGTATGACCCTTAAGGGTCCGGTGACAGCGGCTCGCAATTTCGAGGTGCGATTGGCTATTATTTCATTTTATTTCATTTCGGGGAGGTTGTTTGAAAGAATAACTCTAAAGAAACACGCATAAATACTGTTCGAACACAAATAATACAATAATATAAGGGAAATGTGCTTGAGTCAGAAATCATTTTGGTATTAGGTAAACGTAAGACCAAACATACTAATACCAAAATGATTTCTGATTCGGGCATGTTTCCCTTATATTATTGTATTATTTGTGTTCGAACAGTATTTATGCGTGTCACTTTAGAGTTATTCTTTCAAACAACCTCCCCGAAATGAAATAAAATGAAATAATAGCCAATCGCAACTCGAAATTGCGAGCCGCTGTCACCGGAGCCTTAATACGATGTAACATACTTATTACAATAGTGAGCAAGTGACATCAATCAAACTTGGTGTGACGTAGAGCCGCGTACAAAGTACGCGCGGCAAACCTAGGCCTAGAATTAGCCTTATTATTATTTTGTAAGATTGATCATGCAAAATATTTGTCACCTTCCTATGTTTCTTAATGTTGTATTCTAAAATAGGTCACCATCATGATGCTTAGTAACATGGAACTGGCATGGCGCCATGCTCATTATTCTTGAATAAACATAAATTGACTTTGGTACTGCCTGGCTGAGATGGGCTTCATCCAGATAAAATGTTTAATTTTCATTCAAATATGTAGGTAGCTGTACCTACTTAAATAAAGTATGTAGAAGATAATTTATACTGAGTTAAAAAGATTATTGTTTATTTATTTATTTATTTAAGCTACCCTAGAAGGCTGAAACTGCAACACATTATGGATCTATACCCATGATAAAACAAAAAAAGGGAAAGGCTCATTGGAGAAGTTCCCCAAAAAACTCCAGCATGCACAACAAACCTGCTTATAGTCTAGATACTAATCGCAGATAACTCAACCAAAAAAAAAATTAAGTACCTCAAAGCCATGGGAACTCAATAGTGTCTTCATCTTCATGACAAACTCTGCATCTTCATCGGCATACAGTACATATGCATGGTACCTATGTTTATGACCAGGTCGGTCCTCGTATGTGATGATGTCAGGGTCATCCACTATCACCATCTGATTGTGGTTGTTAGGCAGTGCAACCTGATTTGCTGAAATAAAACAACCATGGTGATATTTTGGTTATGTTGCAGGAAACAGATAGCAAAAATGAGTGATATACCTAATTGAGAACATTTTAATACATGTATTTATAGATTTTGTTACAAGCATACGGCCCACGTGATGGGAAGCGGTTACCGCAGCCTATGGACTTTTGTAACACCGAGGTGTCACATTCGCGTTACTGACCCTTTAAATATTTTAACACACCTTTTTTGAAGAACCCCATACTGTATTCTCCAGGAAAAACACCCGCAAGGAGTGCATTCCACAACCTTAGTGTGCGGGAGGAAGTTCCTCTGAAAACGAACAGTGCACGACCATCTTGGCTCCAAGGTGTGTGGATGAACTCCCTGCCTATGGCGAGCAGTGCGATAGTAAAATGAAGCTGTGGGCATCATGTCAAACAATTTTTCAGAACACAACCCATTATACAAGCAGTAGACCACACACAGAGGAGAAGTCTCTCCTCAAACTTAAGGGTTCAATACAGCTTGTTAATGTTGGGAAACCTATGTTTAAATGTTATCTTTGATACCTGTTCTTAAAAGCATCAATAAAAAATTCTGAAAAGTTGCTTTACTTCTCGGAATTTGTCTGAATTCCAAAATGTACCCAAACATAGCAGAGTTGAATAGACAGTTATAGTTTAGTGAACATGAAGGGTGAGTGATAGCACGGATAGGTAGAACTTTTCTTTGTTTCAAGTTTAAGAATGCTTTATCCTGTTCAAAGTGAATCATAGGTACAACAAATCATAAATTATGTTTATTAGTCACTAATGAAGTTCATTAATGAAGTTTTTTCACTGAACTAAGTACCTACACATGAATGGAGTGTTTTTAAGTTGAATACAACAAATTGTACTACAAGAAACTAACCTGGTCTAATCGATTGTTGCTCTCTTATGCTAACTATGAGATCATCATACACATCAAATCGATCCAATACGGTTAAATGGTCCAATAGTTCTCCCACCGTTCCCACCCGGCTCTGCATCCATAACTCCAGCACCTTGGCAGTCTTGTCATTGTAATTCAAGATATTGGCCTCTATTTCTGCGGATATGTTCACTAAAGAAGCCAGACCTCGCCAGTCTCTGGAAGAAATTTATATGTGATTATGTGTTTATAGTGAATTGACAGGGTACAATTGCAGGCAGTAGTAACAAACACAGTCCTATATTAGTTTACCATGTCCTGAATAGTATATATCTGTATATCCTCAGGTAAGTTCTTGCCTTCACGAAATAAAATTTTAGACACAGCTTTTTTTAATATTTCTAGAAAAGTAAGATAAACTCGCTTCGGTATTTTACCTGTGCCTTCTTATTGGTCCTTCAGTGGGCAAAACCTTAGCAGAATCCAACAAACTCGATAGTAATCTTCTTGTGGTGTTGGTGAGCGAAGTTAGTGGCAATGAACGAATGCCAGAAAGATCTTCCATGTTCACAGCAAAATTAGCATTCCGTTATAATATTTTCACTCTTTATAGCTTCTTTGTGTGTAGCTATGCCGGTTAGCACAGTTTTGATTAGAAACAAGCTAAAAATTGGGGAAAACCAGGAAAACAAAAACAGCCTGATTACCATGTACTTTCGATTTGCTTGCTATGACATGACTTATGAATGATTGACAATGAGTGATCCGTGATCGAAAATTAAGTCGCTTAACTTCAATCATGTGACAGTGACAGGTAAGAGTGCGTTGTACTAGTGAGTATTCTACATTTCTCTCTCAGTACATTAAAATTTTATAGTACGTGGTGATGCCTTAAATATTCTCAAAATAATTAACCTACTGAAAGTTTGTAAGAATGGATGGATGTTTGTTACTCTTTCACGCCGGAACGGCTCTGGATGAAACTTGGCAGAGAGATGGATTATCTATATACTGGAATAGCACATAGGCTACTTTTATCCCGTGGGCATACCGGGATTTAAATCTGCGCGGGTGAAACCGTGGGGCACAACTAGTGCTTTGATAGTTTTTTTTAATAAAATTTTAAAACTTAAGGCTCATACTCCGGGATTCTGGGACTAGTCTTCGTCCAAGACTCCTTGGAGTGTGCTTGTGTATGTGCTATCAAATAACAAATCAACCTAGCAGTCAACATGTTCCGAAGAGCAAGTTGTCACTACGGAATACCTGCCATGCCAGTCGATGAGCCATGACGGAGGCCTTGGACGTCCTACCGAAGTAGGTACTTATAGCGACTTATCAGTGAAAATTAAAACCATTTTAATACATACATAGACATTTTATTGTCATTCACAAGTGCATTCACTATCTCACTACTAGGGTATCTAGTTATTTATCATATTAATTTAATAAGTACAGAAGTTAACAAATTTATATTAAATTACCATTCCTACAAACACACACAACACTGAAAACAAAAGAAAACAATAAAGTAGGCTACGAATAAATTATAAGAAGGTACATTAAAATTATTTTGTCTTTGAAAATGCTCTCCAACATGAGCGCATCATAGCTGACAGGCGAGCAGAAGGGCCACTTGATGGGAAGTAGTCACCGCCGCCACGACTGCAACACCAGAGGTGATACTGATGCGCTCTGCCGGCCGTTGAGGGAAAGAGGACCTCATTTCGAAACTCCGACATAGGTACCTACATTATATTTTGACTTCTACACTGACGCTCTTGAATCCAAATATTTAGGACCCTATTTACATTAACTACTCACTACTAAAATATAAGCTCATAACAAATGGAATGTTTGTGTCTAAAAAGTAAAGAGTTAAGTTATTATTGCCCGAAAAATCTGAGAGCTAGTTCTGTTAACAAGAATCTAAAGCAGTGTTTAGATCAATAGGTACAGTCATAAACTGAAGTTAATAAAAAAAAGCCTTGGCACTAACTACCATGGCTATTCTACTTCATCTTTATTAACTTAATCTACTTTCTAAGCAATGAATAAAATTATTATTTTTAACAATTACCGCAGCTGACTGTACATGTTATTGAAGTACATACTATTCTTAGTATGAAATTACTTACAATTGTTTATTTTAAAGAGAGCTACTACAATTTAAATAATACAAAAGTTAGTACAGTCAGCAGCAGGAGACGAACAATTTTAGTTGAAATGAAGTTCGGATTTAGAAATGCTAATTTAAGTTTGAAAGAAAAAAGATTTCTTAAAATAAGGTCTGAAAATTTGATCAATACTGAGTAGGTAGTTTGGAAACATTTTTTACCTTTGTATCCTTTTTAATTTTCTTTACAAAGAAATGATCATACTTTTGTCGCAGACTGTATGTATATGCTTAGGTTTTAGTTTCAAGACAAAATTGCACTTTATATCTACAATGTAATTTACACACATCAAACAGTAGGTAATACAGTCATTACAAATATAGTGTAAAACTATAGAATATCGTATCTAATTGATATGACTACATTCATCATCATCATCATCAACCTATGTTAGTCCACTGCTGGACGTAGGTCTCTCCCAAGACGCGCCACTGAGCCCGGTCTCCGGCTCTCCTCATCCAGTGCTTGCTGCGCTACATTTCGCAGATCGTCGCCCCACCTTGCCGGAGGACGTCCTACACTACGCTTACCTAAACGCGGTCTCCACTCAAGTATTTGTTTGCTCCAACGATTGTCGGTTCTTCGGCAAACATGGCCGACTACATTATTATTTGTCAATTCACAATTTGACAAATACGACTTCAGATTTAATAAAAAAAAACAATAATTACACAACAAAACGTATTTAAAATATGGAAAAATTATATATGTGGCAAGAATAATATTATCACTACAAACTTGAAGGCAATTATTGAAACAATTTTGCTTTTATAAAACAAATGTAAACTTATTTCAAAGTATATTTCGATCATGAATAGGTACATTTTGACATTTGCTAACGTTGAATCTGCAACGCCCTGGTTAGGTCTCCGCTTTACATCGAGTGGAATAACTTGTTATAAAATAAACTAACAAGTTACCTATCCGCTGTATGACGGACAGTTGGCTACGCATCAGGCTACAAGTACAAAGAGGGTAGTTTGATGCGTGGCCGGGTGTACGACGTGAGCTCAGGGCCCGTACCACCATCTCTTGAAGCATTATTATTTCAATATTACTTTACTTTTTGACCATAAAGTAGACTCTATTCAGTTGATATATTAAGACATTGACAGAAAAGTAATATTGAAATAAGAATGATTCAAGAGATCGTGGTACGGGCCCTGAGCAGAACGCAAATACGTATGTAAGAACCGCGTTCTGCGCATGATAATTATAATCACTTGGTTCGCCAAAGAACAAACTGATTTGTGCTCACTCATTCAATAATCCAATTATGTTGTGCGTTAGACGCTTGATAGTTAATTTAACATTCACAAAAAAAAATACGCCAAATAAACTTTCACTGGCCGACTTACAAATTACTAAAAAAGTGTCGTTTTTAAAACGTCTATAACATTAAAGTATCTAAGTGTCAATAAATAAATTAATTTTACATTAGAATCTAACTAGTCATATTGATATGGATATATCAGATAAATTATGTGTATCTAAATCTATAAGTACAGGTGAAGGCAAAATTAATTGATATACAATTTTAGAATATTTTAGTTTTGCACAACAGAGCGCGTACACACATGTGTGAAAGGGATGCCACTGACGCTGTAGAAAGTACGAGTAGACGCTGTAGGGGACTACAAATAACCTAATCATTACCTCTCACTCGCTCATTATTATTAACAATATTTACATCTCACTCGCACTCGTTAGAGGTGGGTAATGATTAGCGGCGGCGCTTGATTTGTTCAATGTAACGTCATGTTGGCACTTTACATGTCCACGTATTCGTTTTATTTTCTCAAATACGAGTACATAGTGACCCTATTAGCTTTTTTATTTTAAAGCTAATTCGGATACCATGTGAGGTTGGTTGTAATCACTGGTAATGGTGGCCCATTATACTACAAAATTAAATATATAGTACAAACTTAAAGTGATTAGATATTGGTAGCACACGCATGTCACAACATATTTATGCATCTTGTTTGATAAAAATATGCTCACTTTAGAATTCCCTCAAATCTTAGAAAATTATCCTACAGGAGGGTAGTTCGGAAATTTCATTTTAGGAGCAGTAAAGGTAAAATCTTGCCACCTGTTCAAGGTGAAAAATGAAATTTCCGAACTACCCTCTATAATGTTACCTAGCTATTAAAAATGAATTTTTCTTACCGCTGCTGCTAGGATCTATCAATATTTTCTTGTTGTTGTTAATGTTTCGAAGTCTGACATGCATGTGTTAATAATTTTCACAACAACAAAATTGTATTCATTCAGTCTTCAGTATAAGTTTTCACTAAATTCACAATTTACTTAGATATTCCATCTATACCTACTACTTTTATAGGTTTTGTGTCAATTCTGCATCATTCTAACGCCCGGTTTCTGAAAGGCCAATCAACGCTAATCGGCTGTTAAGTCACTTGCTATTTCAACTTTTACTTCAAGTTAGAGATAGCAAGTGACTTGACAGCCGATTAGTGTTGATCGGCCTTTCAGAAACCGGGAGTAAGAGTAACAACATCTATTTCAGATATGTTGTATCATCTCAGCAGATAAAATACACATGTGGGTAGTTAGGTTTCTTTATAAATAAATCAGTCGGTACGCAGCCATTGTCGTTCCATTACATGGTGACAGCGGTGAACAAAATATTTTACGATAAAATAGTTTATAGTGTGTGTTTCGAAGTTAAAACGCGTGAATAAACTTATAAGTGATCGTAATTCCATAAAACCATGGAACATGCGCGACCGCCGGCTGAATTATCATTGGAAGGAGGTCCAGCAAAACGCGCTGACGCGTGGCGAAAATGGCTCAAGCAATTTCAAGTATTTCTCAAGGCGTCGGGAGTTTATAAAGAGTCAAAAGATATGCAGGCCAGTTTACTAATTAATCTAATTGGTTCCGAAGGCTACGACATATTCCTCACATTCAAGTTTAGTTCAGAAACTGACCGTGATGACATAGAAAAACTTATTGAAAAATTCAACGGCCATTTTGGTACCAAACCCAATACTACCATGGTGAGGTTTAAGTTTTTTACGAGGAACCAAGAGGACGGAGAAAGTATCGACGAGTATGTTACGGCTTTGAAACTTTTGAGCCAGCAGTGCGAGTTCGACAAACTGGAAGACGGACTGATTCGCGATCGGATCGTGTGCGGTGTGAGGGATAGTACCGTACGCGACAGGTTACTACGTAGCGATCAGTTGACACTCGAAAAGGCTATCGTCATATGTCAATCGAATGAAATATCAAATGAGGAAAGCCGTAAAATAGAAGGCGTAAAGAGTGAGTCTAAAAGCGCGTCAGTGGATGCCGTGTGGAACTCGCGAGGCGCGGGACGAGGTGCGCGTGGCTACGGCGCTGGCGGAGGCGGCGGCTGGGCGCAGCAGCGCTGGCGCGGGGTCGGCAGCGGCGGGCGCGGCCGTGGGACCGGTGCGCGCGCCCCGCATGCTGGCGGCGGCGGCGGCGGCGGCACAGCGGGGACCTCGCAGTCTGCGCAGGGTAGCGCGTGCGCGGCCTGTTCTAGTGCGTATTGTGATAGTGGATTTCGATGTCCGGCAAGAAATGTGCAGTGCTTTTTGTGCGGTAATAAGGGTCACTATAGGAGAACGTGTCCAATGAACCGATCAAGTAAGGTTAATTCGGTACAGGAGGAGAGAGACGATGACCTATACTTTATCTCCTCGGTGGGCGCTGTGGACGATTTACGATCCGGGGACAAATGGTATGAGACTTTATTTCATTTAGATAACATGACAAAACATCTGTTTAAGTTAGATACCGGCGCCGATTTGAATGTTATCTCCAAAGATAATTACCTAAAGTTAGGTTTTACGTTGCACGATTTGAGTCCGTCTAAACCTAAAGCGATGTCTTACTGTGGAAGTTTATTACCTATTCTTGGATCATGTGTTTTAAAGTGGATGTATAAAAATAAAGTGTATAGTATCAACTTTGTAGTATCTGATCACAACTGTGAAAGCATTTTAGGTAAATTTGCAGTAGAGGAAATGAAACTTGTGCAACGGGTATATTGTTTAGATATGGATATATACAGAGATTTGTTTGAGGGCCTAGGGCGGCTACCTGGACACTACACTATACCTATAGATAAAGATTCATCTCCTTGCATCTGCCCAGTGCGGAAAATACCTATTAGTTTGAGGGAAAAGTTGCGGACAGAACTTGAACGCATGGAGGATTTGGGTGTGATTAGAAAAGTGACGCACCTCACTCCTTGGGTGAATGCTATCGTAGTAGCGGCTAAAAAAGATGGTAACATCAGAGTTTGCTTAGATCCGCGACCTCTTAACAAAGTCATTCGTCGACAACATTTTCCATTGCCCACCCTTATGGAAATAGCCACACAGCTGAAAGGGGCTAGCTGTTTTAGTAAGTTGGATGCTAGATCTGGATTTTGGATGATATCCTTGGATGAGGAGAGTGCCGACCTATGTACATTCGGGACTCCGTTTGGTAGGTTCCAATACTTACGTCTCCCTTACGGGATTAATTCAGCTTCTGAAGTTTTTCACTGCAGGGTAAAACAGCTGCTCGAAGGGTTAGAAGGGGTAGACTCATTTGTCGACGATATAATTGTTTGGGGTATGAATGAGAGTCAGCATGATGAACGCCTGAAACTATTACTGGATAGAGCTAGAGAAGTAGGCATAAAGTTCAATCGTGAGAAATGCGAGTTTAAGGTTCCTGAGGTTACGTATTTGGGACACAAGTTTAGTGTAGAAGGAATGAAAATAGATGAAAGCAAAACCAAAGCCATAAAAGAAATGCCATGTCCGCAAAACAGGCAGGAATTAGAAAGATTTATGGGGATGATAAATTTTTTATGCAAGTTCATTCCTAACTTTTCCGAAAAGGCTACCCCGCTTAGGAACTTATTAAGAAAAAATAGCGAATGGCAATGGGGCGCCTGTGAGGACCAAGTAGTAGAAACGCTAAAGTGGGACTTGTGTAACGCGCCTGTTTTGAGTCTGTTTGCGGCGGACGAGCCGGTCGTGGTGTCCGTGGACGCCAGCTCGCACGCGCTCGGGGCGGTGCTGCTGCAGAGCGGGCGTCCGGTGGAGTTCGCCTCCCTCACCCTCACCGACACTCAGCAGCGATATGCCCAAATTGAGAAAGAAATGTTAGCTATAGTCTTCGCGCTTGAGAGGTTCCATCAATATGTGTATGGTAAAAGCGATGTGCTTGTAGAAACTGACCATAAACCACTCGAGGCACTTTTTAAAAAATCTTTGAATGAAGTACCCGCTAGGCTTCAGCGAATGATGCTTCGCGTTCAAAGATATGACTTTTCTGTTATGTATAAACCCGGAAAATATATGTATGTAGCGGATACACTTTCGCGTGCTCCGCTTCCGGAATTAATGCATGAAAAAGTGTCGGAGGAGGTGCAGAGTCAATCATGTTTTTTGATTAAGAATGTGTCATTTAGTGATGAAAAGATTAATTTAGTGCGCGATCACACAAAAAGAGATATTACATGTCAGTTGTTGATTCGTAATGTTAGGGATGGCTGGCCGCTGAACAAGTATGAAACTGATGAAAGAGTGAGGTCATTATGGGATCATAGGAACGTCCTTGAGTATTATGATGGGGTTCTATTTAAAAGCGATTTAGTGTTCATTCCGGAAGAACTCCGTGCTAATATGATAGGCAGAGTACATGAAGGGCACCTAGGTATAGATAGATGTAAAAGGCGCGCGCGAGAAGTGATGTACTGGCCGGGGATGTCGCACGACATCGAGCGCGCGGTGCGCCGGTGTCGCGTGTGCGCGAGGCACGCCGCGATGCCGCAGCGAGAACCATTGATTGCTCATGAAATACCTAGTCTTCCGTGGGTGAAACTCGGCTCTGATATATTTGAGTATAAAAAAACATATTTCTTGATATTAGTAGATTATTTTTCTAACTACGTCGAGGTGTGCCCACTCACTAGTATAACTTCTAAAAGCGTAATTAAAGCTATGAAAGACCAATTTGCGCGGCACGGTATACCACAGGAACTGATAACAGACAATGGCCCAGCGTATGCTTCGAAAGAATTTCAGAATTTTTCAATTTCTTGGGGATTTAATCACACCACATCATCCCCCAATTACGCCCAGTCGAACGGTCGTTCTGAACGTGCTGTGCGCACGATTAAAACTTTATTAAAAAAATCGTTGGACGATGGTACTGATTTTTATTTAAGTCTGTTAAACTATAGGTCGGCGCCTAGGGATGGTATCGCGAGCCCTGCGGAACTTCTTATGAGTAGACGGCTAAACACACGTCTGCCGATTAATTTGAATAAACTCAACCCGGCTAGGGACAACGCCATAGATTATCAAAACATTATGAATAAACAAGCAAACGCAAAGGCCCGTTACGATGCTAGTTCGAGGGAACTACCTGCTCTCAACACAGGTGATGAGGTGGTGGCAGTTGACGGCAGCAACAGACGCGAGGCACGCGTGACGGGTCGCGCTCCTCAACCTCGATCATATTTTGTGAAAGATGAGTCAGGCAGGATTTATCGCCGTAACCGTAGACATTTATTGAGAGTAAATACGCCGCCTTCTTCTAATGATAAAACTTTGTGTGATGAGGGTGAAAAGAGTGACAGTAGTGTGTATGATGATCCCGATGAGGAACTACTAGATGTTGTTGCTCCCAATCAGTCAATTTGTGAAACTATCGAATCCGAATCTACAAGGTCAACGAAGCGAATTGAAAGGGCAGCCGCTCGCCAGGCTAAGAAAAAAATTTATAAAGATACTCTTCAATAGTAGGTACTTATCCCAAAACATACCTATCAATTGTAATTCACCAGTAATAATTTAATGTTATGCCCGTTATGCAATAGATACCTACATTTCTATGTAAGATTATTTTGCTATCAAAATTTGCATAGGAAGTTTAGAATATTATTGTATTATTTACCATTCAATGCCTATAAGCACATTGTTTCTGATAAATTTAGATCTTAAATATTTCATGAAGCAAGAATAAAATGCATGTTTTATTATGTACCCTAGTTATGTAATCCTGTCTTATATCTAAAACTATGTTAAACACCTATTAGATTTTATGATGTAACTTTACCTAGTAGGTAGGTTTCTACTTAGTCAATTCTTATTTGGTTTCTTTATAGGGAAAGATGTTGTATCATCTCAGCAGATAAAATACACATGTGGGTAGTTAGGTTTCTTTATAAATAAATCAGTCGGTACGCAGCCATTGTCGTTTCATTACAAGATATTTATATTTATCCTATCATATTTTAGGGATAGAGCAAATCGGTTAATTTATTTATTTGGTTAGGAAACATTCAAAAAATTTAAAGATATTAAACAACTGTAAGGTAGTTAGGGAAACTAGCAACAAATTTTCGTAGAATACCATTACAATGGTTTAGGTTTAAAAAGGTACGAAAAATTTTGTTTAACTACCAAAAGAGAACGAGAATGTATTTGACGGTTGTCTGCGTTAAGATTTTACAGGTCAGCTTTATTAGAGTTAGTTGGTTAACCTAATGAGAAACGATAAAATATCTGTATATTTTAAGAGTAGTAGAGCTCTTTGTGAAGGGCTCGTCCGGGGAAGTACTACCACCACGCCTTTTTCTGCCGCCAAGCAGCAACGCTGTGTTTCGGTTTGAAGAGTGTGGTCGCCGGTGTAATTACAGGCACATGAGGCTTAACATCTGTATGCCTCAAGTTGATGGACGCAGGGCAATGCATCGTAGGGCACGTTCCTATTGTGCGTGACCTACGGGGCAATGTTTTGTTTATAGGTGATGGTTACCACTTAACATCAGGTGGGCCATCTGCTTGTTCCATCAGCTAGTTGTATAAAAAAAAAACTACATAACCTAACTACCCTATCGCTAGATTGGTACAATGTGCGTGTTATGGTATCCTATGTATTTAGTCTTTTGGCAACATTGTCTATAACCAAGTCTACTGACAAATATTGTATTATAAAAGTTTCTATTTTCCGCTACAAAGCAGTTTACTGTAGTATTCCTGCCGCTACAGCCGAATAATTCCTATCTTTAAGTATTTCTAACAATTACAAAAAAACAACTTAATTAGATATTTCTTTCAATAAATTAAATGCCAGTCTGAAAAGAATAAATTAATAAATATTTTGGCTAAGTTTTTCATTTTTAGTTTCATTTTTAAGTAAGTCTTATGATACAAAGTATTGGGACGTAGCTACTGACCGTTTTAATTGAAACAAGTTTCGCATTTAGTAATTCATACATACTCCAAGAACTTGGTTCTAAATGACCTTAGTTAAATGGTCTGGCCATTTGAAGTTTGAAAGGGTGTCTCCGTGACCTTCTGCTAAAGAAGTTAGGGTAAGTACGACGAGTTAGAGGCACTCACGCACAACTATCTACAGGTAGCCCAAGAAAATCCACTTCGATCCATTTCTCGGGTCGAAAAGAGACGTTCCTCCAGATGGACATGACTAGTACTGTCACAGACAGTTTGACAGTTTCGGACACCTCAACGGGTTTTTTAGTTTCAGTTGTGCGCTGCGCGTTTTCCTTGCATGTACCCTTCCCATCGCTTCGCCGTATTTATAAGTATCGGATCGTCGTCAAGGCCCGCGAGTAGGTAAAGCTGGTTCACGTGAGTGGCGTGGTAATCCCACCTAGCTATGTTAGGGCTGACACCTAACGTGAAATGTCTGAGGTCGTAGTAACTGCCGCTGCCGGTGTCAAACAGTGGGAGTAAGGTTTTCAGAGAGGTCATTCCGTCGTCGAACATTTTCTTCGCTAGGGATATGGAGTTCTCACCTTCGATGACATGGAGGTCGTAGAGACCGAGCAGTGTGTATATGAACCCGTTGAGGACGAAGAGCGCTGGTTTCGTGGGGTATTCTTCGTACCTGAAATGTTATTCGTAAGTTAACATTTTACACAGCGCCATCTAGCCCCCTAACTAAACAAAGATTGTCTTGAACATACTACAGTTCAACAGCCGGTTTCTGAAAGCCCGATCAAAACGAATAAATCATGTCATCATCATGTCAAGTCACGTGCTCTCTATCTAATTTGAAGTGAAAGCTGAAATAGCAAGTGACTTGACATCCAATGTTTGATCAAGCTTTCAGAAACCGGCCGTACGTCTTATTTTTGTCGTGTCATTAGTTCTTTGTAATTAAGTGTTATGCATCATCATAACACTTAAGGCGAGGATATCCCAGAACCTCCAACCTCCAAGACTTGCAGCACTTGAACAGCTAGATTTCGTTAGATTTTCTTCTCAGAGATAAATAAAAATGAAATTTTTTTTTTCACACAGCGCTAGTAAATATTAATCCCTATCTTTTGATATAACTTTGACATGATTTCAAGAAAAACTCTCTTAGTAATGGATGTTTGAAATATCGATTTAGTGTCATCTTTATGATTTTTTTTACGTTTCTATCTTTACACAGCGCTCGAGTTCATGTTCAATTTTAAATTTTAGTTTTTTTTCATGTACTTTTTAACATTTTAGTAGATTTACAGCTGTTCAAAAACCGCGGGAGGTTGGAGGTTCTGGGATATCCTCGCCTTAACACAGAAAGTCTATCCATATCTATCCATGTTTGTCACACAAAATTGTTGTTCAGAGTGGGAATCGAACCGGAGAGCTCAGAAGGCAGAGTTAATATTAGCTCGTCGCGTATTTTCAATCAATAAATAAAAATTAGTATGTGAAATCTCACCTTAACCTCTGAAAAATGTCAACTTGGTGTAAGTCTGCAAGCCTGATGCCCTCACCTCCAAATTCAGAACGTAATCAGGGAGATTATAGATACGCTACATAAATTGTAAAGTCTCACCAGACATATTTGTCCATCCACATCGCCTTGACTCCGCCGGCGTCGCTCGGCACGTCCAGTAGGTAGAGCGCTCGCTTGGCGGCCTGCAGGTACGCCACGTCCCCGCTCTGGTAGTAGGCTCGGGATAGCAGCGATATAGCGTGCCCTTGGCTCATTGCTGAATGCCTGCAAATTAAATTGTATTCATGTGATAAATTTAAATGGCCTATCATCCTATTGTTAAGGGTCCGGCGACAGCGGCTCGCAATTTCGAGGTGCGATTGGCTATTATTTCATTTTATTTCATTTCGGGGAGGTTGTTTGAAAGAATAACTCTAAAGTGACACGCATAAATACTGTTCGAACACAAATAATACAATAACATAAGGGAAATGTGCTTGAGTCAGAAATCATTTTGGTATTAGGTAAACATAAGACCAAACATACTAATACCAAAATGATTTCTGATTCGGGCATGTTTCCCTTATATTATTGTATTATTTGAGTTCGAACAGTATTTATGCGTGTCACTTTAGAGTGATTCTTTCAAATAACCTCCCCGAAATGAAATAAAATGAAATAATAGCCAATCGCACCTCGAAATTGCGAGCCGCTGTCGCCGGAGCCTTAAATTGTAATATTTAACGCTACAACTGTAAGTGGCTTACCACCCCGGCTGCAGGTCCGCTAAGCCGGGCGCGAGCCGCCGCCGCACGGGGATGGGCCAGCCGCCGCGCGCGCCGCGCTGCGAGCGCGTCAGCCAGCGCGCGGCCGCATAGAACTGCTCCATGTGCATAGCGCTGCTCACTGTCACGTTGTCCAGCGCGCCCGTGCCGGAGAGGATTATGCTTTTGATCTGCAAGTATATGAATAAGGTTAACCAAACGCATTTTTAGCCTAGCTACGTTTTGAACACAAATCGGAACATGCCTCTTATTAAACAACTTAAAAAAAGGGACGTGGTTCTCAATTTCGACTGTATATATTTTTTTGTCTTATCATGAGAATATTGACAGTTTTTTTTCTATATCTGTCGTATGTGTACATAGAATGTATGTATATGTATGTTATTGCATGTGTGTCGGTGTCACCATGAACTTGTTCCTGGGCGCGCGGCGGCGCGGCCGGTCCTGCAGCGCCCAGCCCTTCAGCGCGTCGACGACGAGGTCGCGCGTCACGCGCCGCCAGCGCGCCTCCGCGCCGATGCCGTGGTACACGTGATCACCCTGCAAGTACGTGCAGACTACGTAAGAGGAAGCTTTAAAGTCGCACCTATACTTGACAAGGTTAAAGAGAAACGCCTTCGATGGTATGGCCACGTACGCCCTTAGTCGCGGCCAGACAGAAGAGACGTAAGACGAGGACGCGTCGCGGACATTTGTCTCTTTCGCGTCCCTTTCATACAAAATGTATAGAAGCGTCGCGACGCAAAACATACAGAAGAGACGGGGCGCGGTCGCAACGCTTTTACGCCTGCCCCTGTCCGCGTCGCGTCCTCGTCTTACGTCTCTTCTGTCTGGCCTGCGCCTAAGGATCACATGGTGAAGCTTGCCCTGAACTTGCCAACGACGAAACGTGGACGTGAAAGACCACCTACCATTTGGTTAGAGGGAGGGGATTCTTGTTACAATGCAATACCGACTACAATCTAAGCTGTGTTAAATCCATTTAAGAGACAACTCACCATTGCATAGATGAGTTGTGTGTTGGTAACATAGTGCAGATACACAGTTTCCTTCTTCTTGTCTTTGTTCTGAAGCACCACAGTCATCGAAGAGTTGGGCTTCAGCATTAGATCCACGCTCAGCACGAAATCCTAAAACAAAATCATTTGTAATTAATTTATTGCAACAATAAACGACAGAAAAGAAAATTAATAATTTAAAAAAAAAATGCGCCACTAGTTTTCCAGACAAACCATAATTCTATCTCTATCTTAACAAGTCCCAATTTTAAGTGTTCCAATCCGTTTAAATGTGAATTTTGTGATTTTATACATTAACAAAAATGGGATGTTTTTTGTACAGCACACAAAACAATTTTTAAGAACTACTCGTAGTGGTTCCTGAGACTCTCTTATTCTCTCTACTTCTTCTCTACTCTCTTATTCAACTCACCTGGCTTATATTCAACTTCACCCAAACCTGGCTGGACACTTCATTGGACGTCGAGAACCTTATAATATTCGATTGCGCTGTACTATCGAACTCCCGAGCCATGTACGCGTCTTTGCTCACAATCCAAGTTTCCAGATGTTTCTCTCCATCATCTACGATTTTCCTTCTCGGCTCCGGCTCTGTTAGATGCTTGCTGTAATGTGCTAGGCCGAATTGCGCGATTTGTGTCGGGTAGAAGAACCCGCGAGGCTCCCATTGCGTAGAGACGGGTACGCCTTCGATTCCGCTTATGCACTTCACTCGTTCTCTCACTGCAAGAAATATAAATACCTCATACAACTGTCAAATCAAAATATATGTGCTTCTACCTACTTAATTAGACTTATTGTTTTCATTAACTACCTATTATAAGTTTAGTTGCTTACCTTCTACATTGTAATTCTCAAAGGTAACGAAAGTACCATGTGGGTCGTATCGCTTCTTCGGATGGTAGATCTTTCCATAGCTGTGAGACCATTCAAATCTGTCTTCACCATCAACTGACGTAACTTTGCCATATATCTGAAAATTACTTAGTAACTTTACTGAATGCACCACCTCAGAATATTGATTGCTATTGAAATAAATTGTTTCAAAATCCCAACTAATATTATAAATGCGAAAGTAACTCTGTCTGTCTGTCTGTCTGTTACGCTTTCCCGCTTAAACCTCTCAACCGATTTTGATGAAATTTGGCACAGACAATCTTTAGACCCTGAGAAAGAACATAGGCTACCTTTTATTGCGAAAAAAAGAGATGAAGAGATTAAAAGTACGCAGACGAAGTCGCGGGTACCAGCTAGTAGACTATAAATTACGAGAAAATAAATTGCCTAAAATGAAACTACCTAATTCAAACATATTTCATAATTTTTTTTGACTCTGTCAATGAATTTCAATGCTGATGAATCGGTTTTCTTCCATACTACACAAAGGTTAACAGGAAGAGAATGCTCTCTAGCATTAAGTTCACCTATGTACAATACATTTTGTTTTGTGCGATAAATAATTTTCTATCTATCTATCAATCAAGAATATATTCATTAAAATTATCTGAAAAAACTGAAACTGAAACAGCTTCACGACTTTGATCCCCAGGCACGGTAGATATCCCTTCCGATCTCCCAGTACCAAGTAGGTACTAATTCAAGATTCTTTGAGGATGTCTAAGGGGGGTAGTCAGAGGTACGTCCAAACATAGCATTTGGCACATACCCACATTTTGCAGTAGTTAGTATTCCATACGTGACAGGTTGCAAGCCCATCGCCGCTGTTAGAATACTAACTGGTTTCCTCACGATGTTTTCCTTCACCGTTTAAGAGCACTGGCATTGCGCATATAAATTTTTCGATAGAAAAATCCATTGGTCCACGACCGGATTCGAATCTGCGACCTTACGATCGGAAGGCGGGGTCACTCCCACTAGACCACCGGTGCTCTCTGCTTAAAATTATCTATAAGTAAATATTTTTTTAGCCAAGGCCTGTTTATATTTACCTCAAAGTACTTCTGTATATGCGAGAAGGGAACAAACACCTCGTCTCGTTCTGTGTCGCGGCGGCACTTCACAGCATATTCGCCGTTGATCATGCACTGTATGGGGCTGAATGAGCCACTTCGGTCTGAGAGTGCTACTAAAAAAGATATTGCATTTTTATATTGATCATTCAGTCATTTATGTAAGAAAGCTTTCATATCATGCTAAACACCAACAGGTTTAAGTTTCAGGGTCATGATTAGTGAGAATTTTTTTTGCAGGAATGAATTGTACTTTTTGTTTTTTATACAACCAGCTGATGGAACAAGCAGATGGCCCACCTGATGTTAAGTGGTAACCATCGCCTATAACAAAGCATTGCCTCGTAAGTCACGCACGATAGGAACGTGCCTTACGATGCCCTGCTTTGCGTCCATCAACTTGAGGCATACAGATGTTAAGCCTGTAATTACACCGGCGACCACACTCTTCAAACCGAAACACAGTGTTGCTGCTTGGCGGCAGAAAAAGGTGTGGTACTTCCCGGACAAGCCCTTCACAAAGAGCTCTACTACTAATAGGTACAAGTGCAACCTTATTTTAAAAAACACACCTCTGAATGGTAAAAATATGTGAAACTATAAAACTACTGAACATCTTTGTATCTGTACCTACCATGTTTTTATGTTTTTATGCTTTTTCGCCCAAACAAAATGTAAAAATACCTAAGTCTCATGTACATATCTATACCTACCTACCCTGGCCTGGGAAAACACCAGTTGTTGAATGTATATTAATATTAATGTTGAACTGGTGCTAAGCCTGAAAGAGTAGGTGTTGGAAATACCAATTGCAAGAACTGACATGCTCGGCTTTCCATAAAGTTATAGCCTAACCGACATCCTACACAGTAGACTGTTGTGTAATGTGAGTCGCTCAGCCCACCGCACACCGAGAAAAAAGGTCCGGTCCGGGTGTTATATTATATTTTATGTATTTAAAAATTAAGCACAAGCTTTGATAAGTTTGAAGCTAGCCAGTGCTTTGTAGTCTAACTGTCTGTAGTCCACCTACTGGTCTTCACATAAAGGTTGTACATACTGGGTCTCTGAGCGAGGTCTGCACAATGTCCCCAGTACAGCATAAGCAGCAGTGCAGCGGCGCACAATGCACACAGGACCACGCGCAGATTTACTCGCATCATCATCAAGCAGCTAGACATCTAAAACAAACAGAATACATGCATTAGCAGCCATCTAGACTTAATTTGTTTGTGAGAAACAGTGTCTTGCTCAAGTATTTATGAGTACAAGATTTAATCCCAGTGTTTCCACGGGATAAAAAATAACCTATGTACTATTCCATACCTACTATAATATAATTCTGTGCCAAATTTTATCCCGATCCGTTCAGCCGTTTTTACGTGAAAGAGTAACAAACTCCATCCATATTTACAAACTTTCTCATTTATAATATTAGTAGGATTACTACGTGTAGTGGGTAATTTTACACTTTGCGTAGGCCTGCACCTGTATAATTAGATTTACTTATAAATTCAATCTAAATCAAATAATTAACGGAAATAGCATGTTGTGGCCTAAGTGAGCTTGAGAGATCTTTCTTTAGAGATCTTTAAACATTTAATTAACTCGGTATTGAATAAATAAATCCAGGAACATAGCGTTGATTATGTACTCACAAAATAAACAGTAGAAACATTCCGTTCGTCTTTACTTTTTTCAATGAGAATTAGTTGTATTTCTTTCATAGCCTGTAATTACATCGTAAAGCACAGCACTGAATGTAAAATAAATATTTTATTATATTTCTACATGCAGGCGACTTTTACAAATAATTATCTACAGAAATTACAAATTTACAACTACAGAAAGAAACCGCTAGGCTCTGCTGGTATTTTTTTATCGAGTGATAGGTGACAAGGTGACTGATAGAGTGACAGTGACAGCAACATCGATGATTATGACACTGACTTTTGAAATATTGAGCAGATGACGTACCACCACAGATAAAATAATGTTAATAATACCACGTAAGTCTTGTAGACAGGCAGGCTGGTCGCGTAACTTTTGTTACATTCAAAATCCGGATGCATATGTTGGAATGCAACAAAAGTTACGTGATCAAGGGGAGGGTGAGGGTTTTCAAACGAGCTAGAAATTGCGGCAATTTCAAGCTGCAACTAACGTAAGTATATCTGTCTTGTTCACGCATACACATAGATCGTAGGACAGCTATACAATTTGCAGAAACTAGCCCATTTACAAGCACCTTATCCAAGCTAGAGCGAAAAATAATAAATTCCTTGGCTAGCTTAGAGAAAACGCAGCGGATCTTTTAAAATTTTCATAGTAGGTAAGTACCTACACTCACGATGAAACAAGCAGATGGCTCATTGATGTGGAATTACCTACAACAAAGCATTTATTGCCTATGCAAGTATACCGGGTTGATTATAGCAATCCTTGTACCTGAGTTGAGGGTTGGGGATAGGGGGGATGCAAGTGGGGGTATATGGCAAGTCTTCCCCTTGAGTCCTTTTTTCTAGGAAATAAAAAAAAATATTTAATTTTTCAGGTAAGTTACTAGTTAGGTTAGGGTTTTTTTTTATATGAATAAAATTGGTAGTAATATTTCATCTCTATGACAAAAAGACTCAAGGGAAGGAATTCTCATTAGGTTAGGGTTATTTTTTTTTTAAGTGAAGAAATTTGAAGGAAATTTTTTGGAATTTTTTTTTCATTTCCTAGAAAAAAGAACTATAGGGAAAGACTTGCCATCTACCCCCACATGCTTTTGCTGCACCTACAGGCACATAAGGCTCTGTAGTATATGCCTCAAGTTGATGGGACGTAGGGCAGTGCATCGTAGGGCACGTTCCTATCGTGCATCACTTGCGAGGCAATGCCTTTTTTTTAGGGGATGGTTACCACTCAACATCAGGTGGGCCATCTGCTTGTTCCATATTTAGCTATTTGAATAAAAAAAACCCTGACGACGCCAACATCGTGAAAATAGCGGAAAGTTGGTGGATGCAAAGGGTCTGAATCACGGAATAGAGAAACCCCGTCTGAATCGGAATCTTTCTTCATGGAAATAAGGTCTAACTAAGGCCTTTTGCACACTATAAGATAAATGTGCAAAAGGCCTAAGTCTTCGGGCTGATGGTGATGACGATGTCTGTGTAGGTATGTAAGAAAATACATTTATTCGACATAAATGTATTTTCTTTCATTACTCGCCAAAGGATGCCAATTCCGGGACCACCTCATGCCGAGGCATATGGTCTATGGGCAACCATTACCTATATACCAACATACCATTACCTACCTTGATACTTGGATGAAGTATAACAGTATATAGTATATATAGTATTCTTCTTCTAAGCCTTGATACAAAACCTCAACCAAAAACGGGGCTTATGACTTATGACCTGACCATGAGTCGAGTAGGTAAGTAGAGTAGGTTAGTCGAGTCAATCCAGTCGAGTATCATTAATACATTTATTTAGTTTTATTTTGATTGTTCGATGTAATTTGATAACCTACCAATACAATACCTATATCTCTCTGTCTGGCCTTTTCCTACCAACTTTTCATATTTATCTTTTCAATAAATTAATACTTTTTAATCATTTTTAATATGTACCAAGGTATTATACCAGATATTCTTTAACTAAAGAGAAATGCAGCACAAAACCACGTGAAACAACTATGCCTTTAAAGTGTGGCTGACATAGTCGCAGTTTATGGCTTCGGAGCGACAAATGGATTTATTTCTAACGCGATTTGATCCGAGAGCTGATGCGGCAAATCCGATTACGAACTTAGCTGTTGCTGGCCCGCCGTGGCAATTTGTTGATTGCTTAGTTTTTGAACTGATCTAGTTACAACTACCCACCTACGTACATACCTACTTACCTACCTACTTTAGAGCTGCTGATGTAGGGGAAGCAGGGGTAATGGAGGTCGCCGGGTAATACCATTGACTTCAATAACTTGTTGAATATCAGAATGATTGTGACGCTTACACAGGCAGTCATTCTAAACTGTGACTCTAACCTCGAAATTGGTGTCAATTCTGTGGTTTAGTTTTCCTAATTTAACCTTAATTGACAGCACTAAAATTGCCGTCCCTTTCTAAAAGACCGAAACAACAAGGACGGCTATAATTTTAGAGCTGTCAGATTAGTTAGTTTAGGATAATGCAACAACTGATACAAATAATCCGACACGGTGGGCCTCTCCACGTGTCCCTCTGATTAGCAGAGGGCACAGTGTGGTGAGGCAGGGTAGACCTTTTGGTCTACCCAGGTGGGTCTGGGCTGTTTAGGCAGCCCGGACGGATGAGGCGGTAGAGCGAGCGCGAGAGACGCCTTAACTTCTCGCGCCGCTACGTGGTGAATAGCGGGAGAAGACCTGGGGGCACCTTCTCTCGCATTGCACATATTCACCACTCCCGTCGGTTGGGAACGGCCGAGCACTCGCGGTCGTTCCCGGGCCCCTCCCTGCAAAGGGGGGGCGTGCGGACACTTGCGGGCCCCGCGGGCGGGCGGTCGTCGGCGGGGGACTGGATGAAAAGGCTCTGCCAGTTCAACAGAATCGATCATTAATTTATGACAAATAAAAAAAATATATAGAGCATGTTTCTCTCAGGCGAACGGCATTCTCCGTCTTCCTCTACCAAGTTATTATAGTTTTTGGGTCTCTCACAAGATAATCCACATCATGATGATCCTGAAGAAGTTCACTAGGTAATTGAACTGCATGGGATATTTTATGGGTTATTCCCACTCGTCCCCAGCGTTCATCCTCAGCGAGCGGGAAGTTGTAAAGCTCGTCCCCACTGAGGACGAACGACGGGGATTTAATTACCAGACTTGATGTCTGCGATTCGGGGTGGCTGCGGTGGCTGTCGTCCATGCTGTGGAGCTAAAGCTCCGTGCTGCTCGCTGTATTGTGGTGGTGGAGGCTCCCTCGTCACAGTTTACAGTCAAGTAGCACACATCAGTGATTTTGTCCCATGCAATCCTGGCTGTGGGACAGCCTCCTCGTCCAGTAGCTGCGTTTGACAAAGCAACGATAGCCATCGGCCACCATGGAGTATCCTTTAGAAGTTTAGAGGATCTTGCTGATAGTGCTGTGAACTAAATTGTATCGTATATTTACGTGTTGTAACAGTCCTGTGGAGAGAAGTATCTTGGGCTTAAAATTATCAGATAAAATAAACAATAAGACAATAAGAAAAAGAACCAAAATTAAAGATGTAAAGGCACGGATAAGAATCTTAAAGTGGAACTGGGCAGGCCATGTCTGCAGATTGGAAAATACCAGGTGGGCCAAGAGGGTGACCGAGTGGATTCCCATCGAAAGTAAGAGAAAGAAAGGGAGACCGAGAAAGAGATGGCGAGATATATTCAATATACGTTGCGGCTCAGACTGGATGAGTAAGGCGCGTGAAAGGGGTATGTGGAGGGAATTAGGGGAGGCCTACGCCGCTGAGGCGACTTGTATGTTGTAAGTTAGTAATAACAATGTATATATTAGTGTCTATACTAGAAATAAAGGCTTTTTTATTTTTATTTTTTTATTTTATTTATTTTATTTTATTAACAGTCCTGTAACTAAATTGTCATGTAAAATGTAATAAAGATAAGACTTAGGATTGCCCATATGAGGTAGATCAGGTATAGGTAGGTTCTAGGCTAGGATGCGTGGACTGGGCGCTTATAGTTTTAATTAAGAACTTCATAGCTTTTCGGTATGTGAGGGCACTCAAGTCGATTATTATTATTTATTTATTTATTATTATGAATGTGGCGCAGCGGGCGAGAGTCTATGTATAATAAAAAATATCTATCTATTTATTTATTTACTATCTATGTAAGCAATAATGTATTAAATATATCAGTCATCTAGTACCCATAACACAAGCTTTGACTAGCTTACTTTGGGGCTAGATGGTGCTGTGTGGATTGTCCAGCATTATTTATTTATTAAAAGCAAGTAATAGGTACCTTACTACACACCTTGGCGCATGTACCTCCATAATCTACTTAGTTGGGTAGGTATGCCTTCGTAATTAGGTCATTGGACTAGGTTGTTCATTGGTAGGTACATCGATGCTAGAAACACACTTCATTTGCTTTAAATAAACTACGTTCCTCTCAAAAGAGGTCATTCCTATTTCAACGATCGTGTTTGCCTTCATCTTTCAGTTCGTTATTCACAATGTACCTACCAGAGAGGTACCTACTACATAGTGTTTAGCAATAGGTAGGTACCTCTGCGGAATATCTGCTATCTAAATGTGCAATCTGTGCATGTATATGTGTGAGTGTGTGTGTGGGCTCGAAGGGGGTCAGTGTGCGACCCAACTAGGTCAGGGCGGATGCACTGAGGGCTGCCAGTGCGGGAACGTTTCCCCTTTTCTAGGGAGTATACTGTAGGTGTACCTTCTTTTTTGAAAGCGTTTTTCTTTTTGTTAATAATTCAGCGATCGTATTGTCCGCTAAATTATTTTCTGAAATTATCTGACTCAAACTCGAAGGCGACCAAATTTTATTTTATTTTATGCGAAATAATTTTTTTAAATTATGAACTGCGATGAGATAGTCAGCGTTCTATCACAGTTAATTGTAATGTAAATATTTTGTTTTGTTTGACGTATATAACTAAGTGTTCTACAAGTCCCTATGGCTTTAAAATAAATGAATTGAATTGAATTTATTTGGTCTTTGATTAACGAATGCTGAAATAAACGATATTTTAACATGAAATATTACAGAAACTTGGTGGGTATAGAGAATGTAATAGCAACCCCGCGTAGTGTTAGCGCGGGCGGAGGCGGCTCCGTGCGCGTCCGCGCGGCCGTGCGGTGTGGTGGCGCATGCGCGCGTGTCGCCGGCATCGATCGCCGGGCACGCGAGTGCTCCGCGAGACGCGACGCGAGGCCCGGCCTCTGCCCCCGACGATGGCGGCGTGAGCGCGCGCCGCGTGCGGCCTCCGGCGACCATGCCGCGACGGCCAGAGAGGTGACCGCGCCGTGTGACCCGCGCGCGTTACATAACCACGCCCGCGCGCTCCGGAGCCCGAGCCGAGCCTCCGCGCCCGACCTCTCGCTCACACGCGCCCTCTCGCTCGCTCCGCTGTGCGCCATCGTTGCACCTGCGACTCGCTGCACCGGTGCCCGTTCGGAACACCCCAGTAGCTCGAGAACCCTCTGCGTCTGAGATAACCCCGCGACTCGTGGACCGGTTCCGTATCGACCGTGCCGAACCTAATAGAACAGCGAATTTAAAACAGATTGTCCTATCAGTTCTAATCTAGCAGATGAGCATCGTAGCAGATACCGTAGCGCCCGTAGGCCCGTCGTTGCGTAGCGCCGTAGTCCGTAGCGCGTAGAGCTTCAGAGCTACGAGATGTAGTTTTCGATCGATAGTGGGCAATGATGCAAATCACAATGTTCCTAACCTCGGCTCGCTTCACGCACGAGCGACCGCTCGGGACCGCGATACTGAACAATAACAATATCACGTGAATTGTAAAAGTTTCCAATGATGCAACTTTACATAAGACATTAAAAACATTCATCGCAAAGATGGTTAAATTACATGAAGAGGTATGTGGTATTTTCTGATTTCTTTTATCCAGTAGAAACATAGATTTCAAGCAAAACCAGTAGTAACAGAAGTCTAGCTCATTTCATACAACCAATATAACCTCACAAATATAAGATGCAGATGAATAAAATTCCCTATTCGAAACTTCTAAGTGAAAACAATTACTTAACGTCTTTAAGATTACACACCCCGACCCATCAGGAGCTGCGCACCGTCACGTGGTCTCCCCGTCGAGGATCCAGTACAGCAGCATAAACATTTCGATAAAAGTGCGGGCCCGACGTCCCGGTCGCTACGCCCATTGGCAGCTAAAATGTCTACAATGTCTGCACAGCTCTTCCACTTACTCACACCTGTTTAAAACTGAAAACTGCGGTTTTCCCTCGGAGCTACGACATGGGGTCCTTCAAAAGGCGGGTTTATCTCCTCTTAAAAGGCCGGCAGCGCATCAGCAATGCCTCTGGTGTTGCAGGTGTCTATGGGCGACGGTGACCACTTTCCATCAGGTGGCCCGTATGCTCGTCTGCCAGCTTTGACATAAAAAAAAAAAAAAAAAAAAAAAAAAAAAGAATACGAAGTAATTAGTTCTTAATAGACTATAGACCATCACATTCTCTAGTCTGCTATGCTGTATCTCTTTAGCTATGCTGCTATATCTGAATAGAAATCGCAGTATAGCCACTGTGAACTTGCTAACGTGTTAACGACTTTTATGCAAAATACATTATGGACGGTTATTTAATGACAGCCAAGCAGATCATAAGGTCGGCCACGCGCACTTGCATAGTTTTCTGTAGCCCGATAGATAGCACCTATGTACCCACCGAATGCTTTTCAAAATATAGGCAATATTGATATTATACAGGGTGTCACATAATGTGCCTGTTGGGCCGAAAGGACCCCCCTTTCGGCATTCCACACATAAATAAATAAATATTCAAAAAAAGTGCCACTTCTGTTATTTCTCTAGTGTTCACACCTAGGTACAAAATACACCTGTAAAGAAAATAAGGTTACATTATGATGTGTCTACATTTTGGACATTTTGGAGGAAAATTCTAAAGACATTTCATGGATGAAAAACTTCGTTATTTCTAAAGTCGTAGAACAGACGTTATTCGCCATGAATGACGTGTAGAATACCCTCCTTTCGGGCTAAAGGGACATTATGTTACACCTTGTGTTCAGTGACGTTGACCACCTTGAATGACGGATCAAGCAACTTCAAACTTGCACATTTCAGAATATCTGAAGATGTCAAACACAAGTCGCGTGGAACTGGCACTAGAGTAACCTAGTTTTTAAGACATTTCAAGATGATCCTTGTGATTTTATTGAATAACATATTTTGAATTTGAAAAATTTGAATTTTATTGTAATTAGTTATGAAAAAACGCACAACCTAGTTCCGCAGTTTAATAATTCAACAAAAATATCATGTTGAAACAAAAATATATCTTCCCAAAAAAATTTTGGATTAGAAACCAGTAAACCAAATACATTTTCTCTAATATTATTCTTCAAAACTTTTTAAATATAATATCATAAAAAATGCTAAAATGAGCTTGCACGTTGTCACCGTCTGAACAAGAAGTAAATAGGTACATCTGAATATTAACTAATCTAGTTAATCTAATCACAAGCATTTCTAACCACTTTAAATTGGCTTCCCGAAGACTAGTTGGCATCACACGGTACACCACAGGCCTAACTAACCGATTCGTCTGCAGACGACAGGCGATGTTTTAGCTTCGGTGAGATTAGGTCGTTGAGTTCGTGGTTCCTTGTACCTCTTGAATCACGAATGCCCGACCTACCTAATTACACTACTTGGACCTCCTTCTTTGTGTAATGTTTTTGACCACCTTTCTTATAACTTTCCTCGTGCACCTGCAACCAATCTTCCGTATTTCAACAACCCTCTCCATCCAAATGTTGTCTGGAGAATTCTGAAAAAAATCTCTGGATCGGTTCAATGGCTCTCGAGTCGATTTTATTTTAGGGTATTTTGTTATACTTTCTTTTCACCGGTGGTTCTTACTTTATTTATTAGGATTTCCTGACTTATGTCAAAATATCACATCAAAACATAATAAAGTCGTTTTCAGATGGTTAAAAAAAACCTTACGTACTTTATTCAGCTTGTTAATTAAATTAACATCTTATTTTTAATAAACTAAACAAAAGATTTCACCTTTCAAGAGATTCCTTGATAGTAGTATCTGCATAAACTGCTTTGTCAGGAATGTTGATAAAACCCGGCTTCCTTTACCTGTGCGAGTTTCAAAATGAACAAAATAAACTGAGGAATTTATATAAATCTTGGAGCGGGAGCTTTTTTATCATATTGCATTTTTCATTTTACGTAGATGAAGGAATGAAATTCTTGGTAGGGTTCTCGCACAGAATAAAATACATAGTTAAATAAAATAAATAATAATAAATATCGGTGGACTTTCCACACAGCACTATCTAGCCCCAAACTAAGCTTATGCTTGTGATATGGGAACCAGATAGCTGATATACTACTTATATACTTTTTTTTGTAAATACATACTGCTCTTAAACGGTGAAGGGAAACATCGTGAGGAAACCAGTTAGTATTCTAACAGCGGCGATGGGCTTGCAACCTGTCACGTATGGAATACTAACTACTGCAAAATGTGGGTATGTGCCAAATGTAATGTTTGGACGTACCTCTGACTACCCCCCTTAGACATCCTCAAAGAATCTTGAATTAGTACCTACTTGGTACTGGGAGATCTGAAGGGATATCTACCGTGCCTGGGGATCAAAGTCGTGAAGCTGTTTTGTTTTTACATACTTATAATATTATATAACACCCAGACAGTTAGTTATTTCCTAGTTAGTTGTATCGAGAGTGTAGGTACATGAAGTAACTACATGGTACCGATAGTTTTTTCCAAGAAGTGAATATATAGAAGTAGAAGTAGAAGGCCATGCTGTTGAATTTTCTTCATATTAATTATTATTAAACTTTTCCAGTGAATTTGTCTTGTTGTTGAAAGTGTATTATTGCAATCTTCAGATAGTAGCGATATACATAGATTATTTTCTATGATAATTATATTATATTCTAACAGTGGCGATGGGCTTGCAACCTGTCACGTATGGAATACTAACTACTGCAAAATGTAGGTATGTGCCAAATGTAATATTTGGACGTACCTTTTTTGGACTACCCCCCTTAGACAATCCTCAATAGAATATTGAGTTAGTGTTTGGTACAAAGATCTGAAGAATATTGAGACTATAAGGCCTGCAAGTTTAACTTCCAAATTTTGAAATATTGGACATTGGCAGCGCTGAGTTTTTAAATTAATATTTGAACTTTTCGTTATGATTTACATTCAATTTGATTTGATTATAATAAAAAGTGTATCAATAACGTCAAACTCAAAATAGATTTCACTGATGCTGTTTAAGAAATATCGCTGCAGACAAATAGACCCACTTAATCAACGCCAACGCTATCTAAATAAACATTAAACTAATCTTTAAGGCTCCGGCGACAGCGGCTCGCAATTTCGAGGTGCGATTGGCTATTATTTCATTTCGGGGAGGTTGTTTGAAAGAATAACTCTAAAGTGACACGCATAAATACTGTTCGAACACAAATTATACAATAATATAAGGGAAACATGCCCGAATCAGAAATCATTTTGGTATTAGTATGTTTGGTCTTACATTTACCTAATACCAAAATGATTTCAGCCTCAAGCACATTTCCCTTATATTATTGTATAATTTGTGTTCGAACAGTATTTATGCGTGTCACTTTAGAGTTATTCTTTCAAACAACCTCCCCGAAATGAAATAATAGCCAATCGCACCTAGAAATTGCGAGCCGCTGTCGCCGGACCCATAAGTGACAGCGTCGCGCGTTTAGCTCCCAGAAACATTCAGCCACAGGACAAGAAAACAAGAAGGTACCTTAAAAGTGTGTGATGGAAGTGCAAAGCAAAAAATAATATTTTGATAATATTTATGCATGTCAAAAAACATTGATGAATAAATATGCGTAATATCACGAATAATAAAACTTGTAATAAAACTTGTAAAATAATAAAATTGTATCCTGAATAATAAAACTAGGGTATGTACCTAACCTGCCAATTTATCGAATATTATGTTATTTAATTACAAGGGATTCCATCCCACGTAATTTCGTGATGTGCTATTTTAACTTCAACCCCAGCTGCAACCTTTTAGGGATTTCATTTCGGGAATTCTTTTCTGAATACACCCATCCCCTACGCACCATGAGAAACATACCTTCAAAAATTATGTCTACGAACAGCAAATTATGCTGTGAGTTGTCTCTAATATGTCAAGACTCTATTTATGTATTGCTTTCTAATATTATGTTTAATAAATCGATTTTATTTGTCGATTTCTGTCCAAAACCGAGATTCGGTTTTGGATTGTATCCTGATTCCTTCGTTTAAGCATTAATCTTTTCATGAGGAGCCTCATAAAGTCTCCCTCGGATTTTTGCAAAATGACCGCGCCCTTTCTCTAAAGTTATGGAAAACCGATAATTATAATAATGTTAATCTCGTCGCTTCCATTTGATATTCATCATAGATATCAAAATGAAAGTTTTTGCAACGCAGTTTCAATAATGACGTTATTCTTTGATAGTGATTGGAAAGCGCATCAGAATTTATCTATCTACTTTATAACTTTTACAATGATACGTATGTAACGCTACTTTTAAGAGAAGAAATTACTTTTAATAATAGGAGAAAAATAATCAAGATTTTTAAAGGTGGGCTTTTATAATAATCGCATTTTTGACATGCAAATTTTCCTGCTGATTTAGTACATGAGTTTCACATACGGTATGGTATTCGATAGCAAATTGTGCGGGCATACCTAGCTATACTGTCACGAATGGTCAAAGTTCTATATAAACTCCTCCACGGAAAAATAAGGGTGTAAAATAATTACTTTCAAAAACTAAACACGCCAAAGTTCTTTCAGTTTTAATCCTATTCCTACTAATGTTATAAACGCGAAAGTTTGTAAGTAGGATGGATGGATAGATGAATGGATGTTTGTTCCTCAACGGCAGAACGGCTGAACGGATCTGGATGGAATTAGGCACAAAGATAGATTATAGTCTGGAATAGCACATATGCTACTTTTTATCCCGTGGGCACACCGGAGTGTAAAACTACGCGGGTGAAACCGCTACACAGCTAGTAAAAACATATTTCAATCTTCTTGGATGAGCTCTTTATGAAGGCCTCGTCCCGGGAACTACCACAATGCCGTTCACAGCCACCAAGCACCGTTGCTGTGTTTCGGTTTGAAGAGTGCGGTTGTCGGTGAAATTACAGGCGCATTGACAGAGCGGTGCATCGTAGAGTACGTTCCTATCGTGTGCGACTTACGGGGCAACGCTTTGTTGTAGATGGTTATACCACTTAACATTAAGAGGACCATTTTTTCCATCAGCAAATATAAAAAAATACAAATTTTTATTAAATTTATAGTGTTTACTACACTTAAGGAAATCACAAAGATTTTGTAATGTCCCAAAAGTTATTCTCCAAGCGGGATTTGAACCCGCGACCTTCCCCTTGATACGGGGCTGCGCTAACCAACTGCGCCACCGGAGTACTAATCACACTCGACGAATAACTCTTCGACATGTTTACTACGGTACTAATGCGACCGTAGCTAAGAGTTATTCGTCGAGTGTGATTAGTACTCCGGTGGCGCAGTTGGTTAGCGCAGCCCCGTATCAAGGGGAAGATCGCGGGTTCAAATCCCGCTCGGAGAATAACTTTTGGGACATTATAAAATCTTTGTAAAAAGATACTACTCAAAATTTTCATATAAATTTGGTAATCGACCAACAAAGCACATTTTAAAGGTGCTTTTTTACGCGAGTAGTCTTTTTACAATCGGGACAGGAGTCTTATATCTCCAACAGTGTCTAATTCTTAGCTCCACACGTCTGCCGAGCATACCTCTACCTCTATACTCGCAACCATTCCAGCGTCGGCATGTCTAATAAGCGCGCTTCATGTAAAAACAAACGTTTCACACTCCACTTTTATCTTCACACCTCCGGCGTTCATTTGTCTGGCACCCCCACACTTTACCACCCCCTCTTTGCAACGAGCAAAAAAGGTACCGTTTAAACTGTTGCAATCCACATCCTTCTGTCAGCGTTTTGAAATCTCAGTTTGTTTTGAAGATTAACCCTCGTGCTACAAAACTTTAAACAATGTCTAAAATTAGCGCTGTCTCTGTTTACCATTACAAGCGTAGTTTATCGTTTGTCTTTTTTTTTGTAGTAAGGCCCTGTTTAATTTGCTTTGTTTACTACTGAATAACTGAATTCAGTTCATAGATCAGACAAAAATCAGCAATTACTGATTGTACAGTGTCGAATCTATGCAATATTTATTGTAAAAATTTTTTAGATGCTGATATGCAAATTTCACGAATAAACAAACACATTCCGCGTGTATAAATTTACATAATATAATGGATAGCTTTATTTATTTTTATGGAAAGTGCTACTTTATCAGTATGTATCTACAGTTCTAATCTATTTCTATGTATGTACATAATTTACAGCGCCTTACAGGGCAAAAATACTCGCCTAGCTACCTTAGACCTAAGTAATATTACTTAGACCTAAGGAAATTGATATCTACGAGCTATGGAAAATGGATTCCTCGATTCTTGGTTTTAAAATCAAGTCGTATCTAAACAGCGGTAGGACTACGAGTGGTACGCAGAAAGGTACGTAGATACCATCACTCAACCCTCGCCTGTGTTTTCCTCCTGCTCAGGTCGAGGCTTTTATTCTGCAAATTGATATAAAAGGACACTTTTTGCAAGTAAATTGAATTCTCGTCAAGTTCTTTGACTGTAGACGGGGTCGGAACTATGGCACAGCCTCTTGTAGCAAATAAGTTGACCCTTGATGAACCACGTGCGTGAGTAGGGCGCGCAGAACTTATTTCGTCAACTTGTGTATCACCTCGTTACTATGTTTTTTAATTATTCCATTTAGGACCTAAATTATTTTTCATACAAAATGCACGCGGGATATTATACAAGAAGAAGCAAAGAAGTAACAGTAGTAGCAGTCGCTCCTTGTTGAATGAACACGTCTCACCACCACGGCTTGTAGATTTTCGTGTTGAAAAAAAAACGTGGAGGAGTTAACGACTCACTTTACTGTTTCTTCATTTCTTCTTGCAATTGTTTACAATTTAATGATTCAATAATAAATTTCTGGGTGACCGTGCCTTACTCGGTTGCTTAGCAACGCCATATACTGGAGTAGCGTAAAAATCATAGTAGGTATTATTACTCGCCAATACATGTCAGGAACAGTCATATCGTTCAGTTTATGTTTTTTATTCATGCCTAAAAACACAAATAAAAAAAACATTTTCTAAAAATGAATCCTAGCTAGATTGAATTGTCGCCCCCGAAACCCCCACATACCAAATTTTATGAAAATCATATAAATCATAAAAATCATTGCAGCCGTTTCCAAGATTCACGTTATATTTATTAATATATTTATATACTAAACAATTGCTCTTTTAAAGGTAAAAGTTTATTATATAGAATATGTACCCAATGTGCCTATTAAGAACAAATTATTCAGCTGAACTAACGTCAGTTGATTTCGTTTCGTTTCTCTGCTATTGCGCTTCTTTTAGAACAAAACTGCGCCTGTATTTGCTTCTTCTCATCTAGTTTTTGTAAACTGCGTTTCACCGATTCTGAAGGGTCTACACTGCGCTTGCCTAAATGCGGTTTTCACTCAAGTATTCGTTTGCTTCAACGATCGTCGGCTCTACGGTAATCACTGCCATTCTCGCTAATCCTTAGCTATGTCAGTCACCTCAGTTCTGTCGGATAGCCTCGTTCCGGACTTTATCGTTCAGACAACACCAAGCATTAAGCTCCAAAGGTTACAAACACATAATCTACAACAACAAACATCCACCACACCATAGCCGTTTGCTACCATAAACGAAGCTGCGGGCATTCCACTAGTGTGGTTTGAACATTAGCGAATCCCACGTTTTTCAACTTCGTCTAATAAGTGCTGAAACATGAACGCGTGACATTTGATACCCGCGCCGTGTGGGTTGAAACCAAGGTTGAAACAACATGACAGGAGCCTTATTCACTATGACCATTTGCACCGCGATCACAGCTCAGACAAGGCAGCCGGTGTCATACGGTCAAGGCAAAGTATCTCCTATGTCTTATAGAATAAAGCCCAACATCAAGTTTTGACGTTTCACGGTTTAGGGCAAGGAATCTCCTATTTTCATAGAGAATAATGCCCCAGCTTTATCCTTTCACCTTTAAAATACTTGTACAATAGAGATTTGTTCTAATCAACGCAGTCAATCACCTAAAATTACGCGTCCTGCCCCCACGCGTGGGACTAAACAGATTAGTGTAAAGGTGGCTATAACGCCTACATCGCGTAAGATCATAAATTGTAGTGCATTGTGGGGATCTTTTTGATTACGATGTCATTAATCATGAATATTAGCCGTTCGTACGTTGGGTATACAAATAAGTGATTGGCCTTTTTGCAAAGTAGCTCCAGTCTGAGAGTTTTTCTTTCTAATTGTCTTTGGAAAAAACCCACCTAATGTCTTAACATAGGTGGGTTTTTTCCCACCACCGCGTTGTTATAGGTAACCATCACCTATAACAACGCGTTGCCTATTTATCATTTCACCAACAACAAATTCTTCTAACCTAAACACAGCGTTGCTGCTTGTCGGCAACAATATGCGTGGTGGTAGTACTTCCCCGGACGAGCCTTTCACAAATAACTCCAGATACTACTCTTTAACTTCTTCTCGGTCAGGTATTGTCTACGGGTGTTGTTCTGCAGGCGTAGACGGCCTGTCTCCAGTGGTATTATAGTATGTGTATATTTATTTTGTATGCGTAGTTCTCGTGTTACTAGTTTCTTTCAAAACAATGTGGATCGAACCCACGGCATACAACGCAGAAGGCAGAGAAACTCAGCCGCGAGGGCATGTTTCAGTTAATATGAATATTAATCTGAATAAATTCAAGAAAAACATAATACTGATGGTATTTCGATGAGATGCAATGAAAAAGCATTTTGGAAATGTTGGAACGTATATATAAATCACAATTTGCTCCGTAGCACTCGCACTCGAAGTTCACAAGTTTGCTACGCCCCGGGACACGTGCTACGGCGTAGTGCCTTGAGGCGCTACGCCGTAGCATTGATGCTACGGCGTAGCGCTCCACTGCTACGAAGCCTAGAACGCTGTTAAGAGTTTGACAAAAATATCCATTAACACCCAGTTACATAACCCACTTCAAAAATATGTGTTTCTGTAATGTTTTACAGCGTTTTTTTTGACGCGCTCCATAACTATCATTGTGTTGTAACATTACATTTAAATATTGTCAGTGTCTGTCATAATTTAAGATTTTTTTGTCAAATGTTTCAAATGTTTTGAAGAAACCGCCACCATTTTCTTCAAAACAATTGACTGACTCGACTTTGGACTGACGTGACTAGAAACTTATCTACAAAGAGTATAATCTCTGAATCACTTGACATTGGCAAGATTGTCTATGACAGGAGCCATAAAAAGAAGAAAGAAAGAATGTGTCCGGTTTTGAACATCACTTTTTTTAAAGATCTTAAAATCTCTAAACAGAAATCAGTAAATATTGTTATTTTACACCAATCGCCAAACAGTGAAACAGCAAAATTTAGGTATGTGACGTTTTGGGGTAGAACCTCATAAATCATCATTCCTCATTCGCAGGAATGTAGGTTACCATGGTTACCTTGACTGTTATTTAGCTCGTTTTCCTGATGGTCCGAGGATGAGAAATAAACGTGCCCTCTTCGTCGCTTGTGACGGTGTTTTTCTCTAAATTTCTCCATCTTCTTTATATAGTGATCAAACTTTTCCTCGTAAGATCTTCTAGACATCGTAGGTGAGTAAGAAACAAACTCAAAGGGAAGAACGTGCACTAGTTGCCTCGCACGGAAAAAGAATGAGCTGTCAAGGCTAGACTAGTGTAGGAAAGGGAGACTAGTGTAGGGGTATCTCTATGTTTGTTTTAATCGAGTTTTAAAAATCGATTAATGCTATAATTATTAAACCGTGCGAATGTTGTCTTGTAGGTCAAGAGACTACCTGTTAATTTATATCTTCAAATGAAACCACTCATATTATATCGATCGAACTTCACTTAAGAAGTTCGTTTGATCATATAAAATTTAGGTATGTGACGTTTTGGGGTAGAACCTCATAAATCGTTCCGTAGCTTAATCGCTATACGATTTCGTTTGCTACGTCCTCGTAGCACATGCTACGAAACTTTGCTACGCGCTCGAACGCTGCGCTCGGGACGTTTTCAACTGCACATCGACACCTTATACTATATTATTATATATTGGTGGATTTTCCACACAGCACTATCTCGCCCCAAACTAAGCCAAAGCTTCTGATATGGGAACCAGATAACTGATATACTGCTTATATACTTCATATTTATATATCAGGAGGGTTGGCTATAGCAATCCTTGTACCTGAGTTGAGGGTTGGGGATAGGGGGGATGCAAGTGGGGGTAGATGGCAAGTCTTCCCCTTGAGTCCTTTTTTCTAGGAAATGAAAAAAAAAAATTTAATTTTTCAGGTAAGTTACTAGTTAGGTTAGGGTTTTTTTTTAATATGAAGAAAATTGGTAGTAATATTTCATCTCTATGACAAAAAGACTCAAGGGAAGGAATTCTCATTAGGTTAGGGTTATTTTTTTTTTTTTTAAGTGAAGAAATTTGAAGGAAATTTTTTGGAATTTTTTTTTCATTTCCTAGAAAAAAGAACTATAGGGAAAGACTTGCCATCTACCCCCACATGCTTTCCCCCTATCCCCAACCCTCAACTCAGGTACCAGGGTAGCTATAGTTTAACCTATCAGGATTATCAGTTATTTCTTAATTATTATATTTATTATTATTATTATTATTAGTTCTTAATCGCATTCTTTTATAATTCTGGTTTTCATTACTTTAATTATTTTATTTTTACCACCTTACTCAAAACTTAAAATAGGAATTTATGATAGCAGAGGCAAAATTCAGTAACATTAACCCCTGGTTTCTGAAAGCGCGATCAACGCTAATCGGCTGTCAAGTCACTTGCTATCTCTATCTTATTTGGCTGATAGCAAGTGACTTGACTGCCAATTAGTGTTGATCGACCTTTCGGAAACCGAGGGTCAGTCTCAAGTTCTACCGCCGACTATGTTTTACTAGAAGCTAAATATAAAAAACAATAAAGACTTCAGCTGAAACAAGAATAGTAATGATGAGCATTAGCGGTTACTCATGAGCCGTTTCACAGGGAGCTGCGGTAAGTGCAACATTGGTATCGCTCATTCCAACGTCTTACGGCATCAGGAGATTACGGGCGCGCGCTGCAGTGCGGGGCGGGCGGGGCCGCGCGGGGGCGCGGGGAGGCGCGCGGGGGAGGGGCCGCGACCCGGTCACGAGCGCCCTCAGTGCGGCCGCGGCGCTCCGCCGAGGCGCACCGCGCCGCCCGCCATTACCTAAAATAACCCCTATTCACACGGAGCTAGAGTTCAAACGAACATTTTTATTTACACAATTTGTTCGCGTCGTGGTTTTATTCGTCCCGACCCGCGCGACGAGAAGATGATTGTGGAGATCCAGCAGGAGGTACGTCTCGGCACTAAGTTATCGGTCGTGCTGTGCGACGTGTCGCGCCCTCCGACATCTAATGCCTTTTTTACGGCCCGACGTGCCCGATACGGACCGACTCGCGACGGGTCGCATTAGCGCTCGCATAGATCGCTTTCGGAACGGATTCAAACGAAAATAGACGGAGTCGTCAACTCCTGGCCCGCAGGCCGCTGATCGAAGGACGGCAAACTTGTTCGGTGTCTTTAAACTTCAGAGGTTGTAGTCTAGATTAAAGATCGTGCAGGGCGACGGTGTCAGTGGGTCAACGCACAGTGCGTGCGGGCGAGGGGGCGCGGGGCGCGGCGGGGCGGGCGGGGCGCGTGCGGGCATTGCACCGCTGCATCCAGCGCCCGCTACGGAGCACTGCTACGCGCTACGCTGTCCGTAGCGGTGCTACGCCGTAGCAGTGGAACATTTTACAAACTTCGAAATAATGTTTTGTAGTGAATGAGTTCGATTGGATGTAATGCGAGGCAGCGCTGCATAATGGTTAACCTCTCACAAAAATGGTTCGCACGATGTAATCTACGGATGAATAGTCATGGGAGCTCGTAAAAGTGGTGTATTTACGAAAAACCAATGGTAAACAAACGTTTTCATATTATATAAAATAAAACGAAAACAATACTATCCTGTCATAATCTAAATAGTTCTTTAGAATCATATCATCGTCGCGAACATGAGCGGTAAAAGTAAAAAGTGGAGTCGAAAAGATCGAAGCAAGTGCTAACATGAACGTGTGGTGTTTTGCAGGAGGTTAGAGGAAAGAGGCCTTTCAAGATATGGGACTGTTCGCGGAACGTGAGAAAGGGACTCGTGGTCACCAGCTTTGAGGAGCTCATACACAGAGGTAAGCTCGACACAAGAACTACACACATCCTACTTAGATTATGAACGCGAAAGTTTGTAAGTATGGATGGATGGATGTTTGTTACTCTTTCACGCCGGAACGGCTGAACGGATCTGGATGAAAATTGGCAGAGATATGGATTATAGTCTGGAATATCACATAGGCTACTTTTATCCTGTGGGAATGCCGGGATTTAAATCTGAAATGAAATGAAACATATTAATTAACACACACATTAAAGGTACACAGAACAGGGAAGTTAAAAAAAAATAATAACAAAACAATGTAAAGAGATTGAGGCAACTAAAATAAACAGAATACGTCAAATTAGTCCTGCCCGCGCCTGGCGGGGTTGAGTTGGTACTATCTTAGCAACTATACACACAATATGAAATATTACACGGGTATTTATCACGTTTCTGCCCTCACGGCTATTGCAACATAGTCGCAACATCGGGAAAATATATAGTATAAAGGTAAAACGTGATAAATACCCGTGTCATTTCAATTAAGAACTTACAGGTTAACAATTAATTAAACCACTATTTCTGTGATTCACAGTTGAATTTATGAGAATCATTTATTTAAATTCAGATATAAAATAAAATGAGATTGAACCGATCACTTAGCCACGTGAGCCTTTTGAAGATGTTTTAGGGGTAGTCAGAGGCATATTCAAATAAAACCAATTCATTTATTTATTTGGTGATACCTAAAAATTTACTCATAGTTTTACCTAGCCATATAATCTTAATTAATATTCTTAAAATAATAGTTTGTTGCTAACTTATTACTGACCTCAAATTAGCCTCAAACGGACATTACAATGTGTGATCTTTTTATTTACTTAAGAAATTAGGTGCATATTATTCATTTACTACACACTAAGCGAGCCATTAACTTGTGGTTAACGCTTTCGCAACATTGACTTATAACTTTGCAATAATGTTCACTGCGCACAAGCAAAATGAAAATGGCCCATTTTAAAGCCCTAGAGGCATTTTTTCGAGATATATTGTATTCGTAATATATCGTATAGTCTTAATACCAGAAAAGATGTCTTTTGTTATAGTGGTCGATATTTTTCGTAAGATAATTTCTTAATATTTTTTGTAATACAGGGTGTGCAAAATGGCATCAGAAAACTGAAGTACCTACTGCAACCCTATTTTAATTCATGACTATTTTAGAATGGTTTACTACAAAAAATACAGCTCCTATTGAGCAAACAGGGTTTTTTTTAATTGAGATTTTTTTTAAATCATTTCTTTTTTGTAGTTAGACGAGAACGGATTTTCCTGCCTTAAGTCTTTTATGCAATTTCTCATTCCGTACCATAGGGGTCAATAATTAAATGACGTATTAGGTATACTACACAGGTGCGTTATTCACTATGACCAATCCAATCGCGATCACGTTTTGACGTTACACGGTTTGGGGCAAGGAATCTCCTACGAGTATGTCATAGAGAATAATGCCCCAGGTAGGTATGTACTTTTTCACTCGTAACGTAATTGCGATATCTTTGGCAGTTAATTATATATCTATACTCAAGGTCTATACTATACGATTGATATAACGAACATTTGACCGCCACCTCACCTAACCTCACCTGTACTGAAAGTACTGAGTACGTTGACCTTGGGCATTACTCAGCTATTTCTAAAACTCACTTATTAGAAAACTTGAGGGTTAGCTGGCTAGCTGTTACAATAGATTTATAAAACATTTGATGTTTGAATGATAATAATGATCTTCTTCGACAATATTCATCATGGTCAGCGTGGATAATGGAATGCGCCATACATACATACATGTATCCCCGATACATGTATGTATGGGGATATTGTAGATATTGATATAGTATTGATTGATATTGTACCTAAAGATATTGATATTCCTACGCTTTTTGCTCTAGTAACGAATTGAACCCACATTTTACTTGTAAGATGTTAAAAAATCCATTAGAGCTCAATACTGAGTTAGTCCGAAATCCAATAATGGAGAGTAGAACGTATCGTCCAACTCGATGAAGTTCTGTAGAAAACATCGGGTTCGGGATAACGGCGCGATACCAAGATTTACAAGCATTATTTGTATAATTAAATACAGCACATGTCAAAACTACGTAAAGTTAAAGTTTACTAAACAACTGAATTAGCATGGTGTTAGGAAACAAGATGACAGTCAGTGTGTTGTTTGCCTGCTATCGAAGTTGTGCAGCGCGTGTTCCGGTCATCTAGTACGCGAAGACTAAAGGCAGGTACATACTGTAATTTTGCGTTAGTTTTTAATTGCTTTTTAGACCCGTATAATCACTACATAGTATAAAACAAATTCGCTTTCTCTGTCTCTATATCCCCATGTACCTATGTCCCTATGTATGCTTAAATCTTTAAAACTACGCAACGGATTTTGATGGGGGTTTTTTAATAGATAGAGTGATTCAAGAGGAAGGTTTATATGTATGATACATGCATGATATATATTGTAATTTTGCGTCAGTTTTAGATTGCTTTTTAGACCCCGTATAATAAAGAATAAAGTCAGGATCAAAAACTGACCTGCTATGTGAACCGGCACTGTCTCTATCAGAAAAAAATAAATGAAAATCGTATTAGGAGAAATGAGAACAATGTTCTTGCTGGTTTAATGGGATGCTTGTGTTATTTATAATCATATTGATTTCTCAAAATTAAACTTTCTAGCCATCTATAAAGTTTACTTTTGACATATCGTAGTGTTATTAGGACTTTGTTGAAAACAAACCTAAAAGCCTCTACCGCTCGCGCTGGGAGTGTTGCAAATAGAATATTTGCATTATAGATTCGAGTATTGCTAGCTCTGGCAAACGCAGAGTGGCATAGTGTGCTACCCATTGTTAGTTTCTCTCCTAATGCCGCTTCGTTCCAAATTAGCTGACACTAATTCCTAAGTTTAGCAGTTCAGATTTTGTTTGTTAATTTAAGGTTAAAGTATGAATCACTAGAGTTAAGAGGATTTTATCTGTGAGATTGAACGTTTACTGGTTACCTTTGTAAGTTCGGACTAGGTACGAGTACAGTTCCTGAATCAAAGAGCGTAAACTAAGTGCAAACTCGTGCGGGCACGTCGTCTGGTCGAATGAGACTCGATCAATCATACTTGACTGGCTGTACACCTGTATTGTCTACATAATACGGTGGACAAATGCATACAACTAGGTACTCGAGTAGGCACGTTCGAGGCAACGTATAGTGATTGCAGTTTATCAACCAGAACCAGGTTTATCAATAAGAGTATTATGACTGATACCGCACAGACTAAATCACTAGTTATACAGTATTATGGAGGGAGTGTTCTTTACAGGAATGCGTAAAAGAAAAGGAGTTTTAAAAGTCGTAATTCAAATTTTTCAACTTCGGCGAGAAAACGATTTTCATGCAGAAAAATCCGTAAGCAATCGCTGGATGTGTTAAAGTCAAAGTTAAAATATGTTTATACAATAAAATCACAAGGACCATCTTGAAGTTGTCGTTATTGTATCATAAGACTTTCAGTGCCATAAATAATCCATAGCCGTAATTTCCTTAAAATAACTAGGTTCCATTTTTAGTCATTGAAAGCGGACGTTTCGGTTTCTCTTTGGCGAGCTGTATAGGTATTGTGGGTGACGAGAGGCTTGTGAGTCAGCCTGAATCTAGATTTGGCTCTATTGGTTCTGAGTAAACATACGAGCATCTTGCATATTGATTTGAAACGTATCAGCTAGCCATCAGTAGACAAACACTGGTGTACCATGCCTCGATGAGTCCACTGCACAATGTCAGCGTCGGTTACAGGACATCCCTGGCCAATGAACTAACCTCGTCCGTCTGACCTGTTTCTCCGATCGACCTATCCGCGCTCCCCGCCCAGATAACCCACTATCAACCCATCCACCTACCTTCATGCAATTTCTAAATGGACTATCTCTAGAGTCTGTGGACGACGAATGCGGGCGGGACCGACTAACCTACATTTTTCGAATGCATTACATAATAATAGGCGATTCCAATTTTGTTGGGTGGAAAATTGTAATGGGATTGAAATGCTCGCTTTGATGGATTAAAAATAGGGGCGAAAAAATATTAGCTTTTAACGACTTTAATATGCGATACAGATATTTCTTTTTAACGTGGGTGGGTATATGCTCTGTCGTATTGATTTGATACCATGACGCTTGAATGAATGAAAATTATTTATTGAACGCACACAGCACACCTTGAATACTAACAAAGTACGAAACAAATAATAAGAACGAAAGAGTAGCACAATGGTCAATCTTAGCACAAAAAAATCTCTTCCAGACAACCTGTGGTTAGATAGAGGTAAGATGGTTGGCTAGGATGCCACTATCTGTGTGATCGGTTGCTAAATAAGTACATCAAATAATTAAATTAATTGTTCTCTTTAACATTATTAGGATGTAAAACGATATGCTGAGAGTTAATGAGCGCTGTAGTTTTATTTGTTACGTTTTCTGAAATAGAGCTGGTTAATGAAATGACCTCGTTCCAGTAGCTTCGTAATATAGGCAAGGTGGCCTTGCAATAAGAAGGCCTTTTGAACAACCACTAGACAAAGATATATATAGGGCTTAGGAATTGGCATCAGTTCTCATTTTTTAATCTGATAGATGAAGGTGGTTTCAGAATGCGCTCATAACAAAACCATGTGAGTGCCAGTTACCTATATAAATGATAGAGTTGACCACCAGCTAATACGACCTCTGAGGTGTTTGATTTAAATTTATGCAAATCTGATCTACTTTATATTAGAGCAATAATATACACGCTACATCGTGTCGCGACCGCTTTGCGACTTGCTTTATGTAAATAAATAAAGCAAGTCGCGAATGAATTTTTATGTAAAAAAAGTATTATGTTAATGTTTTTATATAAGTGTTTAATCTATCAGGTAAAGAGAAGCTATCGGTGAGCTCGGGCGAGCCGGTGCGGCTGGTGCTGGAGAGCGACGGCACGCAGGTGGAGGACGGCGAGTACTGGCGCACGCTGCCGCCCAACTCCGTGCTGCTGCTGCTGCGCGCCGGCGAGCGCTGGCACCCCACCGGCGTCGACGTCATCAAGGCTGGTCAGCAACATGCACTCACAGCTCGCTTACATAGACCATTGTATGCGTAGCGTTGCGGTCGAATCTCATATGTTCCCTTTAATCCCACAGCTATATCCGCAATACCGAAGATAGTATGCGAGACCATCCACGCTCTCGAGTTGCACGATGAGACGCCCTCATGGAAGATCATGGACAACAAGGGTCGCGTCACGGTCGTGCTGCACTGGGACCAGCGGCACGGCGCGGGCGCGTCGCCGGCCGCGCGTTCGCCGTCGCGCCAAGCCAAGCCCGACCGCCGGCCGAGCCTCGTCATCCAGACCAGCGTGGAGCGCGCGCCGCCGCCGCCGCCGCACATCACCGTCGTGAACCACGACGAGCCGGCCGCGCGCGCGCGCCTCGCGCGCGGCCCGCCCAGCCTCGAGCACGTCCACACGGCCGAGTGCCGCGCCGCGCCCGACCCCGCGCCGCGCGCGCCGCCCGACGAGTGCGACTTCCACTGCTGCGCGCTGCACGAGGAGGGCCGCCGCATCGCCGTGCACAAGAGCGTCGCCACCTCGCCCATCCAGGACGCGCCGCGCGCCTCGCCCGCCTCGCGCCCCAAGGGACACGTGCGCTTCCTCGACGCGGAGGCGGCGCGCCGCTCGGAGCGCGACTCCTCCGAGAGCGAGACCGAGAACACGCTCGTCGAGGACGAGGCGGTCACCTCGGACAAGTTCCTGCTGCTGATCGACCAGCTCAGCGTTGACCAGAAGCGCCATCTCACCATCAAGGACATCGGGATCATCCTCGAGCGGCTCAGCTCCAAGATCCTCGACGTGGAGCGGCTCGACCGCGAGTCCGAGTCGGACGACTGCTACAACTGGACGATAAAGGCGACGATCCGCGGCGACGCGATGCGCGAGTTGGGCGTCATCTACAACGGCAACTACTACGCGATCAGCGAACACCCCGGCTACCGGGAGGAGAACGAGGAGGCGGGCGACGAGGCCGAGGAGGAGGAGGAGGAGGACCGGCTCTGATCACGCGCGTGCGGCGCCGCACCGCTGTGCCGCGCCGCGCGCGCCGCGCTCTGCCGTCCGCGCCCGGCCCGGCCGGCGCCGCCGTGAACTAAACTAATAGAGACTTATTATGAAATTGATGTCGGTCGCACCTCGCGACAAGACCGCGGCGCGGATACGCACGCGAGGCCGACGACCGCGCTAGTTATTAACGAATATAGCTAAAATATTACTATAAGTGAAACTGACTTCCTGTCGATTTCTACGATTATTTATAAGTGTCCGCCGGAGATGGCGTCGCTAGCCGCGTGCGGGTTCGGCGCCGGGTCTCGAGTGATGGACGAGCGACAGCCGCGCCGCAGCCGCACGCGGAGCGCGCGTGTGCCGCGCGACGGACGGACGAGGCCCTGCCGCTGCCGCGCTGCCCTCGCATCGCGCCGCACTCGCGTTGGCCTAATAATGGGTAATGTTTTAACGTGACTGCGCGCTCTCACCCATCCTACAGAATCGTCGTCGAGGTCTAGATGATATAACATCATTGTTATGCGATTGAGGCTCAAGAAAACAATAAATACCTACTTATATAGGAAATCGTAGTCTGTCTAATGCGTTATTGTGGTGTTCGGCAGAGGCAATTCGTCTTGTTGTCGTCTTTCTATAGATGACGTAAATAAATGCACGATATTTAGTTACTATGCGAATTATACTTTTGTATTTGAGAGTAAGTAGATTATAATACCAGCAGAGTCAAGGTACCTTGTGCGTTTTTTTACTAATTCATCGGTAATATTATATTAAAAGAGACCCTAGCTAGCATAACCTACACTACTCGGTTCATTCGCAGATATTGTTCAACAAATCGAGTCTGCTTCTCGGAGAGTACCTACCTAAGTATGGCTAAGAGTATGTTTCAGAGAGATAATTGCGATAATTGGTATAATAGTTATGTATTATTATTAATATTTATTAAATTGAACGTTATAAAGAGGTTGTAACTAAAGTACATTGCATATTGTCATCTTGCCGATGTGGGTACCCTTTGGTAGTCGTAAGTTGATTCTTGTATTTATTAGATCTATGGTATCGTAGTACTATTGTATAATGTTTTTAATTTTTGTATAGTAGGTACAATGAAGAAACACTCACAATGTATGATAAAAAATGAAGTTCAATAAGATTTACAAGCCCACGGGGTGTCATAATTGTATAGTTATGTAAGGTGTAATAATAACGAGGGCTATTATAAATTATTATGATTGTAATGTGGATTCAGAGAGATTCGCGAGAATTTCCGTTGGTTTAGCGACGCGTTCAGTTCGTTTGATTTTCGTTGGCGAGTGGCTGTCGAATAAATTATTAAAAAGTTTCTAAAATTGCCCTATTCATTCGTGAAATTTTGCCGGAAGATAATACCTGAATCAAGGCTTTAAATAGGATCATTTTTACTCTTTATTCTTGTAGCTTAGTATTAACCTATCTATTTCATAATTCAGTTTATTTACGTCTATTGTTAAGATCGGATTTGTAATCGGTTTTAATCTTTTGATGTTCAATGGTAAGTAATATGATTTTTTAATGTTTGATATCGTGAGTTGTCCTAAAAATAATTGATTTTCAATATTGTTCGCGCTATATTTATCAAAAGCTGTGAGTTCAAAACTAAACAGATAATTTAGTCGAATGGGAGTAGGTACCTACGATTATAAAAATTGCTCATTTACATTAATTTGTGCGTGAAAATGGCAATGCCTCGATCACGTGATTGTTAAGCCCTACATGACCTAAATTCTTATATCATGGAGTGAAATGAGTGGATAATGAGAAAAACAGCTTTGCGTTCACGAACTGCGCGTAGATTATTCAAGTTTTGTACTGAACTACTGATGATAACGCTTTTCGTATGTAGTATGAATCATTATTATGTCGCGTTTTTGCGTAAGTAATATATATGTCTGCAAGTCTCTCGGGGTACATAACGTCGAGTAATTTAGACTTTACTTACATGAATTACTTTTCACCAACATAAGAAAAACAAAAACTGTTCGTTGGTTTAGCGGATGATTCTCCACTACAAACTCTTGTTGCACCTAGCAACAATTTTATGGGATATTTTTGCATTGAGATTGTCTACAAGCTAAGTATCGCGTTCTTTCAACAATTTGTCTAATAGGACGTCTTTTTTGTGATTCAAATGTCGTCGTAGCACCGGTCGTCAAGAGCACCGGTGGTCTAGTGGGAGTGACCCCGCCTCACAGAACATAATATCCCCCCGCCTTCCGATCGTAAGGTCGCAGGTTCGAATCCGGTCGTGCACCAATGGATTTTTCTATCGAAAAATTTATGTGCGCAATGCCAGTGCTCTTAAACGGTGAAGGAAAACATCGTGAGGAAACCAGTTAGTATTCTAACAGCGGCGATGGGCTTGCAACCTGTCACGTATGGAATACTAACTACTGCAAAATGTGGGTATGTGCCAAATGTAATGTTTGGACGTACCTCTGACTACCCCCCTTAGACATCCTCAAAGAATCTTGAATTAGTACCTACTTGGTACAAGTCAAGATCTGAAGGGATATCTACCGTGCCTGGGGATCAAAGTCGTGAAGCTGTTTCTGTTTTCAGTTTTAAATGTCGTCGTAAAGTAGTGCGTGTAAGAAAAGCCTTATTTTTTTTATCATCGTGGACGTAAGATTTGTATAGTAATTTAGTTATCCTACAATTTTATTTGTAAGTTTCTCGTTGGTTTTTACAGCTGATGACGATACCTACTATCGAGTCCGTTACGCACAGTAATGATATCTAGTTTAATATTCCGTTTTCATATTTTTACGTGTAGGAGTATTGATGGATAAAATGTAAAATAATGGTTTGTGACTGTCGGATGTGGTTACATGGCAGAAATAGATTGCACGGTTACATAAGTTTTGACTTAATAAAAATCCTATAAGCCTAAGCATAATTATTTAAACGTTGATTCGTTTTATAATATATTTATATTTGAAAAACTGAGATTATGAGTAGTAGTCTGTTGAAAGTTTCAGGCTCGTGTAAGACAATTATAATCTCTGTGCCGTAAACAAAATTCAAAACTCCACTTACTGGACTATCAACTAAAAACGACAAATTGTTAAATACTTATTTAGATAGAACCTGTTAGAATGTTTATTTGTATTTAAATACATTTTTTTGTTAAAAAGTCCCCTCGCAATAATCATTGCTGATTTTGAAGAATGTTAAAGCAATAAATTAACGCAAAAGTATAATATGTAAATAGTACCTGACATACAATTATTTAATTATGAATTCATTGATTATGATTAGTCCTATACAGCAACCAGCACTTGTTGCCTCGAGTTACACATTCCACAGCTGCTGAACAGAATAGGAATGGATAATGTCAGTCGATTTTACAGCAAGTTGAAACTAGCGAGAGTTCTCCAGCACCCGCGTCGGTTGCCGACCAGAAAGGCGCTGCATTCCTCCACCGCTGCTACCTACCGAAAGTTCTCAAACAATTTCAATTCCACAAACTTATGACACTTAGCAGAAAGTTTCACAAGAATCAGAACAAGAATTTAAATCGGCTGCCACTTTTTCATCCCCTATTTATATACCTGAATATAATAATTCAAATATACATAACATTAGATAATACGATGTAAGCGATAAAGATTTTTGAAAATTTCGTTTTTATAGGCGGAACCTTTTAGAGAGGTCACTTTTTTAAAATAATCGTTAAAATAACCACACCGAGCCGCGGCGAGGTAAATACGTACGTAAAATATTGAATGTTAGATAATCATAAACAGATACAGTACAGTGTATAGGTGATAGGGCAACGTTTCCTTTTAATGTGCCAAATCTATTTATTTAAGCTATTTGGTTTTGTGCTTGGCGGACCTATTAAATTGTATTCGTCTGATAGCACAAGCCAAATTGGTAATTTTCCAAGTGCCAAATTATGCCAAAACCTCTACTCTATATTTATCTGGCACACATTTTATTTAGTGTAATTTTACTGTTGCACTTTGTTTTGAATTCTCTGCTGGAAAACCTCAACAGTTTTTAGAGCTGTTTCTTAAAGCTTCTACAGGTGTATAGGTACCTGATTTATAAGACAGTCAGAATGATCTTGGTGGTTTAAAAAGAGTCCAGCAGAGAGTTCAAAAGCAGAGCATAACTACTAATAGAACGTGAATTCAAATCATCTACATTCTCAGTACTAAACACGTGTAATCCGAGACTTATTTTTGTATTCGGACCTTCTCAACGACTGAGGCAGTACCGGTTTTTGTTTAGTTAAACTAACGTACCCGACAAACTTCACTGCCACTAATTTAAAAATAAAATATTGGAAATGATTTGTGTGTTTCATTTTCAGATTCATGATCAGTCATAATTAGGCCCTACTATTCATAAATACCATGGTGAACGAAATAAAATAAATAAATATATGTGGACTTTCTCCACATCACTATCTCGCCCCAAACTAAGCTGAAGCTTGTGATATGCGAACCAGATAGCTGATAGACTACCTAAATACTATTTTATTTTGCAAATATATACTTATAATATTAAATAACACCCAGACAGAGAAAAAACGTCAATGTTCATCTCACAAATGTTTGTTTTCTGTGGGAATCGAACCCACGGCCTACGGCGCAGAAGGCAGAGCTACTATCAACTGAGCTGTGAAAGCTGTCAGGTATAAAAGGAATGTGGATACACATTTACTTACAAACAACTGTCAGAAATCATGGGTCCATGTGAGTGTGGTCCGTTCAGTTCAAGGACAATCGTGCATAATATTCCTTAGCTATTGGTTCTATGTACGGGGTCTTATAATATTACAAGTAGCGCTCCGCGGTTTCACCCGCGTAGTGTTAAATCCCAGTATTCCCACGGGATACAAAGTAGCCTATGTGTTATTCCAGACTATAATATATCTCTGTGCCAAGTTTCACCAAGATCAGTTCAGCCGTTCTGGAGTTATAGAGTAACAAACATCCATCCATACTCACAAACTTTAGCATTTATAATATTAAATAAGATAAGATAGTAATATAATATGGTAGCATAATAATATATGTAGTCTATACTGGATTCAATGTGCAACGTTACTTTCGCTTTAGAGGTTTCTTGAAGCCAAAATAACAAACAAGACTGTTCTATAAATATCAACATAGGTAGGTACCGAGTAAAAACTATCATCAAAGGAAAACCAACAAAAACCCATTTGAGAGGCAATCTCGGCCGATTGGCAGATTCAATCGACTGCAGTGGGGGTGCGCAAACACCCCATTCGGAGCTGTGAGGCTACGGTCACACGTAGCTTGTTTTAGCGATGACAAAAGGCGTGAAGGTTTTTTGAAGGGAAGTACAATTTTCCATAAATACCACTTTTACAGGCTTTAGATAAGTAACAGAGTTTATCGAATATATTCGACTTACTAATGGCAGGGGAAATTGGAGAGTGTCGGATTGAAGATAAGCAGGACCAAAACAGAACATCTGTTTTGTGACTTCGGTGGTTCCTCCAATTTCGCCAATATTGCCTTAGATGGTGTATCCCTGCCAGTCCGATTTTCGGTACCTTGGTTCAGTAGTACAGAATGATGGTGAGATTGATAGGGATGTAAAGAACAGAATAAATGCGGGATGGAGGAAATGGCGACAGGTCACAGGAACAACTTGCGATCCGCGAATGCCCCTCAAACTAAAGGGTAAAATTTACAAAACCATCATACGGCCTGTCGTTTTGTATGGATCCGAGTGCTGGGCCACCAAAGGGACGGATGAAAGAAGAGTGCATGTAGCGGAGATGAGAATGTTGAGATGGATGTGTGGTGTGACGAGGATGGATAAGATAAGGAATGAGTTTATTAGAGGCAGTTTGAAGGTGGCGCCAGTGACTGAAAAGATGAGGAGTAATAGGTTAGCGTGGCATGGGCATGTTATGCGAAGGGAAGAATGTCATGTAACGAGAAGAATGCTAGGGATGAATGTGGATGGATATAGAAGTAGAGGTAGGCCAAAGAAAAGATGGATGGACTGTGTGAAAGATGACATGAGTATGAAAGGAGTGACTGCTGAGATGACGGCTGATAGAGGAGTATGGAGAGCAAAAACCTGTTGTGCCGACCCCACATGAAGTGGGATAAGGACAGGAAAATGATGATGACTTACTAAGTATTACTTATCTACCTATGGGACCGTATCTTAGTTTTGTGAAAATCTAATTTGTGCATTTTTGTTTGGCTGGTAGTCTGGTAGCTCTGCCTCATGAGCTAATTTTAGTGGTTTCGACTAAAGACATTACGTAATGAACTAGGTGTTCGGTTCAGTTTCCGGGAGCTACTTCTACTTATAGTATACCTTGCTTAGTTTGGGGCTAGATGCGATGTGGTAAGTCTGCTCTTTATACACAAGAAAACTGTAATATTACGTATTTGTCAAAGATTTTATTATGTCCCAAAAGTTATTCTCCGAGTATTTGTTTATTTGCTGCTTGCTATATCATAAATGGAGGAATATATTTCTCACATTGATCGTCCTGTGTTTCACAAATAAATGTATTTTTAGTTTAATTTAATTTTAAGTATTTTCAAAATTGTACCTACGTTCTATGGACTTGTTGTCGTCTGAAATAAACGCTTTTTATTTATATTTATTATTTTATATTGGAGATCGAACCATGATTAATTTATTTCGACGACCTCTGTAGAGAGACTCTCTGAGAGCCTGCCTGCGACGCAAGAGGTTGCGGGTTCGATTCCCGCCGTGGAACAAATTTGTGTACGATCTGCAGAAATTTGTTCCGATGGTCTGGGTGTTTTCTATGTACAATAAAAAATATCTATCTATGAAAGTATATAATGTATTAAATATATCAGTTATCTAGTACCCATAACACAAGCTTTGAATAGCTTACTATGGGGCTAGATAGTGCTGTGTGGATTGTCCAGCATTATTTATTTATTTATTTATTTATGTACCTTTTGGCCTAAAACGCTATAGAAAAATAAAAGTACTACTGGAAGTAAAGAACATTTTACCATATGGTTCGCAGTCCCAAGAGCGAGTGAAGCTGGAGCGGGCGGTTAGTAGGTATATCACTTTGTAGAAAGTTTTCTAAGAATAAACAGTTTTGTGTATACAGTATAATATAGCACTGTATGGCACGATACGTAGCTTGTAGCATCGGCGTAGCTTTTTCGTAACCCGAATGTAGCAAGTTTCGTAGCACGTAGTAGTTGAGTAACATACATCCATCGGTACAATCTAGCTTATTAGCATGTTGCAGTCGCGTAGCACTTTCTTGGCACTGTATAAGGTTCGTGGGTGTGTGTGTCTCCAGCTTCCTCATATTGAAAATGTAATTTCTATAAATGCCAATATTTAAAGCATAATTAGTGCACTCATAGATTTGAATCATAATTTAGCTGCCAAATAAACAACGATGCTATAAGCTTATAATAGTGTGTAAGCTGGAGTAACATGTCTCCAGCTGCCTCAGTCAGTGTGGGCAAACGGCTAATGATAGAGATATATACGATAGAGATATATGATAGAACTGCTTGTCCTAGAGATTCCAAATTTTTGGTACCGAGTGCACTAATTCATAACTCGGTTCAGAGACATCAACCGAGTCTGTACCTATTGTGGTTGCTGAGATCCAACATGTGCAAGTTGGACAAACAAAAAAAGCTGGAAAAGCTTGTAACTCATAGAGTTTTGAACAGAAACACTTCAAATATTTGGTACCTCGCTAATTCGTTTGGTACTAAATCTGGAGACTTAAAGCAACCTGCTAGCTCCAGCCATTCCAGAGAACGAGCATATGCTTTTTCACGTATCGTTACTCCAGCTTACACGTTGATCAAGTCTTATAACTCGAAGAGTTTCCGAGCTACAGACCTGAAATTTTTGGTACCTCGCTAATTCGTTTGGTACTAAATCCTTGCGTTTACTATATATCTCTATCATTAGCCGTTTGCCCACACTGACTGAGGCAGCTGGAGACATGTTACTCCAGCTTACACACTATTATAAGCTTATAGCATCGTTGTTTATTTGGCAGCTAAATTATGATTCAAATCTATGAGTGCACTAATTATGCTTTAAATATTGGCATTTATAGAAATTACATTTTCAATATGAGGAAGCTGGAGACACACACACGGTTCGTGGCAGTTTTGTTAGTTCTAGCACAGAATAAATAATAGTATCAAGTTCAAGTAAATAAGTCGTAGCATACGCGTAGCACTTTCGTAGCTCCAAATCTTCTCCTTGCCGCTTCACTAGTTTCTTTCGAAACAGCTCCACTGTATCATATTTGTAGTAGAGTCGTTTTATTTAGCCTTTTTGCAGAAATAAAAGCGTTTTATTGTGGCTTTGTCCTTTCGTTGCAGCCGGAGAAAAGCACTAGTACCTACGAAGTAGGTTTTAGATAAAGTGCGCGTCACGCAAAAACGCCGGAAAGAGGGGGAGGGAGTATTTTTTATGCGCAAATACATGCTCCTCTGTTTTCCAACGTTCTTTTTGGTTGACGCGACCTACACTTGTGTTTAGGAAATCAGTCGACTAATGAATCTGTATATCAAAGGGATCGTCGTCGGTTCGAATCTAATGAGGATGCGTTGAATTATTAAAAACATGAATACATAACTGATACATTATTTTATTTGTTCACCAAAAATGTTGATGCATAAAGTGCATAAATAACGTTCCCAACCCAAACGACATACCTTCCTCAACATAACATACTTTTGACGTAATACTCGTAACAGCCACAAACCCCTCATCACTTTTATGAAGCTACGAATAGGTTACGTTCCTATTGTCAATAAGTTCATAAATGCAAATTAATTATTTAATCTCAATCATCTCATCTCCGCATGCCGGGCCCACATTCGTATAGTAAGCGACATGTTTTAACCTACGCAAAACAGACAACCAACTTTCAGTTATAGAACATCGTCTCTGAACTAAGAATTTACGTAAAACTGACATCAAAATTTCAGTTTTAGAACGTTGTAAATAGCCGTATCTTCGCATCGGTCACTAAGAATTTGCACATAGTTTTAGGAAGGTATTCTTTTATCTCATCTCCGCACGTCGGGCCTGAACTTCCTCATAGTTCTGCAGTAAGCGTCAGTTTCAACCTGTGACCTAATTTTCGATTTTAGAACGTTTTAGTTGTCTGTTCGGTCACTAAGAATTTGCGCAGTTTGAGAAAGGTTGACCTCTTTAGTAAGCACCATGTTTAAACCTACGCAAAACTGCGACCGTTTTTTCAGTTTTAGGACGTTTTAGCAGTATGTTCGGTCACTAAGAATTTGCGCAGTTTGAGGAAGGTTGACCTCTTTAGTAAGCACCATGTTTAAACCTACGCAAAACTGCGACCGTTTTTTCAGTTTTAGGACGTTTTAGCAGTTTGTTCGGTCACTAAGAATTTGCGCAGTTCGAGAAAGGTTGACCTCTTTAGTAAGCACCATGTTTAAACCTACGCAAAACTGCGACCGTTTTTTCAATTTTAGGACGTATTAGCAGTATGTTCGGTCACTAAGAATTTGCGCAGTTTGAGGAAGGTTGATCACGGCAGAAAGCGCCATACGTACGCAAAAGTGCGACTGCGAATTTTCAATTTTAGAACGTATTAGTTCGGTCACTAAGGATTTGCGCAGTTCGAGGAAGGTGTTCGGTGCTATGAGCGAGCGCAGGACTGCATGCGCACGAGCGCGCGGCGCTCCGCGACCACCATCTTGTCCAGCACGTCCTGCATCTCCGGCCACGGCTCGTAGCGCTGGTGGATGAGGACCAGCTTGTGCGCGGTCGGGTTGCGCAGGTCCATGGTGCGGGAGATGTTGGCGCGGCTGTTGCTCGTGAACACGACGTCCACCTGCAACAACCAGCGCCAGCGGCGACGCATTCACAGCCGCACAGTGCACGAAAGGAACTGTGCAACTGTGCGCTGCAGCACTTAAAATTTCACCACACTGTATCATTCAGTGCCACGAAGAGTATACATAGAAAACACCCAGACCAACGGAACAAATTTCTGCAGATCGTACTAAAATTTGTTCCGAGGCGGGAATCGAACCCGCAACCTCTTGCGTCGCAGGCAGACTCTCGCCCGCTGCGCCATTGAGGTCGCCAATATCGTTATGATACGTTAACGCGACAGATGTCTCTCAGCCTACAGGTTGCTTGGGTACAAAATCACCGGTCGAGCTTGCCTCCCCAGTCAGCGCGCATAGTTTAATGCTATACATTACAACAGCTAAGAACCAGCGCAGCGCTACGTCGTCGCTCCTCGCCAGACTGGATTAGGACCCTTCGGCTAGTGCTAATGCTGGTCAGCATTCACAATGGTGATTACCTACCTACAGAATCGTTATTTTACTTTGCTCTCCAGTTTCACCTTTCTGTGACCCACGTTCATATCGTAAGCGACTTACTAGGCAATGCCTGATTATAGGTGATGGTTACCACTTATCATTCGGTGGGCCATATAATTTTATTTTTACACTTTTTGTAAATATTAACACCCAGATAGAGAACAAACAGGGTTGGCTATAGCAATCCTTGTACCTGAGTTGAGGGTTGGGGATAGGGGGGATGCAAGTGGGGGTAGATGGCAAGTCTTACCCTTGAGTCCTTTTTTCTAGGAAATGAAAAAAAATAATTTAATTATTCAGGTAAGTTACTAGTTAGGTTAGGGTTTTTTTTTTTTTATATGAAGAAAATTGGTAACAATATTTCATCTCTATGACAAAAAGACTCAAGGGAAGGAATTCTCATTAGGTTAGGGTTATTTTTTTTTTAAGTGAAGAAATTTGAAGATTTTTTTTTTTTCATTTCCTAGAAAAAAGAACTTTAGGGAAAGACTTGCCATCTACCCCCACATGCATCCCCCCTATCCCCAACCCTCAACTCAGGTACCAGGGTAGCTATAGTTTAACCAACAAACATCTATTTTCATCAGACTATTGTTAGTTCTAGGTGGGGATCGAACCCACGGTAGAAGGCAGAGCGATTGAGAAGTTCACCTGAAGATGTATAGAGCTAACTGAGCGGTGAAGGCTGTCATAAAGAACTGACTATCAAGAAATACCTTATTCTTGCATGCCCAAACAATTGAGAAGAACAAAACGCCTAAGGCTATGCCGGTTGTGACAAAGACTGGAATGAGCTCCCAGTAGACCTTGGCGGCGTATCCGAGCTTGAACTTGTCCGGGAGAGCCATGTCGTACTGCGACGGAGGAATGCCCCACATAGCGCGCACACTCTTCTTCTGCGGGCCTTTCAAAGCCAGCAACCTGGCAGCGTGTAAGCGAGACGGCTGAAGCACTTTTGAAAGCATTGCCAATTTAAACAAATACAAAATTTTGTAAAACTTATTGATCTACAGACAAAAAACTGTCACTCGATGTCAATAACTAAATGTCGTGTTTTAATCACTTATCTGTAATAGACAAGTACGATTAACCAAATGAACTTTTTATATTTGCTAGATAAAAAGTTTGTATGATTAAACTTGGTATTGGATCGCTTGGCTCGCTTTCAATTTAGGAAAAAATTGCATCCCATGTCAGATGAAATTCAAAAGTCAAACTTTTATTTACTTACAAAATATTAAATTATCAATAAGAGCAATATTTTTTCGATTATTTCATCTACTTGTGTATCTTACTCGTAATAATGGACATTTATAACAATAATGAACCACACACAGTATTCTAAATTCACAAGTTGCAGGTAAAATCAACACATATTAATCAATTTTAAAATTCTATTTGTAGTAGCTCATCTATGCTTTTCATTATCGCTTTGGTTTTAACTGCTGTAATGGCAATTTAAAATTAAAAAATAAATATTACATAGGTACCTAGTTATTTTGTCCTTAGAATACATACAATCATACGCATTTTTCTTTTTTCACTCTTACCCCATATAGGACACACAACAACACAGATATAATATACGTAGTAAAGATTTTTTATAATGTCCCAAAAGTTATCATCCGAACGGGATATATACGTAGTGAACGCGATTTATTGAAAGTGAGTTATTTATAAATAATTATATTTTAAGTTGGAATGATTGCATGCAGGCATCGTGAGGTAAGGGTCGGTGATGACCCTGAGGACACCGCGTCGCCGCATCTCACGACGAACCAGAGAAAGATATCGTACAATTAAAGACTTTTTCAAACGAGCTATAGGTGAGAACAAACCTAAATAAAACCCGTCTTACCCCCGGTGTCTGAAAGCTCAATCAACACTAATCGGTTGTCAAGTCACTTGCTATTTCAGCTTTTAGTTCAAATTAGATAGAGCTAGCAAGTGACTTGACAGCCGATTAGTTTTTTTTATTTTTTATTTATTTATCTTTATAAAAAATTAATAACAATAGTAAAATATGTAGCAATAAGGAAACCACTAAGGTTTATAAAAGTAATGCTACTAGAGAGTCTTAAATCGATAGCTTCTAAACTAGGTAGATATATATGTATACAAAATAAAAACATCAAATATAATAAATAGTGTATAATAATATAATAGTGTTGATCGCGCTTTCAGAAACCGGAGTTAAATTTAGCAAAACTTACTGACAAGATCCTCATTTTCCAGGTGGCTCGTCACAACCTAACATAAGAATAAATTCCAGCACATTAGTCAACGTCACAGAAATCAAACACAAAATAGTAGGATTAGAACAACAACTGAGTGAAGTCAGCAGAACCTGTCGCGAATTTATATACTTGGACGGCTCGAGAAGAGAATCAGAGAGTCTCATCCCCACTGAACTAAAGGATCACATTCAGATAAACGATTCTTCGGCAAGGGAGCCTCACAGAATAGAAACGAAAATTCTGTACAAAACTTCAGAAAATAATTACAGAAACGCTGAAGAAAGTGACTACACGCCAAAAAATAACAACGAAGTTAGAAATGCAAACCAAAACGATAGGATGAATGATTATGACACAAACACTACGAAAAATAATAAAAATAAAAAGCGTAAAGTGGACGTTAGAAACAATAATTTCGATATAGATCCCAATTTTAGAAAGCATAAAACGCAATCGGCCTATGAAAATGTCGGATCAACTTATTCCACAAGCTCTTTTCGCTCTCTTACTCAGGAACAAGTAATGCATCATTCCAATCCGGTTTATTCTGGCGATCAGACTAACCGAAGAGCTCGCAAAATAGAACAAAGTGTTCAAAACCGCAGAAGACAAGAAATTCATAATGAACAATTAAACAGAGTTATACCAAGAAACTATGAAGGACATCGTAAAGAAAGAGCTGACAAACAATCGAAGAGTAGAAAGTCGAAACGTGGTACAAATGAACTGGACCAAGACTTCATAGCAGATATAATCAAACGACAGTATAAGCCAGTTCAAATGTTTGGCAGAAAACAGTCTGATATAAGCCAATTGTCAGAGCCATTGTGTCGTGACCGAGAGTTTACCTTCAACGACAACATACAAGAGGACAACGAACTGTGTTCTTGTTGCTACGGTGGTCGCCATAGCCCAAAACTTCATCGTCATAAGAATGACAGCGACGCGCGAAGTGTCTGCGACACACGTCTCTACAGTTCCAAAAGGAACCCTCGGTTTAAATATCGAAGAGTACAGGCTGATGCGTACAACGACACTGAACTTTATGATTTGATACCAGTGAAGGAAAAATCAAGCCCGAAAACCAGACGAAAATTTGCCCAAGATAATATGGCAAACTATTATGACTATAGGGAAGTACTTCCTTCACCAAGAACGCATAGACCACAACTTAACTTGAAGGCTCAATATTATGCGGATTCTGAAGACCATATGGATTATAAACGACATCATAACAGAAGATTTTCACCAAAGAGGTATAATAAATACCAAAGTCCCAGAGATACATTTGAAAATGACTATTCGTCACCTAGGCGAATTAAAACTACGAAAATGAAACAGCGGCATAAGTTGATTAGTAAACCGGAGCAATTACATCAAGATACGGGTACAATGAGTAGCTTACATTATCCAGAACATTACAATGGTGAACAAAATACTGCAATGATTAATGCTACATTGAATAACACTCAAGAAACTGTATCATCGACTGATAAAACAGATAGAGCTCTTTTTGAAATCAAAGACATTCTTCAATCTTTCCTACAAGAAATAAAGAAAGAAACATCGTCAAGCGACAAATCAGACATTAGTACAAAATTAACACAAAACCGTGAAGTCAATCCCAATCCACAAGTGAATGCGGGGGTGATGCCTAACAGTGGTCACAGTTACAACAACTACAACGCACCCCAGTGCAGTACAGCTCCTACTCCGTACATCATACCCCCGTATCCCAATGCATGTTGCTATCCAATTTTACCTATGTACTCTATGAACTGCATGCAAAATGGATATGTGATGCCTAGCCAGAGTTTCACTTGCGGCTGCGCAAAATCTGACGAAACAAAAGATAAAAATAAAGCTAACAATACCACAGGCAATGAGACTTTCAACACCGAAACGGATGAACTCATAAAGGAAATCTACAAGTTCGTTGCTCAGAGTCCCACGTTCTCCAGGAAACATGACGAAAATGTTAATCAAACTAATTCTTCAGAGGACAGAACTTATACCACGAGAAGCGTCGGTGGTACCAATAGAGTCTCTAAGCACGATGTAAAAGTCGGAACTCCGAAAATGAAAAGTTACTCAAAGAGCTGCGAAGCGATCGGTTCAAGAATGATACCTGATATAATGTACTATAGTGAAACGAATGGAACTACTTATTCGGAATCTGTTTTGGAAAACTTGAGCCTTGAAGCTACAGCTACTACATCGTCTGTTACTGATCTGAGCACTGAAAGATCAGAGAAAAAAAAAGTATGTACAAAGTTTCAGGCTAATTCTATCTTTAAGTCAATATTTATAACAACTTTTAACTTTTCAGAGGTCTTCACCCAAAACTAAATTCGGGAAAGTCCTCCGATCATTTGGCCTATTTAAAAAGAATAATAAAGACGCAATCCAAGAGCAAAGTGAGAGCGAAAGTACTATCGAAGTCGACATCAAGAAAAAACTTCCATTCCGACAAGAAGTCACCAACTATATGATGAGCAATCAGGTTTATGATAGGCCACCTCCGATACCCCAGGACTACCGACACCCCCATTACCCGCATGATTATCGCCCTTCCTGTAATCCAACAGTGCAAAATTATCCACCACCTACTAACGATCCATACTACAATCCTAGACTGCATCCGCATGAACCGTTAAGAGGCGGTGATCGCTACCACCCCGAACACCCAACCGCACCGCCATACTCTAATACCTATGAAAATTTCAACCGAATACAACCACAAGTTCCCTTATGCCTGAAAGAGATAGAAGTTAAGAGTATGGGGACACAGAGTGAGCGAAAAATGTCTTTCTTCAAGAAAATACAGCAGAAAATGCAACCTAATAATGAACAGACGAGAAGTGATGGAGCAAGGAATTTCGCGACGCAGACGAATCAGAACAAGCCAAGCTTGTGGAAGAGTTGGCAAACGAAAGCATTAGATGGCAAAAATGAGCCTCTAGCATATTCTTTTAAGGAACAGAAAAAGCTCACTGCAGGTGACGGTAAATTGAGGAACGCGATGCTCAAAAAGATGTTTTACAAGCGTAATCCGCTATCACCAAGGAATTTGATTGTTAGGACTTTGCTGGGCAAGGATAAGACCAGCTATGGCGATCCTCCAACTATGTACAGGCCGAGCCTGTTCATATAGTATGTATGTATGTGACGTGTTTTGTAAGAAAAAGTAAAATTGTCTTGTTTCGTTGTCATAATAAGATTTAATTTGAAATGCTTTGTCGAGTTTTAGTTATCACTACTTAGGTTTTTTTTTGTAAATACATACTTATAATATTATTAACACCTAGACACAGAACAAACGTCTATGCTCATCACACAAATGTTTGTTCTCGGTAGGAATCGAACCTACTGCCTACGGCCCTGAAGGCAGAGTTACTACCAACTGAGCTGTGAAGGCTGTCAAGAGCCACCAACTTATCTGAACCGGTCTGAAGTTAGCCGTTTGGGGCAGCCTCCATTCGCTATTGGCCATTTATGCATAAACGGCTCAACAGCCCAAGGAATTTGAATACTACGCAACGGCCTCTTACGTAGTTATTGTATACTATTTGAAACGGCTAACCTCAGACCGGTTCAGATAAGTTGGCTTTGGCTGGCACTATACATTATAAATTCCTTGGTGCAAGGCAAGGAATTTGATATTCCTTGGTGCAAGGAATGCATCCCAAGGTTAGATAATTTTGAAGCTTAGTTTAAAAGAGTATAAAAAAACTACGTAAGATTTTTTTTTTTTTAATTTATTTAAAGGGCTTTGTCGCTGAGCGACTACGTAAGATTTATCTACAATAAGAATCAGTGTTATTGTATCTTAGCGTAGCGTTATATACTCTTGGTTATTGTTACTCTTTGAAGTCAATCATGACATTAATCCGAATGATGCATAGATAGTTTTATTCGAAACATACATTACCTCACAGATTTATAAGTATAGTCCTAAATTTTCAACGTAATCTAGAATCACTTTGGGTCACACAAAATGAAATTAACCGTTTACAATACACACTTTACTAAATAATGATAACGATAGAGGGGTTAAGGCATTCTCGAAATGAGTAAAGACGACTGCAACAAGCGGTTCAAGGGTGTGGAGAACTTTTTCCGAAGAGTGGCCTTCAACCTGGGTAAGTCTTGACTGTTAGAATATTGTAGGTGAACATTTGGTAAAACTAGAGCAACCCAAAATGTTTAAACTATAGCTACCCTGGTACCTGAGTTGAGGGTTGGGGATAGGGGGGATGCATGTGGGGGTAGATGGCAAGTCTTTCCCTATAGTTCTTTTTTCTAGGAAATGAAAAAAAAAATTCTTCAAATTTCTTCTTTAAAAAAAAAATAATAACCCTAACCTAATGAGAATTCCTTCCCTTGAGTCTTTTTGTCATAGAGATGAAATATTACTACCAATTTTCTTCATATAAAAAAAAAACCCTAACCTAACTAGTATCTTACCTGAAAAATTAAATTATTTTTTTTCATTTCCTAGAAAAAAGGACTCAAGGGTAAGACTTGCCATCTACCCCCACTTGCATCCCCCCTATCCCCAACCCTCAACTCAGGTACAAGGATTGCTATAGCCAACCCCCCAAAATTATTACTTCAATTTTCATCACTTTTTTCAATTAAAAAAAAACCCCAACCTAACTAGTAATTCAGCTAAAAAAGTGAAGTCATATTGTTTCATCTAAAAAAAAGGACTCAAGGGAAAGACTTGCCATCTACCCCCACTTGTGCAACCCCCTACCCCCGACCCTCAACCCAGGTACAAGGATTGGTACAGGCAACGAAACATTCAGTAGATACCTACTAGTATCAAGATGTTGTTTAATTTTAGGTAATACGCCCTCACAAACGGAAGTTAAGGTCATATCTTGCATACCTATAGACGTGAGTGATCTGCAGCACAAAATCGTACAGCTAGAAAAGCAGCTGGCGCAGCAGCTTGCACAAGATAACTTGAACAGCACAAAAACGCCAAATCCAAAAGATACAGCTATAGTACATACGGTAATCTGCAGTTGTGACAAAAACTCCAATGCGGCGACCTCCTGCATATCAATCGGCCACCAATCCAATGACACAACCAATCCACGACACAAGTCAACGAATCAAAAGCGGTCCAACGTCTCATTCATATTATATCCCACTGAGCCGGACCAAGCACAGAACTGCTTCTACTCTCAGGATGTATCAGAAATTACTTGCATGAAAAAGCGCAAGCCCATTGAATGCAAGAAAATTTTTTTCAACAAAAGAAAAGTTCCAAAGAAAGCCAACATCAAGACCCAGATGGTTTACTATACGAAAACCGAGGAGAACAATCCATTCAATAACTATTTGGCAGATGATGGAACTTCCAAAAAAAGAAGCAATGAAGAGAACAATAATTTTAACTGTTCGTATTTGACAAATATGTTTCGCGAGCAGTACAGTCATGGTCCAGTGAACGAGGGTACAAACTCGAGTGAATTCTCAACACCTGTATGTAGAGATGTCACCCACTCTCCCAAGATTATAGAACCTCAGCCTTACGAATCAGACATGTGCTCCTGCTGTCATGGACAATTTCAGAATATTGATAATCACATGAGCAAACATAATCACTTTGATATATTTTCATCGCAAATGGATAGCAAAAACACTTATTACGATGCAAATCTCTATGATGTTGTTCCTGTCAAAGAAAATGTCTTTAAGGTTAAAAACTTTGAATTTCCTAAAAGAAAGGAGCCCAGGCATCAAATGGGCATAGCGTGCTGGCCGGGAAATGTACGTCCTAGGTATAAAGTTTCTCCAATGATCGTAAACTATAGCACTACACCACAAGCGCGACAATTCTTAAGAAAAGAGAAATATAGCAGAAAAGAATTAAACAAAAAATCTAGAAAGCCGACACTCTACTGTCCCGAAAATCAAGAAAGCAGTACAAAAAATTCAAATTCACGCAGTGTAGAATTCAGTGAAGTGTATACCAAACAAATTGGAAGAGACAGCCGAAAAATTTTGGAACCGACGCCGGCAAAAATTATAAGTCGTAAAGACGCTGATTGCTTGACCTCTTTAATTGCTAGCACCGAATGCCAAACTACATCAGCTACAAATCCTAGTTTACAAAATAACAATAATGAGCAGGTTTTTAATGTAACTCTGGCTGAAGATAAAACAAAAGAGACTTTGAACCAAATAAAAGAAATACTTCAATCAGTCTTAACCGAAGTCAAAACTAACAGCAAAGCAGGAAATTTGCCATGCCAAACCAAGAAAAAAGATGCGTTAGTTCAGAATGGTCCGTCACAAAGCTACATTTACGGAGAGTCGTCTCTACTCCAGAGTTTCACGTACAGTCCCTATAATATGGACCCTTACGGCCCTTCATGCTCCCAACAAAGACATCCTCCTAGCAGATTGTGTTACCCTAATATACCAGCCAGTTCAGCGAAATGTATGCAGCACTATCCTCTATTCGTACAACCGGGGCGAACCACTTGCACAAGCTGCTATGGAAACAACCCCCAAATAAGTACACTACCAAATATAAGACGCGCGGCCAGTACAGGCACTAACACGGAAGACTTGCAAACAAGAAGTAAAGAAACAGAAAACCTTATTAAGGAAATATACAAAGCTATGGCTTTAAATATTGAAATACCCACTGAAGATGCGCTAGTTAAAAGGCATGGCGATATACATCAAAATTACAATACCAGATCAGAGGACAAAGAAGCAAAACATATAGCTAAAGCTATTTCGGAAATATTTAAAAATAATAATCCGATGCATAGTTCAGTTACCCAAAACACAGGTACACCGCTCGAAAGTAAACCGACATCAAATGAAATCAACTTTAGACTCCCGTTCTCGCAAAATAACGCACAGTCGGGGAGGAAAGTAAGAACTGCTGATATCTATAGCAATAAAGTTAATTCTGAGATGACTGACAACGATGAGACAGAGCAGGTCTCACGGGAACTTGAATCGGACGAAGAAAGTGATGATACGATTGTAAATGAAGTTACTGAGTCATCCGCTAGCGAGACTGAAAGTGAAGAAAACGATGATGACGTGGCTATAGCAGTTGAAGAACCACGCAAGGATAAGGTATCAATAACAACATCATTTGGATGACATTTATCATTTTTCTATTCCTAATTATACCTAGTATTTTTATTTGGATTTAATTTAACAAATAAGGCGCAACGCAAACCAACGGAGGCGCGGCGAAGATACAGAGAATACTTAAATCTATTTAAATTAAACCTACTTGTGGTTGAAAATGTCACGAAAATGTCTTATTACATTTGTAAAGTCTACCTATGTACGAGTATGTACCTACTTATATTATACGAACTAATAAAAATAAACTTTTTCAGGAAAAGGAGAAGAAAGGACTCTTTAGCAAAATGCTCAAAATGTTCATGCCCAGAAGTAGAAATAAAATGAAAATTAAAAACCGCAATAAGAATAAAACTTCAGCCAACGTTTCTGACGCCTATAATGTTCGGAGCCACAGACTTGCTCCAACAAAGCCTGTGCTAAATACCGGAGGCAAGTCCCGTGCCGTAGTATATTTCTCTAAGAAACCTAGGAACCAAAGCCTAGCTTCGCTCCCTCGAAGGACGCCATACATGGAGCAAGAGTACAGGAGATACTTCAATGAGAAGCTAACGTTTCATGATAACAAATACACGAGGTCATCGTCACGCGAGACTGCTCCTCAGAACAGACCAGTCTACTACCAGAAAGTTGAAGCGAGGAGTGCTTTGGTAGACTACTTCAACCAGAAGAACGAACCTATGCAAGCCTCGCCCAGAGATGAAACCGCTATAAAGCAATGCAGAAATCAAAATCAAGGAACTAATAAGCTTGTGACAAGTGATTTTCCGCAGAAAGTCTCTGTAGTGCCTAGAAAAGCCATAAATTGGCTGGAGAAGCATAAGCTTGGTATACATTGTGGCAAGCAATGGAAGAATCTAATAGTTGACGGTTAGATTGTGATGTTCTTTGTGTCCTAGCGTTTGTTATATCCAATGTGCATGTTAGAAACATAACTAAAAGAATTTTGTCTTGTCAACGATTTATTTAAAAAGTTAAATTACACTTATTAGAAAATATATGTAGTAAATTTATTGGAAGGAAAGTTAACAACTCATGACTAGAAAATCTTCTAAAAAAGAATGTAAGATTTTGAAAATTTTTACTCAAAAATGCATAGAATATCATTTTAAAATATTTACACATATCCAAAGGTTTTACCTACATTAATTAATATAAAGCTATGGTTTGCATATCCCAATCCTCAGATCAACTTATCATACTGCTGTGACTGAATGTATCGCAGATCGCAGATCACGAATCTAAAACAATGAATATATTTATATTATCTTTTAACAGGTTTAGTTCGAATACAATTATTAATAAAGAAAAATATAAATGTTACAATTATTTTACAAATAGCTGTTACCCGCGACGTCGTCCAGAAAAATCTTTATTTGACCCCCCTAATAGTGTTTCGAAACAAAACGTAGCCTATTGTCTTTTCGAAGATCATAGGCTATCTTTTACAATTTATTCCAACGCCAAATTCAAAAAACGATTAATTTGATTTGATAAAAAACGGCAGCAACCGCCAAAAAGTGCAGCTCCAGTGACATTTTAAGGTGAAGACAAGAGCTAATGTGACTCTCGTTCGCACGATTTTATTTGTTGAAAAATATAAAATCACAGAACCCGTTTTCAAAATATCACAAACACCCATTTTTTGTGCAATCACATTGCGCACAGTTTCGAAAAAATTTAATTCGATCGATACAAGTTTTCCTACATAAAAGTTTACTTTTCTAGTTTGTGTACATAAGCAAACATTTGAGTAGGAAAACTTGCATCGATCAGAATGAAATTTTTACCAAACTGTGTGCAATGTGATTGTACACAAAATTGTTGTTTGCGATTTTTGTTGTAGGCTTAGTGATTTTATATCTTTCAAAATGACGAATCGTGCGAGCGAGAGGTAAATTAGGTCTTGTCAACGCCTTAACTTGGCTGAAGTAGGGTACTAAGAGTAAAGAGAAGTTACCTGTAAAACAGCAAAGGCAGTGGCGCGGTGGTTAAATGCCAGAGCGCGTGCGCGTCCCAGACGCCCCACAGCGGAGGGAAGTCGAGCAGCTCCAGAGACAAGGCCGCCGCTGACGCGACCGTGAAGTACATCATGTAGACGGCATAGCGCCGGCCTGCGCAGTACTGCGCGCTCGACCACGCCAGCCAGAGTACACTGCCCAATGAGCCTGCAATGTACACGAAACACGTCACCACTTTGATCCCCAGGCACGGCACATGGCCTCACGGTCTCTTTCTTTCAGTACCTACCGAGATGCGATAGCATCCCTACCAGTCTGTGCTACCAAGTCATAGCTTATTTTACTTATTTGTATTTAATTAATTATTTAGTACGGTATGCAGACCAATTACACTAACTTATCATGAGAAAAATATAACAATTAAAATACAGTACAAACAAATCTAAATTAAACTTATTATAAATGGTATTATGGTTCTTTAAAGATGTCTAAGTCTAGTCTAGGAGTCTAGGAGCCTCGCTCCGCGTCTATGGAAATGCAGCCTTAAGGGGAAAGTCGGATAGTATGTTCAAATATCACATTTTGTCTGGAGAGGAGACTCATGAGTCTCTCTCAGCACTCAGCACGCCCGAGAGGCGCTCATCGAGCTTTCATCAGTTAAAACAAATATGAGACTTGGTGTACTGTATCTATTTTTCTTCCCGTTGTTTTTTATGCTTACACAAACAAAACAAGACAAAAACTGAACCTAATGTTTAAACTGCAGTCAAGATAAAGGTTCAAGTTATTGTATGATTAAAATCAAGATATAAAACCCTGAAAACCATCTAGAATAGATGCAATGTTGCCACTTTCTTACTTACCCATAATCACATTGACCCTCATGTTGTAATCATAGTCTATCCGTCCATGGTACAAATACTTGATGTGTGTTGTGTAGTACAAAAGAAGAACCAACAAAAATACAGCCACCAACTTCCTCCTTTGGTGGAAAATTCTAAAAAACGATGTAACATTTCAATTCTGAACTAATGTGTATGTAATCGATAGTACTTAAATTCAGCAAAGTGAAGTCAGAATATGCATTAAAATGTTACAGATATAAATTAATGACGATAACCCTAATGAGTGAACAGTATACCCTAGCTAGAGACCTCTTACTGTTCTTCTAAGCATCGGCGCTCAGCTTCACCTTTTTATAATTCGCTAAAAATGCACAATCCACACTATTGCGGGTCGTCAGTGCAAATCTTATTCCCCCACAACAAATTATAATTAATAGTTTGCGCCCTGCGGTTTCACCCGCGCAGTTTTAAATCCCGGTATTCCCACGGGATAAAAGGGATAAGTATTCCGGACTATAATCTATCTCTCTGCCAAGTTTCATCCAGATCCGTTCAGCTGTTCCGGCGTGAAAGAGTAACAAACCTCTATCCATCCATCCATATTTACAAACTTTCGTGTTTATAATATTAGTAGGGTAAGAAGGCGCTTGATCCTTGTGATATATATTAATAACTAGCGACCCGTCCGCGCGCCCCTGCTTCGCACGGGTGCACATATCATGCATGTATTATACATATAAACCTTCTTCTTGAATCACTCTATCTATTAAAAAAGCCGCATCAAAATCCGTTGCGTAGTTTTAAATATTTAAGCATACATAGGGACATGGGGACATAGGGATATAGGGACAGAGAAAGCGACTTTGTTTTATACTACATGTAGTGAAGACTGCTGTCATATAGGTTAAATTAATTGTACCTATTTTATGGAGTAGGCATGATAGTTGTATGTAATGTAAAATAAATGTTGTATGTGATGTATTTTTTTTTATACTACCAAGGTAGTAACTACTTAAGTTTGTTTTTATTGTTAAACTCATGTTTAAAGTTTTGATTAATAAACTTATTCTTATTCTAGTAAACAAGCATACGGCCCACTTGATGGGAAGCGGTTACCGCAGCCTATGGACGTATGTACCTAACTAGTATTTACCTCACAACAGCAGCCACAAAGAGAGCCATAACCATAGAGAGAGCACAAGCATAGTCCATAAATTCAGTGAATGGTTTGTCTCTGGTGTGGAATATGGTTGACCACAGCCAAGCATTCATGCACACCTGCAAACATCTGTGTTATCAGCTCCTTTATAAGGACATCTTTGGATAAAATTAGGTGTTTCTCAAGGCTGCATACTGGGCCCACATGTGTTTCTTGGTGTATGTCATGAATCTTCAATGCCTAGACATGGTAGATAATATCTTCTCAGATCTCTCTTTCTTGTCTATAAGGGTAGTCAGAGGTGTAATCTAAATACTACATTCTAACAGTGTCTGGGGATTAGTTCTTTTTTGTTTCAGCTGTAATTCTGTAAAATACTTACATAAGCAAACACATGCCAGAACAGTACTAAAGGTGTGTATTTCACAGGAAACTCTTTCTGAATCTTCATTATCATGTAAGCATTAGTGGCTAAGTTCAGAAGAGATGCAAATGCGGCTGCTGGCTCTTGGATTCCAAAGATCCTTTTGAATGGCCACTGAAAGTAATAAACATTTTTCTCAAGTAGAACTTGAAAAAGTACCCTGCTCTTTACCCTGCTCTGTTTCATGCAATAACTAAGTGTAGTTAGGTTGTTGTACTTAGTAGGTTGTTATTTATTGGAGTTCACTAGAAAATTAAATGAATGTAACTAGGTACAGGTATACACAGATACAAAAGACACAGTTACATGGGTACAAATGATTAATCTTCCAACCTTGCCATAAAATTTGGGTATCTCAGGATACCGATTCAGTATCTCCCACATGCAATCATATCTGCATTCATCCCCGCAGTTCCACTGGAGAGCTTTGCTCCATGTGTCCAGTGATTGGGTCACAGAGCTCCTAAAACGTACACCATCTGAGAAAAATATTCAAGTTTTCAACAGACACTACTATTTAATCCCCCTTGTTATGATTGCATCCAGTATCTAGGGGGTATATAAATAAATCAATAGTGCTAGACAATCCACACAGCACCATCTAGCCCCAAAGTAAGCTATTCAAAGCTTGTGTTATGGGTACTAGATGACGATATATTTAATACATTATATACATACATAGATATATATTTTTATTATACATAAACGCCCAGACTAACGGAACAAATTTCTGCAGATCACACACAAATTTGTTCCGAGGCGGGAATCGAACCCGCAACCTCTTGCGTCGCAGGCGGACTCTCGCCCGCTGCGCCACTGAGGTCGTCTAATATAAACAGGAGTATTCTTCTATTCCTATAGCAATCCTTGTACCAGGATGAGGGTAGGGGGGTCACAAGTGGGGGGTTTTCATTCCCTAGAATATTAGGTAATTTGACTTTAAAAAAAACAACTGTAATGAACTTACTTGGTATTCAAGATTGAGTGTGAAGGACAGTTCTATATCTCATCATATCATCACAAGCATCATCTCCGGTACCTGGAGATGATGATTTACGAAATGTCAGTGCACTGTCATCATTTTTATTGACAGCCTTCACAGCTCAGTTGGTAGTAGCTCTGCCTTCTGTGCCGTAGGCTGTGGGTTCAATCCCCACCGAGAACAAACATTTGTGATGATCATAGATGTTGGTCCTCTGTCTGGGTGTTATATAATATATTATAAGTATACATATAAGTAAGTATATCAGACTGGTTCCCTTATCACAAGCTTTGGCTTAGTTTGAGGTGAGAAAGTGCTGGGGTTGGCTATAGCAATCCTTGTACCTGAGTTGAGGGTTGGGGATAGGGGGGATGCAAGTGGGGGTAGATGGCAAGTCTTCCCCTTGAGTCCTTTTTTCTAGGAAATGAAAAAAAATAATTTAATTTTTCAGGTAAGTTACTAGTTAGGTTAGGGTTTTTTTTTATATAAAAAAAATTGGTAGTAATATTTCATCTCTATGACAAAAAGACTCAAGGGAAGAAATTCTCATTAGGTTAGGGTTATTTTTTTTTTTTTTTAAGTGAAGAAATTTGAAGGAAATATTTTTTCATTTCCTAGAAAAAAGAACTATAGGGAAACACTTGCCATCTACCCCCACATGCTTTCCCCCTATCCCCAACCCTCAACTCAGGTACCAGGGTAGCTATAGTTTAACCAAGTGCTGTTGAATGTTCACCTATATAATATTTATTATTTACAGATACACCACACACCACACTAACCTATTAATTTCCTAGACAAAAGGACTCAAGGGAAGGACTTGCACCCCCCTTACCGCAACCATCAACCCAGGCAGGTACAAGGATTGCTTTTACCAGTTCGCCGTCATATTAAAATCGATGAGGACTTAGGTATATGTATTATAATCTAAATGAACCTACCTTTGTAGCAGTTTCTCTGTTGGCACCCATATAGACATTTCTGGTATATATGAGACCGGTCACCATTACTCCCCGAAGTGGTAGAAATGTGATTACTGATATTTAATAGTAATATGACCCAAATCTTTGTCACATACATTTTGAGAGAGCACTTTTTATCTATTTTATTCAAGTTTGCAATTTTACATTTTAACGCAATGCAACGCGAGAGTTAAAATGAAAAAAAAAAAGACAAACAGTAGGTACATAGGTATTAGCCAAAGAGAACATGAAAAAATTTAAATTTGATGAAAAATCGGAATTGAGCAAGAAAAGGCAAGAACGTAAATAAACAGCCTCAAACAGCTTATATCTTTGATTGATGGACTGACTAAACTGACTTTGACTTTGATTGACTTGACTAACTTCCTTTTTCTTTCTATCTCCATCAGGGCTCCTGTCTGACAATCTCAAACTCTCTCTGACAAAAAAAAACTGACAATCATGCCAGTGTCAAGTGATCTAAAAAAAACTTTTGTCAAGTTAGCCGAAGTCACGAAACAAAACAATAAAAAACAATTCGGTCAAAACACAACACATCACATCACTCACAATAACGCACAAATCATTATAAAAATTGCAACAAGATGGTTTTCCTTCTGAAAACTTTATTTGCTGTCAAAGAGTTTAAAAAACCACGTAATTATCTCAGATCTAAATTCATCGATTCAGTGAGGCTCCATGTCAAAGGCGGCACCGGTGGGACAGGACTCCCAAAGTATGGAGGTATGGGAGGTCAAGGCGGTTGCGTCTACTGCATTGGAAAGGAAAAAGCAAACCTTCGAGATATCATGAGTAAGTATCGCGGAAAGACCATTACCGCAACTCATGGCGAAGACAGTAGAAAAACCAAAATAGTTGGTAACCCAGGAACTGATATTCAATTAGAAGTTCCTCTTGGCGTCACAGTTTACTCAGAACAAGGGACAGTTCTCGGTTCTGTTGACACTGAAGACGAAACAGTGATATTAGCTAGAGGCGGCCCTGGCGGCGTCAAAGAAAACCAGTACTTGGGACATTATGGCCAAGCACATCACATAAGATTAGACCTTAAATTGATCGCTGACATTGGACTAGTTGGGTTCCCAAATGCAGGTAAAAGTTCCTTACTCAAGGCAATATCACGGGCAAAGCCTAAAATAGCCAATTATCCTTTCACAACTATCAAGCCAAATAAAGGCATCATCATGTACAAAGACAAACGTCAGATATCCATGGCAGACCTTCCTGGGCTCATTGAAGGCGCTCACATAAATGTAGGACTTGGTCATCAATTCCTTAGACATGTAGAGAGGACCAAACTGCTATTATTTATAGCTGATGTACAAGGATTCCGATTGAGTCCAAAACATCAGAAGAGATCATGCCTGGAGACAATTTTACTACTTAATAAAGAGTTGGAGCTTTATGATCCAGAACTCCTTCAAAAGCCAGCAGTTTTGGCTGTGAACAAGATGGACACTGAAGGTGCTCAAGATATCTTCAAACATATACAGGAGTCTTTTCAAAATATAGAAAATGTTCTAGAAACAATACCAGAAGAAATAAGACCTAAAAATATCATATCCTTTGAGAATATAATTGGTATTTCTGCATTAAAGAGAGGAGATAGCATAGAAGAGCTAAAAGAATTGCTCAGGAAGAGATTAGATGACTTAGCTGATGAGAATGATCCTGACATAATGAAACCTGATCAGCTGCTAAGAAGGACTAGGGCTGCAGTGAGGGAAAGAGGACCCCAACTTACATAATCTGTATCAGAGCAGTCAACATGCAGATGCAATGCACTAAAAACAAATTAACCATCTCACTCATCTCAGAGTAAAGTTGTATGTCAGATATAAAAAAATAATTAGAATAGTATTTTTTTTATCTGACATACCTACTTGTAGTTTAACTTTTGGGACTAAAAACCATCCTAAGAATAAATGTTTAAGTCTTTTTTATAATCTGAAACAATGGCCATAATTTTAAGAACAGTTTAGAAATAAGCATCTACAGAATAGACATTGGTGTCAATTCTGTTGTTGCAATATCCTAAACTAACTTAATTTGATATCTCTAAAATTGCAGCCATCCTTGTTGTTTCAGTCTTTTAGAAAGGGACGGAAGTATTTTAGGTTAAATTAGAAAAATTTAACAGCAGAATTGAAACCACTACTGTCTGATAATGCACTAGCTAGTAATTTCCTTACTAGTAATACCTATGTATGTTTTAGGGCTGTAGTATCAGTAATTTTCTAATCTTCATAATTTAGAAGCTGACTTGAAACACCCTGTGATATTAATTGCTAAAATGTAATTATTATAATATAAATTCTGTACGTGAGTAAGCCTAACAATCAATAAAACCATCAAATTATAATATTTACATTTATTTCAACAACCCTTCATCGGTCTGCACCAAGCAAACTAACTATGTCAGCTAGTGAAACTTAATATCTCATTCCATATCTTTAGAATGAATTATTCTTAATTACATTTTACATACATAATATTTTTTTCTAACTTTACAATACAAAACCAAAGTGCAAACTTTTATCACAGAATCCATCTCTATTGCTGCTTGTGTGGTAGATGTTACACCAAGGAGCCTGAAAATTTTACATTTTTAAAATAAAAGTTATATTTTTAAAACAAAACGATAATGATGCTAATTCTTAAATTAAAATTAGCATGACAATTTGGATATGTTCCAATCCCACTTGACTCTAAAACAGAACTCAGTTGCATGCAATGCATGCATAGGTAATTAACAAACTGGTTATTAAATGTTGTTTTATTTATAATCTCAACCTACAAAATACTAACTTAAAATTATATGTCGATAATATGAATCCCAAATAAGATTCAATAAAAAACTTACTACTCTAATGTGCTATTTTCTTAATCTGTAACATAGTATCTTTTACAGATTTTAAGAAAGCCAATGACATGAAAAAATACAATACAATTCCTACTGCAAAGCTAGTAGGTATGCACCAACGTATTTTTGTAATTAGGTGCTTCGTTTAGATGCCTCGGTACCTAAGTAGACCCATATAAAATAGAGGGGGGGGGGGGTCGAGTGTGGTGCTCCAGGAGGTAGTGTCCTCTCCCGGAGACCAGGCATAATTTTTAATCGCGGGTATAACCGCGGGGCGCTTCTAGCCATAATATAAAATGATTTAGTAAAAAATATAATTTGACTTAAATTAACGAGAAAGACTAGAAAACAAGCTTACGGACTAAATAACTGATTTTTTTATATAATTACTGTTTTCAAATCTGATTAATTAACATTTTAAAAAACTACGACAGCCACCTTACATAAAAACTCGTGAAAATAAATCACTCACAATTCCAGAGCTCTATACTTCCAAAGTTCCAAATCCTTGCTTATAAATTTAATGGAATAATAACCTTGTATGTTAGTTTGAGGACGAAGCTAAGTTGCATTCATAATAACAATAGTAGTAGTTCGCCCCGAACTGAGATTTCGTGAAGCGACGCGAACGCTACGAAAAGTAAGTACCTAGTCAGAGGCAAGTCTAAACCTTATCTAGGTACTTGTCTCTGGCTGCCACCTACTAACTAAATATGGTAACCAAGTTTCAACTGAATTGGCCTATTTATTGAAGAATTCCGTTGAACAGACCTTGGCTCCATCATCAGAACAGGTCGCTATCACCAATTAATGAGAGCCAAGTACCTTCTTATTTTATTTGAAGAAAAAAATAACTGAAAAAGCAAAGAAACTGGCCGACCAGTAGAAAAACCTTGATGCCAACGAAACTCCTAGCTCCCAGCTCGAAGCTCCCATTTCTAGGGAGCTCTTGGGTCGTTGGTTATCTTAATTTAACTTTTTTGTTGTATCTAAAAAAGCGGGCATCCTAGAAAAAAAATAAAAATGGTTTTGGAATGTCCAAGCTAAGCCCTTTCATATGACACGTAACTTAATTTTTTTGGGTAATTTTTTTAATTTTTGCACCCTTAAAAAACACCATATTTTAATAATCCTTCATCCGATTTTACCCATATACTTACCAGTAAATTTCTCAAGTACAAGCTATCGACTTACCAAGTTTCATGCAGATCGGATAAACGGTTCTCAAGTTATCGTCGGACAAACATACATACACACATAAAATGCCAAATCGCCCAAGTCGATTGTAAGATTTTCGTTCGCTTCGCTCACTCAATAAACTTTATTCTTATAGAGAAACAAGATATAATCAAAAACTACGAGTAGGCATGATTATTACGTTCTAGAAGTATTGACAGTGCTCTTAGAAAAACACGAACATTCGGCCCCTATATCCTTCATGTTGATGGACATAGAGCAGTGCACCATAGCTTTACGTTTGGTTAGCTAGCTTCTTGTCACCAAGTGCCATGGGAAGAAGAATAAAATCTAGTATAAAATGTATGGGTATAATGGATAATTACGCAGCGCGTCTTCCCTCGATCGTTTCTTCAGGTTCAGTCGTCGTATCTCTCAGCGGCCTCCGTAGCTGTCTCAGCAGGGGTAAGAGCTCGGGTGGGGGGCTCCTCAAGAGGAGGAGGTATAGAATCTTCGCTGGGGGGCGGGGCTTCAATCGACGTTGCTGCTCCTAGACAAAAGAGCTCAGTTTATAGAGTTCTCTCTTTTATGCTGTAGTTTGTGGGCTATTTCCTTACCAAAGTCAGTATATGGGTGTTGTAAAATAAATAATGTGTATACATATACAACAACAAAAAAAGTGTAGTGGCTTAGACAAGACACAAAAGATAATTAAATAAACTATATTGGTGGGCATCTCACAGAGCTCTCTAGCCGAAAACAAAGCAATTGTACAATTATGTTACCAGGTAACTATAGTATTATATGTATATACCTAATATATGTACTTATATACCTACTATGTTTACAAGTAGATATATGTGTGCTTGTGGGTGTTAACACCCAGACACAGGAACATCTACATTGATAACACTATCAGTTGTCCTGAGTGGGAATCTAACCCACAACCCAGTGTAGTACATCTACAGTAGTATGCCTTACCAGTGGTGGTATTAAGTCTGTTCTCCGGAGAAGGCCGCTGCTTCTTCGTTACAGGATCATCTTCTCTAGCATCCTCGACTTGCGCGGGGCACTCCAAGTGAACTAGATGAAACACCTGTCAATATAACAATTTAATTACATTAATACAGTATATTGTAGCAAGTGGGACCCAGGCATGTGTTTGTATAAATATAAAATTGAATTGAGTGATCTCTCTCTACCATACCAAGTAACCTATAGCTTTATCAATCACACACCACACAAAGCAAAGAAGAAAAAAGACTAGAATAAGTAAGTTTTGCCAAATTATCAAGATAAATTTTATTTTATTTTATTTTTTAGAGCACCGGTGGTCTAGTGGGAGTGACCTCGCCTTCCGATCGTAAGGTCGCAGGTTCGAATCCGGTCGTGCAGCAATGGATTTTTTTATCGAAAAATTTATGTGCGCAATGCCAGTGCTCAAACATCGTGAGGAAACCAGGTAGTATTCTAACAGCGGCGATGGGCTTGCAACCTGTCACGTATGGAATACTAACTACTGCAAAATGTGGGTATGTGCCAAATGTAATGTTTGGACGTACCTCTGACTACCCCCCTTAGAGATCCTCAAAGAATATTGAATTAGTACCTACTTGGTACTGGTAGATCTGAAGGGATATCTACCGTGCCTGGGGATCAAAGTCGTGAAGCTGTTTCAGTTTCATTTTATGCAATTTATAAATAAAATAAGTAAATCATATTCTTTTTACCTCGTTAACGGAGTTGTTTGTGCCGATTATGCGAATTATCGATACGGGGCGAAGAGGGAAGTAAATCACTTGCCAGGACCTGAAACAATGTCAGTTTGTAAATATTTCCAGTGTGGTGAGTGTAATTTTAGAAATTAAACTTATGTTTGTAGCTTTAATTTCCATGAAATTACAGCAGAGATTTATCTCTTAATATACTGAAGAACTGGGTCGGTCTAGTGGTTGAGAGCATCACATTTTATTCATTAAAGGCTAAGTGACAACAAAAAAGATGGCGCTCACTGCGGGTGGGCTTGTTATCGAGTGCTGACTCCTCTCATACTTCTCCGATTTTTCAATAAGAAAAATCGACAGAACAAGTGCCCTGTGCCTAAAAAAATGCATTACTTGAAAGGGTGCCGAGATCGCGTCCGTCGAGGACGTCGATGTGCCATGTGTCACGCGGTTGGTTTAGGAGTGTACCTGCACTGGTCTCTGGTGTGGTCACTGACAGTCTCCCACTCCCAGTAGTTGAGCGACGGACGTCCATGTGCCATGTGTCACGCGGTTGGTTTAGGAGTGTACCTGCACTGGTCTCTGGTGTGGTCACTGACAGTCTCCCACTCCCAGTAGTTGAGCGACGGACGTCCATGTGCCATGTGTCACGCGGTTGGTTTAGGAGTGTACCTGCACTGGTCTCTGGTGTGGTCACTGACAGTCTCCCACTCCCAGTAGTTGAGCGACACTTCGACGTAGTAGCTGTAGTGGCGGTAGTCGCAGTCCCACAGCAGCAGCCGCAGGGAGGACAGCATGTACGGCTGCGCCAGCTGCACCACGATGGAGCCCGAGCCGAGCTGGTGGCACGTGTAGCCTTGCTCCCAGTCGTAGTGCTCCGTGTCGCCGTTCAGGAGAGCGTTGCGGGAACGACTGCGTTACATCACATTCTATTAACATTCAGAACTCTACTTTTAGCTATCAAGTCACCAAAAAATCCTGAATCGAGGCAGATTAAGATAAAGCCTTTTTGTATGTATCAATTCTGAATGAATGAAAATGCTTTATAGTACACCTTACAAACTAACAAAAATAAATAAATAAAGGAATGAAAACTAAAGATGGGCGGCCAATGGGCGGTCTTATCGCTAGCAAGCGATCTCTTCCAGACAACCTATATTTGTTGCTGGAAGTAAGATTCTTACAGGTATTTTTTTTTTTTTTTTTTTATGCCAAAGCAGGCAGACGAGCATACGGGCCACCTGATGGGAAGTGGTCACCGTCGCCCATGGACACTCACAACACCAGGGGCGTTGCTGATGCGCTGCCGGCCTTTTAGGAAGAGATAAACCCGCCTTTTGAAAGACCCCATGTCGTAACTCCGAGGGAAAACCGCAGGGGGAAGTTCGTTCCACAACTTACTCGTTCGAGGTAAAAATGACCGTGAGAAACGAGTAGGTATTGCATAAATGGTAATGGAAAAGTGATCTAATGTATTCTAGATCGGCCGAACGATATACATTAAGTAGAAGTTAACCAACATTACTTGAGGCCTTAGCGCAAAGTGTAAGCATTTGGAATGAAAGTGTAGTATGTGATATCGTGATTTGACCGAAAATGTTTCGAATGTTTTGAAGAAAACCGACACCATTTTCTTCAAAACAAATGACTGACTCGACTTTGGACGTACGTGACTAGAAACTTATCTCCGAAGAGTATAATCTCTGAATCACTTGACACTGGCAAGATTATCTATAGACAGGAGCCATTAAAAAGAAGAAGAAGATCGCATGTCAGTGTACATCTAAAATGTATGGAAAGTTTTCTAGTGTATTTCCCAAACTACATGCGGAGTGTGTGAGTACACTCCACTGAAGCAGGCATCGCGGTGCTCACCTTATTCCCTCGATGACGACGGCGGACAGGTCCACAGTGGCGACGTTGTGGCTCGGCTTCACGAAGCCGAGATGCAGCGGCGGCACCTTCGCGGTGTGCATCGCCTCTAGCGCCACCGCGTGGAACACCTGGCAAACACATACATAATATGCATGGTACAAACATATTTACAAAACTCGAGATTTCTACATTTATAAAAAAAGATATTTCTTTTATTCATGCTATGGCGGTAAATATTAAAATTTACAATATTATGCTATGCCCAAAAATTAAAACATTTTGTTTGACATCTAACTATTTAGTATTACAAACGTTTTTTGTTATTTATTTATTTACTTATCATTATAGTTTGGATTAATGGATGCATGGATGTTACTCAATCACGTCAGAACGGCTGATAAATCTGGATGAAGTGTGGCACAGATTATAGTCTGGAATAGAACATAGGGGGGCAAGAAAGGACAGAGGCCATACTTGTTAATCGCAGGTAACACCTTAGGGCGCGGCTAGTAGCATAGTTAGAGCCTGACCTTATTGACGGTATTGCTGGTGCCCACAATCCTGATGTACTTGACGACGCGCGCCTCGAAGTAGAGGTTCTGCCAAGAGCGGCAGAAGTACTGGCTGTGGTCCACCACGCGCACCCAGTCCTGCTGGTCCACGGACACCTCGACGTAGTACATGTACGACCTGCGAGTGGGAGCAAGCTGCTTTCAAGCCACATCAGTTATCATATAGACTATAACCAGTTAAATGAACTGAGGAGAAACTGAGGTTAAATGAACTTTTAAGAGTAGTAGAGCTCTTTGTGAAGGGCTCGTCCGGGGGAAGTACTACCACCACGCCTTTTTCTGCCGCCAAGCAGCAACGCTGTGTTTCGGTTTGAAGAGTGTGGTCGCCGGTGTAATTACAGGCACATGAGGCTTAAAATCTGTATGCCTCAAGTTGATGGACGCAGGGCAGTGCATCGTAGGGCACGTTCCTATTGTGCGTGACCTACGGGGCAATGTTTTGTTTATAGGTGATGGTTACCACTTAACATCAGGTGGGCCATCTGCTTGTTCCATCAGATAGTTGTAGAAAAAAAAAAAGAGGAACTTCTGAATGCCAAGTGAATAAGGCGGCAAGGAAATTAACGCGATGCGTTCCAGCCATCATAGCGTAAGGACGCGAGTAATTTTAAGAATGTGACTGTTGTACATTACCCTAATTGTATGCTGTGTGTTCTTGTGGCCGATAAATTACTGTCTATGTCTATGTTGGAAGAATTTTCATAAAACTTTGATGTAATAAGCATTTATTCGAGAAGTTTGAACGATTGTTTTAAAATGTTTGCAACAATTGCAGGTACTGCAATGATTGAGTGACGATAATAACGCTATGAAACCAGCACTGAAATGCTCAAACGAAAATGACACCAGTGGTTCTTATCTTATCTTGGACTCCTTTTTCCGCACGTAGACTCAAAGTTGGTCCATTATGCGTCAGGGTGTGCTGGCTATATCTGTAGCCAGCCCAACTCCTCCCAAAAGCGCAAAAGCTTCCTGGGGCTTCGCAGGCTTGGCGGTATGACCTGGGGTTGGCCAGGATTTCTTGTCGTTGAGTTGCTACCCCCTCGCATTCCAGGACTACGTGGGCAGCTGATTCTTCTTCGGACAGGCATCCTCTGCAGAGTGGACTGTCTGTGGTTGGTAGCACTTGACCGATGGTGTACGTGAGCACCGGTGGTCTAGTGGTAGTGACCCCGCCTTCCGATCTTAAGGTCGCAGGTTCAAATCCGGTCGTGCACCAATGGATTTTCCTATCGAAAAATTTATGTGCGCAATGCCAGTGCTCTTAAACGGTGAAGGAAAACATCGTGAGGAAACCAGTTAGTATTCTAACAGCGGCGATGGGCTTGCAACCTGTCACGTATGGAATACAAACTACTGCAAAATGTGGGTATGTGCCAAATGTAATGTTTGGACGTACCTCTGACTACCCCCTTAGACATCCTCAAAGAATCTTGAATTAGTACCTACTTGGTACTGGGAGATCTGAAGGGATATCTACCGTGCCTGGGGATCAAAGTCGTGAAGCTGTTTCAGTTTCAGTACGTGAGACGCAGGGGGGGCAGGTGTAGGTACCGGTTGTCTCTGTCCCACAGCAGCAGGCGCAGATGGTTGAGGATGGTGGGCGCGGCGAGGCGCACCAGGATGCCGGGGTTGTCGGGCGCGTCGCTGATGGTGTGGCGCGTGTAGCCGCGCTCCATGTCGTACGTGTCCGTGTCGCCGTCCAGCAGCGCCGCGCGCATGTCGCCCGACAGCACGCGCGCGCCCAGCACCGCCTTCGCCGCGTTCACCTCCGGAACTAGCACAACCGATTACATCAGTCTCCATCTTGTGAATGTCGTGTCGCTGCGGTGAGCAGGGGCATTATTCACTAAGAAAATAGGAGATTCCTTGCCCCAAACCGTGAAACGTCAAAACTTGATGTTGGGCTTTATTCTTTATGACATAGAAGATACTTTGCCCTGACCGTATGACACCGGTGCCTTGTCTTAGCCGAGCTCGCGCTGCAAATGGTCATAGTGCATAAGGCTCCAGGATTAGCACGCCCACGCCACGTCACAGAGAAATTACATTTATATTTCTACTAGTAGCGCCCTGCGATTTCACCCGCTTAGTTTTAAGTCTCAGTATTCCCACGGGATACAAAGTAGCCTATGTGTTATTCCAGACTATAATATATCTCTGTGCCAATTTTCACCAAGATCCGTTAAGCCGTTCTGGAGTTATAGAGTAACAAACATCCATCCATACTCACAAACTTCCGCATTTATAATAGTAGTAGGATAGGATGAGTACACCTCAATGAGGCTTCTTTCCAGCACTACGAGCACACACATGCATACGTGTTTAAGAACTTTTTAGGTAGTATGTCATAATACCAAAGAACGGGACCAAGTGGACTACTTAGACGTGTGCAATGCAAAGGATATCGTTTTTGAAATTCCTATACAAAAGTAAAATGATATTGTTACAGTTTGCAACACAGGGGTGTTACGTAATTACCAAGAAAGTGACGTACACACGGTGCGTACTAACAGCTGCGCAATAGGGCTGCCTCATGGTGTTTATAGAATGTTGGAGAGGCACTTCATGAATAAACCTTCGAAATTATGTAAAAAATAAGCTTCCGGAGATGTAGGGAAAGGTATCTATTGTTACATGTTGCATATTTATTTTCATAAATACCAATTAGGGTTTTTTATAATAGACTTGCTGATCAAACAAGAGATAGTTCTCCTGGTGGTAAGTGGTGGCATTGCGTCGCAAGTCGCGAAGGATTGACCAACCTTGTTTTACCGGTTAACTCAAAACCATTATAAAAAATTAGTTGCGCCCCGCGGTTTCACCCGCGCAGATTTAAATCCCGATATTCCCACGGGATAAAAAGTAGCCTATGTGTTATTCCAGACTATAATGTATCCCTCTGCCAAGTTTTATCCAGATCCGTTCAGTCGTTCCGGCGTGAAAGAGTAACAAACATCCATCCATCCATCCATCCATACTTACAAACTTTCGCGTTTATAATATTGGTAGGAAGTAGGATAAACCTGTGGCTGCCCAAAAAAAACCGGGGAGTGTATGTGTCGAATGTAACATTTGGACTCTCAAGCTACTTACACAAAACTCCGCGGTGTCTCAAATTAGTGCTCTTGGTCTGCGTTTTCTCTTGAATAGCGTCTAGTAACATGTCGGGCGTGACGAGGAAGAAGGGACGCACCACCGTCAGCAGCTCTTCTAGACTCATCAGAGTGAGGCGGACGCACTTTATGATCTTTTCCTGGAACAAAATTGAGATGAAAGTATCGTAAGGAAATATTCCAATAAAATTATTTGATACTAACTGCGCCCTGCGGTTTTACCCGCGCAGATTTAAATCCCGGTATTCCCACGGGATAAAAAGTAGCCTATGTGCTATTCCAGACAGTAATCTATCTCTCAGCCAAGTTTCATCCAGATCCGTTCAGCCGTTCCGCCGTGAAAGAGTAACAAACATCCATCCATTCATACTTACAAAGTTGTCGCGTTTATATTAGTAGGATTGTTTTTTTTCTTTTTGTGTTGTTATTTATTGCTACTATTAATCTTAAGAGAGCACTGGTGGTCTATTCGTAGCGGCGCGGCGCCGCCTTCCGATCCTAAGATTCAAAACGGGTAATGCACCAGAGGTCTTCTGTTTAAAAAACTATGTGCACAGTGCCAGTACTCTCAAATGGTGAAAGAAAACATAAGTTCAAGTTCAACATGTGTCAAGTGCTCGAAAGAAGCCTCTTTAAGTGCACTAAAATCCTTTCATCACACTGTTTCGAAATAACCAGTGTATCTTTTATAACTTACCACTTGAGCCTGCCCCGCCTCCGACTTGACCCACAGCTGGTTCGCATTGAACCAGTTGCAGACCGCGTTGAAGATGTCTACTTCAGGCGCGTAGAACGAGTCGCGGCCCAGGAGACTTTGCAATGCTTCCTAAACACACACCAAAGTCAAAAGGTATTTTATTCAATAACGTCAAAAGGATGTAACGGTAGGAAGTTCCAAGACGTTTTAAAGTTAAAGCCACGCAGAGCTCTTCATACACTGGTTTCAACAAGTTACAATAACTCTCATTCCATATCACACCTTATCCGAACATAAAAACAACCTTATACACATCCGCGTAAGACACAAAATAAAATGGCAAATGAGTGAGGCAGAACCGACCTATATTCCCTACTAACATGTCTTTTTTAAACAGGTAAAACGTTTTTGATAATATTCGGTCGACTTTAAACGCTACTTCTCGGTATAAGTACGGTAAAAATATAAATACATACAACTGATAGATGAAGGAAAGAGTCGTGCTGCAGAACCTCTGTCGCGTTTTTGTCCAAGAAGTAGAAGCAGAAGTCCATCAATTCATCCAAGCCATACAACCTGAGATGAACACACATGTACTTACTTAACTTCACGACAAATTAAATAAATCAAGTTGTTCTTTAACTAGCAACATCTTGATAAATGCTGTAAAAATAGATCCGAAACTATTATAATAATGGTAATTACTTAATTTTGAAAACCTTGTCCGAAATTTAATAACATAATAGTTATTTGTTATACAAGAGTGCAAAGTTGCTTTTTAACCGCGTGTTCAATTTTGATGACCGAGCAAGCGAAGGATTCTAAAATTTAATCACGAGCGCAGCGAGTGATTCAAAATTAGAATCCTGAGCGTTAGCGAGGGAATCAAAAGAGCACGAGGTAAAAAATCTTTGCACTCGAGTGCAACACGTAACTTTTCATTCCACCTCAGCGAGGAAATGACTAAATGCAAAAAAAAAACGTTTACAATCACATGTTGGCGTCAAACAAACTTCCTCGTCGCTAGAATCACTTATTTTAGTTTTTTTACTTGTTTTCAAGTTTCCTGTTTTTAATATAAGGTTTAACAAAGACGTGAAAAAATGCCGCTTATAGAACCGCGTACAAAGCAAATTGAAAAAAGAACACCAAGAAGGTTCCGAGTCTGAGTTTTTAAAAAATTAAAAATAAGTTGTATGATATATTCGGCACCATAGAGGTAGCAGTAAATAGGTTTAATGCTTTTTTTTAATTCACAAACTTAGTGCACACGATGTTCTAAATTCAATTTACTTTATCCTCTAGAGAATAAAAACGGCTTTTGCACTCAGATATCGAAGAGCAAAAATACTCTTTCCGAGATGGTGGGATGAAAATAGTTTTCCTCTCTGATCTTTAATTAGTAACTGGAAGTGTATATCTTCCTTTTCACTTCTGCACATCAATTCCTGCGCGAGTGAAATAACGCGAGTTAGAAATCGATAGAGGTGTTGCTCAATTAAGAAGATTATAATCTCCCAATAGAGTGGAAAATAGAAATTGCGGTACCTGGCCGCATCGAGGATGGCGCATACATTCCTCAGCGCTAGAATCTGGTGGAGGTAGTCAGAGATGGCTGCTTCCAGCTCCTGGAAGTTGAACTGGTGTGCCAGGCCCAACATGTCTAGGACTGTGTCCTCTCGATGCATGGAGAGGCCCATGTGTCCTGGAGAGGATTCAGGTTTAGCTTGTAATCAATATATTTAAAGAATTTTATAAACTAGAGTTTTAACATAACTTTACCAGAATAGACATATCGCAGCAGTGCCTTGAAAGCCTGTAGCGGGGCTTGCAATTCCACTTCGGCCTTTAACAATAACAAAATAGTATTGAGTTATAGTATAACAGGGTTAGCTGGATAATGGAGTGGAGAGACTGTTTTGAGCTGACCTTTTACGTACTGAGGAGGGATTCATTGAATAAAACAAATCTCTTGAACTAGGTAGCTATATTTTACAAACAAAGGCTTCACCTTATAAAAAACCCAAAACGCATCGATAGCGCGTTCTACACATCGGACACTTTTACTAGCGCCCTCTAGTTCTGACATTAGCAAACATTATCGCTTAAACATTCCGCCCACGAAGGACATTATGTGAAATGTCCTTAAAACAAAAGGTTACAAACAGTTTCCTGGTGGGTCAGAACACTACATTTTATCTTTAACTTACATATGAACTTATACACTATGAACTTATACACTTTATGAACTTATACATTCTGTGAACTTATACACTATGAACTTGTACACTTTATGAACTTGTACATTTTCTGAACTACTATTTTTTATCGACTAACCACTCTTCTACTCTAAACTTATGACTAATTTATGAACTAACTGGCAACACACATAACTTTGAGGTTGGCCTTTTAATCACATTTTTACTGGTCTTTAAAGTGACCACACGTGTTACATTGTCTTGACCTGGATGCTTCTGCACTACACGACCCATTAACCACCGACCTGGCGGCAGGTCATCTTCTTTAATAAGAACAAGGTCTCCTACATTTGGTCCCGGTATTTTTACGGACCATTTATAGCGATGTAGCATATTACTTAGATAGTCCTGAGACCATCTACCCCAAAAGTTCTGCAATGATTTTTGTAGGCTTTGCCATCTAGACAATAAGCTTACACCTGAACTCATAAAACTACGATCTGAGACAGCGACAAGTGGTTTACCTATCAGGAAAGGGCGTGGTGTTAAAGGATATGAATCGTCTGGATCCTTGGCTTGTTCTGATAAATTTGAATTGTGGAGCCTTCCGCCCACTCTGATAATCCCCTTCTTATCAAGGTAAGGACTTATTGATTTTAAATTACTGTTCTTTGGAATAATCCGTTCTTTGACCTTTAAATATTTAATTTCTACTGCTTGCGTCCTTTGGACACAGCTTGCTTTGATCTTCTCTTTACTTGTGCTTCGAACTTCCATTGCTTCTTGTACGAGTTTAGTTAGTAACACCGCTCCACATAACTCTAGCCTTGGTATACTTACTTGTTTAATAGGGGCTACGCGGGTTTTTGCTACCAACAATGAAGTGTGAACTTCGCCAGATGGTCTAAGTACCCGAAGATAGATGACTGCTGCGTATGCCAATTCGGAGGCGTCACAAAAACCATGCAGCTCCACATCAGTATCATCAGATTGCGTTCCTAACCATCGTGGTATGCGTACTGCAGTAAGTTGCGGCAGTTCTTTACGGTAAGTATCCTATTCATTCAGTAGATCTGTTGGCACAGCTTCATCCCAACCGATTCCTGTAAGCCATAGCTTTTGTATGAGCATCTTAGCTATTACCACTGTAGGGGCTAACCATCCTAACGGATCGAACAACCGCGCTATATCTGATATTATCATTCTTTTCGTTACAGGGCCGGAGGTCGTCGTGGGAAACTGCACTGAATATCGAAAGTGATCTTCGTTGCGATTCCAGGTAAGTCCTAGTATTTTTATTGTTGTATCTAATTTAAAATCTACTTCTCTGTTCTCTTGTTCTATTTTGTCCTTTCTTTTTTCGTTCTGATCTTTGTTCTCGTATTCGTTTATTCGTTCTAATAGTTCTTGCTTATTACTATTCCACTTTTGTAGTTTAAACCCTCCACCTTCTAATAACTTCACCATTTGTTTGTACAGTTCTACTCCCTCTTCAACGTTGGAGCATCCAGACATGAGATCGTCCATATAGAAACGATTTAGTACGTTTTCTGCCGCTAGAGGGAGCTCTTTTCCATCATCATACGCTAGCTGCTGCATAGCTCTCACCGCTAAGTATGGGGCAGGAGATGTACCAAACGTCACAGTTTTTAACTCATAATCTTTTATTTCAGCTTCTGGACTGTCACGCCATACTATTCTCTGGTGCACAGTATCTTTATCTGCTACTCTCACCTGACGATACATCTTAACAATATCTGCAACGACTGCAATGCTGTGTACTCTCCAACGAAGAATAATATGCCGCAGGTCTGCTTGTAAGGTTGGTCCCACCATTAGAGTATCGTTAAGAGAAACACCTTTCTCATTGGGACTGGAGGCATTAAAAACTACTCGAACTTTTGTGGTCGTCTTGTCGTCTCGCACGACAGCATGATGCGGTAAGTAGACCGCTTCTTTAATCTTCTTATCGTTCTCTTCTACTAATCTCATATGATCTAAACGTAAGTACTCATTTATAACTTCTGTATATTGTTCTTTCAATGTGTTGTTCTTCGCTAATCTTTTTTCTAATGACTTTAATCTGTTCACAGCTATGTTCCTGGAGTTGCCGTTTCTGCAGAGTGGATCTTCATCTCGAAAGGGTAAGTTAACTACATATCTTCCATTTTCAGTTCTGTTTGTTGTCTGCGCAAAAAATGCTTCACATTTTTGTTCTTCTTCAGTTAACATAGGTTTGATCGGCAACTGTTCTTCAATCTCCCAAAACTTCTTCAGTAGTTCGTTTTCACTGCATTGTACATGGAACGCAAATGTAACATCTGTTGTACTATTTTCAGGATACATCGGTTGAACTACAGCTCCTGACAAGATCCAACCCAATGAGGTACTCTGAGCTACAAGTGTTCCTGTTGGACTCTTCCTCATGCCTTCGTTAATAATGCAACCATAGACATCTGCACCTAATAGCATATCTATTCTCTGTGGCGAGTCGTACTGGGGGTCTGCTAGTTTTAAATTCTCTAACTCGAGCCAATTCAGGGTTTCAATCTTCCGCTCCGGCAGGTAGGAGGTAATACTTTTCAGAACGTATGCCTTGATCTTCATTTGGAACTGTGGATTGGTACGTGATCGAATCGTTGTATGAACTATGTAATTGGCTTTTATCTTAGTGTGCTCGTTTCCTAATCCTGATATTTTCCCATCCACAGGTACTTTCTTCAACCGCAATAGCTGAGCTGTATCTTCAGTGATAAAGCACGCTTGCGATCCCTGATCTAATAGTGCTCACACCGTCTGGTATTCACCCGATTTCGCTTCGGCTTTTATTAGAGCAGTGGCTAATAAAACCTGCTTATTAATGGCTACTTGACCGGTCGAGAGGCATGACACTATTGGAGATGGAGAAACTTCTTTTTCAACGATGACCTTTGGAGCAACTTCTTCCTTAGCATTCGAATCTACCGAAATGTGCAACAATGTATGGTGTCGTCTTTGACAAATACGACATGTCGTTGGCTTTCTGCATTTGTAAACGTTATGATTGCCGCCCAGACAGTTAAAACACATTTTGTTTTTTGCAACGAACTCTCTTCGGCTATTAGTATCTTGCTCTGTGAACTTCTTGCAAAAAGTCAGTTTGTGATTATCCGAACAAAACTCACAAGGCATTGCACTGGCTGAACTTGATTTATTCTCGGTCTCTGACGTAGCTACAAAAGATCCAGGTGCCGACTGATAACCTGAACCACCCGCTCGCTGAACAGGAACCTTTTTCGATGGTTCTATGAACTCAAGTGCGCGAAACCTACCCTCAATAAATGCTTGTAACTGTGAGAATGTTGGTAAATCGTTCTTATCTTTATCGGGACTTGACACAACTAATTCCCATTGTTTTCGAGTTTCCTGATCTAATTTCTGACAAATTATATGAATAACTATAATGTCCCACGTGCTAACATCGATGCCAAGACAACGCAAACCGCTCAGACAATCCGTACTGGTATCAAGCAAGTCCTTTAATGCCGATGCAGACTCGGCACTGATCGTTCGTTGCTGGAACAACTTATTTAGTATTGACTTTGATAGAAACCTTTTATTGTTATAACGATTATCTAAGAGTTCCCAGCAACGTTCATAATTCGAGTCTGTGATCGGTGTATGTCGAATCAACTGCTCAGCTTCACCAGTAAGATGCGCCTTCAAATAATGAATTTTCTGTACGTTATCTAGCGAAGTATTTTTATGAACTAATGAAATAAACAGATCACGGAAGGTGGTCCATTCTTCGTACTTGCCTGAAAACACAGGAATAGAGATCTTTGGCAATTTTGCCAGCGAAGTTGATTTAACTGAACTATTTTTTGAACTATTTGATTCTATTACAACAGGCACAACCGGACATAGACTTTGTAAAGTCGCTTTCATAAATGACCTTCCTATAGTATAGTTTTCCTCGGTTTGTTCGTAGACATCACTCTTAGTGTAAGTTGATTCCTCAATATCATTTATTTCGTATGTTACATATAACTTAGAATTATTTTCTCTAAATAGCAACCAGTCTTTTTCTAAATTCTCAATTTTAGTTTCCACATAAAAAGACGTCACTCTGTCTTTTGGAGATTTTTTAAAGTTCCCCAATGCTTTTTGAATGGATTTACTGAGATGATACTGAACTTTAATTAATGCATCCATTTTAGAAATCTTCTAATTTGAACTTTAAAAATCTGCACAAAAATATAATAACTTCTAAAATTAACCAACTCTAAAAATACCAGATAAATCTAACGAACAAACTTATAACTTAACAACAAGAATCAAGAAAAATGACTATTTTTGTAGCACAAAATAACGTAAGAGTACTCACAGTTTATCATCACACATCACCTCGGTCCACAATGCTTTTTTTCCAAAATGTTCTGATGATCTCCGACGATGATGATCTATTCAGTGGGGTATCCTGTTGTACTCCGACTCGGTGTGCTAGCCGGGGTCCTCCCGTCAGCTAGCGTTAATCTTTTTCTTGACGCGGCGAGCGGGGATTCACCGATGCCCCGCTTGGTCGTTGAACTCCACAGCTGATGCACGAGGCGGGGGGCGGAGGTTAGTACTGTACCACCCGTCCACGTTATCCCGTATTCTTCTGTGTTACCCGGGCAGTCTTGCCCACTCGATCTCGGAAGTGGGGGAAGCGTTCCCGCCACTCACTGTACTGTACTGCACTATTTGCTGAACTTGCCTAGCTTGCCGAACTTGCGTTAATTGCGTCACTTGCACTATTGGCCGAACTTGCCTATCTTGCCGAACTTGCACTGCCGGAGTTGCACCTTTTGCACAACTTGCCGGACTGGCTTGCCAAACTTGCCAACTTGCCGAACTTGCACTGCCGGAGTTGCACCTTTTGCACAACTTGCCGGACTGGCTTGCCAAACTTGCCAACTTGCCGAACTTGCACTGCCGGAGTTGCACAACTTGCCGGACTGGCTTGCCAAACTTGCCACTTGGGATTTCACTCAATTTGCCGAACTTGCACTGCCGGAGTTGCACCTTTTGCACAACTTGCCGGACGCGGCCGGCAGTGAAGAGACTCCGGGTGGGGGGGGGCGGGGGTTAGTACTGTACCACCCGTCCACGTTGTAAGGCTGGTAGTAGTACTAGTATTTTGACTTTTTAAAATCAAATGCCAATCTGGCTTACGAAGGACCAATGTTTTGAGCTGACCTTTTACGTACTGAGGAGGGATTCATTGAATAAAACAAATCTCTTGAACTAGGTAGCTATATTTTACAAACAAAGGCTTCACCTTATAAAAAACCCAAAACGCATCGATAGCGCGTTCTACACATCGGACACTTTTACTAGCGCCCTCTAGTTCTGACATTAGCAAACATTATCGCTTAAACAGAGACCAACTCCCATAGTAAGTTTTTTTTGGTGTTTGTCTCTTGATTCATAATTACACACAACAATATTTTATTGAAATATTTTAAAACCATGGGTACCTATGGTTTTAAGCCCACCAGGGATAACTATAACCTGACTATAAAACCTAAACTAAACCCAACTATTGGGTTCACTATAACTGCATTAAATAAGTTTAAAAAGACCATTGACATACAGATAATTTGCTTAAAAAGAAGAATGGTCATTTCTGACCCAAGCACACGAAACATCTCAGTTTTTTTGTTATTTTATGTACATTGAAAATGTGTACTTTTTTGTTACTAACTTAGTTTATTGGCCTTCTAAGTACTTTTTTTTCTATACAAGAAAGTAGACAAACAAGCTTACGCCCCGCCTGCTAGGAAGTGGTTACCATATTATGTACCCTATGATCACCTGCAATACCAGAGGAATCAAAAGAGGGTTGCCAGCCCTTTAAAACAGCCTTTTTGAAGAGCTCCATACTGTAGTCTTTCGGGAAAAAATCTGCAGGGAAATCATGCCTGACTGTTTGTGGGAGGAAGTTCCTCTGGAAACGGATGGTACGCGCCCACCCCTGCTCCAATGTGTCAGGATGAACTCTCTGCTAGAACTATTGTTAAACAGCTGTTATGTAATGTAGCGAGGTGACATTGTAAAATATTCGCCATTTTACAATCTGCATATGTGATTATGTATGCAATACATGATTCATGCATGCTATCTTACTCACACACTCACAAAAGAGTGTGAGAAGACTGTTTATTTATGCTAGCTAGCTTATAGTACAGTGATTTGAGCAATTACTACATGTGGGTTTACAGATTTTGCAGGAACCCCTCATATTCATTATTCAGTATCTTACTAATCAACAGCTAGATTTATATCTCACCTGATTGGCCTCCCTCATCCCGCCATAAAGCAAAGCCCTAAAGTAGTCACTACTGGCCGCCAGGATTACTTTGTGAGCAGGTATCCTTTGCCCTTCCACTACCAGGATTACATCAGAGTACTCAGATGATAGGCACAAAGAACCTATGTGCTCTGAAAGGTGGCCTGAAAATATATATTAACAGTCTAAATCAAAACTTCTCATTGGTTAACTAGAAGTACATTATTTAATGTTTAGCCCCAAGTTCTGTGTAGGAATGTGTCTCAATATGGTTTATAATGTACTTACTAATATGTTCAATATCACCAACACGAGAACTAGTTGTGTTAATCGACATATATTGATGTTGGCTGCTCATCTTTCAGCATAACAGCTGAACGATCTGTAAAAATGTTTAGTTATTGTTATAAGAGCTAGCTATTTAGGTACCTATTTACAGCTGAACGATCTGTAAAAATGTTTAGTTATTGTTATAAGAGCTAGCTATTTAGGTACCTATTTACAAAGCTAAGTTTTACTACAAAACCAATGTCAAGTTTGGCAATTAAGCATGCACCTACAGTGTAGGTAAGTTGGTTTAAACATATCAACAAACAATAGGTACGGAAATATTTTCCCAACTGATATCTTTGCTAACTTTACTCATGTTTTTATAACTTTTGCAAAATCAGTGTCATTGTGTTTGCAAAAATATATTGTCCTTCCGCAACGTTACGGGTTATATATCAAATTGGAAGTCTTGCCTGTCTCAATCTGCCTGCCTGTATTTTAGACACAGAGCCTAGGAGTTACGTTCGATAGAAAGTATTTTTCAGCAGCAGTAAACACTACACGGTCACTTTAAATGAAATGAAAACTGGTGGTTTCAATTAATTTTAGAGATGTAGATCCAAAGAGTATACAATAATAACTATGATGTAGATCAAGCCAGATTATGTTCTGTGCCAGAATGTAAACTACGAGAAGAGGCGGGACTTAGTAAAGAGCCAATGAGAGCCAATGGGATGCTTTTACATGGCACTTCAACACCAACACAACGAATATGTACGTCAAACAACTACAGTTTTACCAACCTATCAGCCTATGATCTTTCCCTCACTCATAGGTCATCACCATCATCATCTTCCTGCCCTTATCCCACGCTAAGTGGGGTCGGCACAACAGGTTCTACTCCTCCACTCTCCTCTATCATTCGTCATCTCGGTGCTCACTCCTTTCTTACTCATAATCATCCTTCACACAGTCTATCCATCTTTTCTTTGGCCTACCTCTCTTTATAAAACCAATCACATCCATGTCTAACATTCTTCTCGTAATATGCCTTTCTTCCCTCCTCATGACATGCCTATACCACGCTAACCTATTACTCCTCAACTTATCCGTCACAGGCGCAACTTTCAAACTTCCTCTAATATATTCATTCTTTATTTTATCCATCCTTGTCACTCCACACATCCATCTCAACATTCGCATTTCTGCTGCATGCACTCTTCTTTCATCCGTCCTTTTGGTTGCCCAACACTCAGATCCATACTACACGACAGGTCTTATGATCGTCTTGTAAACTTTCCCCTTAAGTTTAATGGGCATTCGTGGATCATGTTCGTGTTCCTGAGACCTGTCGCCATTTCATCCATCCCGCATTTATTCTATTTTTCACGTCTCGGTCGATCTCGCCGTCGTTCTGAATTGTTGAGCCGAGGTACCGAAAGTCCTAGCAGACTGGTAGGAATACACCGTCTAACGCAATAGGAATGAAACTGGAGGGACCACCAAAGTCGCAGAACAAGTGCTCGGTTTTTGTCCTGCTGCTCTTCAGTCCGACACTCTCCAATTTCTCCTGCCATTTTCCTAGCCTGCTCTGGACCTCAAGCGCATCTTCACCAACAAGAACAATGTCGTCGGTGAACAGCATGCACCAGGGTGCTTCTTCCTGTATGCCCGATGTCAGTGCATCCATAACCAGGAGAAACAAATATGGGATTAATGCGGTGCTAGCCTACAGCCACACTGAACTTGTCAGTGATGTCAGCTTCCGACCGAACGTGAGTGCTGGCTCGGCTGTACATAGCTCGAAGCTTCTCATACAACGCCCACCACAGAACCTCTCGGGGTACCTTATCGTATGCCTTTTCTAGGTCCACGAACACCATGTGCAAGTTTTTCACCCTCACTCACTCATAGGTATAATTCGTATTATCGCGTCTCTCTTGCTCTTGGTATTATTATTTCACGCCCAATCCATGTTAGATATACTTCATCCCATGGAATGTAGTGTACTTGTATTCAAATTCCTTGCTTCATCCAAGCATGAAAGTGACGGTGACAAAAATACTCTGCCGCAATAAATGACAGGGATTCTAAATAAGTGTGGTATGAATTTGAGTGATAGAACCAAAGACTTTATAACTTTGTAGTTATAAGTACAAAGTCTTTGGATAGAACAAAGAGAATGTAAAACTACGAGATGTGATAGAATGAGGAATAGTGTGATCAGAGAGAAGTGTGGAGTGCAAGAAGACGTAGTCATGAGGGTAGAAAAAGGCATGCTTAGATGGTTTGGGCATGTAGAGAGGATGGATGAAAGAAGATTGACGTAAAAGGTGCATCAGGCGAGTGTGAATGGGACTGTTGGGAGGAGAAGACCTCGGCGGACCTATCTAGATCAGCAGATGTTCAAGAGAAAGGCCAGATCAAGAGTACCCTAAACCGATGAGCATGTATAAAGAATGTTATGAGAGTGAATGAAGCGAAAGAGGTATGTCAGGATCGTAGCAAGTGGAAATCCGTGGTATCTGCCTACCCCTATGGGAAATAGGCGTGATTTTATATAAGTACTAGCTGGTACCCGCGACTTCGTCTGCGTACTTTTAATCTCTTCATCGCTTTTTTTCGCAATAAAAGGTAGCCTATGTTCTTTCTATTGTCTGTGTCAAATTTCATCAAAATCGGTTGAGAGGTTTAAGCAGGAAAGCGTAACAGACAGACAGACAGAGTTACTTTCTATTATTATATATAGTAGGGATGTATGATTCTAATTAGTGTGTTTACGAACATCATCCTAGGTCAACATGTTATTTATGAATGTTTCCGAACACAAAAAACACAGCCGTTTGCCGTTTGGTACAAACAAAGCGGGAAATAGATAAAAGTTTATTTCCGTTTCCGTTTTCGATTACAAGCAAGGAGTTTCATGATTATTTTATATTAAAATCTAGTTGACACCTTTCTGTACGTAAATCTAAAGTAAGTTAATCAAAACAGTTTCATATTATGATCAAAATAAGTTTTTCCTAATCACATTATAGGTGGGGTTTTCATCTTCTCATCTCATTGAAATCCTATAACAAATCTCAACCTTAATGTCATACTACCTAAGTTCATTATTGGACCGTTCAACAAGTAATAGGAAAATCATGGTTCGACAATGTACTAAATTGTACGATTAAAATATCTATGACACAAAATATTCATAGCATAAATTTTATAGAATATCAATATCATCAGTGTCAGCTATGAGCTAACAAAAGGTATCAATTATCAATACAAAACAACACAATTTACAAATTATTTGTAGCACAAATCTGGTACCTACTATTTTAAATCGGCGCGAAAGCATAGGCGAAATATAATATCCGGGTAATCCGGGATTGGTTGAAAATTCATGAGTACCAACTTTTCAAAATTTTGGCAAAGTTGTCAATTATTATTTTGTGGTCGGCAAGTAACTATCGTCCTATTGAGAAATAATATTAATTTTCTTAGTTTTCTGCGCGTTTACGATGTTTTAGCAGTGAGAAATAAGATCGCAGAATTTTTCTTCTTGAAGCAAATGTAAATAAACGTAGTAAACTTCAGTAAAAATGATTCATGAACTTTTTGAAGAAGGTTGTGGTTCTGTAAAAGTAGCTGCACAAATTCAGTGTGAATTCCCTCTCTGAAAATCTATCCTACAAATTTATTAAATTTGATAATGTAACTAGTATGTTTATTAATCGTACATTGATTATGTAAATATTTCTAGATTTTGTAACATATTGGTGAAGCGTTGTTGCGTTAAATGTCTATCTCGGCAATATTATATTTTTATATGCATTTTAGGTCGACATTATTGTGCTTTATAACAAACAAAAACATGTAATACATTTGCCGATAATTTCGCCGCCGAGAAATGGAGAACCAGCATTGTAATCCACTTCAAAACTTTGATGGAACAAAATCTGAAATCTTGAAAAAAAGATTACTAAAGTCCGTAAACTCTTCTGTGGCTAGTATTTCACAGCAGAGCAACACGCAAAATAATGCACTACTGAATACATTACGTGTGAGTTATTTTCCTGAATTATTTTGGTAAACAGTAAGACCTTGAAACCACTGACAATGTTTTTCTTATTTCAGGCGCCAATAACGAACGGCATGATCGTGTCCTCTATGCAGGCACCTCAGAGCTCTATGTCCATAGCCCACAATTTTACCCAAGCCTTAACCCCTGTAAAAATTCACACAAATAATCATCCATACCCTCTGCACTTGTCGACTGTGCATGTCCCCGTGCAGATCCCGGGTTCAACTTCTAACATAAATGTTCCTGTGCAGCTGTCAGGACCCACAAGCTCTGTCCCTTTGCAAATAGCCCCTGTGAGTTTACCACTCCAAGTATCTGGTTCTACTACTAGCGTTCCTGTGCAGCTTTCTGCTGGTGATACCATCAATGTCCCGTTGCAAATTCCAAGTAGCCAAAATATTCAGCTGTCAGGTCAAACATTGCCTTCTATGCCAATTTTACATGGTACTAACCAGTCACTACACAGTTCTATAATACATCTCCACATGGGATCAAATGCGAGGCCTACTAACTTAGATGGTTTATCTGAGCTGAGTATGTCAAATTCTTCACAGCTTCACATGACAGACTCCTCTGGTGTTCAAATAAAGATGAGTAATTCTACACCTGTTGGTCAAGTCCAAGCCGGAAACAACCAAGCAGTAGTTCAGATTCCCAGCTCCACAAACAATTCTATCCAAATGCGAGGAACGGGCCGGCCTGTGCCGCATGTTGTCTACATCCAAACCGCTTCAGGCTTAAAACCTGTCACCAGTACGGAGGTCATCAGCCAGGCCAGTACAAGTGGAAACCCTCCTCAAATAATAGTAAGAAGACCTGTAAGTGAATTAAAATTACAATTTAAACCCATTGGGAAAACTAAGGTGTGAAGTCTAAATACTTAGAAAAAAAAGTACCTAATTTAAAACACAACAGTAAGTTTTTTTTTTTGTAATTTTGATTAACTTGAATGTGTGTTTGTACCATTTTAAATTTTATTATAATTAATGGGCACTACATCTAGGAGTAGGTATTGTATTTTTTTGCTAAAAGATTTGTTCATACTTTTTGTCATAATATTACTTATTGTTTTTTTTTACAGGTAACTAGCACCTCGAATCTGCAACTTTTGTCAAATGTCAGTGCTAGACCTAACATTGCGCCAAAACTGCCAGTTCAAAACAAGTCTTCCATACTGGCCCCAGTCAATACCAGTCAGCCTATAGTCATACAAAAACCTAAAGCCAATGACAAAGTCATAGTTCCCGTCAGCATAGCACCAGGGGCGCAATCCAAACCAACCATAGCATATCTTGGGCAAATGAAAAAACCCAATACCAAAAACTTGTCAGAAAATCAATCTATTCTCCTATCTAATAATCAGCCCAACAACCCAAACAATAAACTTTTTCTAACCCCAATGAACATGCCATTGATGCAAAACAAGCCTAATACAAAATTTATTCTTCCTGTGACTATGCCACCTACTATGGCCTCAAAAGGTCCAATTATAAACTTGCAAATAGCCAATGGCCAGATACAGAATGATCCCCAAGGTAACATCACAGTAATGCGAGATACTGGTATTGACCCAATGGACATGCCCCCATTGCATCCCCTGGGAAAACTTATGAGTCTGAATGGAAATGATTTCAATCCAAATAAATTAGATATTCCATACACAAGTATATCAATTCCTGGTTCTAGAGCAGAGCCCACAGGAGAACAAGGTGAGTATACTTTGTCAATACCGGAGACAAATTCTGCTATGAATGACGATATTTACACTGTTTCTATTGAGGATGATGAAGGACAAACTCGGGAAGAATCTTTCACTTTGGCTTTACCCGAGAAGAGCAATAACTTGTTGAACAAAAATATAATCGATAGGAATGAGTTGCCGGCCATCGCCGCTCCCGCGATCTTGCGCCGGTCTAATTCCGATAACACGAGCAGCGACAGAAAATCTATAAATTCTAATTTGAAAAGGCGAGTTTCGCTTTGTGTTGAAAATCTTTCAAACAAAAATAAGCTGTCGTCTTTGCTCAATCAAAGAAGTTTGGACTTTGAACAAGTAATCGAATGCAACGATGATCATAGAGTCCCTTCATTGTTTTGCGACGAGAAGTTGGACAAGGATCTAGAGACTAAAACAGTAGGTGATTCTGACGCCGAAGATTACAGGGAAAAGAGGAAAGACGTTCGTGGAGAAAAGGGTGGCGCGTACTATCCTCAATCAACCGGCAACAATGAAGCCACCAAAGTCAAAGCCGAAAGCGACACGTCTGAGGAAGATCCACCTGGGTTGATCTGGAACAATGGAGTCGCCATATTGCAAGGAAGTGGCCTGCAGTTCCAGACCAACGAATTCGGACTAATAGACCTTATTGACAGCACCGACCATGATCTGATAAACATAAACGCAAAATATCAGACACCCCTGAAACAGAGAATTGATAGGAATAAAAATAAAAAGGTTACTTCTCCAGAAGACTTGTACCGCTGCGAAGGTTGTGGATGCCACGGCATGGCAGCGGAGTTCATAACGCCTAACTTCTGCAGTTCCACTTGCCAATTAGAAGTCGAGAAAGCCTTAATGAAGAGACGAGAGAGAGAAAGGGTGGATCTACTCAAAAAGAGAAACAAAATGAAGAAGCTACTTATGAGAAAGCAGCTGTCAGAATCCGACGTTACTTCTGATAACAAAGATAAAGAAAAAGTGCCGCTAAAACATTACGATTCGACGCCCGCTGAGAGCATACCAGATAAACCTATTGAAGAAACCGAGAACGAAAAGTACCCGTGGATGTGCGGAAAGAACGGTTTTTCATGGATGCGTTACCTCGACGTCTGCAAGGCGAAAGCAGCTCCCGTCAAACTGTTCAAGAACCCGTTTCCATACGGTAGGAACGGGTTTCGCGTCGGCATGCGAATGGAAGCGATAGATCCGCAACACCCAGCCTTATTTTGCGTGGTCACCGTTTCGGAAATACAAGGGTATCGTATGCGCTTGCATTTCGATGATTATCCAGACATGTATGACTATTGGGTGAACGCAGATTGCGTAGATATCTTCCCGCCCGGATGGTGTGAGAAGAACAATCGTACGCTGCAGCCGCCGGCCTCGTACACCACAGCTAATTTCTCGTGGCCGAATTACTTGAAGCAGATTCGAGCGGTGGCCGCGCCTCGACAGCTCTTTTCTCATGTTACTACTACGGTAAGTTTGATCACAGTGGTCCCGCCCGGCATAGAATATAGGTCATATTTTGCATCTTATATACTGTCATAAAAGGAAACTTACCTGGGAATGTGCAGCATCAATTCCTAAGAAGCCCAGTACTGCGGTCACTAATCGTCTGGCTGATGATGATTATAGTTTATAACGCTTATGGCGGAACTTGTACGTAAACGTTAATCTCCTTTCTTCTTTAGGTGCTTAAACCAAACTGCTTCCGGATCGGCATGAAGCTAGAAGCGGAAGATAGGAAGAATGAAATGATCTGTGTGGCAACAGTGGCAGATATGTTGGATAGTCGGCTGAGGATCAACTTCGATAGCTGGGATGAGATGTACGACTATTGGGTGGAGCCCAGCTCTCCGTACATTCATCCCATCGGCTGGGCGGAGGAGAACGAGCTACCCCTAACGCCGCCCAACTGTGAGTATTCTTAGCTTTTTTGCTAAGTGTTACAATAAAATTAAGAACTTCTTCAAAGCACGTAAATAAAATAAAAAATAAAATAATGCTGGACAATCCACACAGCATCATCTAGCCCCAAAGTAAGCTACTCGAAGCTTGTGTATGGGTACTAGATGACTGATATATTTAATACATCATATACTTACGTAGATAGATATTTTTTATTATACATAAACACAAAAATAAAACCTTTGTTTAATAAACATGTACATAACATGTACAAACTCAAAATTAGGTAAATAATATCAAAGATGGAAAATAGATTTGATAGCATCTATAGGTATCCCGAATGAAAAAAGATTTTAACTCAATTAGGTACCTATGTATGTACTCCACTGTACATACAATCGTGGACCGACTTGAAAGTACATTTTGTGATTTAGATTACTTAAGGGTCCGGTGACAGCGGCTCGCAATTTCGAGGTGCGATTGGCTATTATTTCATTTAATTTCATTTCGGGGAGGTTGTTTGAAAGAATAACTCTAAAGAAACACGCATAAATACTGTTCGAACACAAATAGTACAATAATATAAGGGAAATGTGCTTGAGTCAGAAATCATTTTGGTATTAGGTAAACGTAAGACCAAACATACTAATACCAAAATGATTTCTGATTCGGGCATGTTTCCCTTATATTATTGTATTATTTGTGTTCGAACAGTATTTATGCGTGTTTCTTTAGAGTTATTCTTTCAAACAACCTCCTCGAGATGAAATAAAATGAAATAATAGCCAATCACACCTCGAAATTGCGAGCCGCTGCCACCGGAGCCTTAAGCTACAAAAATACATTTACTTTTAAAATCAACATATTTTTAACCTGTTATGGTAATGAGGACAACTTACTGGCGATGTGTCATCCGTTTCACAACAATTTAACACGTTATGCCAGTTAGTTGTAGTTGTAGATAACTAATGCTCACTGTAGCACTTTCAATAACGCAGGTAAAACATACTCGTACTGCGGAGTAATTCAATTTCGTTTATTCAATGTAACAATTCTCTTACAAATTGTGTCTCAATCTTATCCTAACATGAAACAAAATAAAAAAAAGCAACGATAATTAATAAATGTCACTTCTGGAAGTCAATAAAGTCTATAATCGAGTAGAAACATCCCTTCAACAAGAGCTTTTCAATTCAGAGATAAAGATAGGGATCTCTATACATTTAAATTCTATCGGTAAAGCATTAAACATTTTGACCACTGGATACCTACAACAGTGTTTTACGATTTGTAATCTCGGAGTAAAAGGTATAGGGAGATTCTTCCTCGTAGCAACATTTCTTGCCTCTGGGTTCAATGTCTCGTATTTTAACGTGTGTTTAACGACGTCTTTATGATTGACTAGTAAATTTAAGGAGGGAATTATATAATATATTATAATATTGATCGTGTAGTTGCATTATATTCCTGGCATGCATCCCTATTTACGCCTCGAAAAGATACATAGAAATTTGTGCTTTGGCAGATTCGTTTTCATATTGTTTGACATTTAATTTAAATTATTTCAAAGCTGAAATATAATTTCGGAAGCGGGAAGGAAATATGGTGAAAACCACAGGTAAAACATAATTTTAGTTTTGCGGAATTCTAGATCCTATAGGTTCATTATAAATTTACTAGATTACATAAAAATTTAAGTACAAAAAATTATAGTTCCTTTTTGAAATGGCATGTTGTATATCTTTAAAATATATTTTTTATAATTATGGCCGTTTTTGCAGACTACAAGGACCCAGAAGTTTTTTCATGGGAGAACTATCTGTCTGAGACGAACTCGGTGGCGGCGCCGCCTCGCTCCTTCAAGACAAGATTGCCGCAAGGGTTCAAGCCTGGAATGAAACTGGAGGTCGTCGATCGAAGGGTAAATTATATTCCAATATTTTACAGCTTTTCCCTTTCTCAATTCCGTTTTATTGTCACACAGAGAGATAGAGACGGGTTTCCTTGTAAAAAATACGCAACAATGGGGACTTTTAAGTTTTTTTCTCGACGAGACAACTTTCGCGTGATTAGTTCTATCATTTTCAGGCTATATCTGGGCCTAATTTCCTCGGGAAATGCCACAGCGTAGGTATAGATAGATGGATCAAATAAATAAAACCAGGGCGTTCCAGCCATCCGAATAGTGACCTCCCTCGCTAAATATTGCTCAAGAAGTCGTTACGAAGAACGGAACCCTCCAAAAGACAATGTGAAAAATAACAAACATTTACGTTTACCGATTGACAATAATATAAATATTATGATAGTGGTATCCATTGTTTTGGTGCAATCTATTTTGACTCACAAGTGCCCGATAAGTGGGTGTGTGACATTGCGTGTGCTTCAGGAGAACGCTAAAAATGTTTCCAATTGATTAATGTATTACCTATTTGTTTGCGACGACCATTTTGATCAACACTGATTCTCTGCCTACAATATAGAATTATAAGTGGCGCGTGCTCTGTGGCGATCAGTTACTATATCGCAGGAATGGAGACTGGCGAGGATGAAGTTTAATATGTACCTACTTCCTCGTAACTAGTGGGTACATAACATTTGGCCTAATGAAGCCTGCGAATTTATTTGATCGTTCACATAATATATAATACCTATAACGCAGTTAGGTAAAAGTAAGATTCTTTATCAGCATAATTTAGTGGTCACACTGGACACACCACTAAGTGGCCACAAACTTAATTTATGTTTTTACAATTGGAATTCTGATAGCTATAATAGTTACGTACATATCTGTTTTTGAAAATTCTTTATTATTAAGCTCTGAAAAGAAAATCTAACGAAATCTAGCTGTTCAAGTGCTCGCGCCGCGCAGCCAGTACCCCCGAGGCGTCTTGGAGGTTGGAGGTTCTGAGATATCCCCGCCTTAAGTGTAGTAAACACTATAAAATGTATAAAACGAACAATGCAGGTTCCGTTCCTGATCCGCGTGGCGAGCATCAGCGCCGTGAAGCGGCACCGCGTGCGCGTCTCGTACGACGGCTGGGGCGACGAGCTGGCGCACTGGCTGGACGACGACTCGCCCGACCTGCACCCCGTCGGCTGGTGCCTCAAGACCGGCCATCCGCTCGAGCCGCCGCTCAGTGAGTTACACACGCGCACACTACACTGACAAATACACTGAATACAACATTTATATACATACTGCGCTAGCTCCTCAGGCACGGGACCTCCCCTTTATTTAGAGATAGCTAGAATCGATATGGATTTAGTGAACATAAAACAAGAGGAGACACGATTTTATGATTTTTTTACCGTTTCTCTCTAGGTGTCATTACTATGTACATTGTCATCTATCTAGAATAGTTGCCTTTATATGTTTCGTATATTCGCCCTGTTGCTGTCGTGTGCGGTTAGTTTAAATAAATGCCTTTTCTTTCTTTCTTATTTGTCTCTCTGTTCGATGACTAAAGAGAACACAGGACCAGAGAGTCGCGTTTTAAAAAGAAAGCAAAAGCAGTGGGTGCATACAGGACAACAGACTGAATAGATAGATAGACATAATTGTAAATGTTCCAGCGGCAGAAGAGCTGCGTATCCAGGGTCCGTGCGGCGTGGGCGGATGCCGCGGGCTGGGCTCGAGCCGCGGCGGCGCGCTCAAGCAGCACGCGACCGCCGCCGCCTGCCCCTACCGCGCGCGGCCCCGCCCCCCGCCCGAGCGCATCTCCACCCCCGCGCCGCCGCCGCCCCCGCCGCCGCCGCCGCCCGCCGACCGCGCCACGCTCCAGCCGCAGCGCAGGTCACACAACATACCTAATTCTAATTCGTGGTGGGGGAATGAGATCTGCACGTGTACGACCCGCAATGGGGTGTATTGTGCATTGTTCTCCTGCTAACCTCACCCCAGCCAGCCCAACTTAAAGTAGCTGAGAAGGACCTTGGGATGGTGGCAGCCAAGTTCAAGCACGCCAGGTGGTGATTTGGATGCAGATGAAAAGAACCCAATCAGCTTTTGCAGTCTAGTTTTGGACCTAGCAAATATACGCGACCTTATCGCTAACAGCGATCTCTTCTAAGTAAGAGTCATGTTGTAAGAGTAGTAGAGCTTTTTGTGAAGGGCTCGGCCGGGGAAGTACCACTACCACGCCTTTTTCTGCCGCCAAGCGGCAACGCTGTGTTTCGGTTTGAAGAGTGTGGTCGCCGGTGTAATTACAGGCACATGAGACTGTGTGCATGTCTCCAGCTTCCTCATATTGAAAATGTAATTTCTATAAATGCCAATATTTAAAGCATAATTAGTGCACTCATAGATTTGAATCATAATTTAGCTGCCCAATAAACAACGATGCTATAAGCTTATAATAGTGTGTAAGCTGGAGTAACATGTCTCCAGCTGCCTCAGTCAGTGTGGGCAAACGGCTAATGATAGAGATATATAGTAAACGCAAGGATTTAGTACCTATTTAGTGCACCTGGTACCAAAAATTTCAGGTCTGTAGCTAGGAAACTCTTCGAGTTATAAGACTTCATTAACGTGTAAGCTGGAGTAACGGTACGTGAAAAAGCATATGCTCGTTCTCTGGAATGGCTGGAGCTAGCAGGTTGCTTTAAGTCTCCAGATTTAGTACCAAACGAATTAGCGAGGTACCAAATATTTGAAGTGTCTCTGTTCAAAACTCTATGAGTTACAAGCTTTTCCAGCTTTTTTTGTTTGTCCAGCTTGCACATGTTGGATCTCAGCAACCACAATAGGTACAGACTCGGTTGATGTCTCTGAACCGAGCTATGAATTAGTGCACTCGGTACCAAAAATTTGGAATCTCTAGGACAAGCAGTTCTGTTGTAATCAGCAAAATAACATTTAACCGCCAAAAATTCAAAGCATTTCGACGCGACCATAAAAATGATGCGTTGCCGCTCTGAAGGTGATATTACGCTCTGCGGATTTGAACGTATTTTACCCGCGATAAGAGACTTTTTTGTATGCACTCAGTCCTTTAAATTTCTGAAGGCATAATTATTATACCCTTCTCTTTCCGATGTGCGTTGAAGAGCGGGGCGTTGTATGTTGCCATATCTCATCAATTAAATAGTTTGGTATAGTTTGACATTTTATATTTTTTTTTTGATAAAATATACCAATTATATTGCAGAATTTGCAGGCAAGGCAGGGAGCGAGCAGCACGTCCGTCCGTCCGTATTTTGACAGTTTGACAGCCAATCTAATCTTGCTAGTGTCATGTCAAGTGAATCGTCATCAAACTAAGTCAAGTCATTCGAATTTGAGAGTTTAAAATATACCAATTATATATATTGCAGAATTTGCAGGCAAGGCAGGGAGCGAGAAGCATGTCCGTCCGTCCGTATTTTGACAGTTTGACAGCCAATCTAATCTTGCTAGTGTCATGTCAAGTGAATCGTCATCAGACCTAAGTCAAGTCATTCAAATTTGAGAGGTTTTCGATTTGCAAAAACGAATCCTTCCTACCTATATAAACCAGTATTATGGTAGGTAGCAGTTAAATAAATAATTAGGTAAATTTAGATTTACGTAGGTACCTAATCATTTATTAGTTTTACTACTTAACTTCTCCTATGGGTACTGTGGTAGGTGTTAAAGAACTGGCGCTTTGAGTAGGTACCTATGTAGATACAGATACAACTCCGTTATTTTAACACTGCCAAAAAGGTAAAAAGAGGGGCTACCTACCAGTAAAAACGCACCTCTTGTATCTATGTATGTTTCTTCCGCATCGATTTGGACATCCGCATCGCACCAATAATGCGGATGTTCATGCGGATGTGACAAAAACAAAAAATAAAATAGACGCAACCAGTGACTGGCGCGTAGTATCACTTTCAGAGCGGCAACGCATCATTTTTGTGGTCGCGTCGAAATGCTTTGAATTTTTAGCGGTAAAATGTTATTTTGCTGATTACAACAGAACTGCTTGTCCTAGAGATTCCAAATTTTTGGTACCGAGTGCACTAATTCATAGCTCAGTTCAGAGACATCAACCGAGTCTGTACCTATTGTGGTTGCTGAGATCCAACATGTGCAAGCTGGACAAACAAAAAAAGCTGGAAAAGCTTGTAACTCATAGAGTTTTGAACAGAGACACTTCAAATATTTGGTACCTCGCTAATTCGTTTGGTACTAAATCTGGAGACTTAAAGCAACCTGCTAGCTCCAGCCATTCCAGAGAACGAGCATATGCTTTTTCACGTACCGTTACTCCAGCTTACACGTTAATGAAGTCTTATAACTCGAAGAGTTTCCTAGCTACAGACCTGAAATTTTTGGTACCAGGTGCACTAAATAGGTACTAAATCCTTGCGTTTACTATATATCTCTATCATTAGCCGTTTGCCCACACTGACTGAGGCAGCTGGAGACATGTTACTCCAGCTTACACACTATTATAAGCTTATAGCATCGTTGTTTATTTGGCAGCTAAATTATGATTCAAATCTATGAGTGCACTAATTATGCTTTAAATATTGGCATTTATAGAAATTACATTTTCAATATGAGGAAGCTGGAGACATGCACACCATGAGACTTAACATCAGTATGCCTCAAGTTGATGGACGCAGGGCAGTGCATCGTAGGACATATTCCTATGGTTTCAACTTAACATCAGGTGGGCTTTCTACTTGATCCATCAGCAAGTTGTATAAAAAAAGAAAGACATCTTTATCTTTTATTGAAATTACAGATCTCGAGGGCGACCACCGAAGCACAAGAGGATCGAAGAAGTTGCCAAGAACGATGTAAGTTTAGGCGCCTGAATCCCTATAGAAATGTGTTTATTTTTGCCACCAGCAGACTGCAGATTTTTCTAGGGGCTTAATCAGTTTGAAAATTTATGCAAGTTTGTACACAATCATTCACTTCCGGCTGCAAAAATTTTTAAAGCTATACTCTGAGATCGTGAAACATACACTTAGGCCCTTATTCATACCATTATGAATAAGGGCCTAAGTGTATCTTTGAGCGCGCCAATAGCTTATCAGACCGATAAGTCTGTTGCTGTCTCTTTTCCTTGGCATGAAAGTGAGAGTGGCAAGTATGCTCTATTGAGCCGCTATAAAATGACGGAGATTATGAATAAGAGGGTTAATGTTAAAAAAAAATTGCAGGTATCCGATGAGGATTCCGTGTCCAGCAGCGGCGGCAAGCGATGGCGCGTTGGCGGCGCGGCGCCGTGCCCCGCCCCCGCGCCCGCGCCCGGCCCCGCCCCCGCTCCGCGTCCCCCGCTGCCGCCGCTGCGGGCCAACGTCGAACAGTATATCTCGGACCTCGGCCTGCCGGCTGACCCTACGCTCTGGTCGCAGGTAACTGCTGTTTCATATCATTCGTACATCCCAGTACCACCCACGCCTGTTTAAGTTACCACCCATTTGCACTAAGCGTCAAAACATCGCATGATGAAGGTAGAAGCAAACTTCTACCTTCATCATGCGAACCGCCAAGGAGTGGAACTCATTGCCGCCGTCTGTTTTTCCTGATTGCTACACTCTCGGTGTCTTTAAGGCAAAAGTGAAAAGGTGTCTTCTTGACCGTTCTGCTCCATCGTCTATTATATTAGTATTATTAATCGCCGTAGAACATTTTTTATGTTCTATCGTCAATAGTTTCCGCAGCGCATGTGATGAAAGACATTTTATATTACACCTTGGGTTAAATTATTGATGTTTTTGTAGGGATCTCAAATTTTTTTCTAGTTTTATTCTTTCACATTATCCATGAGTAACATACTTAAGCTTTAATACTGGATGAAAATTAGGGATCCCTACTAAAACATCAATGATGTAACTCGAGTTGTAATATGAAATATCTTTCATCGCAAGTGCTGCGGAAACTGTTGATGATAGAACAATTTTTTTTACAATATTGAAGAACACTTATAAATCTACAAAAAATACAGCAATAGCATATTTCTAACTACTGTAGTTATGTTACTATAACTACTTTTCTACATTTTAAAAGTTAGTTGAAATGACGACCAAAATCATACCATGTTATCCATACCTTAATATTAATCCTTATCCAAATAAATAATTTTTTATGCAAGGTTGTTTCAATACCTGTAGATTATTTATATTTTTTTTATATCGGACATTCCATTCAAAAGATTTAACGAATTTAAAAACTTCAGTGTGCTTTATAAAAGCGCGAGTGTGGGGCGCTTTCTCACTCAGCGCAGGGCATAAGGTGGCCGAGGGCAACGAAGCGCGGGAGTCTAAGTTTATCCTAATATGTAAAAAAAATATGTCCCAAAAATATATACCAAAAATATATACCAGAAAACCAGCCATACACTGAAGGTTGGAAGTCGTGGCTGTAATCTATTAGCGAAGCTGGGACAAGCCGCTAGTGTTTTGATAAAGTTATGCAATATAAACAGGCTTTTTAATTGAATAATTATGTTGTGTTCGTTAGGAGGATGTGTGCGCGCTAGTGACGCGCGTGGCGGGCGCAAGCGCGGGCGCGGCGGTGCGCGGCGCGCGGCTCGGCGGCGCGGAGCTCGTCATGTGCTCGCGCGAGGAGCTCGTGTGCGTGGCGCGCCTGCGCCTCGGCCCCGCCGTCAAACTGTACAGCTGCGTGCGCCAGCTCCGCGCGCTGCCCGCCTGATCGCACCAAACACACACCGGCGCAGCGCCATGCCGACTACTGTGATCAGAATCGCGGTGCTATCCGACCGTACACTTGAGTCTTCATTCGGCACTTTTTACTCGAAATGCAACTGTCATTAAATGGAGAAGTGCAGAATGAATTCCATAATGAACCGATCCAACGATGTTGGCACCTTTATCTCCAGGAATGATGGAAAAATTAAAAATTCCAAGATGTATATAAAATATTAATTATTGAATATGAGTTCTTGAATGGAAGAAAATAAAGCACTCAAGTTTCGCTGGACCACCTACGAAGCCCCGTAGCCCCGCCGCGCCGGCCGCCGCTCTGATAGCAACTATGTCGGAGTGCTCAGTGATTTCAGCCATGTTCGATAGACGATTATTTGCGTGTGACGCGACGTTACTCTACGAGTGCTATAAATAGTGGCAAGCAAAAGCTCTAGAGCGGGCGTAATTTGGATTCATGGTGTTTTTTTTTGTGGATTTTATTTTCGCATTAGGTATGTGAAATTGAGCCTCGTAAATTGTATACAATCGGCATTATTAAATTAATTGATGATGATTTAAAATGATCCCAACCTGTAATGAAATTAGTTATTTTTTGTAATATCAGTTACATTCATGGAATTTATAAGAAAACCTACATCAGTATTGTGTATTATCTAAATTCTCAATCATGATTTTATGACGTATTTGATCATTGTGACTTTATAAAGTAACTGTTGTAAGATACTTGTCTAGTGAGATAAAAAACGATTGCGACATATCATAAACAATAGCCTATTGATCTAAGATAGATCAAAAAGTTAGGTACCTAGCTGCCAGTAATGAGTAAGTGAAGAATTGGTGTTTTAAAAATCAGGTGCAAACAGAGATCTTAAGACTTGTATACTTTCTCAAGTACTTTATGCTCATTGAATACTATGCCAAAAACTTTATTTTCCTGCTATTTAGCTAACTGACAAAACTATGATATTTTATTTAGGTATAAGAAGACTAGTAGTATTTTAAGTTATAGTCAAAGGTTGTTTAAGTTTTGTATATAAGATTGACAATATAATTAGACCATAGTTATTTTATCTAAAATTCAAAATTAGCACAAAATGGATTAACATTAATCATGCTTTAAATGTGAGGGTTGTGATTGTAGCAATCTATTTTGTGTAAGTATATAATCTTGTCTAGGATATTTCGGAATCAGCCATAGGGTTTTGTTCAAAATCTAGTTTTTTACGTGTTTATAATGAGAAACCTAGTATGGCAATTCTTGAAAATGATTACCTTGTATTTAATTAGGTAACGAATATAGTAACTGTAAATATACCTGTTATAATTATTTGCCCTAATGTAAATATATCTCTAGTAGTTTTTAGGGATTTAGTGCAATTTCGTATTTTAATCTTGTGTTTTAGTTAGTCAACATTATTTCATTTAATTGCGATGTTACCTTAAAAGTATTGAGTGACAGAAATACAAAGTTTTTTACTGCTTTGTTCTTTATTGCAATGCTTATATGTTAATTACCAATGTCATTGCATATTTTTTGAAACTAAAAGGTAATACCAAATTGTTTCGGGAATGGTTAAATAAACGAATATACCTGTATGTAACAAAGATAATAAAGATAAACCACTCTGTTGATAACCACAGCATATAATAGGTATGACCTTCCTACTAATGTAATTTTAAACAACTAGTAATATATGGGTGTCCTTATCGCTATCCGGAATCTCTACCAGGCACATAGTGGATTTACATAGTCATGCATGTGTATGTTGGAAATTAATCACTTTGTTCAATAAAGTTTAAAAAAAACTTTAAATTGTAGCGATTATGTACCTATACAACAAGTACAAGGATTGATATTGTGAGGTTATTTCTACCGTTTTTGTGATCATGCACCTAGGTAATAGGTAACTTAAGTTTTTTGCATCTAGGTCATAAAACTTATTTTTATTAGGTACCTACTTATTCCTGTATGCATTACGGCCACAAATTAGTGGCTATGAATGTAGCACACATAGTGATAATGTATGTTTTTACTTGGCTAAAAGTAGCTCCAATAATGTGCCATTTTATCGGCACAGTTCCATTTGTTGTTTTTTAAATAAAAATTGGCGTACGTTGAGATCGCCCGCGAGAAAAAACGCACGTCTGTGGCGCCGATTGCACGTAAAGAGACCACGTCACCAGGCGCCCGTTTATATATTTTTTTTGCATAAAAATGTATGAATCACTATGAATCTGGCAAATGGTATCGAAAGTCAGATACCTAATGTACGTTTTTAACTATACTTCATTGGTAAATAATGTTAAAATAATATTCCAGAGGCTCTTGACGCCGACTCAATGGTTGAAAATGGTTCCGCTGTATGAATTTGCTGTTATTTGCAATAAAACTTTATTTCAAAGTGGTTTGTTTTATTTAGAAACAAAGGTAATTGATATACGAATCCAATGATATGAAAACAATAGAACGTCTAGAATAAATTGAAAGATCAATTCCAATTTGAAAAGTACAAATGAGATACACAATGAACGCCGCTGACAGTGTCTTGAAACTGAACTTTTGGTCCTCCCAATCACGTAATTACTTGGTTTGAGCTAGTGAAAAGCATTTATTTACGTAACTAGTATATCTTTTTCCACATAAAATTGATTACACTGCAGAATAGACGTCAGAAATTAATTTTAGAGTAAATAAACTAGACCTATACCCAGTTTACATAGCATACACTTCATCCGATTATTCTGAATATATTTGGTATCTGTGCCGCACAAAAGTGGTATTGCCATAAAGTAGAATAAATTTACTTTTATTTTGGGGTATTTAGCACCACTGTTTTTATAGAAAATACTAAAGAAAAAGGGTAAAATAAAGTGGGGTTCCAAACTAGCAATAATTCATAATTTCTTGCATGTGTGCGTGGATCGCAAATCCCCGCGTCTGGCGTGTCACAGATCTGTGCGATCCCAAATTACCGCGTCTGTTTTGACACAGATCTGTGCTAGTGCATTAGTTCCTTAGTCTGTCTTGTCACGTATCTGGCAGACTATACAGTATGTTTATTTTTGGGTTCGTTCAAGCGCACATGAGTTATGAATATTTTACGAAGTGTACCTACCTAATCGTGAAAACACATACCTAGCTTTTGTAGTTGTATCTACTACCTACCCACTACTTACTGTAATATTATCTTTTGTATTGTTTTATTGTTGTAGGTAGTAAAAAATTATAATTTAACATACTACTTATATCATAAAAATAACAACAATTTTTTTTTTACCAAACAACTTTTCTGTAGGTTTTTTTTTGCTATAACATAAAAAAATATAGTTAATATTCTTATACATAAACGGGCGTCTGGTGACGTGGTCTCTTGACAATGCAATCGCCGCGACAGACGCTTCACTGAGTACAAAAATATTGTGTTTGATAAAAAATTATGAATAATATGTTGTTGTTCTGTAATTTGATACAATATAGGTACCAACACGTTTTGGTATACATTGTGATGGAAAAGAAAGCAAAATTTTCCTAGGTTGTATTGTAAGGTTTCTATAGAAATAAAACAATAAAATCGTCAAAAAAGTTTATTTTATTACTTAAAATTACACTGCCTATACTTACTAATTTTACACCACAATAATAAAGAGGAATCCTTTGTATTTTTGTATATGGAACAAATAGGCTCAGAAATTACTGGTCCAATTTCAAAAATTCTTAAACAATAACAAAGCTAAATACATTATCCCTGAGTAACAATATGTACTATTATATTTATCACTAGAAAAAATTGGATCCCTACTAAAACATCCATATGTAACCCAAGGTGTAATATAGAATGTCTTTCATCGCATGCGCATAAACCCTTTACTAAAACGCCGACATGTAATCTCGACATTCTATTATGCACCTTAACATTGGTACATTGAAGCTCATTATTGTGTAAAGCACCTGCCGCAAGTGGTGCCGATTTTTTACGGAACTAACAACCAAATTGAATTGTTATCCGTATTCTGATTAGGTCCAATTTTGTCTAATCTTTTTCGGCAAATTCAAAGGAATGGATGACAAGGCAGTAGGTAGGTATGTCATCGGTGATTCCTAGTTTCGTGAACATTGGGTAAAATTTTGCTTGCTTGGCTGTTTTATTTTTGTCGGCAAACTCAAAGCGGGATTTATTTTGGTCACCATATGGGTACATAGGTAGTGACTGGCGAGGACAAAAAGTAGATAGGTACCTACCTACCTACTTACGCAAAAAATATAAAAACGGACCTTATGTTGGTAGGTATGACAAATTACAATTTAGTCAGTAGTACCTAGCAGTAAAAAAGTATTTGATGCAGTATGGCACGCATCGTAGGGCACGTTCCTATCGTGCGTGACTTACGAAGCAATGCTTTGTTATAGGTGATGGTTACCACTCAACATCAGGTGGAAAATCTGCTTGTTCCATCAGATAGTTATATAAATGTTTTAGCACCGTACCTATATATTTACCGCACCTAGGTAGGATACCTATCCACCTATCTCTATCGAGATTCGATATTTCGACATTACAAACACTTCAATTTTGATTATTTCTAGAGAAATTATTTATTTTTTTATCAATCATAATAATAGGTATCAAATATCATGGCATTATAAAAAAATCAAAGAATTTTTGAACATCCTCTATAACAGATGACGAAGAGTATGTGCGCACACAAAACATCCGCCATTTTAACTGCATATGTGTGCGTGTATTTGAACACTTGGTACGTAAAATGCGTAATTTTATCATAAAAATATGAATAATGCGCAATTATGACAACGAATTTGTAATCCTATTGAAATTTCCTTTTAGATGATATAAAATACTATGAACAATCTTACGCAAAATCATTGTAAACATAAAGAAAATAAAGTTTGCAATAACGGTTACTTAGATGAGAAGGTTTTTTCGAAGGAATACTCGAAAGTTGTACCTATTTTACATGTTTGATTTGAACAAGTAGCATCTAGATATACTAAAGAACAATTATCAAAACATTTACTTACCTTTTTCTTGATTTTGTGGTTAAAATTGGATAAATCACTGTAGCACTCTTCGCACCGCTTCGCACAGTACAGCCGCGTGAAGTGAGTCAATTTGAATGCACTCGTATGAAGTACTGGTGCTTCAAATATACCAAGTGAATGTTGTCTGTGGTAGATTAGTTTATCCTGCTTCGATTCAAGCTATTCTGAGCACTGTTTTCATTAGTTTAAATATTAAAATCGTGTAAAAACTAGCGAAAGTCACGCTAGCACAGATCCGTGCCAAAACAGTTGACGGTGTAAACACGGATCCGTGTCAAAACGTACGAGAGGTTAAGCTAGCTAGGTACTGTGAAAAATGGCGATATCAGTATCAGCAAAGAGTATACAATAACTAAGTAAGTATCAGTCCCGGACCCGGTTTCTGAAGTTATTGTATACTCTTTGGCACAGAACACATTATCCTTACGGACTCTTTGGTTTCGTTGCGTTGGCAACATTGATATTGTGGGATTGTTTGATGAATTGATTCTTTGATGTGTTTTTCGGAAAACCTAATTATAAATAGCTGCTAAAATACTTAAAAATGTCTCTTTACTGCGCAAGTAAGTATATACTACACTATATTCAGTAAAAACCTGAAATAATATTGTTCGCAAGGGATTTGTGTGACGCGCGAAATTGCCGGGATATCAATCTACGATTGTGTTTTCATCCTGGTTTTAATCATTTAAGTAGACAAATTCCCTGAATTTTGCAAACGTAGTAAAATGCCTTGCTTGCTGGCATCTTTCTTATCATTTGTTATGGTCCAAATAAACCTACAATAAATAAATATAACCTTACTTTCTGTAGTATCCAACGAAGTGCCTGAGGCTCCTGTGGTTTCACCAAGTTCAGGGGCAGTGTTCGAGAAGCGTGTTATTGAAAAATACATCATAGAGAATGGCGTAGATCCTATTAATGGGAAAGATCTTCGTGTCGAAGATCTCATTGAAATCAAAAGTGAGTATAATTTTAATTAGTCAACATTAGAATATTAGCCAGCAGACCCCACAACTCTTATTAAATTTTTATGTCAGCACCGCCAATTGTGAAGCCAAAACCTCCGAGTGCTACATCCATTCCAGCAACGTTGAAGAGCATGCAGGATGAGTGGGATGCTCTGATGCTGCATGCTTTCACACAGCGACAGCAACTGCAGACTGCTAGACAGGCAAGTCACAATTATTGCATGTTTATCTTTATAAAAAATCAATAATTTGCCATTAATAATACTTAGCTATTCATTTATAAGCTTTTAAAAGAATTAACAAAGTAGGTATCAAGAGTATATTTACCTAGTATGTGGTGTGTAGATTCAGGTGTCTAAATATATAATAATAAATAAATAAATAATTATTATTATTAATTGCCGAACTCACCTTGCGTTATTATTAATGTCCCCAAGCAATCCACCTACTACATCCTTAAATTAAGCTAATGAGATATTTTATTGAAATTTGTATTGATTTACCATACTAGGAGCTAAGTCATGCACTGTACCAGCATGACGCAGCATGTCGGGTGATTGCTCGGCTCACAAAGGAGGTGACAGCTGCTCGTGAGGCTCTGGCCACACTAAAGCCTCAAGTTGGTGTTGTGGCACCGCAGCCAACACACCAGGTAACCATATTTTATACAACACTATTCTAGTACCTAAATGGGTTTTGCAAAGCACTATCATCTAATAAAGCACCACCCCTAGGACTTCTGTGGGGCAATGAACCAACCACCAATACTTTGAAGAACAGTGGGTCACCTGCTGATGTAGGAAGTGGAGTTTTATTAGTAATATAATATTATGAGGATTATCTGATGCTGATCCTAGTCAAGGTTTAAATTTGTAGATCTCCTTTAGTGATTCTCAAGGATCTATGTAGCTAGCTTTTTGGTGTCCACTGTTGGGCTCGAAAGGAGTCTCTTGAGGCACACTTAAAATACTTTCACCACATTGTTTCGAAATAAGCTGTGCTGTGTACACAACAAGAAGACTTGGAAATAGGAATCTTCTTCAACATGCTCTAATGTATCCCATAAGTGATACTCTTGTCAGTGTCGTCTGATGAATGATGATGCTCTTTGTGACGGGCTCATCCGGGGAAGTACTACCACCACACATTTTTCTGCTGCCAAGCAGCAACACTGTGTTTCGGTTTGAAGAGTGCGGTCGCCGGTGTAATTACAGGCACATGAGGCTTAACATCTATATGCCTCAAGTTGATGGACGCAGGGCAGTGCATCGTAGGGCACGTTTTTATTGTGCGTGACCTACGGGGCAATGTTTTGTTTATAGGTGATGGTTACCACTTAACATCATCTGCTTGTTCCATCAGCGAGTTGTATTAAAAAAAAAATGATTATTTAGTGTGAGTGGTATGTTTGTGTGATGCAGACGGAGTGGGGCGCGGGCGCGGGCGGCGGCGGCGCGGCGGCGGCCGGCATGTCGGGCGAGGTGGTGGCGCGGCTGCAGGAGCGCGCGACGGCGCTCACGCAGGAACGCAAGCGGCGCGGCCGCACCGTGCCCGAGGGCCTGCTGTCGCACGACCAGATTCGAGCCTTCAACACGCTCGCCTCGCATCCGGTAATCATCATCGCTTGACTACTCAGCTGGCTAGCCTACATGAGGACTACAACAGCAAATTTGCTCTAGTGTGCTTCAGAACAAAAAATGATTAATATGGTGTGAAATATCACCATAATAATCATTTTTTGTTCTGAAAAGGTTACATAAATAGTACATCTACATTATATCACTAGAAGCCAACTATAGTTTGGTGCTCTGAGCTTTGGACAAGAAATTCTGTTTGCCGAAACTCAGCACCGGGGCCGGTGCTGCTTTAATAAATCTTAAAACACATTACATACCTATATGAATTATTTAGGACAAGTTTTTTTACAAAATGTTAACAGGTATAAAATAAAACTATAGATTTTAATATGAGACACAAAACTGACAGGTTCATAGATCTATTTACCTAAGTATTTATGGAGACCATGTAAAATTGAAATAATTTAATAGAGGGATGTAATTTTTAAATGTTATGCTTTTAGATTTACAGAGAACAACTCTATTTGTATATAATGTATATCAGAATGAATTTTAAGCAAAAAAGGGGTAGGCATTCATGCATTCTGTATATTTTGTTGGGACCCGGATTATTTGCTCTTGAATGTACTTTCTTCAATTTAACAACTCCCTCCCAGGGTCTGCACTCGGCCAGCGTGCCCGGTATCCTCTCCCTGGATATCAACCCTTCGGACCACAGCAAGTTGCTGACGGGCGGCAACGACCGCAACGCTACCGTGTTCAACAAGGACACGGAGCAGGTGGTGGCCATTCTCAAAGGCCACACCAAGAAGGTCACGCGTGTCATCTACCATCCGGACGAGGACACTGTAATCACGGCGTCGCCGGATCACACTATCCGTGTGTGGAACGTGCCAACGTTTGTACAATCCTCTAATATTATAAACGCGAAAGTTTGTATGTATGGATGGATGGATGGAACATTGTTACTCTTTCACGCTGGAACGGCTGAACGGATCCGGATGAAACTTGGCAGAGATATTGATTATAGTCTGGAAGAACACATAGGCTACTTTTTATCCCGTGGGAATACCGGGTGTTGGCAGATATTTAGCATTTTACCGTATTTAGCTGATACATTTTTAGTTCCTAAATAATAGCTAGATGTCGCCACAGGAAAAATTAGCACGCGCTGTCGTTGCGTATTGAGCAATGAGTGATATCAGCAATCGTAGGTATAAATGTTTTTCGATCACCGGGATTTAAATCTGCGCGGGTGAAACCGCGGGGCGCAACTAGTTACTATTATAAACGCGAAAGTTTGTAGGTATGGATGGATGTTTGTTACTCTTTCACGCCGGAACGGCAGAACGGATCTGGATGAAACTTGGCAGAGAGATAGATTATAGTCTGGAATAACACATAGGGCACTTTTTATCCCGTGGGAATACCAAGATTTAAATCTGCGCGGGTGAAACCGCGGGGCGCAATTAATAAGTTTAAACATATTTTCGTTAAAAAAATTGCGGGTGAACTGGGTGGGCGTTTATTCGTGTCCTATATTTTGGGCAAGACTGCAAAAGCAGTATACAAACATGAATTTGATTGAATAATAACCCACTTTGTAACTGCTTGGTACATTTTTTTACTGATGTATAACTTTCAGATCACAGACAACCTGTATCCTTCGCTCCCACGAAGGCCCCGTCACGGGACTGTCTCTGCATCCCACTGGCGACTATGTGCTATCCACATCCACGGATCAGCACTGGGCCTTCTCAGATATTCGCACTGGCACGTTGTTAACCAAGGTGAGCGACTTCTCCGGAGTGTCGCTCACCACGGCGCAGTTCCATCCCGACGGACTCATCTTCGGCACGGGAACTGAGAACTCGCAGGTCAAGATCTGGGACTTGAAGGAGCAGAGCAACGTTGCCAACTTCCCAGGCCACATCGGTCCAGTCACTTCCATCTCCTTCTCCGAGAACGGGTACTATTTAGCTACGGCTGCGGAGGACGCGTGTGTGAAGCTATGGGATCTGCGTAAGCTCAAGAACTTCAAGACGATTCAGTTGGAGGAGGGTTACGCCATCAAGGAGCTGTGCTTCGACCAGAGTGGTACATACCTAGCTATAGCAGGTACCGACGTGCGTGTTTACTTGTGCCGACAATGGCAAGAGCTGAAGGTATTCAATGATCATACAGCATCTGCTACGGGTGTTAGATTCGGAAAAAACGCGCAGTACATCGCTTCGACGAGCATGGACCGAACGCTCAAACTGTATGGCATTGAGTAGGCGGAAAGGCTGGCTAAATAGGTATGTATTCATAATGATTATGAACATCCTATCTAGATTGACTGGTTTCTCTGTAGAGTACGCCGATGATGGCGCGAAGTGTAAGTCTTTATAATTAGTTTTATTTTTCATATTTTAAGATAGAATAAGCCGAGATTTAGGTTGCCTAACAACAAATATATAAACACTTGCAAGCTAAACAAACTGATAATTGAATTCCAAGTTCTTTTTAATATGCTGATTCAGAATTAATTGATTGGCCATATAAATGTTTTCTTCGATTTTTATAAAATAAGCTAGTGTATCAAATGATTATGATATTGTGTGTGAATGGTTGCATAGCTGTTATCTTTTTTAATTTTATTTCTTTATCAATAAAGTAAATGAAAGTAATACCTGTTGTTTTATTATGTATGTACTATGTACATACTTATTAGTAATATTAAATGAATGATCTCATGGCAGTATAATATTTATTTTTAAAATTTACAATAGTATGACAAACTTCCCATCATGTGACGATATTCAACTTAAGTAATAGAAATATAGAATTTTGATTACAAAAAAAACATATAGGTACCTGAGTGGAAAACCTCTAAACCCATGAATTTTATTGCTAGTACTTTATTCTTACATGATCCGTACTATTATTAGGATTTAGTGCTACTAGGTATAGAAAAAAAACTTTCAAAAGGATAGTGAATAAAGTTAAAGTGATATTTCTTACCTAGCTTACTTATGTACAACGATTTAAACATAGCAGCGATAATTTTTAAACTTCGCGTAATCACTACATAGTATAAAACAAAGTCGCTTTCTCTGTCCCTTTGTATGCTTAAATCTTTAGAACTACGCAACGGATTTTGATGCGGTTTTTTTAATAGAGTGATTAAAGAGGAAGGTTTATATGTATTATACATGCATGATATAGTAGAAAAACAATGTGCACCCGTGCGAAGCGCGGGCGGGTCGCTAGTTTAGTTAGTTAGTCTATTATATATAAATACTCGCACAAGTACAATGCACTCCATAAGTATTACTATAAAAATTCATTAAATAGCCAGATAAAAGAAGTAAACTGGATTTAATGGTTTTTTTCAGAATACATTTCAGTTTCGTACTTGCTTATTTTTATGATATACCGCTCTCCGATGGAGATGGAATAAAGGAATGGTTGTTTATAGATCCAAATTCAAGTATTATGACCATTACATATTTTACGTTTACAGCTGAGTTCTTGCAAAAAGCTACCACACACCTATATTTTTTCCTACGTTAAATAGTTTACAATAAAATTATATTAATTTATAGAATAAACATTGCAAAGATTTTGACCCTGAGTCTCAGATCATTGTTTTTGTAAGTAGTTTGGATTGCTGCCTTGTTTTGGTGATAGTAAGGGTTTATCACCAAAACAAGGCAGTAGTCCACGCATACAGCGTTTACACTCAGCTCATGTCCGTGGCAACACGCGAACGTTAGCGCACGCTCTCTCTCTCTCGCTTTCACGCGTTTCCTTTCGCGCATTGCCCATGTCCCTGCATATTTGAGCTAAGTGTAATGTATCGTATGTGGGGTATTTTTTATCTTGCTCACAGTGAATTGAGACTCCGAACCGAAATCATTTTATAGACAACAACACATGAAAGTTCAAAGGACATTTTCATTAATTGTTCAATCCTGCACATTTTGTACAATAATCTTAACGCGATTAAATTTATAAAATGATACACCTCTCTCTGTGTTGACGCATCATTTGTTTTTAGGTAAAGGTATTTTGACAGTAACCAAATTTTATTTTACTCTTGACGCATGCTTTTTGCCCGGTTTCCACCAAAGCGGCGATGTGTTCGAATAAACCAAACCGATTTCGTTATTTTCACATCTTGACGACCTCAGTGGCGCAGCGGGCGAGAGTCCGCCTGCGACCCAGGTTACGGGTTCGATTCCCGCCTCGAAACAAATTTGTGTACGATCTGCAGAAATTTGTCTCGTTGGTCTGGGTGTTTTCTATCTATAATAAAAAATATCTATCTATGTAAATATATAATGTATTAAATATATCAGTTATCTAGTACCCATAACACAAGCTCTGAGTAGCTTACTTTGGGGCTAGATGGTGCTGTGTGGATTGTCCAGCATTATTTATTATTATCTCTTCTCCGCTCAGCTTCGGTGGACATGGAACGGAGCGGAGAGGAGACTCATTCTTCCATAGAATATTTTGCGGCGAGCGAGTAGGCGGGGCGCGACGCAGCGGAGCGGCGATGTGGAGGTGTCTAGTTGGCCGCCGGGCGGCGCACGGCTCGCGCACTCTCACATCTCCGCTACAATTTCCCCTTCCCTTTGGTGGAAATTATCAGCCAGCTTTGCAGCACATCTCCGCTCGTCTCCTCTCCTTTCCGCTTTGGTGGAAACCGGACCTTAGATTTGAAGTGATTATAAATTCAACATAAAATTTATATTTCTTATGGCCCTGCTCCTCAGCGTCCTATCACCTAGTCATCTTCAAAATTGGCAAGTCCTTCGTTATGATCCTAAAATAGGAAGTTAGTAGAGTGTGCCAGCGTAAGAAGGCAAAAAACAATATTAAACTAAATAAAGCACAATTTTGTTTTAGCTGATATAACGCGTACACTTACCTACTATGACACTGGTTTCATAATGTAAATAGCTATTGTGATCTTTTTTAGGCTTCTGAACAAGCTAACAGGTAATCGATCAGGGGCAAACCCCTGCATTTATCTTGCCTAAGGCATTTCTTAACACAAAATGTATGTTATCCGTTTATCTACCTAAACGAGCAAAGACTAGGGCGACGATTGAACGGTAATTGATTACCACTATCTGTGCAAGACGATTAACCAACATAAAACAATCAAGTCGTTTCTAAGGGCGCGTTTACACTAGCAGGGAGCAGGGCCGCCGCTGCTGTGCCGAGATTAATTAAATAAAGAACAGTCAACATATTGATCGTCTTCAGACAGTCAGACGCGCGGCGGCGTCTGTGGAATGGCCTAAGGATAAAGCATAGCGGCCCAGCTCTGTCTTTTTTTATAAAGCAGCGTGTGTGTTGGTGAAGAGAGCTCGCGCGGCGGTGCAAGTCCAAGCTGAGTGCTCTAAACGGCGAGGTCGCGGGTCGGCCCCACCGCCGCCGTGACGGACGAGGGCATGCTGAGGAAGGCATGCGCCAGCCGAACCGCCCTCAGCTCCGCGGCTGCTTCGGCGCTCGGCACGGGTCAGGCGAAGATCAGCCATATCACGAATAGAATCGCCACCCACAAGAATATCTTCGACAGGAACTGTTCCTCCTCAAACTGTGCAGTGCCACGGGGAGCTGGAACAAAAAATCTTATAATTACACTAAACCGCGGTATTGTGAATCTACAAGCTACATACGAGTATTTACCCTTCTACGTCCGGACAACTAGACGCACGCTTATGTGCCACCCCTAATGGTGGATATCCCTCATTATCGCACGAAGCGCTTTGCTTCCACTTTCCTAGTGTACCTAAACTGCCAAGGAGTGGAACTCATTACCGTCATCGGTATTTCCGGAACGATGTATCTTAGGATTTTTTAAGACAAGAGTGAATTAGTGGATCTTGGATCTAAATATATATAACTCAAAGGTGACTGACTGACTGACATAGTGATCTATCAACGCACAGCCCAAACCACTGAACCGATCGGGCTGAAATTTGGCATGCAGGTAGATGTTATGACGTAGGCGTCCGCTAAGAAAGGATTTTGATCAATTCTACCCCCAAGGGGATGAAATAGGGGATGAAACTTTGTCAATTTTAATAATAATAATAATACATCTTAACGCGTGCAAAGCCGCGGGCAAAAGCTAGTTATAGATAAGAGTGCTCCACCTTAGATCTTGCATCTTTACTTTACATCAGGTGAGTTGGCAGTCAAATGTCTAGCTATCAAACAATAAAAAAAAATACTAATCAACAAGAATACCTGTTTGAACATGAGTGCCGACTGACGGTTATATTTTTATTCTTTGTATCAAACTAGGTACCTACTTATGGATAAAGTCAGATAGCTCTTCAGGAGCATTCCCGTAGAGGCGGTGGAACACGCATAGAGAACCTTTGTCGCAGCAGTATTTCTACTCGCTTATACCTGTCTGTCTGTGTGACTGTAATCATGTATACATAAGTAGGTACTTTTCCGTTCTATATGTATTTCTTTTCTTGTTCTATGTCAAATAAATGTATTTTCTTTCTTAATTTTACAACTCTAGTGTAAAAATTTTGTCAACTTCATACTTAGGTACCACTTAAAATTATGGTAGTGGTTTCAGTGCAAAAAACAAATTTTTATGATTGTTGAGGTGAATAAACGTTCATCTGTGAGCCAGATTTGGTCTTTGATCTATGACATCCCATTCGGAGAATGTCCCTTTGTTCCTTTCGTATAAAATAAGTATAAAAAAATCAGTCATTAAGTTAATAACAGCAGAGTATGATAAATATTCTACTAACCAGTTAAGCGGTAGCGATGGTGTTGTGGCACTAACCCTCACTTAAACTAGGTCAAACTTCTTACCGGAGCTAGGTCTCTGGTCGCCGAAATTGAATGTGGAAGTGAGGAAGCCAAACGGGAAAGCGCCGATGCCGAAGGACATCTGGAAACCATCGCCGAAGCCGAAGCTCGGGAACCCGCTGGCGTTCTCGGGCTCCGAGCGCTGGCCCGCGGGTCGCGGCGGCACCTGACGTTACGAGTCAATTATTTAAATGCTCATAAAGTATTGCGCCGCGGATTCCATCGTCAGAGTCCAAGTCAGAGCTATAGACGCCTTCAAATTAGCCGCCGCGCTGCAACCACAGGTTTGAGCATCAGTGTTGATGGACTCTCAAACTCGTTGATAAATTCTTCAAACAAAAACTATGTGCGCATCGTCACTAGTCGATCGAAGAACTGATGCGGCAGGCGGAGGCAAACTGCAGTCGCGCTGCAGCCGCGCGTTTTTTATTTATGTGATAACAAAGCAGCGCTGCTAGTTTGCGGCTAATTTGTAGGCGCCCTAAATCTCAGTTCTAAAGACATCTTAGGCATATTTTGGTTTAAACTGCAAATTACATGCACAATAAACAATTCCGATTAGAAAAATTGGTACTTTTGAACTTATAACTTCATGTTTGAGAGCCTGATGCTTCTATGTTTGATGTCAGGATTTTTAGTTTTTTTTTGTGAAGTTACTTTGTGACTAGAAACGATTACCTAGTTGTTCTGTGTGAATTAAATCAAACAATACTTTTTTGAGTGTGACCCATGCGACACAAACAGAAAGGTCAAGAATAATTAGCATATAATTTTATTAGAACTAAACTAGAGAAGCCTTGCAAGTGTCTTTTGAATCATACACTAGACTAGATGACTAGACCAGTCAACATGTTCCATGTTACTTACATTACAAATTTGTAGGTACTTTATTTATATAAATTATAAATCAAAGATGAGTAATGAGAGTAGGTACATTAAATGGACTTGAAATGATTTATCTGCTTTTAAATGAGAACATTTATTGTGTTGTCTAGTCTATAATTATACGACTTTGCCCCACTTTTAATGTATTTAGGTTATAAACCTATGTAGGTACTAGTTGCGCCCCGCGGTTTCACCCGCGCAGATTTAAATCCCGGTATTCCCCGGTACTTCCCCGGTATTCCCATGGTATTCCCACTTTTACGGTTTCCCTAAAAAGTAGCCTATGTGCTATTCCAGACTATAATCTATCTCTCTGCCAAACTTCATCCAGATCCGTTCAGCCATTCTGACGTGTAAGAGTAGCAAATATCTATCAGTCCATCCATACTTACAAACTTTTGCATTTATATATAGGCATCCCCAGTAGTTGGATTATGTATTCTTGGATGTGCTGTTCAAATCAGCTTGTTTCATCTTAAGTTGATGGACGCAGGGCAGTGCATCGTAGGGACCGTTCCTATTGTGCATGACCTACAGGGCAATGTTTTGTTTATAGGTGATGGTTACCACTTAACATCAGGTGGGCCATCTGCTTGTTCCATCAGCTAGTTCTATAAAAAAAAGGGATATTAATTTTTTATGGAACTAGTACCAAGCCGAGTTTGTTGCCTGTTCTTCTCGGTGTTGGTCTCGTGGAACTGGCACTAGAGTCACCTAGTTTTAAGACGGTTCAAGGTGGTCCTTGTGATTTTATTGATAAAAACATAATATTTTGACTTTGAGTTATTAAATTAGCTGTTAGGGTTGGTTTGTTGGTTGTTAAGTTCAACCTAAAGCCATGTTACATTAACAAACATCATTTTTTAACCATAGACATAGAAATAGAGGTAAAGCACTAACCTTATTTCTAGGGTCCTCCTGTTTGGTATTCCCTCTACCATAGAGTGGGATAACCTTGTCTCGGCTAATGGCAGCCTTGCAAACGGGGCACACCTGACGACTTGGTCTTGTCTCCAACCACTGATGCAGGCATGGCCAGCTTTAAAAGTAATATAAACTCATTAAATATTGGAAATGTGAAGGTTCAGATTATTATCTAAATATTGGTGCCAATTCTGTTGTTGAATTTTTCTAACTTAACCTAACTTGACAGCTCTAAAAATATTGCCATCCCTTTCTAAAAGATTGAAACAACAAGGACGGCTATAATTTTAGAGCTGTCAGATTAGGTTAGTTTAAGATAATGCAACAACAGAATCAACACCAATGCTTGAGCCTCAAGTATACCTACCCAGACATTTCTCAAGCCTAAAATAGGATGTGGCTATTTAATTAACAGAAACCATTAAAGCAAAAGCTAGACTGTGATATTTATTTTCATGCTCTTTGGCCAAACTATAAACTAACTTGGCGATCAATACTTGAGGGAATAAAGAAGACCATGACAGAAGATTAATAATTGAGCTTTACAAATTGGCAATTCATTAACTTTAATACTTTCATAACAATTTCATACAATTTCCATAAAAAGTAGATTTATGAAGTGTAGATAATATTTGTTTTTCTGAAATTAATTGTTAAGGTTGCCTAGCCTGGCATTAAAACTGCCTACTCTTTACTGGTGTGGTGGGTACACTAATGGTCTCCTGTATTTAATCTACCGTAAGGAAGCAGCTGTTCCTCAAATTAACACTGTAGTTGAAATGCAACAGGAGAGTTTAATTCAACAGAAATTGTAAAAGGCAGCATACCAAAAGAGATGTCCACACATGCTGACGACAGCGTCTCGCGCAGTATCTAGGCAGATGTTACATTCTAACATCCGCTCATCAGTTTTGTCTTCCTCCCCGCCCGCGTCACCCGGCGCTGGCGACGAGGTGCTGGCGTGCGCCTCAGCTCCCACCATTATGCTAACGCTGACCACACTTTGCACTAAGTTTAGCACTCAAGACAACTCAATACAAAATAGCCAAACACCGTATCGCAATCACACAGTGACGTCGCGAGTCGCGATAGTGACACGCACGACAAGAACTCAGCTGAACTGTTGTGTAACCCGGCACACAGTAAAACTTTACCTCTCAAGGAACAAGATCTAAGAGATATACAAATAATTCAGTTGGGAACTTGGGATGGAAGCGAATTTATCCTCAAACAAATTGAAGATACCTCCTACTTAGTTGCAAAACAATCACACACCATTTACGTTTAGCCAAAATCCCGTGGTTTGATGACCTGTCATTTTTTGCTAGATAAACTTTATTTTAGACGTCACTGTCAGTGTCAGTAGTGTCAGTGTTATGTGTTGTCACTTGTATTCAAATTCCTTGGTGTTGTGGTTGCAAGGAATTTGAACACAAGTGTTGGTTGCAAGGAATTTGAATAAAAGTCTCTATAAAGCTTTCAAGATACAGGTGGAAGGACGAAGTGGAGAAGGACCTTCGCTCACTTCAAGTCTTTCCACCGGACTGGCTGGAGGCGGCACAAGACCGAAGTCGATGGCGTGCTATTGTGTCGGAGGCCAAGACCCACTTCGGGGTTGATGCGCCAGGATAGTAGTAATAAAGCTTTCTATAAGTATTCCTTGGTTGGTTGGTTGAGAAAAAGTCCATCAATTTCCTTCAAAGAGTACATTCCTTGTATTGTACTGTACGTACTGTACATTTTTAGCACCACATTCACCACATCTAAATCTCTTTAGTTATTGTATACTCATTGTCTGTGATATAAAAACGTACGTACCAAAGAGTATACAATAACTACGTACCTAAGTGATTACATCTTGTATTCAAATTCCTTGGATTAGATATACTGGAGCCTTATATGACAATAGGAGATTCCAAGGAGATTCCTTGCCCCAAACCGTGAAACGTCAAATTGGGCATTGGAAATTGGGCTTTATTCTTTACGAAATAGGAGATACTTTGCCCTGACCGTTTCACACCGCCTGCCTTGTCTTAGCCGAGCTCGCGCTGCAAATGGTCATAGTGCATAAGGCTCCAGGGTTACTGGTTATTCGACCTATTCCTGCTAGGAGGTTGTGCAGGAGGTTACCGTTGAATTAGACCATAATGTTCTAGTGCGAAAGTGAACCATTTCTGAGAAAAAAAATATTAAAGCTTTTTATCAACAAATAGAGGTTAGGGGGTTAAAAGAATATTTAAAAAAAACTATTTGTTATAATCAAATTTTTATTTATGTTTTATTAAGAAGACATAACATGCGTTCTTCAACAACACAAAAACTACAAATGTATATCACCATTACGACATACTAGACGGAAACATCATGAATTTTCAATATATTTTTTAAATAGATCCAAAAGAATGACGATTAATGGTTCACTTTCGCACTAGAACATTATGGTCTAATTCAACGGAAATAACCTCCTCCACAACCTCCTAGCAGGAATAGATCGAACCAGTAACCCTGTATATATTAGTTAGATGCTCAATTCCTTGATAAATCAGATTAAATTCCTTGAGATTCGTTTCCTGTCATATAACGAAGCAACATAGTATTTTTACTTTAATTGTTTTTCTAGTGTTATTTTGAGTTTTGTTGTGTAATTTTGGTGGTATTTTAACCAACATTACTTGTGGTCTTAGCACAAAGTGTAAGCATTTGAAATGAAAGTGTATTATGTGATATCGTGATTTGACCGAAAATGTTTCAAATGTTTTGAAGAAACCGCCACCATTTTCTTCAAAACAATTGACTGACTCGACTTTGGACTGACGTGACTAGAAACATTATTACAAGGAGTAATCTCTCACTCACACACTCTGAATCACTTGACATTGGCAAGATTGTCTATGACAGGAGCCATAAAAAGAAGAAAAAAGAAGAAGAAAAAAATTCCTTGAGCTCACATTTTAGGTGCTGTGTTCAAAAATCAAAACGTAAAATTGTTTCACGATCAGCACAATGTGGACAGACAGGCATAATATGTACCTACATGTTTAATTTTTAAGAATTACGTACTGTTTGTTGTAATGTGTACAGACAGTTGAAAAACAATTGTGACGTCAAAGTGATAATCAGCTGAGGAGTACTCGGGAGTAGGTGTTAGGAGAAGAGAAACAACAAGTATCATGGGGGGTGCAGTGAGCTCGGGGCGTGATAACAATGAGTTGGTAGACAATTTGATGGGTGGAGGCTACATTCGAACCCGGACCGTAGAGCGTGTGTTTCGAGTGCTCGATCGTGCGGACTACATGATACCTATTGAACGCGATCAAGCTTACAAAGACCTGGCTTGGCGCAGTGGGGCCTTGCATCTTTCAGCTCCATGCATTTATAGGTAAGTAAGTAATGTACTGTTCAAATAAAATAAATTGTAATGTAGCCTATTTGAAACTAAAAATCATTACCTGCCTCAAATTTCAAATTCAATTTAACTTTTTACCACCTACCACTACTTATATTTGTCGCACAACCACCTACTATATGTCTCAGAGACTCAGGAGTGAAATGACCTTTGTTTGTAAAATCTAAGGCAGAAAGGTTTGTTTGTGAATTCAAATCAATTTAAAGACATATCAAAGCATTTATTAAAGCAAACAAAGGACATAGAAATCAACAATTTTTCATAAAATCTCAATTTGTTTGTAACAACTCATAATTTATTCTAGCTTAAAAATATTTATATTCAAAAAATTAGATTAACAAAAATAATGGCATAGAATAGGAACTTCTTAATATATTTTTCTAAAAATATAATAATCAACAAGTATTATAAAATCAAAGTTTTTTCATTATAATCAAAACTTCAACAAAATTGCAGGCCATCAATCTGAGCGTTTTTCGCGACAGTAAATGCACATTTTGTTGGAGTATTCAATGCAATTTTTTTTTAATTCAAGGTTTTTTACATTCAAAACACATGTATTGTGTCCTGCGTTTCTTTTTAGGGTCGCATGTTGGGCAGTTTTGCAAATCACCAATCTCTCTTCAAAACTGCTGCCATCTGGTAGAGCTGGTGGAGTGGTGTCATAGTTGCAGTGAAGGATGCGTCGAAGTGCGATTCTAATGTCACCCTGAATCTTCACACTATCTTCTCAATGCCAATTTTCAATTAAACCATCATTAGAAACCATTTCTAGCAAAAATTAAAAAAAAACACAATTTCAAAAAAGTCATGCTACCACCTACCAGCCGTCTCTCGGACGCGCAACGACAGTTTTTTTCTCACCATAAACAAACGCGCGCACGTACAATCACGAAAAGGGCTTGCACGGTACTGAGGGACGCGTAAGGAAGGTACAGGGACAAACAAGTGGCTACGTGCTTTGGACGCCAAAAGATTAACGATTGAAATTTTCCCGCGTCTGTGAGACGGATGGTAGGTGTTTAAGGGTTAATAATACTACCTACCATGAGATGTTTCATGTTATTGGGTGTTTCTTGCATTTTACATTTTATAGACAATCTCAGCACCATGGAGTTGAAATTTGGGTTAAACTATAGCTACCCTTGTACCTGAGTTGAGGGTTGGGGATAGGAGGGATGCAAGTGGGGGTAGATGGCAAGTCCTTCCCTTGAGTTCTTTTGTCTAGGAAATGAAATAAATAAATAATGCTGGACAATCCACACAGCAATATCTAGCCCCAAAGTAAGCTATTCAAAGCTTGTGTTATGGGTACTAGATAACTGATATATTTAATACATTATATACTTACATAGATAAATATTTTTTATTATACATAGAAAACACCCAGACCATCGGAACAAATTTCTGCAGATCGTACACAAATTTGTTCCAAGGCGGGAATCGAACCCGCAACCTCTTGCGTCGCAGGCAGGCTCTCGCCCGCTGCGCCACAGAGGTCGTCTAAAAAAATATTGCTTCAAATTTCTTCACTATTTTTCAAAAAAATAACCCTAACCTAATGGGAAGTCCTTGGAAAAGGAAACCGACCAATGGAAAAAGCTGGAGGAGGCCTTTATCCGAGAGGGGTTCTAATAAGTAGTATCTACCCTATCTATATATAGAAAAGTGAAAAATTTAAAAAACAAATATGTACCTACAATTTATTAAGGAATAAACAGGCTTTTTTATTTTTATTTATTTATTTATAATGGGAAGTCCTTCCCTTGAGTCTTTTCTATAGATTCTATCTAGGAGATGAAACATTATTACCAATTTTCTTCAATAAAAAAAAACCCTAACCTAACGAGGTAGTAGGTGATTTACTTACCTAAAAAAGTAAAATTTTTTATTTTTTTTTTCCTAAAAAAAAAGGCGCAAGGGAAGAACTTGCCACCTACCCCCACTTGCAACCCCCCTACCCCCAACCCTCAACTCTGATACAAGGGTTGCTGTAGCCAACCCGAAATTTCTACCTAAGCCAACATTAAAACAATAAAGTGAGCAAATTGTACTTTTGCTCCAGTGAGGTGATGGAGGCCTTGGAGCTGAAGCCAGGTTTATCATTCCTGAATCTAGGCTCAGGCACTGGTTACCTGAGTGCTCTTGTGGGCCTCATCATCGGTACTTCTGGGATCAGCCATGGTGTGGAGATCCATCCTGGGGTTGTTGAATACTCAGTTAAAAAGCTTAGTCAATTCCAAGAGAACTCTGTTACTTTGGATGAGTTTGACTTTTGCATACCTAAATTTTATCAAGGTAAGTTATTTTGATATTAATAGAACTACATATCTTTTTATTCACAATGTTGTATTAAAAAAATATCAATTTTAATAGTGAAGCCTGAATTTCCATAACAAAGAAATTCCATTCCATTCAGATTCCCCAGAAGTCTTTGGGCCAAGAGATTTGGGTGCCTCATAAGGCAGGCATGGTTATAGAAAGATTGAGGCCTTTCAATTTCAAAGCATTTCTTGCTATCATGTGTAACATACAGCTTTACAATAATATTTTGTAGACATACAAATAATTATCTACAGTCCCTTGTCTAAGGCTCCCTGGCCTCATGTCTCAGTGCTGTCACCTCAACTAGGCCCAGTGGTTTTCCCTCCAATTGACAATCTGTGGTGCTGTATTCTGTCTGTCCCTTCTCCTTTATATATGCTGCAATCTGTCCCGACCGTGTCGGAGCTGAAGATAAAAGTATGTCAAATAATGGAGTAAACCTGTCCCAGCCGCCTCCATGGAATGACCCCGTGTACTGTATGTGTTCGCCAGGTAACGCCTTGTGCCTGGCTCCGCTGCAGACACTGTATGATCGTGTGTACATTGGAGCTGGAGTGATGGACAAGTATGAGAACTACTTCAAGCAAATGATCAAGGTAGGTAATCTATCTATTTATATTTCAACGCCAAGTTTCGTGGGTTACCTGATTTTTTTAGCGACTGACTGCGATTTCGCGACTTCCTCGTGACTTTGCGACTTCGTGACAGCAATTTCGTGGTTTCATGACTTTGCCACAGCGTGTGACATCGCGACTGACTATTCTTAAGGCCGGTGCTAGATATGTAGAACTTACGTGATCACTGAGTTGCACGCTTAGTGAGGCACGTCAGTTCACTGTCTAGTGAGGAGTTTTTCTCGTGTCTCACTAAGCGTTCGGCTAAGTGATCACGTAAGTTCATACATATCTGACATTGGGGTAATACTTGCACTTTCTTATTTTCTCATATATCGCGCCACATCGTCGACCGCATCATCACTTAACATCAGGTGAGATTGTGGTCAAACGTTTTTACCTATAAGTTGTAAAAAAAATACATATAAAAATACTCCCTTGGTAAACAATCTACTATAGTGTTACATGTACGAAAAAACCTTAAAGGTAGTGCACAACGTAGAAGAAAGGGAGCCGTTTTTTATACACAAATTTAATGAATGTTTAATTTGACTGAATTTCATATTTGAACAAATACGTAATGTTGCTGAGTATATTGTGACATAGTCGGGCGCGCACGCGCGGGTGCGATCGACAGGTAGGCGGAGTGCTGGTGATGCCGATGGGAGAGACGCTGGTGCAGGTCCGGCGCGACGCCGACTCGCAGTGGTCGACCCGCCAGCTGCTCAACGTCTCCTTCGCAATGCTGCGCCCGCCGCTCCAGGAGGACGTCGATGACCTCCTAAAGCTGGGTAACTACCCGCCCGCCCGCGCGCCATGCGAAGCAGGGGTGCTTCGCATGGGTGCACATTGTTTTCCTACTACATCATGCATGTATTATACATATTATAAACCTTCCTCTTGAATCACTCTATCTATAAAAAAAACCGCATCAAAATCCGTTGCGTAGTTTAAAGATTTAAGGTAGATTATAGTCTGGAATAGCACATAGCCTACTTTTTATCCCTTGGGAATACCAAGATTTAAATCTGCGCGGGTGAAACCGCGGGGCGCAAACTAGTCAATTATAATGTTAGTAATTTGTTATGATAAGAATAAGAAAATACCTACCAGTGTTAGGTTCATTTGATATTTCATAATCAATATAATCATACCGTCGTTTTGTTCTATCATTGCTGCAATGTTGTTGTCAGACGAGCTAGTTCCGGTGGCGCTATCGCTGCTGTGCCGCGCGGTCATCCGGCGCGCCATGCTCGGCGGCGTGTGTCGCCGGCAGCCCGAGCTGAAGGAGCCGCCGCCGCGCCGCGCGCCCGCCCGTCTGCCGGCGCGACGCATCCGCATCCCGCTCGACGACACGCAAGGTGAGTGCGACAGAGACAACATGCTCGGCGGCGTGTGTCGCCGGCAGCCCGAGCTGAAGGAGCCGCCGCCGCGCCGCGCGCCCGCCCGTCTGCCGGCGCGACGCATCCGCATCCCGCTCGACGACACGCAAGGTGAGTGCGACAGAGACAACATGCTCGGCGGCGTGTGTCGCCGGCAGCCCGAGCTGAAGGAGCCGCCGCCGCGCCGCGCGCCCGCCCGTCTGCCGGCGCGACGCATCCGCATCCCGCTCGACGACACGCAAGGTGAGTGCGACAGAGACAACATGCTCGGCGGCGTGTGTCGCCGGCAGCCCGAGCTGAAGGAGCCGCCGCCGCGCCGCGCGCCCGCCCGTCTGCCGGCGCGACGCATCCGCATCCCGCTCGACGACACGCAAGGTGAGTGCGACAGAGACAACATGCTCGGCGGCGTGTGTCGCCGGCAGCCCGAGCTGAAGGAGCCGCCGCCGCGCCGCGCGCCCGCCCGTCTGCCGGCGCGACGCATCCGCATCCCGCTCGACGACACGCAAGGTGAGTGCGACAGAGACAACATGCTCGGCGGCGTGTGTCGCCGGCAGCCCGAGCTGAAGGAGCCGCCGCCGCGCCGCGCGCCCGCCCGTCTGCCGGCGCGACGCATCCGCATCCCGCTCGACGACACGCAAGGTGAGTGCGACAGAGACAACATGCTCGGCGGCGTGTGTCGCCGGCAGCCCGAGCTGAAGGAGCCGCCGCCGCCGCGCCACGCGCCCGCCCGTCTGCCGGCGCGACGCATCCGCATCCCGCTCGACGACACGCAAGGTGAGTGCGACAGAGACAACATGCTCGGCGGCGTGTGTCGCCGGCAGCCCGAGCTGAAGGAGCCGCCGCCGCGCCGCGCGCCCGCCCGTCTGCCGGCGCGACGCATCCGCATCCCGCTCGACGACACGCAAGGTGAGTGCGACAGAGACAACATGCTCGGCGGCGTGTGTCGCCGGCAGCCCGAGCTGAAGGAGCCGCCGCCGCGCCGCGCGCCCGCCCGTCTGCCGGCGCGACGCATCCGCATCCCGCTCGACGACACGCAAGGTGAGTGCGACAGAGACAACATGCTCGGCGGCGTGTGTCGCCGGCAGCCCGAGCTGAAGGAGCCGCCGCCGCGCCGCGCGCCCGCCCGTCTGCCGGCGCGACGCATCCGCATCCCGCTCGACGACACGCAAGGTGAGTGCGACAGAGACAACATGCTCGGCGGCGTGTGTCGCCGGCAGCCCGAGCTGAAGGAGCCGCCGCCGCGCCGCGCGCCCGCCCGTCTGCTGGCGCGACGCGTCCGCATCCCGCTCGACGACACGCAATAGGTGAGTGCGACAGAGACAACAAGGCTTTATTTGTTACCTCTTTTTTTGTCACACGTGGTATAATATATAATAGGTATGTATAATGTGCTTGTAGCCATGAATATATTACGTAGTAAAATATATCATGGTAAGAACAAAAAAAAATAAAAATAATAATAATGCTGGACAATCCACACAGCACCATCTAGCCCCAAAGTAAGCTACTCAAAGCTTGTGTTATGGGTACTAGATGACTGATATATTTAATACATTATATACTTACATAGATAGATATTTTTTATTATACATAAACACCCAGACCAACGGAACAAATTTCTGCAGATCGTACACAAATTTGTTCCGAGGCGGGAATCGAACCCGCAACCTCTTGCGTCGCAGGCGGACTCTCGCCCGCTGCGCCACTGAGGTCGACGAATAATATTGTTAAGTTGTGGTTAAAGCGGCGATGGTGTGGTGCACTTGCAGAAGTGGACCTGCAGGCGCTGCACGACCTGCGCGAGCAGGACGGCGGCCGCGAGATGAACGCGCTGCTCTCGCTCGTGCTCAGCATGGGCAACAACCGCGTCGCCGGCGCCGGCGCGCTGCGCTACCGCCAGCGCGACGCGGGCGCGCCACCCGGACAGGTAAACAACGACATTACATAACCGGATCCCAGCTACCAGTTCTAATCATTATTTCAGCCATCAGGATCTTGTGCGCTCATCGGCTTCCAGCAATCTTTGCTTTGACTTTCCATCTAGCGGGCTTACGCTGCGTGGTCTCCATTTCAGACACTTTCTGCCCCGTTAGCCGTCGACTCAGAGCATTATGCCCCGCCCTCTGCCATTTCAACTAGTTCTATGCTATGTCGGTGGCTTTAGTTTGTCTTCGCATTGTCATATATTTTGAGGTGAAGTAAAAAAAAATTATGCAACCGTAACACAAATCACGCAGTATGAAATAAAACTAATGTATAGGTCCTCCCTTTGTGAATTGTTGCAGATGTTGATCGATGACATCAACAACATGCCGGACACGGATGCCAACAACGAGCGCCGCTTGCGTCCGTCTCCGCCCCCGTCCCCGCCCCCGTCCCCGCCCCCGCCCCGCCCCTCCAGCTCCTCGTCAGCGCCTTCCGCGCCGAACGCCACCCGGAAGTTCCCCGTGTTCCCAGGCAGCGCTTCGCGGCCCAGTGTCTGCGGAGCTGCCAACACTTCGAGGATCCATCCCGGCGTGAGGTGCGCTATGCTGACTATTATTAAAATGCTAACTATTGTTATTTCTTCTGTGATTGTAACATATAGCATGTTTTAGTACATATTTAATTTTGATTTTAATATAATTGATGTGTATGGTGTTGATGAGATCTATATATTTTGACAGCCTTCACAGCTCAGTTGGTAGTAACTCTGCCTTCTGCGCCGTGGCCGTGGGTGGGTCGATTCGATTCCCATCGAGAGCAAGCATTTGTGTGTTGAATATAGATGTTTGTTCTGTTTCTAGGAGTTATATAATATTATAAGTACTTATCTACAAAAAAAGTAGTATAAGTATTATATAAGCTATGTATCTTATTTCCATATTACAAGCTTTGGCTTAGTTTGGTGCGAGATAGTGCTGTGTGGGATGTCCACCAATATTGTATTAAAAATATTATTATTATTATTGAGTCCGTTGGTACCCACCTGCATAATAGAAGGGAGACTCATGTCCTCTCATTAAACCACTCTTTCCGGTCTCGGTGACTCAAATAAATCAGACTGTTTAATGTGTGTGTATGATTGATAGTGCGAGCACGCTCAGCAGCCGCGCGGGGCAGCGCAGCCTGCGGAGCGACGAGCGCGGCGTGACGCGCGCCCGCGCCGCGCCCGCGCCCCGCGCGCGCCCCGCCGCCGCCGACGCCTGCGCGCTCAACGCCGCCGGCTGGGTCGAGGTACTCACTATGCTACATTTCTACACCAGGCACAGGTTACCAATCTTAACCTAGGTATTGGTATTATACACACCACTCGCTTGAGTATTAATAAAAAAAAATGGTTTTCTTTTGGAAAAAAAAAAAAAGGAATGTATTGATATTCGACCCAGGTGGAGGATCTCGAAATGTTGGAGACGAAGCCGACGGTGGCTCCCTTCTTGCCGGTGCAGGGCGCGCCGTGCGGCCCGCGCGCCTGCCGCCCCGCCGTCCGCGGGGACACCGCGCCCGCCGGCGACGACGCCGCCGCAGACTCAGGTAGCACTCTCTCTAGCCTGCTTACCATGCTTCTCCTAATGCAGCACCTCTAACCCATTCCTTTTAATAGTAGTAAGTAGACTCGTAGTAGAGCTGCTTGTGAAGGAATCGCCCAAAGAAGTACTAACACCATGCCTTTTTCTGCCACCAAGCAGTAGATAGATAGAATAGTAGATTGTATCATAAGGGGGCAAAATAATATTTTTACTAGAGTAGTTTCGCTCGGGATTCTACCCTAGAATTCTTCACTACGCTCTGGATTAAAAAAGCGCCCTCGCCGTAAAAATATTATTTTGCCCCTCTATGATACATGCTTTTAGATATTATGATACATGATTTAGTAGAGTCCTGAACGTAGCGATGGATTCAAAGTACGTCGTCGCCCGAGCTAAAAATATATTTTGACTCATAGTCGCGCCACGCCCCGGTTGAATACAAAAAAAGACATCAAGTTAAAAACGCGCGAAATACAGCCCGCGTTTTCTTCAATTTTCACGGATTGTTAGAAATTCATGGTTGTTTTGAAAAATGAGTTCTTCAAGTGACAGAGAAAGTATAGAATTAACTCCTGAAAGTGTTAGAACTGACGCAAGAAATGTATTACATGCAAAGTCCCGGGAGAAATATATGAAAGCCTATGGAAATTTTATTGAATAGATAAATGCAAGAGGCGCCGCCTGTTTTTGGGCTACTTCCTGTACTTAGCCAAAACTTCTAAAATATGAGGCGCCTTTTATTTTCTCATAGTGGTATCATGAAAAGTAGAGTGTATCACTCAGGCGCAAGATATTTTTTATGCTCGGGCGACGTACTTTCCTTAATCCCTCGCTACGTTCAGGATTCTACTCTAGAATCGCTGTCTTCGCTCTGGTATCAAAAAAGTGCCCTCGCTATTTTTTATGGAATATTTAACGTTGTTTCCAGGCGGCAGCGAGGCCGACAGCGATGCTGGCGAGGGAGGGTCGTGCGGTGCGGGGGGATCTGGCAGTGAGGGAGGGTCTGGCAGCGCGGGGGTGTCTGGCGGCACTGGGAGGTGGTCTGGTGTGGGGGGGTCTGGCAGCAATGGGTGGTCGTCTGGTGCGGGGGGGTCTGGCAGAAATGGGTGGTCGTCTGGTGCGGGGGGGTCTGGCAGCAATGGGTGGTCGTGTGGTGCGGGGGGGTCGTGCGGCGCGGGGGGGTCCGGTGGCGCGTGGGTGTCGTCTGGCGCGGCGGTGTCGTCTGGCGCGGAGGAGGCCGGGCCGCGCTCGCCGCGCGTGTGCCGCGTGTACCGCGTGCCGCACCCGCAGCCCGCGCCCGACACGCGCTCCAAGTCTTACATGAGAACGGTACGTCATACTAATAACCATTCATTTATTCCATCTTCCTGCCTTATCACTAAGTGGGGTCGGTAAAAGCAAGTTTACTACTGCCACTCTCCTGCTTCATTCGGCATACATGTGTCAAAACAACAACGCGGATACAGGTAGTACAGAAACAAGGCAAGGCACGAATAAAATTAACAAAACTATAGACTGACGAGACATAGGATAATAGGGATCACGGAAAAGAGAAAACCCTAATAAGGATATTGGATGGTACAAACCAACCATCAACACCTTGTTGGCACGATGGTTGGTATGTACGATGGTAGCTGGCAAACTCCAATCTAATGTATATACTGTTCTTGCAGATTCAAATGCCGCAGCCGCAGCCGCAGCCCGAAGTTCAGATATTCTTCGGCAGCGCCGGCTGCTACGACAGCGACGACGTGCTGCACACGGAAGAGGAGGAGGACGAGGGCGCTGACACTCAGGACGATGCCATGGAGGGGGACACCTCTAATGGTGACGCCCACAACGAGGGCCCCCCCACCGACGACCAACGCATGACCAGATCTAAGGTATGTTGTACCAGTTGGAAACTATATCACGTTCAAAGTTGAAGTCAAATATTCAATTGAATCACGAGGACCAAGCCCAGAAGATTCGTTTCCAAATATTATGTTATGTTTAGAATATAAAAAGATATTTTTATCATTATTATTATTATAAGCCATTTATTTCCCAATTTCAGTATTTACAATTCATTTAGGTACAGTTCAACACATATAAAAAATATAAATAATCCAATAGAGGTAGGTACATGCATTATTATTAATTATTATTCTTAAATTATTATTCCACTATTAATTATTATCTTTCTCAATTGTAATCATATTATTTTGAACATTATATTATTGTAGGGATGCCCAGTTTTGGGCATTTTTATCATTATATCAAAATAATCTATGCATATTATAACTTTTACTAGCGATCCGCCCGCGCGCTCCTGCTTCGCACGGGTGCACATATCATGCATGTATTATACATATAAACCTTCCTCTTGAATCAGTCTATCTATTAAAAAAAACGTCATCAAAATCCGTTGCGTAGTTTAAAAGATTTAAGCATACATAGGGACATGGGGATATAGGGAAAGAGAAAGCGACTTTGTTTTATACTATGTAGGGATTAACATACCACGGGCCAATAAAGCATGCGTCATTCCATACGGCTTCGGACTTAAGTGTAGAACATAGTATCTATAACAAAATCTGGCCGAGCAATATCCAGGAGTTCGTAAATGCCAAATGACAGTAGGGCTAGGGGCGGAAACGATCACCAAAGTTGAGTGTACTTCGTTTCTTGGTTTCATGCTGGACAATAGCTATTGCTCGGCCCGCACGTTCCCCAGACCTTACACCGCGGAACAGAGAAAACCTACATTTCTACAACTGGGGATGTTCAAAAAAATTTGTGTATGCAACAGATGTGCCCACCAAAGAAATTTTAATTCAAAGTATTAACGCCACTTTTGACCGAATGACAAGTGAAATGCGGCTTCATACGACAACCACGGAAGTAAGGGAAAAGTGTGGTGCATGCATTAGGTGTGGAAGCAGCCAATTTGACCAAATTTTGTGATTTAAATTTATAAAAAATCAACTTTTTATAAAAAAGCGGTTTTTCTTCCTCTTGACCTTAGTGAATCTTATTTTGAACAATCTCTTATTTTGATCACCTGAATCAATGAAGATCAATGAATAATATCTTATGATATCTTATGTTATGTAGCATGTCGTTGGAAAGAGTAATAAATAAAGAACTTTCCAAAAGAATGCTAAATTCAAAATATTTTTTTATTAAATGAGGAAGTTGTCACTTTTTAAAACAGTAAAACAGATTAACGACTTTGAAAGCTCAGATCAATTTTTTTTAAATGGAAATGACGTGTCCGGTAAGCTTTTATTTAGAATACACAAACAGAATTCAACACAAGTTAATATGTCGTATTACATCCACGATAAAAAGTTAGCACCGTTAGCAGCATATCAGTTTAAAGGCAAGATTTTTGGTTATTTTCAAAAATTTACAAAAAATTCATATAAAAAAACCGTGACACTTAGGACTTCGAGTCTATCGGGGAAAACTTGCTCATAATAACCCCCCCCCCCCCCCAACCCCCAAAAATTTTTGTCGGTCCATCCACCAAACATCCTGTATAATTATGCTCTAGAGCAAGAAACGATTGAAACTTGAGAATGGCGCGAAACCTGCCGACTCCTCAACCCGAGAGCAGAGCGCCTCCGCTACCGCTTCCGCCTCAAACTCCGCATCCGCCTTTGCTAGCGTCGGTAAGTATACTCTCATTTCATATTGTTCGTCGTGAGACGCCCACATAACATATTTACCGGTTTCGTGTATAGTATACGTACCGATCGGTGTCGTATCGGTAAGCGGGTCCTATTATTTATCATCATAGTTATGATGATGATGATTTCCTCCATAATGTATCCGTCAACGGGGAACCCTGCTAGCTTCAATCATGTGAGTGAATACTGCAGTGGCATTAAATTTATTTATGTTAATATTTAAAACGCATGTTTTGGTGTACACTGTGTTGGTGATCTAATAAATAAATAAGTAGATGTTTGGCAATATTGGCATCGAGGTCTCGCTGGCATTCAAAATTCAATAAAAAAAATCAAGAAAAATAATACATAAAAAAACAAACGACATGGCACTTAAGGACATCCCTATACCGTAAAAACGAACTTCCAGGTCTTACCACCACCGGTTAGCCCGCGGCACCGTTTAGCCGTCAATAGAATACAGAGTCAGATTTAGGCAGCCTCGTGTCGTCCATCCGTCCAAGGTGTCCACGCCATCATCATACAATAGTCAGCTTGTAATAAGGCTGACGGCAGAGCAAATAGTTTGGTTTAAAAAAAACTTGGTACTAAGAGATCTGAGGGCACATTTACCGTCTGCAGGCACGAGCATAGTCGTGAAGCTGTTTCGGTGTCAGGCAGAGGTACGATAGGGAGCGATGGGACTCCAGTAGCTTTAACCGGCCACGCGTTCTTGGGCTAACGTGCTACAATCAAGGGAGAGGTGGTAATGTCGTTGCAGAAGCGGGTCGCGGCCGGCGCGCGGCCGGCGCGGAGGAGCTGCGGCGGCGGCGCGCGGCGGGCGACGCGCGGCGCGTGCGACTCTCGCTCGCCATGAAGCGCGCCATCAAGGAGCTGCCGCTGCCCTACCCGCTCAAGAAGTTCCTCAACTTCTACCGCACCTTCGAGATCTAGACCGGCCGTCGCCTCCGCGAGCGCACTGCCGCGCTCCCAGACTGTTGTGAACCCGCGAGGCGCCTCGCTCGGCTGTGGGAATCACGACGCCGAATAAAAAGTCACACTCAGTCAGATTCAGTAATGTTACATTTTTCCATTATTATTTTTCATTGTACAGGAATGACTACTGTTTATAGCAGGCTTATTTGTTTTAGGGTCATCCAATTGATTAATATTTTACCTAGTCAAGTATTGATAAAATCAATTGTCAATTGCTGGAAACACTACAGATAAGCGCTTACCAAACTAATAAGACTGTTGTTTCTTGTACTTAATCTCAAATGATCTAGTTTAACTACTCAAGTGGATTATTTTCACTTTTGAAAAATATCAGTGTAGTCAGAGGCGTATTTATATACCCTGATATTTTCAAAAGGAAAGTTGAGTATCCAAGTTTCTTTCCTCCAGCTGTATAAGGGCTAGAACACAGCGTTATACACTTTATTACAGACAGATGACACGTTTTAGATCTGTATACAGTCGTAATTGTACATATAAGACTTAAAATGATCGAAATTTACTAAATTGCTCATACTTAGGCTCTACTAATTGCTCGTTGGTAATCAACATATTTTTAAGTGTTTTGATTTAGTATATTGTTTGGATTGAACAAGGATATTTTTATGTAAAACAAATACATATTTAGTATATTGTTTAGATTGAACAAGAATATTTTTATGTAAAACAAATACATATTTAAAATGATTATGTAAGTATAAGTTGAGCTAAGTTATATTTCATTAAATATTGTAAAGGTAGACACAAAAGTTTTTAATATAGTATGTACCACAGCACTGTATCGAGATAGAAGATAAAGTGTAAATACCCCGCGCGCCGTAAAGGAGTGCCGAGGACCTCTTTGCTCGCCACGAACTTCAATACGCTTTCCGCGTGAGACGTCAGAACAAAAGGAACCAAATGCCTTGTTGTTCAATAATTAACTACGTAAATGACAGCCTACGTAGCTCAGTTGTTAGTAGCTCTGCCTTCTGCGCCGTAGGTCGTGGGTTCGATTCCCACCGTGAACAAACATTTGTGTGATGAACATAAATGTTTGTTCTCTGTCTGGGTGTTATATAATATTATAAGTATGTATTTACAAAAAAAAAAAAGTATTATAAGTAGTATATTAGCTATCTGGTTCCCATATTACAAGCATAAGCTTAGTTTGGGGCTAGATAGTGCTGTGTGAAAAAAGTCCACCAATATATACAGTGGTGGTCACATAATTAAGGACAGCTAGAGCCTATAACGACATTTCCTTCAAGTGTTTTATATTTCGTAGAATAATAATATAATTAAATAACTATTTATGTAAATCAATAGCTTGGAAATTCTGTAATTAGAATTAAATAATAATAATAATATAATACAATTTTTTTTTTATAAAAATTTACCGAATACAATAATTTGCATAATGTTTATGTATTGGCTGGTGGACAAATAATTAAGGACGGAGAGTAAAAATGTTTCGGAATTTAAAAATTTAAGAAAAACATGGGTATTTTCCTGTCAAAATTCAATTTCCCGCCTTTCTTCACAAACTCATGGAAATAGTTTTATTTTATTGTGGCTAATTTGCGTGATAAAATATGGGAAAAAATAAAAGTTGCGACGCTTCTACGCGCAAAATTATTATTAATTTTTATCGAAAAGGTTGGTCCTATCGAAAGATTGCAAGTAACATAACATGTTCTAAGACTATGGTAGAAAATGCTATTAACTATTACAAGACCCATAATACAACGGAAACTGTAGCAAGGAAACCTAAACCTCGCAAAACCTCACCTCGGGAAGACTCCCTTATCACAAGAGAAGCCAAAAAATATCCATTTAAAGGTTCCGAACAAATACGAAACGACGTTTTTGGGGTCGGAACAGGTAATGAAGTCTCCGCAAGAACTGTTAGAAGACGTTTAGTTGAAGTAAAGTTATTTGGAAGAATTCCTCGCAAAGTTCCACTTTTGTCAAGACAACATAGGAGAGCAAGACTAGCATTTGCCTACAAATATAGACAGTGGTCGGCTAACCATTGGAAAAATGTGTTGTTTTCGGACGAAACAAAAATAAATCTAGCTTCTTCTGATGGAAAACAATATGTGAGACGGCCACCTAATCAAGAAATGGATTCTCGGTACACGAAAAAAACTGTCAAGCACGGAGGTGGAAATATAAAGGTTTGGGGTTGTTTTTCTGGACATGGTACAGGACCCGTAAGAAAAATAGAAGGTAATATGGACCAGTATCAATATCAAAGAATTTTAGAGGAGACCATGTTACCCTATGCAGAAGATAATTTACCTGTTGTTTGGAAATTCCAACGAGATAATGACCCAAAACATACTGCACGTTCAGTAAAAGCCTACCTTGAAAATGAATCGGTATTCGTTTTAAACTGGCCATCATTTAGTCCCGATTTGAACCCTATTGAAAATTTGTGGTTCACAATTAAGAAAAGACTTTCTAGAGTAAGGACTACTAATCGAAATCAACTTTTTGATGCCTTTCAAGATGCTTGGTCGCAGATAACCGTCGAAGAGTGCAATAAGTTGATTGAATCAACGCCCCGACGATGTGAAGCTGTCATAAAAGCACATGGCTATCCTATTAAATACTAATACGCTCGAAAATATCTTGTTTATATCCAATTTGTTTTATTAAAAAACTTATTCACTACTAGATTTAGTTATTATTGAAAATTCGTAATATTTTTCTTTGTGTCCTTAATTATTTGTCCAGCTTGGCTCGCGTACAATTACGAGGCCCATTTAAATAAATTGAAATATAAAAAAATGTATAAAACATATTGAGCCAATTTTGTCAGTGGTACATCGTACAGTTATATACCTATCACAGAATATACTTTTATGATAAGTAAGTATTAATTTAAACGTAGGAGATGCGATTACTTTGACGAGTACCACATGCGTCAGTACTGTCCTTAATTATGTGACCACCACTGTATATAAACTGTACAAACCACACAAAAAAGCTGGAGTTGTTAATAGAGGTATTTCCTTTCATCGGTAGGTTCTCCTTGTCCTTAAATTATCTGTTTTAATTTAGAACGCAATTTATTTTGTTGCTCTGTTTTATTTTCGCCAAAAAATTAGCGGTTGATTGCGTGCCCAATGCTATTTTCCTTTGCTGTTGTAATTTGACGCGCCAGGCGTGCAGTGAAAACCAGGAATGAAAAAATAAGCAATCCAAATTGTCGAGTAGCGTGCCAATAATAAATAGTAAAATGCCAATTTCTTACTCGATTAAAATCGATTTTGAAAACAGAGGAAATGAAAGGTACTTAATTTTTTAAATTGATTCGAGGTTAAAAGGTTTAAAAGCAGATACTTCACTCTCACTATTTGTCGAGTATATAGATAGGAAAACATAATGTTTAGCGCAGGGTACAGCCTTAATGCACAGGTTATAGTTACTTCAATATTGCAGTTTTATTTCAGTTTTCCGAATGATCCTCATATTAAAAATAAGTGAAATGAAGCAACGGGTCGCAAATAATGGTTTCCAACAAAACACAGGCGGATTTGTTCTGTGCATTTTCTCGATGACAGCCTTACTGGCCCATCAAAGTACCGTCAAAGTAATAAGTAAAGCTTATCCGACTATTGATGTAATCATGATGATAGATCTTATCGATTTTTTTCATCGATACAAAATGACATCTATAATCCTAAAATCGGTTTGCCGCGTGCCAATTTGATTCGTATTCGCGCAGCTTTATATTCCCCGTCACTAAATTACGCTCATGACGTCAAAGTACCTACGCAAAATGTTACACGCTCGGTTTCCGTACAAGTCGACGAAATCTTAACTTCTATCTCGATAAAGTTCTGTGGTCTGTACCTACTGTACTATGTGTAGTCGGCGGTCGTGTCTAGTCGTAAGTTTTGTCAGTTTTTATGCGTAATCTTTGTAATCTAAAAGTATGAAGTTGTCATTTGTTTTTATTAAATTAAGAAGTTAGCGGAAATTTCATACTTAAAGGTTATATTATTATTCGGTTACATTACGAAGAAAACCTACTATCATATATGCTAATTAATATGTTATTAGAACGCGTTTAGATATTTTCTATCATTAGGCCATTTTTTTTTTTTTTTTTTTTTTTTTTTTATACAACTAGCTGATGGAACAAGCAGATGGTCCACCTGATGTTAAGTGGTAACCATCACCTATAAACAAAACATTGCCCCGTAGGTCACGCACAATAGGAACGTGCCCTACGATGCACTGCCCTGCGTCCATCAACTTGAGGCATACAGATGTTAAGCCTCATGTGCCTGTAATTACACCGGCGACCACACTCTTCAAACCGAAACACAGCGTTGCTGCTTGGCGGCAGAAAAAGGCGTGGTGGTAGTACTATTACATAAGAAAGTCAAAATAAATTTAATTAGTTACCTTTAATTATGTAATTTTTCATTACGTAATGTGTCTGTGTGGTTAAATAAATGAATTTTCTTTCTTTTTCTTTTTTTTTTAATAATAAAAATTTAAATATAATAAATTACTTATCATAATATTTGTTACTTTCTAGAAATATAATGGAATATAACATAATGTAGTTTGTACTCTTCTTCTTATATTACTAAATAGTGGATGTTTTTCTTAACGTAATATATTTTTCTTCTGTTTAATTTGTCTTCCATGTCCTAAAACAAATGTAGGAACTGTAAGCTCTATGTAAACTGTATGTATAAAAGCTAGATCAAGAAAGCCAGATTGGGCCCGTACCATCTTTTATACCTAAGTTTAAAATTTTACTCAACGCTTTTGCGATAGCTTTCAGTAATATACCGTATCACGACGAGTCTTGAATTGAATAAGACGCAGAAAGGCTGATTCTAAGCTAAATGGTAGGTCGCGTCACATGTAAATGACATTAAAGGCACATGCCACCGAACAAGGGTTCGGTGGTTTGAACGGGGAGTAAATATTCGAAGATACTTTTGGCGTGGCGCGAGTTTTAAAAGCTTATCTAAGCTCATTGTGATTTTTCTTCTCGACAGTCTTTGTATGTATATATAGCGGAGAATAAATATGTATATTAATCCTCCAACATCACTGTAATTGAAACTTCAACTGCAATTGCAGACAATTGTCAACTGAATAATCCTTGGATAAGTTGGTAAACGGCAGTTACAACTTACAGCTGCATTCAGCCGTTTGTAGTGCGAAATCCGCCTTATTTATAAATTGTAGTCGTTACGTTGATACTATTAGGTTAGGGTTAAATTATTGGAAATAAAGACTCTGTTCTGTGGAAATTATAACTCACTGATGGCACGTGGCGGCTCAGTGTGTACGCCTCGAGGCATTAGAACTTAAAATGAAGTAAATGTATGGAGTGTGGTTGATGTAAAAATACAATAATGTTTTTTGTTTTTTTTTCGTAGCAGTTAAGAATATATGATTTTTATTCAAACCCAGTTGTTTAAATGTTGTAATAAGTAGAATTTCCATCGAAATAGCATAAGGTAATCGTAGGTAGTCGTAATGAAATAAATTAAATTATTAACTTATTTAATTGAGTGTAAAGATACAAATTAGGTGAGCATTACACGGTGGGTGCTTATACATTTTGTATTTACAATTACTATATTAATTTACTTATCAATAAGTGTTCTGTACAAGATAGTAAAGAGCAACGTCACTGGATAGTCAATTCACGCTAAAATTAGTTTATTTTGCCTCTGGGATATTACCCGTATTCACAATACGAACGAAACTTGTCTTGAGGTGAGATTTTAAGATCGACCAGTCCGATCGTGTTTTGTTATGAATACGGGTGTTTATTTAAAATATCGTCGATATAAATAGGTCGCATTGAAGTTTACCCTCAGATGTTAGGTGAGGTGCTAGCACCACTTACTACCCTTCTTGACTATTCCGTTCACCCTTTGCGGCATGCTGTTCTCAGGATACAAGTCGTCAGCGGCCGGCGCGTCGCACGCGCTCAATCCGTTCATGAGCTTCCTCTGCGGTCGCGGAGTCGCGCGACTTGCGTCTCTTATCCTCTCCCTCACCCATTTATCGGCAGCGTGAGTCCGCTTCACCGGTCTCTTGTTACCTGTGTCGTTCAAGTGACACAAGTCTCCGTTCCGCAGCTCCGATACTGGTCTGCTGGGTGTCTCGGATTCGCTGCCGTTTACTAAGGAATGCGCGCTGCGAGCTTTGTGCAGGGAAAGACGCATCGGCTTACGCGGCGGCGTCGGTCGCGACTTTGAATCGTCACGCTTCTCCTCGTTCTTCTTGTAATGGCTGAGCCGCGTCGCACAAGACTCCGAGCCGTAGTCTATCCGCGGCGAGCTGCTGTACATGTCACCGTTCGGGAAGTCTGAGCATTCAGACTCAAACTCTGATGACTTCGCGCTTCGGGAGTGCAGCTTCGACGACCTTCTGCTGGATTTGTGCGCGTTTTCCAGAACTTTACCGTCTATCCGGTTATACATGTAGACTTTTTCTGTTTCCACCTGAATATCTTCTGCGCTTTCATTCTTTTTCATCTTTCGTAGACGTTGCGAACGCTTCAGCTGCTCTATTATAGACAGCGTCTTTCTTTCTGCCCAGTTGGTTTTCTTGATGCTCTCTTCTATTCTGTCAGCGGCCTTCTTGATCTCATAGTGCTTAGTTTCTCTTCCACCTGCGTTGGAACTATTCTCTCTGGTGTCTAAGTCGCTGTCCGATCTGAAGTAGTCCTCCTTGGAGCGGCTGAGACGTTCGCTCTTCATGCGCTGCTTCTCCATGTGTCTTTGGTTTCGCTCGATCATGCGGATGGCTGCGTCGGTCTCGGCGGTGTAGTCGACGGCTCCGTGAATGCAGTGGTGCGACAGCGAGTGCCGCATTCTGCCCGCGCGGTGCTCGAGGCTGTGGGAGCTGTGCGACCTGTGGCTGTGGTTGTGGTTGGGCGGAGGGGAAGCGCGGGGGGACGCTGCCGCTCTCGAGGACGCTCCACTAGCGTTGGACCTGGGCCTCATTAATGGCAGATTGCTTTCTGAATGGTCTAGCCCCGGTAGTTTCGCAACTATAGCCGTAATATCAGGCCCTTTCTGGAAAACCTGAACTTCGGACCTTGGACTCTGTCTCCTTGACGCGGGTTCGGTGCTGATGTTTATATTGGTTACGTTCTTTTTACTTTTATTGACTGTAATGCAGCTGTCGCTGCTGCTGACTGGATGAAGCTGCAAACAAGAAACTCAAGTAATGTTCAGAGGAGCAGAGCAATCATGATGTCCGTATTAGGTAATAATTACCTGGTTATGTCTGGACAGCAACTCAGCGACTTGTTCCTCGAGGTAAGATATACGGTGGGTGAGCCTCGTGTTGTCAGAGCGCAGACCTTCCTTGGCTTTCTCGGCATCGTCTGCCGCCGTCCGCAATGCACCAAGTTCCGTCCGGAGTGACGCTGCCTCATTCTAAAATAGGAAATCGTTGCACATCATAAGTAATAGGTACAGATTATTCTTAAATTTCTTTTTTAACCTACCTACTAAAAAAAGGAGGCAGATCTCGATTCGACTGTAGTAAGTTACCATATTGAATATATTTGAAAAAATCTTTTACAATTAATTTGAGATGATATACCTACCTATACTGTCAAATTAATCCCATAAAAATTTCATCATAATCGGTTCAGTAGTTCGGATTTCAAATCAAAGTAACAGGAAAAAAGTAATGTTATCCAAGTAGATAAATGAAGTTATTTAGTTACGAAAATAGACAATCTTAACATGTTAACGCCTTTCTTTCAGTGTCCGTGTTGTTGTTGGTTACCTGTGTAAAGGTAGATGTATGTACGACGGGCGAGGGCTGCTGTCCCCGCAGGAGCACTACTCTCGCGGCGGCCGAGTCGCCGCCGTCGCCGCTGCAGGCGCCGGCTCGCTCCAGGTCTTCCTGGCTGCGGCATGAAACCACCAGCGACCCATTTACTTCCACCAATCTGAAAACACGACGAATCACAGAATGATATAAAACCAAGGAGTAATTTCATTATCATTTTCTGAGTATTTACCATGACAGCAGACTATACAAATGTAGTTGAATAGAAGCGAGCACGTACCTAAGTATTACAAAATATTCAATCTCGATTAGTTATTCAGGCCAATATACTATGAGGAATTCGTACAAAAACAAATAGAACCTATCAATTTCTTTTCAGCGGAACTCATGGATTAACAAGACACCTAGGTACCTATATATCTACCGTTCGGTACGCAGAACTAGTTCTCTGATATTTATGATATCTAGTAGACCTACGTTCTAATGCCGTACCTAATATGAGCTGATGTGATCGGTTAAACTCAGTTCTATTCGGGTAATTATCTACATTATTCGCATGCGAAACCCAGCTCAAGTTGTTACATATTGTGATGATTGACCATGATTCATCATTATTAGGTATCTATAGCAGTAGATATATAGCAACATTTCACCTACTTGAAATAATGAAGCAGCTTGGCATGTCTAAGGAATGAATATTTCAGCAATTTCCTTTGCCAGTCATTGCAAGTATCAAAGGATCATAAAATGAGTTAATTGTTGAGAAACCATGTGGATTGAAATGACTGCGGCTGCTAATGATAGGCTATTACGCACTGCTATGGTCACGATACGTAATAGAAGAAGTTCCTGTTCCTATACTTAGATTGCACTGCACTTGGTCTAGCGAGCAAGTCTAAGAAAGTCGCATGGTAGTTCGAAAATATGTTGTTGCCTAAAAAACTAATCTAGTAGGTAAACATACAAAATCTAGGCTACTCGGGAGTCGGGGCTACCGCACGATGATCTCACTACCCATACCTATAACCAAGTGTGGTCGGCGGTTAGCGACTGGGTTTAATTACGGTACTAGTTAATGTTGATCTGGTTTCTTAATCCATGGTGATTAATACCACCTTGGCCATTCTAAACATGGAATAATACAATGTAGGGCGTCACATGCAGTTAGCTGCTTATTAGTCTTCTTTCGGCAATCGTGTAGAATTATAGGCAGATGTTTGATTATTAAATCCAAGAAAATGATTTTTCATCCTAAGTTTACCATGAGTTTTCCCAGTTAGACCCTCTACGTAAGCCCCATGGCAAGTCAAAATGAGTAGGTATATAAATAAGGCTATATAATAATATAAGTAAGTATTCAGAATAAGAATACCTACCATGTTGAAATTTCTGTAAAATCTACTAGCGTGCTTTTATGATCACTGATCCCTAATTTCGCATCAATCTTTTTTAGATTCGTTTTCTTAACCGAAAAGACTGTCAGGCACCCCTATAATTGTGCGCCTCTAGATCATAAATATGTAAATGCCCTCTTACTCATAATCCCTGCCATTTTATGCGGCTCAATTGTATTCTTGTCACTGTCACATTCATGCCAACGAAAAGATACAGCAACAGACTTATCGGTCTGATAAGCTTTTGGCGCGCTCAAAGAGCATGTATAAGGGCCATAGTAATAGTTGTAGTATGTAGATAGTTACCTGTCTCCAACCCTTAGCGCGGGCTCATTCGACCAGTCGACCGCCATGCAGCCTTCGCGCGGCGCGGCGGCCCACGCGCCCGCGCGCGCCTCGGCCGCCACCAGCACGCCGCTGCCGCCGCAATCACGCACCATGCTGCGCAAGTTAAATAACCTCCATGTTATAGATATTCCACTTCTTGTCGAGCTACTAGTTTCTTTCGAAACATTGTGGTGGAAGGATTTTAAGTATTACGCAAGAGGCTCCTTTCGAGCACTTGATACATGCTATAGAACTTGTTAGGTTCTACAACATACTATTGAGAGGCGAGCCAAAAGGCTCATAGGTTACACGTTGTTCGAGTCTAAGCTCCTGACTCTTGAGCATCGCCGCAAAGTTGCCTGTTTATCGGTCTTTTACAGGATACATTTCGGAGAGTGTGCAACGGAACTCCATAACTTGGTTCCCCCATCCCCGTTCTACCATCGGACCACCAGACGTACGGAGATGAGACATCCGTTCATGGTTGACATCCCTACTGCTCGCACAAAGCGCTTTGCGTCTACTTTTATTATGCGTACAGCCAAAGAGTGGAATGCCTTACCGGCGTCGGTTTTTCCGGAAGCGTACAATTTGGATGTTTTCAAGAGACGAGTGAATAGGTTTCTTCTAGGTAAGCGTGCTACACCGTAGACCGCATCATCACTTAACATCAGGTGAGATTGCGGTCAAACGTTTTACCTATAGATTATTAAAAAAAAAAAAAAAACATGCCGGTTTCCTCTCGATGTTTTCCTTCACAGTTTTAGAGTACTTTTGAACAGAAAACTTTTTAAACTGTGTAAGTATAGGTACATAGTATAGGTACATAGTATAGGTACATAGTATAGGTAGGTAGTAGGTAGTATAGGTACTACAAATAATCACCAAGATGATGATGACGATAAGGCAGATGCAGGTTACTGCTTCAGTACATTTATAACTGTTTCCTGTTAGTTTTATGGTCTTAAGTTACAAACCGTTGCGCGTTGGTTGGTCTCCCACCCACCTCGTAGGTATAGTACCTTATAACGAATATAAAGAGGATCGACTAGATCGACTCATATATTGTTAATCTACCTATTAACCTTTGGCCTATCTACGCATGTATAACCATTAAATTTCATACCTTCAAATTTTTGTTTTTATCGTATATTCAATTCAATTCAATTTATTTTATTCAGATTTGGTACATTTGGTACACTCAGAAAAGTCAAATTTTACAAAAGATAACGTATGTCAGATAATAATAGTTGGTTAGTACACAAAAATATTTGTACATGTTCGTACATAGGTACACACAGACAAACAAATAAAAAACTACATACTAAAATCATCAGCCAAGGCTTCGTCAACAGTATAAAAAGACTTTAACAACAGAAATGCCCTTATTTTGGCGCTAAACTCCTTATACTCCAAATTTTTAGTGTCCTTATTCAATTTATTAAAAAAAGTAATGCTTTTGCATAGGAAGCTTTTATCAACTTTAGCGAGTCTTCGTTTTGGGACAACTACATACATTGCTTTTATTGCGTGTATTGTGATTGTGGATGTCACTTTTTAATTTATCGTCAATATGCAATTTAGCGAAAATTAAATTTTGAAAAATATATTCTCCTGTAAGTGTCATAATATTCAATTCCTTAAACCTATCCCTACATGATTCTAGTTTGTTTATTTGCAGTATGAACCTAATCGCCCGCTTCTGCAATATAAACACTCTATTGGACTGTGACGCATTTCCCCAGGCTAGTATACCATACGTCATCAACGAGTGAAAATAATAAGATACACAGCTTTGGCTGCACGACCATCACTTAACTGTCGTATTGTTTTTATTGCATAAGCGGCCGACTTCAGTTTACCCACGAGATTCTCAATATGACTGTTCCATGTCAGTTTACTATCTATATTTACACCCAAAAATTTCACTTCTTTAATAGAATTTACTGCATATTTATCAATTGTGCTTTGTACTGTATCAATGCTTAATATATTTCCCAAAAAGAATCTCATAATATTTGTTTTATCAACGTTTAATATTAAATTATTTGCTTTAAACCAATCATTAATTGTTAAAATCAAATTATCTAGTTTTCTACATACATTTGCTTTGTTTTTGTCACTTATTACAATAGTAGTGTCGTCGGCGAAGAGAACCATGTCTGTTTCGTTTTCAACACATGTTACAAGGTCATTTATGTAAATAAGGAACAACAAAGGCCCTAAGATAGAGCCTTCGGGGACTCCCATTTCTACTGAACTAGATTGCGACCTATGACCATTGCACTCTGTAATCTGTTTTCTGTTTTGAAGGTAAGACCTAATAACAGACAGTTCATTATTACGTACTCCATAATGGTTTAATTTTGCCAGCAGAATTTGATGACTGACACAGTCGAACGCTTTTGAGAGGTCACAAAACAAACCATAGGTATTTTTAGAGCTGTCTAGATCCCAGAGAACTTTCTCAAGCAACGTGGTTATTGCGTGGGCTGTACTCTTTTTTCTTTGAAAACCAATATACCAACTTAAAAAGGATGAACCTTGTCAAAAATGCCAGTTTGAAGCTCCCTAGCTAAATGAATATATCTAACTAAATTGCAAATTGTGTATGATGTGTAGCTACGAGTACATTGGTACAAAGGCATGGTGTGGGATCCAGTGAGGGGTCACGGTCGAGGTCACACTCCCCGGCTAGCGGCCGCGGGGCACTGCACTTGTAGGTGACTACGTTTCACAGGTGCACTGAGACTTTTAATTTGTAACTACAAGTGAAGTAAAAGAGATTCAAGAGCTTGTAAATAAAATAATTTAAAAAATATCGGAGCTAACTGAAAAAGTTCATAGCACCTGTATCGCGTTTATGTCTTGTATGGAAATCTTGAATTCGTAGCCAAGCTACGAAGGTAGCGATCGGCAAATACCTATACTGGCTTTTATTTATTCACTTTTATAAATCCCGGTATTCCCACGGGATAAAAAGTAGCCTATGTGTTATTCCAGACAATAATGTATCTCTCTGCCAAGTTTCATCCAGATCTGTTCAGTTCCGGCATGAAAGAGTAACAAACAAACATCCATCCATCCATCCATTATATAGTTTAAAATATTAGTAGGATTCGTAACTGCATAGGGATTATATATGAATCAAGAAGTTTTCTAGCTTGTTTCTTTGTGGATACCACGGCACTCATAGCCAGATTATTCAAGACACCTACGCGGCGCGGTCCGTATAGCCACGGCTTTGTTCGACCCTTTCGCACTTGCCGCGCACCTCGCTGCCCAGCCAACATTATCTAAATTTACTAAGAAAGCCGGTCACTTGTTATCCTGCGCTAACAGTATTACCTCTAGTAGTAGTAGATAGATAAAAGCCCAGTCGTTAAGCTTGTATCTATTTTCTAGGTTTTTCTAGGTGCGTGCCGCATCGTACTCAAAGATGGTGGGTACTCTGGCTGTGATATTTTCGCCATTCAGAGATAACTATTGCCACTATGTTTAAATCACTAGTACAGCATGCAACAACAACAACAAAGGTACTACAGTGACAAGAGTAAGTTCATGGACTCATTGCTCGGTTACTTTTACGACCAGTTGGTGCAAAGGTCCGTTTAAATTTACTTATTTTACTGCTAGGTACAACCAGAAGTGGTTCTATAATACCTGCATACCTGCATACGCTTCGTTTTTAATCTGCGCAAGTATGACCACGTCAGCGAGTTTCGGGCTAAACTCAAATGGCTACCCATTCGCGAGCGTAGAAATCTAAGAATCTTGTGTCTACTCTTCTCCGTCTTGAAATGTCCGTTCACCCCTAAATATTTAAAAAACCGTTTTCAATTCCTATCCGATGCCCATGACAGACAGCTTAGGTCTGCCGACAATCTTTGTCTATTTACTCCTCTTCATCACACCTCATTTATGTCAAACTCATTTTCAGTTGTGGCAGTAAGACTCTGGAATGAATTGCCACTACCTATAAAACAATCTGATTCCAAAGACTCTTTTAAAAGATTGGTTCGAGAGCATCTCTTTAAAAAGCTAAAATAGTATAACTTACCTTCCTAAGTAGGTACCTACTATTACAATCAATTATATTTCAGTTACCTACTTATAGTAAGTAGGTCTATTATCATATTATGTATTGTATTCTATGTTTAATAGTTTAGGTTTTAGAGTAAGTAGTTAACTTCCTTCTTATTCTAGTATAAATATAGACATTATGTATATTATGTATATATATATATATAACTTCTATTAAATGTTTAAACAAACAGTTTCATAAATACTTAGTAACACGCCACACCATCTTTTTGCACGCCCAGGATGACTGGTAGAAAATGCTATTAGCATTAAGTCCTCCTAGCACTATATTGTTTTGTGTGAAAGTTTTAAATAAATAAATAAATAAATATAAAACAGCTATGAATAGAAACTGCCTAGTCGGATTCATCTATCTAGGCATATTCTAGCTGATATGTCGAGGCGCCTAGGCTTGCTAAATTATTAATAATCTGTAATTAATTGAAGCAATTACTTATTTCCTTGACAGTAGGGAAATTGAAATAACCATACCTAGTTATATTTGTTCCCGGTAGAATAAACGTAATAGGTATGTAGATAAACTTTGTAAATATTACATAATATTTTAATTGATACTACTGTTTGTTTAACTACTTTGATTTATGTATCTACCCATGTTTGTTTACCTGCTTAATTACTTAAGGCGTTGACAACACCTAATATTTCTCTCGCTCGCACGATTCGTCATTTTTAAAGATATAAAATCACAAATTCCAATTTTGAAAAATCGCAAACAACCATGTTTTGTGAAATCACATTGCGCATAGTTTGGTAAAAATTTCATTTTGATTGATGCAAGTTTTCCTACTCAAAAGTTTGCTTGATTACGAAAACTAGAAAAGCAAACTTTTAAGTAGGAAAACTTGTCTCGATCAAAATGATTTTTTTACTAAACTGTGCGCAATGTGATTGCACACAAAATTTTGATTTAGGTTTAAGACATTTATTTTCTCCAAAAGAAATTACATTTCACTTACCTATGAAAAAAAAACATTTATCCAAATCTATTTTTGGGCGCGTAGGCACTGAATACAAGCGCTAATGTGACTCTCGCTCGCACGTTTTGACTTGTTGAAAGATATAAAATCACTAAACCCATTATCGAAAAATCGCAAACAGCCATTTTGTGTCACAAAATGGCTGTTTGCGATTTTTAAAATAGATTTGGATAAATGTTTTTTTTCATAGGTAAGTGAAATGTAATTTCTTTTGGAGAAAATAAATGTCTTAAACCTAAATCAAAATTACAATCACCAATAACTAGACGATAAAAACAACATTACCTCTAATGAACAAATAAAAAAGCCGCATATTATCGATAGTTAGATAAAAGAGTATTTCCCACGGTGGTAGATACTTGAACGTGAGTGCAGCGAACCGCACCAAGTCCACGGAAAATTGTACTTGTTATTGATAAACCTACATGAGGAGTAAAAACTGCCTGCGCCTGCGCCTGAGTACACGACTGCGTCTACGCAGTTTGGGCAAGCTTATTCACGATTTTGCAAGTTTTTCTTCTATTTTGAAAGCATTCAATAACATTTTTTTTATTTTATGATCAAATCAACTATTTTTATTTGTGACACAAACTTTTAAAAACAATGCCAACGTTGACATGTGCTTAAGTTATCTATTACAAATCGTTCGTTTAAAGTAAATAAGTAGGCAGCGTCCGGTTACAAGAATAAAGTACTTTAGAGATATCTGAAAATATAATGATCACCATCAATGTAGTACCATCAAGTAGTCAATCTGATTATAAGAAAAAATATTTGTCAAGAAAGTATAGACCTATGTATTTATGTCTTTAATTTTGTAACATGCATTTCAAGCATCAATGACTTTTAACTAATGAACGCAGGAGTCATTTTCTAACAGCATCATCTACTAATGACAATATGATGACAAGCTGACGAGATGATGAGGCCACCACGCACGCGACAACAAGCGACGCTAACGCCGTAAAGAAGATCCGTGATGTGATTATACTGGCTGAGATAGATTAGATTGGAAACAATGACAAGATGTGACTTACGCATTCTACGTAGTTAAGAGGTTTTAGGTTTCTCAAATAGTGAGTAGATAGGTATTCAAAGCAAAATCTTGGCTAGCAGTGGACAACTTCAGGGTCATGAGGTAAATCTATAAAATACGAACTTGGAACATCAATTTACTCATCATCAGAAGTGACTACCGAAGCACGATGAGGATTTTTTAAGTGAACGCAATCATTTTTCAACTTTTCGGATTTTATTGAAAAATCTTCATATATTCGACATTCGACGACCTCAGTGGCGCAGCGGGCGAGAGCTCGCCTGCGACGCAAGGGGTTGCGGGTTCGATTCCCGCCACGGAACAAATTTGTGTAGGTACGATCTGCAGAATTTTTTTTTTTTATACAACTAGCTGATGGAACAAGCAGATGGCCCACCTGATGTTAAGTGGTAACCATCACCTATAAACAAAACATTGCCCCGTAGGTCACGCACAATAGAAACGTTCATCTGTGTTCCGTTGGTCTGGGTGTTTATGTATAATAAAAAATATCTATCTATGTAAGTATATAATGTATTAAATATATCAGTCATCTAGTACCCATAACACAAGCTTTGAGTAGCTTACTTTGGGGCTAGATGGTGCTGTGTGGATCGTCCAGCATTATTTATTTATTTATTTTTTGTTGATCATATTCTTTGATTGTGAGAATATTGATTGGGTATGCCAGCAGCGCTAAGCATACCGCGCCTTCAACGGTAGCCGGCTCGGCTTTATATTACCTATGTAAGCTTGCTTGAGAGAAAAACACAAATTGACAATGCAGTAGGATATCGCAAATTAATTTTGTCTGTTCAGGAGTCTGTGTTCATGGTCCTATAGAGAATTGGGTTCTCTAGTCTAAGTTAAATGTAACTATTGAATAGTACATTTATTTCGTTAAGGAGGTATGCTGTTTCTATGCATAAATTACGAAATTGTGCAATTTCACAGGAAGCTCCCGCTTTTGGCCTCCTAATATAGGCTTGTCCTAATGCTTGTTTCTGGTATTAACTAATGTTTATTGGTACTAACGCTTAGGTAAGATTTTTGGTAAATAAATGCAGTTGTATAGCTTAAGGGTCCGGCGACAGCGGCTCGCAGTTTCGAGGTGCGATTGGCTATTATTTCATTTTATTTCATTCTAATACCAAAATGATTTCTGATTCGGGCATGTTTCCCTTATATTATTGTGTTATTTGTGTTCGAACAGTATTTATGCGTGTCCCTGGATAGTTATTCTTTCAAACAACCTCCCCGAAATGAAATAAAATGAAATAATAGCCAATCGCACCTCGAAACTGCGAGCCGCTGTCACCGGAGCCTTAATGATCTGGCGATTGAATTGAAGACAGCTTTGTAGCTACGTACCCTCCGGACAGTGCTCCATGATTACCTCACTTTCACTATAATTTCGCTTTTACAATTACATTCATCTGTGGATGGCGAGTTTTTACTAAAGCAATGCAGCTATTGCCTAGAGATTTCCCGCCAATTGTGCAACTAAAAGTTCGCTAACTAGCCGTGTAAATGTGTAGTCATCTCATGTTGATAATGCTTGATTACTTAATCCAAGAAAAAACAAGATTTAATTATGTGATAACGTTTTAAATTTCCGCATGCTTGCTTTAGCTTCATTGAAATTGAAAGTGATTACGTTAATTTTTAATTGATAAAATATACGTACTTAGGTACTAGGTATGCGTACATCTTTTTTATGGGACATTGCAGCAGTATGTACCTAATAGACAAGTACTAGGTAGGTAGATACTTGAATAGTTCCTGCTCTCATCTGTATGTATCTCTTAGATCTTTTATGTGTTCGCGAGCTCTACAGTTGCTCACTGTTCTACGCTATCTGATCTCGACAAATTGAGATAGGTAGTATAATATGTACATTCTTGTTTGTAAAAGAATCGTGTATTTTGAGAGGTTTTTCATGTGCAGCTGTACTTACGCGTTTTGAGCTAACAAGCAAGAAGCTGAGGATCTAAGTTATAGTTTCTATATCTAATATTGCAGTGCAAATGCCAACACACCGTATCACTAATTATAAGTCCAGTTTGCTAGAACATCAAATATAGCAGCAATAATTACGACGATAATCCACCAGTTATAAATAAAACCAAGAAAACGGTCATAAAGTAGCGTAAAGAAACAAATAAAGTAAAGAAGTCGTCTCACACGTGATTTTTTGCTCCAATAAAGGCTAATGTAGGCAATACTTTATGCAGTGGAGGAAGTAATTTTTCACCTGTCGGGTGGACCGTGAGATGCACTGGGGGCTTGTCTGGAACTCTAGATATAGATAGCCCGTGCCGTAGGTGTTAGGACTGGGTTTTATTTCCATTTGTAATGCAATGGGTAATGCAAACTTGACATTGCACGACTGGAATCATCATCACCATCAAGAAGTTTATTCTGGATATAGGCGTCCTTTATACAAAACTAGCGACCCGCCCGCGCGCCCCTTCTTTGCACGGGTGCACATATCATGCATGTATTATACATATAAACCTTCCTCTTGAATCACTTCATCTATTAAAAAAAACGCATCAAAATCCGTTGCTTAGTTTTAAAGATTTAAGCATACATAGGGACATGGGGACATAGGGATATATAGAGACAGAGTAAGCGACTTTGTTTTTTAGTGAATAGTGATAGTGAAGAAACATAGGTCTTCATACATCTCTTTTTTTTATATCATGCTTTCCTTAAGTAGGAACACCTAAAACAAATCTCATTTTAACATTACTAGTGAGCAAGATTTTGATTTAATTCATTTTTATTTTGAACATGTAAGATATTAGATTCCATACTTTTGTAAACGTTGTCTTACATGCTGAGATTTATGTACACACAGGCGTATTTTTATTATCATCAAGTCTCTGGTTCCGAAGATACTATAAAATTTATGGAAAGTCATGAGGAGTAAACCCTCTTATGTGAACATCAAAATGGGAAGCCGCTAGCAAACGCTAGCATACCCATAAACAACAATCGCCAGTTAAGGCAGTGAAGGCAGATATGCGTGGAATACCAAACGCATCACGAGATATTATCTCGGTAGGTACCTATTCTACAAACGTGTTGCCTCTGGCTCCATCCGCTCCGCTGAAAAACCTACCTGAATTATGCAACCATCCTAACGGGCGCTTTGACGTTTTATTTACAGCTAGAGATTTGTAAAGTCGCCGATCGGGATAATGTTTATGAGATTGTAAGATTTCTCTATTGATTGAATGCCACCTTTTATGGAACTCGACTCGGAGGAACTTACCAGCTTGTAATGTAGCTTGCAAAAATTCGATAGTGTTAAAAAACCAGCTTCCCTTCATTATGGTGCCTCTAACCGCTGAAGTATTAGGTGTAGTTCTGATTCGTTTCTGCGGAAGCAGTCTTTCAATTTCCAAAGAGATATCAAACTCCTACGAATGTTGGAATCATTTGGGAGCATAATTATGACACCTAGCTTTGTATAGCAACAGCTTTTATTCGTAAATTAGGTTAGTGTCCCAGAGTATGCGCTGACCGCAGCCAATAGCCACAGTCCGTGGTCATGAGAAATCAATACGGTAGTACTTCAGGAAGGTACATAGAAACTATTGTTTTCAACGTGAGATTGGTTTGGGAATCTTTGCTTCAATTAAATACAAATCGAGCTCAAATATTGGTGGATTTGTATTAATTGTCACGAACAAATAGCAATAGGTACCTAACTTATCAAAGCAAATACTTATAATAAAAACTCAGGTTAGGAGCGTTGGTTAGGTACTTCATGGTACTCCAAAGTGCACAACGAATGAAAGAAAAAAAATCTAAAGTGCATGCGAAACGAAACACCATGGAGTTTAAGACCTATTTGAGCAGAGACAGATTATCTACAACCTGATTTAACTCTGGGTTTAGGGATGTGAGATGCTTTTCTTCTTGGTATTTTGCCACCATACTGTCAGCGTATATCTTTTGAGAATTTGTATTCCTCGGCACTAGCTCTACTTGTATCCTCACGTTTAGGAGTGTGGTTGGGCCGCTGAAAAAAACAACCAACGAACACAACATAATGCAAGGTCTTTTCCGATAATAGTTGATGATGACTCGCAAGTTATTTATTTTGTGTTTTATTCTCCAGATATTCATTTCATTAGTGATTGCATGCCCGGGCTAGGTATTTATTAGTGATCGTTGCTCACACGACCGATCTTATCATCTCGTCAGCTGCTCAATTATGTCAAGTACAAGCGCTCGCGACCATCAGCATTGATGAATCGACCAGTACGAACTCAGTCTCGCAGCGCAGGTTATAAAGCAGCTATGGTGCTGCGCCATAGAAGCAGAACCTTTATCTAGCCCACATTTCACTAGCCATGCTCCACACACCCGCAGGCACCTAGGTAATCACGAGAGTTTCACATCTGGGTATAACTAAACGCCTTGGCACGCACAGGAGGTGTAATTTCTATCAGCTTTCGATAGTGTGACTTTCAGAACAAACCATTATTTTCTTATAATTGCGCGCAAATTGCTAGGTGCGGGACTCTCTCCTATGAGTTAATTTTAACCTAGATTTGGTGTGAACAGATTTTTCCCAACGATACAAACCGTAGAAAGTAGGTACACCGGATGGACTATCCGGCCACGCCTCCCAAACAATGGCCAATGCAATGGCGTAACAATCTTATAGCTACCGACTATATGCACGTCCCATCTTCACAGTTTTATGCATTTAATCCGCTGTCCAATCTGTGGAATCAAAATGTTGACTGGCCACCAATCACTGTGATCAGCAGTTTAAAAAGGGGTGATAAAGGAAAGGTATGATGTTCAAACCATACGGTTTGAAGCTTTGGGAGCTAAAAATGTGGCTTACTTCTTCACACCCTGCTTCCGTAGGCTCGTCTCTTAAGTGCTATTGGATGGTGTGACATGATTACACGTTCTTGGATACAAGCCTAACCGCGGTTAATGCAATACTTATCTGGACATGAATGAAACCATAAATATTTACGTAATTGCTAGATTAGCCGTTTCTCATGGAAACTTGCGATACACAGAACGATGGAAGTGTTAAACGAATAATTACGTTGATTTGAGGATTGTTGATTAGATACGGATTACATACCTAGGCCATTCTTGCACGGCCGCCTGAGAAAATAGCATGCGGAATGGGAGTTTGTTGTAGCAGCATGCACGCTTGCCAATATATCGGGTTATTGCAAAAGTCTATGAAGGAATGTCTGAGACAATGTATACTGGTTCGTTTCATTCCCAACCTGTCCTACCTTGATATTTAATAATACTGAGAATCCAAGAATCCGAACTCCTTGAATAAGCAAAGCAGGGAGAGCATTAAATTTGCACAGGACGGCTAAGACGACCTCAGTGGCGCAGCGGGCGAGAGTCCGCCTGCGACGCAGAGGTTGCGGGTTCGATTCCCGCCTCGGAACAAATTTGTGTATGATCTGCAGAAATTTGTTCATTGGTCTGGGTGTTTTCTATGTATAATAAAAAAAATATCTATCTATGTAATTATAATGTATTAAATATATTAGTTATCTAGTACCCATAACACAAGCTTTAGTAGCTTACTTTGGGGCTAGATAGTGCTGTGTGGATTGTCCAGCATTATAATATAGTATAAGTATGGTCCTAGCTCTGAACCAGGCGATTATATTTTTTATGAAAAATGTGATCAATATATCTGGGGCTCGTATAATGTCTCATGTGGGTGCCACATAAGACGTTACCTCTAATTCTTGAATTTGAGATGGACAAGTGTTGAGTTACCTGTAGAGCGTGGGCTGGAGCGTGGTTGCGCGCGCGCGCGCGTCCGCCTGCTCGATGAGCTGCGCCAGCGCGCGCGCCTGCTCGGCCAGCGTCAGCAGCTCCAGCTCCTCGCGGCCCAGCTTGTACTGCAGCTCGGCCTGCTGGATCCGCGTGTCGATGTTGCTGTTTACATTCACAAATAAAACCAACATTGTCGGCATATGGTTTTGTTGCTGTCAGTGGATCGTGTTAGTAACCAATGCACAAGTCAAATCTAACAGCTTATACAAATGCGTAGCGTAGTCGATTGAAGACAAGTGTCACTGTTTACAGTTTTAACACCAGCCACTGTATAGAGCAAAATTTTCGATCGTTTTTGCGAAACTTTCTCTTTCAACCATTAAGTGAAATAAAATCGTTTAGTAAGCGAATGAGTAGGTATGCCTATGCAATATTAAAGCCCGAAGAGCAAAAACCGTGCAGGCTCTGTTTAGAATTTGCAAGATATTTTGGGCGAAAAAGTAGACAGGTATACCTCTGAAAGCCATTGAGACTTACTCTGTTACATGCGTCTTCTCGAGTCTTTTCCGAAGCTCTTGTATATTATTTTTCCTTGCATCCAGGTCTGCCTTCACGGCTTGTGCCCTGTCTTCAAGAGCCCTTCTCTCATCTGCTGACAGAGCGGTGCATTCTTCACGGGACTCGGTGCGGGAGGGAGGTGGAGATGTCGCCTGGACTAGGCGAGCTGCGCTTAGGGAGGCGCTTAGCTGCTTTTTGAGGCTGTGGGAGAAATGTCGTTAAATATTAATTAAGTACCTACCTAATAGTATTTTACTGTATCATCACTTTTTAGTTAATTGTATTTGCATGTAAAATTGGGATCAATAAAGAAATTATTATTATTATATAGATACATATAACAACACTCTAGCGGAAGTAAGCTTTATAACTTCATATTTGAGTCGACGAACGAATTCTTGATTTGGATAAACTACAACTAATCGACTCTTATGGCCGGGATTGACATCACTTGAAATAACTTTTTTTAAATAACGTCATCCATCATTTAATCAATATAATACAACGAAGGCTAACTTCCTACTTTACAAATTGTACAGAGAGGTTATTAAAAATAAACAAAATATATCTTACCTCTGTATAAGTGAGTCCTTGTCAGAAAGCGCTGTCCTCAGCGAGTCCAGGTCGCGCGTCGCGTCCCGGCCGCCCGCGCTGCGCCTGCGGGGCCCTGCCAGGGACACCTCAATACTCGCCATCTGCACCAACAGTTGGACAAGTTGATATCTGGTCTCGGTCGAAGCGACCAAAACGCGGAGGATGTGTTCATCTTTATAACTGTTTTCCAAATTATTTAAATTACCACGATTAAAAAAAGCCCATACTCGTACATATGTCTTCGATAATGATAGTTCTATTAGGATAGCAGTGAAAATAATAAAGTTCCTATACATATATCAAGCGCATGACTGAGTTACTTATATCACTACAGTTAGGTCCATGATCTGTTATTACAAGCCTTTGTTAAGGTTTTACAAGTTACTGGCTGCTCTACATATTCTGTTCCACCTATACGTCGTGATTTCCCTACTTTCTCTCCGTCATTCCAGCCATGTCCCAGCAATGGAAATTCAAATGATTTGGCATGACTTGAGCTATACTGTCTATAACTAGCTTAGTACTTCATCTCAGTCATGATGAGCGATCAATGGCTGATTTATTGCTTCACACACGTCACTAGCTTCCAGCCTCCACTATCCCGTTTGTAAGTGGCGTGTAGACACTTGTAAATAATAGGATGAAGTCCGAACTCTGTCATTACTTGCCTGTCTGTTTGTGCTTACAACGCGCCCTTTATCGGTGATAGTTACGGGAATTATATAACATTTTTTTTTTTTTTTTATTCTACTAGCTGATGGAACAAGCAGATGGTCCACCTGATGTTAAGTGGTAACCATCACCTATAAACAAAACACTGCCCCGTAGGTCACGCACAATAGGAACGTGCCCTACGATGCACTGCCCAGCGTCCATCAACTTGAGGCATACTGATGTTAAGCCTCATGTGCCTGTAATTACACCGGCGACCACACTCTTCAAACCGAAAAACAGCGCTGCTGCTTGGCGGCAGAAAATGGCGTGGTGGTAGTACTTCATACTATAACATATTATGTGGTGATTATAGTGTTGTGTAATAGCACATTTGTAACTGATGTAGGTAAGCTGTTATATAGCTACTCTTATATTCATTATACGTGTCTTTAATAAGGCTATAAAATAAAAAAGCTTTTGTCATTTTACAAGCACGTGTTTCCAAAGTTTAAATGTGCGTTATTCAATGGCAAAATTATAGAACCACCAACCGACCTATTTGTGGTAAGAGCGAGTTGCAGAGCAAAGTCACAGAGTTGCAGACACAAGGATCTTGAAATGATTAGATCTAACGGCTTCATTGGAAAGTAGCGTATTAAGATGTGCGGATAGTGCGTGAGAAAAGGGCGGAAAACAATTACGGTACATTAGAGTACAATGGATAGAATGGTTGGGAAATAGGAGCTTGCGTGTTCTCGCTCATCGATTGCATCACTACGCAATAATTTAATAATGATCTTGTAAATAGATATAATCCATAAGAATATGCAACCAGTTACGATATAATATGAGGTTCTCACTGGAAAATTATTTTCGATGCCTCGTGTCTGCGCAGATAGTTAATAGACAGTAAATCAAAAGCGGAATGGTATTCTGTACAATCAATATGATCCCTTTGAAACGTCTTATACACCTACAGGTGAATCTATACCGTCACTTCGGCGTCACCCAAGTTTAGAAGAACTAGCGAGTAACTGCGGCTTGGTTCCTAAGTTCCTAGCGTTTTTTTATATGATCCTTATTACAAAAAATTTTGTATCTACTTAAATGTTTACTTTACAGTGAGTAGGAGCTATAATTCAGGCAGAAGCTTTTTTGTCATCTACATAATCAGATATTTTATAGTAAGCTTTTGTAAAGTTTTAGTTTTATATAATAAGTTTGTATATCATAAAATCTTGGTCATTACAAAAGTTCAAAGCTAAGAGAGGTTGAGCCGTGTGGAACGAAGCGTGAGCAGGAAGAGGCACCTCGTGACCAGACCCTCCAAGGACCATGACGTGGCTGATACTTCCTGAACCAATGTAAAACCGTTTGGTAATATAATAAATAAATAAATAATAAATGATGCTGGACAATCCATACAGCACCATCTAGCCCCAAAGTAAGCTACTCAAAGCTTGTGTTATGGGTACTAGATGACTGATATATTTAATACATTATATACTTACATAGATAGATATTTTTTATTATATACATAGAAAACACCCAGACCAACGGAACAAATTCCTGCAGATCGTACACAAATTTGTTCCGAGGCGGGAATCGAACCCGCAACCTCTAGCGTCGCAGGCGGACTCTCGCCCGCTGCGCCACAGAGGTCGTCAATCAATCAATACAATATCTTAATAATATAATGAAATATTCAAAAGCAACAAACGACCAAGTCTTATAGTATGATGTTTCAGATGTTCACTTTTATGCATATTATGTTATATGGTACTCCTGCATACTCGTGCATGCCTCCAGCTTCATAAAGCGTAGGTAAGGCTCGAAGTACTTTGAAGCATGATTGAAATAGACGAACTCCAGCAAATTGGATTTATCATCGTAAATGGCAGTGAATGGCGGTGTCCTCTGTTTTACGAAGCGCGAGTGAGCAGGTGTGTGGGTGATGTTAACTAAACTGCAATTAAATAAGCTACAATCACTTCAATTTACCTAACTGATCTCACTCATATAGTTTTTCAACGTATCTCTAAGTTACCGCCTTAGACAACTCTTACGCATCGTGAGTGTTAAATCTTGAGTGTCCTTGCTTAAAAAAACTGTCAAAATATCTGGATGTTGGATGTTTACTACAGATATTTTGTTAATGGCATTGATTCATGCCCTAAACTAAAAAAAGAAGGTACCTATCTAGCTGAAAAACTATCAAAATAAACCTGTGAACCCCGCCTAACTAGTTTGCTAAAATAGGAGGCTCTATAGTACGAGGTTTATGTCAGCACCCTTGCCGTAAATAGGACTTGTAAACAGACGTGTGAAACACATAAATAGCGCAGCGCGCTGTATCTCGAAGATAGCCTGCCTGTGTCGGCCGCCTGTCCACTCTCCACTGTCCACTCCGAGGCTGGCTGGAGGCTGGACGAGAGCGCGTGCAGCGGGGTTACATCCCGTCCGACACGCGCTACGCGGTGCGCACGGCACCAATTCGAAAGTAGAACCAATAGAAGTATTAGTTATGTTATGGCCAATTTTTATCCACTTTTTTTTAATGTAACCCACATTGTTGATGTTTTAGTAGGGATCTCTAATTTTTTCCAGTAATAAATGTTGCCTATGTTTTTCAGGGATAATGTAGCTTTCTTATGGTGAAAGAATTTTTGAAACAGAAATCAGTAGTTCTTGAGCCTATTCGTTACATACAAAAATAGAAAAATGCAAAGCTTTCCTGGTGATAATATTAGTGTAGATCTGAACCTCGGAAACGGCTCCAACAATTTTCATTAAATTTAGTATGCAGGGGCGTTCGGGGGCGATAGATCGATCTAGCTAGGATTAATTTTTAGAAAAAAAATTATGTTACGCAACTGAGCAAAGCTCGGTCACCCAGATATTAGTATTTAACCATCTCGGTACTTACTTTCTCCTCTTACTTCACCCATAGGTAATATCCAATTTAACCTAAGTCTTCCTTATGGCTCAAATTGTTTTAATTGCACCGTCTATGGGTATTAGAGGCCGTTAGAATAAGCACACAGGTATGTATTTATGTACTAGTAAAGATGTAACAGTGAATTAGCACCGTTAAAATCCGTATGTTTGTATAAATATTTCACGTTCACAAAAAAAAACCAATTACATTATTATACTTTTAATTTAACCCAACGCATCTTTCAGAATCTTTTATTTATTTATAATGTCAGCGTTATATAGTTTTCACTAGCAGGCAAATTATTCCTTCAATGTTTTATATTGCGTCAGGGTAGCGCGTTGATGTCTAATGTATGCAGAAGGTGCAACATTGTAGAAATGTTGGATACTTTGTCTTGTCATTCATAGTATCATGAGATAATATTTTATATTTATGTCGCTGACTGTTTGTCACGTAAGAAGCTATTTAAGAGGAATTTGAAATCGTAAGAATTTCAGAATTTTAATGAATTTTTACCTCAATTTAAGAAATCCAGAGCACTTTTAGGTTTTTACTTCCGTCTATTGTAGGTACTTCCGCGTGTTACGTCTACAACGATACGTGGTTATGTAAACAGCAATATGTACACCTACTGGTGGGTCACTGACCTTGGCCTCCAGACTGTCGAGGTTGACGACCCCACCCGCCTCCAGCGTTTGCTGCAACAAACAAACAATCTGACCTTAACATGTTCATGTAGGCTATATGGAGCAAACGATAAGGCCACATTTACGTAGAAAACTTTCGTTACATCTTTTGTTCCGATACATAAGAACCCGAAGGCATTTTGATGCGCACACGCACGAAGCCACAGAGGCAATTTTCAAACGCTCTTGAGCTACTAATAAACATTATTACATCAGTAAACCATCTAGTAAACCTATGGCTATAACCTATATTGCAGATAGAAATCTATCTATATTATGTAAAAAAACAAAAGTAATTGACTGATCGACGCACAAGCCAAGTCCTTAGAGCTAGAAACTTAAAATTTAGCACTCGTATTCCTCATATGACGTAAGCATCTTAGAGAAATAACACCTTAAGAAGGTAATCTATAAAGGTAATCTAGAAAGGCAAGAGTTAATGTTAAAATTCGTGGTCTTCTTTTTATTTCTGGCACTATGTAACTAAGCAAAAAAATAATTAGATTAGAACATAAAATAATAAGAATATTTTACACGTTCAATCTGTTCCTTTCAGCATGTTTCCATTTGGTATGTGCTGGGCAAGCCTACTCCAACCAAAATCACAGGCCACACCAACCACTTTAAAGGTTTTCAAAATAATGTTGTAAGAGTTCTTGCCATGATATATACCAGCTTAGTATGGCCACCGGCACCGGCCTCCTCTGTGATCGTGGTTTACAAGAAACGCTTGCGCAACGGCTGATTTAAGGTACGATTAAGAAAACTTTCTGTGGCCGACGCGACGCAGACTGGTGAGAGAACTGATTATCACGATGATTGTTAGTTTATTCAATTGATACTGTTATACATAAACAGGGCAATCTTATTGGATGATGCAGCGATTGTAAGCTTAGCTGCAGCCAAATCAGATAATTAATCAATTTAGGGCCTTTGAAAAGTTTATTTTATCGGTCTACCTACTAGGTATACCTCAAAGTAACTGATCAACTATAACAGAACCTACCTAGGTTTACTTACAGTACGATTTAGACTATTAGTAAGAAATAACAGTACTTTTACGCTTATTTCTCAGATATTTCGTAAATACATCGCATAACATGTCTTTTAAAAAACTAGACATAGCCTTAGGTAAAATGATAGATATACCGTTGGCAATGTTGGCATGGAGTTGTTAAATCGATAAAATAATTAACTGTCCCGTTAAAAGAACGTAGCAAATTAATTGCTCACTTAAACTGTTTGAAAATATCTACATACCTTAATCTGTTTATCTATTTCAATTCTTTTATTATTTTTGATGTATTTATGTGTTAAATCAGCTCAAATTACGCAAAATTTTGAACATATCATAAAATGTTATGTTTAGGTAACATATGTAAAATATACATATTTATTTTCACAGCATACATATTTAGTAAATCGGCTCCATCGCTCCAATATCAATTCCGTCCGTGAGTCGGAAATCGATACTCTTGACATAATGCACTCGATGTACAGGATGCGCCATGAAAAACACCAGTTAAAGTTCACTATTTGCACCATTACTCATCTATTAGACATCAAAATGCCGTTTTTTACCAAACTGTGTGCAATGTGATTGCAAACAAAATGGTAGTTTGCTATTTTTCAAACTTGTGTTAAGTGGTTTTATATCTTTTAAAATGTCGAATCGTGCGAGCGAGAGGTAAATTAGGTGTTGTCAACGCCTTAATTTAATTGATTGAGTGAACGTCCGTAGTTGCAACTTGGGCGATTCTGTATGATGTTTGGTGGTCTGTGCTATATTAAAATGACAGCCAGGTGGTTGATGATGGAGTCAAGACTGTTCACCAGAGCTGCGCGGGGAGCCCCGACCAGCTCCACCTTTTTAACGAATAGGCGATTAAACCTTTTTTGTTGAAATGTAAGACGAGTAGAAGACATCACGAGATTTCAGTTAGCGATGGTTTACGGTTTGGTAACCTAATCTTGGTTATTTCGTAGGACACCCTGTATGCGAGAATCCATTCAACTAAATGCACTCAACTGAAGGCCTGGTAACGGGATATTGGCATAACATGCAGATAAACCAAAGACTGAATGTAACCGGAGAGATGTCTCAATTGGCCCTTTTTTGTATACACGAAAAGTGCAGGTCGGTTGCATGATTCCATTGTCCTTAGTCAAAGGTCCACATGCACATTTAATTAAAATGATAATATTGAATGTAAACAAGTATTCCTCGGACAGCTAGCCCACTGCACCACATCCAATGCGATTCAGAGCGAGACAGCTGCGGCACACAAATGGCTGCAGCTGATTCCACGTTTTAATTAACGCAATTAATACATTACAATAACTGACTAGCTGGACCACTCCACCCGCTCGGAAAACTTTCCGACATCAGCTTTCTATTTGGACGATTAGGACACTTTTCTAACGAGCAGGAAATTAACATTTTCCAGTAGGTAGGGCTCTCTAATTTATGTTATTCATTAGAAGATAGAAAATTGTTTATTGCACATTACATAATAATTGTACAAATAACAGACCAAAAAAATTATAATGAAACATCTGATTGTTGTATATTTGTTAGATAATAAAATAAGAGAGAGAGTATAAATACAAGAGTATAAGAGCACCGGCGGTCTAGTGGGAGTGACCGCGCCTTCCGATCGTAAGGTCGCAGGTTCGAATCCGGTTGTGCACCAATGGATTTTTCTATCGAAAAATTTATGTGCGCAATGCCAATGCTCTTAAACGGTGAAGGAAAACATCGTGAGGAAACCAGTTAACAGCGGCGATGGGCTTGCAACCTGTCACGTATGGAATACTAACTACTGCAAAATGTGGGTATGTGCCAAATGTAATGTTTGGACGTACCTCTGACTACCTCCCTTAGACATCCTCAAAGAATCTTGAATTAGTACCTACTTGGTACTGGGAGATCTGAAGGGATATCTACCGTACCTGGGGATCAAAGTCGTGAAGCTGTTTCAGTTTTTTTTTCAGTTTCAGTATAAATACAAACAACACTACGTCATAACAATGCCGGCCGGCAATCGGCCACAGGACAGTCGAGTCAAATTACATTTAGGAAACTAATACTAATACGTCTTGTACAATAAAAAATTAATCAGTAAATGTGATTAGTGAAATATCAGACAATGTCAATGATTTTTACATTAATTTTGTTAAGTTTGTTCTGATTAATCACACTGTTGAACCTACAAGCGGCCCTAGGACTATGTTTCAAACTCAGTTTCTAGGAATGATAAGAAATACATGTTAACATTCCCAAGCGCCGCCACCCGACTCATGTGGATCCATTACCTCCATTACATGCGGTGACTGACCATCTTATTCGGGTAAATTGCAAATTTTAAGATGAGTGAGAAACCTAGCCGTATTTCTAATAGGTTAGGTCCCTCGCGTGGAACAGCATAGTACAGCGGCGCCTGTTTTCATCTTTCTAAATGATAATTGTTTGAATTTATTAATTTTACAATAAACACAGCAAGATTAATTCAAATACGCAGTACAAAAGTACCTACTCTATTACAGCTACATTTAAACTTGACACGGTTACTGACAATGCCAGCAGTGTGCAATTACAGCGCAGGAGCACCGCAATGACGCATAATGACTGCGATTACACGATCTAACAAGTCTTTATTGCTTGTTTATGTACAGTACCTACTATCAGTCTAGCAATACGTGGGACCACATTGGTGTAAGTCCAGTCACTCTAGCCTAGTGTAGAGTGGCTGGACCTACCACACGCCTAGTCTCTAGGCATGTGGAATCTAGCCAATTTGGAATGGCCAATCGAAGGTTTGATTTTCAGTACCTAACCATCTCAACGAAAGTAACTCTGTCTGTCTGTCTGTCTATCTGTCTGTCTGTCTGTTACGCTTTCCCGCTTAAACCTCTCAACCGATTTTGATGAAATTTGGCACAGACAATCTTTAGACCCTGAGAAAGAACATAGGCTACCTTTTATTGCGAAAAAAGAGATGAAGAGATTAAAAGTACGCAGACGAAGTCGCGGGTACCAGCTAGTCACCTATAAACAAATAAAGAAAACTCATTTACTCATCCACCACAAAATAAAAAAACAAAACCCAATTAACCTAAACAAACCAAAACCAGTACCTAAACAAACTAACAAAACCAGTACCTAAACAAACTAACAAAAAAGATAAAAGTCAAGGATAAAAAAAAAAGTCTCGTTAGTCACGCACGGTAGGAACGTGCCTTAAGATGCACTGTCCTGCGTCCATCAACTTCAGGCATAGATGTCTCAACCACCACACTCTTCAAACCGAAACACAGCAACGCTGCTGCGTGGCAGCAGGAAAACGCGTGGTGGTAGTACTCTTTTTTCTACTGATTTTATTCTTCTTCTTTTTGTTCGTAATTTATTCACTCAAATATTTTAATTCATCATGAAACATAGGTACACACATGATACTGCAGAACAGGCTGAGAACAGGTTTTAGATTCAGCGGTAACTTGAATAATATTGCGATATACATAATTCTCACTGTAATTGTAATGCAAATAATAGATTCCTGTCATGCAGTTTACGCACTATGACCGACCCGCCTTGGGGTATTCAAGTTAGGTGACCGGGACACTGTTTCATAATGCAGGATAATCAGTGCGTGCCTGAATACCTACCTACCACCTGATATCATTTGTTAGATTTTTTACATGGCACAGTGATAAATTAAATTTTTGCTAATACTATTGTTCTAAAACTACTTTTTTCAAGGAGGGTAGTCGAAGGTACATACGTCCAAACATTACATTTGGCACATACCCACATTTTGCAGTAGTTAGTATTCCATACGTGACAGGTTGCAAGCCCATCGCCGCTGTTAGAATACTAACTGGTTTCCTCACGATGTTTTCCTTCAGGCATTGCGCACATAAATTTTTCCAAAGAAAAATCCATTGTTGCACGACCGGATTCGAACCTGCGACCTTACGATCGGAAAGCGGGGTCAATCCCACTAGACCACCGCTGCTCTTAAATGGAATAATAATTAATTGAAAATGAGCTTTTGCATCGTTACTACTTCCGTACTTAGGTACATATTCCACAATATAAAGTACAGTGAAGTACCTATTCAAAGAAGCCGATTCCATCAGCTGTGCATTGTGTAAGAAACAAAGTCATCCAGTGGTGGGCGTACCTGCGCCCACGCACTCGATCTCAAACAATAGCCTGATAAACATTTACTCACATCTAAAGAATATATTTAGATACCATAAATTATATATAGAAGAAGAGTAGTAGAGCTCTTTGTGAAGGGCTCGTCCGGGGAAGTACTACCACCACGCCTTTTTCTGCCGCCAAGCAGCAACGCTGTGTTTCGGTTTGAAGAGTGTGGTCGCCGGTGTAATTACAGGCACATGAGGCTTAACATCTGTATGCCTCAAGTTGATGGACGCAGGGCAGTGCATCGTAGGGCACGTTCCTATTGTGCGTGACCTACGGGGCAATGTTTTGTTTATAGGTGATGGTTACCACTTAACATCAGGTGGGCCATCTGCTTGTTCCATCAGCTAGTTGTATAATATATATATATATATATATATATATATATATAATAAATATAGGTAATTTATGAACATAAAATTTTAATAAAATTAAAATACAATTTATTATTATTATATCTAAACCAGCACTTTGTATAGAAACTCTTACATAGAAAATACTTTAAAAATGATTTCAAAATCGCCATGACATTGCAATAAAATTAGACAATTAAAAAAATATTAAAGTAACGATATACGGATATACTTAGTTGATACTTGTAATTAATGATATTCCAGACTTACCAGTGAAGCTGATCTCTGCTGCTTGTTGAGGTCATGATGGCTGCGGGTGCGGTCCTCGCCAGCGTCGGAGAACTGCCCCGATTTACGACTGAAACAAAAATTAATTTGTAACCCACTTTACGAGTACCTTACGCGTTTCTAGTGATTCATTGAAAAACTTATTTCAAATATCGACCGAGGTGTTTTTGGGTTTTACATTCAGATTTATTCGGGTAGGTACATATCTACCACGCAAGCGAAGTCACGGACGGAAGTTTGTTTGTAATAAATACTGGGTGACCTGAGGTGTCAATTCGTAAAAATTGGTAGCAAAAACCAACCTTGAAGACAGAGGCTCACGTTACCAATGAATAGTACCTACCACAACGGGGTCTTCTGTTACATGGGCTAGCGGCTAGATTCATGTTGAACGCAAGTGACTGGAGATAAACAATATAACAATATATGGCTACTACTAGTACCGTGGCGCGTGGCACCTTGCTTAAAGACGTTTCAAAGTGATCCTTGTGATTTTAGTAAATAAATACACTTTGACTTTGTTTTTTTTTTTAATTTTCTTGATGTAAAGGAAAAAGAAACAGCTTTACGATTTTAGCCCCTAGATTTCCCCACAGATTGTTAGGGTCAAAAGCCATGGATGTCTTGGGGGCTAAAGAAGCAGATCCGTTTGCATAGCGTGGGGACTACGGCAAACCCCTTCAAACATGGAGATGGCCTATAATGCCAGCAGCAGTGGACTTTCTTAGGTTAATAACAATTAGGTAGAAAAACTGAGAAAATCGTATTTTATCTAGTTGAGGTTAAGTACCTACCTACAGTCAATTGATTCAGGTGAGAAGTGAAGTAACTGTAGTTAATTCTTGGTATTATGAAGCGCGAGACTATATTTTGTAAATATGGCAAATTGATAAGCACGAGTATGGAGAAGGTCCAAGCTATATGTTTATAGCGTTCTGTGTTTAGTGACGTTTACCTTGTAAGTTTTCGATGCGCTCTGCGGCCGCCGCTTATCATGGACAGGGTGCTCATCACCGCCGACATGCTGGTCGGCGGGCAGGCGGCGCCGGCGCCTCGCGCGAGCCTCGGGGATCTGACGGACAAACACAAACTGTTCATATGGAAAACCAATTCTTATAACACGTTGACGAGGCAAGTCCAAGCCATTTAAAGCCCAAAAAGAACCGACAACCGCCGGAAATAAGGTTTCCTAACGTTTAAGGTGGGCTTAAATCCAGCAGTGGACTTCTTTATATGATTATGATGATGAAACAAAAAGAAAATGCTAGCAAATACCGCAGAATGGTAATAAAAAAGCCTAAGCCTAAGTTAACATAGAAGCGCGCGGTTGACTCGCGGCTATTGCCACAAACCATGGAGGCAAAATGGTAGCTCCGCCGCGCCGGAGTCGCGTGCGCCATCGTGCTGTCGAGACTAACGAGCCAGCTACTACGCCTCGGGCATAGACTGGTAGTGTTGTCTGTAACTGTTGAGTAGTGCTGTGAAGGTGAAACAATAGAACCTGAAGGTTTGGCTGGTCATAAACCTACATTTGAGTATTTTGGAAACCGTTTCTTTGGTCTTTTTTGTTTGCCTGCGCCCATACTTTAATACCTAAGCTGGTTCTAAGGCTCTTTAGCGAGATCGGCCTGATTCAAAGAGCGTGTTCCCTTCATGCAAGGCATCTTTTTGAACGGTTGCATCTATTTGAATGCTACAAACTCGTCAGCATTCCTCCGTAATTCCGGCGTTTGATACACACGCGAGACTTTCGGCATGGCCGGTCATTAGAGGCTCGGTTCACCACAGCCACAGATAAAAGAATACTTACCACAGCATTACCTGAGCAGACGGCCAGCGGCCAACCTCGGTCAGATCCTACTAACTGTTTGATAAACTGCTGTAAAATGGTACTTACAGAGCTAGCTGTGGAGTGGACTCCATCATTACCGTGTCGCTCCGGAGCGTCATTATCGTGCGCCAGTCGCGAGTTAAATGAAAGTTATGAAACACATGTTTCAAATATACTTATGCACAGTTGCTGTACGTAAATCTGAGCCTTTTCTTCGTGATATAAGATTATATGCACATCTCTATGAGTGGGTGTAACTTAATGGTTTAAAAACTACTGTTTAGTGGTATTTGGATGATTTTAAGGTTACACATACAATTTGAAGTGATGAGTAGTCATACCTCACATTTTATATTTTTTTTTAATTTATAAGACGACAGCCTTAACGACATCATCCGGCGAGCCTTTACCACCGTGAATGTACCAGCCGTTCTCGAGCCGAATGGTCTGTTGCGTGACGATGGTAAACGGCCCGACGGTATGACTCTGGTTCCTTGGGAGTTGGGGAGGCCCATGGTGTGGGATGCCATTTGTGTCGACACACTTGCGCCTTCCCATCTGCCGAGGACATCCGTTGGTGCTGGCGCGGCGGCAGATTCAGCTGAGGATCTCAAGAGGCGCAAATATGCAGGTCTCGACAGGGCCTACGTATTTGCTCCTCTTGGGGTTGAGACTCTAGGTCCGTGGGGTACCGAGGCCTACCGGGTCTTCAAAATTTTATCCAGGCGACTTATCGACGCGACGCGTGACCCGAGGGCTGGTCAGTATCTGGCTCAGCGTATCAGCATTGCCATTCAGCGTGGCAATGCAGCCAGTATCTTGAGTACGCTTCCGACTGGCACTGATTTGGATCAGTTGAGCTATCTATAGATCGTTTGCAACGGTCTGCAGATAGCTCAACTGTTTCATATGTATTTTGTATATTTTGTACATTTTGTAAATAATTGTAACTATTAGTTGTAATTTTCTTTGTCAATAAAGATATTTTATTTATAAGAGAACTAGAGCAGTAATTCTTAGACAGTCGTACTATACCATCGACTGCATCATCACATAACATCGAGATCGTGGTCAACGTGTTTGCCTACTATTTGTAAAAATATACGTAGCTATAATAAGTTTTTCGGAGGCATTTCGGCAATTACATTTTGCTGTCGATTTTGTGTTATATTAACTTCGATTACTTTTATAATTTCTCTAACTCAATTTCCGATAAAAATGTCGTCGATAGCGGAGGGGGTTGGATAATAAAAACGCAAGTCAGACGTCATGTGGACGCGGACGTTACCGCAAGATTGATGTTCCTGGCTCCCTCCCTTCGACGCCGTCGCTAGAGATGTTACATGCGATCGGAATCGATAGTATCCGTTGATTTATTTGACGGCCAGTTCAATCATATCAGAGTAACGTCTAAAGCAGTGACAGAATGTAGTCGAATTTACCGAGTTGCAAATAATGGGATCCCTAAAGCTATAATATTTATATAAAACATTTTTTGACCATACCTACCTAAGTACCTACTCACTAATTCTTTGGTGGGAATCAATCCCGCCTGCAGAAAATAGCAGATATTATTATAGGTATAGTAGGTAGGTACCTACAACTACTGTTCCCACTATAGAACTAGAAGTAGAGCGCTCTGTGAAGGGCTCGTCCGGGGAAGTACTGCCACCACGCCTTTTTTTCTCTCTCTTTAATTTAAAATTTATGTATTCTGTGTACTAAACTTGTTAGTTTTTTAGGATAACTATGGCCCCTTGTCTGAAATAAAGATTATTATTATTATTGTTATATTATTATTATTATTTTCTGCCGCCAAGCAGCGTTGCTGTGTTTCGGTTTGAAAAGTGTGGTTGCCGGTGTAATTATATGTACAAGTAAATACATCTGTAAGTATGCCTCAAGTTGACGGAGGCAGGGCGGTGCATCGTACTTAGGGTACCTACTTGCCTATCAAGCGTGGCATACGAATACGAACCAATGCTTTGCTATAGTCATAGTCATAGTCATAGTCATAGTCATAGTCATAGTCATAGTCATAGTCATAGTCATAGTCATAGTCATAGTCATAGTCATAGTCATAGTCATAGTCATAGTCATAGTCATAGTCATAGTCATAGTCATAGTCATAGTCATAGTCATAGTCATAGTCATAGTCATAGTCATAGTCATAGTCATAGTCATAGTCATAGTCATAGTCATAGTCATAGTCATAGTCATAGTCATAGTCATAGTCATAGTCATAGTCATAGTCATAGTCATAGTCATAGTCATAGTCATAGTCATAGTCATAGTCATAGTCATAGTCATAGTCATAGTCATAGTCATAGTCATAGTCATAGTCATAGTCATAGTCATAGTCATAGTCATAGTCAGTCATAGTCATAGTCATAGTCATAGTCATAGTCATAGTCATAGTCATAGTCATAGTCATAGTCATAGTCATAGTCATAGTCATAGTCATAGTCATAGTCATAGTCATAGTCATAGTCATAGTCATAGTCATAGTCATAGTCATAGTCATAGTCATAGTCATAGTCATAGTCATATCATTTATTCACCATTTGGAACACAGGGGACACTTGGTTTTGTTAACACTATACTTTAGCACCTGTACATAGGCCTTGTCATAAATAATATCATTATAAAAATTACAATAGAAGTACCTACTTATAAAAAACAATATATAGGTAATGGTTACCACTTCAAAACAGGTGGACCAACTGCTTGTTCCATCTACTTATTTTTTATACAATTAGCAGATTTTTTTTATTCAACAACTCGTAGTTGTATAAAAATAAAACATAAATTAATTACTAAACTAAACTACTTCATTGATTCATAAGAATCGGCTTGTATTTACAAGCAGGTACATCCCTACTATGATGTGAGTATAGTTAAGCTGTGCCTTGTCGCAGATGGCGTAATTACACCCTGCCACCCCGTCTGCTGGCAGATGACGGCTCCAAAGCTCTCCCATGCCGTCTCCATTTCGAACAGCATTTGAGATAAGAATGACTATGGGAATCGAATCGTGTTGACAGCCGGCAGCCACTACTACTCATCTACGATACAGGCTTGTCCAGTGCAGACATCGTCAGTAAATCGTCTAAGCAATGTGTTTTCTTTTTGGTGAAAAAAAATTGTTTCTTAAGGTTTGTAATGGGTTTAGAACCTATCTCCGCTAGCAAAATGCTCAAAAAATAACTGAACTTATCAACTGATTTCATGATCATAATGTTTATTGCAAAACGACACTACCCACCATAAAAGACACATATAATACATTTATATAAATACAAAAAATCTAAAATCTAATCAAAATCAAATCAAAAATGTTTATTACTAGACTCTAGTTCACTGTTTATTCAAAATGCTAATGGGCCCATAACTCGCGTGTGCTTTTAGCAGTGCTAGAGCAGCGTACATAATCTAAACATCGCTGTTCACTATGTATACTTTATTAGGTCTATATTTTCAATCAATGCGTGTTTTTGTCGAATCAAAGCAGCGAAGTGAAGAGCCGTCATAAATCGAACTTAAAACTTAAAATTAAGAACCTCAATAGAAACCCTACATCGGTGTAGTTTTTTTATTGCTGACCTAAAGAACTCAAAACACCAAGGTGGCCTCAGAGCTAACCGCACAATAGCGGTTAGTCCTTCCGTTTACACTAACGCTGGGACGAAGCCTTGCTTCGGTAGCCTACTTCTTAGTCAAAGTCAAAGTCAAATAATGTTTATTCAATAAAATCACAAGGACCCTCTTGAACCGTCTTAAAACTAGGTGACTCTAGCGCCAGTTCCACGTTAGAGTAAACAAACATCTCTATGTATTCTACCATTATATAAATAATTTTCCAACAGAAGATAGTTGATCGACGACGGTGTTCCTCTGCTTGAAAATAAAATAGTAAATATGCTGTTGCCGTAATCGACGACAGGACAGACAGAGTACCTACATAAAGCGATAGCGGCGATGTTTCAAGCAGTGGGAACTGTAGAATCATAATAGCGATTGTATTACAAATTGCAAACCTTTATCATTTAGATTTAACTCACAGTGGGAAGTACTACAAGTTGATGTTAATTCGCACAGCAACGCAATAATACCTAATGAATGCAAATATCTACGATCTACAACGCGCATATAGTGTCGAAAGCGCCAGCGCCACACAACCGCGTGCGCGCGCTTTGTATTCAGATCACAAACATAATATAGAAACATATACAGATATCTCCTGAATTCTGTCATTCAGTCTGTTCTGGGATAAATCCGTCAGGATGAATCTACTGGTGGGCTATCTGCTTGTTCTATCAAATAATATTAAAACTAAGAAAGCAGACAATGTGAAACGACTTTTAATTTTAGGATCACCTAATCATGTGATACCATGTGATAGCTATCACATGATAGATGATCTCAAATAGCAACAAACTAGATCCCACGATATAAAAAACGCAAACAGAGACGACCACTAAAGACATGCTATGGAGACGGACATGACCTGGTCAAAACTGATTGGAAAATTATGGCCAGAGTAGCAAGAGATAGGGAAAACCGGAAACACTTGATAGAAGCTTTTACCTCATCAGGATCCCATACACCCCCCATAAATAAATTTAATAAATAATAGGTAGTTTAGAAATCCTACTACTAAAACGCGAAAGTTTGTAAGTATGGATGTTTGTTACTCATTCACGCCGGAGCGGCTGAACGGATCTGGATGAAACTTGGCAGAGGTAGATGATAGTCTGGAATAGCACATAGGCTACTTTTTATCTCGTGGGAATACTGGGATTTAAATCTGCACGGGTGAAACCGCGGGGCGCAACTAATATGAAAAATTCCTATAATGAACTGGTTGGCTTCCCTGAGCTGGATCTTTTCAACTCAAAACCGTCTTCTTTTAAACGCGTTCTTGTTAAACATTGGTCGGAATCGGTGCCTCAGCTGCTTGGCTGTATGGCTGTATGGCTGTGTATCAACCTTTTTAGAACTTAAAAATGTAAAATGCTGCAGTTTTGTCATAGCTTACTGTTATTATTATTTACCTACTTTTTTACGTTTAATTTTAAATTTTAACTATGTGTTTTGTCAATAAGGACCTTTCTTTTCAGATTTGTATATGCGAAAACATATAATTGGTATTTAGTTTTTTTTAAGTTGTTACATTCATAGTTTACATACTGTTTGTTTTCCAAATAAAAAAAAATAAAAAAAATAGGACTAATAGGAAAATGAAGCTCCTTTTAATTTAATTTATATATTTTTATCTACGATCTAAAGAAAAGTCCACATAGTTTGCTTAACCAAAACTAAGATTACACGACCTTGAAACAAAAAGCGAGTTGATTTGTGTATTGGGCCAACGAGAACTTTGTTTTTTGTCTTCCAAACACTGTCGGCAATCAACGGTAGGTATGTCGAAAGCGCAGCCTCTTGTACAGACAGGTACCTGCAGGGAGAAGAGAGCGCTCGCGTCTGCGTCACGCTGCTGATAAATCAAACAACAACAGAGCGAAACTAGTCTGCACTGTAATTAGAATTAGTAAGCTTTGCGAGTGTGCCCCATACGAACTGGCGGTTGATTCACCTAGTACTATATTCAAATTCATTTATTAATTAACAATTTTCTTACCAATCAAACCTAACATGCAAAAAAACCGGACGTCAAGAATATTAGACGTGTGATTGAACTCAATAAGGACCGTTTTGATGTTGAGTGGTGTCCGATTATCTTAGAGAGTAAAAAGTCATAAATATCGGCTAAAAATAAGAAATACTGTCTTATACAGTAACAGCTAAATATATAGGTATTACTAGCGACCCGCCCCGGCTTCGCACGGGTGTACAGTGTTTCTCTACTGTATTATGCATGCATTATCACTACATAGGGCATAGTATAAAACAAAGTCGCTTTCTCTGTCCCTATATCCCTATGTCCCTATGTATGCCAACGGCGGTTTGCCGTGCAATGCGGTTTTTTAAAATAGATAGTGATTCAAGAGGAAGGTTTATATGTAAATATAATACATGCATGTTATGTGCACCTGTGCGAAGCAGGGGCGCGCGGGCGGGTCGCTAGTATACATAATATAAACCCTCCTCTTGCATCACTATATTATATTAAAAAACCACATCAAAATCCGTAACATACATAGGGACGAGACACCTGTAGTGATCGTGATAAGGCTACTTATTATTTAGATAAATGTAGGACTACTTTTTTTGACAAAACAAATGGTAGAGGCGTCTTTAGGCAGGTGGTTTATTTTAGCTTTATCGCGATAGCACGCGAACTATCGAGCGAGTCTGCATAACTCCCTCGTATCGGAGAAATTATTCAAAAGTGTCCGAACCGGTTCTCAGGCGCTCGACTGTATTTAGCTTTTTCTTGTTTTTAAATAACAATTCGTATTAAGACCCAGTGTCCACTGATTTCTTTAAATGATTACTAAACACATAATTTTCGAACAATATACCTCCAAATCGCAACAGGTGTTTCTGAATAAAATCTGATTCCGGTTTTAAATCAGGTACCTAATATTTTGGATGTTTTTTACTCTAAATTCTGGTGTAAAAATTTAGGTATGGGACCTAGCTATCCCTATGTCGCAACCATTAGAATTTTTAATATTTAAACCAGAAGGAACCGACTCTTCTGTCGTCGGCCTAACCAATTATCGAGCTCTACAGTTGAATAATATCGAGTTGAATTTAATTAGAGGTTCGTTATCTGTATCAATAACTCAAGAGGAGCGATTGTCGATATGGAAACCGATAATAATGTTGCATTGCAAACTATAGAATAGCAAGTAATTATTTTTTCATTCGATTAATAGGTAGGATTACTAAGATTATTTTTTTGAGTTGATTAGTAATTTCAGACCCTTCACTAATAAATTACCTAATACTTTTGACTGCATAAAATATTAGATAGGTACCTACGCTGATTGTGCTTAATAAAAAGGTAGCAGCATATATAGGTACCTAGTTATAGCTAAAAAATACTAGTGGCTCTGGGAGCTGTAGACCTCGCGAGCATACTAAAAGTGAGCTATTTGAGGAATGTAATGTGCAAGTGCATTTTCCGTTTTGTGATTTTTTTGATCTTTTTGATTTTTTTTGCATCATCTTGTGTTGAATGAGGTCCTTTGTGTTTCTCTCAAATTTGATTAAAACCATCGATTGTTTGATGAGCTATCCTGTTCATCATGCTGAAGATCCTTATCAGATCTTCGCCAAACTTTTATGAGACCAACTTATAGTTACTACCTTTCAAATAAAAAAAAGAATAATCGAAATCGGATCTCATTTGGTGGAGATATCCAGTATATCAAATAGCCCCCTTTTTGCCCTTTTTTTGGGGGAAGTACCCCTCCAATCAAAAATCTCCGACGACAAAAAAATTCTAATAAGTCATATAACCTGTGTACCAAGTTTCGTCCAGATCGGTTGAAAAATGCGACCTGTAGAGGAGAACAGACAGACAGACAGACATCAGGACAAACGCATTTTTGGCCAATGTGGAAACTAAGACGCTTCGCTCGCTTCGCTCGCTCGGTCAATTAATTACCCAGGTGTTGTTGGTACGTAGATCGTGTGATAGGTGACCACACACGAAGCTCACTCAATCAATTTATTCACTCGCCCCGCGCCGGCCGCCGCCGCAATGCGCGCTCAACTCAAGAATTGCAAATGTTTATTTGTGAAAATACAGACAATCCGTTTTGTCTCCATGATTGTGTCATAAATAAGCAAAATGCTGACAGTTCTCTGGTGGATGGTGATGGTGGTGGCCCGCTAAGTATATTGCTTCAGCTACTTCTTTGTAGTGTCCCTAGTTTCTTACGAAACAGTGTTGTTAAAGGATTTGAAGTCCACTTCAAAGTATATCTCTAAAGGAGCCTCTCCTTTTGAGCATGTGAGACATGTTTTAGGACTTTTAGGACATACCAATTTCCTCACGATGTTTTTCTTCACCGACTGAGAATATTAGCACTGGTGCAAATAAGTTTTTTGAACAAAAAACTGATTGGTCCACGAACGGTTTTGAACCCACGACCTTATCGAAAGTTTATTAGTCTTATCTAAACGTCACTTATAAGCAGTCGTTAAGCCTGGACAGAGCCTTCGGGCAGGCAGGAGGCCTTCGTTACCAAACTTGCCCACTAGCTAACGAGCAGTCTCTGTGAGTGGGTGACAGTAAACTCAGCGGAAATACATTGAAAGCAGTGTATCGGAACCAATGTGCAAATAACAGGCGGCAGTGGACAATAACAGCGTCGTTGGTATTGCACGCCTCACTGCCCACTATAACCACCAGTGGGCTTCCTTTATTTTTGTCCAAGCAACACTGCCGAAGTCTCCGCATTTTTCTGCATTTCAGCTGACTTTTTATCTGATTTGTATCCTAAAACAAGACTTGCATCCAGACCGGTATACCTAATAGTACCGACCAATTTATTTAATATGATAAAATACCTAACCTATCCATTATTATTTGCTAACATCCCACCTTCAAACCATCTGTGATTAATGTATGTGTCTGTTATTACTTGGGTATATCTATTCGGCATAATGTGAGGATTCACACACAAATAAGAGAACATAAAAACTGCACATGGTGTCTGTTGCAAATCCTAAATAAATTTAGGATTTGCAACAAAAGTATCGTTAGTACACATCAAAAGATCACTGGTCTCACTCCTTCCTAGCTCCATAACATTTATTTTCTACAAGACCAAAACAATTTAATTCATTCCATTGCATTTCAACTAGATCAGATACCTATTCGGTACAACCTAGACATTGCCAATTAACTTGTTCCCTTTAGCTCGTCTTATCAAAACACTGCCATCAACGTCTATTGAGAATTGAGATGGAACGATTCCACCAGCCTGACCTCGCTATTTGCGACTTTGCACATCGTCAGAATTACTTTTCACAGCAGGTGCATGGACCCATTATTTTTATTCATTTTCCAGAATTGTATGCGCACGTAAACGACATAATTGTATAAATCTCTCTGTAGCGAATTATTCTTGATTTTTTATTTTATTTTTCTATCACCTTCCATGGATGTCGCAAGAGATACAAAAAGTTTTATATTAATACTCGTAGCACTCGTGAGTTTTCGCAAATTAAAAAAGTTTATTCAGTTGGAAAATATACGATTCCTATGTAGGTAGGCTATTTCAAAACCTTAGCCTTAGGTTAGTTATTTCTACTATAATAGGCTATAATCAGTATTGCATTAGGTTTAAAGCAACACATCATGAAGAAAATGAGAGCAATCAAACACGTTGATCTCCAATAAGACTTCACCACAAACTATGAAGCAGGATTGCACAGAACATAAAGAGTGGCCCACGGCCCATGGCATATAGAAGAAAAACAAACTGCTAACTTCAGGTCCACCAACTGGGTAGGTACTTGTTGAACTGTACAATGGATCTCGGCACTTGCAGACTTTCTTCGTACAATGAGCCGCAGGCAGGGCTCAGGGCAGGCGTGACGGACAGGTGAGCGCGGCGAACCGTGCAGAGCGCAGGGCTCGTGCCAATGTACGAGTACACGGCAGTGTACAATGCCGCGAGTTAAAATATTTCAAACAGACACGTAAAACAAACAAGACAAACTACAAGAAAACCGTACAATACCTAGAGTTCTAACTGTCTCGTGTACTTACGCTGCTGCTCGCCTAACCTTAACCAGCCACAGCTGCACAGGAGGTAAGGCGTTAGCCAAGTCCCTCAGACGCGTCACAGCCGCTCGGCCGTGAACTCTGTACCTCGAGGTGCTTTGCTGAGTCGCTGCAGTCTCACGCTGCACAGAAACTCTAACAACAAACATACCTGTAACAACATTAAATAATTGTCCTGATGGTGATTCTGCTATGACAAACTAAAGATGACTAATACTAGCAAAAGTTTATATATTTACTGTAGGTAGGTACTGCACAAATATAATAATTTGTGTGCAATAGGCAATAATGCTTGCATTTTATACTAGCGTAGGTACCTATTTTTGGCATGATTTATATAAACGGGTACTTATTTCTTAATTTTATAAAGGTGTTGTAACTTTCTTATAATTTATGCGCATACGTAATTCACACCTGAAATGATAAGACACATTCAAAGTAAATGACTGTGTAACTCTAATGTTTTGAAAACTACCTATCTCAAACGCGTCCCGTGATAATCCAGATATTTTTCAGGAATGGACAGGATGGAAGAAACACCATTGCTCATTTCATAATTCAATAACTGCAAAAAATCTGTTGCTGCAATTAGCAATAAGCCTGCCGATGCTGAGCCGCGGTCGTCTCTACGACGGCCGCCGACCGCTCGGCACGTTTTACGTAATTATATAAACCTAACGCATCGATTTCTAATGAACTTAATTAAAGTGAAATGTTTCGATAATTAGCCGCGACGCTGTAGATTCGCAGCGGAACTGCAAAAACAAAGGTAAGTAAATTCATCCACATTCGTGACGCGTCCACTAATGGAAACACGGATTCAGCACATGCAGAACACGTTGTGCCATCACCTAGGTACCTACTCTATATTTGGACAATGTATAGGCACAGCAGCGATAGTTGGTTTAATAACCAGCAACAGCCACAAGTCTTTGATCTCCAGCTACGGTAGATACCTACAGATATCCCCTTGAAACTCTTAGTATCAAGTAGGTATCTACCAATTCAAGATTCTTCGAATGTCCAAGAGGGGTGGTCCAAGTATAACATTTGGCACATAATCGAATTTTTGCATTACTTTGTATTTGTATTATACATTTACTAGTTTCGCCCCGCGGTTTCACCCGCGCAGATTTAAATTCCGGTATTCCCACGGGATAAAAAAGTAGCCTATGTGCTATTCCAGACTATAATCTACCTCTCTGCCAAGTTTCATCCAGATCCGTTCAGCCGTTCCGGTGTGAAAGAGTAACAAGCATCCATTCATACTTATATACAAACTTTCGCGTTTATAATATTAGTAGGATATATATATACCTAGGTAGTAACTGGTTTCCTCACGATTTTTTCTTTCATCAAAAAATAACACGTGTTAACGAAAAAAGATGACAAAATTTGCGATCTTTCGTATGAAAAAATGTAAACTGTTTCGTGGCCGTCTATCCTCTTATTTATGACTGGTTCGGTCGATCCTCTTAGCTGATAAAAACAAGTACCTAGGTATATTTGAGATTGCATCCTTCCCAAAGCTTGTAGGAAAAGCTGGTGTATACCGCATACCTACCATCTTCCATGGTTTACCTATTCTGGATTTACTTATAAAGTCTGAATTAAAAAAGAAGGAAAGGAAGATTAAATTAAAGAAAACTAAAAAAATATTCAACAACTTCGCCATGATTTGTCGCAAATGAATTACTATAACATTACAATATCGTGTTACTGCAAGCGAGCCCCCATTACGATTAAAGAATAAATTCAAATGTTAGAAAAGGTAACAAAGTATTGTGTAATAGTTAGATCCCATGGGTTCAGTACCCTCGTTGTTGGTGTGAGTTAGATAAATGAGGCTTTTACTCATTGTCGGGCGCGATCCGAGGGCTATTGTCAAAACTGGTTTCATTCAAATAGGGAATAATTCCGATCAACGGATTTTGAATAACTCCAGTAGAATAGGCGCCGACTGCGTAATGTGCTCGAGTTCGTTGTTGTAGTAGGTCTTGCGAATCATCGGCAATCATGTTTACCCCCGAGGGTATACCTACCAACTGTTTTGAATGTAGGCATCAAGCGCTTTAGAATTAAACAGGTTATGCATTTATTCTAACCTTATTATTATTAGCTAGGTATCTAATAAGTAACTATCTAAGAATCTTATTAAAATACAAAAAGAACTATTGTCTAAACTAAAATTCGGTGCATTTTTAATTAGGTACACTTACAATTTTAAATATTAGCTATACATATAATGCTACCATAGACTGCAATCATTAATTCTGTTAGAGGACCTAAACTGGATTATTATTAAGTATCTCTTGTTTACATATGAAGTAATCCTTAAAACTTACACGAGTAAAAACCGTTATGACATAAATGGACATAGACATCATAGATGCATTGTTAGTTCACTCCCCATCCTGCACAGCACAGGGGCGGCGCGCAGCCCTTAGTGCACCCTTGCACTGCACACTCGACTACCGTTACTCAATGTGGAAATAAACAATACAAGTGGTATCAATAATATTGGTCAGAGGTCAAAATTACATTGGTATGGTACACGAGTTTTTTATACTACTTTCTGACGGAACAAGCAGATGACCCACTTGATGCTAAGTGGTATGTATCATCTATTGAGAGCGTCTAGAGGTAGTCAAAGGCCCTTTTTACATTATAGAATAGCTCTATCTAGCTTACATTTCAGCGAACTATTGAATTAAAAGATCCTCCAAATGTGGAAAATTGCTAAACAGCAAGTAGCAATTTTTTTTTTTATGGCTCCTGTCTACCGACAATCTTGCCAGTGTCAAGTGATAGAGATTTTGTACTGTTATTTTTTATAAGAGCACCGGTGGTCTAGTGGGAGTGACCCCGCCTTCCGATCGTAAGGTCGCAGGTTCGAATCCGGTCGTGCACCAATGGATTTTTCTATCGAAAAATTTATGTGCGCAATGCCAGTGCTCTTAAACGGTGAAGGAAAACATCGTGAGGAAACCAGTTAGTATTCTAACAGCGGCGATGGGCTTGCAACCTGTCACGTATGGAATACTAACTACTGCAAAATGTGGGTATGTGCCAAATGTAATGTTTGGACGTACCTCTGACTAACCCCCCTTAGACATCCTCAAAAGAATCTTGAATTAGTACCTACTTGGTACTTTTTTTTTTTTTTTTTTTTTTTTTTTTTTTTATGTATTGCGTCAGATATTATTATTTTTATTAGGTAGACAGTAAAAACTTTAGTGTAAAGTGCCATTAACCAGCTGCAAACCGATTCGAAAATTAATTATAACGTATGATTGGGAATTCTTTGGGAATAAGGTTATTTTTCTAAAGGATATACTGAATACGATTGCTGATAAATTGGCTCAGCGTCCAACATAAAGCGTGTTTTAGTTCTATTGTGTTGTGTGCCATTGTCTCGATGACATTATTATTGATAGAGTTCATATTATGGTTGGTGGCGTCTAAACAATTTGTTCTCGATTGAATTATAATCGGATATCGGTAAACAAACTGCGCGTGCTAACCGCAGTTTTCATGCAGTTCGTGGCTATATCGCTGTGGCCCTGTAAAAAAACAATTCTAACATTTTATCGGAATATTATTTTAATAAATTCAAAGTTCAACCAATTAATGTTTTAGGTCTCTCACCTATTCATTCGTAGCTAAGTATGAAACAACACAAAAAACAACATTTTGGAAAATATTTAAAAAAATGGAGCGACCGAATTTATTATTATTTATAAGTCTTCTGACGATTGACAGTGTTTTAATAACTTTTTTTAAGTTGAACCTATTCGTATGGCTTATTACCCGAATAGACCCTCAATGTGCCACCGTGATAGCCGAGAACTGTATCATTGTATTGTAGTACGGCGGCGGACAGTGGTAGATCGGTGAGGTGCGTCGGCGATCAATGGCGACCTATTGCAGAGTGCTGAGCACTTTAAAGCCCTTCTGTAACCGACACGACGATTACGTATACTTGTATACCAATACATGATGTTTTCAGACTGGTTTACTGCCAAGTTGAAAATCTTATCAAAATCATGTCATACATAAGCCTTGGCTGGGTCTCTTACCACGGTCTGCAGCCTATTTACTCGTAATGAACATTTTTTGGATGTGCTGTCTCTAATAAGATTCAGATTTGGTTTGGTTTGGTGGTGGTCCCGGTTAGGATCAGCCCAATCTCGCTCCAACGGGCCAAATCGCCGGCCGGATAGAGGAAATAAGTGGCAACTCCTTGCGACTGTCACCCGTGACCATTTCAGGTACAGGTGGCGTAATAATTAATCATGCTTGACTTGACCGACCGGAGGCGGCGTCAGTCTTTCCTGCGCTTGCGCAGCGGCCGTGGCACCGGCAACACTGGAAGGTCAGCTATATTGTTCTTGACTGCTGCGATAGGTAAACCATGCCAGGCAAATATAATTCACTCCACTGTGAACAACTTACGAAGGAGATTTGCCAGAAGTAATAATGTAAGAACGATTTTCTCGAAATATACTGTCGAATATTTTGAAGAATGCTCGACCTACAAGTTCAAGTAAATAAATAACTACTCGGGTACATCATGATAAAAAATATATTTAAAATCGACTACTATCTCGCCCCAAACTAAGCCGAAGCTTGTGATATGGGAACCAGATAGCTGATATAATACTAATTATATACTTTTTTTGTATAAAAATTACTTATAATATCATATAACACCCAGGCAGATAACAAACATCTATGTTCATCACATAAATGTTTGTTTCAGTGGGGATCGAACCCACGGCCTACGGCACAGAACTCAGAGCTACTATCAACTGAGCTGTGAAGGCTGACTTAGTAGTACTTTCTCCCTCCGCCCCTTAACATTACGAGTGAGTAAGAGAGTCGACAGATAATCAGATATTACTATTTGGAAGGATGGAGTTAATTAAAAAAGGATCGAGGGGCAGGATGGAATGCGTAGTTTTTATTAATGCCTTACCTACTTACATGGTGGAGTAGGTTTTTGTGCGTTAGAATTTGATACCGGATTGTAAGGACGTGGAAGTACCTACGTTATTAAATGTTCATGTTTTGTGAAATAAATTAGAGAATTATTTTATGGAACAACAATAACAGGTATTGTGACGTTATTCATTTATTATTATTTATTTAATTCTTTATTGCACCAAACAAAGTGTATTTATTTAATTATATAACTAGAACGGTTTGCACAAAAGGAGAGCTTAACGCTAGACAGCATTTTCTACCAGCCAAACCTTGACAGGTGATAAACAAGAGGTAATACCTAATGTAATGATACATATACCCTTATTAATAACATTCCATAGATGTTTAAAGTTTTTGTTCAGAGAACGAAAACCGTGCAGAAAATAAAAGAAGTTGTTGAGAATAACGAATAAATGCGGAATATCCTATTTGTAAGACAAAAATAACAAAAGTGCGCAACATAATATGCAGGTACGGTCAGTTTGAATGTGGCCAGAGTGTGTTGGTACAAAAGACTTCAACGCGCTTCCGCTGAAATCTCGTTTTAAAAAAAAGTAAGAAAACCAATCACTGGTAGATAAAATAGGTATTTACTATTACGCCGGCAACATTTCGTGTTACGAAAGTTCAGCGTGAAATTATTAACAATAAAAAAGTAGCATACCTACCGAACCATTCGCTTACATTTCAATTGAATTAGAAGCTAATTAACGTGCACGCAGAAATAACGAAGGAAAACAGATGAACTGCGAACAATGCGATGAACTCCCGAACATTCTCACACAAAAACCGAGTGATAGAATAACACCGCCAAGGCTTCGAACAGAATGAAGTAGGTAGCTAGTAGAACGAACCAGTTGGTGCATCTGAATAAATCTAAACCCTATTCACTGAATACTTCCTAAACTGATCGACTGATCAGCAGCAAGTATCTACGAGTAACATTAGTAGCCGACGCTATAGAATAATACAGATACTGTCTGGTATCATTCAACAATATTCTGATTGTAGAAGCGATTGAACGACGTCGACGTAGTTCGTGTACTCGCGTCCTAAAGCATACAAAAACAGGAACTTTGCAGTTTGCGTGCCAGTCGCGCCTCAAATAGCGAATGTGCCAGTAATTATCGGTTTATGATTTCGCTAAAGACGTGCCACTAACGGTTAGATATCGTGTTAACTGTAGGTGGGTAAAATTGAAGAGATATAGTTAAATCTGAATCTAGAAAACTTAAAAGTAGAATATTATAATTGTGTGGCGGGATGCTCATTTCAATCTAGTTCGTTAATATTATGAAACCATTATTTTTTATTGAATTAGCATAGATATTTCTATTGACGTTCTATGTAGCTCTGATAACAGTAAAAACAAACAAGTAGATTGTAGGGTGCCTACCAAAGATCCGTGTCTCAGTGGAGGGTGGCGTAGCGATGCTTTCACACAATTTTTTTATAGTGCTGACCATGCTCTCCGCCGGCGCCGCGCGGGACGAAATAAATCGCCGGTTACGTTTGAAACATTGCTGCAGTCAGGGTTCCATCATTTTGTAGTAAAGACGGAAAGAGATACTGGTAATTCTATGAATAAATTCAGCAGCTCTATTTTTGTATATCTATAATATGACTAGCTCTAAGGGACGAACGTTGTAAGATTTGACTATTTCTCTCCAAACACACTTATTGGAACTCCTCAATTCACTCAAAAGCTCTGAAGTCAACAAAGTTGCAACAGTTTATCTGTTAGCCAAGTGTGAAGTTGTCAAACATAAGCACACAGCGGCCATGTTTGCACTTCAGATTGATCTAAAGCGCCGCGCACCGGCGCGACTTGGTGCCGGTGTCGCGCCTTGTTTGGAGTGGATAAGTGGAAACCACGAAGAAGTAGGTAACACGTATAAGTTATCAAACAATGATGATTTGTCTGCAAACATGTGCAAGAGGATATAATGAAATCTCAAGTAGGATTTTATGATATTACCATGGGTATTATAAGGAGTTTTTAATATGTACAACGGCAAAAAAAAATTAATAGTATGAACTCCACACAAAAACAAACGCGAGGCGCCATATTGCATTATCATTCCTTCATCATCACCTTCCTAATTTCCAACCGCGTTTTGGCTGCTCTGCTACGAGTATGATGGCATCTATATGTTAATTAAGTACTATTAAAATGTTTCCTGTCTACGTGGGCCAGTTTAGTTCACGTCCATCAACGGTGCGGTAGTAGGTACCTAGATTACGATAGGTATATACAATAAATACATGCACTTACAATTCCGGTACAAATCATTGTTTAAAATCGACATCGTCTTCAAATAAAGACAACAGATGTTACTCTGTCAAGCATTACCTATAATGCTCCATTTTCCACATAGTTGGCTCTAACTTGCATATGCGACTAGTTTTCTCCGAGCGCTCCCGGGCTGCATGGTGTGTGAGCAGAGTAATGGGCGCTCGTGTCCAGCCGCACTTTCCCCCGCATTACCATGCATATTCTGCTTATCTGCCTGCCATCTTTCAATTAAGACGATCACTTGCACGGTATATTTATTTAGTTAGTGAGAGCTAAAAAACCTAAATAAATATAAATATATATAATACCTAATAGAAATAATAACGAACATCAGATGGCAACATGTGGCCTAAGTAGGCGAGTAGGTTAGGTACCTGTTTGTCATAGACGTTTACACATAGGTAAACCTTGCAATGCTTCAGTAATCAGTGCAATACCTATAGCTTGACTAAATGAGCAATCAACCAAATTGAAGATTTTTCAGCCTGAATTGGCTTTCTATGTTTGCATTTCTTGGAACCTGCAGCACATTTTATCCAGCAGGTGTTATGTTCTACATAAGTACTAGGGAATTATCCATTTTAAATAAAAAAAATACTGCGTTGAAACACAGGAGACCAGCTTTCTTCGTGAATGTGGGCGTAGGAATGATACCCACCATCGATGTGTTTTAAAACTTGTTTCGAGTTACTCACTGATTTATTCCATCCTGCTTGATTTAGGCTCTTTTCGGTATTGGCTTTTTTTAGTGCCATGGAAGTTACGGCTGAGTCGGTGAAACACAAAGGTATAGTAAATTTTTTAATCCAAATGTAAATAAGCTCAGAAAATCTACCTACAAGGACTCAATGAAAGTTTCATCTTTTTGCAACTTACCTACCTACCTAGCTGCAAACGAGTCGGAGATACGCTGAAGATATTTCAATTAGGTTGCTTATCGCGGATTCTTCTATCCATCGCCCATTAATATCTCGGACATGTAATTTTGTTAACAGTTAATGTTCTCAATTTATTTTATCTCCGCGGCGCGGGAGCCTATACGGTGTTTACCCGGTCGATGGACTTGCGAGATACGAGTTTTAAAATATATTTTTTATATCTTGTAACTTTTAAGCAGTATTTAATTTACTTACCTATGTTTTCCTAGAATACACGCGTTGGCAAGTGGATATAAAATCAAAAAACATGATTTGTCTCGAAGGTTTTTAAATTGGCTTGCGTTATCGGCTGCTACCTAATCACTCTTATATCTTCGACAGATTTTTATTAATATAATATTTCGTTGCTATGCAAAAAGCAGGAAGGAACTTTATAGTAACTAAAGGTCTTCGATGAGGAATAATTTTATTTATTGTATCAGATTTTTTTTTCTATCCTTCTTTTGAGCTTTTTTTCATAGAAGTTTATCCCCTAAAAACAAGCTACTGAAAAGCAACCCAGACGGCGATACCTATATTTGCAGATGACTAAAAAAAATGTTGTGGTTTGAGAAATCCAATAATTGAATCTAATTTGAATGTTGACCTCCATATTGAACCTCTATATTGTTGACCTCTATATTGAACTCCATATTATATAGAATCTTCTTTAATTTTTTATTTAGGTTTACTTTGTTGACAGTACCTATATCTGGCACTATTTGTAAGCTTGACCGAACTAATCTACCTAGGTATATTGTATTTTAATTTGAACTTGAACGAATATTTATAGTCAATTTAATTTGAATTTGTAAGTGCTATAATTTAATTTATAATTTTCTTATGATAAGTTAGTGTAGGTAATTGGTCTGCGTACCGTACTAATTAACAGATTAAAGTTTTTTATATGCGTGTTTTATAGACCTTTTAAATATAATATAATACCAAAAAAACAGTTAAATGGGTATAGGAAACAGGAATGCTACTAAAATGTATAATAACCATATTAACTAATAGGTAATTTATGCTCCAAATAATTTAAAACTTACCAAAAACAACAGAATAAAATCCTTCCACTCCAATAATAAAACTTTCACATATTTTAAGCACAAGCATTCACAGAAAAACTACATATTAATAACTAATCCTAAGCGTAACTTTAAGTAATGCAATGTATCGTAAGAAGGTACGCGACCCGATGTCGAAGCGAGACGTGGAAACGCGCACACGGACAGCGACGGTAGACGGACTGACGTGACGACGCGACGCGGACGGCGCATGGCGGGCGCGCGTCTCGCGAGGGCTCTACAATACCTTAGTGCAGTGGACGGGACGGGAGGCTACATAGCAATCCGCAGGCCTCCACGACCCCCGAGGCGAAACGAGCCGAACAGAGATGAACCAAAACACGAATCCACCTATGAAATTGGTTGTGGTTTTCATAATAATTATGGTGTGGGGAATTGTAATGCCTTCATGTTTTTGCTGATGTTTATAAGGAGAATGAAGAAAATAAATCGTCGAAATTGAAAATGCCGCGTTTTAAACAACAAGAGATATATACTTAGTAATAGCAGTAAAAGTAAGCAGGTAGGTAGGTACCTACCTAGAGCAAAGCACATTAATAAGTGATCTTCCACAACATCATAAAAAAACAATATAGGTACCTATTGCCTTGTTGTTGTACCCTTCACTAGGACCTACCTATCAGTGAAGGTATCACAATAAAACATATATTTACGATACAATCCAGATCAGTTGTAATATTTTAGTTTTTTCTTGGTTGTAATGTGTTTTGTGCGTTTAAATAAATAAATAAAAATAAAATAAAATAAAGCATGCTGACCCGCTGACAAAGCTGTGAATTGAAAGATACAATTTTTTTGGTGGCCACTGAAAAAACAATAAATTGGTGTGCACAATCCGTGAAATGAGTACGACGAAACGCCTGCGCCTTGGACGGATGGACCACTCAATCATTTCTATTTCTGGTTGATCAGTGATCACTCTCAGCTCAGCACTCAGCTTATCCCTAAAAGTCCGTCGAATCGAAATGCTTAGTTTACACCTAGGCGGCAAGCTCTAACTACCTACCTATGACATAATATATTAAAATATAATTCATATTAGTGTTATAAGATACCAACCGAGCGTAATTTCAGGACTAGGTAAGTACAGGAAAAAAAAGAAATAGGTACCTACTCTACCATACAAACCAAAACAATCATTCTATTTCTACCTGGGTAAGTAGGTACCTAGAGATTTAAGACGAAAGAAATCAAGTGCTTATAGTAAATCTAGATTGCGGCTGCAATACCTAACTACATAATACACCTACCTAACAGGAAAAGGAAATCTAAAATCGGAGCTAACTTGCAGGATGTTGAACAATGATACTCGTATTTTTCCATCCAAATCGAAAACAAATAATTATGTAAATTCAATGCAACTTCAATTACCGACTACTTTGCTCGAAGTGTTTGTTCGCTAATGTAATAGTTACAGGATTTGAAAGTCGTTAATGTCAAATCAATAGACAGACAGACACGCTTCGTGTGTAAACCACAAGTGGAAATAACAACTCAATTAAGTATATTACTTACGTCTGATGATGCTATACCTACAACACACGTATAATTATATTACCTACCTAAGTACACATCAACGCCAATTTATGTGCACAATAAGTTTTTTGAGAGCGCTAGAAAGTTAACACCTTTAATTTTGTTAGATTAGTATACTTTATGCTACTTTTCTCTATCTACCGTTTTTTCTAAACGTAAACACTGTTGCGCGGTTACCTACATGAAAATATATGAAGTATTTGGCCGTCAGAGTTCGTCTACCTAGAATACAACGCATGTTATCTACTATATAGGTGGTGACCATTCAGCTCGTCAGTCGTCACACTCCCATTCCCATTTCCCGCACGCACAGGGTACCATCAAATCGCCCATCAGCTTACACTGCCTAGACACATTTCCCGCACGCACAGGGTACCATCCACTCGCCCATCAGCTTACACTGCCTAGACACATTTCCCGCACGCACAGGGTACCATCCACTCGCCCATCAGATTACACTGCCTAGACACATTTCCCGCACGCACAGGGTACCATCCACTCGCCCATCAGATTACACTGCCTAGACACATTTCCCGCACGCACAGGGTACCATCCACTCGCCCATCAGATTACACTGCCTAGACACATTTCCCGCACGCACAGGGTACCATCCACTCGCCCATCAGCTTACACTGCCTACACACATTTCCCGCACGCACAGGGTACCATCCACTCGCCCATCAGCTTACACTGCCTAGACACATTTCCCGCACGCACAGGGTACCATCCACTCGCCCATCAGCTTACACTGCCTAGACACATTTCCCGCACGCACAGGGTACCATCCACTCGCCCATCAGCTTACACTGCCTAGACACATTTCCCGCACGCACAGGGTACCATCCACTCGCCCATCAGCTTACACTGCCTAGACACATTTCCCGCACGCACAGGGTACCATCCACTCGCCCATCAGCTTACACTGCCTAGACACATTTCCCGCACGCACAGGGTACCATCCACTCGCCCATCAGCTTACACTGCCTAGACACATTTCCCGCACGCACAGGGTACCATCCACTCGCCAATCAGATTACACTGCCTAGACACATTTCCCGCACGCACAGGGTACCATCCACTCGCCCATCAGATTACACTGCCTAGACACATTTCCCGCACGCACAGGGTACCATCCACTCGCCCATCAGATTACACTGCCTAGACACATTTCCCGCACGCACAGGGTACCATCCACTCGCCCATCAGCTTACACTGCCTACACACATTTCCCGCACGCACAGGGTACCATCCACTCGCCCATCAGCTTACACTGCCTAGACACATTTCCCGCACGCACAGGGTACCATCCACTCGCCCATCAGATTACACTGCCTAGACACATTTCCCGCACGCACAGGGTACCATCCACTCGCCCATCAGATTACACTGCCTAGACACATTTCCCGCACGCACAGGGTACCATCCACTCGCCCATCAGCTTACACTGCCTAGACACATTTCCCGCACGCACAGGGTACCATCCACTCGCCCATCAGATTACACTGCCTAGACACATTTCCCGCACGCACAGGGTACCATCCACTCGCCCATCAGATTACACTGCCTAGACACATTTCCCGCACGCACAGGGTACCATCCACTCGCCCATCAGATTACACTGCCTAGACACATTTCCCGCACGCACAGGGTACCATCCACTCGCCCATCAGCTTACACTGCCTAGACACATTTCCCGCACGCACAGGGTACCATCCACTCGCCCATCAGATTACACTGCCTAGACACATTTCCCGCACGCACAGGGTACCATCCACTCGCCCATCAGCTTACACTGCCTAGACACGGTCTAGGTTTTTTCGCCATTTACGTTGAATTTAAACACGCGTTCAACTGCTGATTTATGCAAGTTTTTAGACGCGGGCGCAGTGGTGAAACGCTTGCGTGCGGTATGTTCGTCGATGCTTTTCTTAATGAGAAAATTTTTAGAGTTCTCAGTTGAATTAAAAAACAGCTGCGTGCGTAAATATTTGCTAATACACCTATAAACTTTGTGGTTTTTAAGTTTTAAGACACTATAAATAGGTAAAAGGAAACTAGCCTGAACTAAGAACCTGATTTAAAGAACTATGCAAATAAGTAGGTACCTTCGGCTTATTTTTATAGGCCCTATTGCGAAAATCAAAACGGTGCACATAGGTGATTTTGTCTGTCTTTCAGAAGATATTAAAATTTTATAAAGTTATTCATGTATAATATTTATGATGAGTAAATTAGGAGTATGTGCTCTGGGCGCAATTATCTTAACGGTTGCGACTCTTCCGTCACACCACGTGACTCCAAATATCATAAAACTAATTTACGGTAACTGGTTGATTCACTATGAGCTCTAATTGGCCTTCCATCGCTCCACAGGTAGGTACTTTGATTTACCAAGAGGTATTTTTTAAATTTTCCGTTGATTTTTTCTCCTGTGTAAGGAGGCAAGCTTTCCCGTTATTAAACAATATTTAATCGTTGGATAAGACTAAACCACAGTTAGTTTTTCAGAAGCAGCAACATTTTTTGCAATAAATCAAAAAGTGCTAATTATATTAATGTTTTATTTATTTTAGTTATGTAATAGTTACAAGTTTTCTCTCTTATGAATGTAACCTAAAAGCTGTTTATTTCTTACATATTAAAAAAAACTCAGGGCGACTTTCTTTCTTGCTTTATTACCATTTCAGAAGCATGATGTCTATTACGACTTTCGGGATCTTTATGTCTTTTGGACGAATGTCTGTTTTTATCGTGCCTTTTTTTTTTATCCTTATGCCTTCTCTCTTTACTTCTACTTCTTTGACGTTTCCTAGAAGTGTCGCCGTTATTGAATGACTCGTTAAGTGAGGATGGGCTTTGCTGCTTGATAATGATATGGGGACTGTATCTTTTCTGATGTTCAACACTCCTTTCATTCCTAGAGTATTTATTTTTGGAGTCATCGTGTCTTCCTTCATTACTCCTACTGCTATCGTCATTGCGGTCCCTAGTATACTGTGTACCAGGCTCGGATTCTTGTGATGCTCTTTCCTGCTTGATGTCAAGTTCAGTTTTTATGCATGTCTTGTGGCTCTCATAGTTTCTACTCCTATCTCTCGATGAATAATCTGAATAGTAACTGCTTCTACTGTCATTATATCTCTGTTCTCGATTTCCATCACTACTTTCTTTTCTTTGGTATTTATCATAGTTTTCACTTCTTTCTCTGGAAGAATATTTATCTCTAGCATGACTTTTTTGCCTTTCATCATGTCTTGTTCCTCGGGGTTTTTCTGTACTATAGTCTCTGGAAAAATCACGATGTTTATCATCATAGCTTCTGTCTATTCCTTTACCTGGATCTTTGCGATATGCTCTTCTATCATCATTATATTTTTTCTCTCTACTTTTTGCTCTGTGGCGTTCCCTGGGACCATCTCTCTGATTTCTATTATAGAAATTTGTTTCTTGAGTTTGTATTTCTAGTTCGTTGACCGCACCTAGCGATGCATTTTCTGAACTGATGTTCGAAACATTCTGAGATATGTAAACATTTTGACCGTACTCCGTTTTGATTATTGTTCGAGTTGTTTCTCCATACGAATCCATCTATAGGAGTTAATTATAAAATTAGTTCACACTTGCATAAAACAAGCTTTATTATCAGTGGCCATTTTATGAGTTACAGTTATTATGTTGTGTTTCAAGATTTGATAACAGTTAGGCTGCCAATCAAATCTTTCGCATACAGTTTTTTCTTACAGAGGTCGTGGGACATGTCAAGCGTTTTGTCCCACACTTATTATGTGACATATGACATGTCCATAATAATTTCGTGCGAGCCTCTCCACGAGAGGTGATGGAAGGATCGTCTAAGCCACTAACAAGTAACTGATGTAAATGTCAACTTGCCTGCGTCTTGATTACGTCGCGCAGCACGTCCGAGTAGTTGCGCGTCTTGGGCGCGACGCGATACTTGGCTCGCCGCCGCTTCATGTCGCGCAACTCCGCCAGGATCTCCAGCCGGGACTTCTTCTGGCTTTTCTGCGCGTCATTGTTGGAACTGGCACAAATGCAAAGACAGATAAGCATGGACATGGTTTTTAAAATGCCAGCATTCTCATCCCTCAGAATGTAAAACGCGGTAGTCAGAGGCACGTTAAAATTTAATGCAGAGGAAGTATTTATATAGGTAATGGATAAGAATCAAATAACTTTTCATAAAAATAACATTATTACCTTAACAAGTCTAGATCAGTTAAGTCGTGGCAAAAGGGGGCGCTGTGGACGACGGCGTCGTGTATCGCTCGCCGCTCGTCCGCTGTGTACGCGCGTTGCAGCCGCTCCACTGTCAGCGGCTCCCGCTCCTGACTTCCTACACCTTGAGTTAAAGTAGCTATTACATTTTTAAGTAGAGCTGCTAACTACTACTTTCCAAATAAATATATAACAAATTAATGAAGTGGGGAAAATTTCCATTTCCATTTTCACAAAGAGCCCAAGCTCCAAACTAAGCAAATATTTTAAAATGGGAACAACAACTGAATAGGTACCTACATTTAATAAAGCCAGACGGAACAAACATAATTGGGATCAATTGAGATCTGACACTCATTTTACAATGCAAAAGGCTAACAAGCAAACAGAGCTGTGATAACAACATCTTGTGAGGAAAAAGTTAAATAGGTATGTAATAAGAATAAATCTATTCTATTTAAAACATAAAGGATACATTATCATAGTGATCTATGCAGCACATCTTGGCCAAAATATCTGCAGACATTGTACTGCAATAAAGAAATATTAATCTCAGCATGCAAATAAATTCATGTTGAAGCTGCAGTCCTTGGTCTAAATAATAGAAACAAGTAGGTATGTACTTAGCTAGTATGAAATGTTTTTGCAGTGATAATGCATTATATTCACTTTATTACATACCTAGCACTATGTAAACCCAAGACAATACTGTTAATTTCAATTTAAATGTGTTAATTTCAATTTAAATGTTAGCTTGTAACAATTTTTATATTCCAAATATATTGACAGTATGACTCAGTAGTTGACTTGACTATACAGGGTGAAATTTTGGGATGGGGCAGTAATAGTTACAGTAAAACGTTCCTAGGAGACCTACCATAACTTTTTGAGATATTCTGAAGTGCATTCACATATTTTGGAAAAATTGTGTCATGACAAAAAATGGGGATCGATCCTGTTTCATGTAGGGAAAGACCAAACAATGAGGTAAGTGCCTACTAGAAATGACAGAAATCACCAAAAACTTTTCCTATACATTTTGTACAGAAAAACGATTATAAAACTTAAATATATTTTTTGTTGCCAAACAATTCCTACCCTTACTCCCCCAACCCTAAAATACACACCATATTTATTTACTGAGGTTAAGTAATTATAGAGCAGTTAATCATACTGATTAAAATGAAGCATTTTTAATACTATACACTTACCTCTTTTGAATGATGGGTTATGAATAGCTGCATTGTTGATAATTCCAGCAATTTCATGTTGTGCTGAAACCAGAAAATAATGAAAACATTTGTGAGGATAGCTACCAATCCTAAGAATAAGTCATGTTGAGGCACAATCATCTACATTTTGTGTGACAATTCTGTTTAGGTATATCTCCAAGTTTATGTAGGTAGGTACTTAACCCATAGTAGGTATTTTATGTATAGCACTTATTATTAATTTGAAGCATGTGCTGTTTCATGAATTTGTTTACTTTTTCTTTCTCTGTTAGATTACTTATAATATAGGTTCAATAGTGTATGTATGTAACGAAGATCATACAATAGCGGTAGGAACAAAGCCGAGTTTGTGGCCTGTTCTTCTAAGCTTTGGTCTCATAGAACTGGCACATAGTTTTGAGATGTTTCAGTGATCCTTGTGATTTTATTGAATAAATATATTTTGACTTTGACTGAAGTTTTTTCTAAGATTAAATAAATATAAATAAATAAATAAAATAAATAATGCTGGACAATCCACACAGCACCATCTAGCCCCAAAGTAAGCAACTCAAAGCTTGTGTTATGGGTACTAGATGACTGATATATTTAACACATTATATACATACATAGATAGATATTTTTTATTATACATAAACACCCAGACCAACGGAACAAATTTCTGCAGATCGTACACAAATTTGTTCCACGGCGGGAATCGAACCCGCAACCTCTTGCGTCGCAGGCGGACTCTCCCCCGCTGCGCCACTGAGGTTGTCAAACTTATATGTTGATATATATGTATGAGGTTATCATACTAAATTTGACTAAAGTGTTTGCGCCGGCATCTACAGGATCTGGTAAAAGATTGTCCTCCTTCCTGTACCCTAGTTTAGTCAGGTAGCATAGTTCTTCATGAAGATTTCTGTCGTCCAATGGTATCTTGTGGTTTGAATCATATTTGCAGACCACCATTGGATGTTTCTAAAAACAAAACCACATCACACACTTATAAATAGGTAGGTACCTACATCAATACGAAATCATGTTTCAATCAATACTCAGTAAAAACCTGCAAAGCATACATTACGTAAATGCTGTGTTTTTGGCTAACCTCACGAGTAAGTTTCGGATCCCATTGCAAATTTTGCAACAACAAAGTTACTTCTTTTTCGATATTATTTGAATACGCTTTAATCCTTGTTAACTCTTGCTGTCTATTTTCCATGGCTTTCTCTTTTTTTTTCTTTCAGTCCAGTAGTATCAAATCGTTCACATCACAAAATAAATTTACATACCTACTCTTTGATTTACACAAACAATTCGTAAAAATAGTCAAAGTCAAAGAGAATGTAAATGTAAAACTACGAGAAGAGGCGGGACTGAGCAAAGAGCCAATGGGATCCTTTTACATGGCACTTCAATACCAACACAACGAATATGTACGTCAACCAACAACAGTTTTACCAACCTATCAGCCTACATAGTGCTGCGTGATGGCACCCACTTTTATATCGATATCGATAAAATATGCGAGATCGAAATCGAGGTTTTTTTGTAATCCATTTATTGACTGAATCCATTCGAAGATTCGCTTTAATGTAACGTATTTCCCGCATTTTGAACGTACACTTATTACTACCTCCATATTAGGTTAGCTAAGTAGCTGTTTGCCATTTCTGGAAGTGTGAATAAAACACTGGTTGAGTTTTGTATTCTTTTTTATTTTTACTAAACTTATTTGTGCCTTTTAAAGCACCTATTCAACTTATTGGCTTTTACTGCTAGACTACTCTCATCATCACAGTCAATGGTTCTAGACCCAGCCAATATTTGATTAATATATTTACAATAATTAAACATGAGGCAACGAATCTCGATGTTAATGAGATAATCAATTAATTTATTTTTATGTTCACTAAATTTAATGAATTTAAAATCGACCATAATAATTATTGCTGTTTTAATATATTCTTTTAAATTTTCTTTATCAATACTTTCTTTTATAATGTTATTTATTATGTCTTGCATATTTTATAATATTACTCTTACTAAATCATTGCTGGGGTTGCACAACCATCGCCGACCTGCAGTCTCTGTAACTTAAATATTCTTTTTCTTCATTACATTATAAATTGCTATTACATTCTTTACAACTTATGTATACATTTGTTTTTGCTTTTTTTTTTAATATCCGCTGATCCGTTTGACGTTCCTTGTCCTTCTAAGAAGAAAATAGTAAACAAAATTAGATTGTCCATACAAAGAGTATACAATAACCAAAGAGTATACAATAACTACGTAAGAACAATAACGTCCGTAGGCAAAGACCTTGTACCTATAACTAGACTGTGCGCCAAGGCGCAAGAACCGGTCCGCGTGAGAGGGCTCCTGGTGGGAGTGTGTCCCTTTCTAATGAGGTGACCATGAATAACCAAACAGACCACGGGACAAATTGCTTGTACGATTGCGTATCCTAACATATTGATGACCTGACTATTTACGCTACCATATTTATATAAGTAAAAAAAATTACCAAAAGATCTCTTGTGTATATTTTTTTGGAATCAACATCACTTTCCCTACACGTGGGTTAAGGGTCGGAAATACTTTTTTCTTTCCTTTATAATAGGTAAGTATCATCATTCTGACCTACCGTTGATTTGGCAAAAACCTAACAACATTCGCTCCTTACAGACGTAGTTAAAAAAAGTTAGGTTTGTCAAATGTGAGATATCACCATAATAGCATATTTATTATTATTAAACCAGTAAAGTAGAGGAGGTCAAAATATAAACCTGATGCAATATTCTGGAATTAATTTTTATTGAATTTGTTTTATACATTGCTGGACAATACTGTTTTACGCAATTTTTGTTTTAATGTAGCCTTATCTACTACATACTTGAGGGTTAGACTTCCCTTAGCTTCTAAGTCTTAAATTTAAGATTTTTTTCAACCAACACACTTTCAGGCGTTGTTGTAACACTTTCACATCTCGACGTAATTTCTTTTTACGTGGCGTGTCAGTAGTTGCAGCGGATTCTGTTTGTGTACAAACACTTTCCGTAATGGTAATCTCCTTTATGGCACTTTCTTGCAGTTTTGCCTTTCTTGGTGCTGGTCCTCTACCTCTTCTATAGGTACAGATATTGCGTAGAACATGCACTGTTTTTTAGTAGGGCATGACCTGTAAAGATATTTGAATATAATGGGACACGGTAGGTAGGTAGACAAGAGTAGACTGGAGCAGAGTAGTGCAGATGAGAGGTTCTATTTATTTATTTAAACGTATGCCAGAATATAAATAATAGGCGAAACAAAATTTAAACAAGTACTGATCTTTACTAGTACACCTACTTAACTTCAAATTAAATATTACCTTAAAAATTCAAACAAACCAAAACTAAAAATTCAATTTACCACGTCGGCTCAGTAAAACTATGTGAAAAAGGCATCGCAAAATTTGAATTTTCAAGGTTATTGTTAATGCGCGGACACACTCGGATGATTTATTCTTACCTTAGGAAATATTGACGGGACAGCATCAGGTTTCAGCATTTTACTAGTATATCCAGGAATAAAGTCGTCACATTTAAAATGCGCACTGCAAACAACAGACGACTGAGTTTTTTCCAGGTACTTTATTTTCCAACTTCAATTTCTAGTTTTCGTTCTTTGGAAATCTACAATACAAGAATTAGTTATTAACAACAAACGTCATCGTCTCAAACTCAAAGAACGCGTTAAGGACCACTTTTTTTCACCGAAATCTCCAATTTATGACAGTCGAGACGTATCAACCTACCTACTACTAAGTACGAGATTGTAAAAAAATCTTTGATCAACAAAACTCATGGTTACCCTTGAACATAATTGTTGTTTTTACTTACCCATGGAAAGAAAAGCGGCTACCGGGATAAGACTCATTTTTGCACCCTTTCACACAACAAGAATTCACCATTTTTCATTAAAATTAACAGGTTATATGAAAATTTACACTATCACAAATCGAAGCACGAGAATCATCCAAACAACCACATGAGCAAACCGCCATCTGCATTTGGTATTACCAGCCCCAAACATTCAATTACTACTCTTACATACTCAGTGTTATTGGATAATTTATGAAATACAACGAATTGATGATTATTTATACCTACTTTATGAACTAGAAATATTTAATAAAGTTTCAAAGATTATAAACGTTCGTTTTGGTAATTCATAAAAAAGCAAAACGTATGTACTTTATTGTACCATTTCTACCAAACCGGTAGGTTAGTTGAGCTGGCAAGACGTCAGACAAGGACACACTCCCAGCAGGAGCCCTCTCACGAGGACCGTTTTTAGCTCGCTACTGCTTTTAAGGTAATAGCTACCCTATATATAAGACAATAAATCTCATTTTAGCTAATCAAAATTTTTTTGTGCACAGTCTAGTTATAGGTACAAGGTCTTTGTCCGTAGGTCCGTACTGATAATTTTCAAAGAGTATACACTGAAATGACTTCGTGAAATTCAGTGTACCTACCAAGGAATTTGTTGAATACAAGTACCCCTTCATCCAAAAATTTTCGTTGGCAGCACTGGTGCAAAGTTTGACACTTGACGTTACTAATTTGTCATTGTAAATTTACGATTTCGTGACTTCTTATGAAGAAGAAGAAGTATACAATAACTACGTAAGTGACTTCCGATCACAGAACACATATATCCTTACGGAAAGAAGCACTAGTCCATAGAGCAAAAATGCCAACACGGGACCACACTAGCGCTATAACTTAATCCCACAGACCTATCGATTGGCGCGAAATTTAAAATGGTATATATAGCTATAGGTAGCTTTATAGGTAGGGGATTTTATAGGTTCAGGGGTGCAAATTTATGATTTTTACTATATGACTGTACATCTCTCAGAAAAATGGTCTTTTTGCTTTGCAAATTGATGAATATTGAATATAGACCATTCTCCTGACAGATAGATCACACAGAATAAATCCAAAAATTACACTCACTGTTAGAAGTTAATACTATGAAAACGTGAATTAGATCTGCCGTGAAAACCGTGAAAGTTCGAAAAAACTTTTTATCCATAGTTCACTGTTTTCACGGTGCGATACTAAACTGAGAAGTAACTACAAGTTTTTATATGTTGTGAAGTATTATTTATTTTACTTCTTCTGTGAATCGTCTATTTTTTAATAAACAATGCCGTTTTGAACATATGCATATGGTGGATATAATAACATATAACCTGTTATTTTCAAAATGTTCAGAACAATCATGCAACCACTGGAAATCTATATAACTAATAAATATTTGGTCTAATGATCCAGATGTTTGTTTTAATTATATTTTATATCAGATATTAATATTTGTAAGGCGGAACTGCGTTGATTCTTAATTTTTTTTCGAAGCCTTTTTTTTCTATAGTTTTTTCAACATCTTGCGTAAAGTTTTCGTTTTCTAGGGGTCAATTTTGCAGATCTACTCAAGTCCAGCTCTCTCAAAATTCCTTTTGCAGCCTTTGCAGGTGCCTGAAAATAATAAAATGTATTGGTTATTAGTTATTTAAAACAAGATGACTCTTACTAGATTTAATAGGCCATAATCGGTTTATTTCTCTTTATTTGCATGCTAGATTATAGTAGGTAGGCTACCTATTGTGCTAAAAAAATATTTAATAGATGCATAAAATAATTTTGACCGCCACAAGAGAGAAGACCATCCAATAACAGATAACAGATACGGTGTCAATTCTGTTGTCTAGTTTTTCTAATTTAACCTAATTTGACAGCTCTAAAAATATTGCCGTACCTTTATAAAACACCGAAACGAAAAGGATGGTGATAATTTTAGAGCTGTCAGATTAAGTTTAGGTTAATGCAACGACAGAATCGACACCAATAGCATACTAGAGTGCTAAAGCTCTATGAAGGGCTCATCCGGGGAACTAATCTCCACCATGCTTTTTTCTGTTGACAAACAGCGTTGCTGTTTTTGTTTGTGCTAGTTTCTATGATTATTGTACCTTGGTGCGTTCCTATTGTGTATGACTTACGAAGCAATGCTTTGTTATAGACGACAAGCAGATGGCCCACCTGATGTTAAGGTGAAGACAAGAGCTAATGTGACTCTCGCTCGCACGTTTTGACTTGTTGAAGGGTATAAAATCACAAAACCCATTTTTTAAATTCGCAAACAACCATTTTGTGTGCAATCACATTGCGCACAGTTTATTAAAAAATTCATTTTGATCGGTACAAGTTTTCCTACTTAAAAGTTTGCTTTTCTAGTTTTCGTACATAAGCAAACTTTTGAGTAGGAAAACTTGCATCAATCAAAATAAAATTTTTACTATTTTGTGTGCAATGTGATTGCACACAAAATGGCTGTTTGCAATTTTTAAAAATTGTATTTAGTAATTTTATATCTTTCAAAATGTCGAATCGTGCGAGCGAGAGAAATATTAGGTGTTATCCTCACCTTAAGTGGATTACCACTTTACATCTGGTGGGCCATCTGCTTGTTTCATCAGCTTCTTGATAAAAATAACTATTTAACACTGGCTGTACCTTGAAAGCTTCGAAGCATGGTTGAGTTTGAGTAACATCTAGTGTTGCTTCTTCACTATGGCTTTTAGTAATCACCTGAAAAAATAAGAAACATCAATTAATTATTGTAAAGTATGAAGGTATGTACATAGGAAGTTGTCTTTTTTGCCACAATGCAGCATTGCTGTGTTTGGTTTGAAGAGTATGGTTGCCGGAGAAATTACAGCCACAAGATGTAATTTTGACCAAAGTCAAAATGTATTTGTATTTACATTAATATATTATTATTATTATTTTTATGTGTATATACTAGCGACCCGCCCGCGCTTCGCATGGGTGCACATTGTTTTTCTACTATATCATGCATGTATTATACATATAAACCTTCCTCTTGAATCACTCTATCTATTAAAAAAAACCGCATCAAAATCCGTTGCGTAGTTCCAAAGATTTAAAGTTGCAGAGAACGCAGAGATACTACCAACTGAGCTATGTAGACTGTCAATACACAATACATTACATAGTGTAGACACGACGTTACTTTGTAACGAGGATCATACAAGAGCGGTAGATACCAAGCCGAGTTTGTTGCCTGTTTTTCTAGGCTTTGGTCGCGTAGAACTGGCACCTAGAGTAACCAAATTTACGACGTCTTAAAGTGATCCTTGTGATTTTATTGAATAAATATATTTTACTTTGACAACCAGCGTTATAGTATTCCGTCCGCCCTTCCGTCCAAGAACTGTTTGAGAGCAGACGTGTGTCACTTTTTCTGCAAAAATATTGAAACCCGTCGAGCTATTATCGTCATAACGACTAGTTCAATAAAGCTCACTTCCCCATCACAACCAAGAAAGTAATAATCAATAAAAGTATTCGAATTACAAACAACGCAAGCGCCGGGTACCTGCGTCGCCGACAGAGCCGCGGAGGGACACCTCTTCAACCCCGCTGGAGTAAGAGTAAACCAATATTTTGTTCCCGCTCGCACGTGCCTACGTTCCCGCGGCTTGTAATTGACCGGCCGACGACACGAACATCAACTCTAACTCCAGTACGGAACGTCGATAATCTTTGCGTTCAAGGAGCTACGCTTACTTACGGCTTTTTAGAAACCAGTCGCTACGCCGCCTTGCCTTGCCTTGCCTGCTGCTACCTACTGTATACATACGAGTATGCGACGTAATACACCACCTTCGATGTCACCGAATAAAGCTATGCTGAGTCAACGCAAGAAACGACCTTGTCCAGGCAACTCGCCCACAACCTCACATGATGATGGTAGCATGAACCCCGAGGAAACAGCCCTTAATATTCCAAATAAACAGGAGGAAATTCTAACAATGCTTACACAAGTTCTATCTGAAATTACGGAAATCCGTAAATCCCACTCCGATATACAAAAATCGTTGGATTTTTATATAAAAAAATGCGACGAAATGCAGGAACGAGTGTTGACCCTGGAAGCTGAAAAATCTAAGCGAGACACATACATTTGTAGTTTGGAGAGCCGGTTTGAGGAGGTAGATAGACATGCAAGAAGTACCTGTCTAGAAATTCGTGGAGTCCCCTCCAAGCCCTCTGAAACCAAGCAAGACTTATGCAGCCTTGTGGAAAAGCTTCAAACCAAACTAAAATTGAACGAGCAGCAGAACACTATTAAGGACATATACCGCATTAAGGGTAAACCGAACGGAGAGCGGCCGATAGTGGTAGACTTTACCACCACTATGACGAAGGCTTCAATTCTACAAGCAGTGAAAAAACACAACGCCTCTAATACGACTGACAGACTGAACACAAGCAACCTGGGGATGGAGTGCACAAAGTCCCCGGTGTTTGTATCAGAGTTTCTGACGCCGAAAGCTAGGAGACTATATTTCCTGGCACGTGATGTAGCAAAGACATCCAGCTATGACTTCTGCTGGACATCTGCTGGTAGGGTATTCCTACGCAAGGCCGTCGGCTCTGCCCCAATAGTAATCACAGGTGAACAGCAACTCGAAGATCTGAAACAAAAAAACGGCTAAGTTATTCAGGTGCCCTAAACCAAACAGCTCGTGAACTAATTATGCATGCAATTTTAATTTTATGTAACTTTCAAACCCACACTTCACCCCTACACACACAAATCTCATCTCATACGATAGAACGATCATACATTCTTACATCCACCATACACATACACAACCACACACACATTGACTCTTACGTCTTAACCTCACATATCAAGTGTGATAAACAAAACACTACAGTTTCCACAATGAGCGCCCAGTTGATTTACAATAACAGTAATGGATAAAAGCCCAGAAAATAATCTGTGCCATCTTATAGACACCCTTACGCTCAATGATCCGAAGCTTTGTTTACCGGAGTCATGTAAAGCTAGCATCACATCTAACAATAAAACAATCACAATTCTCATGATGAATATTAGGAGCGTAAATAAGAATTTTCCTGCCCTTGAACTTCTCTTACACCGACTAGACTTTGAATGCGATGTCATAATTCTAACCGAATGTTGGATAGAAAACAATAAACAGTTTCCATCGATGATTAACTACAATAAGGCGTTCACAAATAACTGCATTAATCAAAATGGTGGTGTTATCGTATATACAAGGTCCGGCACTGATATTATAATAGAGGAGCCAAACTTCCTTGAAGCAAATTGTCTGTTACTTAGAATCGGAATAAATGTAGCTTTAGTAGCATTATATAGATCCCCCTCTTTCTCTAATATTGATCTTTTCCTTGACTCATTGGATTCTGTCCTCACGAATATCAAACAATTCCAAACAATTTCTGTTATTGGAGATCTCAACATCGATATAAGGGAACATAACAATGATGGAAGATCAGCCAACTATTTGGAACTCCTTGCCAGTCACGGACTAATACCAAGTCATACGATGCCGACCCGTGACCAAAAATGTCTCGACCATGTGATGTTAAAAAGTAAAAATCAATGTAACACACTGGTATTAGATACGTATATTACTGATCATCGTCCTGTCATTCTAAATATTGTAAATAAATCAGCAAGCCCCACTTGTCCCAAAAAGGTAAAAATTAGAACAGATCTGATCAACATTGAAAAACAAATTAAATTGCTTGATTTCTCGGAGGTCCTTCAATCACTTGATCCGAACGTGGCTACATCACTCTTAATGCACAAACTAATGGAAGTTGTTAAAGCCAGTACCCGCTTAATTAAGGTGCCACACAATCAGCGCACTCTCAAACCCTGGATCACTCCTGGTATCCTTCGTTGTATACGAACTCGCGATAGGATGCATACTAACTTAAAGGAGAATCCTAATAACACAACGCTTAAAATAACCTACTCTAGGTACAGAAATTTTTGCACTAACCTATTAAAAAAACTCAAAATTAACTATCACAAGAAGGAACTGGAGGAAAATAAAAACAATATAAAAAAGACATGGGAAGCAATTAAAAGAATAACTTATTCTACTAAACAGAAAAACAATAACGAAGCTTTATTAAAAATTAAAAGTAATACTTTTGACTCTGTGAATAATGTAAACAAATATTTTGCAAATGTAGGAAGAAATCTGGCGGAAAGAATAAAAGTAGGTCGTCGTAGTGACACTAACAAATTATCCGAAGCTCAATCTCAGGTGAACTCAATAGGTTTACTGTCTGCTGATGAAGATGAGGTTCTAGGCATAATTAGAGGACTCAAAAATGACTGCGCGGTTGGCTCTGACGGTGTATCTACTAAGGTAATAAAGGACTCAGCACAGATCTTAGCACCAATAATAACCCACATTTGTAACCTACCTATGTCATCTGGAGTTTTTCCTCAGAGTTTCAAGACATCTTTAATAACTCCAATCCACAAAGGGGGCAACAGAGACAGTGCCGAGAATTACAGACCTATTTCGATACTACCGGCAATGTCCAAAGTATTAGAAAAACTAATAAACAGGCGACTGACTGCATATCTACAAAAATTTAACATTCTTTCACCGAACCAATATGGTTTTCGTTCTGGCCGCTCAACTGAACATGCAGTATCAGAACTCACAACATATATAGTGGATAAACTTGACACCAAAACTAAAGTTATAGGAGTATTTTTGGACCTCGCCAAAGCGTTCGACACTGTCTCTGTACCCATCCTTGTGAGAAAACTTGAGCGAATTGGAATACGAGGCAACACTTTGAATTTATTAGGAGACTATTTATCTGAAAGAACCCAAAAAACTAAAATCAATAATGTTGTTAGTGAAGCTGAACACATAAGTTTCGGTGTTCCTCAAGGTAGCGTGTTGGGCCCAAGTTTGTTCTTAGCTTATGTCAACGAGCTCTGCAACTTGCAGCTAGTACAGGGAAAAATCTTTTCATACGCAGACGATACCGCCTTAATCTTCGTTGGTAAAACCTGGGAGGAGGCACTGGCCCATGCCGAACAAGGACTAGACCTAGTCATTGATTGGCTGCGCGAAAATTTACTTTCTCTAAATGTAGAGAAAACTAAATTTATCGCCTTCTCGAACTCACGTAAGAAATTACCCTCCCTTAGTATCAGTGCTCATTGGAACTGTGATAAGATTAACTGTACATGCTGTAAGTTGGAGAGTGTCCAACATATAAAATATCTAGGGGTGACAATAGATCGCCATATGACCTGGAAACCTCATATTGACACCCTTAGTAAGCGAGTTCGGAAACTCATATATGTATTTAAAAACCTCCGCGACGTGGCTGATAGAACTCTAATAATTAATGTATACAATGCACTCTGTAAGTCTATCTTAACCTACTGCAACACATCATGGGGAGGAGCTTGTAGTACCCATTTCATTGCACTAGAACGTGCCCAACGCGCTGTCTTGAAGGTTGCCACCTTTAAACCTTTCCGATTCCCTACGTCTGAACTTTATAAAGACTGTGGGGTGTTATCAGTTCGACAACTTTATATACACGACCTTATATTGGCCCAACACAAACTTGCGACCCCTCATCTTGTAAATCAAACCTCTATCATAAGAAGAAAACACCGAGTTTTTCCCAAACACAAATTACATTCAAAACTAGCACAACGACAGCAGTCGTTCCTCGGCCCATATATCTACAACAACACAAGCAAAATCATAACACTAGTATCACTTACCAACAGGGAAGTCAAACTTGCACTCAACAAATGGCTGAGAAACCTCAGTCACGCTGAAACAGAGACCTTACTCAAAGTTATAACCTAATAAAGGCATTCATCACACACACACGCACACATGTCACACTCTTCCACTCACCTCCCTCTCCCTAACACCCGCGTTCAAACACACCATAATTTGTGCGGTTCTCCTGTGATACCTTGGCTCTTAAGAGACTCGTGTAATCAGGAGAACCGTACACAAACCCCCCTAAACACATAACCCTCGATACACATACACAAAACACACGCACGCACACATACACACACACACACACACACACACACACACACACACACACACACACACACACACACATCTCACCTAAACTCACGCTCTCACTCAACTGCATGCAGGTAATAATTCTAATTTTGTTTTAGTTTTTATTTACTTATATTCTTCTTTTTTGCAATTACTACATTGTTATTAAAATAAATACCGCAACTATTAAAACTGTTAAATATATGAAAAATGTAGAATCAACTTACCTATTACAGTACACAATAATACTGCTCGCTTGCTGTTGTATCAAACGAAGGCTACGCAGACCCTGCGACACAAGATTTTTAATCTTAGTGCAGGCTCTGCATGTCATAACACCTAAAAATCAGCGCTTACAATGTTCATTTGTATAAATATTATTATTGTACCTAATACCTACTTTATTCTGCGGTCTGAGAAAATAAATATTATTATTATATTATTATTATTATTATAGTATTCATATTAATTTATTGTAATAGTGGAGCTCTATAAGAAGGCCCGGGACTAAGTAGCATTTCTGTGTTTCAACAAACTTAGAGCCCCCCTCCCCCCCTATTCCGTCCTTACTACCGTTGTTTTGTGGGAGATTTTTAAAAAAATTAGATTCTAATGCATATTCCTACCTTCATCGGGTTCTATCATGCTAGACTGAGGCTGCGATTGCTGCGTCTGTGCTTGATAAAACTCATCTGATTCTGCTTCGGGTCTTCTTGTCATCTGCTGTAAAAATTAAACCATTAATAACCAAACTAGAAAACCAAACAAAAAATCCGAGCAAAGTGACTGGGGATTAAAGTTTATATCACTTTAGCTCTGGTATAATTTGTATTTAAAGTAAATAGGAATTCAATATGAAATTACTTACTTGTGGTTTTGGAGCAACAGGCGGCTGAGACCTCTGTGGCGACAGCGGTTGGTGCCAGTCATATCTGTCAAAATAAAAAAATGAAGCGTGACTCTTGAGTTTTAAAAATTATATATCATAACAAAGGAACCTTTAATATAACTTAAAGCATAACAACCATTCCGCTTTTTTAGATACTTATCACTTACTTAAGATGCGAGAAAAAAACACGAATTACACACAAAAAGTGTAAAAGTTGACTTTTTTGCTTTGATATAATTTTTACTGGTTTTCTGTATTGCGAGGGTGTTGTATATAAATAAATAATAAATAAATAAATAATGCTGGACAATCCACACAGCACTATCTAGCCCCAAAGTAAGCTATTCAAAGCTTGTGTTATGGGTACTAGATAACTGATATATTTAATACATTATAATATACTTACATAGATAGTTATTTTTTATTATACATAGAGAACACCCAGACCATCGGAACAAATTTCTGCAGATCGTACACAAATTTGTTCCAAGGCGGGAATCGGACCCGCAACCTCTTGCGTCGCAGGCAGGCTCTCGCCCGCTGCGCCACAGAGGTCGTCAAAAAATATACTTAAAGAGATTTCTTAGAACGCCCGATAGGGGCATTTATCGCTCCATCACTACCCGGACTCACAATACAGACAGAAAGCATTCAGTTGAGAGGACAGGTTCTGAATATTGCTAAATTAGTATGAATTATGTTTGTGAACCTTTGTGGAGTGGTGGCGGCGGCGTGTTGATGGTGGCCTGGGGACTGAAGGTGTTGTTGGTTGTTCTGTTGGAGTTGTTGTTGGTTCTGTTGAAGTTGTTGTTGGTGATGTTATTGTAGTTGTTGTTGCTGCTGATGCAACTGTTGCAGATGATGTAGTTGCTGCTGCTGCTGCGGCGAGGGGCCCGGATGCATGGCTTGTTGCATTTGACCTTCCAAACATATTTAATAATTAATAAACGTAATACTTAACTTAAAGTTTTTCACAATGATCCCAAAGTCTACTGGGATTTGAATCCGACCAAATGTCAAACTGAAAGCCATCTTGATAGCCAGACATTAGTGTAATAGGGCCGCCGCTCTATAATATAACAACCTATGTATATACCTATAACATGAAGAATGATAAAGGAAGAATAAATAAATAAGTACTTGGTACAAAGCGATCTGAGGAGAAATCCACCGAGCCTGAGGATCAAGATCATAAAACTGTTTAAGTTTTTTTAGTGCAGTGTAAAATGTTCCTTAATATTTACCTTAAATGCATGTCTGTAATTTAAAAATGTTAATGAAATGAGGGTAGTCCTATATAATACCTGCATGGTTGTGTAGCGAGTGCGGCGGGGGCCCGCGATGCGAGTGGAAGGCGGCTTGTTCCCGACGGGACACCTCTTCCGACATCTCCGCAAGCTTCGCCGCGCGCGCGTTCATGGCGTTCGTTTGATTCGTCTGTGGAATGTGTTATTGTTTTGTACAAAATTACTAATTATTTTTTCAGAATCTGTTTATAAATGACTAGCGACCTGCCCGCGCGCGCGACCCTGCTTCGCACGGGTGCACATATCATGCATGTATTATACATATAAATAAACCTTCCTCTTGAATCACTCTATCTATTAAAAAAACCGCATCAAAATCCGTTGCGTTTAACCCTTACCTTAAAATAAATAAGATCAGCTTTGCAGCATGGTTGAGTTAGAGTAATATCTAGTGTTGTTTCTTCCCCATGGGTTTTAGAAATTCCCTGAAATATTACAAACAAAAATGAATGAATATGTAGATCAGATAACTGTATACATATATATTACAAGTGTAGTGTAGCACCGGTGGTCTAGTGGGAGTGACCCCGCCTTCCGATCGTAAGGTCGCAGGTTCGAATCCGGTCGTGCACCAATGGATTTTTCCATCGTAAAATTTATGTGCGCAATGCCAGTGCTCTTAAACGGTGAAGGAAAACATCGTGAGGAAACCACTTAGTATTCTAACAGCGGCGATGGGCTTGCAACCTGTCACGTATGCAATACTAACTACTGCAAAAATGTGGGTATGTGCCAAATGTAATGTTTGGACGTACCTCTGACTACCCCCCTTAGACATTCTCAAAGAATCTTGAATTAGTACCTACTTGGTACTGGGAGATCTGAAGGGATATCTACCGTGCCTGGGGATCAAAGTCGTGAAGCTGTTTCAGTTTTTAGTGTATGCTGGTTGATTTCACTTGCATATTAATGAACACAATAATAAAGGTATATATATCTATATCCATTCTCAGAATTATGGTATAGCCATTCCATACCAAACTCTATGAAAATTGACTAAAGCGGCTTAGCCTTCCTTCCCTGGTTCCCCGATAGTATCCATGGACATACATATATTTTTTTTTATATGTATGTATAACTTATAAGCAAAATGTTTGACCGCCTCTCTCAATGTTGTTCAATCTCCAAGTTCAATCTCACCTCTCTCTCGCACTCAGATGTTAAGCAATGATGAGCTTGAAAACATCCAAATTATAGGCATTTGAATAAAAGGATGCATACACTCACTCGATCAATAAAAAATTACTTACTTGAATTTTTGCTTCTAGGTTATTAAAGGATGTGTCACTTGGAGTTGCACATTGTTCCTGTCGTAGCTTTAACATTGTACCTTTGCTTACAATTGCAATGGCAAAGTTATTCAATCGTTTCCTTGAACTACTGGTACAAGAAGTGTCATCAAAGTGCTTACTGCATAACATCTTATGTTGTTGGTATAAGCTTTTTAGTGACTTTAGTAGACCCGTTCCCAGCTGGGTAACAATATTCGGCCCATACCTGTGCCCTGGAATGAATGAATGACCACATTGAAGATAGATTGCTTACATCAACACAAAAGTGTACTTAGTAGGTAGATAGGTATCTACTGACATTCAGCACACCATAATTAGGTAGTTTATTCTATTGATAGGTATACTAGGTACCTTTTTTTTAATGAATAGAGCATCCTTTGACTACAATCTCACCTGATGGTAAGAGACGATGTAGTCGATGTTAGTGCAGAATGGTCTAAAAGAAACCTATTCACTCTTGCCTTTGATAGGTATTTTTAATGGTCAGGAAAAGCAGATGACGGGAATGAGTTCCAATCTTTAGCGGTTCGCTTAATGAAAGCAGATTCGAAGTGCTTCATGCGAATAGTGCTTACCAGGTATAGATGCTACTGGGTCGTGTGTCTACTTGTCCTGTGGCGGAATAAGGTCATGCAGTTCTTGGGCGCATTCTCTGAAATGAAAAGAAAGAAAATACATTTATTTGACATACACAACAAGAAAAGAAATACATAGGTACATACAAAATTACAATTGCAGCCTAGAATTGCATATCGATAAGCAAGCAACTTTCAAGGGTGTTCGGGACTCAGGATTTTAGTCTCCGCCATGTGTTGCTCACCTATTAACCTGATAGCTCTGCGCTCAACTCCTACCTAGGTACTACCTACTCTGTTGAAGATGTTAATGAGTAAAGGCTTAAAGATAGCTTAGATCTTATTTTACTATGGGATACGATGGTGATAGTGGTATACTGTAATATTTTAGACTTACTTTATTGGGCCATGTTCACCGTAGTGGAAATCGGTGAAAACGCAGATTTGGGTCGTCATTGTCAGACTCAATATCGCACTAAGTCTCTTTTCTAGGTTCTTCAGACATTGTGAACTGGTAGAAAACATTTAGTTTCGAGCAAATTTTACAATCACAAATTAGCAAACAACATTGTGTGTGGCACAATAAACACCGCCCGCCATTTTGAATGTTGCTGTTTTGATAATTTCTGCTTCCGACTGGCTGTGTTACAGTCATATTACAGTCATTTTAGAAATTTAAGCATTAACTTTTTTACCTCTGTTTTACTTATAGCGCTGTCTTTTACGGTAAAGCACTCCCACCTTGTTGGCATTTCATGCTTAAGAACTTGACTCCCCATGCTTCCGATAAAGTAAACTCTTGCTTGGTCTATATTATTTAAATTCCCTGCTTGAGTTTGATCAAAAAATGAAGAAAGTTATTCTTTTGGTGTCATTTATTTTAGCTGTATCAGCCTATGAGATTGATGATATTGTTTCTGGAAGAATTGAGGTGGGTACCAAGTTACCAACATAGCAAGAACTTCCTTAGGTACCTACCTGGTTCTAACACGCTGGTATACGCCTACTAAATATAATAATACACTTTTCCGTTTTAATTGTAGACATGCAGTGGATGCTCGTTGAACAGGCTGTCCCAGGTGAAGCAGTTTGTTATGCAAGACGCGCCGAACTACGACAGGATGGAAGTGAAATTCATTCACGGCGCGTCTCCCGAGTTGGTGGTATTGGGGGAGGGAGACCAGGAGCTCGATCGGTTGAGTCTCTCACACCTGGACCGACAGCAGTGTAATGAACTAATCGAGAGTAAGGGCTTTGTCAAGAAAGCATCCAAACACGATTTGTAAGCATGCTATTCTAATGAATTTACCATGTTATCTACATTCCTTCAACAGTATCCAATAAGTTTAAGTGGAGAAAGGGTTGCAAAATGATTGATTTCAGAAATTTTTATTTATTGACTAAATTTTATACAATAAGTAATTATTGTTTTGACATGAATTACAATAGTACCCATATAAAATGCATTCTTATTTTTATAATTATCGGTAATATGTATGTACATATAGTTCAGTAAAATATGTTTCCAAACTTGACAAATACCCACAAAGATTTGGTTACTCTTCATCAGCGGTAGTATAGGTGTCTAAATTACTGATTCTTATATTATGCAAGGGCTTTGTAAAGATGTTGGCTTGTTACATACCTACCTGTTATTGATTTGGTTAAAAACTTGGAAAATAAATAGATTGTCATAGGGAATAATAGCTTAAAGGCTATTTTTTATCACGGTCACACAAGTGATGCTGCTAATCAATTTATAAATTTAAGAATTATTTTTTCTCATTTATTTAATGCACCATAATTTACACCATTAATTAGCAAGATTATTTCTCAAGACTAACAATAGTTCATTCCTTATAGGACTTATAATTTACAATGACTTGCTTTGATTCCATAATCATCAATTTATAGTAAAATTTCGTAATATTTGAACACCATCATAATTAATATATGAATATCAGGGAATCATGTCCAATATTCCAGCAGACTTTTATGTGAAGCAATGACATGATTAAACAGTTTTGGTTATGGATTTAAATTATGATGAAACTAAATGGTGGTTAAATTAATTGACTAGGCTAGGGCCTAGGGTGTGGTATGCGGGGTTGTGGTTGTGGTTGCGGTCTCGGCCTCAGGTGAGCAGCGTGCAGTCGAGGTCCTCGTCCCGCGTGGGCTCGTGCGCGCGCCGCAGCACGCGCGCCACCACGTCGTTCAGGGAGTCGCGCGCGCCCTCGTCCAGCAGGGCTCCACATTGCTGCAAATAAATGTTACTCTCAACTTTACTAACGTTCAAGGTCAACAGATATTTCTATAGATGGATCCCTGATAACATGTTTTTGGGTTACGTCAATTTTATCTAAAAAAGGGCCATCTAAGTGATATCAGTTGCGATCTTGTTTGAGATAAGATATCAAAGGCCTTTAAATTTATTGTTTCCATCAAAGTCAAAGTCAAATAATGTTTATTCAATAAAATCACAAGGACCATCTTGAACCATCTTAAAACTAGGTGACTCTAGTGCCAGTTCCACGCGACCAACACCGAAAACAACATGCCATTTGAAGCATAATTACACAATTAACTTCCATAACTACTTCCTTCAATTAGAATATGAATCAAAACATCTGTGACAAGCTACTGGCTCATAATCATACAACACAGAACATATTTATCTGTACAAACCTACAAACTGACTGAGACACAGATATGAGTTATAACAGTAGGTTGTTAGCCTAGGGAGCAAACAACTATTTTCTTGAGTCTTGTCTTCTTTCTTTCTTCTTTTTATGGCTCCTGTCATAGACAATCTTGCCAATGTCAAGTGATTCAGAGATTATACTCTTTGTAGTTATATTTCTAGTCACGTCAGTCCAAATTCGAGTCAGTCAATTGTTTTGAAGAAAATGGTGGCGGCAGTTGGACATGTGTAGTATGTGTAGAGTAGGCTTGCGTGCGAGCGTACCTGCGCGTGCGCCTCGTCGTGCGGCACGCGAGCTCGCAGTTGGACATGTGTAGTATGTGTAGAGTAGGCTTGCGTGCGAGCGTACCTGCGCGTGCGCCTCGTCGCGCGGCACGCGAGCTCGCAGTTGGACATGTGTAGTATGTGTAGAGTAGGCTTGCGTGCGAGCGTACCTGCGCGTGCGCCTCGTCGTGCGGCACGCGAGCTCGCAGTTGGACATGTGTAGTATGTGTAGAGTAGGCTTGCGTGCGAGCGTACCTGCGCGTGCGCCTCGTCGTGCGGCACGCGAGCTCGCAGTTGGACATGTGTAGTATGTGTAGAGTAGGCTTGCGTGCGAGCGTACCTGCGCGTGCGCCTCGTCGTGCGGCACGCGAGCTCGCAGTTGGACATGTGTAGTATGTGTAGAGTAGGCTTGCGTGCGAGCGTACCTGCGCGTGCGCCTCGTCGTGCGGCACGCGAGCTCGCAGTTGGACATGTGTAGTATGTGTAGAGTAGGCTTGCGTGCGAGCGTACCTGCGCGTGCGCCTCGTCGTGCGGCACGCGAGCTCGCAGTTGGACATGTGTAGTATGTGTAGAGTAGGCTTGCGTGCGAGCGTACCTGCGCGTGCGCCTCGTCGTGCGGCACGCGAGCTCGCAGTTGGACATGTGTAGTATGTGTAGAGTAGGCTTGCGTGCGAGCGTACCTGCGCGTGCGCCTCGTCGTGCGGCACGCGAGCTCGCAGTTGGACATGTGTAGTATGTGTAGAGTAGGCTTGCGTGCGAGCGTACCTGCGCGTGCGCCTCGTCGTGCGGCACGCGAGCTCGCAGTTGGACATGTGTAGTATGTGTAGAGTAGGCTTGCGTGCGAGCGTACCTGCGCGTGCGCCTCGTCGTGCGGCACGCGAGCTCGCAGTTGGACATGTGTAGTATGTGTAGAGTAGGCTTGCGTGCGAGCGTACCTGCGCGTGCGCCTCGTCGTGCGGCAGACGCAGCAGCGCCCGCAGCGCGAGCTCGGAGTTGGCGCGCACGTAGGTGTTCTTCTCCTTGGTGCCGTTGACGAGCGCCGGCAGCAGCGCGCGCAGCACGTCGCCCGCGGCGGCCGGCGGCACGTCGCGCGCCGCCACCACGCTGCCGCGCGCCATCAGCTGCTTCACCTCGTTGCTGCTGTGGTTCATGCTCTACCGATCGAATGCAGGACCGCTTATTTATACTATACCATACTGTTGTCGGAATAACTCGATGCGATGCGACTTTTAATTCTAAGGTTGCTCGGAAGACAACTCTTATAGGGATAAAGCAGTCATCTGACAAAATCTCAGAGTATTATTAAGTAATAAGTGTTTATAATCTACTTTTCTGAGGCGTTATACATAGCAGAAATTATAAGTACCCATAAGATTTTTTAAATAAAGCTAACAGAAAGTTTTATTAAATATTATCTAAGGATAATAAGAATAATCACTTATTTAAGCTGTTGGTTTTCCAATAAATAAATAATACCCAGTTGCCCGTTAAGACATTCTCACTCACAGTCGCATGTGAAAATCCATGATGAAATCACATTTAAACCAATAATGAAGTAGTTTATTATAGTCGACTCACCCGTACAAACTGCGAGAGTAGGTTGGAAGGCACGGGCCGGTTGTTTTGCAGCAGATGCCGGATCAGGTACCCCATGCCGCGAATGCCGTTGCACACTATGAGGATCTTGTCGCTGGCCAGGTAGCTCTGGAGAGTCTTCTCAATCTGTACCCAAATCTAGCTTTTAAGATCCCTCCTTCATCCTCCTGTTATCGCTTAACAACCGATGATATAGTTTAAAAAGGTTTATGTATCTAATATTATTTTATTAATTAATCAATAACTATATTTACAACGCTACCACTCCTTTTTTATTGTCCTTCCAGCTGGGTACAACATACCATTTTGCTCCTCAGAAGTGCATTTCATGACTGACTTTGATGGCCTTTTTAAAGAAACAAGTTCAAAATGTCATCACTAATTGCCACCTCTGAAACGCGTTGGTACCTTCTCCTCGAAGGGATCCTTGTAGACGCAGTCCGGCGTCTCCTTGAGCGCCACGAAGAGCGCGCACGAGCGGCCGTGCTGCAGCAGCCAGTCGTCGGGCGCCGCGCCGAGCACGTGGTGCTGGATCGCCGCGTCCTGCGCAACATTCAACAACATTATAATTAAACACCGCGATCAATATAATATGTATTACTCAATTGTCCATTTTATAATTTCTTCTCGTCGTCGACAAATTATCTCAGTTAAAACGTAAAATTAAAACGATCTTTATTCAATCACAAGGATCACTTTAAAACCTCATAAACAAAAAATCAACCTAGCCAGGATGGCCAGCGCCAGCGGAGCCGACATCTTGTCATTACCTGATGCGGCGCCGGCAAGCAGTGCAGCAGCGCGCCGAGGCAGCCGCCGACGGCGCCGCGGAAGGCGTCGTCGGCGTGCGCCAGCAGCGCCGGGCCCGACAGCGTGGCCAGGATGGCCAGCGCCAGCGGAGCCGACATCTTGTCTCCGCCCGCCGTGATCACGTGGCGCAGGGCTTGCACGCACGTCTCGCGGATCGCCTGCTCGTCCGCCGTCTTTATACCTGGGACAATAGCGACAAATGAACTCTCGATACCAATTGAAAAAAACTTTTTATCTACTCTCATGTCATAAAATTCGAATTATAAACGTCAAAACGAATTCATATTGATATACTTTATAAACGCAATACCGTAACCAAATTAAAAAAATTAATTATGATACAGCTCCTCATACAAAGATAGTTGTATAAAATAACTTTTTTACCATAACGATACAGTTCTTTTTCTTTTTGGAAAAGGCAAGGGTCTTGAAACCGTACAGCCAAAGAGTTTGATAGTCTGTGGCGACGGCGCGGCGCGGCGGCGGCGCGCATGCGCTGTTATACGGTTGGTTTGGCGCCAATTGATACGTTTTGTTTCAGTCAACTGGATTTGTTACTAACTTTGATATTTTATTTATTAGGTTGTGACACTAATGTATGAGAGTAGATAAAGTAGTGTATGAAACTGCACATAACTAGGTATTAAAACTCTCGTAGGATACTATTAAAAACCTCGCCTACGGCTCGGTTTTTAAACACCCCCTCGAGTTTTAATACCCCTCATTATGCAACAGTTTCATAAACTACTTTTAAAAACTCCCAGAGATTTGTGAATAATATATCTTAGATAGGCAACCTAGTGCGAGCAAGTGAACTGCTTGTTATATGTGGATATATGTATAACAGTGTCTGTGCGTACCGTTGTGCACGTCCTGGTAGAGCGGGTCGGGCCGCGTGTGTATGCACACGAGGTGCGCGAGCGCGGTGCCGGCGCGCAGGCGCACGGGCCGGCTGGCGTCCAGCAGCGCCTTCAGGAACGTCGTCTGCAGCTGCGGCAGGAACTGCTTCAGCATCACGCCGACCTGACACACAACATTATCATATCAAACCGATTAACGGACTTACCGGTAAACTCTCTCTTCCCGGCTCTCATGCCGGCCTCGTTTTCCAATAAAAAATTTAATTCTCATGTTGTAGTGCAGCTCAGAGTCAGACAATGTCAAAGTCATTTTTTTTTTGTTCCAATTGCATCTGCAATCAGTCTCCAGACTATAAGCAGGTTTGTGGTGGGTCGTTTTAGAATCTCCACCAGTGAGTGCTTCTCTCCTCTTCTTTGGCATCATGTCAACCCATCCAGTTCCATGGTGTATGTCAAAGTCATAGTCAAAATATGATTAAACAATAAAATCACAAGGATCACTTTGAAACGTCTTAAAACTAGGTGACTCTAGGTGCCGATTCCAAATGACCAAAGCCTAGAAGAACAGCCAACAGACTCGGCTTTGTTCCTACCGCTCTTTTGTTTGATCCTCGTAATGAATGATACATGTCAACGAAGAATATAGTATGCAACGAATGCACAAATAGCAGTATATACCTTGGCGAGCAGTGAAGCCAGAGTGTCCAGCACCGCCGCCTTGACGCTCGCGTTGAACCTGTCTCCGAGGATGCGGATGAGCGGCCCGGTCACGTGCACCACCGACGGCTGCAGCGCCGGCGCTGACGTCAGCTTGATCACCTCGCCCAACATGAGGGCGGCGTTCTCCTTGTCCTCGGGGAGACCGTTCAGGATCGACTCGCGGAATAAAGGCAGGATTGGTGCTATGCCCTGTTTGTTAGAAACATTAGTTAACAAAATATACACAACACAGTGGAACCAAAAGGACAATTTAAGAATTTTGGGCCTTCTCAATGCATTAACATACCCGTGAGGCACTTCCGGAACCACTTTTCATCCCTCAGATACTTTGACTAAGTGAAAAGTAATCAGGAAAGTATTTGCCGGCAGTAGCACGAGATGAAGTTTCAGAGTCAAAACATTTGAGAGCAAATGAGGAGAGTTCATTCACACATTCGGTACTGGTACCAAAGGATAATCTATTGTCATATTGTGCATGTTGTTACTGTTTTTTTCCTAAATAATATTTTTTGTACCTTCCTACATTACCCTAACTGTATGCTGTGTGTGCTTGTAGCCAATAAATGAATGTCTATGCCCATGATGTCTACTACCTCTAATATGCAGTCGATATTAAATGGTACCTTAGGCAGACAGAACCCTGGCAGCAGGTCGCCCTTGAGATCTGCGGAGACGTGCCGTAACGCGCTGCGCACGTCCGACACGTGAGAGATCAGCTGTTCCGGTTCCAGCGCCTTCGTGAACACCTGTACATAAAGAACAAATATTAATACCTAGAAATGCATGACTGCATGATGAGTCAGTAAGGACTGGGTTTTTGAGCTATGTAATAACGCGCTACTACTACAGCTGTCAGTTAGCTATAGGTACCTGCAGCGCCTCCCACGCCATGGCGAGCACGTCCCGGTGCGCGTCCGCGAGCAGCGCGAGCAGCCCGCGCAGCAGCTGCGGCACGTGCGGCGCCAGCTCCGCGCGCGTGTGCGACACGTACGCGCACAGCAGCGCCGCCGCCGCGCACCGCGCGCGCTCGTCCCCCGCGCCCGCGCCCGCGCCGCCGCCCGAGCGGATCGCGTCCAGCAGGTAGTCTATGATGCTGCGCAACGGACGACACATACAGTAACGCAACAGTGCAGGCAGTATCAACTCTGCACTCAGTACAGTTATATATGTACCATCTGACTCCGGCCGGGTCGAGCGTTGGCAGCAGCGCGTCGCGGCAGTGCTCCAGCTCCTTGGCGTGGTGCGGCTGGCCGCGCGCCGCCGCCAGCGCCGCCAGCAGCGCGGGCAGCACGCGCGTCAGGTGGCGGCCCAGCGCGCCGCCCGCCGCCGCCGCCAGCGCGGACAGCGCGCGCGTGTCGATGCCGCCGCCGCCGCCGCCGCCCGTCAGCACCGGGATCAGGTACGGCAGCACCGCACGAGACTTTATCGCCATTATCTACCGAGGCATGGTGATCGTTATAACGTGTCTTCTGTCACAAGGCTCAAATTCTTATCGAGACTCAAGTTACGTAAACAACAAAATCACGGTTAGTGTAAATATTATCAACCAGTGGATCCGCGCTCACTTCGATCGCTCGATCTGGTGGCGCTAGTGATGGGTGAATGTCAAATTGATTAGGTATTCATTGCGGATTCCGCGGTCCATTGAATTTGTTAGTCCATGGACTACTACTTAATTTACAAAGGAGGTTAGGCTATCATATATTTTTATTAGATTCTTGGCTCGGAAATCAATTCAGTATGTTTATTAAAGTTAACTAATGAGTTGAATAGTCTGGCATGGCTACCTGCTTGAGTCCGTCGAGCGCCGCGTCCGCCCTGTCGGGGTCGGCGTCGCTCAGCATGTCCAGCATGGGCGGCAGGATGTCGTCGAGCGCCTTGTTCCCGATGGTGGCGTGCAGCGCGTCGAACGTGCGCGCCGCCGCCACGCGCACCTCCGCCAGCTCGTCGCACAGCGCCGTGCGCACCGTCGGCACCTGCGCACAACGCACACGCTAACTATGACGTCACCATCGCACCCGGCCGCATCACACACCTACAACACCTTCTAAGGATGCGTGCGTAACCAAACCCCGACTGTTTGTATCGGGAACTCAGTAAATGGAATAATCTCTTAGCCCCAAACAAAACAAACTGAGCACGTCTAAACTGTTGATCGAACCTCAATAAAGTCAGGCACGTATTAAAGTGGCGCTGGTGGAGTGAACAAGCATAGTTAAGTTTACCAGTCCGTCGGCGAAGCTCAGCACCGCCTCACGTGACGTGGACGCCAGGATCTCTCCGAGGCCGATGCAGACGCCTTGGCGCTGGTCGGCGCGGTCCGACATCAGGCCTCGCTCGAGGATCGGCACTATTTCCGGCAACACCCGTTCACCCAGCTAAACAGACAACATAAATAAATCAATGATGTACATTGGAAAATTATTTGAAACAAAGTGTCGAGCAATACATACTTCTTAAAATGTGCAATATTTACCTTTCTGACGAGATCACCGAGGGTCCTAGCGGCGACTTGTCGTTTGTCGTAGCTGGTAGACGCGAGGCAACCCAGCAACAGTCCAAACAACGTGGGCAGGATCTCGCGAAGTGTTTTCGGAGTGTTGGTCACAACCACCTGCAAAAAATATTGAATTGCACATCTTTTATCAACGTCTTTTTTATTGTCAGAGAAGGTGACGCTACAAGCAGTCCTGTGCCAATGAGGTAGCCCTGTATCCAGCAGTGGACTTCTTCAAGTCGATGACGAAAATGTATATGAGTACGGGAAGATGGGGGAATGCCGATCACCTGAGAGGAAAATGCTCTATTTTTTTTTTTAATTTGTCTTATGTTAGTTTTGATGTTTAGATACGCTGCCTGACTGACCCGAACTGCCTAAAACACAGGACGTAACGATTGCCACTTATGCCGACGACACAGCTATACTAGCCAACCATAAGAATCCTGACAAAGCATCAGAGATACTTCAAAACAGCTTAAACAAGATTGATGGTTGGCTGAAAATGTGGAGGATTAAAGCAAGCGCCTCTAAGTCGGTACACATAACCTTCACACGGCGAAAGGGTAATTGCCCAGTCACCCTGGGAACCCACCCACTCCCACACAGTGATGCAGTGAAATATCTGGGCATGCACCTGGATCGCCGCATCACGTGGAAGAAACACCTTTAAACGAAAAGAGACCAACTAGGCCTGAAGTACAGAGGACTACACTGGCTACTCGGCCGTAACTCTAAACTGTCAGTAGATAATAAGCTACTTATCTATAAAACAGTACTGAAGCGATTTGGACCTATGGCATCCAACTATGGGGTACCGCCTGCACCTCAAATATCAACATCACTCAACGCTTTCAAAATGGCGTCTTGAAAAGCCCCCTGCTTGAATGCCCCCTGGTTCATAAGAAATACAGAGTTGCATGACACACTCATGGTCAAAACAGTATCTGAAGAGATCAAAAGTACTGCTCAAGTCTACCAAGACAAACTGGAAAACACCCTAACCAACTAGCACAGAGACTTACCAATCCCACTTACATAAGGAGACTCAAGAGAAAAGATGTCATGCTCTTGAATGACCAATAATGAAGTGTACCTACTGAGAAGACAATAAACAGGAGTGTACTCTGCCCGACAAAAAGACCTACAAAACATTTGCTCATAGTTGTACAACTGATCGCAGATAAAACTCGAAAAAAAAAAAAAGATATGCTGCCTGCTCAGGCGTCTCAACTCCTGCGCTGTGCTGTGCTCACTGTGTTTTAAGGCACCTTATTTAATAAGTTATTGGAGTGACCGGTATTACCCGACATGATCGCCATTACCCCTGCTTCCCCTAGAATGTGCAAAAAGTACCTTCCAGACGTGCAGCGCCGCCTGGCGGACCATGAGTGCGACGTCGCTCCTGCCCATGTACAGGCCGGCCAGCACCCGGTTCCTCCTCTCGAGGCCGAGCCCGCTCAGGATCGCCTTGTGCGACTGCTCCGTGCCGAAGTTGTCGTCCTCGGACGCCGTCTCCGTGCTCATCTTACCGGACACACCGGATATGCGGTACAGGAGATCTCCCAAAAGTTGCACGGAACTGAATCTGAAATTAAAACAAACTATGGAATACAAAAAACATGTTAAACAGTTTTACAGCTGTGATAATGGTGTACTTTAAGCATTGAGAGCTATAGCGAAATTTTCAGTCTAACGCTGCATAGGTTTTTCAATGAACAAAGGAGATGGAACAAAGAGATAGGCCTTCTGACGTTGAGCGGTTAAATAGAGTTGAGAGAATAACCAACGAGGATGTGTACTGCAATGCTACATATTGCACTGGTGCCATGGTTGAAAAGTAAATATGTCAATTATCATGGGCCTGTACCAGCGTACTTACTAAAGATCTACAATCAAATAAAATGATCAATTTACCTGATCCGCCAGTTGTCATCAAACAGCCCCTGCTCCAACTCCGGCAGCAGCAGAGCGATGGACGAGTCGGCGTAGAGATTGACCATCCTCTGTCCGGCTCGGAGCGCCGTCTCCCGCACGTACTCGTTCTCGTCGGCGAGCGCCTTGAGGATGGGGTTGATGATCTGGCCGATGTACTCGCGGAACTCCTCGGGGAAGCAGCCCGGCATGTATATGAACATCATTATGTAGCCGTCCTTCACGTGCGGCGCTATGTCCGACCGGTCCGCCGTCGATATTATATCTGCACGACAGAAAATAAGTGTGCTTATGGAATAAAAACTACCTGTCCAGATTGGTTTTAATATTAAGTTTCTGTAATGATGGCATGTGAGGGTAAGCCAACTTCGATGTCACGTTGCAAGTGAGATGTGGTCAATGAACAAACGTCTGACAGTCGACACCGCTGCGTTAATGACAATGTCAAAGAGATCAGTTTGAAACGTCTCAAAGCTAGGTGCTAGGCCAGCTATGGCAGTACCTTGTAGTGCTATGATAATGATGGAGGTATGCGTTACCTGGCATGATCTTGTGCAGCTTGGTGACCCCGAGGCCGGCGACGACCTCGGAGAGTCCCTGCGCGGCGCCGGAGCGGTCCACGCTGCTGCTCTCCGACGTGAGCTGCGTCATCAGCCACGGCAGCAGCTCTTCGAACGAGCTCTCCCCCAGCCCCTTCACCATGGCGCCGAGCGCGCGCGCGCTCACTGAACGCACCTGCGCCCGCAAATACATAAAACAATATATCAAATTGATAAATGACCTCAGTACAGTAGCAACTCGAAAAATCAGTCTAGTTTTTTAGTTTTTCTTGAAAGTCAAATCTCAGTTGTTTGTTATTTGAATAACAACCTATGATAATATTATGTTCATTATTTTTGTCGGTTATTTAATAATGAACTTCTTAATCGGAACATGAGCAACGCGTCCTGTAAACGTTGGTGCGCCCTACAGGCTACATGTACTCATTAAATAGCAACCTTAGAACATGTTCGACATGTTATAACTAAATGTAAATGTAAAGACGTACATCAGGCACCGGATCCAGCAGCGAGCTCTTGAGCCCCGGCATGATGTTCGGCAAGTACGGCGTCAGATCCTTCTGGTCGGTCAGCGAGTACATGTTCCCGATGATCTGCGCCGCCATCTTGCGCGTCTCCGTGCTGCGGTCCAGGAACGCGCGCTGCACCACCGGCATTATCAGCGCCAGCGACGGCGCGTCTATGAAGTGCACGAACTTTGTGTCCAGAAGGGTTTGGAGACAGACCGAGGTCTTGTTTGACGGGTCCTGGAGCGCCTCGAGCAGTACCGGCACTATGGCTGTTAGAGATAAATAGGATTGTTAACAAATAGCACCCAACTAATTTGGACTTAGGCCCATACTAATATTTCCTATATCGGGAGTATCAGAAAGCAACTCCGTAATTGGAATATTATCTTGGTATGTATCAGTACCAATTATTAATAACTCTCTAATAAAAAGAAAAAAGCGGAGGCTATTTACGGGCAAGAGATTAGATGCGACGGAGGGGTAACGCAACTCATGCATGCCCGACACATGTTTTCGATCATCAGTCAACCTCTGCTCAGTGCGTGGGTTTATCGCAAACCGCACCGTACAGTTAATATGCACTAGACGCGAACTGGTACGGGCAACATGTGGTCAGCTGACCTTGAATCTCCGGGTTCCGGATGACGGAGCCGATGACGCGCAGCGCCTCCGCGGCCGCCTCCTGCACGCGCAGGTGCGAGTCGCTGAGCGTGTCGATGAGGCGCGGCACGATGGACGGCAGGCACGACGACAGCTGCTTCGGCGCGCAGAACGCCATCGAGCCCAGCAGCTCGATCGAACCTGCAACAGAACTACGCTCACAAACACACTCCACACTCACATATTCAACAGTCTAATAGTTGCTAACCAATCTGCCCTCATTCCACAACCTAGGGACCCTAGGGTCGACACAGATTTTCTTTATCCATTCTTTTCTATTATTCGTGACCTTTCACATAATCTGCTTTTCTCTTTTTTTTTTCCTTCTCTTTGGCCTTCCCGTACTTCAACTCAACTAAGTTCATCACATGCGCTATTTTAAACTTACTATTACTAATTTATGATTAACCAAGCAAACTGGTGTATTTAAAGTGAGAAAATCCAATAACTTTTGGATCTAGTCAATTTTGTTTATTTCCACACAATGGTGGCATACGGGACTATATTGTGGGGGCGTAGTACTCACCGGCCTTAGTGCGCCAGTTGTCATCCGCGAGCGCATTGAGCAGCGCCGGCAGCACCAGCTTCACTCCGTGAGCGCTGAGTTTGCTCATGATCAGCTTCGCCGTGTCGTCCGCAGCGGTCCTCACGTACTGCGACGTGTCGCCGAAGCACAGCAACAGGTGCGGCAGTACGTGCACTATGTACGGCTCGAAGAGACGCCCTAGCTTGTGGCAAAGCATCTCGAAACCGAACAGGGCACCTGTTGGATAATTTACAAATCCCTCAAGACTATTGAAATAATAAGAGTTTTAAATCTGATTTCATTTGTCATGAAGGGTGTGCTTGTCACTTCGCGAAATTCTAAAGACGGATATGTTTTTTTAAATTACCTTCACGATATTTGTAGTTCTTTTTCTCCTGCACAGCTTCAGTCAGTTTCCCCATCACATCGAGCTGTTTCAATGACAGTATTCCTAGTCCTTTGATTATACCAGCGATACCGTATGCTGCACCCTATACAAAAACAATGCAATGTCATATAAACTCAATTTTTTGTTAGTATTCAACTCTCTTCTAATAGATTTACGGTTGAGGACAGTGTTACCTTACGTTCTCCGTATTTTTCAGCAGTGAGCAGTTGCTTCATGAGTTTGTTGACTATGTTCGGTATTTCACCTTCGAGGGCCGGTGACGTCACCAGGTGAGGGAGACAGTTGCTCACAGCTTCTTGGACCTGTTGGACAACCGTGTATTACGTTATACCGAATAACAGAGAATCAGGCTACACAATGAGTATAATTTACGCTCGATAACGTGGCCTCTAATAATCGACAATATTGTACATGTAAATTGCTTTGGCAAGTTTACCTGCTGGCTCGGAGTTCCGAGCGCAGCCACCAACCGCAAGGTGATCGGTTTGATCCTGGCGTCCTGCGGCTGCAAGTGGCGCGCCAGGCCGCCGACCAGCAGCACCACGCTCTGACGCACCGAGTCGTAGTTGCGCGTCTTCGGCGCTTTGTCCAGGAACTCTTCGAACACCGGCAGTTGGCTGCCGATCGTTTCCTTGATTGGAGGAAATGGACCGTGTCAGTATACGATTTTTCTATGTAATATTTTTATTAGATCTAAGCATTTATTATAAGGATACAATAAATGCTTAGATTAAAACTATGAAACTAGTTAAAAAAAGTATAAAAGATGACGCTCGAGAGAGTGGTTTCATCAAGAGCCAGGCGCAAATAAAAATGTCTATAGGTTACATACATTGTACTAAGTTTCAACAGTCATTTCCGTTTACATCTCTGCGGCCGGCATGGCACTTCAAAGCTGAGTATAGTGGTCACGTTTTGAAGATGTCTTTCCTGTAGTGGAGTGGAGTGCTTGTCTCCAGCGCTTTGTGCTTTCGATTGGTGGTGGTGGGTGGATCACAACATACATAAGATAGTTACCTTGCCATGTATTTCGACGACGGCCATGGCCGCGTTGAGCATCTCGGCGCGCACGGGCTCGGCGCGGTCGGGCAGGCCGCGGCTCACGAAGAACGTGACGGCGGCGGGCACGGCGCGCGCCGCCAGCTGCGGGGCCAGCGCGCGCAGCGCCAGCGCCACGCCGCGCCGCGCGCCCCACGCGTCCAGCTCCGCCTGCAGCACGTGCCCCAGCGAGTCCACGCGCGCCGCTATCAACTGTACAGGCACACAACGTGAACGTGCGGCGCGGCTCGGCGCGCTGCGCTGTCCGCGGGTAGTTACGAACCGGCAGCCGCTCCTCGTAGATGTCCTGCAGGTGTTGCAGCACGATCTCGGCGGCGTCGGGCCCGTTCCGCTGCACTGTGTGCGCGAGCGCCTGCGCCGCGGCTTGCTGGATCTGGTCGGCGGGGTGCTGCACCTCGGCGAGCAGCGCGTCCACCAGCGCGCCCGAGCGGCTCGTCTGCTGCGCCTGCGGGACCGACTCCCACAACTGCTCCGCTAACTTCCTGGTGTAACATGCTCGCAATGTACCTTCATTGTAATATAACTAAATACTAAAAAACTACTATAACTACTACCTATAACACTCTAAATGTGAGACGTAAAGGGGTTTTTTCGTTTGTTTTTAACACTAAAAATATAACAAGATCATCCTCGTATTTTGGGCTTATTTCGTACAGTAAAAGTTTTTAGTACAAAGTGAGTGTACATGTTATACTTACTTGTTGTCTTCGGAAATGTCGAATGTGGCGATTATCAAACGCTTGGTGAGCGTGAGAGCGTATTCCGTGTCCTCGAACAGCGGCGGCAGTTGTGCGCACACGCAGAGGAGCGCTCGCAGCGACGCATCGCGGACCACCTGGGTACAGCAACAAAGATATAAAAGAGAAGCCATCTCCCACAGGCACTCTTTTATGAGATTTTGAGGATCGCGCGAAGTCACTTGATGGTGAGAACTCAGAATCTTTCTTCTTGGAAACGTATAGGGGAGGCCTACGTTCAAAAGAGGACTTTTTCAGATTTATTATCATCATTCAACTCCTAGAGATGTCTGTGTTTTGCCCGTTCTAATTTTCAGCAGTTGAGCTTAATATAATACACAGCTTGCTCTAGCTTGTACAGACTGTAGGAAAAAATAAAGGATGTCAATTAGTAAGTAGGTTGTTGTGTGTTTGTGTATAAGTAGTATAGTTGTGTTGCATGCCAAGTGTGTAACGTGCCTCGAGCGGGTCCTGCAGGCCGGCCAGCAGGCAGGTGACGTCATCGTGCGAGACGCGGCCGCGCGCCGCCATGGCCGCCGCCTCCAGCAGCGCCGCCGTGCACGCCGTCTGCGTGCGACCTTTCGTACTGCCTGACAACAACACAACGCCGCACAAACGTAATAACTATATCTTATTAACCCGCTCAGACCAATAATTCTCTATGACATAAGGAGATTCCTTGCCCCAAACCGTGTAACATCAAAACATGATCCTGGGTTTATTCTTTATGTCATAGGAAATACTTTGCCCAAACTGTGTGACGTCACAACGTGATCTAAACGCTATTGGATTGGTCGTAGTGAATAACCCCAAAGACCTTATGGTACCAAATACGGTATTCTCTAGTTATCAGATTCTTTGAGGACGTCTAAGGGCCAGAGGTGTGTCCAAAAATTGCATTAGTGGTTGGTATTCCATACGTGATAGGTTACAAGAGTTGGAAAACCGCCCGATATCTCACACGATGTTTTGTTTGAGAGCACATAAGTATATTTGTCGCTCACAGCTCAGATTAGGCATTAGCGTTCTTGTTACGTGTCAGGCGACAGACGAGTACACTCACTGATGAGGTCGATCAGCAGCCGGAAGATGTCGTCGAGCGGGCACAGCTCGGGCCGCATCAGCGACGCGTCCTCCTCCGCGTGCGTCTGCAGCCGCGCGTGGTGCCCGAGCACCGCGAGCCCGTTGACCATCGTCGCCTCGTCTACTAGACCCACCGATAGACCTGGAAGGAAAACATCAACATATTCTTTATGTTCAGGAGATCTTAAAGCACACCTGGAGCCTTATTCACTATGAAAATAGGAGATTCCAAGGAGATTCCTTGCCCCAAACCGTGAAACGTCAAAACTTGATATTGGGCTTTATTCTTTATGACTTAGGAGATACTTTGCCCTGACCGTATTACACCGCCTGCCTTGTCTTAGCCGAGCTCGCGCTGCAAATGGTCATAGTGCATAAGGCTTCTGGTGATTTACATTATTAGTAGCTAGAGACGCGACAACCCAATTTCGAGCTGGTTGACTGGCTAAGAATGCAAGGGCACCAACCTTTCTTGAACAGCGGGAACACGTAGCAGAGTCCCGGCGCCGTGAAGTAGTTCCCGCGGGGCGTGGTCTCACCCTGCCCCTCCCCCGGGCGCGGCGCCGCGCGCGCGCCAGCCGTGGCCGCGTGCACCAGGTTGATGGTGCGCGCGGTGGCCCGCTCGATGGGCTCCTCCTCCCAGTACGGGTCGAGGTCGCACTGCGGCTCTTGCAGTCTGCGGGGACATTAGCAATGGTTAGCTGCAGTACGCGGGTCTTTTCTGTCGTATCTTGTAGGTTTTGATAAAAATTGGTAAAACAAAAGGAAATGATCAAATAAAAACAACTTTTAAATAAATATACACAAATAAAATATCTACTGCGTTTAAAAGAATTTAATACATGCATCTGGAGTTTTACCTTGACAGATGCATGGCTCAGCCTCGGCGCGGCCACCCCTCCTACCTGATAGAGACGCGGGCGATGGTCTCCGCCAGGTGCGCGTGGCGCGGCAGCAGACAGCGCGCGTTGTCCAGGTGCGCGCGCGCCAGCCTCGGCGCGGCCATGGGCGAGCGCAGCGCGGCCATGAGCGCGGGCACGACGCGGCGCGCACTGACGCGCAGCGCGCGCGGGCTGCCGCGCCGCACGCACGCCACCAGCCCCACCGCCGCCTCCACGCGCGCGTTTATCTGCAACAAACAAAGTGCATGCATTCTACAACCTTCGCCGATAAACAAATGAATCCAAGATGCATACATTCCACTCGCTGTCGAATTGGTGCGAATGAAAAATCAATCAGTCAATGACTAATTGATATTTCAATACTCGTACATTGTTTGTATTTATAATACTATTGTTTCCTCACCAATTTAAAAATGAAAAGTATGTATTCTTATAGTTACCAAGCTCAATCTCTTTCTGATTTCCTCTTCTTTCGCAAGCTGAGCTTTAATTGCCTCCTTTTGTTTTGCTGACAGTGGAACCTGCAATCAAAAAAGTGAGCTCTTGACCAACACTGCTAGCGGAGTTTCAACCAAACTTGAATGAATTAATAACATGAAGAAAAGTAACCAGACAGCAGCATTGACCCGGTATCTTCGGGGATGTCTGGATGGTAGTCAGTGGAAAGTCAAGACATTCGACACATGCCTACATCGGCATATAATTATTAATCTTTAAGCGTTATTCATACACTATGAGCTGGAAATTCGGTTTCTGAATTAGGTTACCTCAACCGCCTTCCCCTCCCGCCGCCGCTTCTCCTCAATCTCGCGGCGCAGCTGCAGTTCCTCCTGCTGCTCCTGGTAGCTGTACGCCTTGCTCTCTCGCTTCATGTTCATCTCCTTGTTGTCATCGTTCCTGCGTCGGAAACATTATGTTCAGAGGCTAGAGATATATGACAAATCTTAAACTGAAACAGCTTCACGACTTTGATCCCCAGGCACGGTAGATAATCGCTTCAGATCTCTCAGTACCAAGTACTAACTCAAGATTCTTTGAGGATGTCCAAGGGGGGTAGTCAGAGGTACGTCCAAACATTACATTTGGCAACATACCCACATTTTGCAGTAGTTAGTATTCCATACGTGACAGGTTGCAAGCCCATCGCCTGTTGGAATACTAAGTAAGTGGTTTCCTCACGATGTTTTCCTTCACCGTTTAAGAGCACTGGCATTGCGCACATAAATTTTTTTGATAGAAAAATTCATTGGTGCACGACCGGATTCGAACCTGCGACCTTACGATCGGAAGGCGGGGTCACTCCCACTAGACCACCAGTGCTCTCAGATATATGACAATTACAATTTTTTATTAGGTTTTAGTGTTTACTACACATAAGGAAATCACAAAGATTTTATAAATGTCCCAAAAGTTATTCTCCATGTGACGCAGGTAGTAGCGCAGCCCCAGGGGAAGGTCGCGGGTTCAAATCTTGCTAGCTGTTGTTGCTTTGTCTTGCTGATCAATACAATTAGAATACTTTCAAAGGAAAAGGCATGATGGTACTGACATGGGTGATACCGACAAAAGTTCTTTCAAAATAATAAAAGAAAGATCTATACATTGTACAAAAAAACACCTCCAGAAGTATCAGAATGACACCCGAATACTCAAACGCAACTCAGATTTGAGCACGTCTCAAGTCGTGGTTTTTTGACAGTTTTTAATGAAATTTCGTCAAAAACGTGAACGGCGAAGACGTGCTTAAATCTGAGTTGCGTTTGAGTATTCGGATCTGAGTGGTGTAGTTACCCTGGCACGGAGCTCTTGTCATAAAGCTCGCCCTCTGGCGTGAGGTACGTGAAGTACTCGTCCCTGGTGACGGCCAGCAGCGCCGAGTCGTGCAGCGCGTCCAGCACGCGCTGCACGGCGCCGCCGGCGATGGCGTCCGGGTTCCAGGCTACCAGCGTCGACACTATGTTTGATGTTGTCTGGAACAATTTCAACATTAGTGTTTCAGCCATCACACGTCCGCTGCAGACCCGTCTTGTGTGGATCCATCATCCACCGGCGCCCACTAACGTTTACAATGCCAGTTCGAAGGACGAATTCAAACTCAAGCTGTATACATGTATAATAATATGATAATTCAATAAATTACTGTTTTTATGAAATGCATCACCTCATTAGGAATATATTCCTGGATGTACTGGTTCTTCAGCATGCCAGAGTACTGTCCCACCAGTTTCTTAGGATCCAGCTGCAACGCGGTCACCAGCCGGCTCCAGAAGTGCCTGTTAGCTTCCATCGCCAGCGGATGGTGGCAGCACTTTAGCGAATCTAGAGCTAGCAACTGTGCATCTTCCTTTGTATACTCTGTTGAAGAAACATGCTAGTTTCATAATACTGCTGTAACTTTGCAATCACACTTTAAGTTAAGTTTCATTACTTAATAGTAAAAGTAAAAAGAGATAAAAAGAAACGTAACCCACCTCTATACGAGCACAGCGCTTGAACACAGTCCAGTATCATTTTCCCTGTGACAGTAGGCCCACTCTCTTCCGGCGGTGTCTTCTCTTTGCTAGTGAATACTTTGCCTTCTTCCAACACCTCATTCAACTTCAACATTAAATTCCTTGCTATTAGAGCTCTATCTTGCTTGGCAAGCAGGGATTTCACTTCTTCCATCGCCGCTGTCCGCACATTCTTCATAGTGGAGAGTAAGGTGAGTATAAAAGCTCTGTAAAGGGGGGAATTGAGCTGGGTGGCGACACTGGGGTACTTTTCCAAGACTGTTCTGCAGAGTACAGCCACCTGTATTAGAACTATAAAGGGGTAAATGTTATAGCTATTTTATTTTCACTGTAACAAAATATATAACTTAGTAAGATCTTTCAAAACCACATTAAACAATGACAATTAACCCAAAATCATAAAAAAATCGACTTTTACGCTGTATGTATACAGTATAGTTACGTTGTAACTATAGATCCGTGGTGGAACAATGTTCATAAAACAGCTAGCATATTATTTTCCGAATATCAGTTATGTGTGTCATGATTACGTTCATCGGATGCGGCGGCGAAGGTCCGGTCGTGCAGCAGCGCGTGCTTGTCGGGGTGCGCGAGCGCCGCCCACGCGACGCCGGCGCCGGCGGCCGGCAGCGCGCGCTCCGCGTCCAGCAGCGCCAGGGCCAGCGTCGCCGATATACCCTCGCTCACCACTTGGTGCTGGAACACATTACTCTCATTGCATGTCTACAGCCCGCCCGCCACCAGGCTCACGTACCTACCTAGTAGTGCACCATGCAGTTACCTGCAGCGGCTGTGCGTGCGCGCGCTCGGCGGCGGCGAGCAGCAGCGCGCGCAGCGCCGCGGCGGCCGGCTGCGCGCGCGCCGGCTCCGCGCATGCGCGCACGCAGCCCGCCACCAGGCTCACGTACGCGATGCGCACCGACTGCGACGTATTCTTGCTGGACAGGTTTTTCTGCAATTGTAACAACATAATAAACAATCAGAACATATTTTCGTCATTTGATGTAATATTTGGACCTCTCAATAACCTTAGTCCCACAAAAGTCTGGTAGTAAGAGATCTCAGGTTCAGGGATATGGTCGATGTTACCTACCTTGCAGATGTCGAGGATGTGCGGCGGCAGCGGGTCCTGCAGCAGCACGAGCCAGCGCTGCAGGTTGTCGAGCGCCGCGGCCAGCGTGCGCTCGTGCGACTCGGCGGCCAGCACGCGCGCTAGCTGCTGCGCCGCCTCCGCGCCCAGCGCCTCCCGCGCCGCCGCCTGCACGCCGAACGCGCTCAGCGTGCCGATGCCCTGCAGGTAACATACACAATACAACATCTCAACTAAACTCACGCCAGCGCCAGCGCCGCGCGACACACACTTACAAGTAATGGACCGCGAAAAGCAGCATTTATCTGCTCTATCTATCTATCAAAAGCAAATCAATCTAAGCAGCATCTATCCATCTGTGATGTGAAAGATGACATGTGTAAGAAAAAAAAATAGTGAGGACCGAGACGACGAATGAGATCGTGTAGGAATTAGCGTGGGAGGAAGGCGAGAACATTTTTACCTGTATTATTGCCCTGTAAACTGGGCCCTAATAGCTTTTGTTAAGGTCCAGCTTTGTTTTGCCAAAAAGTTAAAAGTGTGTCAATCTGCCGTGGAAAGAATTATGCTCGGAAAAAAGAGATTAGTATTTTTTTTTAAAAGAAACACTATGAAGACGAACAAAAATAGAAAATGTTACACTCAAAGTAAATACACTAAAAAGGAGATGGACAGGAGGACATACAGTAAGGGGTAAGGATAAATGCAGCGAAATGATGATGAATTCGTTCTCGACATAAAGAAACAGGAGGTTGAAATAAAATATAATGCAGAGAAAACATGGACGAGAATAGCGAGAGACAGAGAAAAGTGGAATAAATTGGATTGGAGGAGGCTTTTGCCAAAAAATGCAAAAAGATGTTGATGAAGCAGAGTAGAAAATTATCCTCTGTATACCTGAATGATAAAAAGCACCTACTGTATCTATTGGGTCAGGAAAATTTTGGAATATTATTTAGACACATTATTGTGATGGTCGCATCGTAAGTAGCAACTGTCTCAACAAGTAAGGTGCGGCAGGTAGTTACATTGAGCAGGGCGATCTTGTCTTCGCTGGAGGTGAGCTTGCCAGCGGCGCCGTTGTAGACGCCGAAGCAGTGGTCGAGCAGCGCGCGCGCCGCCGCCGCGTCCGCCCAGCGCGCCGCCAGCCGCCGCAGCGCCGCCTGCGCCTCCGACCGCACCCACCCGTCCTTGGAGTGCAGGTTACCTGCTCGCACACAAACAAACATTCTCATTGACGGTTCCACTACTGAGAGTAGTAGTACTCTCACAGTGAACCAAACCACACCATCTTCTACAACCTAAATACTGCTAAAATGCTGAAAGCAGGCTGTTTCACAGAAAGCATAAACAAACTGAAAATTGAATCTAGATTGTTTCATTACAAGCTACGGATAAATGATGGGATTACAAGCAACCGCTTGTCATTTGTCAGTAGGTGTGACAGTATCGTACCATAATACTCTAAATCTAAATTTTCATCTACTTAGACTTAGCAAGAATTGTTGTGTATTTATTATCATCTACTTGCCTATCAAACTCTTTCCAATCTCAATGGCACTTCCATCAAGCTGTACTTCTAAGTTCTCCAGGACTTCTCCGACAGCTTGGATAATGGTCTCTGGGCTTCTTAGCATAGACTTGTGGAGTGCTGGCAGCAGCGTGTCTTGGACTTCGGCCTTGCTGAGGAGTTGCAGCAGGACGGAGCACCCTTTGATATAGTTTGCGTTGGGACGACTCTTCACACTGATCAAGCTTTTTACGAAGCTCTCCAACATTTTAGCCTAAATGAAATGAAATGATGGATCTAAATAATATGTTGCATGGAAAAAAAACCATTACAATCATAACACACTGAGGCCCTTATTCATAATCGTCACTGAGCGCACCAATATTTTATCAGACTGATAAGTCTGTTGCTCTCTCTTTTCATTGGCATGAAAGTGACAGGAATACTCTATAGAGCTGCTATACAATGGCAGGGATTATGAATAAGAGGGTCAGTTTCTAATAATGGACCTTATGTTGTGTTATTGAATCTAGATCTCCAATGTGCTGCAAGTGTCTGCAGAGAGCAGAGAAGACCACACTGATCTGTGGACCGGAGTCAGCTGGCTGGGCAAGTAGGATTTCAAACCATTTGCCCAACTTCTGCTTCCCAATAGTGCTCCATGAGGTGTGTAACTGGAGACAGAAATGTGTACTTGTCAAAAGCAGTCAATCAATGCAGTATCAGATTATTTAATTAAGTTTGTGGATTTATTTTTTGTCACTGGTGCACATAGTGTTACTAAAGTGTATTTCACTTAACCAGTGACTAAGAGGCACTTACTAAAGCCTATGTGTGTGTATGAGTAATACATACACTGTATTACTCATTCACACACTTACCTAGAGTTACCTTACCTAAACCTAGGTTTTTACCTAGGTTTAGAGTAAGTAGTGTATACTTACTAATACTCAACAAGACATAAAGAACCTTACAAAATCTATTAATTTCTACTGCTTTCCCGCTTAAACCTCTCAACCGATTTTGATGAAATTTGGCACAGACAATCTTTAGACCCTGAGAAAGGACATAGGCTACCTTTTATTGCGAAAAAAAGAGATGAAGAGATTAAAAGTATGCAGACGAAGTCGCGGGTACCAGCTAGTGTAAAATAAAATACAGTATAACACACGTCATATGATCACGCATAATACGATTTCTCGCATAATACGCCATTTTACAGCAGTCCCTGCAACTTGAGACATGATTTCATACATTTCATAATGCATAATATGGTTGTGCACCAATGGATTTTTCTATCGAAAAATTTATGTGCGCAATGCCAGTGCTGTTAGGTGCTGCTCGGTGAAGGAAAACATCGTGAGGAAACTAGTTAGTATTTTAACAGCGGCGATGGGCTTGCAACCTGTCACATATGGAATACTAACTACTGCAAAATGTGGGTATGTGCCAAATGTAATGTTTGGACGTACCTCTGACTACCCCCCTTAGACATCCTCAAAGAATCTTGAATTAGTACCTACTTGGTACTGGGAGATCTGAAGGGATATCTACCGTCCTGCCGGTGTAATTACAGGCACATGAGGCTTAACGTCCGTATGCCTCAAGTTGATGGACGCAGGGCAGTGCATCGTAGGGCACGTTCCTATTGTGCGTGACCTACGGGGCAATGTTTTGTTTATAGGTGATGGTTACCACTTAACATCAGGTGGGCCATCTGCTTGTTCCATCAACTAGCTGTATTAAAAAAAAAAAAAAAAACGGGCCCTGGGGATCAAAGTTGTGAAGCTGTTTCAGTTTTTTCATACAATGCTTTTTGAAAAAACACTGCATAATTTATGGTAAAATATGAATGGATATGGAAAATATTGGATGTAAATACCATAGAGTAAGCCTTTTCGTTCTTCCTCTTGTCTCCATAAGCAATGACAACTGCCAGCAGGTTAGCCTGCGACAGCACCAGAGACTTGTAGTCCACTTCCTCTGTATCAGCTGCTTTGAGGGTGCTCTCCACCAAGACTGTTGACCAGCGGATCGCATATATTCCATTTCTACATGTACTTTTACTGAAAAAAAAAAATATATTTCTGCAAATATACCACACTCCACATTTAGGCCCTTAATCATATTCTTTTAAATGTTAAAGCAGCTCTATTAAATATTTGTGTTACTGTCACTTTAATACCAATAAAAAGAGATGGCAACAGACATACTGGCCATTTAAGCTTGTGGAGTGCAGAAAATGCACAAAAATGCATAAAAATGGTAAATTATAAAAAAAGCTAGAATAGCCATGTAAAAATTAACTGTACTTACGAAGTTGCTAGGTGTCTAAACTGTTCAGATATCTCCATCAATATGGGCAGCAATGTCTTGAGTGTCCATTCCCTGTGTGTGCTGGTCAGGTGCACTAGTAGCTCCTTTACGTATGACTGAGAGGTTGTGTCTCGATACCTGTCCAGTGTGATTGTCAGTGCACGACAAACAAACCTCACTGCTGGTTCAGTTATCCCTGTTATTGGTATTATATTTATTTAAGGCTTAGGATGAAAACATAATTTAGGGACACAGTTGATAGCAAGTATGTTTTTTGATTATTAAATTATAGGTTAGAATTTGTAGATAAATGAAAATAGCTAAGCTAAATAAAGGTGATCTTGCAGATATATCTGCTAGAGTAATTGTAAGTAAATTATACAAATCAAAAACCTTTAGGTAGGTTAAAATCAAAAACCTTTAGTAGGTATAAGTGGTTGGATATCTTTGTGAATCCAAATAAATTTCAGATTGAGTTAAATGAAGATTATGGAGTTAGCTACTTATTCGGATAAAATTATCTGAACTACCACCTTTCCTATGTCATTTAAGACCCCGCAGCAGTAAGCTGATTGGTTCATGGGAGGTGCATCAGAGCAATCTGGGCTCGCCCAGCCGGGAACCGGCGGATCAATACAGCTAGACTCAATACATTTTTACCAGAACAAATGGACCAACCTGTAGAATGTCAGCAACCTTGACCTACGTAAATATTATAAAACCCACGTTTATGATTTGAATGCTTTTATACTCTAGATTACCTGGTGTCGATAAAACTTCGCGAATTTCATTCAAAACCTCACGTCTTTGCTTCAAATTGGTAGTCTGGATTTTGTACGGTACATCTCTGAGTTTCTTTAGTACCTGCCGACACATAGAAGGCTGGGATAAAAAGCGCACCAAGGAAAATAATTAAAATTGTGAATTGATGTAGAAATTACTTCTGAATCTGCCATTTTTCACGAACATTCAGCTTATTTTCAGGACGAAAAGCACACACACACCACACCACACGTCTTCTTCTTCTTCTTAATTGATTGAATGGCCTTTGCAGTGTAGCCCGCAATTTCGCCAATTCGGCACTCACAGCAGCAGTCACAGCTGTCAGTCAACCAAAGAGAGAGAATGTAAAACTACGTACGAGAAGAGGCGGGGCTTAGTAAAGAACCAATGGGGTCCATTTACATGGCGTTTCAATACCAACAGAAAGAATATGTACATCAAACAACAACATTTTTACCAACCTATCAGCCTAAATAATGCTGCGCGATAGCCCTCGCTTTTATATCGATATCGATAATATATGCGAGATCGAAAACGAGCTTATATTTGTAATCCATTTATTGTATTATAAGTAGGCGGTACATCAAGCAGTTATGGAAATGGGTCTATTTAGTTCTTATAAATAATGAGTGAATGATAATGTAGTTGAAATGAATGATTAATGTAGTGGGATTGGGAATAATTAATAATGATAAAATATGTAATTTAAATAATTAATTTAATGTTGTTGCAAAATTATAGCAACAGTTTAATTTAGTTAGTGGCATTTCTAGATGCTATAAAAAGAACCATTTATTGACTGAATCCACGTTTAAATACAACCTAGGTCTTGAAGTCCTATGTTGGACTAAAATATGGATCTGATATGAAATAAAAACTTTTTGCACTATTACATACAATTTTTGTACATAATATCATAGTGCCGCGATGCGCGCTCGGAAACGGTCGTGCCTTGCTGCACATTTTCAAATATATTAATTCACGTTTCGCAACTTGTAAAGTTGTTGTCCGCTACTATGGCTTCTCAACAAGTCATAGTGAACGAGCTGCTGGCGTACATACAGAACGTTATCGACACCATGGACGAGCTCAGTGTCCTGCACGTCTGCAAGTCCAACGGCGAAGCAAAGAAAAGCACTGCTGTACCAAACGCTCGGCAAAACTGCCCAGATGCCCTTACGCAGGAGGGATGAGGGCGAAAAGAGTATCCAAGACATAATCAGCTTGTTTAAGGACACCGACCCTGACGACGTGCCTGCGTTTGCGGCGCAGCAGTTACATTTACTGCCAGCCATGGACTTCCAGTATATCGACGTAAGCAGGTTCCTGAAGGACATCAAATCCCTTAAGAGTAGCCTAGTTGTAGTGCATTCCAAGTCGGAGGCTTCGGATAAAACCATCAGTGAGCTGCGTGCTGAGGTATTGTTACTTCATAACAGTGCTACAGTAAGTAGGTCACCACCCGTGGCCTCTTATGTGAATACACGTAGAAGAGCGCAAAATGCATCAATCGACAGTTTTGAGGTAGCGGAATTTGTCAATACGTCACCGGCCCGCGTGACCGCGAGTGACACCTTGCCCTCTGCCCCCTGACTGCATCTTCCCCCGCGGAGATTCCAAAAAGCGTCACGTTGTCTCTCCCCCGCCAACAGTGTACGTATGCAGAGGCCGCCGTCAGCAGGCCTGCTGCCGCCCTACAACGAGCTGATGGTGGCATACGCAAACCAACTCGCAGGACAGCACCATCTGATAAGGTGCATGGTGACAATCAGGGCTTCATCACAGTGGAAAGGAAGAAGAAGCAGCCCGTTTGTCAGAACAAGTGCGGTACCGCACCGACAGGACCGAGCTCCACGCTGCGTCCGGAGATGTTTGGTTTGGTGCCCGCGGCTAACTTTCATCATCGCACCACACGCTGCAAAAATAAATTCCATCCCCACCATCTGGATGGCTGGTTCTCCTCAACTACTCGTTTTTCTCGGTCGTTTTTACCACGAACGAGTAAGTTGTGGAATGAACTTCCCCCTGCGGTTTTCCCTCGGAGTTACGACATGGGGTCCTTCAAAAGGTGGGTTTATCTCCTCTTAAAAGGCCGGCAGCGCATCAGCAACGCCTCTGGTGTTGAGGTGTTTATGGGCGACGGTGACCACTTTTCATCAGGTGGCCCGTATGCTCGTTTGCCAGCTTTAGCATAAAAAAAATACGAGTGGAAACTACAAGTAAACAAAGCAGACGAAGAAGAGAGTGAGTCGTGAAAGAACGAGAGCGCACTGATTGAATGGAACGAATGAGCAACCGCCTGTATTTGCCATGTAAACTCCATACAAAGTTTTTGTTGTTCCCTGTTGCGTCAGGGTGCTGTCAACCAAGATTCTCGCGGAACCAGAGAAAAATAACCGGGACGCCTATATCGCCGAAATTTTTTGGCAGCTAATATTCCGACTGAATTTACAAAAAGTACCTAAAAACAACCTACGAAAAATCACTTGACATTGGCAAGATTGTCTTTAAGGACAGGAGGCAACTGTGCTGCCAATGCTACGGCAATTGCCGTGTTCTACGGCTTTCAGGCCAAAGAATTATGAAATCCACGGCCTACGGCCATGTCCTTTTTACAAATTCTACGGTAATTACTCAATTTACGGGTTGGTATGTAGACATTTAGACATAGACATTTATTTTTTTATGAAGAGTTACGACGATTTACGAAATTTGACCGTCGTATAGTGCCATCCCACTCATCCAAATATTGATTGACAGGAGTTCAAGTGGAACGGCACTTCTAATGTCGAAAAGTTACAACAGAAATAATGATTGCACAGAACGCATCACCTACACCTCAATATAATTAACAAAAAATTTATGACAAAAAAAAGATTGGAGCAGTTTTATGAAAATAATTACATATTATTCAAACAATTAGTGAAAGTTTGCAAACATTACCCAAATGGCGCTATTTAAAACGCGCTGTTAAAAACTTTATTCAAAATGTTTTTTCTTGTTTCATGCAGAGCATGGCCCACGGCACCGTTTTGGTCGTTTCGGCTTTTTTACCTCATGTACACGGCTTACTAAAAATTTTCATTGGCAACACCGGGGAGGGGGGGGGGGGAGCCATAAACTGTCACAGAGTACCTTGGACGAATGAAGTATCAGTCGAAAAAAAAGGCGGGAAACTTCGAACGGGAAAGCCGCGTTTTTTTTGCCACCAAAATTTAAAATTAACTTTTTTAAAGATAGTTGATCAGTAGAGTTATTTTAGTATTTATTTTATTATATTTTTTATATAAAGTAGCTTAGTGTATATATCAAAGTATCTGGTAAGTTTTTTTGAAGTTTTTTATATGGAGGAGGAGCCGCCTGATCCCGGCGGGGGCATAGTCCCGCCGGCTGGTTGCTTTGTAACGTTAACGAACAGCTTTGACAAATTGCCATCCAATGATTCAGCCATGGATACAGATACATCTGTCTCCAAAACGAAGAAATTAAAACGATCTCGCGCTCACAAGATATGCAAACACTGCAACAAGAGGAAACGACATGGATCCAGTGATTCCAAAAAAGGCTGCGGTTGTGATGAATCCCCAATAGTCTCTGACAATAATTCCAGCATTACGCATAGTACTGAGCCACTTGTGACTAACGTTACAGCCTCAGACCCGGTAGCTACATCTACTCCCACTGCTCCGTCACCAAATTCATCTCCTCCGGCACCGCCGGTTACAAGAACTCAGTATGAGTCTAGCGATAATTCCCCATACATTGTACATGTCCAACGTGTTACTGAGTTACCGAATGACAGTTCTACTCTTCATCCAATTATTTTTGGAAAGTTTTTGAAGCGGCAATCCATCTACAATGTGGTTAATGGAAGCGTGAAAAGGATTGGCAGAAACCGAGTTTCAATCGCATTCACCAAACATACAGATGCCAATGCATTCTTAGATCATGGTAGCCTAAGTAGTAACAATCTGAAAGCATTTATACCAACATACAATGTCTCACGCATGGGTGTAATTCGTGGAGTTCCCACAGACCTCTCCCCAGAGGAGATGTTAGAGAGCACCTCGGTTCCCAGCGGTTGTGGCAAAATATTAAAACTAAGGCGTATAAACTTCAAAGAAATTGTCAATGGAGCTCCAGTGTGGAAGCCAACTCAAACGGTAGTGGTGACATTTGATGGTCAAGTGTTACCAGACCGTATTTATATGTGTTATACTGCACTTACAGTTAACTTATATACCTATCCAACCATCCAATGCTACAACTGCTGTCGTTTTGGTCACACAAAGTTGCAGTGCAGGTCTAAGCCCCGCTGCTACAAGTGTGGTAGAGAGCATTCAGGTGATTCTTGCGATATTGATGAGGAACGTATTTCTTGCTGCTCATGTGGGGGAATACACTTTGCTACAAGTAAGTCATGTCCAGAATTTACAAGGCAACAAAAGATTAAATTTTCTATGGCAGAAAAGTGTATTTCCTATGCAGAAGCTTCTCGAGTTCATCCACCCATGTCTAGGTCGTATGCTGAAATATTAGCAACAGCCAAGGATCAAAATAGCCAATCTCAACAATCCCACACAACAAGCCATGTCACACCCTCATCTTATAGGAAAACTGTCTTTTTAAAACCTCGTTCACCTCCCAAACTAGCCAAAGGCTATGATCAAAAACAACACAATAATTTGACTAATACACCATCATCATCCCTATCTAATGGTTGTGCTCTGAAAGAGGGCAAATCTGAGGATAGGCAGCTTAATATATCAGATATAATTGCTCTTCTTAAGACATTCATACAGTCCAATACCATCGAACCGTCCAACGCTGCCAAAATTATTGACATAATCTCTCTCCTACACTCACAACCACAATGGATCACACCCGATCCGCAGTTCAGTGGAACTGCAGGAGTGTAGTAAACAAAAAAAGTGAAATTATCTATTTAATTAATGTATACAACCCTTTTATTATCGCCATCACAGAGTCCTGGCTTAAGCCAGGCTCTGTGTTCAAATTGAGTGGCTTCTCCTGCCTCAGGGATGATAGACCTGATGGTTATGGAGGAGCCGTTCTTCTTATTAAAAATTCTTATTTATTTTCACATTTCCCTCTTCCTGCTCACGATAATAATAATTTTACTGCTGTTGCATGCATTATTAATAATGTATGCTTTATTTCTATTTATATCCCTCATCCTTCCTCACAAATTTTCACAGAAATAGATAACATGTTAAGCCATATTCCTAAGCCATGTGTGGTCATGGGAGATTTTAATGCTCACCATCGAGCATGGGGTAGCTCCGTGTCCAATAGCTATGGTAGAGACCTACTAGATATCATTGATAGACAGAATCTATGTATCCTAAATGATGGTTCTCAAACTCGTCGAACAAAACCCTCAGAGAATGACAGTGCAGTAGACTTAACAATAGTATCACCCAGTTTAGCATCTTCAGTTACTTGGCAAACACAACAATCAACTCATGGCAGTGACCATTTCCCAATAGTGTTAAAGTTTTTAGAATTTAGAATAAATGAAATACCCAGGGCTCCACCCAGAATGAGGTTTAAAATAATAAATGATAAATGGAGTGATTTCAAAAACCATGTAGATAATAGTATTAACACTTTGCCACACATTACAAAAGGTATTTCTGTTTGTGCTAATAGTTTTACCAAATGTTTGATAGATGCCGCAGAACTAGCTTTCCCAATCAAAAACAATGCCTCTGGGAAATTGTCATCTCCACCATGGTGGGATAATGATTGTAGTGTAGCTGTTGCTCAGAGAAGGCAGGCTGAGTTAATTTACAATTCTGATATGTCTGAAGTTAATTTTGATAACTTAGTTGAAATTATGTCTAGAACTAAAAAACTACTAAAAGAAAAAAAGTCGCTAGGCTGGAGGAGTTTTTGCTCAACAATATCTCCTAGCACAAAACCTTCAGAAGTTTGGAGAAATATTAGACGTTACAGAGCTGGAGTTAGTGAAACTACTTTTGCCACTATGCCACCTTCTCTCAGTGATAGTTTCCTAGACCGGTTGGCCCCACCAACTGTTCCACCAAGGGAATTGTTAACGCCAATCCATGTTTCTGTCCCTACGTGTCCCTATGGCCTTGATGCTCCTTTCTCTATAGACGAGCTGAAAGGTGTCTTATCAGACGTTCATGATACAGCTCCAGGTAAAGATGGTATCCCATACTCTTTCTACTCACACCTTAGTGCTAATTCTTTGCAATATTTTCTCGAGCTTATTAATTCTGTCATGTTGACAGGTGTCATTCCTTCAACATGGAAAACGCAAATAGTGCTGCCATTTTTGAAACCTTCTAAAAATCCTTCCGATTCAATGTCCTACCGGCCAATAGCATTGTCTCCAGTTATAATCAAAATTGTAGAACATTTAGTTAAAAATAGAATAGAGTGGTACATTGAAAATCAGGGCATCTTATCTAACAGTCAATATGGTTTTAGAAAAGGTAGAAGCTCGATGGACAGCTTAAGTATATTTACAACGGACATTCGTATAGCTTTCTCACAAAATAAATCTGTTGTGGCGACTTTCTTGGATATTCAATCTGCTTATGACAATGTCCTTATCGAGGTACTTATAAGGAAATTACATATCTTAAAAATTCCACATTTTCTTACCAATTTTATTCAGAACATGTTAGCTGGCAGAGAAATTTATTTAAACACCACCAATCTTTCAAGAGTCGCCTGGAAGGGCTTGCCTCAAGGTTCTGTTTTGAGCCCTCTTCTCTATAATATATATACATATGATCTGGAAGCATCTGTGAGTGATACGGTTTGTGTCCTACAGTATGCTGATGACTTGTTACTCTATTCTTCGAACATTAATATCAATACAGCCGCATTTAAAGTATCGTTTGCTCTAAAGTTTTTAAAAAAATGGTTAGATAAACATGGTTTGGAGTTGTCACCTTCTAAAAGCATCATTGTTCCTTTTACCCGTAAAATGAATACTCCACCTATAAATATTATTTATGATGGTGTATCTATTCCTGTAAAAAGTCATGCCAAGTTTCTAGGCGTAATATTAGATTCTAAGCTTGCTGGGAGTCCACACTGTGAATATATCGTAGATAAGTGTGAAAAACACCTTAATTTACTAAGGTGCCTCACAGGTGTCTGGTGGGGCGCCCATCCTTTTTCTCTAAAACTTATTTATAATGCATTAATCAGAAGTACATTAGATTATGGCACATTTTTGTTGGAGCCTGGAAGAGTGCTATTTTTTTGTAAATTAGACTCTATACAGGCTAGAGCTATGCGAATCATAGTGGGAGCAATGAAGTCCAGTCCTATTAATGCACTACAATTAGAATGTGGCGAACCACCTTTACATCTACGACGACAATTTTTGTCTAGTAGGTTTTTCTTTCGTACATTACAAGTTCAGAACCACCAGCTTCATTCTAAAATCCAACACCTTTCAGAACTTATTGGCTCTTCTTCATATTGGAGTCATAAGTCACCACCCCTACTAATCAACAGCCTTAACAAATATAAATCATTGTCAGCTGCAACTAATCAATCACTCCTTTTGCCTATTTTCCAATGTAACTATAAAGCTTTAACACTAGCTATTAACATTTATTTCGATCTAAATATTGACCGCCACGGAACGCATGCTAATGTTTATTTTATATCTGCTATTGATAACCGATGGCATGGTTGGCATCAGGTGTTTACCGATGCTTCCAAGCACTCACAGTCTGGTTATGTTGGTGTAGGAGTATATCACAAACAGTATAATATCGTACAAAAAGTCAAACTACAACCTGAGACTTCAGTTTTTACAGGTGAGTTATTTGCAATCGTTAAAGCACTGGATTACGTTTTAATAATGAAACTTAAAAATACCGTTATTTATAGTGACTCAATGAGTTCATTACAATCCTTATTGAAATATCCTTTCCGCTCCAAAACGTTCTACCCTCTAGTAATGGAAGCTAGATCAAAGCTTTTACAATGTAAAACCAATGGTTTTTCTGTTAGTTTTGCGTGGATACCCAGCCACTGTGGTATTTTAGGAAATGAACGGGCCGATAAATTAGCTAATGAAGCTATAGTGTGTGGGGACCTTTACCCTTTTCAAAACTATGTTCACGATCTTGTTGCCTTACCCAAGATTTATCTTAAAAATTCTTGGAATGAACATTGGGACCACTCTAGTAACACTAAAGGTAAACATTATAGACTGATACAGAAAACAATACCGGTTAAACCCTGGTTTTTCTCATTAAAACTTAGTAAACGTGCCACTACTGTTTTGATAAGAATGCGTTTGGGGCACTCGTGTACCCCAGCCCATTTAGCTCGGATGAAAATAGTGTCTGATCCGCTTTGTGCCTGTGGAAATGAATTTGGTGACCTCAATCATATATTCCTTGCTTGCCCTCAACATGATCATACGAAGCTTTATGAAGATCTTGTTTCCTGTCGAATTCCTCTTCCTACTAATATCATTGTTCTTCTTTCTTCCTTGGATCCTTGTATATATCATTGTTTGGCATCCTTTATATATGTAAATAATATTAAAATTTAGTTTATTTTTGTAAATATTAAGACCTATAATCTATGTGTACACAATATATCCTTACCTTGTATAATTTGTATGTATAATTTTACTGATCCTGTCCTCTAAATCCTTCCGAGTCTTAGAGAATTTATAACGGGAGTTGCCAAGCGCCACTTTTAGTACTAAAATCTTTCTGCCGGTTTTCGCGGGAGGCGAGGTAGTACGGTACACAACACATTTACATAATCACGCATACTAATGCAGAAAAATTAAGCGTCCCTATAAACGCACACGCAAGTAAAAGCTGTACACCAACACAAAAACAATAACACAAACAAAGAATTACTGTTGTTACACTTTTGTTTAGTTACACACTAACACAAAAAAGTAGTGATGGGTTGTAAAAAGACCGACAAAATGAATGATTTCATATGAATGAAACAGGGTGGTTCAAAATCATATACTTTTCCTTTTTTTAGCCAAGATTAACAAACGTGTACCTGTCTAGCCTAGTAGGTATTACTAAGTAAATAGAGTGCTGGCACCGACTCCAAAAATATCAGTAATTGTATAATGTCATAATAATAAAATTATAAGATTTGTTGAAAAAATGGATACCTATTTGGAAGTAGATTGAAATATAAATCCATAATGCAATTATTTTTAACTTTTTAGTGTATTTTTCATAACAAATTGGATAGCAGTTTTGGAGTCGGTTTTTTTTTTGTAAAAAATATTTGATTAAGAGTTTGTAGAGCGTAATCTCTAAAACTACTGAAACGATTTTAAAAATTATTTTACAAATAGAAAGCTACACTGTTGTTGAGTAACTTTAAGCTATATTCTATTTTCGCAAGTAGTAAGTAATCTTTCAAGTAAGTAGTCTTTCATGAATGCATTTTTAGATAAATATTTTGTTTCTTTATTGGTATGATGTGTCCAGCAGTGGACTTACATAGGCTGATGATGATGATTGGTATGACGGGGAAAGGTGATGAAAAATTGTGGCGACGATAAAAAAGTAGCCCAAGTCCCTCTCCAGCTAACATACTACAGCTATACAAAAATCACGTTTATACGATTCTGCGTTCAAAAAGTACAAAGAAAATAGCAATAAACCAACGACACAGCACAACTAAAATTTTAAAGGAGCTCCATAAAGCGACGTATTGAAGGCAGAATGACAGAGACAGTTTTTGTAGAGTCCAATACTGAACCTCCTTTTTTAAATCGGTTAAATTTTAATATGGGTACAAAAAACACATCGCATTTTATTCTAATTTTACGTTCATTCCATCATTCATTCAATCGATTTCGCTCAACTAGTCCCCACACTACGCCTTCTACCAAGGAATATAAATTCACCGACACCTCCCACCAAGACGATGGCGTCGTATTAAAACTGTCGTAACTGGTATTCCATTAAATATAAATTAAACGTAATTACAAAAACAATTGACTAAAATATCACTTAATTGTGATAGGAAATACCGTGTTCCCTAAAGTTTGATGTCTCTGATCTCCTTTTACACCGAAATACCGCACAATTCACCATTTTTACTGAGCACTACTTCGCGACACGAAACGACAACTAATGGCCGCGCGGTGATGAGTGAAGTAGTTTTATATAACGTGCATGGCCAAGTCGCGTCTTATGGCCGGCAGAGGGGTACGCCTTGCGTTAACATCTCCAGTTATAAATTCTCTAAGTTCCGAGTCAATTGAATCCCAGTTTCCCTAATTTTTGATTATTAAAAAAAAAAAACGTAAAATGGCAAATGTACATAAAGTACGACGCCAAAAAAAAAAAAAAAAAAAAAAAAAAAAAAAAAGTATCAGTCCCTACAAATTCACGAAACGATGAAATGAGTACCTACCTTTCGTAAACTAAAATCGTAATAGACCTTTAATCGTAATTCGTTTCGGTAAATTTAAAATTGGGCGATTAATGTCCTTTCAAATTTTTCAATATGGAAGAGGTGCACAGAAGCGCTATTCAGAGTAACTTTGTCTCTTTAATGGAGACGACTGATCTCGATTCTATGGTTACAGCTCTGTATGAAAGAGGAGTGTTTTCTGTACAGATGATCGAACCATACAAAGTGAGTATTTGCCATCACTGATTTACTAGTAGTTTCCGTATTTGACCTGTACCTATATTTGTATTAATGTATATAGTTGCTGACTCAATCTTTTCTTGGTAGTGTACCTACTTCTTGTACCTAGGTATGCGTTGTTGGGTGAGATGAGATGCGAGGCAGTGCATGAGACTATAAATCCACTATTGGTCAGCCTCATCCTTACCAACAAGCCAATTTTGGAAGTAGCTCTCCTAAATTTCAATGTTTGATATTAGGACACAACAGTGACTCAACGAGAAAGAAAGCGAAACCTATACCTGGATATTACGCGCAGAGGCCCTCAGGCATTTGGCAACCTACTGGAAGTGCTCAAGGAGCTTGGGTACTGGGACCTGGTGCGAGACCTTGATCCTAACAGCTCCTTGCACCTGCGCCCACACAGAAGTACCAATGCCCCGACAAGCAAGTACTCATACACTACACTAATAATTGCACTGCATTACTAATTATACCAGCTTTATGAAATTCATAATGACAAATTTTACCAACAGAATTCATTTTTATTTGTAGAATTTTTCAATTCATTCCCATAACCCTTAGTAATGTGCACCTAAAAACTTATGTAAGTACTTGTGTGGGGTGTTGTTTACACCCCAGTTACTATTTGATTGTTGACTTTAAGCAGGTTTACGAGTGGACCTTAAAACTTATTCAGGTACCTAAAACCCACTCAAACATACCTACTATCTAAGATTGTGTAACTAATTATTTTTAAAATAGGTTAGTTAACAACTATAAAAATTTAAACACTTTTGAATAACAAGTCACAATGTTTTACAGGGTTTTTCATAAATATTTATAAATCTATGTTTTCACCCTGTACAAAAATACTTCGACATAATGCCATGTTTCTGTCTTGGTATTTCTAATTGATAGCCTTGTAATTTCAACACTGTGACGTAGACATATCAGCGAAAGCTGCTCGTCTATAAATAAAATAAATAAATAATGATGGAAATAAATAAATATTGGCAGATAGTTTTCAAAACTGTCTATAAAAAAACTCAATGGGAATTGAATCCACAACATACAGGCACAGAAGGCAGATCTACTGCTAAGTTAGCTGTGTAGCCAGTCTGATGCAGATAAAGTACCGTTTGTAAAAGAAAGAAGAGCTGAAAGTGAATTATTATTTCAGAATCATCTGATGGGAACAGTTTTATCAGTATCAGCACAGAGAAACATAAGAATAAATCAGAATCTGAGGCTTCTAAAGGTAAGTACCTACTACATACAATAGTTTTGTAGGCCTTCCAGTTCAATTTGTAATGTCTAGATTCTAGTATTGTTCCATTTCGCCAAAAAGTGTTTAACATAGATGTTGGTTTCCTGTCTGAACACCTAAGATTATACAAAAAAAAAAGTTGTGTATTCTATTATGTAGTTAGAGAGTGAGAGAGAGCCGTCACAGCTCAGATAGTAGGTAGTAGGTCTGCCTTCTGCGCTGTAAGCCGTGGGTTTTGCTTTGAGGAAAAGAACCCAAAATTCAGATGTACCTACTTAGTTTTTTCTTTTTAGCCATAGCAAGTGGAGCAGCTGCAACCACTACCAACAACGATGAGAACGCCGTGCCTTTTGTAGTGCAGAAGTCAACCCGGTTTATTGAAGACAATGAAAGCAAAGGTATTTTCTACACAAAATATAATAATAAAAGAAAAAACATTTTCCCATTACAATTCCTATAAATTTCAAAATTATGTCATCACTATCATATCACATATTTTATTGGATTGAACATTTCTGATTGAAAATTATGTAGTGAATCCAATTCAACCCGCTTACTGCAGGTGACTGTACCTAAGTATGTATTTACCACACTTTTTTTTTTTCATTTAAGAGTAGTAGAGCTCTTTGTGAAGGGTTCGTCCGGGGAAGTACTACCACCACGCCATTTTCTGCCGCCAAGCAGCAACGCTGTGTTTCGGTTTGAAGAGTGTGGTCGCCGGTGTAATTACAGGCACATGAGGCTTAACATCTGTATGCGTCAAGTTGATGGACGCAGGGCAGTGCATCGTAGGGCACGTTCCTATTGTGCGTGACCTAAGGGGCAATGTTTTGTTTATAGGTGATGGTTACCACTTAACATCAGGTGGACCATCTGCTTGTTCCATCAGCTAGTAGTATAAAAAAAAAAAAAAACTTAACTTTTGAGGGATTTATTTGCCCGCACGGAGTCAGTAAACATATGAACACAATATTTCATAAATATTTCAAGTTGTCATGTAGGTAGGCTTATGTATTATTTTTAAGCTGTTACTGTGCCATTGAGAACTACTCAATGCACAGGATGTGGTTAGCCAAAACTGATAAGCTTAAATGAGGCGTGTAATTTCAAAACCCGCTAAAACGATTTGTAATAAAAATTGACATATTGATGTCATCTGAAAGTTCTTTAAATTCTCTACAAACTTCGCATATCATATCCAAGCAATTCCCACTATAACAGTAATAAATTAAGACTTCAACACTATGCTTAGTATCAAAATGTGCTAAAACGGCCAGGGTGATTTGCAAAATCATCTATAACAGAATCGACCTATCACAGCGCTTAGTTTGCACCAATCGCACCGCGCGACTGGGTAAATAGTATGGCGCTATCCGCTAAAATGTCATCTGTCCATAGCAAAACCATCTATAATGAAGTCTAGAATGGAGTAGCGGGTTTTGAAACTAACCTGAGTTTCAAAACCCGCTATAATGATTTAGCTTTCGTCTACAACTTTTTATTAATGTTTAATATTGTCCATGGGTTTCTAGATTATGTTTGCCTATCCTTTACCGATGATTTTAATACTAAATTCAATACATTTTCCTCAGTTACAAAAGCCTCAATAGTTTTTTTAAGTTTCCCGCAAAACAGATAAAACCGTTATAGCTGGTTTTGCTAATAGACGCCTCAAATATTGATTCAAATATTATTAGTTGTTTTGAATAATATATTTCAGGATTGCATCATTCATATTAGCGAATCTAATAATAATGATATAATAATAATATACTTATACATTTAGGGTTACAGGAAAAATCGTGCTAGATCCGTTAAGGGCGCACACGACTCCCACTGTCCCAACTATGTCATCAGACCATCTGGCCGGTGGTCTGCCTCGTGGTCTATGACTCTCGCGTGGCCACCACTCAGTCACTCTCTTTGTCCATCTACCGTCTTCCCGCCTAGCCAAGTGGCCTGCCCATTTCCACTTCAACTGGTTTATCCTTCTACCCACGTTCACGACCTTAGTTCTTCGTCGAATTTCGACGTTGGGTATTCGGTCAACCAGTGTGATGCCTAGCATGGCGCGCTCCATGTTTCTCTGGGCTACTTTGATTTTGTGCACGTGCTCATTTGGGCCATGTTTCGGCACCAATGTAAGGATCGGCAGGACACATTGGTTGTAAACCTTGGTCATAAGGCATTGTGGGATTTTGGACTTAAATACGGTTCCTAGATTTCCAAAGGCAGCCCGTCCTAGTTGTACTCGTCTAGTAATTTCTTTCATCTGCGAGCCAGAACCAAATGATAAACAATGGCCAAGATAGACGTAATGTTATACAAGTTCCAGTTGCTGGTTACCTACGATCATGTTAGGTACATTTTTCGAAAGATTTTCGTCATGATCTTTGTGTTGGACATGTTCATCCGAAGGCCGACTCCCAGAGATGCATTGTTTAATTCTTCAAGCGTAACTTGAAGATCGGTTGCATTTTGCAGTTGTTTCAACAATCACTTTACATAGCTGATCGTTAAAGCGCATCACAGACGGCGAAGATACTATAATATGTCATCATAAGCTAAAAAAATTTGCCGTATGTGGGTACTCAATACATACGAAATTTCATGCAAATATGTCCAAAGAATAAAGTTTCATAAAAACTTCTATCCCCAATTTGACTCTCTTGGGGGTTGAATTTTGATAAATCCTTAGTGGACGCATCCATTATTTTGCACACCCTGTATATGGTGTACTAGCGGCCCGCCCCGGCTTCGCACGGGTATTTATTTAACAATAGCGGCCCGCCCCGGCTTCGCACGGGTATTTATTTAACAATAATTTCAAAATTATAATACACACACATAAACCCTTCTATTTGCGTTAGGTTACTAAAAAAGAAAAGTATAAAGAAAATTTGAACATTATTATTTTAATGAACTTTTATTTTTATTACTTAACTTTTTACCGTTGCGTAGGGGAGCCGACTTCATTTCTTGACATTGACTCCCCACCCGTACGGCCCCTTTTTTTTTTCACTGAGAAAAATGCGTTACGCATTCCCCCCATTGGAGGATGGGGGGGATATGTGGGACTCCCCGGCCTGTGAGGGCCGGTATACCCACTAAACGACCCAGTGGCACTCCCGCGTCGTCACCATGGAGGGGAACTGGGAAACTGGCAGAGCCTTTTCGTCCAGTTCCCCGCCGACGACCGCCCGCCTTGACAGCGGGGCCTACACGCCCCTCCTGGAGGGAGAGGCCCGGGAACGACCGCGAGTGCTCGATCATTCCCGCTCGACGGAGGTGGCGAATAGTGCAATGCGAGAGATGGCGCCTCCACGCCTATCTTCCGCTATTCATCACCTTGAGGGGAGGGAAGACGTCATCTCCTACCCCTCCTCCGCCTGCAGAGCGGCGCCTGAGGGTCAGCCTCCCGCGCGCGCTCTGCTGCCTCCTTCTGGGACATTACGTCCTCACAGAAGGAGGCGACCGCTGCTCAGCCTGTCGCGTCCCTCAGCGTGGAGTTCACCACGCTGGGGAGCGACAGGTCTGGCCCAACTACCGCCACCAAGTCGCGGCGCGGTTCGGCCCACGACGGGCACACCTCGAGGGTGTGCTGTGCCGTGTCTTCCACCGCACCACAATGGTGGCAGGACGGGGCACCCTCCTTTCCGATCCGGTGCAGGTACGACCCAAAGCATCCATGCCCGGATAGCACCTGCACCAGACGGAATGATGAAAAGCCGTGAGGCCGGTCGAGCCAGTCCTGCAGGACTGGCCCGAGTGCCTCCAAGGTTCGGTGGCCAAACGCGGCGGAGGCGAGGTCCACCTTCCAGTGCTGGACGATGGCATCCTTCGCCTCCCGCTGGACAGCTTCCCGCTCCTCCGAGGCGGGGCGCTCTCCGAGCGCCCTACGCTTCGCCGTCCACTCGTATACTCTGGCGAGCACCCACGCCTCGAGTTCCCAAGGAGGGGTGCCCGCCAGAGCGCAGGCCGCTGCAAAGCCCACCGAGCGGTAGGCTCTTGCGACCCGCTGCGCGATGGCCCTTTGGGGGCTCCGGAGTGCGGCGGCGTTCTCCCTTCGTTGAAGGGAGTCCGCCCAGATAGGGGCCCCGTAAAGGGCCATGCTCTTCAAGATGCCGGCATATAGCTGCAGGCATCGCGCTTTTGGCCCGCCCAAATTTGGGAGGAGCCAGGAAAGCGCTCCCGCAACCTTAAGAAGGCGCTCTGTCGCCGCTGAAATGCGGGCCGAAGCGCCACCTGCTGTCAAGCACCAGGCCCAGATATTTCATCTGGGCCTTCACCTCGACCCTGACGCCCTCCACCATAATGTGGGCATCACTGGGGATGCGCTGCCGAGGCCCGTGGAAAAATACGGCCTCGGTCTTGTGCAGCGCCACCTCCAATCCAAGCCGGCGGATCCTTCCTGCGACCAAGGATCCACCAGCCGAGGCCAGGCTCGCTGCCTCACTAAAGCTCCTCCCCCGACCCGTGCGGCCCCTATCCTAAGGTGCTGCCTAGCTCGCCAAGCAGGGTGAGTGGCTACCACGCGACCTTTTTCTAATACTTACATTTTTAAACTTGTGATATCTTTCGAATGGAATGTCCGAATTGAATAATTTAAAAAGTTTTATAAAGGTATTAAAGCAGTTTTGAATATGAAGTAATTTATTTTGATAAGGATTAATACCAAGATACAAATAAAGAGCCTCTTATAGCGGCGGCATTTCAATTAAAATTTTAAAATAAAAAAACACTTATTGTGGCATAACTATGAGAGTTAGACATATACTGTTGCGACACTTTTTGTAAATAATGATGTGTTCTGCAAAGTTGTAGAACATTATTTTATTCTATCATCAATAGTTTTCGCAGTGCACGCGATGTAAAGAATATTTTACGAATTTTTTTACACCTTGGGTTACATTATTTGAATTTTAGTAAGGATCCCAAATTTTTTTGAAAATGTAATATAGCCTATGTTCACCGGGGATAGTGTAGCTTCCCAATGGTGAAAGAATTTTTTAAATCGGTCAAGTAGTTTCGGAGCCTATTCAATGCAAACAAACAAACAATCAAACCTTTCCTCTTTATAATATTAGTTTAGATAAATTCTTAATTCAAGCTGAAAATCTTTCTGTTGAGATTTTTAGGCGTATTATAGATTTATTTAGTTTACGTTATATTAATAAAATGTATTTTCAGATATAAAGCCGTACCGAACCCGCGGCAAGAATAGAGGAGTGGCTCTCCTGTTCACATACGTGTCGTTCGATCACAACATCGCGTCGCACCGGCGCGGCGTCGACGTGGACTGCCACAACCTCAAGTACCTGTTCCAGGAGCTGGGCTTCAGCGTGCTGGCCTACATGGACCTCACCTTGGAGGCAAGTGCACCTCCACTCTCACCGAGCTATATTATCATGTACCTGAAAACTGAGTATTTGATACTTGACTGAATTGACTGAATGGAGACGTCTCGTTCAGGACAAAGTTAATACGTTTGAGGATGAAAGGCGGCGCGAACTTGATAACAAACGTGATCAACTTAAGACCCGACCGCCTACAAACATCCAATACAATTATGTCCACGGCATCCTAACTTGCACTATCTGCGCCAAAATCGGGTACGTGAGCCATATGAGGGCAAAACACCCAAGTCCCTAATAATAATAACTCAAAAAAAAAAAAGTCCAAAAAGCTAAGTCTCTGTAGCCGAAAACGGCTAGGTAGATTATATATATATTTGATACTTCCACGCGTTCCTGAGAAAAAGGGTCTTGACAGAGACAGACGTCCGTTTGTCTGAAAGTGATCCTATAAGGGTTCCTTTTTTCCTTTTTGAGGTTCGGAACCGTAAAAACGAAGTTGGCAATGGGCAGGTCAATATAGCTGAAAGAAATGACAACCGCTGTGTAGTAAACGTTCTCGAATGGCGACCACGAACAGGAACACGGAGACGACATTGTTAGGATCGCGGGAAGTCGGTGGATGGAAAGTGCTCAGCATCTATGCAGGCCTATGTCCAGCAGTGTACCTGTGTTGTTGATGTTGTCGCGTCGATCAGGAGACGGAGAAGACGCTGGCGATGCTGAAGGAGGTGCTGGTGGAGTGCGAGAGCGTGTTCGTGGTGGTCTCGTCGCACGGACACGAGCGCGCGCGCAGCTCCGACACGGACGTGCGCTGCACCGACGGCGGCCTGCTGCCGCTGCGTGACGTCATCGCATACTTCTCCAACCGCCGGCTGCCGCTGCTCGCGCACGTGCCCAAGGTCTTCATCTTCCAGATGTGCAGGTATGCCCGCCTACCTACCTACCTACCTACCTACATTACATACACGCTCGCTCGCTCGCTCGCATACTCGATGTTCTTATAATACTATCTCAATTCGAGGCCAATTCCTACCTCGAGTAAGTGGACTACCAAATCTGGTCCCGATCAGTCAGATTACTTAAGCCAACCAAACTAAACTTACTTTTTAGTAGGATGAACTGAAATGTGATGTATAAGTGGTATGTATCGTTCGGCAGAGGTGAGAACACGGACTACATTTGGAGCGGTGAGGAAGCCCGGCCGGCGCAGCTGTCCATGCCGGAGACGGACGGCACGGTGGTGCCGCCCTCGCCCTCCCCCTCCCGCGGACACGCCTCCTCCGCCGGCGCGCGCCCCGCCCCCGCCGGCGCGGAGGCGGCGGCGCCGAGGGCGCGCAAGCGGAAATCGCTCTATTCCAACATCCTCATTGCGCAGTCCACTTTGCCAGGTACGACTATCTTCTAGCTAGCATGTAATATCACCATCCTGACCATCGCAATGCCAATACTATCAATTCGAATATTATTGATTATTCAAGCATCCCTAGACTGATGGTTGACACGATCTAAATCTGCTCGAGCTTTATAAATTTAATTTTAATATAGATTTTTAGCTAAGCGCCAAGTAACTGAACCATACCCAGTGATCGCTACAAAACTTCCTCCAACAGGCGGCGCCATCTAGTTATTAGCGGTGGACAATAAGGCGCGCAGTTATATGCTTCTGTGCCCAGTTAGTTAGAATGATTATGTATCTGATGCGCCCTTGTGTGGTGCAGGATTCGTGTCCCGCCGCGACGAGAAGAAGGGCTCGTGGTACATCCAGGCGCTGTGCGAGGTGTTCGCCCAGCGAGCGCACGACACGCACGTGGACGAGCTGTTCACGCTGGTGGACCGCCGCCTGGAGGACCGCTTCGAGATCCAGACCTCCTCCGTCGACCGTTGGGGGTTCAACCAGCGCCTCTATCTGCACCCCGGCTTGCACGAGTGACTGCCTTTACCTTACTATCTAGTGCACCCACATCAACAGTACCTTGGCTAGTCAACACTGGATGTTAGCATGATGAACAACATTTTCATTATCCAAGTTTAACTGTTACGGCGGGCAGTTAAGTCGCAGACGCCCAAATAATCGCATTGATAATAGTTGTATGCGAATGTTTTGAAATCGCGAAGTCGCTGCTGAATTCTTCAGCGCCTTAAATCTATTCGACGACCTCTGTGGTGCAGCGGGCGAGAGTCCGCCTGCGATGCAAGAGGTTGCGGGTTCGATTCCCGTCTCGGAACAAATTTGTGTACGATCTACAGAAATTTGTTCCGTTGGTCTGGGTGTTTATGTATAATAAAAAATGTATATCTATGTAAGTATATAATGTATTAAATATATCAGTCATCTAGTACCCATAACACAAGCTTTGAGTAGCTTACTTTGGGGCTAGATGATGCTGTGTGGATTGTCCAGCATTATTTATTTATTGACAAAAAGGCGTATTTCGCTCATCACTTTTTTAATTTGGGAATCCATTACAATTCGCATTAATAGAGAAGCAAATCTCAATTAATATAGTAATAGGTAGTCGGTAATTACGTTTCTTTCTTTTGTCCTCTCTTTTGTCTCAAGAGTACGAACTCTTGAGAGGTAGGTAGGTATATACGTCGCATCAACCAAAAAGAACGCTGGAAAACAGTGGAGGGGATGTATTTGCGCATACAAAATACCCCCTCCTTCCGGCGTGCCACCACTGACGTCCGATAGACGCGGCGGCGCTGCCATCGCAGAACTTTGGAATCAAAGGATACGGTCAGTAGTGGTATTTTATTCCCCAGTAATTTGATCAAGTATGAAAAATACCCAAGTAGAAAGCAAATAAATTAGACTACTTGATTAGACCAAACTCAAATTTTTAAGAGCCTCCATTTTCGTAAAAATTATAAAAATGTTTTGAGGGAGAAAACCATGTAAAGAAGCCAGCACGGCAACACTAATAACAAAAAAACATTCACTGTCAGGATGACTTGACATTCTCGTTACTTCAAAGTGATGTGACAACTCGGAATAAACCAAGGAATTTGAATACAAGTAATAAACACCAACTCAAAAGTCAAAATATTTATGAGATCACGTCAATGGCAGAACAACAAAACACACGAAGCACCACGAAATTACGAACAACGTGAAACGAAGTCGAAACACCGTGTGATTTTCAAATCAAGCAAAAAAAATCAACTCTCGCTATTTCAATTCAACATATTGAATTTGTTCTACGACACTAAAAAAATATTCCTACTTTATGCTCCAAGTAAGAGTGAGACATAAACTCTAAAACGTAAGGCACTATCTCTTTCATACGGTGCGTTCCAGGGTATTCGCGTCACGATGTTTGCAAAATACTTTTTATAAAGGGTTGCCAAGCCTTCTTTAATGTTGCAAGAACATCTTGGTTCTACTTATGTTTAGAAAAAAAACGGAGGGTTCTAGATTTTTTTTAATATCCGTAATATTATTTAAATAATTTGCTATTTCACTAAAATAGCACACAGTCTTGCTTCAAGCTCAAGTTTATTTTTATACCAACCTCCATGAAAAATTTGAACAACTCTTTTACTAATTTAGTGGTCGCTTTTGCAGTAAGAGTTCAGTGGTGGCGCGGACTCTATACCTACCTACATTAGCGCCGCCCTGTTCAATATAATATAGAAGACGAATTACCTAAGGGGTATAGTTATTTCGTTCACTCTCGATGACTTTTTAATTTAGAGTGAGTAGGTAGTAATTTTGTACGACAATAACGATATGAACTATTATGAATTATTGTTTCCCATAAGCAGACTGCACAAACTGTGAGGCCTATTCCCAGCAGTGGGAGGAGTCGGGCTGTGGGTGATGATGATGTTGCTGATGATAGCAGACTCGCTCAATTATTAGAACTAGAACGCGTAATAAACAAATAGGTATACAATATATATATATTAGGTACCTACCAATAGTAAGTAAGCACCTATGTATTGCAAGTAATACCTATGTGTTATGTTATTTTGAGATTTATTACTTAATGTAATATGCAGGATGAAAAAGACTGCTTTCAAAAACTATCAGGACATGCATAGCTTTCTTTCTTTATGCAAAGAAACATGCAAGCATGCCATGACCATATTACCTTAAACTGGTGTGCCTGAAATGGAGCTATGTTTTGAAGGTTTTTTGAGCAGACTTTTTACACCTTGTAGTGGCGGTAGCAGTGCCATGACCCAGAGTTGTTGTACTATTATAAAATGTCTTCCATTAAAATACCTAACCCCTGTTCTGAAAGCTTGATCAACACTAACCGGCTGTCAACTCACTTGCTATATAAACTGAAATAGCAAGTGACCTGCAGCCGATTAGTTTTGATTGAACTTTAAGAAACGGCCGTAAAAGATATATTTAATTTTAATAAATCAATGGTGCTATGAGACTGAATCAATTATGCAAGATCTCTGTATTTCACAATTATTGGTAGAGACACTTCTCTACATTCCATAAATTTTATAAAACATAATTATACTAGTTGTGCCCCGCGGTTTCACCGGCTCAGATTTAAATTCCTCTATTCCCACGGGATAAAAAGTAGCCTTTGTGTTATTCCAGACTAAACAAAGGCTGTTTGTTTGTCTGCCAAGTTTCATCCAGATCTGTTCAGCCGTTCCGGCGTGAAAGAGTAACAAACATCCATCCATCCATCCATACTTAAACTTTCGCGTTTATAATATTATGAGGATATTAAGCTGTAACTTCAGTTTCAACTGTCAGTCAACTGTACAGGTACAGCCAGTTTTGCCTACACCCACTGGTCTGTGCCTACACCATATAAATTTTAATTAACTGAACAGTAAAAAAACTTAAATTTTAACTGCTAGTTGAAACTGAAGAAGGTCGGTAGCCCGCTTTAAGTGAAAATCTTGATTGATTGATATGAAGACAGCCTTCACTGCTCAGTTGGTAGTAGCTCTGCCTTCTGTGCCGTAGGCCGTGGGTTCGATCCCCAGCGAGAACGAGAACAAACATTTATGTGATGATGTTTGAATTGAACATAGACGTTTGTTCTCTGTTTAGATTTTTAGAATATTATAGAGGCATACTTAATGTTTATTATAAGGGAGCGAAATCATATTTTTACGGCGAGGGCGCTTTTTTGAATCCAGAGTGAAGTGAAGGATTCTAGAGTAGAATCCCGAGCTTAGCGAGGGATTCTTTAGTAGAATCCTGAACGTAGCGAGGGATTCAAAGTACGTCGCCCGAGCCAAAAATATATTTTGCTCCCGAGTGGTACACTCTACTTTTCATCACCCACTATCAGAAAAAAAAGGCACATAAGATAAGAACATTCTTTATTGCACAAAAATGAAGTACATAGGCGAACTTAAAGCGAAGATATTCCAAATTCAAAAAGTGCGCGGGAAAGGTAATTCCGGCGCACTTATTTAATAAGTGCGCCGTTCCGCTTTTTTTTATTTCTAAGGACACTTGGAAAGTTGCGGCGAATCTTTTGATACTAGAATCATCAAAATCCATCCAGCCGTTTGGTTAATACGTGGTAATAAAGGAAATATCGAAGGAAGGATACATAAATACATGCAAACACATAACTCTCGGCACTCGGGTAAAAACAAAGTCGCTTTCTCTGTCCCTGTCCCCATGTCCCTATGTATGCTTAAATCTTTAAAACTACGCAACGGATTTTGATGCGGTTTTTTTTAATAGTGATTCAAGAGGAAGGTTTATATGTATAATACATGCAATATATGTGCACCCGTGCGAAGCAGGGGCGCGCGGGCGGGTCGCTAGTCTTGAATACATGAATCCATTAGGAATCTTGGTTGACGCTTACTAAGCCGTACTTTTACTGTTTTGACTTCTCAGTGAGCAAGCTTAGGTAGGTACCTACTAAATTGTTTTACGCCTTCCTATTTTTATACATTGTATACTTTTAAACCAAGTAAATAAAACAGACAATGCAGATAAGTTTTTTATTGATATACCTAGTATAAATTCTCAGTTAGTATAAAAATAGACAAGAGTTTTTGGACTTACATAAGTTATAAGATTCATGACATTACCTAATAAGGTGAGTACCTATAGACTACTACCTATAGGCTAGCTAGAGCATTTACTTGTAACAGAACAACGAGCAGCTCTGGTTTGTAAGAATTTCTTTATCAATTCCATTCGTAAGAATGTTACATTGCCTACATAGAAATGCTCTAGTGTACCTTTAGCGTTACAGCTCAACTAGTTTTAGGTACATCATGTACCGTACATGTACATTCGGGAGATCGTAGTAGCATCTATACTCTGTTCAAACTCAAGATGCAATATTTATCAACAAACCCGTACAGGTACCTAACCTAAAAATCATTTTCTCGACTCGAAGATGATTATTTTACAGATTTTGCATTTCTTTTCGATTTGCGATCTCGCCTACAATATTTACACAATATACGCTCACAATTGTTTCTTAAACTCTACACCGAAACGAGAATTTTAATATTTTTAATTTATTTTGTTTAAAGACATTGCATCTTGAATCTCGACGGAGTTATAAATCGTAAATTGACTGCCTTTCAGGCAAACGACGAACTTTGTCTAGCTCCGCCGCCACTCAAGTGCTCGAGTTAACTACAACATAAAGAAGGATAATAAAATATTTAAAAATTATTAAGTACCTACAGCAACATTTGAGCAAAGCAGAAATTAAAAATAAATTAACGTTTTGATATTATAAAAAAACGGTTACATTGTACAAATAAATAAATTATGTAATCCATCAATACAATGCATCAAGAAAGACTGAACTACAGACAGGTACAATTAAATGCTCAGGAGCATTTAATTACGGCCTTGAGGCCACCAATACGAGTTCAACATGATTTCTTACTCTTGCGTTCGTTCGTTTCTATCCCGGACACCGAGCTACCGGTCGGAGACCGTCACCATGAGCGCGCTCAGCTTGCTCAGGTCCAGCCACTGTCGCTCGCAGCGCCGCTGGCCGCCCCCGCCCCCCGCCCCGCCCGCGTCCCCCGCCGCGCGGTCCAGCCAGCGGCGCACCGGGCTCACGAGCGAGCTCCAGTACAGCCAGCCGAGCGCCGACGTGCGCGACCACCACGGCTCGCGCCGCCGCGTGCGCGCCGGGGGCTCGCGCCGCGCGCAGCACGCGAGCTCGTCGGCGAGCGCGGCCGTCGCGAGCTCGAGGGTCGCGTTGTGCGCGATCGGGTGACTCGCCGGGGCGAGCGGGCCACGCGGGGCGAGGGGCGCGGGCACCGCGCGCTCGCGCAGGCACGCGTGCGCCGCGAGCAGCGCGGAGGCGAGCAGCGCCGCCAGCGCGGCCAGCTGCAGGCAGGCGGCGGCCAGCGCGCGCAGCAGCTCCGCGCCGTCGCACGCCGCCGCCAGGTCCGAGTAGGTGAAGAAGCCGCGCGCTGAGCCCTGCTGCAGAGCGACCCGCCGCTCGAGCCGACACAGTCCCGCCTCGAACGATTCTTCGTTTACGAATATATTCCAATCCTGCAAAGCGATTTTTGCGAACTAAATTTCTATCTTCTCAACGATCGATCGATAGAAGGATTACCGTGAAGGCTGCATCGTAACCTACTAGTGAATGAACTTAGTGACTTTCTGAAACTTACTATCGCGTCTAGAAATTCCAGCTCGAGTTTGTTCAGTCGCTCGAGGTCGATGTCGCCGGAGGCAGCCCATTCCGAGGCGATCACTTCGTCATCCTCACCATCGTCGTGCAAGAATTTATTGCCTACCATCTGCAATAAAATAACAAAATATTTTTAAGGATGCAGTGGATGTTCCACTGATTACCAACCATGATAAAATGTGGCCGCACCAGTGAGATAAGGAAGAGGTCCTGCGGCGCGGCGGCGCGCAGGTAGCGCGGGCTGCAGGCGCGCAGGCGCTCCAGGTAGAGCAGCGCCAGCACGAGCGCGCACGGCGACACGCAGGCGCCGCGCACCACGCGCGCCGCCGCAGCGCACTGCAGCCGTCGCAGCGAGCGCCCGCGCTGCGCCTCCGACCACACCGCACACGAGATCTCTGCACATTAAAACATGCTTTCACTATGTGTAGAGGTCAAGATGTTCCTTGTGATTTTATTGAAAAAACATATTTTGAATCACCATTTAGCTGTTTACAAATGTGTAACTGTATGTCACTCAAAGGTATTTATTCAATTGGATCATAAGGATCACTCTGAAACATCTTACTGCTAAGAAAAACAGGCAAAAAAATAATGACTTGGTTCCTACCATACTTCTTAATGATCCAATTCTTGTAACTATATGTAAGTAATTGTAAATTACTAGACTAAGGTACCTTATTAGCTATTCTCAGTAATAATAAGATATAAGTAATAACCAGTAACAGGCAGGCTGAGGCAAGGCAATGTTGGCAGATGTCCGTAGTACAGGGTTTTGGTGATTCGCTTTAGAAACTCCTTGTGGTCACCCATAGTCTAAAAAAATAACACAAACTTAAAAATGTAATTCAGTCCGCTTAATTAAGTATTTAATGTACTAGTGACCTGCCCCCGCCTCACACAAGTGCATTGCTTAAGTACTAATATCTAAACCTTCCTCTGAGCCATTTGAAAAAACTGCATTAAAATCCGTTGCAGTTTTAAAGATCTAAGCATATATAGGGACAGACAGTGGGAAGCGACTTTGTTTTACTATTTATTGATAAGTAGCTGTTTTAGCTGAAGCGGCAATTTATTACTCATGTATTTACATTATCATCATTATCTTCCCGGCCTTATCCCACTCTATGGGGACTCTAGGGGGACAGAGTTGTGAATTTCGAAGTAGATTTTAGACACAATTATATAAATCTCAAATGTATCGTAGCGTTGTAAGAACTTGGAATTACACTGGTCATAAGGGCAAACTGAAACAGTAGGTACAGAAACTACAGAATGGCATGCCATGCCTGTCAGGTACCATGCCACGACATGATCTTACTTTGATCTTAGTCCGGGAACCTCTTCTCCTCTTAGAAATATTCGACATATTCTTGGAATTGCGTAGTAGGTAGTTCTAATGCAGGCAGGATTTATTTGATTCAGTTTATTTAGACCAAAAATTGGTAAACAACCAAACACCTACTCGACCAAGGAATATAACCACAGAACACATATATCCTTAAATTTAAATATAACAAAGACAAAGAAAATGTAAAACTACGAGAAGAGACGGGAGGGACTTAGTACAGAGCCAATGGAATCAATTTAAATGGCACTTCAATACCAACAGAACAAATAATATGTACGTCAAACAACAACAGTTTCACCAACCTATCAGCCTAAACAGTGCTGCGCGATGGCCCTCGCTTTTAAATATATAAATAAATATAAATATTGGTGGACTTTCCACACAGCACTATCTAGCCCCAAACTAAGCTTATGCTTGTAATATGGGAATATCGATATAATATCGATATCGTTAAAATATACGAGATTGAAAATTAGCTTACTTTTGTAATCCATATATTGACTTGAGTCCACGTTTAAGTACAACCTAGGTCCTGAAGTCCTAGGTTGGACTTAAATATGGATCTGATATGAAATAAAAATCATTTTGCATTATTACATATGCATTATAATTTTTGTACAAAATACCAACTCATTTATGAATTTGTTTTTTCATTTATTACAAAGTTTAATATTAGCAGGACGGACACGCTGGGCTTGAGATATTCTGTAACAAAGTGTTTTTTTATCAACTTCCAGTAGTTTTTGAAAGAAGTATGTACCTAGTTGAGCATAAGTTTAAAAATCTAATTCACATCATGTTCTTGAGAAGGTTATTTTAATTTTAACAGTATAAACTTATTACGCTTTTTGCGACTCCCAGTTTTTTCATGACATAGATTTTTCACTAATATGTATCACTACATTACAAAACAAACAACAAAGTCGCTTTCTCTGTCCCGTTGTATGTCCCTATGTATGCTTAAATCTTTAAAACTACGCAACGGATTTTGATGCGGTTTTTGTTAATAGATAGAGTGATTCAAGAGGAAGGTTTATTATGTGTAATACATGCATATGGGAATGACACATGCATGCATGTAGAAAAACAATGTGCACCCGTGCGAAGCAGGGGCGCGCGGGCGGGTCACTAGTAATATTATAAAATAACCCGATGCTATTGCATTCGTTCAATGTTTGGCATGCAGGCGACGGACTCGTGTAGGGAGGTTTTTAAACAATGGCGAATTTTAACACTAGCGTTACTCTATGTGAGGTGGCAGCATTCGTACAAAGCAACCCTCGACTTTTCCACCCGTATGCTGCTGGTAGTCGTAGGGAAGGGACCCTACGTTTATTACCTTGCAAGACCGCATTATTAAAGCTTAGTGTTTTCTATATGGCACCAATAATTCATAACCACATTCCTTTGACCATTCAAACACTTAGTTAAGTGGATAGGGCATATTATACAGTTGATGAATTTCTGAATGATAAATTTTATACATGACATTATTAATAATAATAATAATAATATATTTTTATTTCAGGCATAAAAAGAAACCCATAAATTACAAAAAACAAACTAAATATAATAAGAGGAACAATAGTTACCTACTTACTTGCGGTTTCCACCCTGGTGCATCGAGAGCCAAAACCTGTATATAGGGCTGTACAGATTATCAGCCATACATTGTAGTATTCCATTTTTCCAATTCCTAAGACCACTCCAGAAGGAAGCTATTCGCGAGCGAATGATAGCGAAGAAATCTGGAACCCGTGCATCAGCGAACATGCTTGACGCAATACAAAATCGAGGCTTTTTCATAAGGATGCGATAGGCGTCATTGTATTGCACCCCTATGGTACTAAACGATTTTCTTTTGTACTTAAACCAGAGTTGGCAGGTATACCTAGGCAGTAGCAGGTAGGCCTAGGCAGTACGCTTTAAATAAATTAACTTTCACATCGTCGCTGCATCTGAAAAATCTTCTCGCAAGCATGTTACACCTGATGGGCAAGTTCCGTCTTTCTCGCTCAATATCTTGATCTATATTAACAATTAATTAATTGTCGATGACATTGCAATTTTTTAACATTAGTCTTGGACATTTAATTTTTACATCTACCTCTATCTGAGTTTGCTCCTAATTTTAGACTTAATTTTGATTCAGGTAATTCTGAATATTAAGTATTTTGACATGTTAATTTAATTATTGCAGGTAACCAAATGTTAATAATTTTGTGTTTATTTTATGAATGTTTATATGCCGTCAGGATGGACTAGAGAGACGAAAATTCTAACCCCTAACACCTATGTTTTCCATACCTCCGATGTACCTAGTTTTCCATAAACAATAAAACATCTTTATCTTGTCTTATCTTATCTTTTCTTTATCTATTGAATCTGTGCATTTAGTAGAGAAAAAAACGAATTTTCAAAAAAATACTTGATTACCTATTATTAGCCACCGTGGCTTTCCGTGCCGCGTATGTATGCGCCGCGTAGTAGGTATGTGTATGTAGCCTCCTAGCTGTCCCAGGTAAATGGGATATTTAGCCTACCTATATAGAGAAATTATTAAGAATGAAGAAAGAAAAATTGTTTATTAACCCAAAAAAAAAAACAGATACAGGTAGGTAAAAAAAAGAAAGTAATCTTAAGAAGTAAAAAATAATAGAAAAAACAGTCCAGCGTGGTCTATGGGTCAACAGGTCCCTTGCTCAGTATTTGCTGCACTGATACCCTTTTTACAGGTAACGGCGTAGCACTGGTATTCTGTCAGGGCCTTAAGTGGGTAGCACCACGGGAAAAAAAACGATACAATAACTAAGCATACATGTAAAAGAAAATATTAATAAACTATTAGCTAAATGTAAAGCAAAGTCGCGCGCCATTGAATCAAATTAAATCAAATCATTTATTTTTCAGACCATCTAAGTCCAATTTGTTAGTACACACACAAATAAATGACAATACTATAAACACTATCCGAGGGCACATACATTATGTATTCAGTCTGTCAAAGTACAACAATGTGGTCAATGCAGGCCCGTCGTTCACTCGAGCTAATGAGTGCTAGGCGTGGTTCTGCGTGACTAGGCGGGTGGACAGGACATATGAAAATGCAACGTCTGTCGTTGAGTTATGTACATACATATACATACACGTACATACATACATATGTAGTTATTGTATACTCTTTGTTTTACACTCTGCTATTTTATATTCTTTGTGTACATAGCGTTATATACTCTTTGTACATAGAACTGTCTGACATACACTTATCGATGGTTACATTACATCACTATAACACAAAAACTCAATATTTATCTCTGACAAATATCTTAAATCTCTTTTTAAAGAGATTCAAGTTGCTTGTTCGTTGCTTGTATTCACTAAAATATCTTATTCGATGCTTACCGAGTCTTATCCAAAGAAATTTGGCCTAAGACTTCCTATTTTCTAAAATTTTACGGCTCGCTTAATCTCCACAATTTCGCACGCTAAGAATCGTTTTTAGTGGCATCACCATAAAATATTACCTACGTTCACTGAACAAAATTGATCACTTTTATATTTTATGGACGAAAATAGATAGATAAATCTGATAGAAGTTTACAAAAACAATCAAAATACACGTGGAAACAACAACAAGGCAGACGATGAAGAGAGTGAGTTGTGAAAGAATGATAGCGGCGAGAGCGTACTGATTGAATGGAACGAATGAATAGCCACCATTATTTGCCATGCAAACTCCATGCAAACTCCATACAAAATTTTTGTTGTTCCCTGTTGCGTCAGAGTGGAATATAATACCAAAGAGTATAATATACTCTTTGGTATTATATTAAGTTAGTATTAAATCTTACGTAGATAATGTATATTATACATTATCTACGTAAGATTTAATACTCTCTGATACAGACCACAGAACACATATATCCGACAAAAGTGACAGACTCACAAATTCAAATTCTTTATTAGTTTTTTCATGTTTTTTTTTACATTTTAGTAGATTTACAGCTGTTCAAAAGCCGCCTTAGGCAGCACGGGAGGTTTGAGGTTCTGGGATATCCTCGCCTTAACATTGCTAAACTCGACAATAAGAAAGATTGCTTACACACACAAGCAAAAAAAAAAGTCAACTCGAGTTATAAATGTTAATCCCAACTCGAATTAACTCGAGTTGAAACATCTAGCTAGGTCTACCCACAGAAATATAAATCCAACTTTGTAGGGTTTTCTCTCTATTCCGTGGGTCTACCATTAGTGTTCTGTGGTGGTCTACCTCAAGGAATTTGAATAAGACATCACATTAACGGCAACAGCTCGAGGTGTCACGGCTTCCATGTACTTGTATTTAAATTCCTTGGCCTACCTCAAGGAATTTGAATACAAGTACAATTCCTTGGTCTACCTACTGTGTACTCAGTACCAAAGACTTTGTACTTAAGTGTACTTATAACAAAGTCTGCTCAGTACACAGCCAGCACAGAACACATATATACACAGAAGGTAAAAAAAAATACTGACAGTACATTACATTACACAAAGACTTGGATGGAAGAAGAATACTACAAGACCTTGTAGGTAAGTACAAGGTCTTTGACATTACACTGTAACTGTACTGTACCAAAGAGTATACAATAACTCTTAGAGCATTTACGTACTGGAGCCTTATTCACTATGACCATTTGCAGCGCGAGCTCGGCTAAGACAAGGCAGGCGGCGTGAAATCTCTTAAATGAGCATTCACTAAGCCATAATTTCATTCCTTACGTGACGTCACGGTGATTTCGGCATGATTTTAACTGTCAACTAATCACGCTCGCTGCCTAGCGTGAGCTTGCGTGCTATGGCACAGAATAGCGTGAAACCGATGAAGTTAGTACGGCTCGTTTCTTTTGAGCATCTTAGAGGTTATGGATGTGTTTATAAACAAAGTGGTATAAAATAAAATAAAATCCTGAAAAGCATTATGTAAGTGGGGTTATCATGAAATTTGTAGTACCTAAGTAATTCAATCATACATTGCAATAGATTCGAGGGATTGTATAATCAATGCCGGCGATATTGAGCGAAGATGTTGATTGTTTTCATTTTCAATCGCAGAATGCAAGCAAGTACCATCCACACAAAGGCCAGCTCAGCTCTTGACAACTTTGGCTGAGCACATGCAGGCCCATCCGGCAATGGCTGTGGGGATAAGCAGCACCCTACAAGGCCATGTAAATATTGAGAATTCCTGGAAAAGCCTCAGCCTAAACTCCATGAGAGGGCCAATCAAAACGGTGGCCAAATGGAAGCAGGTACTACCTAAATAGTCCAAACTTGCTTTCTTTAAAAATACCAAGGTATACACTAAAAAGTATACCTACACTAAATTTTATTTGTAATTCTAATTTTTGTCTTTGAATACTTTCAGACATGGCATGACATGAGAAATAATGTTTAGAAAATGGCATCACACAATGACACCAAGCACTGGGGCTATATGACCCCAAGTACCGGCTACAGCCCTACAGTGTAAAGTCAATACACTTTTATACAATAAATTGTATGAATTGTACTTAGTAGGTACACAAGTGTATTAAAAGGTAAATAAAATAAAGTCAAATAACAATCTTCCTTTTGTTTTATTTTATGTCAAATACACAAGAGATACCTACTTACACCTTTAATTAGAGACATAATACCTATAATATTATTTAATTTTATATTACTATGGGTATATAAGATTTTTTACAAACAAGAGATAAACATTAAACACATTAGACATTATCACATTAATTTCTGTTATACCACAAAACCTGGAAATATTGCCATAGTGCATGTTCACCCGCAAAAGATTCTATGGGTATAATGGATCAAGCAAGGATTGTGTAATAACACATGCTTTGAAAATTCTTGCACACTTCTAGAGTATGATCAGCTGGATGGAGCACACAGAACAGCATTATTAACCATGAATTTTGGAGAAAGCCAGAGTCCCCCTAGAAGCCACCCAATTTCCTTCGCTGTTGTTTATCTTTGATGAACCGACTTGACCATCTCCAAATAACTATCATGAGCAGCCCCTCCAAACTTTGCACATTATACCTATTATTTTCAAATAAGCTGTCACATATCTGAAACAAGGCAGAAATAGTTTTTATCGTATCAAATAGGAATAAATAGGTAAGTGCCATCCTCCGCCCTTGGACAATGTTGCAGATATCATTGGTAAAAAGCTACTCTGCCAACCATTAAGATTAGGGGCATGATAAACTAGAATATAAGACAACTTACAATATTAAAATGAATGGCATGGTACTACATGTATTTTTCTGTTGCAAAGGATAACCTTTTCGACAGAAAAATGCTGCTTCGCTTGGGTGGTTCATCACAATATGTACCTATATTTTATGGTAGGTAATAGTATCAATAATTTTATCGATACACTTACTTTTGACTTCTTCTACACTTTTGAGGAGTCACTAACGTGCTTGCAAGGATCTCGCACACAAAAGAATACCTATGTACAATTTTTTTATCAAAATTATATAAATCTTTGGAACCCTGTGTGTACTGCACAAACAATTTATGGATATTTGGGTCCGCAGAATCCCTGAATTACTGGATTATATTTATCTAGTTAGATAGAATTAATTGATCTAAATCACAACATTCACAACAAACAAACAATTAGTCAAAACTTCTCGTTCCGAAACTAGTCAAGCGTGACTTGAATGTTATATCTAATGCAAAATTTTTGGGCTCATATTTTTCAAATTGCTATAAAATACAGTAAGTTCAACAATTGATGGTTGATAGAACTTATAATTCAAGATATTTATTACTAGAGTTATTAATTGGGCACTAAAACTATTCCTTCTAGTTTCTTATAAAACCGATAATTTTCCGAGTGGAAGATTTTGAACGAACCATACGACACACTGACATGGGGCATAGACAACTAGTCTTGTGGCTTAGTGAATGCCATTGTAAGAATTCACGGCCAAGGCGTGGACAGATTTCACGGCGCGCTCGTAGTCCCTTGTCTAAGACAGGGCATCTCATAAAAGTTAGTGAATAAGCCGGCTGCACTGTACTGTCAGACTGTCAGTCAGTCTGGGAGTCTGGTCATGTCAGCCGTTGTCTTCTCTGTTTTGTGGAAAATAAGTTTTTATTTTTTTATAAAACTGCCGGCAATACCAGACCAGAACAAGAAGTTCTGTGTACCCCTTGAGACCCTCAACCACAATATTTTATATATAAATTAGTTTTGTGTTTAGAAAAGTGGTTGTGGCTTGTATGTCGTGTCATTGATATTGATTTCTTTTAGTTTCTAAAAGCCGTTGACTACAGTGTGGACCGTATTCTATCGTGCTGTGGTTTTTTATCAAATTATACTTAAGAATGTCGATTGCAAGAGGGCTTCAGTGATAATGTGGCCAGCATTATGAAAACCAAAAATTTCCTTCTGCTCTCGACGTCTGTGTTCATAATTAGTTTATTTCTGATAGTGTTCCACTCGCAGCCGCCGCAGTCCATTCAAAGCATTGTCACTCAGACTCATCAACATATCAAGGACTTCCAGGTAAATATGGGTTACACCTACCTAAGCACAGTTCTAAAATTATTATTCACAGCTTGATCTTACCTCCTTCTTCAGTTTACTTGAGACTACATGATGGAGGCCACTGTCGAGGATGGTTAAACTATAGCTACCCTGGTACCTGAGTTGAGGGTTGGGGATAGGGGGGATGCATGTGGGGGTAGATGGCTTTCCCTACAGTTCTTTTTTCTAGGAAATGAAAAAAAAAATTCTTTAAATTTCTTCACTTTAAAAAAAAAATAACCCAAACCTAATGGGAATTCCTTCCCTGAGTCTTTTTGTCTAGGAGATGAAATATTATTTCCAATTACTTACCTTCACTTAGGTAAAAAAAAACCCTAACCTATTAATTTACCTGAAAAAGTGAAGAATTTTTTTCATTTCCTAGAAAAAAGAACTAGGGAAAGACTTGACACCTACCCCCACTTGCAACCCACCTATCCCCAACCCTCAACTCAGGTACCAGGGTAGCTATAGCCAAACCCTTTTTTTATTTATTTATTTTATGTTGTATCCTAGTTAGTTTAATATGGGTCTATTAGTGGAGACCTATAAATGGCCTCAGTGTTACCTATCTATGTTAAGTACTAAAATGTGTTATAATGTGCTGATGGTTTTCACAAAATAAATACTTAATTAAAAACCAAGCTCAAATCTTATGCCAAATGCATGGACCACCATCCGAATTAACTAGCCTGTGACCTTATGAAGCCCAACTCCAAAAATTTCACAAAAATAAGGAGAAGAGCTCAAGACCTACTCAAGGACTAAGAGAGATAGTTGGATGTGTCACTGGTCTGTTGCATACCACTCATGCTGGACGTTGTGAAATTTCAAAACTTGCTCAATGTCCAATGGGCAGATCGTAAGATAATAAGAGATATAAAAAAAATGTGTTCTAGGACCCAATATTACGCCTAAAAACAGAAGTTGACAAATTTGATTTATGACCAGGAGCTTTCAGATTGACATTTGATTCCCATTTATCCAAGGAATTTAGCATCCATCCCAAGGAACTTAGATACTAGATCCATCCATATGTTGCTATTACACTATGGGAACCAAATGCTCTTGTCAGAGAGTATTATATTCCTTGATCAAATGTCAAACTGAAAGCCATCTCGATAGCCAGACATTAGCGTAATCAGGCTTCTCCCGCTATTCTCCTCCATGAGCGGCGCGAGAAGATATCCGCGTCTTCTCTCGCGCGCGCTCTACCGCCTGGGCAGATCATATAGGTGGCCTCTGCTAGTCAGTGGGACACAGCAGATAGGCCCGCTGTGTCGGGTTATTGGCCACCATGAATCACGTCAGCAGTCTGCGTGCGTGTTTCACAGTGACACCACGAGGAGGTTAACCGACCTAGCACCCCAGCTCAATCACTGCTCTGAGTCCACCGACATGTTTTTAAGGGGGTTGGTCCACCCGTGTGAAGCAGGACATGCCGCTAGGAAAGGACATACTTTTTAATCGCAGTTAACGGGGGCGCACGCAGTACATGGAGTTGCAGTGGGTATACCTACTAATGTAGTTGTTCCCGCAGGCGTCCGTGGGAGTGGGCGCGGGCGCGCGCGCGGCGCCGGCGGACGAGGCGGGCGAGGCGCGCTACGCGGCGCTGCTGGGACTGCGGGCAGCGCCGGCGCGCTGGCACAACACGACGCTGCCGGCGCTGGTGTCGTACGCGCGCGGCGACGGACACGCGCAGGCCGTCGGCTTCGTGCAGGACGCCGCGCGCCTGCCCTACTCCGTGCTGCTGTACAACCTGGGCCTCAAGCCTGCCTCGCTGCAGATCGTATGTTACATATACCTTTCCAGTGATCGACCACATCTCACTCACTCACTGCGGGCCCCTATGCTCCTTGCTCGCTCTAAGGCTACTTAATGAGGATAATCTGATAAGTACTTCTCTTACCATTACATCTGATGGGCATGCCAACTTTTGCAGAAGTTGGTTTTACACCTGACATTGAGACAGGTTGCATTTCCTGCAACCTCGTGTGTCGCTAGCACTAACTGGTTTTTAATCATTGACTGGTTATTGAGTCTTGTATACTTGTACCATTTATTGAAAGGAACATAATAAATAGCATCACTTTTGTCAAATCAACTCATGGGGGATAAGTTTTATGCACTTACATGCTGACACTGAGATCCTACACACAGGTATGTGTTTTTAACAGCAAGTTCACCAGCAACATTGTACATTTGATATTTCGTTGTATTGTTGCAGCTGTCAAACTTCTGCAACTCGTCAAAGTGCGCCATCATCGACTTCGACCTGGACGTGTTTCCTTCGCACGTGAGTGATGACACCATCCACGCATACCGGCCGCTCATCATACAGGTAAACCTATGTTTTAACTCTTAGGCCCTTATTCATAATGGTCGCTGAACGCGCCAATACCTTATCAGACCGATAAGTCTGTTGCTGCCTCTTTTCGTTAGCATGAAAGTGACAGTGACAAGTATATTGTATACTATAGAGCCGCTATAAAATAACAGGGATCATGAATAAGAGGGTTAGTCTATTGATCTTGATTTAAAAGATAAACACTGCTTAAACTTTTGACTCGAAGGGTACAGTAGACAATTTTTTTAAACTATTAAATGTTCGCTAAGTCTGTTGCTATCTCTTTTTATTCCCATGAAAGTGGCACTATTACTTTATAGAGCCGCTATGACGTGTCCGCGATGGGAATATGAATAAGATGGTAAGAAGCACGGCACCAATTATGGCTTCTAAATATTACCTGTGCGACCTTATCTTGATCCGCGAGTGTCTAGGTCGCCGCTAATAGCTGAGAAGAATGATGAGAGTTTTGGCATTATAGTTCTGTTCTGTGGCATCACAATCGTGTTAATGTGTAAAATATTTTATAGGTTGCGTCACATAATAATAATGTAAGGAGGGGGAGGGGGTGTCATGACGCGAGTGTTTTGATGCGCATTGCACAAAAACATCCCTGTTTTCCAGCGTTCTTTTTAAATGACGCGACATCTACACGTAGGTACGAAACCTACTCGTAAAAACTTAATGAGATATACTACTAAGTTGGATTACTGTTTGTTAGCATTTTGTTGTGAGCGCTATTTGAAATTTCATAAAAGTACAATGAGGATGTCACTTATTGTCATGCATTAGTAGGTATTATTAGTTTGAAGCGTGTACTGTTTTATGAATCTGTTTACTTTTCCTTTCTCTGTTAGATATCCTACTAATATATCCTACTATTATTATAAACGCTAAAGTTTGTAAGTATGGATGGATGAATGTTTGTTACTCTTTCACGCCTGAACGGGTGAACGACGGCTCGATTACGCTAATGTCTGGCTATCGAGATGACTTTCAGTTTGTTTGATTCCAATTCATCCAAGGAATTTAGCATCCATCCCAAGGAATTTAGATAGGTACTAGATCCATCCATATTATGTTGCTATTACACTATGGGAATCAAATGCTCTTGTCAGAGATTCCCTCAGGGTAGGCAACGCACTGACAACGCCCCTGGTGTTGTTGTTGTCTATGGGCGACGGTGACCGTTTACCATCAGGTAGCCCGTTTGCCATTATCTTTATCTTTTACATTAAAAAAAAGAGAGTATTATATTCCTTGATCAAATGTCAAACTGAAAGCCATCTCGATCTCGAGCCAGACAGTGGTGTAATCGGGCCGCGGATCGGCAGAGAGAATCTATTATAGTCTGGAATAGCACATAGGCTACTTTTTATCCCGTGGGAATACCGATTAAAATCTGCGCGGGTGAAACCGCGGGGCACAACTAGTTGTATTATATAGCTTCAATAGTGTAGGTATTTTATTAAATTGTAACGAGGATCATACAAAAGAGCGATAGACACCAAGCCGGGTATGTTGCCTGTTCTTCTCGGCGTTGGTCGCTTGGAACTGGCACTAGAGTTACCTAGTTTTCAAGGTGATCCTTGTGATTTTATTGAATAAACATATTTTGACTTTGATGTTTACGCTATACTTTTAAAATGTTATCCTGTAGCCGCTATCGTTGTACTGTGCCTGTACGTTAAAATAAAACAAGTCTGTACCTACCTCCTAATCGTGGTAATAAATGCAAAACCCTAATTGTAATAGGCTATTGATAGGCAGCCAAGAGCCGGCACTCACCATATCAGGGCTCTAATTGTATGAGTCAAACACTCTAAGGTAAGGCAAGGCCCTTTGTATGCTTACGTTTATTGCTTGTATGCCCTCGCGCCGCGCTGGCCGGTGGGCTACCATGAATCTAAGGTTTTGTAATGAGGGCTAATTGTAATTATAAGTCAATTGGGCTAATTGTGAGGTCAGTCGGAGTCGGTCGGCCATTTATAATTAACTAGTCTCCTCCCGGCTTCGCGGGCGTTGAAGTGGTGAGCCGTGATTGAGCGACAAACATCCAAACATCGTAACTTTGCATCGGGTTGTCTTCGAAAACTATCTTCTTGTGATTTATCCACAGATAACACCTACGTAGCTCAGCAGCCTACGTAGCTCAGTTGGTAGTAGCTTAGCCTTCTGCGCCGTAGGTCGTGGGTTCGATTCCCACCGTGAACAAACATTTGTGTGGTGAACATAAATGTTTGTTCTCTGTCTGGGTGTTATATAATATTAAAAGTTTGTATTTACAAAAAAAAAGTATTATAAGTAGTATATCAGCTATCTGGTTCTCCCATATTACAAGCATAAGCTTAGTTTGGGGCTAGATAGTGCTGTGTGGAAAGTCCACCAATATTAAAAAAAAAAGAAGTACTTTTACGTTGAAATCGCACTACGCCTTATAAATCTTCCATACAAACTTTGACGCTTTGTCAGTCTTTTGCACCCTTTGCAGGAGCTACATACAAACGTTTTCAACCCCTTTTTACACCCTTAGGGGTTGAATATCCCATAATCTTCATTCATCTCTACGCCCTAACAGGCCTATATAGGTACTCCACAAATTTCAGGTCTCTAGGACCAGCGGTTCAGGCTGTGCGTTGTCTATGTCAGTTAGAAGTTTGATTCGTAAAGTGTTAGAGATTAGTCCATTCAATTCCCAGGTAGGTGGATAAGAGGATAAGAAACATATTAACCCCTTATCTGTCGGGTAGCGAACCTAGGTACAGAATATATAGGAATGTAATCTGCGCTGCGCCTGCGGTCAATGTGAGTAGAGTCGTGGTATAAACACAGCATAGCAATTTCATTAAAGGTGTATAGAACTGATAGTTAGTAGGTATAGTTAATACTATTAACCCATCAGGGTCACATACGACAGTGTGTTATTATTATCGTAGATTAGTATTGATCTTGCGCTTGTTCGGACGTAAAATCACAATTCGTGTATGTTATATGGCCTCATTGGATTATAATACCGGATCCTAAAATAAAATTATGTGACAAAATATACTTTTTCCACGGACTACAACATTTCACCAGTAGTCGCGTAGGGCAGACCATAAAGGCTAGTCTACACAAGTCATTGCGCAGGATTCAAGATCCTCTGTAAAGCAAGAACTAACTTTGGCAACCTCAATTATTGTATACTAGAGGCTTGTCCCAGCATCGCACGGGTGGAGTGGACATAATATTTTTCAACATTTTAGGATAAAGATAGATTTTAGGATAGGATACTTGTACCGCGTTTTGGTGCCCCCGGAATGTCCGATTTAAAAATATCAAGAAGTAGGTAATCTACAGGTAGTGAAACGGCCTTGCATACAAAATGATTTATTTGGAGAAGGATTACTTTAAAGGTATATAACATGATTTGTCGGCATTTTTATCAACATTTAAAATGTAGAAAAGTAGTTATAGTAACATAACTAAAATAGTTAGACATATGCTATCCCTGACTTATTTGTAGATAATGATGTGTTCTTTAATATTGTAGTTTTTTTTTGTTCTATCGTATATATGTAGTTTCCGCAGCGCATGCGATGAAAGATAATCTATATTACACCTTGGATTACATTGTTGATGTTTTAGTAGGGATCCCAAATTTTTCCAGTAATAAATGTAGCCTATGTTACTCAGGGTTAATGTAGCTTTCTTGTGGTGAAAGAACTTTTGAATATGGACCAGTAGTTTTTGAGCCAAAACATACAAAAATACAAAGTTTTCCTCTTTATAATACCTATTAGTGTAGATGAGGCGATGGAGTCTATAGGTACCTATGATGCGATGGAGTCAACTATTCAAACAGAGTAATCTCTCAACATAGGTATAAACCGATCTCAAAACGTCTCTTGGCTCCCGTATCCGTCTTCTTCATGCCTGAATGAGAATACCTAGCAAGAGCTCCAACCCGGGGTTCGCACCATAGCGACACCCAATGCCCCGGCCGACCTCGCGAATACAGTTGATCGCCTGCACCCTGCCGCGCGCGATATTGTTCGGTAGCGCTGCGCTGTTATAGTCGTCAGACGACAACCTCTCTATTTAATCTTTAAAATCTTAATATAAAATACGCCTTTATTGGTGAGTTTTCGTTCGTTGATGTTTTTTATAGATAGATAGGTGTTTAGAATCCGCATTTTGTGAATAAATAGTTTCTTCTTCATGTGTTACTAGTTTTACTACACAGTAATACACTACACACGATATGCGACAAATCGTAAGCGCTATCTCGCATATTTACATTGATTTCGAGTTGTGATTGCACTTTGATAAGGTTCCGCGAAGCCATCACATAAGGAAAGGGCGATAAGAACCTGTAGGTACCTACATCGGACGTATCGTTCTGATAAACTTCGCCTAATCTATTTGACGACTAAAAAATTGACATGATAGTAATATTTTGCATCTCTGAATGGCTTTTTACTTGCCATTAGGGCAGCCTTCACAGCTCAGTTGGTAGGCCTTCTACGCCGTAGGCCGTGGTGTGGGTTCGATTTCGATGCCCATCGAGAACAAACATGATGATGAACATGGATGTTAGTTCTCTGTCTGGGTGTTTGTCAGAGAACATGTGCTGAGCATGTGCAAAAAGGCTTATAGAACTCTAGGAACTGTAACTTGTAACTTTGGCGAGTTAATGGCTTTAAAAAAATTTAAGGCGGTGAGAGCACTATATGACGCGCTGGCCAAAAGCCAACTGAAATGTAACGGTGCGCTATGGGCTCCACATAAGGCAAAATACACCCTGATGATAGAGCGCATACAGAATAAGTTTGCCAGGTATTGTACCTACTGGAAACTGTATGGAATCTATCCTTTGTATCCATTGATGCATTCCACCTTGTTCGTTCTGGGCATGTACTAAAATAATCTGGAAGTTAGAAGGAACCTGGAGTTGAATATTTTTGGTTTATGAATAGGTATGTCATCATGTTCATGGTGAAGTAATACTATATGAAGTGAATTATGTACGGAGGTCTTATCGTGGTCTTATCAGACGTAATAATGAAACAGAGATGTGTTTGCCGTGTACCGGACAATCGCCAGCCAGACGCATTTAGCGATGATCACCAACAACTCGAATTGAACTGTTATTTTTATGTTCTGAATTATAGAAACGATAGGTATATAATTTAGCACGCTATTGTGGTTCATCTCATGGTCATCGTGGATTCGTCAGTCGCTCGTTTCTGTTTTAGCTCCGACACTAACCTACCTAAGTAGGTACCTACTCGTACCCGTAACGGTTTTAATATTGGAACTCTCAATTTGTTTATGAAAGTAGGTAGGTCAGTTAGTAGTAGGTAAGTTCCTATGTAGTTCATAAACCTAACACCTATAAAATTTATTTAATTTTAAACAATTGGTACGAGCTTCTAATTCTAATTCGTGGTGGGGGAATGAGACCTGCACGGACGTCCCGCAATGGGTGATACATACGAGCTTCTTACGTAATAGGTATAATCGTACTATCATAATGTAGGTAGTCCCGATCCCGATATAAGATTATGTAGGTACGCCAGGTATTCTAGTTCTGTACTCTGATCTCTATTAGTACCTACCCCTGCATACCTAATACAGATCAGTGGTTCTATAGGAGCTCATTAATCGTCAATCGTTGTGTCATGGCATGGAGTGGTGTGGCGCGGATGCGATGGTGACACGGCGCGGGCGCGGCGATGTAGTTGCTGTGTGTTGCAGCACGCGCTGAGCCGCGTGGGCGGCGTGATATTCTGGTCGGCGTGCCTGCGCTGGCGCGGCGGCGCGGCGGCGCTGGCGGAGCTGTGGCGGCGCGCGGGCGCGGGCGGCGGCGTGCTGGCGTGGCCGCGGCGCGCCGCCGTCACCTCGCTGACGCACCCGCGCATGTTCCGACACCTGCACGCGGCGCCCGACGACTTCCTGTTCGTGCAGATGGTGGCCGCCGACCGGCTCGTGCTGCGCGCCTCGCCGCCCGCCATAGCGCTCGCGCACGCGTGGACGCGGTGCGCGCTCACGCTCGACTGCATCATGCCGCTAGGTACTACAGCGTCTATGCCTGATCCACTCGCTGCGAGATATCGCACAAACTGACAACGCTTCCTCATTACACAGATGCTAGAGTGCTTTATGCACAATTTATACTCTCGTAGGTACTACCTTATCTTGCATCCTTTATATCATCCGAATTTCGAGCACTTCAGAGCTGAATCGTACGCGGGCTGACGATAAAAAGTTATCAACTTTCAACTCGAGTATACAGCGAGCAAAAGTCGTCCGCTGGATTATGATTGAAGCTCTCGTTAGAGCCTTAGCGCAGATGTAAGATGAATGATGTAACAGAGCAGAGCAGAGAGCGTCGGCGCTCGGTAGAAGGTACAGTATATGTACTAGTAGTTAGCCCCGAACTGAGATCTCGTGATGCGATCCGAAAGCTCCGAAAATTTAAGTACATAGGTAATCAGAAAGATCAAAATCCTTTGGTGACACCGAAAGAGTGCAGTATTTGTTTCTTCCTTTGTTCAACAGCTGTATTTAATTTGTCCGTTATACCAAACACAATGCTTGGACTTGCGTCTGTCTACCACTGACCGCTGTAACCGCTTTTTTTTTTGTGTAACTGTAACCGCTGACTGCAACTTTGTATGGTAAAGAAGTTTTAACTCAATTGGCCGATTTATTGAAGAGTTCCGTTGAACAGACCTTGGCTCCATCATCAGACCAGGTCGCTGTCAACATTTTATGAGAACTGAGAACTTTTTTAATTTATTTCAATAATTTTTTTTATTAAAAAGCAAGGGAACTGGCCGACCAGTAGAAAAACCTTGATACCAACGAAACTCTTAGAAATGGGAGCTCTTAGTTCGTTGGTCATCTTAATTTAACTCTTTTGTTGTAACTCTAAAAGCAGGTATCCTAGAAAAAAAATAAAAACGGTTTTGGAATGTCCAAACCAAGCCCTTTCATATGATTGTAACTTAATTTTTATGTGTAACTTTTTTAATTTTTGCCCCCTTAAAAAACCCCATATTTTAATAACCCCTTATCCGATTTTCCTCATATACTTACCAGTAAATTTCTCAAGTACAAGCTACCCACTTACCAAATTTCATGCAGATCGGATAAGCGGTTCTCAAGTTATCGTCGGACAAACATACATACATACATAAAATGCCAAATCGCCCAAGTTGATTGTAAGATGTTCGTTCGCTTCGCTCACTCGATCAATAAGACGGCGCGATGTGTTGTGCATTGCAGGCGCGCAGGCGGACGGGTGCCGGTTCGACAAGAAGCCGCAGTACCGGTACTCGGGGTGCCACGAGCGCGACGCGTCGGCGCTCAGCATCCTGCTGGGGCTGCGCGCCGGCTTCCAGGAGGCGCAGTACGCGGCGCGCGACGCCGACGCGCGCGCCTGGCGCCGCGTCTCCGACGAGCGCGCGCGCGCCGACCTCGCGCTGCTGCTCGAGAACGTGACCGAGCACGACGCCTCCAGCGCCCCCAGCGCCCCTAGCGCCCCCAGCGCCGAGCCGGAGCCGCTGACGCCCGCCGCGCGACTCCCCTATCTACACTAGAGCAGCGTAGAGAACGCTTAGTGCGCTGCTTAGTTGTGAGTGAAAACTTGGAACCAATTAAACTAGGTATCTATAATTTATTACGCAACTTGTAACTTGTATAAATTTCTTACGCGTTGCCTCGATTCTCCTATTCTATTGTATTACGCTACTGTACAAGATATTTGATTTGATTTTTGAAAATATTGTACCAATTTTTGTAATAATTTATCGGTATCACTGCACCGCAATACTTCGAACCCCCAATTAGTTATTAAGTGCATTTAGCAATAACAGTACCCGGTAGTCGAGTATCTAGCATGTAAGCAAAGCATTAACCTACATTTGGCACTACCTTACCTACGCATTTGATTGAGGGTCCAAAATTGTTTAAATTTATTGTTGAGTTGTTTTAGAACGAAATTTAAAAATTTTCAGTAGGTATTCCTTTGAAGCCGAGCTGTGTTTAGCTTATTGTTTTGTAAATAATGTTGTATGTTTAGTGAAGTTTTCACCTTAGATTGATTTTGTGGGGTGTCGATGTGCGGTGGCACGTGCATTCTCGTCGGAACTCGCGATACTCATTAGTCCTAAGGTCCAGTACACAAAATAAGGTGCGAGTGAAGTGACGTCAACGTAGCTTTAGTTATACCGAATCATTTGAACAAAGAACACAGTTAGGCGGTAGAAAATAATAGCACGCAGTTCTACTTAAGACGTTGACAACACCTAAAATACCTCTCGCTCGCACGATTCGACATTTTGAAAGATATAAAATCACTGAGCCCAATTTTTAAAAATTGCAAACAACCATTTTGTGTGCAATCACATTGCACACAGTTTGGTAAAAATTACATTTTGATCGATGCAAGTTTTCCTGCTCAAAAGTTTGCTTAAGTACGAAAACTAGAAAAGTGAACTTTTAAGTAGGAAAACATGTATCGATCAAAATGATTTTTTTACTAAACTGTGCGCAATGTGATTGCACACAAAATGGTTGTTTGCGATATTTGGAAAATGGGTTCAGTGATTTTATATCCTTCACAAGTCGAAACGTGCGAGCGAGGGTCACATTAGCTCTTGTCCTCACCTTAATTCGCCTATCTATTTAACTCTCCGTTGCGTCGTCTAGCTGTGTTTTCTGCTTCTTCGTGTCCAAATTTAGTTATAGCCTGTATTATTAAAACACATATGTATGTATTATTGCAAAAATGTTAACTATGTTTAGTTAAACGACACGACTTAAGGTTGTGAATCGAATCTAATTTCGGGGACAAGCTGGTTCTGTTAGTACAATTTTATCTACGTAGTTAGTTTGTAAAGTACAATGTGATATACCTACTTAAAGCGCGGGCCGGATGCGCGACTTTGGTGAATGCATCGATAACAGCCTGCTTAGTTTTAAATACTCCATGCTGGCACTTTACATGCCTATTTGTATGAAAATATGCGGTTCTTTTTAGTTTGATTAGACGTTTATATTTTGATCCAATAACGAATTATTATGTGTCGTACGTTACAATGTCTTGAGGCCATAGAAGTGCCAGCACCTGAATGTAAGGAGCGCAAGCATACTGATCATTTCCTAGTTCTCATATAATCAACCTTTACAATTTCGACACATAACTGCCATAATTATTAATTATAATTATTAATTATAGGTATGATTAACAAATTCTCAAGCACTATTAAAATTGGTCGGTAAGGGATCTCAGTGTTTATGATACTTAGCATGTAATGACCAAATTGTATTATAATATTGATAGCTTTGCATTTGATAGTACCAGTGTCACAGATTCATGCATATCTCAGTTCTGTCTCAGTAATAAACTTGAGGAGTGATTTCAAAAATATAATTGTCTACCTTAACAGTTTTTTTAGATTTCAAATGAGAGCTAAAGAATAGAATACATATATTTAGCTGCTGATGCTGTTCAATTATTTATGAAGGATTCTAAATAAAAAAATCTAGTCTATATTGTACCAAATAGGAATAATAATTTACTTACTTGAGATAACTGTTTAGTATAAGCCGAAACAAAACGTTTCTTCCAATTTCACTGCATAGGAGCATTCCATTAGGTAGTGATCAATTAGCTATGATTTATTTTCCAAGAAGGAAAAATAAAGTAAATGGGCATGCAATATCTACTCTACAGGTATTGTTGAGAGCACTGCACTGGTGTAGAACTACGATACGATATTTTGATTTGATGTATGTTTCAATTAATTAGGGATTTATTAATGTTTATTTGTTTTTACGATATTTTTTGTTTCATAAATAAGTTATTTTAGGTCACTACCTAAGTTATAGGAATGTTAATACTAGTACCTACAGTAAATGTTAGGTTTAAAATTTACAGTTGAAGTGCAAATGAGATACATAATGTACCGACTCGTTTATTAGAAACCACTAGGTTTCTACACTACCACTAGGTTCTAGTAACTACTTAGTTAATTAAGTAATTCATCATAATAATCTTATTTCTTCCGCGCTGTGCTTCTCTGCATTAAAACTATATAATTATATTAATCAGTTTTTTTACAAGAAAACTACAATAATTAGTAATATACTTATTTATATTATTTTTATCTAATACTACACTGGATATTTGCAATTTAATGTTTATACAATAACTTGACAGGTTGGTTCATGTAATGGCTTGAATCCACTAACATGAATTTAAAATTGGAGATAAGATTCCAAATCAATGGTCAAACCCTATTATGTATAACAACACCTCTTCCTAGTATATTCTACGACAAAAGTGGACAAATATCTGGTGGATATAAAGTCTGGTTTTTAAAGGTTCTTCTGCTTGCAACCTTTTTAAGTTGCGCAAAGAAGTATCATAACTTTTTTTTTTTTAATCTAATTTTGTCACTAACTGTATAATATAATATTGTGTTACTGTCAAATGCCGCAGCTTCTACATTCGTATTAGATTCGCATATATCTATGTATATTGAAAAGTGAGAATTATTTATTAAAACTATGATTACGATTTCGAAATATATTATGTTTTATTTTACCAGAGTCGTGAAATCTATTACATAGTACGCACAGTAAAGTATAGTAAGCACAGTATATTAAGTAAGATTATTAAGTAAGATGCTCAAGTAAGATAATACCTATAATTAATTTTGTAATTTTTTATCAAAGCAAAAGAAAACAAAAAAATACATAGTCAAAAATTCAATATCAATATTTATCAAGTTGTAAAAATCTGTAAGCAATCATACATAACATGAATTCTCAGACCAAATAAAAACTAAAAGACGGACTTCTGTGCACAGCAAAGTGAAGCCGGTCAAACTACGCCTCGCACGCACACACCAAATCGGCCCACGCAACACATCTTTAGAAAACTGGCTTCACTTTTCTGTGTGTGTGTGCGTTTAGTTGTGTATGTACACGGGGCGAGGCGTAGTTTGACCGCAACACAATATCTTTAGAAAACTGGCTTCACTTTGCTGTTCACAGAAGTCTGTCTTTAGTTTTTATTTGGTCTGAGCATGAATTAGTGTAAAATCTGTGTCAGTAAAATAACAGTAGGTAGGTACTATGTACTGAAGTACTTGCATTTATAACTAAGGCTAAAGCCGCACTACGGTTAAACCGCTGTGGTTTTTAATCGCGTGAATTTGTGCCCCTAGAAAAGTTGCCCCGCAGGTTAAAAAACCCCGCAGGTTTAAAAACCACAGAGGCTTAACCGTTGTAGAGATTGCTACCAACCGGCGGGTTCAGGGCGGTCGGCCAGCTCCACGCCATGAGATATGTGACGCTGTGCAACTACAGGTTACAGGCGGTTCTTGATGATGACTTGATTGAAAACACTTGATGAATACACTTTGACCGTTTATTGCATATATTGACCTTTTTACATGAATTTCTTATGATTTACACAATTTCCCCATTTGGCGTCCCTGCCATTTTTTTATTTACAATTTGACCATGTCGGCCGTATAGTGTTCTGTGGTCCCAGCCTACATTGTGGACTGATCGATACAAATGTTGCTATATCTGAATAACAACTGGTTTGACATGATTACCATAAATAATAAACCTTAATCTATGACACATAATTTGAAAACATGAATAATTGAACCTTATTGACTATATCCAAAACATTATGAGAAAACATGTTCATTTTCGATGAACAACCGCAGTGCGGCCTTAGCCTAACAGATATTATTGCAATTACTTCGGTAAGACGAATATAAAACCAATGCATCTAAACAACCTACGAATACAACTAAAATTGGCACTACATAATACTGGTTGGTGCCATATTGCTTCATAATATTTTATAAATTATATTCCATTGGATTAATGATCTAAACTTAATAGAGTACTCATAATATACATACTTGCTCGCTTATCAATAATATAAAACAATGGTAATCTGAGCGTGGATCAAGCAAGACAATGAAACCAATGGTTTATGCCTTGTCTACACAATGATCTATGCTCAATAACCATCCAGTAGACATACATAACAGGAACTTTGCAAAATATTAGCTAGGAAGAGAGAGCTGCCTTTGCCAAGTTAAGTTTATTTTTTACATAATTAGCAATATCGTGACACAACTGAAGTAACGAGTTGTGTGCCGACCGACATCTCCGTGCAGTCGACTGGGTGTACCTAATAGGTACATACCTACACGCAGTTTCTTACAAAACAACTAAATAGGTATATCATTGCTACCTACATTATATGCCGATAGGTACCCCCCCCCCCCCCCAAAATCGAGTCAATCTGCTTCAACTTCAATAAAATAGATATTTTTTAGCTTTGTGCATTTTACTTAGTTTTAATTGTACCTACAGATAGTTTTGATAATAATTATTGTGCCATATATTACAAAAGGTATAGCCGTCTTTATTGCTTTAATAATATAGCTAATGAGAGCCTACATAACTCAGTTGGTAGTAGTTCTGCCTTCTGTGCCGTAGGTCGTGGGTTCGATTCCCACCGTGAACAAACATTTGTGTGATAAACTTAGATGTTTGTTCTCTGTCTGGGTGTTATTTAATATAATAAGTATGTATTTACAAAAAAAATCTATATGTAGGAAATCAGCTATCTGGTTCCCATAACACAAGTTTAGGCTTAGTTCGGGGCTAGCTAATGCTGTGTGGAAAGTCCACCTATATTGATATTTTTATTTTAATAAATAAGGGAAAAACAATAAATTGATTGTGCTCAGTATTTGCGAGAAAAATATAACATTGAAACATAGCTAAGTATCTACCTACCACAGTATTATAATTTACTAGCTACACACATTTACACATAGTAAACTCTGAAGGCAAGACAAAATCGTGACTCAAGATAGGTCATTATTCACGATGGCCGCTGTGCGCGCCAATAGCATATCTGACCAATAAGTCTGTTGCTGTTTGTTTTCGTTGGCATGAAAGTGACAGTGAATACTAGAACCGCTATAAAATGACAGGGATTGATTATTTCTTTCTTTAATAATAATTATTAAGATACCTATGTATATGTAGTAAGGTGAAGTATAATGTTTTGGTTAGAGCAGCCGTTTACTTACTGACAGCTCGAGCAGTTACTCATGGTTGCTCTAGCATCTAGCATCAACCATGAACAGAATGCCCGTACCCGTCATCTTGTATTCCAATAAATAGAAGGTTAATGTTCTATCTAGCTTGAAGCTATCGGTCAAGAATACCTTAGTGACCTGTATGGTCACTTAAGGCATTCAACACGCATGAAGCGTTTTCTTTTATGACTAAGTTTAGGTAGGACAAATTCGTAGTTAGGTACGTTGATTTGATTCAACCATCTGAATAGCTAATAGTAATTGGATAAAAAGTTACGGCTTAAGTTAGTTAGGCAGTTATGATTGAAGACGTAGGTTTTGCGTCGGGTTTCTTTTCGTCGTCTTTGAAGAGCAGCGGCGTCATACCGAGGAAGCAGCCCAGCGTGATGCCAAGCACGCGGCCCTGGAACAAACAGTAGCATCATGAGATGACTCATACATAGTCATGCTTATACCCCAGTATCTTATCGTAGTGTAGTAGTCGCCCACCGTGTAGCTTGGATAATATAGTTCCATTTTAAATCCCACTGAGAGCAACTCGACTCATAGCAAAGCTCTCTCTTGCTCGTTGCGCAACATTCAGCTTGTGTATCAGATAAATAGATAGCCATTAGGTATATGCATTGTTATATTATTCTTGATTGTACACAAAATGATTTAATAGTCATGTACAAAGGCGAGCTTAACCCTAGATTGAGTTTTCTACCTATTATAAGAGGATATATGTTAGGTATTATATGTTTGTCTGTTTGTTTTCCTAAGAAATAAAAATAAATTAATTAATTAAGTAAAAATCTTGGAGTCGCTGCAATACATGGATAATCACTTCAGTGACGACACAGGTTATAAACCTAATGTTAATACAGTGATAACTTGAGGTACACGATTGGTAAAACTTTTCTCGATAGATTTATTTTTTGAAATCGCTCCTTTAATCGCTGTTTTCTACGAATAAATAATCCTGTTTTACATTCATCATCCGATCTTCGATAACATTTACGATTTATTTCTATACTATTGTGCAAGCGTTATATGTGTATTATTGTCTATACTCTTTGCTATTGTGCACAATTGACACTGAAACGGATTTCTTTAATTTTACTACTAATAGAAACGCGAAAGTTTGTAAGCATGAATGGATGTTGTTACTCTTTCACGCCGGAACGGCTGAACGGATCTGGATGAAACTTGGCAGAGAGATAGATTACAGTCTGGAATAGAACATGGGCTACTTTTTATCCCGTGGGAATATCGGGATTTAAATCTGCGCGGGTGAAACCGCGGGTTGCAATTAGTAGGTATAAATAATTGAATCTCGGAAACGGCTCCAACGACTGTCATGAAATTGTTCAGGGGGTTTCGTGGCAGCTCGGTCACCCAGCCATATTCTAAATGTAATTATCATCCGTCTAACTAAATAGTATGGTAGAAAATGAAATTTCTATTATTTCATTTATGTAATGTTCAATAATGTTTAAGTAATAATAGATTCCTCTGGTATAAATAAATATAATAATAAATAATAATGCTGGACAATCCACACAGCACTATCTAGCCCCAAAGTAAGCTATTCAAAGCTTGTGTTATGGGTACTAGATAACTGATATATTTAATACATTATATACTTACATAGATAGATATTTTTTATTATACATAGAAAACACCCAGACCATCGGAACAAATTTCTGCAGATCGTACACAAATTTGTTCCACGGCGGGAATCGAACCCGCAACCTCTTGCGTCGCAGGCAGGCTCTCGCCCGCTGCGCCACAGAGGTCGTCGCAGGCATTCATAGGCTACGGTAACCGCTTCTCATCAGGCGGGCCGTAAGCTTGTCTACTTTGTTGTATATAAAAAAAAAGTTTCAAAAAGTTAAATTAGGAATAATTTGGAATACCTACCAATCAGTTGTTATGATGGAATGGATGAGTAGATGGTAGCAGTAAGAACTCACGGCATTAGCGAAGCGCCGGCTGACGGGCATGTCCAGCTGCACGGGCGACAGCGGCGGCCCGCCCAGCCCCACAAGGATGGCCGCGCGCTCCACGTAGTACGAAGACCCGATGCCGATGACGTCACTGATTGTGTTCCCGAGCGCGGCCGCGCCCATCGTCGACAGCGTTATGTATGCGCTCATGCTGCTCTCGATGCGATCACCCTGCTCACGCACAATCATCATCATCTCTCATGCTGCTCTCGATGCGATCACCCTGCTCACGCACAATCATCATCATCTCTCATGCTGCTCTCGATGCGATCACCCTGCTCACGCACAATCATCATCATCTCTCATGCTGCTCTCGATGCGATCACCCTGCTCACGCACAATCATCATCATCTCTCATGCTGCTCTCGATGCGATCACCCTGCTCACGCACAATCATCATCATCTCTCATGCTGCTCTCGATGCGATCACCCTGCTCACGCACAATCATCATCATCTCTCATGCTGCTCGCGATGCGATCACCCTGCTCACGCACAATCATCATCATCTCTCATGCTGCTCTCGATGCGATCACCCTGCTCACGCACAATCATCATCATCTCTCATGCTGCTCGCGATGCGATCACCCTGCTCACGCACAATCATCATCATCTCTCATGCTGCTCTCGATGCGATCACCCTGCTCACGCACAATCATCATCATCTCTCATGCTGCTCTCGATGCAATCACCCTGCTCACGCACAATCATCATCATCTCTCATGCTGCTCTCGATGCGATCACCCTGCTCACGCACAATCATCATCATCTCTCATGCTGCTCGCGATGCGATCACCCTGCTCACGCACAATCATCATCATCTCTCATGCTGCTCTCGATGCGATCACCCTGCTCACGCACAATCATCATCATCTCTCATGCTGCTCGCGATGCGATCACCCTGCTCACGCACAATCATCATCATCTCTCATGCTGCTCTCGATGCGATCACCCTGCTCACGCACAATCATCATCATCTCTCATGCTGCTCTCGATGCGATCACCCTGCTCACGCACAATCATCATCATCTCTCATGCTGCTCGCGATGCGATCACCCTGCTCACGCACAATCATCATCATCTCTCATGCTGCTCTCGATGCGATCACCCTGCTCACGCACAATCATCATCATCTCTCATGCTGCTCTCGATGCGATCACCCTGCTCACGCACAATCATCATCATCTCTCATGCTGCTCTCGATGCGATCACCCTGCTCACGCACAATCATCATCATCTCTCATGCTGCTCTCGATGCGATCACCCTGCTCACGCACAATCATCATCATCTCTCATGCTGCTCTCGATGCGATCACCCTGCTCACGCACAATCATCATCATCTCTCATGCTGCTCTCGATGCGATCACCCTGCTCACGCACAATCATCATCATCTCTCATGCTGCTCTCGATGCGATCACCCTGCTCACGCACAATCATCATCATCTCTCATGCTGCTCGCGATGCGATCACCCTGCTCACGCACAATCATCATCATCTCTCATGCTGCTCGCGATGCTATCACCCTGCTCACGCACAATCATCATCATCTCTCATGCTGCTCTCGATGCGATCACCCTGCTCACGCACAATCATCATCATCTCTCATGCTGCTCTCGATGCGATCACCCTGCTCACGCACAATCATCATCATCTCTCATGCTGCTCGCGATGCGATCACCCTGCTCACGCACAATCATCATCATCTCTCATGCTGCTCTCGATGCGATCACCCTGCTCACGCACAATCATCATCATCTCTCATGCTGCTCTCGATGCGATCACCCTGCTCACGCACAATCATCATCTCTCATGCTGCTCTCGATGCGATCACCCTGCTCACGCACAATCATCATCATCTCTCATGCTGCTCTCGATGCGATCACCCTGCTCACGCACAATCATCATCATCTCTCATGCTGCTCGCGATGCGATCACCCTGCTCACGCACAATCATCATCATCTCTCATGCTGCTCGCGATGCTATCACCCTGCTCACGCACAATCATCATCATCTCTCATGCTGCTCTCGATGCGATCACCCTGCTCACGCACAATCATCATCATCTCTCATGCTGCTCGCGATGCGATCACCCTGCTCACGCACAATCATCATCATCTCTCATGCTGCTCGCGATGCTATCACCCTGCTCACGCACAATCATCATCATCTCTCATGCTGCTCTCGATGCGATCACCCTGCTCACGCACAATCATCATCATCTCTCATGCTGCTCTCGATGCGATCACCCTGCTCACGCACAATCATCATCATCTCTCATGCTGCTCGCGATGCGATCACCCTGCTCACGCACAATCATCATCATCTCTCATGCTGCTCTCGATGCGATCACCCTGCTCACGCACAATCATCATCATCTCTCATGCTGCTCTCGATGCGATCACCCTGCTCACGCACAATCATCATCATCTCTCATGCTGCTCTCGATGCGATCACCCTGCTCACGCACAATCATCATCATCTCTCATGCTGCTCTCGATGCGATCACCCTGCTCACGCACAATCATCATCATCTCTCATGCTGCTCTCGATGCGATCACCCTGCTCACGCACAATCATCATCATCTCTCATGCTGCTCGCGATGCGATCACTCTGCTCACGCACAATCATCATCATCTCCTTGCCCTTATCCCACTTGACGTGGGGATGGCTGTGTTCACTCACATACATACAATCACTACTAGATAAATTGATTTTTATTTATTTATAATAGCATGATTTAATTTATACATTTTTAGAATCATGTAGGGGTAGGTTCACATTTACAGGTTTTTCAAAATTATGCTGAGTTGTGCATAATTATTACCCACGTATTAACGATTTTATACTAAAAGTGACATCCACATTTTCAATACACACAGTAAAAGAAATATAATTGTCTCAAAACAAGGCCTCGCTAAAGTTGATAAAAGCCTTATTAACAGTGTTTGTAATAAGTTGACTGAGGACATTTAACTAATTATAACAAACGAATTTATTTCAAGTAGTAGTTGCGCCCCGCGGTTTCACCCGCGAAGATTTAAATCTCGGTATTCCCATGGGATAAAAGTAGCCTATGTGCTATTCCAAACTATAATCTATCTCTCTGCCAAGTTTCATCCAGATCCGTTCAGCCGTTCCGGCGTGAAAGAGTAACAAACATCAATCCATACTTACAAACTTTCGCGTTTAAAATTATTAGTAGGATAGTTAGGAAGTAGGATGGTTTGGCGCCAAATAAAAAAAGAGGGCACTTCTGTTGTTAAAATCTGTTTTATACATAGCATTTAACAGATTTTTATTTGATTGTTTGTGTGTAGGTAGTATGGTTTTAAATAAATATATTTTTAGTCTTACGATTTTCTAATATTATAATCACCTGCCAGACAAAATCATTGACGCACCTAGTCTATACACCTTTAAAATGAAATTAAAAAGCTGGCTGGTCAAGATGGCATTCTACAGTGTCAAGGATTTTTTAGGCATCTAATCTTTTGACCTATGAATTTATTGACTTAACTATTTTTAATTTTTATTAATTTTATCCGAATTCATTTATTAATAATTTTATTAGAATGTGTGCAATTTTTAATATCATCTGAATTTTACATACTTATTGTTATAAATTTTATTTTAAATTATGTAGGTAGGTACAATTAATGTCGAGACGACATCAGTGGCGCAGCGGGCGAGAGTCCGCCTGCGACGCAGAGGTTGCGGGTTCGATTCCCGCCTCGGAACAAATTTGTGTACGATCTGCAGAAATTTGTTCATTGGTCTGGGTGTTTTCTATGTATAATAAAAAATATCTATCTATGTAATTATATAATGTATTAAATATATCAGTTATCTAGTACCCATAACACAAGCTTTAGTAGCTTACTTTGGGGCTAGATAGTGCTGTGTGGATTGTCCAGCATAATTTATTTATTTATTTATTTAATGTACCTAACACTAAACAATATGTATATTGAAACCATGACCTGTAATGACTGTTACCAATAAATTGATTATTCTAATGTGACTTTTTCGAGTGTACAAAATGTTTTAAAATAGAATGAAATAAATTGAAAATTGCACTGCCTCAATGCAAATGATAATAAAATTTTATTATAGGTATATGGAGTAACAAGTTACGCCCCGCGGACTCACCCGCGCAGATTTAAATCCCGGTATTCCCATGGGATTAAAAGTAGCATATGTGCTATTCCAGACTATAATCTATCTCTTTGCCAAGTTTCATCCAGATCCGTTCAGCCATTCCAGCGTGAAAGAGTAACAAACATCCATCCATGCTTACAAACTTTCGCGTTTATACCTAATATTAGTAGGATTTGTTTTTCCCTGATTAGTATACTCACAGCAATTATCATAATAAAGTTGTCCAAGAAACCAAATCCAATAAAGGGTATTGAATTAGAAAGTGACACTGCAACAAGTTTGTGAGGTAAATGTAGGTATTTACATTTAGATAATATAGGTAAGTAGTTTAAATGTAGTATTAGTGTAATATATATAACTTATTGAATGAACTTTATACAAGAATATAAGTACTTACAGTGGAAAAGCTCCTTTGTGGTAGGTTTTAAAACTGTTGCAGCTGAAATGCAATAAAATGCAATTAAAATAGTGCTTAAAAACTGGAACTAAAAAAGACAATAATAAAGACACTAGACATAACATTTAAAATAATAATACCTAATTCCAACTATTCAATTTCAATTTATAATAATTTCATCAATTAAAATTCAATTATCAATAATTTCAACACTGTGACGTAGACATATCAGCGAAAGCTGCTCGTCTATAAATAAATAAATAAATAATGCTGGACAATCTACACAGCGCCATCTAGCCCCAAAGTAAGCTACTCAAAGCTTGTGTTATGGGTACTAGATGACTGATATATTTAATACATTATATATTTACATAGATAGATATTTTTTATTATACATGTAAAGAAACATTATTACATTTCTTTGGAATTTGAATGGTGCCGCGCTTTGCGCTGTCGATAAAACAAATTGATGTCGGTCTCTCGTCAGAGAGTATTATGATGTTCTGTGGGTACAACAGAGACGAAAAACTAAGATGGCGAATAATGAGTTGTGAAAAAAGAGGATTGTGAAGTGAAAAAGATTTTCGAGCAACGTTTTTCAAGCCTAAATAAAGAGTAAAGAATAAACTTGTTATAAAACGACATTTCTGTTTATGAAAAGTGAGAATGGAGAAACTTCGATTTGAGTTTGCACTTTTACCTGGAAGCGATGGGAAGTCTAACATATTTTCGATAACTTCAATTGTTACAAGTGAAAATAAAATTTACAAGATACCAGAAGGGTTACAATCGGCTAATCTTCATGAAGAGTTAATGAAAACAACTGCATTTGCTAAAGCTAAAAATAGCTTGAAAAAACGGCATCAGATCCGAAGAGTGTGGATTAAAATGACAGAACAGCTCACTAAAACATACATAGATGATGATGGTAATTTGCAATTTCGTGACCAATTTCTTGAAGAAATAGATCAAGAAGAATATGGTGCCACTCATAAAACAGAACCAGGTACATTAGAAAGATTATTTGAGAAGTTGGTAGAAAATACGCAGAAAAATAAACAGCAGAACCTGAAAAATATTTCCGAGAGGTTTGTGATTGATAAATTTACAAGCAAAAATTCAAATGCTAATCAGTGGATTGACATTTTTGAACAAGAGTGCATCCGTTTTGATGTGACAACAGATGAAAAGAAAATTGAAATATTGCGCTTATTTATGGATAAAAGCTGTGTAGATTGGTATGGTTCGATGATGATTAAACTAACAATCAACTCGGAATGGTCAACGTGGAAAACCAGATTCTGTGAAACATTTGCAAATAAGGGATGGAACCCGGTCACATATGCACTCGCATTTAAATACAGAGATGGTTCACTGTTGGATTATGCTATGAGAAAAGAAAAATTGTTACTAGAAATGAGAAGAACTATTGATACTGGTACTTTGATAGATCTTATTGCAGCTAGTTTACCAGATTTCATCCTCAATAAGATTGATAGAGAAGAATTGAAAGATACAGTGGATTTGTTTAATGAAGTGAGCAAATATGAACACATGGTTAATAAAAAAAACTCTATGTCGAGGAGAAGATATGAAAATCAGAAAAATGATCAGAAAAATGAAGAAAAAAAGCCATGTAAGATATGCGAAAACATGAGTAAAGGTACTCGGTACCATCCCGAGACAACATGCTGGTTTAGAACAAGAGAAGATGATAAAATAAAGAAAAACACTATTAAACATGTAAACAATTCCGTGATTGAAGCCGAGTTGAATGAAACCGATCAAAAAAACGAGTTGTAACACCATTAATAAATGTCAAGCTACTATTGAATGATGAATTACAAATAAATGGAGTTTATGATTCAGGTTCAAATGTTTCTCTGATTAATTCAAAGTTATTGAATTTAAAAGGAAAAAAAAAACAATTTGAATGAAGAAAATTTAGTAACAATTAATGGTGTTAAAAAGACAAGCGGTTTGACAACTTTAAAAATAAAAATCTTCGACTTGGAAAAAAATGTTGATGTTTATATTATTGATGAACAACATTTTAAATATGATTTTCTGATTGGTTTGGACTTGATAAAAGTGTTTAAACTAATTCAAAACGAAGAATTGAAAGTTATTCAAAAAAATGATAAAAAAGAAAATGTAGAAGAAATTTCTATAAAAACAAACACAGAATTCAAAACCAAAGAAGATTACAAAATAAACTTTAATGAACATGTTAAAGAGGAAAATTTTGAATTAAGAATAAATCATTTAAATCAAAATCAAAGATCAGAAATAAATACACTGATTGAAAAACATAAATCAGTTTTTGCAAAAGATAAATATGATATTGGTACTGTTAATGGATATGAAGCAAGAATAGACTTACTGGTAGACAAGTATTGTAGTAAGAGGCCTTACAGGTGCACCATAGAAGATAAAAAAGAAATTGAAGAACAAATATCAAAATTATTAGATAACAAGCTTATAGAAGAATCCTACAGTCCATTTGCTGCACCGGTTACATTGGCATTTAAGAAAGATGATAACAAAAGATCTAGGCTTTGTATAGACTTCAGAGACTTGAATAAAATAGTGGTACCTCAAGCCCAACCCTTCCCATTAATTGAAGACTTAATGTTAAAAACCAGAAATTGCAAGTTTTTTTCAACGCTAGACATAAACTCAGCGTTTTGGGCTATACCCCTACGAATTGAAGATAAGAAAAAAACAGGATTTGTGACACAGGAAGGACATTATCAATGGACCTGTCTTCCTTTCGGGCTTAAGACATCTCCGGCAATTTTTCAGAGGATTTTAAGTAATATACTGAGAAAATATAAACTCTCTAACTTTGCTGTCAACTATATAGATGATATACTTGTATTTAGTGAAACATTTGAAGATCACATTAATCATCTAACACAGTTACTTAAAGCGATCGAAACAGAAGGTTTCAGGTTGAAATTTACAAAATGCACATTTGCATCAGATTCAGTCAAATACTTAGGCCATATAATTCAAAACAATTCTATCAAACCAGTAAAGGATAATTTAATATCAATAAAGAATTTTCCTACACCAACAACACAGAAGAATGTGAGACAATTCCTTGGAAAAATTAATTTTTACCATGACTATATATCAAAAAGTGCAATAATACTTGATCCAATGCATAACTTACTTCGGAAAAACCAAAAATTCATTTGGTCTGATAAATGTCAAAAAGCATTTGAAACAGTAAAAAACTTACTATGCTCACAACCAGTTCTAGAGATATTTGATCAGAATTTACCAATTAATATTTATACTGATGCTTCCTTGGAAGGTATAGGGGCCATTTTTAAGCAGACACAACCAGATGGAAAAGAAAAACCGGTTGCATACTTTTCTAAAAAACTAAATGAAACCCAGAAGAAAAAAAAAGCAATATACTTGGAATGTTTAGCTATCAAAGAAGCAGTTAGATACTGGCAATACTGGTTGATAGGTAAATCATTTACAGTTTACTCAGATCACAAACCATTAGAGAACATGAATTTGAAATCTAGAACCGACGAAGAGCTTGGTGATTTAACATATTATCTATCGCAATATGACTTTAACATTAAATACGCCCCAGGAAAACTCAATTTAGAAGCAGACTGCTTAAGCAGGAACCCAGTTTTAGAATCAGATAAAAACACAGATGAACAACTGAAAATAGTTAACATGGTGGAACTTCAAGATATTTTAACGGACCAAAAAAAGTAATGATGAAATTCAAAACAAGAAAAGCAAATTCATTGAAAGGCACAGTGTATACTTGAAGAAGGTAAAAAAGAAAGAAAAAATATTTTTATCAGAACAATTTAGTATAAAACTCATTAAAAACATACACGAAAACCTATGTCATATTGGAATTGGACAAATGCAGAATACTATCAGCCCACATTACACTGCAAGAAATTTGACTAAAAACATAAAAAAAGTATGTGGAAGTTGTGAAATTTGTATAAAAAATAAAACTAGAGGACAGGGCATTTATGGTTCTATGTCTCATCTGGGTCCAGCCAAGGAGCCTTTCGAAATAATCTCTATAGATACGGTTGGTGGTTTTGGAGGTTCAAGATCAACAAAAAAATATCTTCATCTATTAGTGGATCATTTTACAAGATATGCATTTATACTAACTTCGAAAAACCAATGTGCAAACGATTTTATAAAACTGGTTAAAAAAATTGCAGACACTGAGGATGTTGGTATGCTTCTTACAGATCAATACCCAGGGATTAATTCAAAGGAATTCAAGAGTTTTTTAAATGAGAAGCGCATTCAAATGGTCTTCACAGCGGTTAATGCACTATTTTCAAATGGTTTAAATGAAAGATTAAATCAAACAATAGTAAACAAAATCAGATGTAAAATAAATGAAGAAGGAAAAAAGAGAGCATGGACAGCAATTGCTCAAGAATGTGTGAACAAATATAATAACACAATTCATTCCGTAACCGGCTATACACCAAGTTATCTCTTAAATGGTACAGATGTGGCTATTTTACCAAACGAGTTAAAGCAAGGAAAACCAGTTGACGAGTGGATTAAAGACAGGAAAACAGCATTTGAAAATACAATTAAATCACATAAATACAACAAAGCATTATTTGACAAGAAAAGGAAATATCATGAATTTAACGTGGGAGACATGGTATACGTGGAAAATGGAAATAAACTTAATAGAAAGAAATTAGATGAACTGAAAATTGGACCTTATGAAATTATAGAAAAAGTTTCAAACTCAATTTATAAAATTGATACTGGACACAAAAAGATTGAATCAAACCTTTTTCATATCACAAAACTAATACCAGTACCTTCATTGAATTGAAAAGGTAGAATATTTAAAGATAAATATTCTTACCGGAGGGGGGAGATGTAAAGAAACATTATTACATTTCTTTGGAATTTGAATGGTGCCGCGCTTTGCGCTGTCGATAAAACAAATTGATGTCGGTCTCTCGTCAGAGAGTATTATGATGTTCTGTGGGTACAACAGAGACGAAAAACTAAGATGGCGAATAATGAGTTGTGAAAAAAGAGGATTGTGAACTGAAAAAGATTTTCGAGCAACGTTTTTCAAGCCTAAATAAAGAGTAAAGAATAAACTTGTTATATACATAAACACCCAGACCAACGGAACAAATTTCTGCAGATCATACACAAATTTGTTCCGAGGCGGGAATCGAACCCGCAACCTCTTGCGTCGCAGGCGGACTCTCGCCAGCTGCGCCACTGAGGTCGTCAAAAATAAAATAAATAAATATACAAAAATCAATCAGAAATTCCTACACCGTAACACTGACAAACCATTTAGATCCTCAGTACAAATTCATACTCAGATATGGATACCAAGACTACTATGATTCATTCTTTAAGAAAAATAATACAAACAAGGCAAAAACATACTGTTTTAAAAAATTATACAGCTAAAAGTGGCAGAGTCAATGATATCATCTTGTAAACACTGGACCAAACCAGATCCCACTTGTTTGTATAAGAAATGTTTTTACCATATTTTTTCTTGAGCCAATCTTCTGGCACAGGACAGTAGGATCCTGTGGGATCTACATCTCCTAGTGTGGGTACTTTACTAGGTCTACCAAACTTGCTCCTCCAGCGCGGTCCTGCGAGTTTATCTGTATAAATAATAAAAGGTTCAGTAAGTAAATACTTCTCCGTAAATCCAGGCTGTTTGCTAGGCACATGACAAATTTACCTTCAAATTCTTCTTTTATTCTATTTGATTCGTACTCTTCTAGCGCTATATGCAACTTTTTTCTCTCGTCATCATTTAGACGAAGCACCAGCTCTGTGGCGTGCACTTTCGTCATAGGCCCAGTGATCTGTGTGGGTTCATCGAAGTCTTTAGACGTGGGGCCAAGTCCTAAATTTCGACTAAGAACAGCTGCAGGTGCTGTAATTTTGAATTTCGAACCACCTAGAGTGGCAGTGGCACTATGTCGAACTTGTAATTTCTCAAGAGATGTATAGCGGCAAATACTGAAAGTTGTCGTAGTAGAACCACTTAATCGTCGAACGAGCCGCGCTGCTCTCATTGTATTTTTTTACAACTACTGAAAAAATTGTAATTACGAATAACAATCTCATTCACGCACGAAACACACCATAGAGAATGTAAAACTTCGAGAAGAGGCGGGCGGGACTTAGTACAGAGCCAATGGGATCCATTTACATGGCACTTTAATGCCAAACAGAATGAATATGTACGTCAAACAACAACAGTTTTACCAACCTATCAGCCTAAATAGAGTTGTGCGATGGCCCTCGATTATTTTATCGATATCGATAAAATATGCGAGATTAAAAACGAGTTTTTTTGTAATCCATTTATTGACTGAATCCATGTTTAAGTACAACCTAGGTCCTGAAGTCCTAGGTTGAAAAAGTTATACTAATTTTAACAGCACACGCTTATTATGCTATTTGCGACTCCTAGTTATTGTCATCTTTAGCATGGATTTTTTGTTTCTGAATAATATATGTGGGTACCTAATATGAGGGCAAAATATAAAAATCTGCTTACTTTCACAGTCTCGCAGTTCTTATTAGGTATGTCATCAAAGTCGTAACTGTTACCACAGTATGTATGTGACCACGGAATAGAGAAAACCCTACATTTCTGTGTATGTAACCAAGGGCTCAATAATATCGAAAGTAGATTCTAATCAGAAATGATGGGTACTCCACGCCCTTAACGGATCTAGCACGATTTTCCTGTAACCCTGTATATAGATAGATAGTTATTTCAATAGTTCTTAGTTTTTCCTTCAACTGGGTGATATACCAGTACATCACAAAAACTCGTCAAAAACCTGAAAAATGCTATAAGCCTGAAAATATAACCTAAAAAAGGCTTCTAAAATTTAAAAATTATTCAAAAACGCAATGAAAAGCTTCTAAGTTCTAACAAGGTATTTTGACAGTTTAGGCCTGTCGCCCACACGAGCTGGAGTCAAGGCGGCGTCGAGGAACAGGCGCCTCTGTGGCGCGCCGCTTCTACGTTTTTTTAAGAATTGAATGGTAGTGCGCTCACATACTAGAGTTGAGGCGCAGGCGGCGCGGAGTTGAGGCGCAGGCGGCGCGGAGTTGAGGCAGCGTCGAGGCGAGGTCGCGGGGGGACGCGGCGAGGTTGCCGTGCCCACCCACGCCGCGACTCTACCGCCATTTTGTCATTTTTTTCGGTCCAAAATGTGAGAACGAAGTATAACCGCCTGCGCCTCGGCTCCAAATAGACCCAACGCCACGACCGCGCCTCGACTCCACGCCGCGCCGCCTGTTCCTCGCCCCCGCCTCGTCTTACCAGTCGGCGACGCGCCTAACAAACATAAAGCGCCCTCTTTCGAACTAGTTTTCAGTAATCTGCCACCTATGGGACGGTTCTGCCAAGTACCAGCTTGAGGTCTTGGATTCTATTGAGCGGCGTGCTAGGAGACTCATTGGAAGCGATCGACTGTTCGACTCCAGGCTCTATAGCCTCGAACACAGGAGACGAATGGCGTGCTTATCGGTCTTCTACCGAATACATTTCGGCGAGTGTGCGCAGGAACTGCACGATCTCATTCTCCCGTTACCCTTCCACCTCCGGACTACTAGACGCACGGATAAGTGCCACCCCTATATGGTAGAAATCCCTCATTATCGCACAAAGCGCTTTGCTTCCACTTTCCTGGTGCAAACTGCCAAGGAGTGGAACACTTTACCGTCGTCGGTATTTCCGGAACGATACAACTTAGGAATTTTTAAGACAAGAGTGAATAAGTGGATTATAGCTAAGCGTGCTCCACCTTAGACTGCATCTTCACTTTACATCAGGTGAGATGGCAGTCAAACATCTAGCTATCAAACAATAAAAAAAAAATATCTCCTTAGAACAAGAATACATGTTATACCTACTTCATCCAGGAATCTTCCCCATTGACTGTCCCAGAGTATTTTTTATCGTTGCCTGCCATGCCATGCCATCTTATTTCCGACCGCGGTCGGAAATAAGATGGCATGGATGTGCAACATACCGGTCGACCGGTATATTGTACATTTTTTGTTTCGTTTTATCATGTTTGCGGTTTACCCTTTTTTTTTGGTTGGATAAAGTCAAGGGATATATTCTCAGAAGAGGATTGTTCTTCTGAGGATACATTCAAATTCCTTGGATAAAGACACATGTCTTGCCATTTATCTGTCACTTCATTCATTGGTCAAAGTCTTGGGTCAAATTTGAAAGTTGTCATCAGCTGATTCATTCATTCGCATTTCGCACTCATTCCCTGCATACATTCAGTCAGCAGTGCTGCCAACGTAGGCGATTTATTGCCATTTAGGCTACTCAGGACTTTAATCGGCGATGAAAATATCTGAAAGGTGACTGGTCACCTCTAGGCTACTTAAGGTCCTATCCTCAGGGCCATGCCATTATGAACGGCTTCACATCAGTATGCCTCGAGTTGATGGACGCAGGGCAATTTCAAATTCAAATTCTTTATTAAAAAATAGAAATAGGGCAGTGCATCGTAGGGCACGCTCCTATCGTGCGTGACTTACGAGGCAATGCTTTGTTATAGGCGATGGTTACCACTTAACATCAGGTGGGCCATCTGCTTGTTCCATCAGCAGGTTTTATACATAGAAAAGACACATACATATAAAAGAAGTTATCGTATTATAAACATTGTTTCTCCATATACAAGTTGAGAGAAGATTACTCTACTAGATTTATTATTAACATAATTATAAAATGATGAAGTATATTAGCAGAAAATATTTAATGACACTGGTATCTTGGAATAAAATAGGAGCAAATTACAGAAGTTCGAAACAATTTATGCTTTTTGTTGTAATTGCATTCGTCTCTCTCTCGTCATGTGTTCCATTTTCGCTCCTCGAGTACATTTTTTGCTGTGTGGAGTTTTTGTTAGGTTTTAGTTTTATCGTTATCGTGTCTGTTATCTTTATCAGTTTTTCTCAAATTGAATAAAAAAACAGCAAGTTTATTTTTATTTTTATGTTTATTTATTTATATTTCTCCTTTTTAGGCTAAAGAACTTAAAAATTCGGCTATAGCCTGTCGCCCACACGAACTAGAGTCGGGGCGGCTTCGAGGCACAGGCGCCTATGCGGCGCGCCGCTTCTACGTTTTCTTAGGAATTGAATGGTAGTGCGCTCATATAATAGAGTCGAGGCACAGGCGGTGCGGAGTTGAGGTGGGTAAAGTGGTGAGGTGGATAGTTATACATCTGGCAAGGTCGCGCACTATAAAACAAACAGTACTCCTTCCATGTTTTATTTTGTCCGGTAACGCTGTCGGCAATCGTCATACGATTATACCAGCATTATAGTCCATTCGAAAAAAAAAACGGGTGCAAATTCAAATTCTTTAGTAAAAAATAGAATAACCTAACAGACAATTCTAATGCGTTATTCTATTTAACTATAACTAATTAAAGCTAAGCATTTATTAACAACATAAAACAAAAAACAAAACAACACACTGAGATCAAAATATAAAATTATGTAGGTACATACAAAAAACTAAAATAAATCTTAAAAATACTAGTGAAATAAAAATATAAGAAAAGTAACGTCTCTAAACAATATAAGAAAAAATAACAGGTGGATATTTCAAAATCTAAAACATGTACAAACAAACTATGCTCTTATATCTCTAACCGACCTCTCATTGTTTTTCTACTATAACATGCATGTATAATAAACCTTCCTCTTGAATCTATATATATAAAAATGAATTGCTGTTCGTTAGTCTCACTAAAACTCGAGAACGGCTGATCCAATTTGGCTAATTTTGGTCTTGAACTATTTGTGGAAGTCCAGAGAAGGTTTAAAAGGTAAATAAATATGAAAATGATCGGAATTAAACAAAAATCAAAAACTACGCGGGTGAAACCGCGGGGAGCAACTAGTCAATCTATAAAAAAACCACATCAAAATCCGTTGCGTAGTTTTAAAGATTTAAGCATACATAGGGATATGGGGACAGAGAAAGCGAATTTGTTTTATACTAGTTCGTGATTAGTGATGATGATGATGATGTTGTGATAGTTATAGAATCTACGTTTTATGTCCCGCCCGGCGTTTTTGGCAACCAACACTGTCACTGTCAGTTAGACTCGTTCGTTCGACACCGACACATTCGGGTAGAACTGCCTATCGCTATCGTTGTTTTGTTTGCATTAAAATAAAATGAAATAGTTTTGGAAACTGCTCCTGTCTGAATCTTTGTAAAAGTTACTTATCTAGATGTGTAAGTAGTACCTAAATTATGTACGCAAAGCGATTACCTACTGTTTTGCCAGCCTGTCACTTGCGTTGTGTCATCAACTGAAGCTGCACCATATAGACACTTTAATTACGTATATTTCGACAATTTAATTGAACTGTGTTTATTCTAGCCCAGTGTCGTGCCGGAAAGAGTCACATAGAGCAGTAGATCAAGTGCTCTTGAGCACCATGCACGATGTTGGAAGGACTAGTAGCTTGGGTTTTGAACAACTATCTGGGGAAATATGTGGAGAATTTGAATACAGATCAGCTCAGCGTAGCATTACTCTCAGGTACCCATACAAATAATTACAATAGTTAGGGAATGGAGTCCAATGTTTTAAATCTAGTGTTATTGATATTATTGCATTTAAAAAACAAGGGCTGTGCCTGTAGAATTCAACTTATTACTTTTCCCATAGTAGGCACATAAATAATTATTTACAAAGGGTCTCAAAAACGAGAGAAAAAAAAACTTCAAAGTATTGCCTCTGCTTCAAGGATCTAAGTATGTTCCTCTTAAAACTTTTGAGATTTAGGTCCAATGCTTTATAAAAAGTCAGTAATGAATGTGATTTTTAGGCAAAGTAGAACTAGAGAATCTCCCACTAAAGAAGGATGCCTTACGGCACCTAGGCCTGCCGGTGGAGATCAAGGCGGGGTTCATTGGCAAGGTCCAGCTTCAAGTGCCAGTGCGACAGATCCGCTCTGCACCATGGCTCATTGCCATAGAGAAACTTTATTTAGTTGCTGCACCTGTCAATTTGGATGAGGTACCTTCCTACCTTTTATACTCTATGTTTTTTTTGTTAAATATCAGAATTAGCAAGCTAATTTGGTACATTACATAATAATGTGAGGCACTGTGATGTAATCTTATAAAATTAAAGCCCATCACACTTTATTACCTTTTTATTTTAGTGTTGTCTGTCAATGATTGATGAATCCTTGAACCGGCTGTTGGATTGTAAACATTCTGATAAGATTGTTGTCAGATTATAGATTTACTAGTTGCACCTCATGGTTTCACCTGCACAGATTTAAATACCGGTATTCCCACGGGATTAAAAGTAGCCTATGTGCTATTCCAGACTATAGCCTACCTCTCTGCCAAGTTTCATCCAGATCTGTTCAGCCGTTCCGGGGTGAAAGAGTAACAAACATCCATCCATCCATACTCACAAACTTTCGCGTTTATAATAGTAGTAGGATTAGTATTGCCAAAGCTTGAATGTTACTATATTTTGAATTGTTTATTTACTTTTTATTGAAGATAAAGGACTAAATTACAAATACCTGATTAATAGTTTATCAGATCTGGGTTTGTTGATAAAACACCCATTTAACTATTAATAGAGCAATTTGATTAACTTAAAAAATAAATGAATTAGGTATTTTGCAAAAGAAGCCTTAATGAATATTTTCGAAATCAATTACGCAGTTTGCTGGTTCATATTTTGAAGTGTTTATTTTTGTAAGCTGGACTAAGAAGAAAATTCTTCCCATCTGTAATTTAAAAAATTTGCATCTCACCTGATTTACTATAGAAGTTTTGTATACTTAGATGAAAACTTACTACCTCTAAACGTGCGCGTCCACCGCGTCCGCATCGCTGCGTCCGGAGTGGACGGATTTGTTGCTATGTTTTGATTTGTATGGTACAGCGTGCACTGGATCGGCATTTCAGCGCCAGAGACCGGTATTTCTGCTGATGACGTCATCCGCAGTGAACGCGCCGGTATTTCTGCTGATGACGTCATCCGCAGTGAACGCGCCATTCGGAATTGTTTTGAAAATACCGATACTGCCGATGCGAAATCCGGATGCAGTTGACGCACCCAGACGCACCCCATCGGCATTTTGTAAATACCGACGCTCTGTCCGCTCCGTACGCAGCGATGCGGACGCGGTCGACGCCCACCTTATGGCCGTGCTCACTTTAGATACGATTTCATCCGAATTTGATTCGTGCGTAAACGTAGGACTACGTACGAATGATCCCGACCTTCTAAGGACTATGGGAGCGCTCACACTGCATGCGATACGTACGTTTACTTACAACCTCCGAATACAATCCGAAGTTGTTGGGATTTATCACGCAGTCATACGTTTAGTTTTACATAAAAAATGGACACTATGGACGTAGAAAAGTTAATTAAATTGATTTACGGACATAAAGTTTATGGGATCGAAGCGATGCTAGTTATGTAGAGGAAGACATCTTGAAGATACAGATTATTCATCCAACAAAGATGACTTCACGTACACGATATCACCGGTGCACTGCCTATTTGACGGAGAAAAACGTAATCAGTGTGAGCACCCAATTCGTGCGAAAAGTACTCGTACGTTTACGTACGAACAAATTCGTATCCAAAGTGAGCGCAACCTAAGGCTCTGAGGTTCATTGCATGTTTCACCTACCTAAAGGATACTTATAAAGTAATTAAAATTTGTCAGTGGGATGCAGCCGCAGAAGCGCACTATGCGCAAGAGAGGAAAATGGCGGTGTTGGACGCGCTCGAGGCGCAGTGGCGCGCCGAGGCGGAGGCGCAGGCCGACGCCGGCTACTACGCCGCCTCCTACTCCTCGTGGCTCAGCTACGGCACCGGCTTCCTCGCCAACATCGTCGAGAACCTGCAGGTGAGCCTCGCTCGCTCGCCCTCCATGCCTCCTATCTATAGTGTACTATCTAACTATTCTCCCGCATGACGTGCAGTTGAAAATAAACGACGTGCACATTCGCTACGAGGACAGCGCGACGTGCGGCGCTGCGTTCGCGTGCGGGCTGACGGTCGCGTCGCTGGCCGCCGAGTCGTGCGACTGCGAGTGGCGGCGCGGCTTCTCGCTGCTGCCGCCCGACGGCTGCTCCTTCAAGCTGCTCGAGCTGCAGCAGCTCGCCGTGTACTGGGACCCCATGCCCGCGCCCGCCGCCGCGCTGGCCCACTGCACAGTCGCCGAGCTCGCGGTCAGTGGCCGCACATCCCTCTCTACTCTACAGAGTCTAGCCAGGAACGAAACCAACATTACACATTCATCACTCTAGTCGTAGCCGTAGGTGACGGCCCACCTCGGAGGTCACCAAAATTATTCAACATATTTTATAGCTCGCCTATCGGAGTGAGTTCACACTATCGTACTATCGTGACTGATAATGGCTAAACTATTATTTAAATTGACATGTTTAACTGTACCCAATTTCGCATTAAATGAATTATGATTTATTATGATCATACCTACTGGTTTATTGTAACCCCTAAAGTGCACACGTCACTCTTGTTGATTCTGAAAGTTGTAATTGTTTGTAGGAGCGCATGTCCCCCGAGGCGGAGGCGCCGCACCGCTACATAGTGTCCCCGGCGAGTGCGCGCGCGCGCGTGCGTCGCGAGCGCACCGAGCTGCCGCTGCGCAGTCGCGCGCGGCCGCGCGTCGCCGCGCACCTCACGCTCGACAGCGTGCTGCTCGAGCTCAGCTCGGTGAGACGCGCCTGCCTGGCGTACCTAGTCCCGCACCGCTGCATAGTGTCCCCCATGTCGATGTGGTAATGTTGGCTGTGTCCGCAGCGGCAGTACAAGGAGGCGGTGGGCTGCTCGCTGGGCCTGGCGCGCGTGTCGCGGCTGCGCGAGTGGCGCGCGCGCCGGCCCGCGCTGCCCGTGCGCGGGCACGCGCGCCTCTGGTGGCTGTACGCGCTCGCCTGCCATCTGGAACAGCATCCGTGTAAGTGTGCGCTCACCTGATGTCTTGTTGCCTTCCCTCCGACACCCGGCGGATTCGTTCGAATTCAAATGTTACTTCACACACAAAAACTAGGGATCCCTTCTTAAACATCAGTAATGTAACCCGAGGTGTAATATAAAATATCTCGCATGCACTGTGGAAAATTTTTTTTTTTTTTTTTATACAACTAGCTGATGAAACAAGCAGACTATACACGATTGAACAGAAAACTGTTCAACACCTAGTAGTTCGCCCCGAACTGAGACTTCGTGACGTGAACGCTCCAAAAATATAAGTAAGTGGTAGTCAGAGGCAAGTCCAAACATTGTGTTCGGACTTGTCACTGGCTGCCACCTACTAACTAAGTAGGTTACCAAGTTTCAACTGAATTGGCCTATTTATTGAAGAGTTCCGTTAAACAGACCTTGGCTCCATCATCAGAACAGGTCACTATCAACATTTAATGAGAACCAAGTACCTTCTTAACCTTTTAAAAACATTCATTGAAAAAGCAAAGAAATTGACCGACCAGTAGAAAAACCTTGAGGTCAACGAAACTCTTAGAAATGGGAGCTCTTGGGTCATTGGTTATCTTAATTTAACTTTTTTGTTGTATCATTACATTACATTATACTATTCATTTTTTATGTTTTAGTAGGAATCCCTAATTTCTTTCAGTATTAAATGTAGCCTATGTTACTCAGGGATAATGTAGCTTTCTTAAAGTGAAAGAATTTTTGAAATTGGACCAGTAGTTTTTGAGCCTATTTGAAACATACAAACATACCGACATACAAAGTTTTCCTCTTTGTAATATTAGTGTAGATAGATGTAGATATCTATATATGTAAGTATATAATGTATTAAATATATTAGTTATCTAGTACCCATAACCATCTAGCCCCAAAGTAAGCTGAGTAGCTTACTTTGGGGCTAGATGGTGCTGTGTGGATTGTTCAGCATTATTTATTTAATATTACTTCATATTAATCCTTATCAAAATAAATCATTTTGTATGCAAGGCTGTTTCAATACCTGTAGATTACTTCTTGATTTTTTTTATTGTGGGCAACGGGACGCATTCTCAAGGGCGGGGGCACCAAAACGCGGTACAAAAACTGAAACAGCTTCACGGCTTTGATCCCCAGGCACGGTAGATATCCCTTCAGATCTCTCAGTACCAAGTACTTAAGATTCTTTGAGGATGTCTAAGGGGGGTAGTTAGAGGTACGTCCAAACGCAAAATTTGGCAAATACCCACATTTTGCAGTAGTTAGTCCTACTAATATTATAAACTTGAAAGTTTGTAAGTATGGATGGATGGATGTTTGTTACTCTTTCACGCCGAAACGGCTGAACGGATCTGAATGAAACTTGGCAGAGAGATACATTATAGTCTGGAATAACACATAGGCTACTTTTTATCCCGTGGGAATACCGTAATTTAAATAGAAGCGCGGGTGAAGCCGCGGGGCGCAACTAGTATTCCATACGTGACAGGTTGGAAGCCCATCGCCCCTGTTAGAATACTAACTGGTTTCATCACGATGTTTTCCTTCACTGTTTTAGAGCACTGGCATTGCGCACATAAATTTTTCGACAGAAAAATCCATTGGTGCATTGGGATTCGAACCTGCGACCTTACGATCGGAAGGCAGGGTCACTTCCACTAGACCACCAGTGCTCGACGCAGTAACGCGTTACAAGTACGTGCAAATCTATGTATAAGTCTTGGTTTATCCTCAAACGTTGAAAAATATTATGTCCACTCATGCGAAGCTGGGACAAGCCGCTAGTATCTAATAATTTGATATTCCCAGATTTTTTATAATATTTGAGTTGTGTACGTTTTTCAATAGGGTAGCGATACCGGTTTTGTGATGGGTTTGAATTTTACGACAACGTGGTGAGGGTCGGTGAATGACACGTATTGCCACCTTCTTCGGCACCAAATATAGAATGATTGTTTGTTGCAAAGTGATCCCTGCGTCATTGTATATAATATTTGTATGAGTGCGAGTGGAGTTGTTGTTGCGCAGGGACGGAGCCGAGGCCGACGTGGCAGTCGTGCCTGGCGGCGGCGCGCGCCAGCCGGCGGTACGTGGCGACGTGCGAGGCCGCGCTGCGCCACCCGGCCGGCACGCTGCCCGCCGCGCGCCTCCAAGCCAAGGACGACTTCGAGTGGCGCACGCCGCTGCATCTGCTGCAGCCGCTGCGGGAGGCGAGTCCACTCATCCCATCCAGCGCAGCGTCGCACGTCACTCTAGTCATTCACTCGCATCTGAACGGTTCATCACATTTCCAGGTGGCGATGCGAAAAGTCTCCAAGTCGACCCCCGTCGCCACTCCCGACAAGCCTTCCTCGGGGCGCAGCACGCTCGTTCGCTGGTTCCCGCAGTGGTGGGGCTGGTACGGACAAGATACCGCCGCGCCCGCCCCGGCCCCCACCCCCGCCGCCTCCGCCCCCGGGGATCTCGAGGAGGAGATCCTGGACGTGATAGCGGACTCGTTGGATAACAATACCTTGCTGAAGAGAGATACCGTTTTCGGGAAGTTCGAGTTCGTGTTGAACAAGGGCTCGTTGATATTGAGCATGGAGGAGGAAGAAAATGATAAGTGAGTTTGGTGTAATCCGTTATGTAGCTAGGTGATGGCATGGTGGGTGATGGTGGTGCGTGAGTTTGGTTGCCATTGTTCGACAGGGGGCGCGGCGGCGGCGGCGGGCAGGTGGAGCTGCAGTGCAGCGGCGTGCAGGCGTGCGTGGAGGCGCGGCCGCGCGCCGGCTCGCACGCGCTGCGCGTGGCGCTGGGCGCGCTCGCGCTGCGCGACCGCGTCACCAAGCGCACGCTCTTCCCCATCGTGTGCGCGCCGCAGGTATCTACCCGCGCGCATCCATCCAACCCGCCGCAACATAATACATTGTTTTCAATCAATCAAACATGTCATGTTCACTTATTGACATGGTGCAAGGTGTCGCACGAAGTCAATGTCAAAAAGTATTCAATAAAATCTCAAGGATATCTTTGAAACGTCTTAAAATTAGGTGACTCCACGCGACCAAAGCCTAGAAAAACAATAATAGGTAACAGACATAGCAGACATGTTAGCTGCCGATAGGCAGGGCGACCTGGACATCGAGTCACGCACTTTTATCATTGACATAGCTATCTAAGTCATCTTTCCTTATTAGGTTGAACTGTAGCAATCCTTGGGATAGGAGGGATGCAAGTGGGGAAAGAAAAGGACTCAAGAAGGAAAAGAGTAGTAGAGCTCTTTGTGTGTGGCTCGTCCGGGGAAGTACTACCACCACGCCTTTTTCTGCCGCCAAGCAGTGACGGTGATGGTTAATACTTAACATCAGGTGGGCCATCTGCTTGTTCCATCAGCTAGTTGCATTAAAAAAAAAAAACCTCCCCCCACTGGTAACCCCGGTTTTTTTTTCGCTGGGAAAAATGACTTACGCATTCCCCCCATTGGAGGATGGGGGAGATACGAGTATGTAGGACTTCCCGGCCCGTTAGGGCCGGTATACCCACTAAACGACCCAGCGGCACTCCCGCGTCGTCACCATGGAGGGGAACTGGGCAACTGGCAGAGCCTCCCCTATTCTAACCCTCAACTTAGGTACAAGGATTGCTATAGACAACCCGATTATTCTTAATGTAAACTTAAAATTTTCTAATAGGAAGCCCAGTGGCACTTTTTAGAAGTTTATTATAGAAGTGTACACCGTTCCTCAGACACGATTCATTTACCTTTTGCAGTCGAAATTTAGGAATGCTTGATTTATTTGGCTTATTCCTCTTTTCCCCGTTGAAGATCCCCGTTAACAGGGATTAGTGGAATTTTTGTCCACTTATCCCCGTTGACACCTATGCGGTCTCGTAATGGGGATAAGTGGACAAAAGTTCTCCACAAATCCCCGTTACGTTAAAAATAAAATTCGAAGAAACATGTTTTTAATTTTTTATAAGGTACCCGCTTGTTGATTATTTTTATAATTCATTCGATAATTTTTTTAATAAAATTGTGCTATGTATAAGAAAACATAATTAATACAATAAAATACAGATACTTATGATCACATTTCTTTATTTTTATTTCTTTTAATACTCACAACCACAACCTAATGTACCTAATTTTCTTATGTTAATGTATGTGCATCTCTTTTTCATAAAATGTGTTTATGAGTATAAAACATTTTCATAAATATACGAGTTAAGCATTATTTGTCGTGACGTATCTAAAAGTGCTAATGACCGGTCGTTTCGTCCAGGGTGTGATCCGCGAAGGCCTGAGTACCGCGGGCGGCGGGGGTGGGGCGGGCGCCTGGCGCGGCGCCGCCTCGCCGCAGCCGCAGCCGTCGGACGAGCCGCTGTTCCAGCTCACGTACGAGAAGAAACCCTTCGGCCTCAACTGTGACTACAAGTGAGCAAACTATCATAGAGATCGACTGTACGATTATGTGCACCGTCACCCATTAGCGCGCCGTCGCGTCGCGTCGGCCGACAACTCGTGATGTGTATCGGTTCATCGGACTGAGCGATCGCGTGTGTTGGCTGCGTTGCAGGCTGTGGGTGAAGTCCGGCGCCATCGAGGTGGTGTACTGCGCGGAGCTAGCTCGCTGGGCGCGCGCCTGGGCCGCGGTGGGGGCGTGGCGCGCGGCGGGGGCGTGGCGCGACTCCACCAGGGCGCGCCTCATCACGCACTGGGAGGACATGATGCGCCCTACTCCGGTATGTGATGTACCTACTCTGGAACTGTTTCTGTCATCTAAATGTCCGGTAACGTCATAGTCACCGCTTCCATGCGAGCAGGGCGAGCGTCGCTCGTGGCAAGTGGAGCTGGACATATCGGCGCCGCAGATCCTGTTCGCGGAGCAGATGTCGTCGCGCGAGGGCGGCGTGCTGCTGATCGACTTCGGCCGGCTGCGGCTGGGCAACACGCCGCGCCGCGCGCCGCCCGCGCCGCCCGCCGCCGCCGAGGAGCAGGAGGAGGCCTTCATGACGCCGTGCTCCACGCCGCCCGGCAGCCTGCTGTCGCCCGAGGAGCCGCCGGAGCCGCCGCTGCAGCCGCATACCATAGATCACAGGGCGCTTGACGCGGCCGATCTCCATGACAGATTGTATGATAGGTGAGGTGTCCTCTCTCTGTCTGTACCCACTGTTAGCCGTATACTTATCCGCGAAATAAATTCCAATGTTGTGCTACGTATACTCTTGTATGGTCAGTGAAACTGAGTCATCAATATTGATAAGAATCACTGTCGGTCATCACTAGGTGCATCTAGTCGGCGGTTCCTCGCGACCCGAGCCAAGCCTGGAACTAACCGAAGCAGGGGTTATTCGAGCAGGTGTATTGTTTCAGATACAACATAGAGTTGAGCGACCTGCAGATACTGGTGGGCCGCGCACGCGATAACTGGCAGTATGCGCACACCAAGTCTACCTCCTCGCTGCACCTGTTGGACCGGTTCAGCATTTCATTGCAGGTGTGTTATTGCGGCAACATACCATTTTGTCACTACATAACGATATAAATATTTTTTATAGAGTATTCTTGTAAAATTTTAAATTATGTATTTTATCACTCGGTCACTTGTATGTCATTAACATAAATAAAAAATAAGAGCGGCCCTAAAACACTTCCTTGAGAAACACCTTGGCACTCTCTTCGATTAATATGCTGTATTTATAAGTGCAGTTTAAAACAAATTTTGTCCACAAAATAATTAATTTAATATCAGTGTTCACCAAAGTACACCCTAACCTCAAACGAAGCGAAGCTTGTACTATGGGAACCAAATACCTAATGTAATTCTTATATACCTTTCATGTAAATGCTTTCTTATTATCTAATATATTATCACCCAGACAGTGAATCATGAATTTTAATTACACAAATGCTTGTTCTGCGTGTGGATCGAACCCACGGCTGTAAAGACTGAGTACAGCGAATGTTGTGTTGTGTTGCGGCAGGCGGAGCGTCGCGTGGTGCACACACAGGACCCGATGTACCCGTGCGCGACGCTGCGCGGCTCGCTGCCCGCGCTGGTGGCGCACCTCAGCGAGCACAAGCTGCGCTGTGTGCGCGCCGTGCTCGACACGCTGCCCATGCCCGGCGCCGGCGGCAGGTAACGTGGCGCGACCATGTCTCTGTGTGTCGCGTGGTGCACACACAGGACCCGATGTACCCGTGCGCGACGCTGCGCGGCTCGCTGCCCGCGCTGGTGGCGCACCTCAGCGAGCACAAGCTGCGCTGTGTGCGCGCCGTGCTCGACACGCTGCCCATGCCCGGCGCCGGCGGCAGGTAACGTGGCGCGACCATGTCTCTGTGTGTCGCGTGGTGCACACACAGGACCCGATGTACCCGTGCGCGACGCTGCGCGGCTCGCTGCCCGCGCTGGTGGCGCACCTCAGCGAGCACAAGCTGCGCTGTGTGCGCGCCGTGCTCGACACGCTGCCCATGCCCGGCGCCGGCGGCAGGTAACGTGGCGCGACCATGTCTCTGTGTGTCGCGTGGTGCACACACAGGACCCGATGTACCCGTGCGCGACGCTGCGCGGCTCGCTGCCCGCGCTGGTGGCGCACCTCAGCGAGCACAAGCTGCGCTGTGTGCGCGCCGTATAATTTATTGCTAACAGAGATAAAAAACGAAGATCTCGTGCGTATAGAACTGTTTGCTACAGAGAATAAGATATAAATTCAGTCATAATTTTTACAACTTTGATTTCATATTATGGTCGGTAGAATCTGAGCTAGTTTTGTTTAAATGAGTTATTTTTTATCAGTGTTGGAGAGCCAACGAGCCAGGACGTGTTGGATGCGGGCAATGATGACGTCAGCTGCAGCTCGGAAACGGATCGCTCCGAGTTGTCCATGCACCAGCACTCCACGCTACTTATGCTGCAGTTCGCCATCGACCAGCTATCGCTTGAGGTATTAATATTTCTTCCAGGGACTTGGATATCTTTACTAGATAGCCAAAGAATGAATGAATGTAAATGTATTGATTGCACTACTAGTATGTATGTACCTGTATTTATTATTTTTTTCCAAAAAAGCATAATATGTTGAATGGTGTGTAGTGTGGTGTAGTGTGCTGTGGGGTGTCGTGTGTTGAGTTGTTTGCTGCGGCCGCTGTGCTGGCGCGGCTTACACCTATCAGTGTATTGCCTTGCATATTCTACAATAATTGAAAAGGCTGTCTGCAATTAGATGACTAAATTTCTGGAACGGCATAACATCTTGCCTGATGTTTAATCTGGCTTCCGTAAGCGCCGCACTACAGCCTCGGCCCTTCTGGATGTCACGGATAATATACTATAAATAAATAAATACTGGTTTCTCAGGACCAGGGTATGTGTACTTTGCTGGTTCTTCTTGATTTCTTTAGAGCTTTTGATGCAATTAATACTACTCTGCTTATGTCAATACTCAGCTATTACGGTTTCGACCCAAACATTTTAAGATGGTTTGACAGCTATCTTACGGAGCGATGTCAATATGTCGAACAAAAAATAATGATGGCACATCGAATTGCTCCCAGTTGTCTTCCTTAACTCGGGGTGTCCCTCAAGGTTCTATCCTTGGTCCGATTTTATTCATCTTATACAGTTCGGATTTAAGGAACTCCATAGTCAAATACCACATATACGCAGACGACGCGAGTCCAGGTGTATTTTGCTTTTAAGCCTAGATAATTTACCAATGCCATCACTGCTATAAATGAAGATCTCAGTTTAATTTCTGCCTGGTTAGATAAAAAAAAACTGGTTCTCTGTCCCCAGAAAACGAAGTATATGAAGCACTTTTCTATTTTATTTTCTATGTTTTTCTTCTATGTTTCTTATTAATTAATCTCAATTATATGCCATTATTGTTTATTATATTTTATTTTATTATCTAGATACCAATTTATATTTGCTAATTGATGAACGTGTTGTTGTTTCTTCGTTACTGCTATGGTGAAAATCAGTGTTGAGTATTAATACACCCAACATTTATGCTGAGCTGATAAGCTTTTTAGTATAGGTAGGTATACATATACATGTTGTGCCTTAAGCCGCAAAACGTTATTAATGCTACCCTCTTTATAATTCTTTTTTCAACACTATTGCTCATAAAGTGGCTCTACGGTCACCGCAATTATGCACAGAATGACACCCATTATTCAAACTGTGACTTTTTCATTGCTATAACCCACTAGTGAGTTATAGATTTTTTTTTAAATTTTATTGGTTGAGTTGTTTTGTTCCTAAAAAAGTTTTTATTCAAAAAAAAGATCGTGTTCAATAGAACAAATAAATTAATGTTCCTATTGCTTGCTCATTTCATGCAACTTCTTATATTATAGATAATTTTAACTCGTACGTGTATAATAAGTAAAACATTCACTCAAATATAACTTTTGTTTTCTCTGTAATAAAAGAAAAATTAAATTCCTCATTTTTTACGTGGCAGAATAGGCGCAATACTTTACCCTATGCGCGGAAAATAAAAAAACCTCATCCCTTTAGCCTGTGGCCGATCGCAATGCGCGCGCTTATGAAAACTGATTAATTTTTCCCGCCGAAGCGAAACATTTTTCACAACTCGTTTTCAATGTTGAAATTATAGTTTTATTAATTAAAATGTCTACAAGTACTAGTTACGAAGAAAATGATTTATGTTGTACACCGCCCGATTTCTGAAGCCCTTAACGTATGGAAACTTTACTACCTGAAAACTCCAAGGAAAAATATCTGTTCTGTGAGTTTTTATTATTATTTTATTCACAAATGTGTTGAAAAATGTCGTATGATTGACGGATTTGTGTGTGGATTGATGATTACCGTCCTCGGCTTTCTTAAGACCCTCGCCTACGGCTCGGGTCTCAATGGCGCCTCAGCGGCAATCACCAATATTCCACACTTGTACCATAATGTACTATTTCAGGCTTGTGATAATTACTGTATTTACTTATGCGAAATAAAGAAGTATTCTATTCTGTTCTGTTCTATTCTATTGAATAATATGAAGGTGCAGTCCCGGGGGCGCAGCATCGCGGAGGTGCAGGTGCGCGGCGTGCGCGCGGCGCTGTGCTGGCGCGCGCGCGACGCGTCGCTGGCGCTGTCCGTGCACTCGCTGCTGCTGGTGGACGCGCTGCAGACGTACGGGCCGGACTTCGAGCTGCTCGTCGCCAGCCACAAGCATGTCGGGTGCGTTACATGCATTCATACACGTGCACCAACCTTGCACCGACAGCTCATTCATTGCGATGCTATTCATTATTGCATTCGTTTCCTTCTTTCGACTGAGTCTTGTCTTACTTTTGTGGAATTCGAACAGTTTTCTTATGAAGCCTACTACACTATATCATTAGTCTATTACTCTTCACTCTGTTTGTAAATTTTAGGAGCTCAGCGGCTCCATTAGAATTAATTAATTGATTAGAATAAATAAATTAGCTCGTTAATGCAACCTTTATGTGACAATTTCCAGTTATTTGGTGTATGATTCCAGCATGGACACTGCGTCGGGCTCTATCCGCGGGTCGGAACCCACGTCCCCGCAGTCGCCGACGTCGCCGACGTCGCCCGCCGCGCCCGGCGGGCTCGGCACCGCGGCCCACCCGCACGCGCTCTCACAAGCATTATATTCACTGCACCGCTCTACCAGTAAGTGCCTCCTACCGGGACACAATCAACCGAGACCTGTTGGTCGGTGCTTTCATATTCCGAGTACATCTTTGTAATTTCCACTAGGTGCCGTGGACCCAGACCGAGCGACCAGTCCGTTTCCCTCCTGGATCTCGGGCCCGACCAACAATAACCCAGCGTGGGGGGCGAACACTTGGGGGGGTAGCACCACCTGGAACAACCCCTCCTGGGGCAATGCTACCTTCGGGGGCAATATGCCCAGTTGGGGAGCAGCGGGGCTGGTCGATTCAGAGGCGCTGATTGCTGTGGAACTGTGCTCGGTGAAGGGAGATGGCGATTCCGAAGATTTGAGGATAGCAAATATACTGTTCAATAACTTGGATATTATCGGTAAGCTCTGAAAATACTTACATGTTTCCCCAACCAACAGCCGGTAGCATTATAAAGATGCGATATACTCAAGCTACGAGTACGTACGATTTACTGCACGTGAAAGAAATAAAATTTTACATTACAGCGAATCAAGAAACAATAGTAGAACTGATTGGATTCACACAACGAGTGTTCGGACCGAGAACTAATAAGCCTGCAGAAGCGCCGAAGAACGAACCGAAAGATGAACAGAAAGACGAACAGATGCCGGCTGCGTCCGATGATGACGAGATCAAGGTAGCACCATATTATTATCATAGGAAAGGAACAAAACTTTCATTAATTTGAAATATAACACGGGTATTTATCGCGTTTTACCTTTAATAATTTCCCGATGTTTCGGCTATGTTGCAATAGCCGTGGTCGCGGGCAGGTAAAACGCGATAAATACCCGTGTTATATTTAATAATATGTGAATGTGAATATGTGAATTAAAAATACCCGTGTAATATTTCAAATTAATTATGTGTTATGATCGCGTAAGTTTAAAAAAAACTTAATAAGCCAACTGAAACATGATGAATGATAATTGTTGCAGAAAGAAGTACGAACGGAGATAACGTTTGACTTCCACCGCCTGGGGGTGCTGCTGCTGCGGGCGGCCGTCGAGGACGGGAGCGTGGTGGCCAGGAAGGTCGCGACCGCCACGCTCTGTGAAGCCAAGATACAAGCTACTGTCGGTATGTCAGCCTCGTCACGCGTTACCTTCATTTTATTCAAATAGGTGCTTTTTTATTATGATACTAATCACAGTTGTATCATTACGATTTGGTCTAATGGTTTTTTTTTTCATTTGACATACAATCTGGAACATTGTTAAAAATGCTTTCGCATCGGTCGGCGTGTTGTTTTGTTAGATGGGTCGCGTGTGTCGGCGGGCGGGTCGCTGGGCGGCGTGCAGGTGGTGTCGCTGAGCGAGGGGGGCGCCGGCCACGCGCGCGTGCTGTCCGCCGGCCGCGCGGCGCCCCCCGCGCCTCTAGCGCCCCCCGCACACCATGCCGACGAGAAGGCGCTGCACTTCACTATACAGAGGAACCTGCTCACCGATGTCGATGGACGCTCGCCAGGTAATCTTAGGGTGGGATAAATGCTCGCAGCATTTGCTCAGTTAAGCACTAAGCCGGCATAGTGACATAAAACTATTTCCGTAATGTGTGTGTGTGACCTACATCGTATTGTGTATGGAGGCATGCACCCGCGTGTTCACCACTGAAAACCTAGTTATTTTGTGTATCCTTAGCGCTTGTAGCCATGGCTATACATAGGTCGTACCATCAAAGTGTCACGTGTAACAAACCAGAAGAAACACAGTATGAATGAGTGCGGTGGTATGGTCAGCAGATGGCGCTGGCGTGTGCGTGGAGACGTCTGTGCGCGTGCGCGTGGCGCGCGTGTGGTACACGCACCAGCCGGCGCTGGTGCTGGAGCTGCGCTCGTGCTTGGCCGAGTTCAAGCAGTACCTCGCCGACCTGGCGCGCTCGCTGCGCGCCGCCGCCGCCGCCGCCGCAGACATGGCGCTCGGGCTCGCTCACACCAGGTCACTCCCTCTCACTCACACTAAGAGACGTCTGTGCGCGTGCGCGTGGCGCGCGTGTGGTACACGCACCAGCCGGCGCTGGTGCTGGAGCTGCGCTCGTGCTTGGCCGAGTTCAAGCAGTACCTCGCCGACCTGGCGCGCTCGCTGCGCGCCGCCGCCGCCGCCGCCGCAGACATGGCGCTCGGGCTCGCTCACACCAGGTCACTCCCTCTCACTCACACTAAGAGACGTCTGTGCGCGTGCGCGTGGCGCGCGTGTGGTACACGCACCAGCCGGCGCTGGTGCTGGAGCTGCGCTCGTGCTTGGCCGAGTTCAAACAGTACCTCGCTCGAAAAAGATCTAAATAATGTTAAATGAATGTTTAAACAAGGTGGATGTTGAACTGTAAGTGTGCGTACATTGTACATTGCAGAGAGTCGCTGTACATGAACCCGCGCCTGTCGCAGTCGGCGGAGGGCGTGTCCCCGCGCCGCCGCACCCTCAGCGCCGGCGCCGGCGCCGCCTCCTCGCTGGACGAGCCCGCCGACCGGCACCACGACTATGTCGTGCTCAGGTACACTTGTACACTCTACTTACGTCTTATTGTCTGTTAGAACCAGCATATTTTATAATTAAGAACAATTCACCCCTTGATAACATGAATTAATCCGAGGTGTCCGTTGTTTTGTTTTAATATTAAGTAAGTAACCTAGATATAACATCGCCTTAGGGCTTCATAAAAAAACCGGTTATGATGTTAATATCTCAATAAATAAATACATTTCAAAGAATGGCTAGTTTAATGTGAGCCTCCACTTGTAGTGTGAGCATCGAGTTGGAGTCTCCAGTGGTGGTGGTCCCCCGCAGCGCGCGCAGCACACAAGTGCTGGTGGCACACCTGGGCCGCATGAGTCTGAACAACCGGCCCGGCCCGCCCACAGATACCCTATATAAACTGCGCATCAGGGACATCTCGCTGGCTTCGGTAACTATGTTTATAAGACAGTTTTTATTAATTCGATAAGTGACACAAAAGCTACTCGGGAGTTGTCGTTGCCGATTGAGAAACGAATCGACCAATCCAGATTTAATCTATGCCACTTCTTAAAGTCTATGCTAGATATTTGTCCCCACACATTCCCATCAGTTTTTGTCCAAGATTTGATAAAATTTCTTTATCTCTGATTATCTATCTAATCATATTATGAATGTTCAAAATTTGACCAACTTGGCCTTGTGCCATGTTCATAAAATGACGCTTACCACAGGAGTATAAAAGCTGGCAATGTACGTATAGCCTGATGCGTATCCATGTGTTCAATAGACGAAGCTCCGTATGCAATAAATCTTGTTTTATCGAGCACACTGTAAAACTGACTAGCAGCAACATAGTGAACAGATGTGGGTGACTGTGTGGCATTGTCTCAGCTGGACGTGGCGGACAGGCTGCAGCAGCCGCTGACGGCGCGCAGCATGCAGCAGGTGTACGACGTGGCGCGCGGCCAGCACGTGCTGCGCGACACCGCGCTGCAGCTCAGCGTGCTGCTGGCGGACGCGCCCGGCGCCTGTCAGGTGAACCAACACAACACGATACTACATCGCCACCACGAAACGCATCACAATGAGCCCAAACTCGACGGGCTTACTGCAACCATGCACCTCCCGGCTTCGTTGTCAGATCAGCTCCCGGTGTGTATTGTATAACAACAGTATGGTGTGTGTTGTTGCAGTGCGAGGTGAGCGGCTCCGTGGTGGGCGGGCTGCAGGTGGTGGCGCGGCGCGAGCAGTACGAGCAGCTGCTGGACACGCTGCGCTGGGTGGCCGCTGCGCCCGCGCCCGCGCCATCGCCGGCGCCATCGCCCGCGCAGGTGCAGGGCGGCGTGCTGGAGCCGGCCGTGCCGACGCTGCGGCTGGAGCCCGCCGTGCGCGCCGCCGCGCTGGCCGCCCCGCGCCCCGCCCCGCGCCCCGCCCCGCGCCCCGCGCCGCCTCCGCACGCCGACAACACGCCGCTACTTATAGGTTACTGATTACAGATGCTCATTTAGTTTATTGCTTACACAATGGATAGTTGCTACTGATATAATTCGCTAAACAGTTTCTCAGATTCTACACGCGGTGAACGATACGGAGCGCAGTGCGAGCGAGAAGTGATGATTACCGGCGCGATTTTGTATTAGCTTCTTTATCCACTAACAATAAAATTATTTATGATGAAAATATAGTATAAGTATAATAAGTCTGCTTTTGACCTTTGAAACAGCTTCATACAGCTACACCGAGCCTGACGTGACTATGTACGTTGTGCTTGTAATAATGATGTTCGTGCAGTTCGTTGGTAGTTGTTGTGCGTCAGTGCGCAGTACGTTGTGGTTGGTCGCAGTGCGGCTGCAGCTGGCGGCGTGCAGCGCGGAGCTGCGCGCGGACCTCGGCGCCGGCGAGCGCAGCCTCGTGGACCTCTCCTTCAGGGAGTTCTCGCTCGACTACAAGAAAACCAACGACTATGAAACTACTCTGCAGGTAACACGTCAATAACTCTAGCACGACGCCTGGGGCTTTTAATATGATCCACTTTCGTTGGCGTGAACACAAACAGAAAGTGGAACTTGTCTAATCTTCTATCTAACAAAAGTCGTTTTGCGTGAAACTGGCGCTGAGCTCATAAACTTATCATTGACGACCTCTGTGACGCAGCGGGCGAGGGCCTGCCTGCGACGCAAGAGGTTGCGGGTTCGATTCCCGCCTTGGAACAAATTTGTGTACGATCGGCAGAAATTTGTTCCGATGGTCTGGGTGTTTTCTATGTATAATAAAAAATATCTATATATGTAAGTATATAATATATTAAATATATCAGTTATCTAGTACCCATAACACAAGCTTTGAATAGCTTACTTTAGGGCTATAATGCTGTGTGGATTGTCCAGCTTTATTTATTTATTTATAGTCTGGTCCGTGTGATTTTGTTAAGTATTATAGCGAACGCTTATGACTTGATGTTCAATTGATTCCCACAAGGATGCTAGCTGATGTTTAGTTAACCTTAATTTATCCACATGAATGTTTTCAGGTATCACTCCACTCCATCACCATGGAGGACCTAACCAAGGACCCTGACTCCAAGCATCGCATGCTGATGGTCTCGCACACGCCTCAAATGCCGCCCAAGGCCGTGTTCCTCTCCAAGTCCTGCCCCGACTTCCTGACGGAGCACCCAGGGGAGGATCTGGCCAGCATCAGCTCGCTCCACTTTGCCAAGAATAATTATAACTCCTTGCCCGGTCAGCTTAATGTCATCACTGAGGTAAACTTATTTTGTTTACATCATTTTTCTTTGTTTCTAAATACAGTCACAATACAATACTTTTTAAATACAGTCAGAAAATCAGACAGTGTTTTGGCTATTTACAACTGATCCTTGCACAGTGCATCATTATTTGCAATGACCAGTAACTCTCCCACATTTACAATGTCATACATTATCTTCTTCAGAACAAACAGCGTCAAAACAAGAAGCAAGACAGCAAGTGCGGTCCTACTCCCCCGTGCTCGCCGGAGTGCGGCGCGCCGCCTGATACCGGGAAGGGAGAGAGGGACCGAGACAGAGATAGAGAACGAGATACAGAGGGCGAGGGAGAGGGAGAAGAGACGGGAGCCGATGACAACCTCGTGTGGGTGTGGGTGCACACCAGAGATCCCAAGCATCCAAACTTCGAAGATACTTTCAATAAGGTAACCAAAAACGTCCTACAGGTGGACGTTGGTCCTTTTCAAAACTATCTATAACAGGTTTTCTAGTGGAGTCTGTATAATATTCGGTTCCGATTCGTTTGTTCCGGCTCGTGCCGTGCCGTGTCGTAAACTGATTTATTGAATATTTGCAGGTGTCGAAGCTGACGAAGATCGAGTTCAACAGCCTGAACCTGGTGGTGAACATCGACAGCTGGGTGGCCGTGCTCGACTTCTTCGGTGTCGCGGGTGACGACCCGCCGTCCGTGACCGGCGGCGACCGCCGGCCCGCAGGTAGCGCCGCCGCCGCGTTTTACCACTCTATCTGCGCTCTATTGGTTCCGAATGAAAAACCCGTTAGTTACCGTTACTTGCTTAGGATGTCCATTGCATTGCAGAGACGGACGGAGGGGCGGGTGCGGAGGGCGCGGAGGGCGGCGGCGTGCAGGTGACGGAGGTGACGGTGGTGGCGCTGAGCGCGGTGGTGGTGTCGGCGCGCGGCGAGTGGTGCGGCGCGCGCGTCGGGCGCGTGCGCGTGGCGGCGCGGCGCGACGTGCGCTGCCTCGCCACCAGCGTGCGCGCGCGGCTCGGCGCGCTGCAGCTGCGCGACCTCACGCCGCACGCGCCGCGCTGGCGGCACACGCTGCGCACGCACGCGCACCACGCGCTCTCGCTCACCTACAACAGGTACAGCACATACTGTAGTATCGGATCGCGCGAACCACGCAACAAGACCGTTATTTCATAATAGTCTATCTGTAATGCGTGTACGTTCCAGGCTGAGTGGTCACGAAGCGTCGCAGGCCGGTCACGAGACGAGCCTGAGCATCGAGATGGGACCCGTGAGCTACGTGCACACGAAGCGGTTCGTGCACGAGCTGCAGGCGTTCACGCGCGACTTCGCCCTGCTGCGGCGCGTCATCATGCAGGCCCGCCTCAAGGTACCCCACTGCTGCCATTCCTCGTGCTAGAGCACCGGCGCGCCGCGCCGCGCTGCATCACGTGGTGTTGTGTGCGCAGGTGTCGACGGCGCGCGAGGGCGTGACGGCGCGATCGCCGCGCATGCGCGTGTCGCTGTCGTGCGCGGCGCCGCTCATCATCGTGCCGGTGTCGGGCCGCAGCCGCGCCGCGCTCGCCGTGCAGGCCGCGCGACTCACGCTCACCAACAGATTCCAGCGCGCCGGGGACAAGGGGACCGTTAGCACGCTCGCACAATCTGATGCCAGTGAGTTGTTATGCCATTTTTACTGTTTTACACTATCGTGGTGTTGATCAGTGCTAGACTTTGCTGTAAGTCAATATGGAAGGGTATGTCTACTTCATTTTCCATATATACTCCTTATATTTATTAGGTGTCCGAGAGTTGCTGGATGTGCGTACAGTGCAATTGGAGTCGCTGACCTTACACGGAGCCCGAAGCGGCGGCGGCGGGGGCCGGGGGCTGCGGCTCGGGCCCCCGCTGCTCACTGCGCCTGCACATCTCACGCTACAGATCGAGCACAATCTTAGCCCGACGCACAATGGTATGATAGAAAATAGATTCTTTTATTGTTTGGCTACGCTCATCTCTAATACTCAGTCTGATATTTGAAGTGTGGAAGTACATCGGTTGTAATGAATTCCAGTTCCGGACATGACGGTGCAGGGTACGCTGGCGACGCTGGAGTGCGCGCTGGACGCGGCGCAGTACCGGCTGGTGCGCGGCGTGCTGGCGCACAACCTGGCCGACCCGCCGCCGCCGCCACCGCCGCCGCAGCACCACGCCTGCGCGCCCCGCCCGCGAGAGGTGCGCTCGTCCTAACACAAACACTCATAATCAATACAATGTGAACCAAGTCAGTGATATTGCGTCCTGTGTACCTTTCTCTGATTGGCATCTCCCGGTTTCCCTGGTTTATAGGTGTACCTGCTTCTGAAGCCTCCTGGATCATTCGAAGCCTGGCAATGCGGGGTGTGTGACCGGCATAAATGTATCGGTTGTGTTTCAGGTGTGGACCACGAGTTCCATTAAGCTGGACCTGCAGGACGTGACGGTGCGCCTGGAGCCGGCGCACGGCGAGGCCTCGCTGGCCTGCATCAACTTCATCAAGTCGCGCCTGGTGCTGGACACCTACTCCGACCTGGGGCAGGACATCGACCTGGTCTCGCAGGTGGGCAGCAGGCTGCGCGATCTTGCACGTCTCAATATCTCGACTCCATCGTTTATTTATGAAACGCTCATGAAATCAAAGGGCACTATAAGATACTCTTCACTAGCTCAGGCATTAGGAACGCTATAGTAGCTGTAGTTGGACGGAAGGCTATAACGAATGTGAGTTGTGTGGTGTCTTGCTCGCAGGAGATTCTGGTGAGCGACACCCGGTTCGGCAGCGAGCCCGCCAACCGGCGCGGCAACGTGTTCAGCCGCATCATCCAGCCGATGGCGGAGCAGCGGCACAGCGTGCAGGCCGAGGTGCACGCCAGGTAGCGCACGCCAGGTAGCGCACGCCAGGTAGCGCACGCGAGCCGCACATGTGCCCGTACTCACTCAGGATTACTCATATTGTTGGAATGTCAAAACGTTTTATTGCATCTTTCACACATGATATTCAGATTTTTTTGTAATGTTGTACTTACATAGGTACATACCTTTTCTATAAATATCTATTTATCTTTTTACTTTTATTTAATCGTTATTTATATTTCGCTCGTGATGTCACCCTAACAACAAGGCTTAGTCTGAAAACCAGCGCCACTCTCTAACCCTGCTAGAGAGTGGCATCAAGCTGAGACTAAGCCTTTTTGACTGACGCACACAGGGAGAGGCTTGTTATTTGTGTGTAGGCTATCTTTATTTTTTAAGTGTTTGTTAAACTACCTACTGTGTATTTTCTACCTACTGCCTTTTTTTCTGTTCTTTCTTGTCTGTATGTTTCTTCTGTGTGTAGTCGTCAAATAAAAATATATTCTATTCTATTCTATTCAGATATAAAAGAAGAAAGGTCAGCGGTTGAATGCTGAATGTCCAAATTTCATGAGATTTCGCTTGCGAAAACCATTAACGTACTATTTTTGAGCATGAGTGTATGTTTGTCGAGGCAGTGATGTAAGTGGGTGGTCATGTGGTTAGTTTGGTGACAGGAAGCACCACGACACGTGTTCGTACACGATCCTGATCAACAACATGCGTCTGATGGCCGTCCTCGAGTGGTGGGAGCGCGCGCACCACTTCCTGGCGCAGCCGCCGCTGCCGCCCGAGGAGCCGCCCGCGCAGCCCCAGCCGGACAGGTAACTCATTATTCGTTCTCATCTTACAACAGAGCTGCATATTCCCCCAACGCAACGCCCCCAATAGAGCCTCATGGATAAACGATCTCATTTTTTCGATGTTAGGATATACCTAAAGTTTAGAATTCGAAAAGTCTTGACCGAAATAAGATGAAGAGAACCTAAAGCCCTGCTAGCCCTAGAGCTAGAGTATGAATGTGACAAATACTAGTAGAATGTTGGGTTCCAGCTGCGGGCCGGGCTCGGGGCCGGGCTCGGGGTCGGGGCGCGCGCAGGCGGAGCCGGCGCAGCAGCTCGAGCTGAAGCTGAACGTGACGGACAGCCAGCTGGTGCTGGTGGAGGATCCCTCCGTGTGGGACACCAACGCCGTCATCCTCAGGGTGAGCTCCCCGCCACTACTCATCAACTCATCTGTGCTTATTAGTATATTTAACAAAATATGCCTATCGATACTATTTATGTAGGAATAGTAACATATAGGATCATTTAGTTAAAAAATGTCTCGAGTTGATTACATAATCATTTTTCCGTTCAAAATGTATGGGAAAAGTTTTTGGTGATTCCTGTGTATTTCAGTACTCATCATACCCTAAAAGGACTATTTTGATCCCCGCACGTAATAGGATCGATAGGCATAATGTAATTTTTTTTAATATGTGCATTTTATTCGCTGACTATATTTTTTTTTCAATATCTGTGAATTCACTTCATAATATCTCATAAGGTTATGTATGGACTCTTAGGAACGTTTTTCTGTAACTAAGCAGTGAAGGTACCTGCCCCACTTTCCTGTCTGAAAATCCACCCTGTATACTATACAGGGTGAATTTTCAGATAGGACAGTAGAGGGGGGGGGTGACCTGAATCATACTTATGATTCAGGTTAATGGTGTATGTTTGAGTGGTCCGACGCTATGTTCGTTTGGTACAGAGTACATCAGTAATCACGTACCGTCCCGCGGACTCGGAGAAGCCGGTGTCGTGTTCGCTGAACGAGCTGGAGGTGTTCTCGTGCGTGCTGGGCCTGGAGGAGGAGACGGCGCTCTCCATCGTGGAGCCGGCCGCGCTGCACGTCACCATCGACGCCGCCCGCGTGCTGCATGTGAGTGCCATGCCAGTCGACAGCCTTAACCTGCTTCACTGTGACATAAGGAACCAGGATCATTATGTTATTCATGATGTGCCAACGTCACGAAATAGTCTTGGAAATGCAGCGCGTGCTTAGTAACCATAGGAAATTTTATAACTAGTCACTGTTGGAATTTTGTGCAGAATGCACAGTTTGCCGCAGCTTCTGTTGCGTCGATATCCAATACTGTATCAAGTGAATTGAGTGAAGGGTTCTTCCTAAAGGCGATATCAGACGGGTCACTCGAGAGAACATTCACACGAATGAATGCTTAATTTTTCTTTCATTCTATGTTCACACGACTTACTGTGAATGACAAAGAAAAGAACGTTCATCTGTTATTTACTTTAAATATGTCATCGGGTAAAGTCGTGCGTCTCGGAATCCCTTAATTTTTTTAATTAAAATTTTTTTATTTTATGTTTAATGTCTTCTTCACAAACCTCGAGGTTTAAATCACTAATTAGGGATATCGTCGGATCGGTTCATTAGTGAATTCATTCGGCACTCTTGTTTCATTTGGGGTTCATACGAATCCTTTCGAGTGAAAGATGCCCAATGAAAGACAAAGATGAACGAAAAGTGAACCATCTGATATCGCCTTAATGTAAAAGTGATCAATATGGCTGTGAATAATAGATAGTCGTAACATTGTCAGGTGTCAATAAGCACGCTGGACCTGCGGCTGTCGTACCACGACATGCGCATGTTCGCGTCCATGCTGCGCTCTCTGCCCGCGCAGGCGCGCGCCGCACTCTCCGGTAAGCATACCGTACCACGACATGCGCATGTTCGCGTCCATGCTGCGCTCTCTGCCCGCGCAGGTGCGCGCCGCACTCTCCGGTAAGCATACCGTACCACGACATGCGCATGTTCGCGTCCATGCTGCGCTCTCTGCCCGCGCAGGCGCGCGCCGCACTCTCCGGTAAGCATACCGTACCACGACATGCGCATGTTCGCGTCCATGCTGCGCTCTCTGCCCGCGCAGGCGCGCGCCGCACTCTCCGGTAAGCATACCGTACCACGACATGCGCATGTTCGCGTCCATGCTGCGCTCTCTGCCCGCGCAGGTGCGCGCCGCACTCTCCGGTAAGCATACCGTACCACGACATGCGCATGTTCGCGTCCATGCTGCGCTCTCTGCCCGCGCAGGCGCGCGCCGCACTCTCCGGTAAGCATACCGTACCACGACATGCGCATGTTCGCGTCCATGCTGCGCTCTCTGCCCGCGCAGGCGCGCGCCGCACTCTCCGGTAAGCATACCTACCTATCTACCTACCTACTCGTTCCATTCCAACCAATGTACGCAACACTATAAGCAACGCCTCATTTAGCATTACCATACCTACTATATTGAACCTACGCAACGCGGAACATCCGCGTCACGGGTAGCACGTGACCTTTTCGTGCCTTTTGAACTTGGTTGAAGGTGCAATCTAGCGGCAGTACCTAATGTTCGCAGGCGAGACCGTGCTGGAGGCGGAGGAGAAAGCGCCGGCCAACATAACGCACATGCGCAGCCAGCGCGGCGCGCCCTGGGTGGTGGCGCCGCGCTGGCTGCGCGCGCACGCGCCCCTCCCGCACTCCCCGCCGCCGCCGCCGCCGCCAGCAAACACGGTCTTCCCGCTCAAAGCTGTGCAGGTATTATATTGTATAACAGTGACTGTGGCTCCAAGCCAAGCGTACTGATCAAGTTCAAAGGACTAGGAGTTATCAAATCAGTACATCAACTGTCCCTAGTCTTGTGCTGTCATAGAACCTTAACAGGCATACGAGGAAAATAAAACTCGTGTTGTTTAAGGCTATGCACCGTATATACAATGATTATTTATTTGCAGGTGAATGCGGAATGCATAACTCTATGCGTGATCGATGACTGCTTGGACTCAGATGTCCCACTTCTAGAAGTGTCTCTCAGTGAACTGCAAGTAGAACAGGTTCGTACGCTCGTTTAGAAAGTAGACCGACCATTTGGAGTCATCTTATTCCACGAAAATCATCACGTTCATTACAATTATTATACAAATATAGGTATGTGCCGTAAGTACCAAAAACTCTGAAAAGATTTCTGCCGTGCTGCGTGCGCGTATGGATTTTAGTCAAGCGCATGTTTCCATGTCCACCCCCAGGATCTCCGCAAGGTGGAGGAAGCGTTCGAGGACCCTGTGCTGGTGTCGACGCCGGCGGGCGCGGCGGGCGCGGCGGGCGCGGAGGGCGCGGGCGGCGGGCGGCTCGCCGGCCTGCTCAGTATAGACTACTACAACAGGACGCTGTCCGGCTGGGAGCCCGCTGTCGAGCCCTGGAGGTACCACTCCGACAGTTTATACTACTTTTTATTGATTTATAGAAACCAACCAACGGCTTACGTACGGCCATACGGCCCGATTATTCATTAGGTTCGACACATCATGGGAGTACACGCTATCCAGCGAGCTGTCTCTCGGTCGAGTGCAGGTTCAGGTCAATTCGCATGACGTCCTCAACACCAACGTGACGTCATCGCTCATCGAGCTCTACCAACTGGTGCGGTCTAACTGGGCAGCCGACTACTATGCTCCACAGGTGATGAAACTGCTGATTTTTTTTTGAATGATTTGAGTTAAATAATTTCCAAGGATACAGCTTAATTTCTAAATTCTGTCATATTGTGACAGAATGTGACATTTTTAGTTAGACCCTGATAGGCTCATTTCAAAATGTTATACTCACGAATCTTTTTGAGTGAGGCCATTATGAGGAGCAGCTAACCTCAATATCACCGCGCTCATGAGGTGGTCACGAAGGAACGGCGGGCACGGCAAACATTTCATTGTTGGTATTCCAGAGTGCGGGCGCGGAACAGTCTCCTAAAGGCAGCCCGGCGGGACACCGGCGCCGCTCGCCCTTCGTGCCATATGCCCTGCGGAACCACACCGGACACAGACTGTGGTTTACCACCCTCATCACTACTTCGGATGTGTAAGTCTCGTCATCAGCCGAATACCCCTTGTCTCGTGGCTATCGACATTAGATATTCTTATACAGCTATGTTTTGCCATTGTGTCAAATGTAATGAAGCACGTGTGTAATGTTGTGTTATCAGACTGCGTGAAGACAGCACCAGCTGGGCAGGTCCCGACGACTCGTGGGTGTGCGTGCGCGCCGGAGACACGGAGCCGTTCTCATTCGGAGCGCGGCGCGGGCGCGCGCGCGGCCGGGCTCGCGCGCCGCACCACGCGCTGCACCAGCTGGCGCTGCGGCTGGAGCCGTGGGCGCCGCCCGACCCCGTCTGCGTCGACCGCGTCGGCGTCTTCTTCCGACACCTCACGCATGCCGTATGTACAACATTATTTAACATTTATATTGCAACATAAAAAGAATGAGGCCTATATTAAAACCTTGTGGTACACTTTTTCAAATAAATATATTTAGTTTTCATTTAAACTAGTTGGAATATGGTACTTTTTTATTTATGGCGTCATACAATGATATATAACCATAGACAAAATTAAGAATTAAAATCAGTAATGTATGACATGGACAACCTAATCAAAAGCCTCTTGAATGTCTAGAAAACGGGCGCCGAAGCGTGGCTAGTGTTCGAAGTGTCCCTGGAGGGTTCAGCTCGCAAGCTGGTGACAGTGCGGTCAGCTTTGCAGCTCGTGAACCAGTTGCCGCATCCCGTGGAGGTGCGGGTGGATCACGCGCCTTCTGCCGGTAATATCGCGTTCACTGCATGTGGTACCGCATTTGATAAACTAACCTTTATGTTTAGTCTACAGTTAAACATAATGTTTACTCCCGATTATGTAAAAGTTGTGCTTCAAACTGATTCAAGGATCGTATAAAAAATATCAGCCGTTGAACTAATGTTAAAATGTTGTCGAGGAGGGTTTTAGTGTATGTAACGCTTGAGCCGTACAACACAGTGGTGCACTGATGGCAGAGAGAAGCTCGTGGCGGCAGTGCGCGGCGCGGCAGAGACGCGCGGCGTGCGCGGCGCTGCAGCGGGCGCGCGCGCGACGCGCCGCCGCCGCGCTGCCCGCGCCGCGGGCGCTGCATCCGCATCCCATGTTTGTCAACTGCGGTACCCGTCCTCTCCCTAATCATTCACTTTACCACTACTCAACTGTAGGCGAGTTTATTGCCGTAGATCAGTTACATGCTGTAAATACATCTAAAAAATATACAGTAGTGTCAGTTTAAATGGTCTAGTCTAGCAGTATCCACTCAACAGTTGTGCAGTTCCCACAGGACGAGCTCAGTAGAATGCTCTGACGATACTCAGTGTTAAGGTATGTGACTATTGGTAATTCTTACAGCTCAGTGGACCGGCAGCGGGGTCCGTTGCGCGCAGGTGGCGGCCGGGGGGCGGTGGGCGGCACCCCTGGCGGCCCACCCTGGGGCGTTGTGGACTCGCCCCCTAGCGGGCAACGGTGCGCCCCCCGCTCCCGCTGCTATCGACTGGCGAGCCAACTCTACGCTGATGCATTACGAGTGCAGGGCACCGCCTGATCATATCTACCGGTATCAACATGAATGACACCTCTTGTACTGTTCATTCGATCAATTATTGATTATCTAGTGTTTTGAGGTTGACATATTGTCATTGTTTATTCATGTCAGTATAACCTTTAGATTCTGCTGCGTGATAATCCGCGAGCGCTTCCCCCCCGACAAGGGCACGCCCATTGCCGGACACACGCTGACGTTGGTGCCGGCGCTGCGTCTCGAGAACCTACTACCTCTGGAACTGCATTACCGCGCTGCCGCTGGAGCCCGCGCCACCACGGGTGCCGCGCCGCCAGGGGACACCACGCCCTTCCACCAGGTACAACTCCCTCTACCAGGTACCATCTAATTCCATCAGGTATTAGGTACGCCTTTTCACCAGGTACCATCTACTTTCTCTAGCCTACGTTACGTTGTATTAATATTTCGCAGGTGGACGTGGAAGAAGGTGTGGAACTGAGCGTGAAGCTCGAAGGTTTCGGTTGGTCCACCCCCCTGATGATAGGGGGCGCCAGCGGATCGCAGGGTCAAGGGGGGTCGTTTAGCGCTAGACTCAAGCTTAGGGATACTTTGGGAAGGAGGCTCTATCTCAACGCGAGAGTCACTATGAAAAAGACTGATGGAGTCAAGGTATGTCTCCACAAATTATTATCGTTATGTTTAGCACTTGCTATTTGCTGCTTGTCTTTTTATTGGGTGCGCCATTAGATAAACAAAATGTCGAGTTTGGACAGGAGTTGCAGGTGGTCAATCGTGACCAAGGCAAAAAGATAGTCGGTGTAAAGAGTAAGTGTAGACTACGTTGACTTGGTGGCCATTTTCGTATAGCATAGCTTCAGTCTTGACTGAAAAAGGTTGAGCAGACAGTAATTGTGCTGTCTGCGATGAAGGACGTCGTCCCAAATGACGAGACAATGTTCACTAACAGTTTGGTATCGTCAGGTGGCGGTGAGCGCGGCGTACTGGCTGGTGAACCGCACCGGGCTGCCGGTGGTGTTCCGCGCGGAGGGCAGCGCGCACGAGGCGGCCGGCCAGTTCGCGGAGCACGAGCTGGCGCGCATGGTGGCGCCGCTGCTGTTCGCGTTCGCAGACTCGGACACCGCGGCCACGCTGCAGGCGCGGCTCGGCCGAGCGCGCACCGCACATCCCGAGGTACTGTCAGTGCGCACGAGCTGGCGCGCATGGTGGCGCCGCTGCTGTTCGCGTTCGCAGACTCGGACACCGCGGCCACGCTGCAGGCGCGGCTCGGCCGAGCGCGCACCGCACATCCCGAGGTACTGTCAGTGCGCACGAGCTGGCGCGCATGGTGGCGCCGCTGCTGTTCGCGTTCGCAGACTCGGACACCGCGGCCACGCTGCAGGCGCGGCTCGGCCGAGCGCGCACCGCACATCCCGAGGTACTGTCAGTGCGCACGAGCTGGCGCGCATGGTGGCGCCGCTGCTGTTCGCGTTCGCAGACTCGGACACCGCGGCCACGCTGCAGGCGCGGCTCGGCCGAGCGCGCACCGCACATCCCGAGGTACTGTCAGTGCGCACGAGCTGGCGCGCATGGTGGCGCCGCTGCTGTTCGCGTTCGCAGACTCGGACACCGCGGCCACGCTGCAGGCGCGGCTCGGCCGAGCGCGCACCGCACATCCCGAGGTACTGTCAGTGCGCACGAGCTGGCGCGCATGGTGGCGCCGCTGCTGTTCGCGTTCGCAGACTCGGACACCGCGGCCACGCTGCAGGCGCGGCTCGGCCGAGCGCGCACCGCACATCCCGAGGTACTGTCAGTGCGCACGAGCTGGCGCGCATGGTGGCGCCGCTGCTGTTCGCGTTCGCAGACTCGGACACCGCGGCCACGCTGCAGGCGCGGCTCGGCCGAGCGCGGACCGCACATCCCGAGGTACTGTCAGTGCGCACGAGCTGGCGCGCATGGTGGCGCCGCTGCTGTTCGCGTTCGCAGACTCGGACACCGCGGCCACGCTGCAGGCGCGGCTCGGCCGAGCGCGCACCGCACATCCCGAGGTACTGTCAGTGCGCACGAGCTGGCGCGCATGGTGGCGCCGCTGCTGTTCGCGTTCGCAGACTCGGACACCGCGGCCACGCTGCAGGCGCGGCTCGGCCGAGCGCGCACCGCACATCCCGAGGTACTGTCAGTGCGCACGAGCTGGCGCGCATGGTGGCGCCGGCGCCGCTGCTGTTCGCGTTCGCAGACTCGGACACTGCGGCCTGTTAACATTGTTGCCATTCCACTATCGCTATAATAGTGTTGTGTTACTTCCAGTGGTGCTCCCCATTCGGGCTGGGTCCCGGCGTGAGCGTGAAGAAGCTGGAGGTGCGCGGCGAGGCGGGCGGCGCGGGCGCGGGCGCCGAGGAGCGCACGCTGGCGGTGGGCGTGTCGGTGCGCGCGGGCCGCGGCCGCTACCGCCACACCAACATCGTCACCTTCACGCCGCGCTACCAGCTGCACAACAACACCAGCCATCATCTGCAGTTCGCGCAGAAGTGCACCGCTACTACCCTCGTGAGTTTACCTACTAACTGGCCTTCTGTGATTGTTCGATACACCTGACAACTGGTATGAAAGTAACGATATGTTATGCTAAGGTTGGTACGTTACAGAAGGACCCCGGCGCCAGTGCGCGCCACGTGTCGGCCGTGGCCGGGTGCTACCTGCCGTGGCACTGGGCGCGCTGGGAGCGCGAGCAGCTGCTGTGCGTGCGCGCGCTGCGCGCGGGCGGGGACGCGCGCACGGCCTGGTCGGGCGGCTTCAGGATCGACTCGGCGCGGACGCTGACCGCCGCCTGCAGGTACGCGCTGCCATGGTGCCGTAGTGCGAGTGCGTCGCGTCGCGTCGTGTGCCTACAGCGTGTGGTTGTTGCGCGCAGGGAGCCGGGCGGCGCGTACGTGTTCGTGCGCGTGGAGGTGGCGGCGCAGGGCGCCACGCTGTTCGTGGTGCTGACGGACGCGGAGAGCGCGCCGCCGCCCATCGCGCTGCACAACTACTCGCCCGTCTCCATCATGTTCCACCAGGTACACGTACTGGCACGGGCGTCAGGTGCCCGCGGCGGGGGTCGGTAATGCGTGCTTGTGCGCAGGTGGGCTGCGGCGAGGAGTGCGTGGTGGGCGCGCACAGCGCGGCGCGCTGGGCGCTGCCGGAGCCGGAGGGCGCGGCCGCGCTGGCCGTGCGCGCGCCAGGCGGGCCGCGCACGGCGCTCGCGCTCACCGCGCTCGGGGACCACCATCAGCTGCTCTATCAGAACTTCATCTACGTAGCATTCGTGCACTCGAGCCACAGGTACCTAACGCTCGCATCCTACTCTAGTCTGGTACACACACTAATCGTCATTTTGGGCTTTCACAATTACAATGGTTATGTTGATTTTATTCAGTTCCAGAGACAACTCGGTCTCTGCCGGTGGCAACCTGCAGAGCGGACCGGGAGGTGACGACACGATCCTCGTATTGGAAGTCCCCCTCGGAACCACTAGGGTCGTGCTCGCCAATAAAAGATACGGAGATCGGTAAAAAAAAGTCATCGCTATTATGTATGCTGAATAAAAAGTATTCAATTCTGATTAAAAACAAATCGAGCCACACCGGTCTAACTTAAACATTTTTGTATGAAATATTTTTAATTGATTTAAAAAAGTACTAGATTTATACCTACTTATCTGTGGCATGCTAATTCTGTTTAATAAGGTTATAAAAAATTTACATTGATTGACATCGACCCAGTCTAAGCTCTTTAAAAGTCTAAACTTGCATCCAGGTCACAGCTATGGCGCCGCGGCCCGAACGGGCAACTGATCCACGAAGGCAGCTCCGTCCCGCAACCGACCGATGTCCTCTTACCTGATGACGCACCGCTGTCGCCACACTCTATGGTATATAATGAGCTTCTCACTTTTGAGCAATGCTTTGTCGTATTTAATTGTTACGAATGCACACACAAACTAGTCGAACGCTTCGCGAGCCTCCAGTGTGTTGTTGCGTCAGGTGCTGGACATCGAGGACGCGGCGCCGCGGCCGGGGCGCGCGTCGGCGCTGGTGCTGCGGCGCGCGGACCCGCGGCGCGCGTCCACGCAGGCGTGGCGCCTGCACGGCGGCCGCATGGCGTGCGCGCACCGCAACCTGTGCGTGCAGCCCGACGGCGCCTCGCGCATGGCGCTGGCGGCCGGCGCGCGCCTCGTGCTGGCGCTGGCGGCGCCCGCGCCCGCGCCGCCGCCGCGCGACCAGGTATGCATGCACCCGCCGCGCATACCGAGCGAGACGCATCCTCTGTACCCAGTGTCTGTGTGTCGCGTCGCAGGCGGTGGCGTGGCACTCGCTGCGGCCGGGCTCCGGTCGGCTCAGCGTGTCGCTGTCGGCGGACGGACCGACGCGCCTCATCACCATCCGCGACCACGCCTCGCCGCAGGCTGGCTGGATCGAAGGTGGACCAGATGACGATGACGACAACGTAAGAGTTTTCATTCTGAATGTATTAACATTATTAATATCTCGTAAGCCGACGCAGTAGTTTGTGATGCGTTGCGGTTGTGCTATGCGCAGCGTTGCGGCGCGCGCGAGTGGGGCGTGCGCGTGGCGCTGGCGGGGCTGTCGGTGTCGCTGGTGGCGCGCGCGGAGCTGGTGCACGCGCACTGCGCCGGCCTCAGCCTCGAGCTCAGCCAGGCGCCCGCGCACCGCGCCGCCACGCTCGCCGTGCGCACCATGCAGTTCGACAACCAGGTACCCGCACTCTACTTGTACTCGAACGTGCTATTCCAGAGTTTGACACCGTAACTCAGTCAACATCCACTATAGTGACTTGTGCCTGTTTTCACATTGACAAGACACGAGGGTGACATCTTCCACAGCTGCTAGGCACGCCGAGCCCGGTGCTTCTGTACTGCTTGCCCGGCGCGGTGCCGGCGCTGCACGCCTCGGTGGAGCTCCAGCGGGCGCCCTCGAGGCGATACAACGCATACTTCTTCAAGCACTTGGTGGTAGCGCTGCGCCCGTTGGCGGTCCGACTGGAGGAAAGGTCGGTGACCCCGTGTTTACTTATTGTTATTGTTGTACTTGCACAGATCGGATAAGCTGTAACGTGTATTGATTGAATGAGTCCTCGAAGTGAGACATCAGGTTCGCGAGGAGGTATCACGAGGCTGTGGTTGCAGGCTGATCCTGCAGGTGTGGGCGTGGGCGGGCGCGGGCGCGGGCCGCGAGCTGCCGGACGAGGCGGAGTGGGAGACGCGCCGCATGCTGGACGAGCTGTGCGCGCTGCACGCCACGCGCTACTACTTCGCAACCATCCAGCTCATCCCCAGCCAGGTACCGTGCGCTGCAGGTGCGGGCGCGGGCCGCGACCTGATTTATCTTTAGCTTTATTTATCAACGAACCATGAGTGTTAACTACAAGTTCACACTAAAATACAGCAGTCACTATTATTGTAAATTACTTATTTATACCATTCACCCTCTAAAAAGATTCTTTCAGTCACTGAAAACCGTGAATAAAAATCACTTTCTCTCACCGCCATCTCAGTGCTATACAACCTCCTTGCAAAAATACTAAATAACTCTTCGAGATTTGATTGGTCAACATTATATTAAAAACCGGTTTAATAAATAATAAATAATCAATGCGCTCGTGATTCAATCATCATGAATCACGACCGTAGGGAGTGATTCAGTCGTTAGAATCCTTCACTTACTAATGATTCATCTATGGCCCTCGTTTTAAATCCTTCCTTAATTCACTAATTGCATAATATACTATTAAATGTTTATTTTTTTTATGTTTTCAACAAACGAGCAGGTTAGAAAAAAATCGTAAGTTATTTTGCCATCATGGAACATTATAACAATATGCTTTAAACACTATGATTTGTTTTCGCATTCATCTGTTAAGTAAGCATTGTAGCGTGAGCTCGAACGTGTGCATATAACTCTGATGTCTTTCATCAAAGGTTTATCGCCGTAAGCGTTACTACCCTTTCGGTTGTTGTGTAGTGTTGAGTGTTGTCGTGCGGGCCGCAGGTCCGGCTGTCGATGAGCACGGCCAGCAAGCTGGACGGGTCGCTGGGCGCGCTGAAGCGGCGGCTCGGCCTCACGCTCATCAAGTTCGAGGACGCGGCCGTCGAGCTGGAGCCCTTCGTGCGCGCGCACGTCTTCGACTCCGCCGCCTTCCTCTCCAGGCAGGTGCTGGCGCACTTCAAGGATGTAAGCCACGCATACCGTACATACCTACCCAACACTCAACTAACCAACAGTAGGACACCACAGTTTTGGAAAGACGGAACACCCTCTGTTCGTTCGTTTGTCACCGCTTTCAAAATCTAACTATTGGAGTGAGATACATACCTGAAAAGAAAGCCATGTAATATGGTTACACACTGAAGTGATGTTGAAAGTAATAGTTGTGATGTTCGGCTGCAGGAGTTGAAGTGGCAGGCGGCCAAGATCCTGGGCTCGGTGGACTTCCTCGGCAACCCGCTCGGCTTCGTGGCGGACGTGTCGGAGGGCGTGTCCGGCCTGCTGCTGCAGGGCGACGTCGCCGCGCTGCTGCAGAGCGTCACGCACGGCTTCTCCAACTCCGCCGCCAAGGTCACAGGTACCCACTACAGTCTGCTGCTGCAGGGCGACGTCGCCGCGCTGCTGCAGAGCGTCACGCACGGCTTCTCCAACTCCGCCGCCAAGGTCACAGGTACCCACTACAGTCTGCTGCTGCAGGGCGACGTCGCCGCGCTGCTGCAGAGCGTCACGCACGGCTTCTCCAACTCCGCCGCCAAGGTCACAGGTACCCACTACAGTCTGCTGCTGCAGGGCGACGTCGCCGCGCTGCTGCAGAGCGTCACGCACGGCTTCTCCAACTCCGCCGCCAAAGTCACAGGTTTACTTTGATTTTGAATACTCTGATTTTCGTTAAAAGACGTGACATTAGGTATGCTTTGAACAGGAGAAAGTATTGCCAAAAATATAACAAGACAGTGCCACAGCGACGAATTGACGAAATCCCCGGTCTCTTATTTTTCTTGCCTTTTGCGTCTTGTCTCGGGGCTCATGGTCGTTAGTTCCGATATCGTTGGAAGGTACGTGATTCGTTGGTAAAGCCACCTGCAACAGCGGTGGGGCTGACATGTCAGGGAGACTCGGTGGCGGTGTTCTGGTTGTTTGAGACGAGCCGGATGGATTATTCCCATAAGCATTCTCACTCCCTAAGTGCACGGAATACGATATTTTTAGTATGACGGCCTTATAAAAACTCCTGGATGTTTCGAAATGCCTTTCCGTAAAATAAGGATTATCAACATTTAAGTATGCAAGCAGCTTATCATTGACAAGTTTATATTCCGTCCATAGTTTATTCAATTTGTCCAAACGAATCTTTAGGTACTCACGAGTGTTGCGGCAAGCGGAGTCCTTGGAGAAGTGATTCTCATTTTTCTTGATCGCATCGACAATATTGTCCGAGGTTTTCATAGAATCCTCCATGTTGAAGTTAGTATGAGTATACTTCGTACTTCGTTGAGTCCTACGATGGCAAGTGGAGTAGTAGATTTGATCCTTGCAAAACCTGGATTACAGGTCCGGCTCGTAGAATGTTGGGAGAAAAGACATCCCCTAAGTTATGTAAAGTGAATGCATGGAGTAAATAACCAAATTCAATGAATGCTTGTTTGCAACGAATGATTTCTTACTTAGTCGATTACAATGTTCATATTACGTAGGTTAAATAAAGTGCAAACGTGTTGAGCATTGATCGAAGACAAATGCTGACTTACGCATAACCTGGATAGTTAGTTCGTTTAGTTCCGCTAACTCCTATATTAAAACGCAAGGACTACCGCTAATTACTTCTAGCTTTGACATTTCTGTTTTTAAAGCCTCACCAAAAATACTTTAGTTTTCCTATTATATTTGTTTCGACGCTTTTATTAATTAAAAATTTAATTAAGAATTTCCTTTTTACTGTGCGAGCAAGAAGTTGTTCTACGGGTGACAGGTGACAGGTGGCAGGCTGCTAATTAGATGTGTGTGTGTGTGTGTGTGTGCAGAGTCGCTGGGCGACGGGCTGGAGCGCGTGGTGGGCGACGAGTCGCACGAGGAGACGCGGCGCCGCATCCGCAGCGAGGCGGCCGGCGCGCACCTGTCCGCCGGCCTGCGCGGGCTCGGCCTCGGCATACTCGGCAAGATATTATCATTATTATACATAGAGTACACACTCTCCCCGCTGCATTCAAACTGCGGGGGCGCTGGCAAAGCTACATCGACGCAACATTATAATAATATACACTTTGATTATTGTCAGTGACTACGTCGCTAGCTATGTTGTGTGCAGGTAATTGATGTATGTGCTGGGTGATGCAGGTGGGATGACGTCGCTGGTGAAGCACAGCTACGAGGGCGCGACGCAGGAGGGGCTCGGCGGGTTCCTGACGGGCGTCGGCAAGGGGCTCGTGGGCACCGTCACCAAGCCCGTCATCGGCGTGCTGGACCTGGCCGCCGAGACCGCCACCGCGCTGCGCGAGTCCAGCCGGCGCGCGGGCCGCGGCGTGCCGGCGCGCCGCCGCGGCCCGCGCGCCGTGTGGGGCGCTGGCGGCCTGCTGCCGCGCTACTGCCCCGCACACGCACAGGTCACTACATCTCTGTCCCGCACACGCACATGCACACGGCCGCGGCGCGTTGGACTAGTGATGCAGTGAGGTCGTCGTTCGTTCCAGGGCGCGGCGCTGCTACACGCGCTCAACAACAACGACTACTCGGAGCGGTTCCTGGCATACCGCTGCGTGCGCGACACGCCGCACGACATCCGCGCGCTGCTCTCCGACACGTACCTGCGCATCTTCACCTGCAAGCACGCCGCGCCGCACGTCGTCATGGAGACGCACCTCAGGTCGGTTCCTCTGCGCGCGTAGGCTGACGGCTCCGCACCGAGCGCGCTGTGACAGAGTGCGGCGTTGTTGCAGTAACCTGGTGTCGTGCACGGCGGTGTGCGCGGCGGGCGCGCACTACGTGGAGCTGGGCGTGCGCGGCGCGGGCGCGGAGGGCGTGCGGCGGCCGCGCGTGCAGTGCGACTCGCGCGAGCTGGCCGCGTGGGTGGCGCGCCACGCCGCCTACGCGCGCCAGCTGCACCACGAGGGCGTGCACACGCTGCGCCCGCACGCGGACCTGTGACCGCGCGACCGCAACTACCGGTACCTACCTGTACCGCCGTCAAATTGCAGGCACGCGAGGCTTAATGACGGGATGCCTCGAGGTGATGGCCACAGGACGGTGCATCGGGCGCGCTCTTATCGGCGATTCTTTGTTATAGATGATGGTTACCGCTTAACATCCATCTGATTGTTACATCAGCAAATTAAACTAAACAGACACGATCACGAAGCTGCTGTATCATCGTCATCATATACTTATTATTAGTGGAGACTTATTATTAGCCTTTTGTTTTATATAGTATTCTTGATTTATATGTATGGTGTGCTGTTAGTCTTCCTTAAACAAATAAATAAAAAATTAATAAATAGGCCTATGTATGGCTGTCTGACCTTATTTTAAAGGAAAAATATCCAATGTAAAGAACTGAACAAAATTATAATGTTATTGACTGGTAGGACTTTAGATTGTAAGAATTATTGTGGCGTTCGTTCGCTGAACAAAATATTTTTTATCACATCAATTCGAAAAGAGTTAGTTTGCGCCTTGTAGAAGCAAAATAGCATTTCGCTCACATTCAATGTAAGTACGTATTTGTACGTGATTTGAATTTGGAATGTGCTTATGAGAAAAATGTACCAAGTTCCGTAAAAAGTTCCAATCACCGAAGAGATCACGCACGAACACTATGAAAAAGTAACTGCGAAACGCGCATTCCACCTTTGTTCATCCAATCATTTACTTCAGATTTTACTTAGTTTTCTTTACAAAAAAAGGATAATGAATACTATTATTATGAATGATTATGATTATGGATGTGGTTATGACTATGGCGGCATTCCGAAATGGCTATAATCGATCACAGCGCTCACATCACCTCATAGGCGTTCCGAATTAGATATTGCAATTATGACAGCTCTCGTATTTCGGAACGCGGGGTATATGACTGTGAACATGACGTCTCTTTATAACTATGTGACTATGTAACCATGTGACTATCGTGACTTCTTCACTTCATGACTTCGTGACTAGGTATATGAATGGGACTGTGACTATGAATGACTATTCATAACTTGCTATTACTTATTTTCTCATTGAGGGTGATAAAAAGTATTGTTCACCTCGGGAACAACACTATTTTAAGCTCGAGTGAAGTACCTACTGTGAATCCCTCGCTACGCTTAGGATTCTACTCTAGAATCCTTCGCTCCGCTCTGGATTAAAAAACACTCTCGCCATCAAAATAGTTGTTTGCTCCCTTGGTCACAATCTTCTATTACTGACCGTATTCAAGTATTAGACTCATCCAAGACTTATGCTCGTAGATATTATATTGTTGACAACTAATACAAGTAACGTAAACAAATAACTAATAAAGTAATAATAGTAACTCTGTCTAGTCTCTGTATCTACATTTTTACATTTTGTATTTTATATTTATATAGATGTGACATGTTTTGTTAGGTGACTAAGCGACGTTGTTATGATTACTGTACCTAACTAGTTATGTAGTTTACCTTTCATGTTTGTAAAATTTTAGACCAACGACATCGACAGTGCAAATTCTGTTGGGTCGTCTCGCGCCGCTATAGTTTGCACTAGCCTTTACTAGTCTTGGTTATGTGTAAAAATATAATGGCTGATTGTGGACGTCCAGCAGTGGACTAACATAGGTTGGTGGTGATGATGATGATGATGGATGTACTTTAACGTTTTCTAACAATTGTTCGTTTCGATTTGCTAAACTTTGAACATGTTTAATGCGATTTTGAGAAGTTATTACCAGTTTCTATTATATAAAAACTTGTTAAAAACCTACTACCTATATAATAATATAGAACTGTAAAAAATGTGGTGTGAATGAAATTTATGGGCGAACCAAGTTTATGTAGTTAAAATCTTAAGCTGTGATATGAGACAAAGCACTGAGTGCTGGCGCTGTGTATGGTGGGTGGAACTAATGGTTTCGGGTTAGAAATAAAATAATTTATTTTCATATAAAGGTGTGAATGATAAAATAAAATGTAAGGCTACAGACATGCTCTACCTAATGTATGAAGCTTAGGACACCGTCTCTCTCACCTAAACGAGCTTTTATGTTTTCAGAGGGGTGGGCAATCTTAAAAAAGCTCAGATTATGATGTTTAAGCGGAGACGCGGAGAAGAGCATTTTACACTGTTATCGACATTCAAAACTATTATCGACATTGTCCGCGTTGATATTTCAATAATATCGAAAATAGTTTCTGCGCGCGTTGTCGCTTCAATGCTCTCAGGCATTATTGTGCTTATTGATTTTCAGTTAGTTCAGTTACTTGATGATTTTCAATTTTCAATGCGAACAATTTCAATAAGTACTTACATAGTTTGACAGTAAAAATACCTACTCTGCGCCGCGCCTCCGCTGGTTTGTGCTGGGCCTAAGTGCTAGTGCTAAGGCCTCAAAGACAATAAATGTCCTTGTCCACTGATTCACTAGAGGTTGCCGAAGTTGTACTTCCACGTGAATAAAAAAATCATCTCATCACATTACACAGTTTGACTTACTTACCGCGCTGTTGCCTAAACATCTCTAATTATGAACATAATGCAAGTCATATTGCCAAAGTAAAATTTTTATGTGTAAGCGTACATTTATGTTCTAATTTATTATAAGTATACAATTTCGTTGCTAAGTTGGATTATGATGGTTCATATTTCTTATTAATCTTCCTACTGTTGTAATTAGTGATGACTGAAGCAATAAAATTGTACTACATACCTATACTTACATTGATTTTTATTTCAACAAGTTATTGTTAGCTGTGGTTGCCTTTGGTACTTAGATGTAGGCACGGGTGATGATGTTCATTTTGTTTGTGTTTTGTGTTACCTCTTGGCGATCCAAATGTATAAAACAAAGTCGAAAGGTACCTTACACACTTAGGTATGTATTTAATAAAGTTACAAGAATATCTTTAAAATGTTTTTATGCAAGATGAATCTAAATAGATGCCAATAAATTAAAACCACCGCAAAGGCAAATGTTTTCCGTTTATCCTTACTGCTGTCAAAAGTTATTAGGTAGGTAGATACTTAAGGCGTTGACAACACCTAATTTACCTCTCGCTCGCACGATTCGACATTTTAAAAGATATAAAATCACTAAACACAATTTTTTAAAATCGCTGACAACCATTTTGCACACAGTTTGGTAAAAATGTCATGATGCAAGTTTTCTTACTTAAAAGTTTGCTTATGTACGAAAACTACAAAAGCAAACTTTTAAGTAAGAAAACATGTACCTATCGATCAAAATGAATTTTATTACTAAACTGTTGGCACACACAATGGTTGTTTGCGATTTTTCGAAAATGGGAGTAAATAGTGATTTTATATTCTTTAACAAGTCAAAACGTGCGAGCGAGAGACATTACCTCTTGTCTTCACCTATTGCTATTGTTTTAAGTTAAATATACCTATTTAACTACTACTAACTACTAATGAAATCAAAGGTCAAAGTTACACTGTGTTACTATAACTTTTTAGTACCTATCATTATAAATCCCCTCAATGAACTTGATAACCTACGCGTAATCAAACAGCCAATAAACAACAGAACAGATACCTACGCGCCGAGAGTGTAAGTATCCCGCCGCAGGCCGTCACTGGCTAGCACATAGCCAGCCCGCTCCACCAAACATTACAATTTGTGAATATCTTTGACTCCAGGAGATTTTCACCTAAGTACCAATAAGGCTCAGTTCTAGGTACCTCGATACATCAGAACGACGTACGTATTTAAATATTTAATTCAACAATGATTGTAGAACTTAGTGTATTTTTAACCGCGTGTGTAGCGGTGGACGCCGCGACCTTGGGAACTGGGTAAGTGAAAGTATTGGTTCAGTCAGCCTCAGCAGTCAGCTGTAGATACGTGCGTTACAGGGGCGGCATGGCATGCCAAACTGTCATGCCGCAGCGACGTGACAAAAATACCTACTTAATGTGGTTTCACGGTTACTTGAAATTGACTTAATCGTCCAGCACCAATGTTAAAGGTCATTTCTCTCTAACTTGTCTTCGTAAGTGTTAGGTACACTTACGAAAACAAGTTAGAGAGGAATGAAATAACGTTAGATGACAAAACTACCGAGTTATAGATGTTGGCATAAATTACCTAGTAGTTACCTACTTACCTACTGAACATCCGTTTTTTAATGGCCTTCCTAATTTGGTAACTGATAACATACCTAACTGTCGAGAGTGGTTTTAATTATTACCGGTTAATTAATTATTAGGTGTTAAAACCCTTTTTAACGCGCTAGTTAGAAGCGGCTTAGAATACTGTAGCGTATAGTTTGGAATCCGTTCTATGAAGTTTACAAAATGAAAATAGAAGGCGTCCAAAAACGATTTTTATGGCACCTTACGTACCTACTCATGCTTCAAAGGTAACTTCCTTCTCTTAAAGGTAGGTCTTTCTTCCTTAACCCTTTCCCGCCTTACGGTACTTAGAAGTACCTCCACATTTTTCGTCTAATAACTCAGGAACGAAAACACTTTATGATAACTTCAACTGACGATCCTTTAGAGTACCGTTTCCGTAAGCCAATCACAACGCGTTATTAGAATTACCGCGTAATGTTGCCGAATAACTTGAAGAGCCAGTGACAACCTGTCGAACATTTTATCACTTCAGTGTGCAGTGTAATTGGAAATATTTTATAAATAGAATATCATAGGTAAGTGCTATTTTTTTAACAATTTACGTTTTTTATATATTTGACTACATTTCTAAAAGCTGGTATAATGTTTATGACTTTATTTTATTTCAATATTTGATAAAAACTGACGTGGACTTAGAAGTACCGTCAGGTGATTGTAGTCTCAAAAATTATGTGATTTTATGATACACATACTCGATGAAGTGAGTATTTTGTTTCATCATAAACTAATGTTTTTTATATTATTATTATTGTTCTGAAATATTTCCTTATTGTTTCAGTCATTGAGGTGTACATTACAAACAATTGTGCTCTGATCGAAGCCCTGTTATTAGAGGAGCTTCCGGGACAGTGACGAAGATTCTGATGCAGGTGTATCCGATGATGAAGTGGAAAATCTTCAACTACCCTCACCAAGAGGCTTCGGTGAGGTTTTCGAAAGAGCTCTAGACAGTGTTTTTGCCGAAGTTCCGCCATCCTCGCTGTCAAATGAAGATGTAATGGAGTGCCCTATAAATCAGGTACCCACATCTCCAATACCTGGATCTAGTGTTCAGACTGATCTACTATCTGCAAATACGTCTTCACGCGATTACCCGAACCAAAGCGTAAATGGAAAAAGAGGGACCTAGATACAATTTTACCGGAGTACATTGCAGATACTGAAATAGTAGAACACTGTTTTGCTCACTGTACCACACTGACTGATATATTTTTAGTATTGATTGGAGATATTATTGACAATATTGTATACCAAAGTAACCATTATGCTACTCAGAAAGTCAAGGTATTGAACCTGAAAAAGGAGGAACTCCTAACATTTATAGGTATGTTTTTTTTTATGGGTTACAATACTTGTCCGCCGTGGAGAGACCATTACTCTTCGGCACCTGATCTCAACAATGCACTTATTTGCTAAACAGGTGGCACAGGTTTTTTTGAGGTCTTCTGGACATCGCATTTGTCAATTCATATGTCATTTATGGACTTATAATGGAACAGACTACCGTAAAAGATTTTAGACGCTCTGTTACTCAAGGCTTGATGACAATGAAATACCTATGCTAGTCAGAAAAGAAAGACTTCTACTGATAATACTGCGGAAGGCGGCCCTTCCTAAAGGCACAAATCTGACTATTCCACTATAAAAGACGTACGCTAGGGTAACAGAGGCATCCATTGGCCTAAGTTCATAGAGAACAGGGGAAGGTGTGAGGTTTGTAGTTTGAAGAAGATTCAGTCGAAACCTCATAGTAAATGTTCGCATTGCAACGTGTTTCTGTGTGTAAATGAAAAGGAAAATTGTTTTCTTGAATACCACGAGGTGGATCTGTAATTAAAAACCTATTAATTTAAATATAAATAAGTCATGATTGGATCTCATCACTGTTGTTATTTCTATCAAAGTTCCTAACATTGTGATAACACGAAGTTCCTGACGGTACTTTAAAGTCTAGGTCTTGGAAATAGTACTTCTAGGTATAATAAAAATCTAAAAAAAATCTGTGCGTTTCCTTTTACCTACCTTATTATAATAATAAAGTTCAAAAGCGGAAATTCGTTAAAAAACAGTACCCCGGGGGGAAAGGGTTAAAGGTAGGTCCTTTTGAGCTACAAAGACCGACTGGAGTATTTTAAAATGAAATCTTTGGAAGATAGACGGTATTTGCATGACAACGTTTTTCTGTTTAAGCTCACTAACGGTCTTTTGGATGCTCCGGGGTTGCTGGCGTCCCTTCGGTTCTCTGCTCCCTCAAGGCTACCTGTGTTTAACCTTTTTCAGGCTGATTACTGCAGCACTAATCTTGGGCGTAAAGCTCCTTTGAACCGAATGGTACGTCAGTACAACTCCGTCTCGAAGCGCAACGGTAACGTGGACTTATTTCAAGGCACGTTGTTTATGTTTAAGCAACCTATTTTAAAATCTAAATGAATTTATTATTTTGGTCTTATTTATTTTAAATTATCAATTTTTTAGATTTTATTATTTTTAAATACATAATTTGATGCTCTATACCTATTGATTATTGTTTTATTAACTTAATGAACTTTTAATGTACATAGTGTAATGTTTAGTAAATAGATCTAGTTTTGACATTTTATTAGTATTATATCACATTTTATTGTAGCTTTACTGTGATTTTAGAATTTTATATAATTTTATTTTTACATCGCTCTGTTATGTCAGTACTATGTACAAGTTATTGCTGACGATGCGCTGATAGGGCATCCTACATTATACGAAGTCTATCATGTACATTCAGTCTGGACTTGATCATACTCGCGACCGGTTGTCCCGTGGTCCTTATTTTATAACATAAATCTTTTATAATCCATTATTATCCAAATAAATGGTTTGTGTAAAATAGTCTTCTTTTTTAAAAAGACTCCAAGCAATCGTCGTATAACATTTGGTGGCAGCGGTGGGATCCGAAAATCCCCAGTGTCCTTAAAACGTTTTACAGTGTCCTTAAACGTTTTAACAAGTGAAGAGTTTAATCAACCAGACTCAATTCTAAACCATCCTGTGATATCCTGAATGTTAAAGTGAAAGTGCATACCTACTTCAACATCCTGTGGACCCTGAAGCAAAGCTTATACTATCCTGGACTGAAAGTACTTTACTTTCGGCTGTTGGCGCATCGAGCTGCTGCTGTGACTTCGAGAGACGACTCCCGAAGATACTTACATCGTGGTCATCATCATCCGCATCCTGCATCCTTCGAGATCCTGTGTTACGTCGTGATATCCTGCATCGAGTTTGATGGTCAATTATTTAATTGATCGTCGAATCGTCGCGTCGCGTCGTCGCTGTCGTCTTATCTCTCCGGAATGCAGTTCGCAGAATCGGTCGCCTTCGCCTACGCATTACTGTAAGTCTTTGGTCATTGTAAATTAGGGTTCAGTCAGTGTACATTGTAAACCTTAACTGTGTCTATTGTATCCCGTTAACTTCAACTTCATTATCCTAAATTATGCCAAAAGTGCCCAAAGAGGACGAAACGAAGGTAGCTTTAGATATCCAAAAAGCTCAGATTCCTGTTCCTAGTGACGAAAAGTCACCCGTCAGTTCTCCACGACTCACAAGATCCGCATTCGCGGCTGTTGCAATGGCTGAGCTCGAGCTCAATACTCTTTTCAAGTTCATTAAACCATACGACGGCAGCCGAGAGACTGTAAATTCTTTTATCATAAACTGCAATAATGCATGTGAGTTAGCGTCAGAGCAACAGAAGCCTATCCTCTTTAAATACATCCTTAGCCAACTAAGTGGCAAAGCGGAGCTTGCTTGCTCCATTAAACAGTTCGTATCCTGGGATCAGCTCAAGGAGTTTCTCAAAACTCAGTTTAGTGAGCGTAAGCACTACGCCCACCTCCTTACTGACCTTCAAGAGAGCAAGCAAGGCTCGCAAGATAGTGTGAGCCAATTCGCACTTCGTGTGGAGACCTACCTCTCACAATTATTGACAGAGATCACTCTATCAAATACCAAGGCAAAAGAATTGCCAGGCCGATGTGCCGCGATGGACGACCTCGCCCTTCATCACTTCCTTATGGGTCTTTATCCGAGGATCTCTAATATTGTGCGATGTAGATCTCCGAAAACGTTAAACGAGGCAGTCAACATGGCGATTTCCGAGGAAAGAATTCAGCAGAGCCTTTACAAACGTTCACCTACAGAAACCAAGTTCACTACAAAGCCTAAACCCGGTCCTTCGAAACCAAGCGTATCGCACAGTCCCTCGAACACGAACAAGACCGGAAACGACACTCCCTTCTGTCGCTACTGTAAGAGTGCCGGTCATGGCATAGGGGACTGTAAAAAGCGGGAATATTATAACGCCAAATACGAAAAGCCGAACGAACATCCGAACTATGGTTCCCGTAAGGTAAATCACATAAGGAAAACATCCGAAGAGGAAATCGCCGAGTCATCTGAAAATGAAGATGATTTAAATGGAATGACGTCTCGCGACGGTGCCGCCCGGGACGATCAGTAGGAAACGGCACCCATAATCAATCCAATAGCCAGACTAACCGACAGGGTAACCAGCCCCGAACTGACAGTCTGCGCTCTAGTATCCTGACCAACCGACAGGGTAACCAGCCCCAAACCGACGGTCAATCCAATGGCCAGACTAACCGACAGGGTAACCAGCCCCAAACTGACAGTTTGCGCCCTAATATCCCGACTAACCGACTGGGTAACCAGCCCCAAACTGACAGTCGACAAACTCATATCCAGACCAACCAACAGGGTAGCCAGCCCCAAACTGACGGTCTATACCCATCCAACATCCGGACTAACCAACAGGGTAGCCAGCCCCAAACTGACAGTCCCAATCCAAGTAAATCTTTGGAAAAGGTTTACGAAGTCAATCTGGATACAACTAAAAGAATGTTACCACATACACTTCTAGATTCACAGATATCCGATATCCCTTTGACACTCCTAGTGGACTCTGGTTCTGCTATATGTCTTATAAAGCAATCCTGTATCCGAACTAATCAGAAACTGATTAAAGAACCCATCAACCTCAAGGGCATAGACCCTGGTGATGAACCAACCCCAACTGAGGGTCATTTCCAACTCAGGCTGGAATTGGCCGAAAATAAAAGAATATCTTACAAATTCCATGTCATTAAAGATATTAGCTTACCTTATGATGGTATCATAGGGTCAGACTTTCTCGCAGCCTTCGGCTGTAAAATTGACTACACAACTGACGTTCTAAAGATAGGGAAAATTTCTGTCAACTTACATTTCTTCAATCCTTTCTATGAAATTCCACCTCGCACTGAAACTGTTGTCGAATGTTCAGTACAAAATCCTGATGTTAATGTAGGTATTATCCAAAACCAACATTTATCCAACGACTTGCTAATATCCAACTGTATTGTAAAAGTAAAGTCCAATAAGCGTGTAAATCTGACGATTGCTAACATCTCTGAGTATCCAGTCAACTTCAATTCGAATTTGAATCTTAAGCTCGAACCTTTAAGTTCATGCGCGGTCCAACTTAATCCTGAGTCGCGTAAAACATCCGACCGTACCACAGCGGTCATCGATTCTTTAAGAATCGACCACTTGAATCAAGAAGAAGCTGACGCCCTTCTAGAACTTTGTACTCAGTTTTCCGACATCTTCCATTTGCCGAGTGACCAACTATCCTTTACCAATGTCCTCGAGCACGAAATCAAAACCAATAGTAATGTCCCTATTCACACCAAATCCTATCGTTTCCCAGAGTTCCATAAGAAGGAAGTCGAAACCCAAATCAACAAAATGCTTGATGATAACATCATTGAACCGTCTTCCTCTCCTTGGAGCTCTCCGATCTGGATCGTACCTAAAAAGGCTGATCCACAAGGCAACCGGAAGTGGCGAATAGTGATTGACTACCGGAGGTTGAATGATATCACTATCGGGGAAACATATCCTATTCCCCAAATATCTGAAATCCTAGACCAACTCGGTAAGAGTAAGTACTTTACTACCTTGGACCTCGCGTCCGGCTTCCATCAGATCCTTATCGCTTCGGAAGACGCGTCAAAAACAGCTTTTTCAGTTCCTCAAGGTCATTTCCAGTTCACAAGGATGCCATTCGGTTTAAAAAATGCACCTTCTACCTTCCAGAGGCTCATGAATACTTGTCTTACAGGGCTTCAAGGCACCAGATGTTTCGTATACCTAGACGACATAGTCATATACTCATTCGATCTGAGTTCACACATTTCTAATTTGAAATCCGTCTTTAATAGACTCCGAAACTTTCGCTTAAAGCTACAGCCAGACAAGTGTGAATTCCTGAGAAGAGAGGTCGCCTATTTAGGTCACATCATCAGTGAAGATGGTGTCAAAACAAACCCTGACAAGACAAGGGCGGTAACAGATTACCCTGTTCCCCAATCTCCAAAAGACATTAAGTCATTCCTTGGCCTGGTATCCTATTATAGGAGATTCATCCCTGATTTTGCGAAGCTAGCAAAACCTCTTACATCTCTTCTTAAGAAAGACGTCCCATTTGAATGGCAAAATGAACATCAGCTTGCTTTTGAAGCACTGAAGAGAAAGCTTATATCCGCTCCTGTCCTTGCATATCCAGACTTCACTCAGCCATTCAATCTTACATGTGACGCTTCAAATTATGCTATATCTGCTATATTATCCCAAGGCACAGTTGGTCAAGATCGTCCTATTGCCTATGCGTCTCGCACACTAAATAAAGCCGAATGCAATTACAGTGTGACGGAAAAGGAATGCCTCGCCATCGTGTTCGGAACCAAAGTGTTCAGGCCTTATCTTTACGGTCACAAAATCATTATCCTTTCAGATCATAAACCATTGCAATGGTTATTCAACTGTAAAGATCCAGGCTCAAGACTCGTTAGGTGGCGTTTGAAGTTAGATGAATTCGAATACGATATCAAATACAAAAAGGGTAAAATCAACACGAATGCTGACGCATTATCCCGGTTTCCAGTCAATCCTATCCAACCAACGGAACCTGGAACATCCAATCCTGTCAACGAAGAAGCTTCTAATCCTGAAATGGATAGAGATCTAATGGATCTACTAATATCCCCACCTTCGTTTAATCTTGACGAAGCTATCCCTTCTAATTCAGACTTCGTTGACCCTTATGAAGATATCCTACCCTTGCCCGATATTGACTTACCTGATAATATCCCTGATATTCTAAGAGAGCAAATTGAGAACGAGGTCAATCTACCTAATCCTATTCAGGAAATACCATCCTTACCTGCTCCTCAGCCTCAATTTGATCCAATGCCATCCACTAGTGCAAATCCAGACGTTCCTGTCGATGATTATCCCACTTTCCTGAAAGTTATGCTAGAAAAGGTTAGAACATTCAATACGGAAATCATAGAACATAATGAAAGTCTTATGAAATGTCCTGTAAAAACTATCCTAGTTCCTACCTCCATCGATTTAGATGAATCAAATCCATACATCTCAGAAGTCCTGTGTGACTCCGAAGTTCATGCAATTGTATCCGATTGCGAGAGAGAACTTTTCCAATTCAAAAAGCTTGATCTAAATAACAAAACATACTACCTTTTATATTTTAAAGTCCATCATTTTGATCAAGCATCGTATCCTGAAATTTTCGAAACTCTGAAAATAATAAGAAATGAGTTAGTAGCGATCGGGGGTATAAATGAAATTGGCCTACCCGACTTTAAAAATCCTTTTGAAAAACACTCGTTCATTAAGATCTATAATATCCTGACATACCTTTTCCACGACACTGGAATAAAAATCAATGTTTATCACAATAACATTACTTATCCTGCTCCATCTGAAATAAAAAAGATATTATATGATAATCATGACATCCCTATAGCAGGTCATCTAGGTTCAGCCCGTATGTATAACAGGCTCAGGCAAACGTATTACTGGAAAGGAATGCGGAGTGATATAGAGTCTTACGTAAAGCAATGTAAATCCTGTCAAGAGAACAAAGCACTTAGGAAGGTCAACAGAGCACCCATGCAAATCACCAGCACTTCTTCTGAACCAGGTCAGCGTATCTCTATTGACGTCGTTGGTCCGCTTCCTGAAGCAGGTCCCGCAAAATTGAAGTTCATTTTAACTTTCCAAGACGACCTTACTAAGTTCTCTTCAGCATACCCTATGCGTAGTATAACGGCGGAAGAAACATCCGAGTGTCTCCTCCATTACGTATCTATATTTGGAATCCCTAAGACAATTCTTACTGATCAAGGTACTAATTTCACGGCAGATCTATTCAAGAAAACATGTGCTTTCCTCAAAATAAAAAACCTGTGGTCTTCTCCTTACCATCCGCAAACCCAGGGTGCCCTGGAGAGAAGCCACTCTACATTAAAAGAGTACCTCAAACCCTACACGAATGCAGACCAAACCAACTGGCCTCGTTATGTGTATACAGCCATGCTTGCCTATAATACGTCTGTTCACACTACAACGCATTATACACCCTATGAATTAATGTTTGGTAATAAACCGTATATACCTAATTCTATTTACGATGAGTCTCTCGGAGCCACATATCCTGATTATGTGCAAATGCTTCAGAACCGTTTGAAGCATTCCCGGGAACGAGCAATTGAATTCATTAGGAAATCTAAAGAATCATCAAAAAACTATTATGACACTCACACTCGCCCAGTCACGTATAAAGTCGGTGATTACGTTTACCTTAAAAATCATCTAAGGTTACGAAAGGCCCTCTCTCCTATCTGGAAAGGCCCTTATAAGGTAGTGAAAATTAACGGAAACAATACACTCACCTTGTTGATAAACCGACGTCACGTGTCCCATCACTATGATCAGGTAAAACCTGCCGACGTCAGGAACCTTTAGCGTAAAACTTTAATTGATAGATTAGATATAAATTATTTACATATTAATTTTCATTTTTTACTCTTACATATTATTTAGGTTAAGTACTTACCTTAGTTATTTACACCTCTATTATTAATTGCAGGGCTTTGGTACGGGGCCAATTCAGTAAGGAATACCTCCAACCAATAACATCAAGTTCGGGCCTGTACTTTGACTATCTAGGTACATTAAAAACTAGTAACGGCTATCTTAAAATCTTAATACCATTAGATATTTCTCATTTTGGACCTCATGTAAAAAATATCAAGGCTGCACTTGAAACTACCAAGTACTTGTGTAAACAATCCCGAATAGTGGAAATTGACTCTATATGTCATAATCGGTTGCAACCTATGACAGCTCGATACCAAGATCTAAATAGCGAATTCGATTCAATTTCACACTTAATAGAAAGCCGTACCAAACGTGCCTGGATCGGTGGTATAGGATCTGTATTAAAGCAGATTTTTGGAACCTTGGACGAAAACGATGCCTTAAGATATAATGATGCTATAGAGTCTCTGCAGCACAATGAAAAACATCTAGCCTCATTGATGAAAGAAAATATTTTGGTAACTACCTCGATCATAACATCATACAATGAAACTTTGAGCAAAATTAAGGTTAATGAAGTTAACTTAAATGAAGCTATTGACAATCTCTCGTTGAACCTGAAGAATATCTCAGAACAGACAAATGGACTACATGTACTTTTTAAAGTAAGTCAAATTTTTAACAGCTTAGAAACATCAATACTTACTTTGTCCTTCCAATTAGAAGACGTAACTAATGCCATATTGTTTAGTAGTCAAAACATCCTACACCCGGCGATTATGACATCATTACAGCTGTATCGAGAGCTTGCCAATAACTACAGACATCTATCTAGGAACTTACAATTGCCTATTGTTTTAGATATGAATAACATTCACTATATCTTGAGTATCTCCAAATTAATTTGTTATTATTTAGATTATAAGTTAATGTTTGTTTTACATGTTCCATTAGTTAGTATTGAAGAATATACATTGTTTCATAATATCGCCTTACCTACACCCTACAGTTCTAAGGAACCAAACAAATTCAGTTTAATTATACCTAGTAGTAAATATATTGCAATGACCAAAGACAAATTGAATTATTGTACCTTTGACGATTTGAATAACTGCAAGATTGCAAGGCCAGGAACCTTTATCTGTGACGTCACGAATGTTTACACGGCCGACGCCATACCCACCTGTGAAAGTGAACTCCTCTCTAAAGTGATTACGAAAATACCTATACAGTGCGACACAAAATTCATCTACGGAAAATTAGACATTTGGAAACCTTTAGTAAATAACAAGTGGATCTATGTACAATCGGAACCTAACAAAATTTCTATAGATTGTTTAAATTCTAAACTATACGAAACAACAATCTCAGCTACTGGCATACTTACCCTACCTAACGAATGTATTGGTCGTTGTAAAAGTACTACTCTAGTACCCAAGTTTGTTCTTAATGTTACCTCACCTATTGACCATATACCAGACTTTAATCTGATTAATGATTCCTGTTGTAACATTTTAAAATTCAATAATATAATCGAAGATGTACCCCCTATCCAATTGCAAAACATAGATTTAGACGAATTAAAATCAAACAAAATTGCGTTAACCCAGCTTTTAGATAACGTAGAGAAAATAGACAATAACCCTCATATTGTGAAATACGGAACACAGTATTCAATTTTTATTATTTGCATTTTATGTTTAATCTTTCTATATTTTACTTATCTAGCTTTTAAATGTTTTTGTAAACCCGGTGACAATCGAGTCTATAAATTCAATCTTAAATCTAACTTGTCCACTCAGTCAACCTCTAAAGGCGCAGACACACAAGAGCCTGATCTAGAATTGAGTCATGTCGCTTCCACTAGAAGTCAAGTTTAAATTTTGGAACTTTGGTAAGAAACAACCCCAAAGTATCCTCTTAAATGGGGAGATGTTATGTCAGTACTATGTACAAGTTATTGCTGACGATGCGCTGATAGGGCATCCTACATTATACGAAGTCTATCATGTACATTCAGTCTGGACTTGATCATACTCGCGACCGGTTGTCCCGTGGTCCTTATTTTATAACATAAATCTTTTATAATCCATTATTATCCAAATAAATGGTTTGTGTAAAATAGTCTTCTTTTTTAAAAAGACTCCAAGCAATCGTCGTTTAACAGCTCGCTCAAAATTTTTATTTGCACGCTGTCTGTCTCCTGTAATTATTGTAACATTTAGCATGGTTCATTATCTTTATTTTTAATTTGTATGAATGTAATTGATGTATACGATGTTGGAGATTCTAAATAAATAATAAAAAAAAAGCTGAAATTCAGTAGGTTATGTATGCGTTTGTTTGATTATGTGCACTAATTTTTGGCAAATCATGTACCTAAAGATATCGATATCTTTTTTAAAACTCCCTTATTTGATGCCGAAAATAAGATGGTTTTACAATTTTGTCAGAAGATACACATTTCTAATAGGTAGGCTTCAGCCAGTGCAATCACAGAGCGCCTCCATTTAGTAGTTCAAGAGCTAGAGGCTATTTTCGATTTTAACCTAACTAAACGTGCATTTTTTTACATTTTGTTACAATTACCGCATCTGCTCACATAAAATCATATTTGTGCGTCCAGCCGTTCCGAAAATATGGTGGTAATCTGGCAAACGTTACTGCAGCGGCATTTTGCAATAACTTATGAACCACAGGTCGCACAAATACCGCTGCTTGGCTGTTTGGCCTTATTTATTTTGTTTTTGCTTGCTTGACGACTTCAATGATAGGTACCTAAGTTGAATATTCACAGCATGGCATCCGTGGACTATTCGAAGGTGCCCATCAAGGAGACTGCGCTGCATGTCCCACCACTGGACGAGGTGGTTGATGGTGAGTGTGTTGAAGCAAATACCTGCATACTTAATACCTAGGTACAAATTTATTCAAAAATAACATGCTTGTATGTATGATTCCACATTCCACTATTCCAGTGCTAGCCCGCGGCCTGCCTCAGACCTTCGAGACGGTGAGCGTGTCGGTGGTGGACGCGCCAAACCTTACAGAGGAACCCTTCAGCCTTACCTCTCCAGGTTCGTTCATCACCACCATCACAATTCGATAGGAACCAGCAGCGAAAGAGAAAATTTGCATGTCCGCGAATGAATTGAACTACACAACCCTAACTCCATATTCTATTGGGACTTGTCATCATTAGTAGGTTATTTGAAATAATTAAACAATAAACACAAAAGGCTTCACGACTTTGATCCCCAGGCACAGCGGATGATAATATCTCCCTGTGCTAACTCAGGATTCTTTGAAGATGTTTAAGGGGGGGTCAGAGGTAGGTACCTACGTCCAAACATTACATTTGCCACATCACATTTTGCAGTAGGTAGTTACTTAGTATTCCATACGTAACAGGTTGCAAGCCCATCGCCTAATCAAACAAATCTCAATAGAATCAGTAGGTAGCAAGCCATGAGCGAACATCTAAAGCAGCTGATGTCATGTCAGGAATATGTTATCTTGCTTGCTCTTGAACTTGTATTGTTTACCTACTCTAATGTAAATCAAGTATTGAACAACACATAGGTACCTACCTACTTAACCTCACTCTGATTTGTTTTTTGACAGAAAGAAAGAAAACATATTTATTTCGTCCCACGGACACAAGTAGGTACTTACTTAAAACTAACAGAAAATAAAATAATAACCTACAGTGTAGGTTATTATTTTATTTTTCTTTATTAGTGTAGGTCCTACACTAATAAAGAACCTACCTACCGTTGTGCGGGGCAAAAAGGTCACGTCACGTTTTTTGTATAACCTAAGTTTCTTGTACCAGCCTAGGTAGGGACTTTTGTTCTGATTGGACTGTATAGGTACTTATTAAGCTAGCGGTAAACAGTTACAAAATTAAACAGTAGGTAACTTTGCAAGGACAACAGATTATCGGGTAGGTACCTTATGTAGTTTTCGCTACTTGCACGCAGGTTTGTCTGGCGACGTGAAGCTGGTGGAGATCGGAGGGCCTCCATACCTGGTGCCCTCGGTGAAGCGAGACAAGATCTACGACCTGAACCTGCTACTTCAGCACCTGAAGCGGGATCCTGGCTTCCTGGCGGGCGCTGGAGCCGGACCTTGGCCATATCTTGGAGTCAACTGTGAGGTGTGTTTTATATACCCCCGTGAATCGTAATAGATACAAGTACCTACCTAAGTAGTTAACTTCCTCTAAGTATTTTATTTTTAGTCACCCCGCGAAAGAATCACAATATACAGGGTTACAGGAAAAATCGTGCTAGATCCGTTAAGGACGTGGAGTACCCATCATTTCTGACTTATTTCACAAACAATTGCCATAATATTTTTTTTAGATATCCCTTAGAGAAAAATAAACTTTCTAGTATTTTTTCTTATTTCTTAACTTTCACTTGTCTACTACGGTCTATTCAATTAACTTATGCACTATTTTAATGATTGACATCCTAAAGCATCTTATTACACATGTAAAAATGCAATAATAATAATAATTAAGGTGCACAAAATTTTCAATAAAAAAATTAAAAGTCGAATTGCTTGAAAAGGGTTATGTTTAGGGTAGGGTGTTTCATAGTGAAATAAGTCAGAAATGATGGGTACTCCACGCCCTTAACGGATCTAGCACGATTTTTCCTGTAACCCTGTATATATGTAGGTAGGTACGGGTTTTTTAAGAGAATTATAACCGTTTGGGGATTTTTGCCCCGAGACTTCCTTTTAATTATGCATGTACCGGTTCCAGGGTATAATTAACCTCAGCGTGCGCAACGGTTCCATAGATCAGGGCACTCGCATCGTGTCAGTGGAGCCGGTGGGAGCGGCGAAGGGTTCCAGTGGCTTCCTGCAGCAGCGACTGCCTAACACCGAGACGAGGACCGCTCTGCTCGGTAACTACTTGCTCAGCGAGGGGAAACCCGGAAAGGTACTACTGTGCCTTCAAAATTCAAATGCAAACTAAGTACTACAGTTTCTAGGTGTACGTATTAAGTGTGTTTAATTATTCAGGTCATCAAAGTGGTCGCCAAGAAGAGGATAGGTCCGTCTAACTTCATCACAGCGATCAGGGAAACGCTGAAGAATCATTATGGCCGGAATGTGGTCGGTAAGTGCGTTCATAAGAAGCACTGAGCACATGTCTATGTCTTCAGACCTAAGCCCCATAGCCTTTAAACGAATTTTATAGGTAGGTATAGTATCCGCCAAACTTCTTGGCCAAACGACCTTGAATGAAAAAGAAACGAAAAATAGGTCTCTTTGGTGGTGCGAAGAGTGCAAACCTATCCCCTACCACCTCGCGCGATGGCCAAGAAGTTTGGCGGATACTATACCCATCAGTAATCTTAATTTTTACTGTCATAATTCATAGTTAGCTAATGAGACACGACACCCATTACCGTGGCATGTTCTGTGGTAATGCAGGTCTGGGCGGCGCATTCGTGCTGCGCGCCGGCAGAGTGAAGTTCCACGTGATGCCCGACTTCTCCGGCGCGCCGCTGTGCTCGGACGGCGACGTGGACGGCTGGCTGCACTACTTCCAAATGAACGCGCCCATCGTGCACGTCGGCACACTGGTCACTGGGGACTTGGTGAGTCTTACTACTGTTCACCTCTCAATTACTCGACTAGGCAGGTACCTACTTTGCAAGGAGTCAACGCCACTCGCACCTACATGACGGGCGGGATCTGGCGGTACGTTATAAGCTAATAGATTACTTATTGATAACATGTTACCTATATTATTTTAGGACTAGAATTTCGAATCATGTTTTATTTATGTACCTATGTATAAAAAAAAATATCTATCTATGTAAGTATAGGTATAATGTATTAAATATATCAGTTATCAAGTAGGTACCCATAACACAAGCTTTGAGTAGCTTACATTGGGGCTAGATGATGCTGTGTGGATTGTCCAGCGTTATTTATTTATTTACGAAGAATTTATTTGTAAATGATTGGTTGTCCCCATTCGGCAGGGCCTGGACCTGCGCGTGCAGCACTTCCACGGGTTCAGCGCGCACGGCGAGGGCGGGCACTACCACTACGACACGACGCCCGAGGACGTGCACTACGAGGGATACTTCGTGGTCGCCGCCGCCGTCGTGCGCGTCGACCAGCCCGTGGACACGCACGCCGTGGGCCGCGACTAGACTACACACACACGAGGGCATTATCAAAATAAAATTTTATGGACAAAAAAAACGGGTAAAGCCACGTTTGTTGTATGGGAGCCCCAAGGTGATTTTTTTGCCGTTTTTATAGATGATGGTAAGGAACCCTTAGACATCCTCAAAGAATCTTGAATTAGTACCTACTTGGTACTGGGAGATCTGAAGGGATATCTACCGTACCTGGGGATCAGTCGTGAAGCTGTTTCAGTTTTTTTTTGGTAAGGAACCCTTCGTGCGTGTTGAACTGTCATAATTTAGCTTGTAGCGAACTTATTATGAGGGACCCAATGCGACTATTTTTACGTTTTTTGAGATCATGCAGTGTAAGTTTCTGAGAGACGATGCACGAATGTACGTAAATATAACTTAGTATTAATTAGGTCGAACAATGGTTTATTTGAGATGTTGTTATTTTCGTTAATAAAAAACTGAATATAATATTTGTTGTGTTTATTATAATACATTGTGGCTATAAAAAATACATTTTCAATTAAAACGCGTTACCTACTCCATGGCATGGTCGGGTCGCGCTATATTACTACATTAATAATAATTTGAACCGAATAATGCTAATATATTAAAGAGACTTCAACAAGTAGGTATTTACTTATTATCATTAAATGGCTAAGGCAAAAATTTCCATTATAAATTGCTTTCAATTGTTACAATCAACAAAGTAATAATAATAATACCTTATAGACATAGGACTGAATTGTAATTTATTGAAATGCATTTATATATTTCGATTTTATATTCTCTATCTAAATTACACGAGAGCAGCATCCACACCATACCTACCCGGGTTGCAAAAACCATACAAAACAAACCCGGATGGCCGGCAGGTTTGGTGTGTAAAAGGCTTAAGGCGTTGACAAAACCCAATATACCTCTCGCTCGCACGATGCGATGTTTTGAAAGACGACAAGTCAAAACGTGCGAGCGAGAGTCACATTAGCTCTTGTCTTCACCTTAATATATTATAGTGACGCTCGAAAGCGTTCACAAGTGGCCTTCGTTTGGCTTATTTAAGTCATGGTCGCGCCCAGGTTTGTTTTGATGAGGCTGTTCAAGTCTGATGCTGACAGGTTGACTGAGCACCAATTTGTAATAAAATTTTGACAAGCTACTTGCTTGTTAGGGCTTTGGGTGGACAGTTTTATAATGCTCTTAAAATTTAATTACTTAAAACCTAACAAGAGTTTTTTAAGCAGCTACCTGTTGCTGTTTCTGTAAACATTTCCGTGAATTTTCCACGCTAAAGCAAATCGAACGTACTATAGTATTGAAGAAAAAAATTCATAAAAATTTTACAGTGAGCCATAAATAATAAAAATCGTATCTCTATTTACACCTAACTATACACATTTTGTGGAATCACAATTATTTCACTGTAACCGATCAAAAATAAATTTGAATCTTAAATGATTTACGAGTTTATACAATTATATTATCGTAGAAAATAAACATTTCTCTAATATACACTAATATTAGAAAAGTCTGTATTACAAAACTATGTACACATAAATTTCTTACTTTTGGCTAAGGTTAGTATTGTCCAGTTGTTGTCTTTGAAATTCCTACTTAATTCGAAGAAAATCATAACAAAATATCACGTACAGGACCTGTCGGTTGTTACTATTATCTTTCTATAATGTTGTGTTCCTTCTAGCTATCACACATACTCACGTTACAAGTAATATGCAATCTATAACTTAAAAAGAACGATCCTAGGTACAATCTATTTTTCTCAGTCCCGAAACTACTAACACTATCTATTTAGGTGACGCAAAAGGAATTGCACCCTCCTCAAGCTTGTAGGTCAGGAAGCACATCTCATTTTATTACATTAATTTGCTTCTTCCCAATCTTCAAGAATTAACCTACACCGATCCTAACAACACAAATTAGGGGCAACCAATTAAATTGAATATGGCGTCTATTATAGCAGTTCCTAATCCTCACACAGCTAAAACCTTAACAGCAGCGTTAACGATGCCATATGATGTGCCTGCGATCGCCAGCCAGCACGCCCAGCGCTGCAGCGTGGCGATTATGGGCACCTCCTAATGCAAGGCACAAACAGGAAATGGCTCCCAGTTCCAGGCAGCTCCGCTATCCCTGGTCAAGGCGGCGGCCATGGTGACGGTAACGACGAGTCAGGGGGTGCTAAGAATCTCCAGGCTACATTAGGCCGCCACAAACAAAAACTATTGACCCTGCTAACGTATAATGCATGGAGGAAAGGCTTGATGACCATCTGGAAGAACTTGAAACCACTAAGGGCCTTTGACTCTGTCGAGACCTGGGCTGTTGTGGAGTCCCTGCAGCGATGCCAAGTTGAGTGGCGGTACATCGGAGTGCTGAGATGTTATAACTTTGCCACAAAGACGTACTGCCGGCAGATGGGGCACTCGGCGAGCTGCTTGGAGCAGGCGGTGCGGGCGGCGCGGGGGCGGCGCGGGGGCGGCGTCAGGAGCGGAAGCAGCGCACGGCGCGCACGACGTACTGCCGGCAGATGGGGCACTCGGCGAGCTGCTTGGAGCAGGCGGTGCGGGCGGCGCGGGGGCGGCGCGGGGGCGGCGCGGGGGCGGCGCGGGGGCGGCGCGGGGGCGGCGTCAGGAGCGGAAGCAGCGCACGGCGCGCACGACGTACTGCCGGCAGATGGGGCACTCGGCGAGCTGCTTGGAGCAGGCGGTGCGGGCGGCGCGGGGGCGGCGCGGGGGCGGCGTCAGGAGCGGAAGCAGCGCACGGCGCGCACGACGTACTGCCGGCAGATGGGGCACTCGGCGAGCTGCTTGGAGCAGGCGGTGCGGGCGGCGCGGGGGCGGCGCGGGGGCGGCGCGGGGGCGGCGCGGGGGCGGCGCGGGGGCGGCGTCAGGAGCGGAAGCAGCGCACGGCGCGCACGACGTACTGCCGGCAGATGGGGCACTCGGCGAGCTGCTTGGAGCAGGCGGTGCAGGCGGCGATGTGTCCGCACTCTAGCAGCACGCACTCCAGCGGCGCCGCCATGCAGATCTTGCAGCACTCCTCGATTGGCAAGTTGTCCATCTCTGCACACCATCACACATACATTACTACACCTCATGGCTCAGTTAGTAGCTCTATGCTTCTGCGCTGTAGGCCGTGGGTTCGATTCCCACCAAGAAAAAATATTTGTGTGATGAACATAACTTAATGTTTGTTCTCTGTCTTGGCGTTGGTAGGTAATTTACAAAAAATAGCTTTGGAACGTGTGATATTGTGGCGCGGATGCGTGCCAATTTAGAATGCGTGGAGTGATCAACTGAATCGGTAGTGAGCCTGAATCGGTAAAAACAAAGGAGTGACTTGAGTAAGCCTGGCACGGACAGCAGGCCAGCAGAGCTGGACGCGTGTGCACACTCACCGTCCCGGTAGTGCGCGTGGTCGTCGTACAGCATCTTGGCGCGCGTGAGCAGGTCGGCGCGCTCGAGGCAGCCGCGGTACTCGACCCTGTTCCTCGTCAGCAGCTCCTTCAGCTGGCGCACGCTCAGCGCCTGCAGCTGCGCCGGCTCCCGCAGCGACTCCAGCGTCACGAGCGGCGGCGTGCCTGCGCCACACAGTCACACGTCAAGCTCCGAGCTCCGGTCGCTGTTGCAAGCGAGCGTGGCTACATACTGTGCAGAGAGTGGTGGTCCGCGTCCATGAGCGGCTCGTCCTGCAGGCTGGCGGCGTCGGCGTCGCTGCCCGCCGACGGCGACGCCGCGCTGCGCAGCTCCAGCTCCGACGAGGCGGCGCGCAGCCCCGCCGCACCCGCGCTCGAGCTCACACCTCAATTAACAACCACAGCCCATCACATCCCTGCCCTTCCGTCTAATAAAATCATGAGCAGTTTGCACAACACATTTTTGTTTTATGTCATTTTGGTAGTCTTTAATGATGAGTGAGTCAAGAAACAATGAATCGGTACCTGGATCGATGTGTTCGCTGGCGATGGTGTGCAGCGGGCGCGGCGGGACGGGCGGGACGGGTTGCGCGGCGCCGTCGGCGGCCGTCAGCAGCACCTCCGAGTCTGGGGACGAATGCACATCTCAGTATCGAGGGGCAGGCCAATGTTATTATCATTACTTTACTATTGTCAGTGGCCATGATCAGATGTCGTTCTGCTTAAGCAGCTTCCTAAGAATGTATGCCATGTTTCCCCTGATTAACGGCGCTATAAGCATCCACCGAACACCTTCCCAGACATGGTGATGGCCGGTGAAGTAAAGCCTTTACGGAACGGTGGCCGAAATCGGGCTTCCCGGTCTGGTATGGAGTACTGCTGTCACCTCTGGGATGGATCTGCCAAGCACCAGCCTGCTGCCTTAGACTCGATTGAACGGAGAGCTTTCAGGCTCATAGGGGAGCAACACATGGCGGAGACTAAGATTCGGAGTCTCGAACACCGTCGCAAAGATGCTTACCTATCAATATTCATAGGTTACCACCATCCCCTTTCCACCATAGGACTTGTAGACGTACGGCCCAGTTCCACCCTTACCTAACCAGGTAAGGGTGGAACTGGGCCGTACTGGGCCGTTCCGTGGGTGGAAGAAGCAAAAAGCTTAGTGTGAATGGGTGGTAAATTAACCAATTTACCACCCAAATTAAATTTTAAATAACCAATTTAAATAACCAATTTACGCACTAAGCTTTTTGCTTCTAACTTCATCATGCGAACCGCCAAGGAGTGGAACTCATTGCCGTCGTCTGTTTTTCCTGATTCCTACAATTTGGGTGTCTTTAAGGCAAGAGTGAATAGGTGTCTTCTGGACCGTTCTGTTCCATCGTCGGCTACATCGTCGCTTACCACCAGGCGAGATCGTGGCCAAAGAACGGTCTATTAAGTAAAAAAAAAACTAGGCCGACCGAAAGCGCGATGGGTTGACGACATCGTTAGGGTCACACCTGGACCCGAGACGCAAAGAACACGGGAGGCTGGCAGAAAATGAAGGAGGCCTATAATAATAATACCCAGAAGTGGGTGACACCGAGCTGAGATGATGAAAATTAGCATCCAAGCCCTAGATTGAAAGTGAGTATATGATCGATCGACTAATGGCGAAGGAGTACCGATGGGTAGTGGGTCGGCAGGTCGGATGACGAACTCCCAGCCCGCGTCGTCGATGTCCTCGATCTCGAAGCAGTCGCCCGAATCGACGCGCGTGCTCTCGTGCGACGAGGCGCGGGACACGCCCCCTGCTCCGCCCTCCGCCTCACCGCCGCTGCCTCCGCTGGGATCCGGCGGGACGCGTACGTCGCGCTCGCCACCTGGAGGATAAACTCAATAAGCATCAACATCTTAAATGTACTGACACACATGCTTATTTTCGAGCTAAAAGCATGTTTTATTTGAGCCTTGCTCAATAAAAGCACGTGTGAACAGGTTGTGCTAGTAAATAAGCATGCTTATTTGATCGTACGTATAAAAATTTTAAAAATTTAATGGGCGGCCTAATCGCTAACAGCGATCTCTTCCAGGCAACCTTTGGATGGACAGGAATGAACATAAAAAGAGAGGGGAGGGGGGAGTCTGCTAGAGGTTTATTTAAAGTACATAATCTATTTTTAGGTAGCTACTTATAACCTACATAGACATTATTGTTATTAGGAGCCTGTAGTGTCCCACTGCAGGGCAACGGCCTCCCTTCATACTTACAATAAATACATACACTACATAAACACACACACACACCACACACCACCACATTCTGCAGCTCAGGAATAATTGTGTGTTAAAATTTCCTCCTATTTTCTACAAATTCAATATTTCCTCTTGTATTGTTTACAAAAAATGCAAAATTAGTATTTGGAGTTAGAAATGTGAATATTTACCAGGAGTAACAGAAAACCGCTCTTGTCGAATATCTATGTGTGAGCGGGGTTGAGGAGTGGGCCTCACCATGTGTACATGTGCAGTGTTGCAACAGCCTGTACCTGTAAACATTAAGGGATAATCTAATAAGTAAGTATGTTACGTAAAAATGAATAACAGATAAAAAACAAGGTATCTTACCTTGCTGGGGCTGGACTGGGTTAGCTGGGGCAGGCTGGGCACCTGATGGTCGGATATCGAAGGCCGAGTTAATGAACTCATTGATGTTGTTGGTGAAGCCCTTTAGAGTGAATGTGCTATTGCTGTTGCGAGAGCCGCGGCGACGGTATGCTGCACTGTTTACATGCGATACACACAGACTTAACAGCTCATCTTTTTCTGGAATTTCATTAAAATAGGCTCACAACTGGCAGTACTCACCGGCATATATTATATGCCCATATGATTAACTAAGATAAGGCAACTAGTATATTTGATATGTATCTAGTTTATACGGCACATAAAAGAGCTCCATTGTTGCATGTAACATCAATATGCAACATTGAGATTGAGAAACAACACCTTGACTGTCGAGCATTGTAGTGCTTGTCCACAATGTAAAACTTGCTAATACATAACTATTATTTTAATGTAGGTATTAAAGTGTCAGTTTAAAATATATTATTGATGACTTGACTCACTAAATTTCAGCAGCTTGCTTAAACTCTTGTAGTACTATGATATGTTTTCTAGAAATAATATTGATCTAAGATTAGTTTATAATTAAGATGTGACAAGACATTAAAGGAGTCACTAACCGACACATCCTCTGGTGGAGACGTTCTGGCGCTGCAAGAAGCACTGCAGGTCGCGGACCTTCAGATGCGCGATGGAGGCACGCGCCAGCGGCCGCGCGGACAGCACCCGGCACGGCGCGCACATGCCGCCGCCGCGCCGCAGGCAGCCGCTGCAGTAGTAGCGCTCGCACTCATAGCACACACGTTTCCTCTTGAACACGCTAAACTGTACCGCACAACTCTCGCACGGCATCTTGTGTCTTTTGCGTGCTCCCGATGTGATCTATCGCTAGGCATGCTACGCCGCCTGATCTTTACTTTAACAGATTACATTACACCGTCACGAGTTAACGAATTGGTTTATTTTCTGTTTATAATTTAGTACGATTCATAATTTTTTTTAGGCGTATTTTTGTATTGTGAAGCACAAAACATATGAAATTGACATTTCGCAATTCTCACTTGCCTGCCATTTTGATTGGATTGGAATTTGAATGGAATGAATGAATGAAATGAATAGAATGGGGGCGCCTATTTCCACCAGTGTTGCCAATGAAAATTTTTAGGCGGTCGTGTACATGAAGTGAAAAAGCCGTGTTTCTAAGGAAATTGACCAAAGGTGGGCCGTAGCACTGCTTAAAAATAAGGAAAAAAAAATAGTTTACGTTTTTAACATGCGACATTTGGGTAATGTCTGCAAATTTTTTCCATTTGTTTTTTCATAAAACCTCTCCAATCTTTAATTTTTTGGTAAGTACATTAAGGGTGGTGGGTTCTCTGCAATAATTTTTACTATTGTTACTTTTCGACATTATAGTGCCGTTCCTCTCGAATTCCCTCCTGTCAAACAATATCTGGTGAGTGGGACGGAACTATGGTCAAATTTCATGCATCGGAGTAACTCTACGTACAAAACAACCCGTAAATTAATTAATTAACGTAGAATTTACAAAAAGCCGTAGATACGGCCACAAGGACGCGGCCGTAGCCCGTAGATGTTGTGATTCTTTGGCCTGAAAGCCGTAGAACACGGCAATTGCCGTAGCATTGGCAGCACTGATTTCCACAATTTTTTTTCAACTTTCATTAGGTCTTTTTTCACATTATAAAGTTTCTGATTCGTAAAACAAATATGTGAGCATAATTTCATAACTAATTGATATCTAAATAATGTATGCATGCATTGTCAACAAATTATTATAAAATGCTGATATTTTATTTAATACACTTTAGCAAACATTTATATTATGGTTGTATAAATCTTTACTACATTAGCTTGCAGGCTAGTTTTAGTGACATAGAATTAAACATAGTATGTGGAAATGATGATGATGTAGAAATTTAGTAGGAATAATATTATGACGAATTACAGAATACCAGATAATATTATACATTGTGTCATGGATACATTATGACAATCCAATCGCGCGTGCGGACGCGCGTTTTGATCGCGCTTGTGGGCGAGAGGCTTTATTTACAGTTTATGGTCAAGTCAGTCCTCAAGACGGCCCTCGTTTGTTTTGAAATACATAAAGGGTGGCGGTTTTCTTCAAAACATTCCAAATTTTGTTTGATATTTTCGGTCAAATCACGTTACCACACAGTCACACAAATTGTAGGTACTTCCATTCTAAGTGGACTTTTAGGACTCAGCGCAAAGTGTGTGTATTAGCTAAGACCTCAAGCAATAAATGTTGGTTAGATAAAATATCACAGAACACAACTCAAAATGAAAAAGCTAACGTTTTATTATTACTAGTTGCGCCCCGCGGTTTCACCCGCGCAGATTTAAATCCCACTGTTACACTGTTACTGTCCCAATGTTAATTATTTTATCCCACGGGATAAAAAGTAGCCTATGTGCTATTCCAGACTATAATATATCCCTCTGCCAAGTATCATCCAGATCCGTTCAGCCATTCCGGCGAGAAATAGTAACAAACATCCATCCATTCGCGTCTATAATATTGGTAGGATATATTTCCCACAAAGGTACCTACTACATTACTTACCAGGTCATCATTGGTAACGTGGAGGGACAGCGGTCTCGGAACTTGGAGATACCAGTTCTGCGATGTGATCCGAGTCGAATGGCCACCACACCAATCGAAACCGCTGGAGACGAGCAGTCCGCTCCGTACAGGAAAGACATTGTCATCACGTGACATCATGGTGACCACGATCTTCAGTATGAAGTGCCAACCACAGAGACGGAGACTTCGAATTGCATAAAAAGGTTTTGTAAAAGGCATGATGCTTTGCTCTTTAGCATAAAATTTACCATTCAAAGCTAAAACGCGGCGCAATAGCAGAGCACACCAGCAGCGCAGCGTTGTGCAGTTGGCTAAGTGAGGTGGTGCTACTATGAGAACTCAGGACAGGACAGACGAGGCTGGCAGATAATGAAGGAGGCCCTATACCTACCCAGCAGTGGGGGGACAACGAATTGGTGTTGATGACTATGAGAACTCACATAATTCTACTAATATTTTAAACACGAAAGTTAGTAAGTATGGAGATGTTGGTTACTTACTCTTTCACGTCGGAACGGCTGAACGGATCTGGATGAAGCTTGGCAGAGAGATAGATTATAGTCTGGAATACCACATAGGCTATCGGGCTTTTGATCCCGTGGGAATGCCGGAATATAAATCTGCGCGGGTGTAATCGCGGAGCGCAACTAGTTTTCCTATACTTACAGGGTTAGTCAGGGTTACTGGTAACTCGACGTATCCCTTGGACGTCATAGTAGGTTAAAATTCAACAAATTATGTCACCAAAATTTTCTAACGAAGGTAGTTTTTAAGTTAAATACATATTTAGATTTTTAGTTTTTTATGAAAAATCACAGATAAAGTCATTTGAAACCACTTTAAAAATACATACATATTATTATGATTGACGGCGCGACTGCCTCGTACTTACCTATCATAGTTGATACCGTAGCAGATCTTAGTTAATAAATGCTTAAAACCTTGGCAAAAAATATCACTAATCAATAGTTGACATAACATGACATGACGCCCAACCATTTACTGGTTTTTGATGATCCATTAGCTTTTTCGCACTTGTAGTGATTTCCATGGTAGGTGCCACCAACTCTCAAGCTCTTTGAGAGGAAAATGCATGCAGTCGGTCGAGTGCGCTCATATGAGTAGGTATACCCATATATCCCGGCTCACTTCGAGAATTTCCTCGCGCTTATAGTGACCCAGTTTTTTTTTTAAATCGCTGATGGAACAAGCAGATGGCCCACCTGATGTTAAGTGGTAACCATCACCTATAAATAAAACATTGCCCCGTAGGTCACGCACAATAAAAACGTGCCCTACGATGCACTGCCCTGCGTCCATCAACTTGAGGCATACAGATGTTAAGCCTCATGTGCCTGTTAATTACACCGGCGACCACACTCTTCAAACCGAAACACAGCGTTGCTGCTTGGCGGCAGAAAAAGGCGTGGTGGTAGTACTTCCCTGGACGAGCCCTTCACAAATAGCTCTACTACTCTTACACACACTCTTACACTTATTTTACGCCATTACCTGCAAATGCCTGAAACTAATACCTCATTCCAGTTGAAGTCTCGGCACCAGAGTTGCTACGTACATGAAAATAATTATGATTCAATAGTACCTAGTTTTTGAGCCTATTCGTGACATAGGTACCAAAATACAAAGGTTTCCTCTATAATTATAGTGTAACTAGTTGCGCCCCGCGGTTTCACCCGCGCAGATAAAAATTGCGGCATTCGCACGGGATAAAAAGTAGCCTGTGTGCTATTCCAGACCATAATCTACCTCTCTACCAAGTTTCATCCAGATCCGTTCAGCCGTTTCGGCGTGAAAGAGTAACAAACATCCATCCATCAATCCATCCATCCATACTTACAAACTTTCGCGTTTATAATATTAGTAGGATGTATACGTAGCAGTTAAGGGCCCGGCGACAGCGGCTCGCAGTTTCGAGGTGCGATTGGCTATTATTTCATTTTATTTCATTTCGGGGAGGTTGTTTGAAAGAATAACTATCCAGTGACACGCATAAATACTGTTCGAACACAAATAACACAATAATATAAGGGAAGCATGCCCGAATCAGAAATCATTTTGATATTAGTATGTTTATTTATTTATTTAAAAACTTTCACACAAAACAATATAGTGCTAGGAGGACTTAATGCTAATAGCATTTTCTACCAGTCTTCCTGGGCGTGCAAAAATGCAAACGTTTGGCCTTACGTTCACTTAATACCAAAATGATTTCTGACTCAAGCACATTTTCCTTATATTATTGTATTATTTGTATTCGAACAGTATTTATGCGTGTCACTTGATACATTAGCGGGCGAGCGTTGATTCGTACTGATCCAAATACATCGCGTTCGCCCGAATACTAGGTTCGCGTTGCAACGATGTACCCAGCCACACGAGCGTAGGGCGGGCGGGCGCCGCGTGGGCGGAGGGAGATCGATAGTAGACTAGCGGGCGAACTGCGACCGCGAAGCCTGGCCCCACTCCCCAGCCAACGTTAGACGTATTGACAACCTTCACACACGCAGAATTGCTGTTTTTGGTTTGAAGGGTGTGGTTGCCGATCAAATTACTTACACGAATGTGTTTATTTACTTATATCAAACTAGTATTACATTGGTAAAAATATTGTGAAGTACCTACCTTCGTTTAAAATTTATTCAGGATAAAAAAAACACTACTGATATAACATAGATGTCCCAGATGATTTTTGATTCAATCAACATACAAATTCAAAAATGTTCACTGTTGTATTTCATCCTCTCATTAAAGTTTACTGTAGATGTTGCATCTTCATATTCCATCAGGTGGCATGGCACTTAATTACTCAATAATAATCCATCATCCATCATCCATCCATCCATAGGTACTCACAAACTTTCGCATTTATAATATTGTAGGATACACTTTATATAATACTAGCTGGTACCCGCGACTTCGTCTGCGTACTTTTAATCTCTTCATCTCTTTTTTTCGCAATAAAAGGTAGCCTATGTTCTTTCTCAGGGTCTAAAGATTGTCTGTGCCAAATTTCATCAAAATCGGTTGAGAGGTTTAAGCGGGAAAGCGTAACAGACAGACAGACAGACAGACAGAGTTACTTTTGTAGATTGATATTAGTTGGGATAGTTGGGACTAGCGACCCGCTCGCGCGCCACTGCTGCGCACGGTGCACATATAATGCATGAATTATACATATAAACATTCCTCTTAAATCATTTTATCTACTCTCATGTCATAAAATTCGAATTATAAACGTCAAAACGAATTCATATTGATATACTTTATAAACGCAATACCGTAACCAAATAAAAAAAATTAATTATGATACAGCTCCTCATACAAAGATAGTTGTATAAAATACCTTTTTTACCATTACGATACAGTTCTTTTTCTTTTTGGAAAAGGCAAGGGTCTTGAAACCGTACAGCCAAAGAGTTTGATAGTCTGTGGCGACGGCGCGGCTCGGCGGCGGCGGCGCAGCGCGCGCATGCGCTGTTATACGGTTGGTTTGGCGCCAATTGATACGTTTTGTTTCAGTCAACTGGATTTCTTACTAACTTCGATATTTTATTTATTAGGTTCAACACTAATGTATGAGAGTAGATAAAGTAGTGTATGAAACTGCACATAACTAGGTATTAAAACTCTCGTGGGATACTATTAAAAACCTCGCCTACGGCTCGGTTTTTAAACACCCCCTCGAGTTTTAATACCCCTCATTATGCAACAGTTTCATAAACTACTATAAGCATACAAAGGAACATGGGGACATAGGAACAGAGAAAGCGACTTTGTTTTATACTATGTAGTGATATCAATTCGCTTAAAGAGAAGCCCTGAATATTCTGGTGTGAGCTAGCTGTGCGTCCCGGCATCTCGAGATATTCCACTCCAGAATTCTGCATTCCCCAGTCCGCGTCGCGCTCCCCAGGCCGCGGCCGCTAAGGGCTCGGTCGGCAGTTCGGCACTCGTGTCTGCCACAATGGAATGCATTAGCGCCTGTGAACCTTGTTACTGGAACACTGGCATGCACTTCCTATTCAGAGAGCTTTAGCTCTACAAGAACCTACCTACCTATGTATTACGCACATACACAAGGATACTTTGATACAAGAGCTAATGTGACTTTCGCACTTGACGTGTTGAAAGATATAAAATCACTAAACCCATTTTCGAAAATCGCAAACTATCATTTTGTATGCAAACATATTGCGCACATTTCAGTAAAAATTTCATTTTGATCCATACAAGTTTTCTATTCAAAAGTTTGCTTATATACAAAAACTAGAAAAGCAAACTTAGGTAAGTAGGTAAACTTGCATCTATCAAACTTAGGTAAGTAGGTAAACTTGCATCTGATTCTATCAAAATGGTTTTTTTACCAAACTGTCTGCAATGTGATTGCACACAAAATGGTTGTTTGCGATTTTTCAAAATAGGGATCAATAAATAAATTAATAATGCTGGACAATCCACACAGCACTATCTAGCCCCAAAGTAAGCTATTCAAAGCTTGTGTTATGGGTACTAGATAACTGATATATTTTATTAAATATATCAGTTATCTAGTACCCACATATATCATTATATACTTACATAGATAAATATTTTTTATTATACATAGAAAACACCCAGACCATCGGAACAAATTTCTGCAGATCGTACACAAATTTGTTCCACGGCGGGAATCGAACCCGCAACCTCTTGCGTCCACCACAGAGGTCGTCACTGATTTTACATCTTTCAAAATGTCGAATCGTGCGAGCGAGAGGTACATTAGGTGTTGTCAACGTCAATAATACCTAGTAGTAGGTACATACCTATATTTACTACCTATTTAGCTGAATAACTAAAAGGTTCTTTTATTTAAACAAAATCTAAACTCTCCGTCCGGTTATTCCATGGACAGCAACAGAAAAATGGTTTTACTGAAAGTCCATCCTTACGCTATTACGTACACCCGTAGAGCTGAGGGCCTATCACGAGTTTCGGTGCCGACCGGTGCCGATCGCCTGTCGCCGCGATAGCTTCGCATTTCCTATGAAAATTAGACAACGGCATCTAGCGTATTCTTTGAGAAGCATCAATTGCGATTACGAGTGCAGTGTAGACCATGAGTGTAGTGTAGGTTCATATCTATGTAGTGTGGGTTCATATCTGGGTCGTGTAGGTTCTAATTTGTAGCGCTGTCAATCGTAGTCTACACCGGTTTTTGACCGTTACAATGAAAATTGCGACCACGAGTGACAAATAGCTCCTTTACGACGGCGCCTTTACGACAGCGCGCTTACACCATGAATTTCGGAGTGTGGCCGTGGTGTGGCTTGGTGTGGCTATACTAACTGTGAGATAATCGATGTCGTGTGATGAGAAATATGAGTGCGTGAAATTGCAACGAGTCTTCAAGTAATTTTTTGCGAAGAGATCTGAAAAAAGTGCTTTGGTATGTTTGCTTTGGTACCTACCACGCCTGAAGATGGAGTGAAGAGTTGAGAGCTCGAAGAGCTTTCGATCCTGTGTGTGAATAATCTTTCGGCTATGAATATAGAGGATTCAGCGCTATCCGCTCTCCAGAAATGCCAGAAACCTTTGTCAAGAGGTCACGCATCTATGTTGAGCAGCGTTTCACTACCAAACAATTAAAGGTAAGTTTATTTTTGCTGGCCATGTCATAATGAAAAAAGCTTGCCGGCTATCGATTGTTATTTTTCTCCTTGAATCACTGACCATTCTATTTAAAAATGAAAGCACAATAAAATAGGTATAGATAGCTGCCAACCTCGTAAGTATTCTCTGCTTCCAGACTACAGAAATTTGCCTTTCCCTTCATTTGTACTCAAGTCATGCATAATGCCTAACGCAGGATACCTAGTACCTACATAATTATTTGTAAACAAACAAATTCTTTTTGGTGCTGTTTTCAAAAATATTTGTAAGCATCATTTTACAGAAGTTAGAGTTATGTACCTATTAGGTTTAAATTATTGTAGAATCTGCAGAAAGATCTACCTAGGTATGTTATGGAAGTGATTTTTAGGTTAAAACTGTACTATTTGATCTCAGGTTTATCTGGATACCCATGACCCAGCATCTGATGTGCATATTGCATCATCAATTTATGTACTTATGTGTGATGCAGAATCCACACAAGGAGTGTTCAACCGCAGACATGTCAGGACCAGAGTAGTAATTGAGAAGCAGACTTGATAAAGCTTGCACAATTTCACTAATATGAATAGATTTTGGGTTTCTTGACCCCGCAAGAAACAGGTACACACCTTCATATTCTTATTACTTATAGCTTTTTATTTCTACATTACAACATTTTATTATAAATGTTTGTTAGTATTTTTTGCTTAATCGCTAAACACTCGGGGTGTTAATGAGAGATGTGGATCATTTGGTGTTAATAGTTGTAAAGATGTCTTCTATGTCTAGTGCTGCTCCTTACTTTCCGTTGAGACGTGTGAGGGGTGTGAAATAATAAAACTGTATCACTGGAAACTATTTTGTATTGTCTTTTACACTTGCTATGTGACCGAACCTGACGGGAAGGGCTGTGCAACGCGACTGACGAGTGACGCTACATAAAACAATAAAACCTACTCGTCAGCCCGTTTGCTGTGGCTAGGTACATAGCCGCCACAGTACACCCCCTCTTAAAAAAAGTTTTTTTTTTTTTTTTTTTTTTAAGAGGAAAAAAATATTTTAAAGTTAAAATTAAATGTACATAAACAAAATATCATCCTGTAGGTCAATTCCAGTTAGGTACACTACCTACGTGCAGTCTAAACAATTGCAAATTTGCTTTCGCTGCAGTAGCTCGCTACTTTGCAAAGTGTCTTGACTCGAATTACCGAGTTGGCTGTACCTAACTACCTACTCTACTTCCACAAACATCCTTTATGCTGTTAATAGAAAATTAAATTATTGAGAGAAAAAAACTTTGGAAACTTTATACGATAATGCTACACAGATGACTTGATACAAATGTTTTAAGCTTTGCACACATTTGATTCTATTTTAACACTTTAACACTAGATCACTTGAGATGCTGCTGGCTGCATCTGCACGCTGAAGGGTGCAGCTGGCGTAGCCATGGGTGTGGTCGCCATACCCGCCATCTGCAGGCCACGACCATGTACTTGACGTTGGAACCACAACTGAGTTCTTTTCTTGAAGTAGTTCCAAACGAAAAATATGACAATAACGATGAGCAGGATGATGATGCTTAGTATCATCCAACCAATCGTAGAGAGTTGCTCCTTGGAGGCCTCTCCTCCGCTCTGAGCAATGATAACTTCCTCCTTGCTCTGTTGCTTGCCCATGTTTTTAAGGTTTTCAAATAAATGCGAAAATGGGAATAGCTCAATTGACATCACATTTACGATTGAACTGAATAAATACCTCGTGCTTTCAAATAAGCTTGGTCGAATTACGCTGATCAATACCTATTGAATTATATTAATGTGTGTATCAATTCATCAATGTATAAGTAAGTTTCCATTACAATAAATCAAGTATCTGATTTATGTTAGCTCAACAAAAAAAATATTTGTATATAATTATAAAAAGTTTCGATGTAAATAAATTCCTATGCTGAATACAATAAAGTCATTTAAAAAAAAATGTGTATGACTATCTTACTTTAAAAACACAAAAAAAAAATCTAACTAATCACTAAACGTAACATGCTTTTCATGCATGCTTTGTATATACCGTTTGGGCTTTTTTGATAAACGACCGCTTCTGGTCGTTTTTGGCTCATTCCGATCTGTACCATCTGTACCATTATCATTATCCAGGGGCACAGAGTTTGATAAACTTCTCTGAGGTACGATACTAGGGAATGCATTGAACCTTCCGTCTGTACCTTCGCTATCTGGCGGTACAGTGCACGAAGTGCTTCTCTGTGGTGTTGGTTCATCTTCTGCCATTAAATAAGCCGGTTTTAACCTGTCTATGGATATACATACCTGCCTATCATTGATCTGTATCTTATATACCTTATTTCCTTTTTTTACAATACGGTAGGGACCGTTGTAAGTCGGTGTAAAAGGTTTACGTACAGCGTCATTTCTTATGAAAACAAAATTACTTTGACTTAGGTCAGGATGAACAAAAAAATTACGTGAGTTACAATGAGACTTTGCAACGGGCCTATAACTCCTGATAGTGTTCCTAATACTTTCTGCTACAGTGTCAAAAGTGCCTAAAGTTTGCTTGTCACATTTATGATCGAAAAAATCACCAGGCATTCTTAGTGCTTGCCCGTATACCATTTCCGCTGCACTTACGTCACTATCCTGCCTAAGCGTAGCACGTAACCCTAACATAGCGGTAGGTAACTCAGTAACCCATGACGTAGAATTTAACCGTGCAGTTATGGCGACTTTGAAAGAACGATGCCACCGCTCAACCATGCCATTTGCTTGCGGGTGGTATGGGGTGGTTCTCGTTTTTTCAATGCCCATATAATGCATTAACCTTGAAAATAATGAACTCTCGAACTGTCGACCTTGGTCACTAGTGAGTCTAAGGGGACAACCGAAACGTGCTATCCATCCTTCGTATACCATTTTAGCGACAGTGTCCGCAGTCATTTCTTTGATAGGAAAAGCTTCCGGCCATTTTGTGTTTCTATCGATTATAGTTAGACAGTACCTATAGCCTTCCGAAGAAATAGGTAGCGGGCCTACTAAATCAATGTGTATATGTTCGAATCGGCCAGATGATGGAAAATCTTGAAGATGCGATACTGTGTGTCTCTGTACTTTAACTCGTTGGCACTGTATACAAGTTTTAGACCAAATTCCTACATCGCGGTTCATATTAGGCCAAAAGAATTTTTGACCTACTAGCTTTCGTGTAGTACGTATACCGGGATGACTTAGATCGTGGACGCTTTTGAAAGCTATTCGACGAAAACATTCTGGTAGGTACGGTCTAACTGTATTCGTAGAAACATCGCAGTATATTTCCTTGTCGCAACTCTGTAATCCGATACGCTTCAGGTGCACACTGTGGTCACTGGTGACGTAACTATCGCGCGCTTGTGCTTCTGCTAATTCTGCGTAGTCAATAGACGTTGGGCAAAAAATTGTCTCTACGCGCGAGAGAGTATCGGCTACAATGTTTTTAGAACCTACTATGTGACGTATGTCGGTCGTAAATTCGCTTATAAACATGAGCTGTCTAGTGCGACGAGGGATCTCGTTGTCACTATTTATTTTTGAAAATGCATAAACTAATGGTTTATGGTCTGTGTAAATGATCAAAGTTCTTCCCTCATGCAAACTACGAAAGTGTTTTATCGCCATAAAAATGGCTAAAAGTTCACGATCGTAAGTTGAATACTTTTGCTGAACGATTGATAAAACCTTTGAAAAATAACCAAGTGGCTTCCAAGAATTGTTGACGTACTGTTGCAAAACTGCACCTACGCAGGAATTCGAAGCGTCGGTCATAAGTGCGAGCGGGACATTCGCTATCGGATGCAACAATGTACAAGCATGCTGTAGGCTCTCTTTACACTGCTCAAACGCCTTGTTAGATAAGTCCGTCCATACAATAGTAGTTTTATCTTTTTTCTTGGTACCATGCAGATACTTATTCAACTCTGCTTGATGCGATGCGGCATTTGGAAGGTGGCTTCGATAAAAATTGAGCATACCTAAAAATCTGCGCAACTCTTCGATAGTCTGTGGTTTAGGAAAATTTTTAATAGCTTCAACTTTTCCTTCCAAAGGTCGTATCCCTTCAGTTGATACCTCGAAACCTAAAAAATTTAGTTTGCTTTGACCTAAACAACATTTTGAAAGATTTAAAGTAATACCGTATTCACTGAACCTAGAGAAAATCATACTTAAGTGTTCCTTGTGTTCTGTCTCGTTATCACTCGCTACAAGTATATCGTCGATATAGCAAAATAAAAAGTCTAGTCCTTGTAGTACTGTATTCATAAAGCGTTGAAAAGTCTGGCTTGCATTTTTATATCCAAATCCGAGTCTTGTAAACTCAAAAAGACCAAAGGGACAAATGATTGCGCTTTTCTCGACGTCTTCCGGTGCGATCTCGATGCAGTGGTAAGCTCTGTTTATATCAAGCGTAGAAAAAATGTTTTTACCTGCGAGTAAGTAGGTGAAATCCTGTAGGCGTGGTATAGGGTAGCGATCAGGTTTAGTTACCGCGTTCAGCCGGCGATAGTCACCGCAAGGCCGTAGATCTCCATTCTTCTTCGGTACCACGTGTAGAGGACTTGCCCACGCTGACTTCGATGGTCGACAGATACCCATTTCTTGCATCAGACGGAACTCCTCCTTGACGGCGTTGTATCGGGCAGGTGGTAGCGGCCTGGCCCGCGCAAACACTGGAGGTCCGGTTGTCTCGATGTGATGATAAATACCGTGACGCGATGGTTCTTTGAATGACAACGGTTTAGTGATATCCGGATACTTACGTAAGAGTTCTGAGTACGGGTGATCACTATCTACCGTATCGATAGGTAACTCACTGTGATTCACTAGCGTAGCGATAACGCTTAAGCTTGTCACTTTGTCTATCAACTTTCGCTCACTTAGGTCCACTATGAGTCGATTGTGCGATAAAAAATCGGCACCTAGGATCGGTTGCTTGACATCCGCCACTATAAAATTCCACCGATACGGACGACGTAGTTTAAAGTCAAGTTCTAGAGTTTTCGTGCCGTATGTTTTAATTTCACTGCCATTGGCCGCGTATAGTTTATACTCCGAACACTTATTTTCATGAAATAGTCTTTTTTGTCGTGGAATAACGGAAACATTCGCACCTGAATCAACCAAAAAACGTAGACCACTTTGACGGTCGGTCACGCAGAGGCGGTGGGATGGTGAAATGGTGCAGACTTCCGCCGTGGCCTGCACTCTCTCTAGTTTTCCGCATTTTTATCATTCTTCTCCACCCACGCACAAGGTTGGTTACATTTAGTGGCACGTCCTCGAAAGCGAAAATGGTAAAAGCATAACCAGTCTGGACTCTTCGGGGTGCGTCGCTGCTGGGATGCATCTCGCGACGCCGGTGCTGAGTACGAGCGACTGCGACTTCCTCTTCCACGCTGCTGTGATCTCGAGCGATCTATGTTGTTGAGGCGAACATTGATTTTTGCTATCTCAGCCAGGATCTTGCTCGTGCTGTTACTGGATGAGGCTTCAGCTACTTCAGCTACGCTGCTCACGGGTCGCGTCGTCTCCAAAATTTTGTCAGCAATGTTGGCGAGGCTCTCGAGCTCTTTGATCTCCGTAACAGCGAGTACCGCTCTCGCCGCTTGAGGCAAATGACCTTGCCACAATATGCGTAAAGTATCATCGGGCACTTTCCCTCGGGCTAAATCTCGCATGCGCCTGAGAAGTTGCGAGGGTTTTTGCTCGCCTAGCTCCATTTCCCCAATCAGTTTCTGTAGCTGCCGGTTCTCTGACTCCTCGTAAACAGCCAAGAGTCGTGTGCGTAGCGTGTCATACTTCCCTTGCTCCGGCGGATTCACCAGCACGTCGGTAACCTGTTGTATGACCTCTTTTCCCAGCTTTGATACCACTATGTTGAATTTTGCTTCATCTCCGATCTTTTGTGGCGCCAATATCGCTTCCGTACGAATGAACCAGACTCTTGGCTGATCAGGCCAAAAATCTGGAATCCTGGATGTAAGCGATATGGCTGCCATATCCATCCGTTCCAGATCCGTGTTACCGGAAACTGCAGGAGTCGCGGGAGTTAATGTAGTTGCGGGATTCATGTTTCACAAATTTTCACACGTCACGCGTAACAAATTGAAATGTTCAATTGTCCAGGGTCACCAATGTAAAGATGTCTTCTATGTCTAGTGCTGCTCCTTACTTTCCGTTGAGACGTGTGAGGGGTGTGAAATAATAAAACTGTATCACTGGAAACTATTTTGTATTGTCTTTTACACTTGCTATGTGACCGAACCTGACGGGAAGGGCTGTGCAACGCGACTGACGAGTGACGCTACATAAAACAATAAAACCTACTCGTCAGCCCGTTTGCTGTGGCTAGGTACATAGCCGCCACATAGTTTTTAATAATTAGCAATAAGTTGGTAGGGTTAGTACTTATGCAGTTGATAATAAACTAGAAAAACTCAGTTTTCTTCTTCCACTCTCCGCTATCATTCATCGTCTCAGTGCTCACTACTTATTCATGCCATCTTTCACTCAATGCATCCATCTTTTCTTAGGCCTGCCACTTGTTATAAAACCATCCATATCTATTTTCAACACTCTGGTAATAAGGCAATACAAAACTTCAGCATGCTTCCATTTTGCTATACCATAATAATATGACGGAAGGGATGTGATATTTACACCTAAGAACTATGTGTATACATATACAATGTGAAAGCAATAAATGTATTGGTTATTGAAAGTTTACACCAGAAGTTTAAGGCTTTAAAATACCTATGTACATAATGTTACCGGCTGCATGTCTATAATGCATTCTTAGCATCTTTAGAATGGCTAGGCATTTCACTTTTTTAAACATTATATTAGACCACCCACTTGGAGTCCAATACAAGCCTATGCATTCATTTATTATATGAATGCATTTGATTAATCTGTGTATTTACATTGTTACAGATTACTACTGAGTATTATACTCCTATCGAAGCAGAAAATTTAAAATGTACCTATCATTCACCACTAAAACTCTGCTGCTCACCTATCCACATTTTTATTTAAAAACTGTTATTTTATATTAGATTCATCAACACTATTTTATCATAAAACTACAATTTCATATTTACTTTAGCTAATAAGTCATATTAGTATGTGAATAAACTACCTATTTAACCCTAACCCTTATAATTTTTGTAGGTATTTAAAACAAGAAGTTTAGGCAGATGTATAACTTTATTAAATTGTTCGATCATCAAATTGTTCCTCAATTTAAAAACATTGAGGTGGCCCGTTGATTTAACATTCCGCTCCAGCCACTTCTTGGTAATTCTTGTTCAGAGAGAGATCTCATGTCTAAAACAAAATGAACCAAAGTTAGGCAGTTATACATATACATAGTAAGTAGAATACATAGAATTTCCACCAAGAAAAGCATGGTCCGTCTGGTCAGGTTACACTGTGGTGTGAAACTAAGGTTTATGTACCTATCAAACCAATTCATTTAGTTTTGGATGTAAAAGTTCATCTAAGTAGGATCTGAATGAAACTTAGCAGAGAGATAGATTTATACTTAGTCTGGAATAGCACATAGGCTACTTTTTATCCTGTGGGATTACCGGGATTTCAATCTGCGGGGGGTGAAACCGCGGGGCGCAACTAGAAGGTTATATGCCTACTCTGAATATACGAACAATTTGTACTTACGCTCTATTTAATTATTTTAGGCACGTTTACTAAGTATCTATAGACCGGTTGATTAAAGTGAGTAGAATCAATAAAAATTAATTTAGTAAACAAAACTTTTTTTTCTTCTTCTTCTTCTACCTGGTTAGAGATGTGTCAACTCGAGTTGGACATAACTCGAGCTAAATTATTCCTAATACCTACGAGTCGCATCAAGCGAGAGAGCGACAGCGCGATTCGTTCAAGGTGCGCCCTAGCATACCACGCGCCGCTATCTCGCTCGCACAATTGAATATTTTTGAAGTATAAAATCATTGAATGTAGTAAAATCACATCCGATTAAATTGTTGTCCATGACATTACAAAGATTCAGATAAAGTAAAATTTTACGGTAGATAATTATCCTCTCAGATCTCTCAAGTACCAAGTACTAACCTCAAGATTCTTTGAGGATGTCTAAGGGGGGTAGTCAGAGGTACCTCCAAACATTACATTTGGCACATACCCACATTTTGCAGTAGTTAGTATTCCATACGTGAATACCAACGTGAATACGCTTGCAACCAAGCCCATCGCCGCTGTTAGAATTCCTCACGATGTTTTCCTTCACCGTTTAAGAGCACTGGCATTGCGCACATAAATTTTTCTATAGAAAAATCCATTGGTGCACGACCGGATTCGAACCTGCGTCCTTACGATCGGAAGGCGGGGTCACTTCCACTAGACCACCGGTGCTCTCATTGGGTTCAAATTTTTGTTTTGTTTAATCTTCTTAGATATCAGTTAAGTTGATTCGACTTAAGGTGATGACAACAGCTAATGTAACTCTCGCTCGCAACTATTCAAAATGATATAAGATTAAATTCAATAAGTAAATCCATTTTTGAAAAATCGCAAACAACCATTTTGTGTGCAATTACATTGCGCACGGTTGTACGTTGTGTCGAGCGAGATAGCTGCGGACCGTATGCTGCCCCTACCTACTCTCGCCATCGCATCGACATTTTTTTGCTTCACCAATGTCAAGTTTAGCAATGTTACTTGTCCTAACATAGAGTTGTAAGGAGAAACAAATAAATAAAAACTAATTTGTAAAGCCCGCCCGCTCCACAGTCTTGCGAGAACACCAGAAAAACACGAGAAAGAGAATGTGGAACCTCGTTTATCGTGTTTTTATCGAGTTTTCGCGAGAATGAAGAACGGGTTTAAAAAAAAACCACATACTTAGTTTCGTTCTGCAAACTCGAGTCGTATTACTCGAGTTATCTCAATTTCAACTCGATTTAACTCGAGTTGGTGTTTATCCCGAGTTGGCACATCACTCCTACCTTTTCAGTGCATTCCAGTGCTGCCAATGCTACGGCAATTGCCGTATTCTACGGCTTTCAGGCCAAAGAATCAAGAATTCCTACGGCCTTAAGCTTGTAGGCCGTAGCAGATTCTACGGCTTTTTGAAAATCTTACGGTAATTAATCAATTTACGGGTTGATATTTATGAAGAGGTAATAAGAAAACATTTGTTTTTTTATCACTTCATAGTATAAAACAAAGTCGCTTTGTCTGTCCCTATGTATGCTTAAATCTTTAAAACTACGCAACGCGCGCGCGCGGATTTTTTTAATAGATAGAGTGATTCAAGAAGGTTTATATGTATATATTGGTTATATATGCACCCGTGCGGGCGGGTCGCTAGTTCAAACAAATAGAGATAGTTTGCCAACATTACCCAAATGGTGCTATTTATAGGCTTTTAATGTTTAATACGTAACTTTAAACGTTTTCCTTTTTTTAGGCAGTGCCACGGCCCATGTTGGTAATATTCCTTAAAAACACGGCTTTTTTACCTCATGTACATGGCCGCCTAAAAATGTTCATTGGCAGCACTGGTGCATTCTTGTCAAGGAATTTGAATATGTCACTAGACATTGTACTTGTATTCAAATTCCTTGATTGTGTGCAATGTGATTGCACACAAAATGGTTGTTTGCGATTTTTCAAAATTGTATTTAGTGATTTTATATCTTTCAAAATGTCGAATCGTGCGAGCGAGAGAAATATTAGGTGTTGTCAACGCCTTAAATACTTTTAAATCAAGTCAGTCCTTAGTCAAGTCACGTCATTTGTTTCGAAGAAAATGGTGTCTGTTTTCTTTAAATCATTCGAAACATTTGTCGGCCAAATCACTATATAACATAAATACACTTTAATTCCAAATGCTTACACTTTGCGCTAAGACTTCAAGTAATGTAATTCAACTTCTTCCTTGTTTGGACAGGTTTTCAATGACATGACACTAACATTAACATTAAAATGTCATGCCACATCTAAGTTATGTCCACGAGTCTGTCAAAACCACTCGAAAACCATGGTTTCCATGTAGGAACGACTCTAGTCCTTGTAAAATAATCCTATCTGTCAAATTTGAATATCACTTCCGGCTTTTGCGAACGATCGCGGCCGCGAAGGTTCGCAAAGGACGATAGACGTCAGCCACACTGATCTAAAAATCTGGTGTAGATCGTAGATCGTAGTGTAAAATGGCTGTGGATCGTATATACGCAAGCGCCAACCACACCAAAGTCGTGGTCAGCCCTCTGTATAGTACAGAGGGCCTATCACGAGTTCCGGTGCCGACCGGTGCCGATCGCCTGTCGCCGCGATAGCTTCGCATTTCCTATGAAAATTAGACAACGGCATCTAGCGTATTCTTTGAGAAGCATCAATTGCGATTACGAGTGCAGTGTAGACCATGAGTGTAGTGGAGGTTCATATCTATGTAGTGTGGGTTCATATCTGGGTCGTGTAGGTTCTAATTTGTAGCGCTGTCAATCGTAGTCTACACCGGTTTTTGACCGTTACAATGAAAATTGCGACCACGAGTGACAAATAGCTCCTTTACGACGGCGCCTTTACGACAGCGCGCTTACACCATGAATTTCGGAGTGTGGCCGTGGTGTGGCTATACTAACTGTGAGATAATCGATGTCGTGTGATGAGAAATATGAGTGCGTGAAATTGCAACACGAGTCTTCAAGTAATTTTTTGCGAAGAGTTCTGAAAAAAGTGCTTTGGTATGTTTGCTTTGGTACCTACCACGCCTGAAAATGGAGTGAAGAGTTGAGAGCTCGAAGAGCTTTCGATCCTGTGTGTGAATAATCTTTCGGCTATGAATATAGAGGATTCAGCGCTATCCGCTCTCCAGAAATGCCAGAAACCTTTGTCAAGAGGTCACGCATCTATGTTAAGCAGCGTTTCACTACCAAACAATTAAAGGTAAGTTTATTTTTGCTTGCCATGTCATAATGAAAAAAGCTTGCCGGCTATCGATTGTTATTTTTCTCCTTGAATCACTGACCATTCTATTTAAAAATGAAAGCACAATAAAATAGGTATAGATAGCTGCCAACCTCGTAAGTATTCTCTGCTTCCAGACTACAGAAATTTGCCTTTCCTTTCATTTGTACTCAAGTCATGCATAATGCCTAACGCAGGATACCTAGTACCTACATAATTATTTGTAAACAAACAAATTCTTTATGGTGCTGTTTTCAAAAATATTTGTAAGCATCATTTTACAGAAGTAGAGTTATATACCTATTAGGTTTAAATTATTGTAGAATCTGCAGAAAGATCTACCTAGGTATGGTATGGAAGTGATTTTTAGGTTAAAACTGTACTATTTGATTTCAGGTTTATCTGGATACCCATGACCCAGCATCTGATGTGCATATTGCATCATCAATTTATGTACAAACTTATGTGTGATGCAGAATCCACACAAGGAGTGTTCAACCGCAGACATGTCAGGACCAGAGTAGTAATTGAGAAGCAGACTTGATAAAGCTTGCACAATTTCACTAATATGAAGTTTTTGGGTTTCTTGACCCCGCAAGAAACAGGTACACACCTTCATATTCTTATTACTTATAGCTTTTTATTTCTACATTACAACATTTTGTTATAAATGTTTGTTAGTATTTTTTGCTTAATCGCTAAACACTCGGGGTGTTAATGAGAGATGTGGATCATTTGGTGTTTATAGTTTTTAATAATTAGCAATAAGTTGGTAGGTTTAGTACTTATGCAGTTGATAATAAACTAGAAAAACTCAGTTTTCTTCTTCCACTCTCCGCTATCATTCATCGTCTCAGTGCTCACTACTTATTCATGCCATCTTTCACTCAATGCATCCATCTTTTCTTAGGCCTGCCACTTGTTATAAAACCATCCATATCTATTTTCAACACTCTTGTAATAAGGCAATACAAAACCTCAGCATGCTTCCATTTTGCTATACCATAATAATATGACGGAAGGGATGTGATATTTACACCTAAGAACTATGTGTATACATATACAATGTGAAAGCAATAAATGTATTGGTTATTGAAAGTTTACACCAGAAGTTTAAGGCTTTAAAATATGTACATAATGTTACCAGCTGCATGTCTATAATGCATTCTTAGCATCTTTAGAATGGCTAGGCATTTCACTTTTTTAGACATTATATTAGACCACCCACTTGGAGTCCAATACAAGCCTATGCATTCATTATATGAATGCATTTGATTAATCTGTGTATTTTACATTGTTACAGGTTTCTACTGAGTATTACACTCCTATCGAAGCAGAAAATTTACAATGTACCTATCATTCACCACTAAAACTCTGCTGCTTACCTATCCACATTTTTATTTAAAAACTGTTATTTTATATTAGATTCATCAACACTATTTTATCATAAAACTACAATTTCATATTTACTTTAGCTAATAAGTCATATTAGTATGTGAATAAACTACCTATTTAACCCTAACCCTTATAATTTTTGTAGGTATTTAAAACAAGAAGTTTAGGCAGATGTATAACTTTATTAAATTGTTCAATCATCAAATTGTTCCTCAATTTAAAAACATTGAGGTGGCCCGTTGATTTAACATTCCGCTCCAGCCACTTCTTGGTAATTCTTGTTCAGAGAGAGATCTCATGTCTAAAACAAAATGAACCAAAGTTAGGCAGTTATACATATACATAGTAAGTAGAATACATAGAATTTCCACCAAGAAAAGCATGGTCCGTCTGGTCAGGTTACACTGTGGTATGAAACTAAGGTTTATGTACCTATCAAACCAATTCATTTAGTTTTGGATGTAAAAGTTCATCTAAGTAGGATCTGGATGAAACTTAGCAGAGAGAGATTTATAATTAGTCTGGAATAGCACATAGGCTACTTTTTATCCCGTGGGATTACCGGGATTTCAATCTGCGGGGGGTGAAACCGCGGGGCGCAACTAGAAAGTTATATGCCTACTCTGAATATACGAACAATTTGTACTTACGCTCTATTTAATTATTTTAGGCACGTTTACTAAGTATCTATAGACCGGTTGATTAAAGTGAGTAGAATCAATAAAAATTAATTTAGTAAACAAAACTTTTTTTCTTCTTCTTCTTCTACCTGGTTAGAGATGGTCAACTCGAGTTGGACATAACTCGAGCTAAATTATTCCTAATACGAGTCGCATCAAGCGAGAGAGCGACAGCGCGATTCGTTCAAGGTGCGCCCTAGCATACCACGCGCCGCTATCTCGCTCGCACAATTGAACATTTTTGAAGTATAAAATCATTGAATGTAGTAAAATCGCATCCGATTAAATTGTTGTCCATGACATTACAAAGATTCAGATAAAGTAAAATTTTGATCTAAACAAGTTTTCATACATAGAAATTAGAAAAATAAAAAGTACCATGATTAAATCGTGTGAAAACTTGCTTGGTTCAAATTTTCAAACTGAAACTGAAACAGCTTCACGACTTTGATCCCCAATCACGGTAGATAATTATCCTCTCAGATCTCTCAAGTACCAAGTACTAACCTCAAGATTCTTTGAGGATGTCTAAGGGGGGTAGTCAGAGGTACCTCCAAACATTACATTTGGCACATACCCACATTTTGCAGTAGTTAGTATTCCATACGTGACAGGTTGCAAGCCCATCGCCGCTGTTAGAATTCCTCACGATGTTTTCCTTCACCGTTTAAGAGCACTGGCATTGCGCACATAAATTTTTCTATAGAAAAATCCATTGGTGCACGACCGGATTCGAACCTGCGTCCTTACGATCGGAAGGCGGGGTCACTTCCACTAGACCACCGGTGCTCTCATTGGGTTCAAATTTTTGTTTTGTTTAATCTTCTTAGATATCAGTTAAGTTGATTCGACTTAAGGTGATGACAACAGCTAATGTAACTCTCGCTCGCAACTATTCAAAATGATATAAGATTAAATTCAATAAATCCATTTTTGAAAAATCGCAAACAACCATTTTGTGTGCAATTACATTGCGCACGGTTGTACGTTGTGTCGAGCGAGATAGCTGCGGACCGTATGCTGCCCCTACCTACTCTCGCCATCGCATCGACATTTTTTTGCTTCACCAATGTCAAGTTTAGCAATGTTACTTGTCCTAACATAGAGTTGTAAGGAGAAACAAATAAATAAAAACTAATTTGTAAAGCCTGCCCGCTCCACAGTCTTGCGAGAACACCAGAAAAACACGAGAGAGAATGTGGAGCCTCGTTTATCGTGTTTTTATCGAGTTTTCGCGAGAATGAAGAACGGGTTTAAAAAAAAACCACATACTTAGTTTCGTTCGAGTCGTATTACTCGAGTTATCTCAATTTCAACTCGATTTAACTCGAGTTGGTGTTTAACCCGAGTTGGCACATCACTCCTACCTTTTCAGTGCATTCCAGTGCTGCCAATGCTACGGCAATTGCCGTATTCTACGGCTTTCAGGCCAAAGAATCAAGAATTCCTACAGCCTTAAGCTTGTAGGCCGTAGCAGATTCTACGGCTTTTTGCAAATCTTACGGTAATTAATCAATTTACGGGTTGATATTTATGAAGAGGTAATAAGAAAACATTTGTTTTTTTATCACTTCATAGTATAAAACAAAGTCGCTTTGTCTGTCCCTATGTATGCTTAAATCTTTAAAACTACGCAACGGATTTTGATGCGGATTTTTTTAATAGATAGAGTGATTCAAGAAGGTTTATATGTATATATTGGTTATATATGCACCCGTGCGGGCGGGTCGCTAGTTCAAACAAATAGAGATAGTTTGCCAACATTACCCAAATGGTGCTATTTATAGGCTTTTACTGTTTAATACGTAATTTTAAACGTTTTCATTTTTTTAGGCAGTGCCACGGCCCATGTTGGTAATATTCCTTAAAAACACGGCTTTTTTACCTCATGTACATGGCCGCCTAAAAATGTTCATTGGCAACACTGGTGCATTCTTATCAAGGAATTTGAATATGTCACTAGACATTGTACTTGTATTCAAATTCCTTGATTGTGTGCAATGTGATTGCACACAAAATGGTTGTTTGCGATTTTTCAAAATTGTATTTAGTGATTTTATATCTTTCAAAATGTCGAATCGTGCGAGCGAGAGAAATATTAGGTGTTGTCAACGCCTTAAATACTTTTAAATCATGTCAGTCCTTAGTCAAGTCACGTCATTTGTTTCGAAGAAAATGGTGTCTGTTTTCTTCAAATCATTCGAAACATTTGTCGGTCAAATCACTATATAACATAAATTCACTTTAATTCCAAATGCTTACACACTTTGCGCTAAGACCTCAAGTAATGAAATCAACTTCTTCCTTGTTTGGACAGGTTTTCAATGACATGACACTAACATTAACATTAAAATGTCATGCCACATCTAAGCTATGTCCACGAGTCTGTCAAAACCACTCGAAAACCATGGTTTCCATGTAGGAACGACTCTAGTCCTTGTAAAATAATCCTATCTGTCAAATTTGAATATCACTTCCGGCTTTTGCGAACGATCGCGGCCGCGAAGGTTCGCAAAGGACGATAGACGTCAGCCACACTGATCTAAAAATCTGGTGTAGATCGTAGATCGTAGTGTAAAATGGCTGTGGATCGTATATACGCAAGCGCCAACCACACCAAAGTCGTGGTCAGCCCTCAGAATATATGCAATGAAGGCCCTAATGAGTATTAACGTCTTTGTGGACCCAGTCCAAAAATGTTTTTTGTTCTGCTTGTTCTATGAACAGGCATAAGGAAAACATCATTTTCATTTTTTTTCATTCAAACATCCATTACTAAGAGAGTTTTTCTTGAAATTATGTCAAAGTTATATCAAAAGATAGCGATTAATATTTACTATAGCTGTGTAAAAAAAAATTCTAATTACATTATTATTAATCTCTGAGAAGAAAATCTAACGAAATCTAGCTGTTCAAGTGCTGCAAGTCTTGGAGGTTCTGGGATATCCTGGCCTGTGGTTACCATCACCTAGTATAAAATAGTATTGCCTTGCAAGTCACGCACAAACCACCTAGGTACTTTACTACATATTTCAATGATTAAAACGAAAAAAGATTAATAAGGCTGAAATAAAATATATTTACGGTGCCGCGCCGTCCGTGCAGGCGGCATCGGCACCGCACTGGACCCAATTTTGCGGTACTTGAGTAGCCGCTCCGCTGCGAGGTCTAATCGAGCTCGATCTCAGCTGTAAATTCCGACACATAACTGTACCGTGATCTCGCAACTTTGCAACTGTTATCTAATCTGCGTCTGGCGTCAGGCCACAGGACATCGGGAGCCGCCGCACAAAATAAACCAATTAAATAATAAAGGTTTACGACCTTACGGGATTATGGCGCGTCATGTTAGGGCGACGATACACCTCGTCTCTTTATAATTTTATCATAATTATCTAACAACCATAAGAGTACATTCCTGAAAAAAAAAACAAAATCTAAACCAATAAAAATTGTCACGACTGAAATTGAAAGATTGTACTGTGCCTACGATTCGGATACCCAGCGTATCCGAATCGTTTTTACTTTCAACAGCCACCCACCCCCTCCCAAACAGATAATTCGCACTCTATACAGCTGACACATAATGCTACGGTAACCGCTTCCCATCAGGTGGGCGGTACGCTTGTTTGCTTACTTGGTACTTTGGTAGAATAAAAAAAAAAAACTAATTCACATCTCGCTTTGATGACGACCTCTCTTACTAGAAGTTTTACTTCTTTCAGTCTCATGTTTGGGCCTTTAGTCGACTGGCCCCGAAAAGTAATAAATTAAAGGTAGATAGGTCAACTGGCCCTGTATGGCCAGAGTTTTTTTGTATGGCCCGTCGACTATAGAGCCCATTTTTTATGAAATATTACTTTTGGAAAGAAAAATATAGAAGTACCGCTATCAATCTCTATCTCTTTATATCTATCTATAAATTATTTTGCTAGACACACACATTTTTATAGTACTTTTGCAGTCATCGCATTTTTGCATACTAAGGGAAATTGAAGTAGGCTGAACTGATGTTAAATTTCTCATGAGTTCGCAATTAATGACAGCGAACATCAGGTGATGCTGTGATATGCCAGTCAGCAATAAATATGATGAAATGTTACGTAAGAATCTCTGTACTTGCGTAGTTAGAACCAAGTAATTTAGAATTTTAGATAGGTACCTACCTACTACGTTTTATAACTGTCGCACAAAATGGCCGCTCAAATTAAAGGCACACGGGGTAATGTGTGCCTGTTCAACCATCCTGTTTCAATCCATTAGAGGCAAACAAGCGTTGATACCTTGTTTGCCTCTAGTGGATTGAAACAGGGTTCACAGTAACTAACTCAAAAACTTACTGAACTTCTGTTTCTAATTTGGTGGCTTAATTTGTTGCATTTTAACCCTACTATGACGTCCTGCAAGGAATACGTCGAGTTACCAGTAACCCTGTATACATAAATATTATAGATGTTTTATACCTTCAAGGAGGTAGGTAGTCGGCAAAAGATACACAACTAGAAGACGAAGCATGGGACGACCGCCCACCCGACGGACCCGACGCGAGAGCAACGATACTGTGCGGATTACGGGAAAGCGATGGATGGAGAAGGTTCATAATCCAGCTTCCAGGAAATGTATAGAGAAAACCTGACTTCTCGGGCTGGTAATGATGATAATGTAACGCCATACAGAAAGATCGTAAAGTCGAGATGCATGTTACAAGGATCATAGAAAATAACATAAATATCTCATAGCAAGTTTTTTTTTACTCCTGCGGGCGGATATCATCGTTTTTCTATCAGTTTCTGTATTTCCGTTTATTTTTTCCTAATAAATATTTTTGATTTTATTTGATTTGAACGGTGAGAACTCACGGTCGTACGTTTGTTGCCAGCTCTTCTAGGCTTTGGTCGCGTGGAGTGGCACCTAGACGTAGCTTTCAGGTGATCCTTGGGATTTTATTGAATAAATACCCTTTGAACTTGACTTTCACATAGCTGGTCCTAATGAAATTAAGTCTGCGATCTGAAAAAGACATAATGTTCTAATGCTGGCTGTACATATAAAACTTCCGATGAGTTAAACGTAGATGACCGTTATAGGTGGTGGTCTCGAGGGGACATTCGGAATAAAAATGTCTTTTCTAAGTTGGGGTCGCCATTTTTCTTCGTTCCCATTTCCACGGTACCTACCAACTCTTTGGGGAGCTGAGGGGCCGTGTTCCGATGTAGGTCACCCCTTGAGCCGGGGAACTGTGACTGTGTCTACCTAGATTTGTGAAGAAAGGTAGAGTTTCGCATATTTCTGTTGGAATCATATTCATGGGAAATTTTACTTGCTCGAGGCTAAGTGATGATAGTAAGTGGTTCATCGCTTATATAGTTATTTTATATGGTAGCGTTACCGTCCTGTTCGCATGCTGGCCTGTAACTTTATGTAATGCAAGTGCAACTAATGCACTGGTCTACACGCAACGTAACGTGCATGCGTTAGTAACTACCTATGTATGTACATTAGGTACATATACTTGTATGGCTGTGAAAAGTCTTCAAAACTTAACCTTATAATAGTATGAAACTGTTGCATAATGAGGGGTATTAAAATTCGAGGAGGTTTTTAATAGTATCCCACGAGAGTTTTAATACCTAGTTATGTGCAGTTTCATACACTACTTTATCTACTCTCATACATTAGTGTTGAACCTAATAAATAAAATATCAAAGTTAGTAAGAAATCCAGTTGACTGAAACAAAACGTATCAATTGGCGCCAAACCAACCGTATAACAGCGCATGCGCGCGCTGCGCCGCCGCCGCCGCGCCGCGCCGTCGCCACAGACTATCAAACTCTTTGGCTGTACGGTTTCAAGACCCTTGCCTTTTCCAAAAAGAAAAAGAACTGTATCGTAATGGTAAAAAAGTTATTTTATACAACTATCTTTGTATGAGGAGCTGTATCATAATTAAATTTTTTTATTTGGTTACGGTATTGCGTTTATAAAGTATATCAATATGAATTCGTTTTGACGCTTATAATTCGAATTTTATGACATGAGAGTAGATAAAAAAGATTTATGGGCCAGAGAATATTATATTATTGTCATTTTAAATCATAAAAATATCAGGGTTTCCCTCGACTCTGCATACTTATATCGTACAGTACTCTACTCATGGAACAACATTTAATTTATATTTCGCTATTTCGGCAGCAGCATTGTCTCAAACAGTTTATTGGTGCCAATTCTATTGTTTAATTTTCCTAACTAAAAACATTGCTATCCCTTTCTGAAAGGCTGAAACAACAAGGACGGCTATAATTTTAGAGCTGTTAGTTTAGGATTATGCAACATCAGAATCGACACCATTATCTGACTTTTGTCTGAAATTGTGCCTTTTCTAATACCTATGTAGCTTTCAGGAGTGTTCATTTTACATCCTGGGGGGCTATCATGAGTTTAGTGCCGACCGCGATCGATCATAGATCGCAACGATCTACACCGAATTTCAAGGAAATTAAACAACGGCATCTAGCGTATTCTTCGAGAAGCTTAAGGGAAGCTTCTCAAAGAATGCGAATAATATATAATATTTATAATAAGAATAATGATAAAAATCATAAGAATTTATTAGCAGTATAAGAATAATATATAATATAGAATTTCCTTGAAATGCGGTGTCTATCGGTGTGATCTACGATCAATCGCGGTCGGCACCGGAACTCGTGATACGCCCTCTGTTTACTGTTTACGTTCGAATTTAATAATTTATTACTAGTGGCTCTGGGAGCTGTAGACCTCGCGAGCATACTAAAAGTGAGCTATTTGAGGAATGTAATGTGCAAGTGCATTTTCTGTTTTGTGATTTTTTTGATCTTTTTGATTTTTTTTTGCATCGTCTTGTGTAGAATGAAGTCCTTTGTGTTTCTCTCAAATTTGATTGAAAACCATCGATTGTTTGATGAGCTATCCTGTTCATCATGCTGAAGATCCTTATCAGATCTTCGCCAAACTTTTATGAGACCAACTTATAATTACTACCTTTCAAATAAAAAAAGAATAATCAAAATCGGATCTCATTTGGTGGAGATATCCAGTATATCAAATAGCCCCCTTTTTGCCCTTTTTTGGGGGAAGTACCCCTCCAATCAAAAATCCCCGACGACTAAAAAAATCTAATAAGTCATATAACCTGTGTACCAAGTTTCGTCCAGATCGGTTGAAAAATGCGACCTGTATAGGAGAACACACAGACAGACAGACAGACAGACATCCGGACAAACGCATTTTTGGCCAATGTGGAAACTGAGACGCTTCGCTCGCTTCGCTCGCTCGGTCAATTATAGTTTAAGTTTTTGTAGGAATACAAGTTTTATTTCAAGTATATAGCTAAGTCCGCTCATTGTAGTTATTACTGTAATTGTTAACTTTTCAGTAAAAATGTCTCTAGTTATCTAAATCTCGACGTTGGTCGTGTGGAACTGGCACTAGAGTCACCTAGTTTTTCAAGATGATCCTTGTGATTTCATTGAATAAACATATTTTGAATTTGAATTTGAAATTAATTTGTTGTGGTAATAAAAGTTATAGGTATCTATCAAGCTCTGATGACTTGATCATTGCTGAAGTCGGGAGCGGGACTGCTCTGACGTACCTTCCGAAGATTATGAGTTTTCACTCTTGGAGAGCCAAGCCTTGACCAGCAGGCAACAAAGTGGCGGCTTGCTTATAACAATGTAAAAGTTGCCTGTTTTCGTTATGTCGGTCGGCGGAAAACGTTCCTTTGTACCCAAAATTCCATTATATTCTTGTTCGAGCTTGCAAGCTGCATAGTTCCGGCTGGTTAAGCGTCTGTCTACTACAGCTGCTGCTGCTCCCTTTGAGCAACAAATGCTCAGCGTATTTACTCGCGTAAGCACCTACTCCACGGAATTGAGCCTGAATTTTTCATGTATTTTCAGCACCCCGATTCAGGACCGAGAGAGACTAAATACGTATAAGATGTAATGGTGTAGAGACCGACTAGATCATGCTTAGTTATTGGTGTGAAATGGGAATCTATATATATAGTATATTAGGTAGGTACCTACCAAACCGGGATCAAAATAATGATGAATTTCTTATCTTGCTGATGGAAGAAGCACCTGATGTTAAGTCGTAAGCACCACCTATAACAAATCATTGCCTCAAAACGTAAAACACGCAACAGAGGCACGTGCCCTATATACTCATCGAGCCTTACAACGCATCACCTTGATGTGATGTGCCTTCTTGTAATGAAACAAGGAGATGTAGAGCCAAGTAAGAGAGGCTTGTCTCATAGAGTTAGAAAGATTCAGCAATTTTGATTAAAAATTTTGACTTGACCGTGGAAACCGTGAAATAAACATTAATTTACAACAAACAAACTGCTTCCTAAGCTCCTTTCACGCTTGTGTTGCGAAAGGCTATCAAACACCTCAGCTAATTGCATTTACTTGTGAATAGCATTGTATGAAAATTATTCATTGCTGTAATTATTTAGGTACAACGAGGAGGTACTCCTACCTACTTGACCTATTGATGCACTTTTTACAGGTGCAAAGTGACCACTTACAGGTGCAAAGTGACCACTTGATTTTAACAAATTATTAGTACTCGTCGCTAATTTACTATTGAACTAGGAAAATAGACTATGATTTTATCAGGCAAACGTGACATTGATATAGAGTCATACGCATCGGGATTTCCAACGTTTGACATTATTTTATTCAAATCAAATTGATTGGTTTCCGTAATTACCATAGCTCGTTTGCTAATAATAAATCACAGACTTTATAGAGGTTTGCAAGCATCGTCGACCACCACGGATGAGTGGTTCCGAGGCGGCCGCGGCCTGCGGACGACGGCCAGCCCGCGCCGCGACACCATCTCGGAAACATTGCATCTTCCTGTGGGTACTACTGGTACTAGGTACCTACCTGCCCAATGCTACGATGAAATCCTAGCGTCAAAGAGGATACTTCAGACAGAGTAACTGTTGACCTACTTTGGAAACTTTTGCAACCTGTTTATTGACTGTAGTTTATATCACACTAGCGACCCGTCCGCGCGCCCTTGCTTCGTACGGGTGCATATATCATGCATGTATTATACATATAAAACTTCCTCTTGAATCACTGAAACTGAAAACTGAAACAGCTTCACGACTTTGATCCCCAGGCACGGTAGATATCCCTTCAGATCTCCCAGTACCAAGTAGGTACTAATTCAAGATTCTTTGAGGATGTCTAAGGGGGGTAGTCAGAGGTACGTCCAAACATTACATTTGGCACATACCCACATTTTGCAGTAGTTAGTATTCCATACGTGACAGGTTGCAAGCCCATCGCCGCTGTTAGAATACTAACTGGTTTCCTCACGATGTTTTCCTTCACCGTTTAAGAGCACTGGCATTGCGCACATAAATTTTTCGATAGAAAAATCCACTGGCGCACGCACGACCGGATTCAAACCTGCGACCTTACGATCGGAAGGCGGGGTCACTCCCACTAGACCACCGGTGCTCCTTGAATCACTCTGTCTATTAAAAAAAACCACATCAAAATCCGTTGCGTAGTTTTAAAGATTTAAGCATACAAAGGGACATGGGGACATAAGGATATAGGGACAGAGAAAGCGACTTTGTTTTACACTATGTAGTGATAAATCAAACATTTTTGTGGCTTGGGAAACTCCGCATACCACTCTTATTAGCAGTAGCCCAAGGGTCAGGAAAAAGCATCCTGCAAACTTTCAGGCGATGCAATGATGGTGGCTGCGGCGGCGGCGGCGGCGGCGGCGCGATGTGGACGAGCGACGACGCGGCGACGGACGGCCGGCGTAGCGGCCGGCGGCGCGGCGGCCGTGTCTCGGCAGCAGCGGCGCCGTCGTCGGCTCAGGCAGCACTCGCGCTGCGACCCCGGCCTCGCGCGCACGTCCCGGCATGGCTTCCGCGCCGCAATAACTACGCGACTGTGCTGTGATACACGCTCTACTGACAACCAGTGTAGCCAAGTGTCTTCTATAACAAACAACACGATGAACCGGTAAGTGTGTTTTAAAACAATACAATAAACAAATTGAATGCGATGCCATAATTCGTGGGCAACGCGCTCGCTTTTCCCGGCGTTTTCTTCAGTTTCGCTCCGGAAAATGGAAACGTCCTGCGTCCTTCTTTTCAGCACATTGTTGCGGTGAATATTTGCAAATTATTATTAACTACCTAGGTATATACATTACTTGTAAATTAGTTCGCACTTTTATTAACATCATGCTCCTAATTGTTGTCTAGTTCAATTATTAAATTATTATTATTAAGGTACCTACTTAGGTTCGCAGTGTTTGTTGATGTCGATATAATAGCGAGTACCTTACAAAGATGTGATTCACTATTGACTCACCGTGGATTGAATCTGGATTCGATAAGACCCTCGAGCTCTTAGTTAAGGCTGCGGTCGAGGGTTACGTTTTAACGATACTTCTACTGTGTCCGCTTCTTGCATTAAATCAATTACATTCGCGATATTTCATATACCATTTGTTATCTATAGCCATTGCCTAGTCAGGGCACGTCTAATTTTACGAACATATCATTTGTTCGTGTTGGTCGCTTCATTTCAGTCGACAGGGCCACCGGCGCCGGCGCCTGGATGTGGGAGCTACGAGTATATTGGCATAGCCCAAAGACTCACGGCTTACGAGGTGGCTGGGCTGACAAAATGTCTGCGGCGCCGGCGATGCGCGGTTGGCGATGCCAAGTCACGGGCGGTGCAGGTGCCGCGAATGGTAGTGCAGTAGGCAGCTGTTGCTGGCTTTGAAACCATAAGTAACGTAAATGATTAAGCTCTCATCACACGTCAGTCTATCGAAGGCTGTACGACACCTTACAAGGAATTTTAATTGATGACGCAATGACCTCTGCTCGGTTTTTTGCATAGCGATCAAAAAACAATGCAATAACCTGTTGTATCATCGTTGCAAAAAGTTGCAGAAAATGCGTGAGTCAGGCCGGTTATCCTTGGAGAGCCGAGTGGACAGAAATAGATTCCATAGGGCTGGAGCTAGGCGAGGCAGGTCCCGAGTCGTGCGCCCGCGCCGCGGGCATCCACCCTCGGCTCCCGCGGCGGCGACGCTGTGTTACACAGCAGCGGCGCTCACTCACGGGTGGCTGGCTTCTCGATTGGAGCTCGTATCAAATAATAGATGTAGGCTGTGATTCGACTCGGCGTCGGCGGCGATCGCGCTCGAGAGGTAGCCAGCGTAGGTCAGCCGCCGCAGCGATCCGCGGGTAAACGCCCCTAGGGTAGCTTATGCAATTAAGATCATCGAATTATCGTGCAGCGGCGGGCGCGCGGCGAATAATAACGTTTTGTATACGAACGCGGATACTTGCGCAATATAATCGGCGGTGCGCCGCGTGAATCGCGAATACACCGTCATGGTTGACACGAAGCGGTGCGACCACCGCCCGTGTCGCAAGCGACGGCGCTTGTCGCGCGGTCGCGGCTCGCGCGCTGAATCGCAATCAGGGGCGCGATCGTGCTCAGGCAGGCAGGGGCTCCGAGACATGGCGCATGGCGCATGGCGTGGCGGCCATGGCGCATCGACGGCATCGCCGGCGCGCGCGCGTAGCAACGTGCACCGGACACCGCTCGATAACGAGAGCTGCGCGTACTTTACATACACTCGAATAGATTATGTGCGTCGCGGGCACAACTTGAGACGGAACATCCTGTATGTGCGGAGAACGGTACGGCTCTGCCGATCACTCGGAGAATAGCTGTCGGAATCACGTTTAGATGACGCATGCCATGTTGATGCTGGTTATTGCCGATACGACAGACAGATGCAGTCGGAGCACTGGGTTTCAGAACTTGACGCAACCATAAAACCCATCATAATATTTAAAAGTTAAGGGCCCGGTGACAGCGGCTCGCAGTTTCGAGGTGCGATTGGCTATTATTTCATTTTATTTCATTTCGGGGAGGTTGTTTGAAAGAATAACTATCCAGTGACACGCATAAATACTGCTCGAACACAAATAACACAATAATATAAGGGAAACATGCCCGAATCAGAAATCATTTTGGTATTAGTATGTTTGGCCTTACGTTTACCTAATACCAAAATGATTTCTGACTCAAGCACATTTCCCTTATATTATTGTATTATTTGTATTCGAACAGTATTTATGCGTGTCACTGGATAGTTATTCTTTCAAACAACCTCCCCGAAATGAAATAATAGCCAATCGCACCTCGAAACTGCGAGCCGCTGTCGCCGGGCCCTTAACAAAATGATGAAACAACTTGGTCATAAAAGCAACCGCAAACACCGATTCTCATTAAGAGCCTTGTAGCTTAGTTGTAGTAGTCATTATATGATGACGACTATTATCTCTGTGATATACTTTAAACGACCACTTTATTGTAATTTCTTGCTAAAGGAAATTAAATAATGACGACAAATAACGTCCCTTTCACGCAAGGGTCCCGTGTATCATGGACGGACAATACATCCTCGACAATGGGCTTTGCCTGTGGATGCTATCACTTTGCTTTTACATTTTTGGGGGATTTTTAATGAAGTATTCAGTATATTTATTGCATTATTATGTATGTATGTATGTAGATTTTACATTGTCAGGACTTATGACTAAATAATGTTAGATCAATACATAATGTACCCCGTTAGGGTGTTGCAATAGAGAGGAGCGGACCAATATGAACAATCATCCAAATTTATTTAACGCTTAAGACATGCATCATAGTCATTTAAGTATTCTTCTAGTGTATAATAAGATTTTTGTAATAGTATATCCTTTAGGTGGTTTACAAATGTGTTATAGTTTTCTAGGACTTTAATTTAAGTACCTGTTGTTGTACTTCTAAAATGAACTGTCGCACGAACTATGGACAGAATATACGGTACTTACCCCCGGTGTCTGAAAGCTTGATCAACACTAATTGTCTGTAAAGTCAGTTGCTATTTCAGCTTTTACTTCAAATTAGATAGACAGCATGTGACTTGACAGCCGATTAGTGTAAATCGCGCTTTCAGAAACCGGGGTTAGTGCGTCGTCCGAAGACGGAGGAAAGGCAAGAAAATGTTTGCAAGGATCATACAAAAGACACAAGGATCTATTTGAGGAGTCTTATAAACTAAAGAAACAACATTGCTAAAGAACAATGGACGGTCGCTAGAAGAGGAGCATCTGGAGGAAGGTAAAATTCACCAGTAGGAAGTGAAAGTGCGCTGGAGTTACGTCATTAGGTGATACCTAGTTTTTACAGAACTCTTCAGTATCAGAACGACTGGGCATTGGTTAGTGCTTGGTCAGCGCAGTGACCTCGTGATTATCAAAAGTTTGAGCTCAAATTCAGTGTTGGGAATGGATTCATTGCTATTATACCTAATAGTAAAAGCTTTTCGCGAGTTAGGCCGACGCTCACACGTCTGAACAAGTTTGCACAACGAGCCTCACACACACAGTTAGTGCCGATTTCTGAGCGATGTTTTTCTACACTATTCATGTTCAAAATTGGTATGTACATTTATAAAATGTACCGTTGCTAGTCCGTTAGTGCACGAGGTTGGTACTACAATAACTGCCAAAAGTCAGTGTAGCGTGTAATCGATATGGGTAATACTATTCGTGATTTCAATATTAAATTGGCAACTTCTTCCGTAATAATTATTTGTTCCTGTGTCCCGCTACGTACATGTTCCTGTGGGTTTACACCTACAACGTTATTACAATGCATACTAGTTACAATATATTAGCATCTATGAGTAGCGCAGCTTAGTGTGGCGTAGTAACTAAGGCAACATTCAAGAAGCATAAAGTCTTGTTAGATTGGTGGCATGAAGTGCTGGTAAATTATATGAAAATCTTCAGGGAATGCCCGCATTGATCGTAAACGTCCCTGTGGGTAGGCAGTTAGGCACGTGTTACGTTCCATTTCCGTAGAAAGCCTAGTCAAAAAGCCATAAGTTCCATTGATTGAAATCTAAAAATTTTTGTAACGAAACTAACTAACCTAACTAAACTTTTTGTCTATGATAGACATTGTAGTATAAAGTTATATTAAAAAGTAAATTTACCGGACACGGTTTTGTTTGGGTGGCTTTAACGACTTACTATTTATACGTAGGCTTTATAAACGATAACTATTGAGCCTGCGATGACGTATGGCACGCGCGCGCGGTATTACCGTATTTAGGAGTTAGATATCACGTTACATGTCATGCCGTTATGTATGTATATTATAAATACCTACGTGACTAATTAAAATTTATTATTAATTAACATAATAAGCTCTATTGAGGAACTACTTTTCGATAACTAGGTTTTACCAAGATTTTATGAGAATCTACTTTTAGCAGTGAAATAAAATACCTATAATTTCATCACGATTACCACTTTGCTACTTTTTATTTGACCATACTAAACCTCCCCAGCATTATATTCAGCTCTACTCTAGCTATGTGCTTTTAAATATCTGTAAACAATGTTGCTTATGACCACTTAAGGCTAAGATATGAGAGGATATCGCCTCAGGAACCAAGTCGTGAAGCTGTGTCAGTTTCAGTTTCCATATTTTAATGCTAAGGTTTAAATGTGGTGTTAAGTCAACACGGATACCGCTTTACAGAAAACCAAAGCGTGAAGATTAGTCATGCTCGTTGGAGATTTTAGGATAAGGATAAAAGTTATGAAATACTTGAGCAGTGAGTGTGCCAGCGTTACATATAAGTTGCCACTCTCGTAAGAAACAACGCCCGCGTCCGTGTTGCCAGCTCGCAGTACCTACATATTAATAAATAAATAATGCTGGATAATCCATACAGCACCATCTAGCCCCAAAGTAAGCTACTCAAAGCTTGTGTTATGGGTACTAGATAACTGATATATTTAATACTTGCTACTTACATATAAATACATTTTTTATTATACATTTTTCTATTATACAAAACCCCCAGACCATCGAAACAAATTTCTGCAGATCTTACACAAATTTGCTCCGATGCGGGAATCGAACCCGTAACCTCTTGCGTCGCAAGCGGACTCTCGCTCGCTGCGCCACTGAGGTCGTCATCGTCATCATATTATTGTAGCGAGATGCAGCTGATCGACCAGCTGGAAGAGAATGTGCAGCATATCAATACTATTTTGGTTTTTAGACTTAGTTTAAGTACTTATCCTGTGTAGAGAAGCGGATGTTTCTAGATTGCTATGTTCTAAGAGAGCAGACTATAACGGACCACAATTCCACTCAAACAAGTTGTGCAATATGTACATAACTTAGCTGTCTGCAAGTCGGCTAGACGTATTCAATATTAAAAGTGTGCATTTGCATAGAGAGCTATTTCGTGTTTCGTGAGGCAAAACGATGGAGAATTGGCCAAAATTCTAAAATTTCATGAAAAAAATTATTGGCTTCGTTTCTCACATGTCTTTGTATAAACAATTGTCATGCCTTGTCATGTTCTTAATAATTCTCTTCCTAATGAATTTATCATGTTTTTTTGTCAGCCACCGTACATCAATTAATTGTTCGTTCGTAGTAGGGAACAAAAGTAATTAAGATAGTGTGGTCCCACTATCCGACCTGGCAGAGGATGGAAGATGGCACTTTATATTCCCAATATCCAGCCTACGGTGGAATAAATAATGCTGGACAATCCACACAGCATCATCTAGCCCCAAAGTAAGCTACTCAAAGCTTGTTATGGGTACTAGATGACTGATATATTTAATACATTATATACTTACATAGATAGATATTTTTTATTATACATACAAACACCCAGACCAACGGAACAAATTTCTGCAGATCGTACACAAATTTGTTCCGAGGCGGGAATCGAACCCCCAACCTCTTGCGTCGCAGGCGGACTCTCGCCCGCTGCGCCACTGAGGTCGTCTGCTGTCGAATGCTGGGTTGGAAGATGGGAATGAGACTGCGTTTGTATTGCACCCTTTGTGCTAAACAAAACTTTTCCTATGACACACAAAATGGCAGCTAGCGCAACTATCCAAGAATGCTATAAAAAAACTGAGAAAATACCTTGATCTTGGCATCTAAAAGAATGCACAACGATAAAATAATATCAAAATTTCTAAAATATCCATAAATCGAAAACCGTGAGATTTTTACTGGTTACAAATTTTATTTTCTGAGCAGTATGACACCCACTAGCCGTTAGGTAACCCTTTACGCCACATCCTGTATAACTATCATTATAAGATTCTTTTTTGGAGAAATGCTAGTAAAAGCAAGTGGTCATCCTGCTATCAGAATCAAGCACTGAATACACCAGCCGCGCAGTGTGAAGCACACTATAACTATATGTAGATCGATCGCAACACGTGCTCAACACAATGCCGAGACGTTTTAAAACAATTATCGCAATTATTTTACAATGTGAGTGACGACAGAAGTCACGAGTAGCAGAGAGACCTTTAACTACTTCCAAAACGAGGATGTTCTATGTTCGTTATTTTTATATGTTCGTTTATAAATGTCTTAATTCCGCCAATAGTGAACCGATTAAAAAAAACTTGTTTGAAAGGGTATACCTACTCTAGAGATGGTCCCATTATCATAAAGTCAGGATCTGATGATGGAATGAATGTGTGCTCATGCACTGCTCACAACATTTAAATATTGAAAAATAATGTTTCTCAGTAAGTAATTTTATGTAAATTTTATGAGAAATAAATGTCTTAAACCATAAAAATCTTAAAGAAATCAAGGAAAAGCTAAATACCAATGTAATATAATATGTACCTTAGAAGTCAATTTTTCTGGGGGTTAAAGTTGCCCGCGTCCGTAGGAGATTACTTTAGAGACCCTACACGTGACCCCTGGGTAGTGCCAATTGGGTAACAATCTTTCTGGTGGTAGGCTTCGGCCGCGGTTTGTCACCACCCATCGGACGAAACCGTTCCGTGAAGCGATTGTATCGTGTTTCGGAATGCAGTCCGGTGTAGCCAGCGACACATAGTGGACGTGACAGGTCTGAGCAGTTCATGCATGGTAGTCAGGTTTGAGCGTTGTGGTAAACTCAGCAATGCAAATGCACCGGATGGCTAGACTTGGAGGGTAGCGGGATCCGAAGCACGGTTTTTTCCGCTGGCCGACCGCAGGTTGTAGGGGGCCCAATTAGCGAGCAGCCACTCGTGAAAGGCTGCCCCGCCGCCTCGCGAAAAATCCCAGAGTGCTCCATCGTGCCGGTTGGCGACCGGATGAGAGGATCCGATGGCCACTCTTGGGGGGGTTCGGGCGTCCCCGCAGTCTCCAGTCTAGCCCACCATTCGTGCAGGAGCCTGCTAAGAACCGATGAGCTTGCCTGACCTATGCCTCGCTCAACTGCTGTCTTTCCCCAAACCTAAACACTCACTCTCCCATCCAATGAAAAAGTTTAAAAATAATAAGTTGTGCTTACAGCGGAAGCACGTCCTCTCCCTTCAAGTGCATTTCTCTAACATTCGAGGCTTGCACTCAAATCTCGATCCGGTCCACCACTATCTTGAGACCTATAAGCCGCACTTATTATTCCTCACGGAGACGCAGATCCAGTGCCCTCCCGACACAGCGTATCTAACATACCCAGGCTATGCACTGGAGCACAATTTTATACCTAAAGCTGGTATCTGTCTATTCGCTCGGGATGACATCTGCTGTCTGCGTCTGCGTGACCTTGAAGAGCCCTACTTTTCTGTAGTATGGGTTTTGGTGGTTACCGGCCTAGATAAAATTATTTACGCTGGTTTATATCGATCACACTCTGGGGACTCTGAGACAACCAGGTTATTTAACTACATCAGTGAAGCGGCGGATGTGGCCCAAAGACGTTACCCTGATGCGCAATTGGTACTGCTAGGGGATTTCAACGCCCACCACCAACAGTGGCTGTTCCCTTACCAAATCACCGACCACGCTGGAATAGAGGCTTATAAACTTGCTCTAACTCTCAACCTCACGCAGCTGGTTGGTGAAGCAACAAGGGTACCGGATGTAGAGGGTCACACAGCCAATTGCTTGGATCTTTTGCTGACAAGTGAACCAGATCGTCACACAGTGTCAGTGTTGCCCCCTCTTGGCACGTCAGACCATTGTGTGGTGAGATCTGTTTCGGCATATTCGCCACCCGACCCCTCTTCTAGAGGATGTAGGCGAATATGGCGATACAAGTCAGCTGACTGGGACGAGATGCGCCATTTCTTTGCGTCTTATCCTTGGCGGCAAACCTGCTTTTCTTCAAGCGATCCCACGAACTGTGCTGATGCCGTCACGGAGGTGATCAAAACGGCAATGGAATACTTTATTCCATTCTCGGATACATCACCTTCAACATGTGCTCGCCCGTGGTTTGGTCCTGCATGCGCTAGCGCGGAAGCGCAAAAACATGCAGCCTATCTTGCCTGGGTTGATGCACGAAATGGTAAAGCCTCTGATACGTGGCAAAAGAAGAAAGCATTCAACAAAGCCGCCAAATCCTGCAAAAAGGTGCTACGGAAGTCTCGTTTCGACCGGATTGGCCGCATGGGAGCTAAGCTTGCCACATACCCCGCGGGAAGTAAAGCTTTCTGGTCTCTGGCCAAATCGGTCGAAGCGAACTTCAGCCGCCCTTCCCTTCCACCAATGGTGAAACCTGATGGTTCGCTAGCTCACACGGCAATTGAGAAAGCGAACCTATTTGCTAATCAGTTTGCGGAAAATTCACGTATTAATACATCTAGTGAAACTCCACCCAGCATCCCTCAATGCGAATCCAAAATGTCAGAAATTCGCATTCAGCAGAAGGAAGTGCTTAAAACACTACGTAGTCTTGACGTGAACAAAGCTAGCGGACCTGACGGTATTCCAGCAATACTTCTGAAAACCTGTGCACCTGAGTTGTCTCCAATCCTTACACGACTTTTTCGCCTATCTCTGAAAACTGGTATAGTCCCTAAATCTTGGAAGCTTGCCAATGTACAGCCTGTGCCCAAGAAAGGTAGTCGCGCCGACCCTTCAAACTACCGCCCTATTTCGGTCACCTCTCTACTATGTAAATGTATGGAGCGTGTACTGAACGGTAAACTCCTCACATACCTCGAAGACAACGACCTCCTCAGTGACCGCCAATACGGATTCCGCCGAAAACGGTCTACTGGGGATCTTCTTGTGTATGTCACGCACATTTGGAGCGAAGCAATAGAGAAATTCGGTGAAGCTCTAGCCGTTTCACTCGATATTTCAAAGGCTTTCGATAGGGTTTGGCATGCTAGCCTTATTGGCAAGCTTTCTGCATACGGACTACCAGTCCAATTCTGTTCTTGGCTGGCAGACTTTCTGAGGGAACGATCCATTCGAGTAGTTGTTGACGGCTGCTCGTCTGATCAATTGGATATTAACGCCGGTGTACCTCAGGGGTCGGTGCTATCTGCCACGCTGTTTTTGCTGCACATCAACGACCTGCTTATGCCCGGTATCATGGGATATGCAGACGACAGCACGGTTGTGGAAAGATACACATCCAATGCCCAAGCCAGACAGAACGTGGTTCAGCAAGAGAGAGATGCAATGCTGCAGCGCTTGAATTTAAAACTCAAGGCGGTGTCTGATTGGGGTGACGCCAACTTGGTTAAATTCAATGCCTCTAAAACGCAAGCTTGCCTGTTCTCGTCAAAGAAAAGTCCGTTTCTCCGCGTTCCTGTTTTCCAAAATGTACCTATAAGTATACAGGACCATCTGGAACTTCTTGGAGCCTCACTAACGCCTGCTCTTAACTTTGGCTCGTACATCGAGTCTAGGGCAAAAACAGCTTCCATGAAGCTTGGTATCTTAAATAGGGTAAGGCGGTACTTCACACCAGGACAGCTTCTTAATCTGTACAAAGCACAAGTCCGGTCTGGTATGGAGTACTGCTGTCATCTCTGGGATGGCTCTGCCAAGCACCAGCTTGCTGCCTTAGACTCGATTGAACGGAGAGCTTTCAGGCTCATAGGGGAGCAATACATGGCGGAGACTAAGATCCAGAGTCTCCAACACCGCCGCAAAGTTGCTTGCCTATCGATATTTTATAGGTTGCATTTTGGAGAATGTGCCCAGGAACTTCACGATCTCATACCACCATCCCCTTTCCACCATAGGACGAGTAGACGTACGGCCCAGTACCACCCTTACCTGGTTAATTTACCACCCATTCGCACTAAGCGTTTTGCTTCTACCTTCATCATGCGAACCGCCAAGGATTGGAACTCATTGCCGTCGTCTGTCTTTCCTGATTCCTACAATTTGGGTGTCTTTAAGGCAAGAGTGAATAGGTGTCTTCTGGACCGTTCTGTTCCATCGTCGGCTACATCGTCGCTTACCACCAGGCGAGATCGTAGCCAAAGAACGGTCTATTAACTTTAAAAAAAAAAAAAAAAAAAAAACCGACTGAAGTCCTCAAAATAAATTAATACTACGCACTTATCCATGTATCATCTTTTGGTATATTTTATTTTACGTATATTTTATCTATTACTTTTAACATTTTTAACTTTACTTTGCAAGACTGAACTAGAGGCTCTAGTTCAGTCTTGCAAAATGATGCGCTCTAGTCTAGAGCGCATCATTTTGCACATGTCAAAAAAAACAATGCAATTGTGCAAAACCACCAAACTCAAATATCAAAAGTCTGTAGCATTACAGTGCCATATAAAAACGAACTTACTTGTAACTGTTTTATTCATTAAAATAATATTATGGCAGTTGATGTATTTTCGATTCGGCAATGTAAAATTACATTCACTAAAGTTTTCGTAGCAGTCGTAGCAACATGCTACGCGCCGCGCGGTAGCACATTGCATACATTTTAAAAAGTATCGTAAATTAACGAGCAATGCTCCGAAGAACGGTCTTTTTATTAAAATTGATCCAATCTTACGAGCTGAATTCCTGCAGCACGAACGGCAGCCAGACCAACACAATAGATCCACTTCCCATGGACTTTAATCTGTCCATCTTTCTATTGTTCTGTGCGCTACCGTGAAGGTGTATACGATTACAATGCAGATAATAAATTATAAAATATCATTGATTCTCAACGATCAGGGAGAATATCATGCTTCTTCTTCTTTTTCTATTACTGTTCGAACCAGGATGATGAAAGGATTTTAAGTGCGCTTTAGAGGCTCCTTTTGAGCTTGTGAACCAAACCGAATTATAACTTGTGTTCTTCTTCTCTTCGTGTGTTCCTTTCTAAGCAGTGCACAGTGTGGTGAAAGAATGTACAGTGCGCCTCAAAGAGGCACCGTTCGAGCACTGCACTGCCAAAATCGAAACGTTGCTGTATCGACCAATTCATCAAGTTAAGTTCAAGTTTTTGAGGGTCGACCTGCGGTCTGAACTGCAATCGAGTAGTTTTATCGAGTTACCAACGTAATGTTTGGCATTTGCGTTCAAACATGGCATGCGTTTAGCCGCATTTACAAACATTGAAACAAGATGTTTCAACTTTAGTGCTCCTCGTATTACTTCTCAACAAACATTTCCCAAGAATTTGATAACTTCTATTTTTTTGTCAAAGTCAAAGTCAAAATATATTTATTCAATAAAATCACAAGGACCATCTCGAACCGTCTTAAAACTACATAGGTGACTCTAGTGCCAGTTCCACGCGACCAACACCGAGAAGAAAAAAAAAAAACAAACAGCTTCACGACTTTGATCCCCAGGCACGGTAGATATCCCTTCAGATCTCCCAGTACCAAGTAGGTACTAATTCAAGATTCTTTGAGGATGTCTAAGGGGGGTAGTCAGAGGTACGTCCAAACATTACATTTGGCACATACCCACATTTTGCAGTAGTTAGTATTCCATACGTGACAGGTTGCAAGCCCATCGCCGCTGTTAGAATACTAACTGGTTTCCTCACGATGTTTTTCTTCACCGTTTAAGAGCACTGGCATTGCGCACATAAATTTTTCGATAGAAAAATCCATTGGTGCACGACCGGATTCGAACCTGCGACCTTACGATCGGAAGGCGGGGTCACTCCCATTAGACCACCGGTGCTCACACCGAGAAGAACAGTAAATAATATTGTTGTAAATAAATATGAATATTCTCAACTTTATAAAGACGTGACAGACGAAAAGCGTCAGAACTCGGCTCTGTTTTTTAAGTTGCATGTACTCGTAGTTGTAATCAGTATTTGATCTGCTAGTATCAGTGAACCTGAGCTCTGAAACTGAAAAGATCCAACGCCATCGACTTTAATTCTGTGTTGCGGACGACCTCTGTGGCGCAGCGGGCGAGAGCCTGCCTGCGACGCAAGAGGTTGCGGGTTCGATTCCCGCCTTGGAACAAATTTGTGTACGATCTGCAGAAATTTGTTCCGATGGTCTGGGTGTTTTCTATGTATAATAAAAAATATCTATCTATGTAAGTATATAATGTATTAAATATATCAGTTATCTAGTACCTATAACACAAGCTTTGAATAGCTTACTTTGGGGCTAGATAGTGCTGTGTGGATTGTCCAGCATTATTTATTTATTTATTTATTTTTTATTTGTTGTACGGATATTGGTATTGTTGTACAAACCTCATTCATAAAATGCAGGTGAGTAGGCACAACAATACCACGGACGGGGTACAGTCAGTTCCGTTAGCCAACGAGGCAGTGAGTCAGCCGCTAGCGCCCGTGATTCACACTGGCATACCATACCTGCATGGAACACAGAAATGTCAACAATCTGCCAACTCCTATTCAGCTAATATAACTAGTGGCTCTGGGAGCTGTAGACCTCGCGAGCATACTAAAAGTGAGCTATTTGAGGAATGTAATGCGCATGTGCATTTTCCGTTTTGTGATTTTTTTGATTTTTTTTGCATTATTTTGTGTAGAATGAGGTCCTTTGTGTTTCTCTCAAATTTGATTGAAAACCATCGATTGTTTGATGAGCTATCCTGTTCATCATGCTGAAGACCCTTATCAGATCTTCGCCAAACTTTTATGAGACCAACTTATAGTTACTACCTTTCAAATAAAAAAAGAATAATCGAAATCGGATCTCATTTGGTGGAGATATCCAGTATATCAAATAGCCCCCTTTTTGCCCTTTCTTTGGGGGAAGTACCCCTCCAATCAAAAATCTCCGACGACTAAAAAATTCTAATAAGTCATATAACCTGTGTACCAAGTTTCGTCCAGATCGGTTGAAAAATGCGACCTGTAGAGGAGAACAGACAGACAGACAGACAGATAGACAGACAGACATCCGGACAAACGCATTTTTGGCCAATGTGGAAACTGAGACGTTTCGCTCGCTTCGCTCGCTCGGTCAAGAATCGATCCCTGAAACACTTTTCATCCATTAGGCGGCTTCGGTCCTTTCATGTTCTCGCACATACGCATCACGGTGATTGAAGCTCAGCTTTCATAATATCACGTTGGCTGGGTAAAAATACGGATTCACTTAATCATCTTTTTTCACGAAGAGTTGTCACGGGACCATTAATAAGCCTACGCTACTTTGTGCGTCGCTATCGCTGAAATTTTCATAAAATTGTTTTACTGATGGCTTTTTTCTGGTTCATATTGGATATAACGTTACAAAAATACGAACATTACAATTATTTAACCAAAAAATTGACTAGAAAGGTCTTTATTTGCAGATCATCTGTAGACGATATAAAGGTATTTGTGCTAATGTTTGTACAAATTCATTTAAAGAATACCACGAATAGAAATAAGTCAACTTCATAGTTTAACCAATAGGCTCAAATCGATAAAAATAAAATAACTGATCACTTTCTCGTGCAATTGTTGATTACAATAGGGAGACTTGTAGCCACACCTGTCACCTGTGACCCAGTGAGCTACTAAACTGACAAATGGGTACGTGCAAATACCTCATTTTGCACGTACCCATTTGTCTACATGCCTACATTAGGTATATGGTTTTGTACAGTACTTTATTTTTTGCGTAGAGCTGACCTGAGGCGGAAAAAAATACTGATCTACTCAGTATTTTTTTCCGCCTATATATATATATAAGTAGGTAATTTTGAAATATACTTAGGTAATTCATTTTTCGATATATTTACATTAAAATTATTATTATGTTTGTGTCATAAAGTACATTGTTCTACAAGAGAGTAAAAACTTGTATTTGTTGTGAATGCAGAGTTTGAATCCCGAACACATAGGTTAATCATTTGGTAATTTATATTTATTTATCTATTTAATACTGTCAGTTCATAAAATTTAAAATTTCTGTTTTATTATTTATTGTCATTTTTCAACTGCTGCAGTGGCACTGCTTTTCATAGGGTTGAGTGACGGACCGGAGGTGCCGGCAGAATAACAGCGCTGACCCGTTTTCGGACGGTGAAGCATAATGCTGAGCCGAGACCTTTTTGCTGCTGTAGCACACAACATTGTTATTAGGTATTGGTTTATGTTTTATACTTAGCGTCTGTATCATGTTATTTTTTTGTTTTTACCTAGCCATATTTAAATAATGCTTGTTAATGTTATTATTATTATTTGTAAAAAATTCTTTATTCTTTATTGTACACAGAAACAAAATACGAAAACTTAAATAATAAAGTATTTACAAAGGCGAGCTTAACCCTAAAAAGAGTTCTCTCCAAATTCTTACCTCTATGTCTAATCTTTGTTCTCTTCTGATATGTATGATACCTGTTTTCTAGTAATTCCAAGCCTAATTGTATATGTTGTGTGTTCTTTGTGGCAAATAAATAAATGTCTATGTCTATGTCTAACAAGTGAAAGATTCTATAACTGAATCACGAGCTTAGTGAGTGATTCTCGAATGAAGTAGAGTTTTGCTCACTGTTATTACGCGGCAAAAGGGCCCGCATTGAGAGTGTGTGAAAAATAGAGTATCTATTCATATTAGTGTTTCCCAGCTATGATAGTTTACCTAGCACGGCAAACTGGTTTTCTGTGTTGTCCGTAATATGGTAGAATCCCATCACATGACGTCGCTTCGCGTCTAGGTCGGCTAACTTTGGGAAATACCCAAAACTTTCATTGGTGTGACTCACGATCTCTGTTTCCATCAGGCAGCATTGTTGACACACAATCCTCACGAGAAAGTACCATCAGATACGAAGCGGAAGGCTATATCTGACAGACGCGAGACGGGGCTCACTGCATCCATCTAACTGTATTACATATTAGTTAGGTATAATGACTAAGCTAATGCATCCGAAGCCCCGTTACGAGCTCGAAGTAGTCAGTGTAGGAGTTTAAGTTGTATAGTGCTGAAGTTATGATTATGTTTTGTGTAGAGCGGGTGCGCAAGGAGGCCGCGGTGATTGACGGTCGCGGTCGCGGTCGCGGTCGCGGGAGAAAGTGTACGGGACTTTAGCCTGCTCTCTGTCGTTCTCTTGGACACTGGTCAGAGGTTACTCGTTTTACTACAATACGGACCATTTTTATTTTATTTTATATAGAAGATTTTTATTTTAAATAGAAGCTCATTATATTCTACTGTTTTATGTAAGTAGGTATTCATTTAATTCTTATTTATTAATGAACAACCAGGGCAGAAAAATTGTGAAAATATAGGCCACACTGACAAAGTGTAGATCAGATTATTTGACTAATCCACAATATATTTTGTAATTGGCATTCTAAAGCCATTATGGGTTTAGTTGGCCTAATTTTGGAAGGCGGAAGCAATAGGAACCAAAACAAAGAGCGAAGAAGATAGTTAAATTTAGTGTGTCAGCCTGAATTGGTTGTTTAGCTTAATTTGGTCAAATTGTAGGTACCTACGTAACGTCTGTCTACGTTAGTTGAAGTTATAACAGTTTCTAGAAAAACATCTCATCACGTAGGTACCTAGATATTATTAAATGATATATCAATTTTGCATTGCACTAGGTACCTTTAACTCACACAATATTGGATAGTGCAAAAATACAATAATCTCATGACAAAATAATAAGGGATAATGGAATGGAGTCTAAATAAAACTAGTATCCAAAATATGCTTCGGCATTCGGCGCACGCACTGGTATGGCAAAGGATAATTTAGTTTTCGAAGTTTTAAGTTAAAATACGAATTCATAGTGGATAAAAAGATAGGCGTAGAATGCAAGCTATCTTGACGTATTTCAGTTTAGACGCGAAAACGTGACAAACAAACGATCACACGTTGGCGTTACAAATCAATCAAATGGTATCAGTTCCAAGATTCACCCAGATCCTATCTTTCAAATAAATAATAAATTATGGTAATGTGTTGACGTCACCACGGCCGCAGCCGCTCGATGCTAGATGTTGTCGAAATGAGATGTAGGTCACGTCAGCAGCGCTAGGATCCAGGGTTTACCTCGCATTGTTCGCCTCTGTTTGAGTATCCTCAAACTGACTGCCAGCTAACGCATCACGTACGTCGCATATAATATAAAATTCAACAGCAACGTAGACGACCTATATATATATAGGCAACCTCTTGTTATTTTTGTATTTTGTTTTCAGAATAGAATATTATAATTATTTACTGCACTTTATGTTGTTACGTTGTTACAGTCAACATTTTCACTAACGTTATTCCATTATGAGGGTTCGTTTGACCCTTGAAAGCCTTTTGTCTCCTTTATTGATTCATTTCGCTAAAAATTTAACTTTACAGCGTTTTCCTTATTTAGACGATTGTTTTTTGGAAAGATTTTACGTATTTAATTGTCTTTTGAATAGTCAATTGATATAAAATGTACCTACTTTGTAGAGAGAGATTATGAGCCTTCTTGATTGATCTAATGATCGTGAAAAATGTTTTAGTACCTAGCTAGCAGTATCGATAGCATGTGGGATTTATCGCAGGTAGGTAGGAAGGTACCTACACAACAGTCTGGTCTAGGACTTATGCAAGCTCGCGAGACGCATTTAGCGTCAGAATTAGGATATCCGACTTCAAGACGTGTTGAGATCACGCACGATACTCACTCACAGACACTGCAAATTATCAACCCGCTATGTGTCGCGAATAGAGCCACTTTCATTGATAACCTTTATCGGTGGTATGTAAATAGCTTGCTCCTGTCTAGGTAGTACGTATTAGCAATGCTACAAGCTACAAAAACGGTGACTAACAGTACCCGCAGACTCAAAATAATTAGTAATGGATAAAACGTGTTTTACTCGTTTATAATGTACAATTTCTTAAAGACTTTTCACATCAATAAGGTAATGAACTGGCATTAATATATCACGTACTATGTACATACCTACAACATGCCTGCAGCAGCAGGTCAGAATAAAACTGTTGAGTAAATTTTTATAAGCGAACACATTATTATTATATTAGTGTAGGTTCGTGTTAAAATACAGTGTCTTGGTGGGTTGGTAGGGAGGGATGCGTGACCCACGACTATTTCACGACTAATGACGTAATTCAGCGATTCAATGCAAATAGCAGCGATCTTTTATTCCTTTAAATTTATCAAGCGTGGTTTCTTCGTTTAGGCAATAATGAGGACGTCATTCATGCCAGGATCCTGCGAAGGTCGAACTCTTTGTGACATGAGAATTTCGTGTTAGTGAATAAATTCGTTTTACGTTTGAATTTTGTGTAAAAAAATATGATTTTCGAGACAAGTCAGCGTTTTTGGTTAGGACAAAAGTATGACACATTCTATAACGATTTAGGTAGAGTATGATTGATGAGGTCAAATGAGGATAATGCTGTGTGCAGTTTCCTTGACAAGTTAACACATTGTTAAACGGCCGCTTCTTTATTCGTGGAAGCTGTTATGTCAATTCATGCAGGATTCGCAGAATGGGTGTGTCATCTATCAATAATTGATTATTGGAAACTGGACAAAGTGCTAGATTTGGTAATGGGTTTCAAATTGTATAAACTTTTCTTAGTATTTATTGAATTTACTTAAATCAGTCGCTTGTTTCATTTTATTTATTTAAAACTATTCTAATTAAAGAAAGAATATCGCTTAATTATTATTATTAACTTATTTGGGCTACAACTTTTTTCTTTGAACACCCTAGTTATTTCACCATAAGCGAATCTAACATACCGGAGTCTTTTTAAAACAATGAAGACATCACAGTTGCTACAATAAAAGTTTCTACAGACACTTCGAAATTCCATTGTCCTACTAAGGAGTGTCCACCTGTGCTTGACAACGAAAGTGTTCAGTTATTTACGAGACGGCATTGAGGCATGGGTAGACATCGCTTCTGCAGAGGGCCTGGGCTACCTCCCCTCAGGCGAGATTTAAAAAGCTTTCTTTGTTTTGATGTCAAATAATAAATTAAACGCAAATATGGCTGCAAAATGCTGTTTGTAAATTTGAGCTAGATGGAGACGTAGGCATGACAGCCCTGCCCTGTCATCGGCGGACATTGAAACTACAATATCCGACCCGTCGGACATCTATGTCACCTTTTCAAAAAGTTTTGCTGTGCGTTCTATGTTTGCAACGTTTGTATTTCTGGCGAATTGCATGCCCGCGTCATGACGGTAGGTAATCGTTGAAGTTATGTACCACTGTCTCTACAAAGTCAGGATACTATAGTACATTTTTAAAGTCCTAGATAGTAAAACTTGAATCTTTGTTTTAGTTTGGTACGGATGAAGAATCCACGAGTAGCTACTTTCATACAAATAAAATTCAATCTCGTAGTTTGGAGGAGCTTCTACCTAGATAGATTCCATAAAAGTGGGGTATCTGTTCGCAATATCAGCTCACTTGGTCAGCTCGCAGCCAACATGTCTTCGGCAGCCCCGCCTGCCTGCTAGACATTGAAACGTATTTCCGTTCACGAGAGCCCCTATTGTCTTCGTCTCATGAAATCCGACATTTCGTGTCTTCTTTCCTTTGTGCGCCGCAGCTTTGTAAACCGTTCCTAGAAAACATTCCTATGGTTCGTCACGAAACGACAACGCTGCTGGTCGAGCGAGTAAAGTACCTGGTACTTGTCTTGTATGAATGTAAAGCCATCTCATGATCATGATTTCACTTTTTAAGGGTCCGGTGACAGCGGCTTGCAATTTCGAGGTGCGATTGGCTATTATTTCATTTTATTTCATTTCGGGGAGGTTGTTTGAAAGAATAACTCTAAAGAAACACGCATAAATACTGTTCGAACACAATTAATACAATAATATAAGGGAAATGTGCTTGAGTCAGAAATCATTTTGGTATTAGGTAAACGTAAGACCAAACATACTAATACCAAAATGATTTCTGATTCGGGCATGTTTTCCTTATATTATTGTATTATTTGTGTTCGAACAGTATTTATGCGTGTTTCTTTAGAGTTATTTTTTCAAACAACCTCCCCGAAATGAAATAAAATGAAATAATAGCCAATCGCACTTCGAAATTGCGAGTCGCTGTCACCGGAGCCTTAAATACCTACTGATGAGAGACACAAGAACATGAACTGTCTTGTTGGTTTTTTCCTCCTCACTCTATAGTACAAACTTATCCTAACACTCGTTAGAATTGGTTCTGTGGTTTGGGTAGTCTGTATGGATTGGTTAGGTACCTTTATAGTCGTGAGAAAGAAATACAGATTTATATTGCCTGATGTTTTTGTTGGACATACTATAAGGCAGTAAAACGATTGCTTGATTACTTAAGGCTCCGGTGACAGCGGCTCGCAATTTCGAAGTGCGATTGGCTATTATTTCATTTTATTTCATTTCGGGGAGGTTGTTTGAAAAAATAACTCTAAAGAAACACGCATAAATACTGTTCGAACACAAATAATACAATAATATAAGGGAAACATGCCCGAATCAGAAATCATTTTGGTATTAGTATGTTTGGTCTTACGTTTACCTAATACCAAAATGATTTCTGACTCAAGCACATTTCCCTTATATTATTGTATTATTTGTATTCGAACAGTATTTATGCGTGTTTCTTTAGAGTTATTCTTTCAAACAACCTCCCCGAAATGAAATAAAATGAAATAATAGCCAATCGCACCTCGAAATTCCGAGCCGCTGTCACCGGACCCTTAAAGCTCAGCAAAAAATCTCCAACAAAAAGATCACATATTTTGCACCGTAAATAAGCAACCGAGGAATCATAACTTGTAAGTTGATCACGAGCGCGCTCCATGGATATGCGATTGCCAATTTTACTGCCGAACGGAAACTACGAAACATCTTTATGACGTAACCGTTACGTCATAAAGATGTTCCGTAGATTCCGTAGATCCGTGGAATAGAATTCAATATTTTTCGAATGTACGAGAGTATTATTTTTGCTGTCAGCGGGCCACCAGTATTCGACCGGCGCCGGCGCACAGTGGGTGAAAATTCGTAGTTGCCTTTCATAGGATTTTTGAAAAAAAATCTTCCTTAATTGGGGGATTTAAGTAAACAGATTTGTTACAAAACTCAAAACATTACATAATTTTGTCGTTACGCGACTTTTTTGCGGTTAAACACCATGTAATACGAGTTTGTGTGTTTCAAATGTATGAAAACGAAATTTGTTTTCATCATAACTTTTTTTTGTATTCGAATGTAAAGCTGATACTTTTAGGTATTATAGTAGAACTTGTAACAAAGCTATAAAGCTTTCGATCTTAATCTGGAACGGACCGCTTCAAAAGATATGATTTTTACAAAAATGCCAGTTTTAGTGGTATTCATGTATGGGGTAATGTTCTACTAAGTTCGAGTTAGATCAAAAATTATGGTCATTAATATTATTTGATAGGTATCTTATCGCTTTTCAATGACTTTTGACCTTTTATCTAACCGATAAATAACAAAACTATTCAAATATAATTATGCAAAAGTGATATTTTGAATTACGACTAACAACTACACTTAAACCTATAACTGTATTCAAAACCTACTCATTATTGTTCCACTAGGTATGAAAAAATATTTGGTTTAATTAATTAGGGTGATCAAGGTCATATTATATCGAAAAAAAAACTATTTAAAAAAGTAATATTTTATTTACAACTGCTATATACAATGAAGCGGACTTATTATTAATCTTATAACTCTAATATATATACAATAAATAAAACAAAAGCACCAATTACCGACATGCAATTCACAACTTTACCAACTATCACAGAAATACTACCTACCTATATAAATAACTTACAACAGAAACAACTAAATATAACAACGATTTAATAAACAAATGATTTGATGCTTTACAAAGAAAAGACAAGGAGTGGTCGGAGTCACACAAGTTTCCTACTATCTACAGATTCTATATTTTCTTTAATCTACCCTAGAAGTTAATATCAATAACAATTTAGCTTCATCTGAAATAGGTAAACGAAGTTGGTTTATTTTAGGCCTAAAACTAGAGATATAGGGATCAGATGATATCATTAAATGATGGATAATATCCTCATTTGTTGCAATTCTACTAATTTTACGTGACTGAAACACTCTGGAATGCTTAAAATCTTTGTTTCGAGCCTCAGATGCCTCTTCAGAGATAGTATAAAGTTATTGTGTTCAATTATGTCCGCTCCATGTATGAGTAATTTATGCACGCTTGAAGGCATATAGTACCATGCATAGAGCTCAACATATCTTTGAGCTGTTGAAGCACAATATTGTCGGAACTTTTCCACATCAACAAACTCTCCGCAAGATATTACCTGAAGAATTACGCCTAAGCTTTTAATTAACTCTATATCCACACCCGTGATTCGCGCAGTAATATCCGGATTTGCGAAAAATCTTCTAGCAGTATTTCCATCATTGGTAGTGCCTGCACCTTGTTTCACAACATCCACAAGTAGCCCCATTTCCTCCCGAAATTTGTCTTGGATATCCTTTTTCCTATCGGCCAATTGTTTTTTCTTGTCGTCTCCTTTTGCTTGCCATTTCTTGAAGTCAAGACGGTAAGCTATATGCAAAATACATTCCATGCATCTAACACGTGCATGTAGAGTAGAAAGGCCAAACTTAAAGATATCGACAGATTGGTGTCTCTGTGATACCATTGTGTTCTGTGGGTTTAGCTTTGCAGATATCACATGTCGATGTTGATGTATCAGAAAGATGAGATGTTATCTTGCCATCGATCATAGTCATGTGAAGTTTGTGTTTAATGCTGGCATTATCAACAACACTCGGCTGTAGAACAGTAATTTCGCTTTCTATTGACGCCATTTCTTCTTTTATATTTAAATCATTTTCCTTGGCAAATTTAAAATATATTGGCCGACAATAAAATGTTGAGGATGCTTTAAGATTTTCCCAAACAACGTCATCAGTGTATTCTTTCAGTAGTCTTAATGGTACAAATGAACACATGAAAATACTTGAATCATCGCCTTCTATTTTTTGTTTGTAATTGCTATGTCCAGAGGCGCCATCAAATCCCCACTTACTGACCAGAGTGTAATTACTGCCAGATTCAGTTTCCACCGTTTTACAAAGTCTGTTGACAGTTTTATCTAAAATAGATTGCAGTTTGAGTTTAACTTCGGTGTCAGTTATAACCATGTCTTCTTTTTTTACATAGCACTCTATTTTCTCGGTCTTTAGAGCATCATAAGATGGAAAAATATCACTTCCCATATCTCTTGTTGTTTGCTTTAAAGTGATGTACCTATTGCCATTTTGATAACTTCAGTGATGTTGTCAAGCCCAGTGCCTTATCAGCAGAGCAGGTTCGGTTGTTCGACTTAATGCAAGATCGAAAGATTGATGCTTTCTCGGAGTGTTTGTGTAAATGCTTTAATAATTCAGCTAAGTCATTTTTTTTTCTATTTCAGCTTTCTTGGTTAAAGCGAAGTAAAGAGTGTCAAAGTCATAATTGGCGAGAACATCTTCAGTTCTCCTTCTTTTTTGTAATGGATGTAAGTCAACAAATTCTTTTCGTGGAGTAAATGTAGAGGTTGATGTCGACACAGATACACTTTCAGGCACAGTAAATTTCATTGATTTTTTTGGTGTTGTTACTATATATTCACTTACCGAGACTTCTTCATGTCTATCTCGAGGACATGAGAGTTGTTCACTTCGAAATTGTTGAATGTTGAGTTGCTGCTAAGAGTTGAAGCTAACACTTTTTCAAACAAAACGTGTGCACTGAATGAATTTTGCCTCATAAGTGCAAAAAAGTCAAGATTTGACACTAGTCCTTCCATACTAAGCAAATTAGAATTAAGGTAAAGAGAACGTTTCGGTACTAATTGGTAGCCAAAAGTGAAATGAAATTTAGGAACTCTCAGTATTTATAGTCTAAACTAAAATCTAATAATGCGTTATCAGGAATCATTAATTAGTATTCCATAACAAGAACCCATGGTACCTGTAAAAGACATCTAGTTACCTAAAAATAGTACCTGCACTCAAACAAAGAGCCTAATCATTCAAATTACCTGTTTTGTCAAGCACTGACCCTAATCACCCGAACGAGTAAATCAAAAATAATTTACCACACAATGCGTATTGAAGACAGGGACAGTAATTGTGGTCTCTAGGTAAGGCTCTACATAAATAAAGGGGAATCAATAACAAGATAGTACGTAAGTGATCGAAAAAGTAAAAACTATGATCGTAATTCAAAATATCACTTTTGCATAATTATATTTGAATAGTTTTGTTATTTATCGGTTAGATAAAAGGTCAAAAGTTATTAAAAAGCGATTAGATACCTATCAAATAATAATAATGACCATAGTTTTTGATCAAACTCGAACTTAGTAGAACATTACCCCATACATGAATACCACTAAAACTGGCATTTTTGTAAAAATCATATCTTTTGAAGCGGTCCGTTCCAGATTAAGATCGAAAGCTTTAAAGCTTTGTTACAAGTTCTACTATAATACCTAAAAGTATCAGCTTTACATTCGAATACAAAAAAAAGTTATGATGAAAACAAATTTCGTTTTCATACATTTGAAACACACAAACTCGTATTACATGGTGTTTAACCGCAAAAAAGTCGCGTAACGACAAAATTATGTAATGTTTTGAGTTTTGTAACAAATCTGTTTACTTAAATCCCCCAATTAAGGAAGATTTTTTTTCAAAAATCCTATGAAAGGCAACTACGAATTTTCACCCACTGTGCGGCGTGGGCCCGGGCCGTGGTCTGTGCATCCCTGACGTAACGTGTCGCGTCGAAGCCGAAGCAAATGTAGACTGAAACATTCCTAGGTACTTATTTATGAGATACTTCGGGTCTTTGGTAGCAAAGAGTTGAGTTGATAGATTCGAAAAAAAAAACAAAGATTCTTCCTCAATAAAAAAAAACTGACACAATATTGTGATTAGTATCTAAATTTCAATTAGCACGTAATTTTGATTCTAGAGAAAAAAAACACAATTGTGAGAAACACAAATCTTCCGCATTCAGCGTTCTACTTGATCCTAATCAGGAGAATATCTCAGCAAATAGTTAAAGCAAACAATTGTGCAATGTTAAAATTATAACTACAAATACGATTCAAGAATAAAAGCGATTTTGAATGATGACCCCTAAAACGTAATACTTAATTAAATACAATAGGTATAAATTAAATTGCCACGAACGGTTTTGCAAAACAAAATACTATGCATAGGTCAATTATAATGTTTGTAAGGATAAAGCAAAAGTTCCTCTTATATTCGTCAAGAAATTTGATTTAATTTCGCTTGGTATTAAGACATCAGAAGCGGCCCTAGAGCTAAGTATAGAACGCATCGCGTCGCCAGTTACCACATACCGATAACATTTGTATCCCTTACGACGCTAGTTTATAATGAAATTACTTATGTACGGAGGCTCTACTGTATGTCAACTTATACATTACCTATATAACATATTCATAAAATTAAATTTAGGAATGGTATATTGCTATTATTAGCCTATGTAAAATTAGTGGACAGAGATGATCATATTGATTGATAGGTAGTGAATAATTACATACCTAGATAGTTATGTGTTAGTGGAAATAGGCACTGCTTTAAAATTATACCTTGAGTATGTGCTATACTATACTAGTAGACAAAAGACAGCATCTCCTTTCACTACACTACTTCGAAAGAAACTAGTGGCACGGCAAGAAGAAGAAGAAGAAGCATGCATCACGGGTCCACGATTCTTTTTTAGCATTCTCAATAGCAACACGTAGGCTCAGTGAATCAGTGCTGATCACAGTTGCAGTATTTTCTTTATCCACTGAAATATTCAAATACATCTAAAATTGGTAAAAGAGAATAGAATAAGCATTTATTTACAACACACAAAAACTAAATCGTACCTAGCAACCTGTTTGGTACATAGCTAATTTATCCGAATACTTACATAGGATCTTCCTATTCTGAGTTTATGACTAAGTAAATAATTGAGGACAATAGTTGATAATTATAAGGGGGCATCGCACGCAGCAATGGTGGTGATTGAACATAGTCGCATGAAAACCAGTCTCTGATTTACAAGTTTCACGAAAATTGTTCAAGTGTCACTTTTGAGGTTATACCTCGGTTTGTTCGCTCATGTTCTCGTCTATCTAACTGTATTGTTAGTTGTATTCCTACGAAGAAAACTAGTTTTTTAATAATATACCCTGACTGAATAATTTAAACTCACTCGATAAGAAAAAAATGTAATCAAAGGAGCTAAGTTCTTTCTTTTCCAAAATAGTCTTATTTGCGTCGTGGGAAATCCTTTTAAGTTAAAATTTTCTATTCTATGATCATATTTTTTCTTATCGAGTAAGTAATAATCAAATCTCTAACTACTAGTTTTCAAAAGATTAAGAAAAAAAACATTTTCAAACAATTTTTCTGTGAAGTTGCGACTACTGTGATAAAACATAATGCACGCGAATAATTCCCGATTAGGGATAGTAATTTTGTATGTACCAACATTGTTATGACATGCTCTTTGTAGTAGCACTGAAAATACAAAGTTGTGGTACTGTTAGTGTAGGTGTATGCTGCGACACCTGGCACTAAGTGGGTCATTGACAATATGCTTCGCGGCCGTTAAACCTGCACATTGCACATGTCTCACCCGCCCATCGTACGCCGCCTGACGGACCTGGGAAACTGAGGATCTGTCTATGATTAGGAGTCCTGGCGTACGCTACGAAGCTACAAAGACCTTGAAGAGATATAAAAAAAAATTATTGAACATTTTACACAGCGCCAGCTAGCGCAATCTAGTTAAGCTAACAGATATTTCATAGGCATTCATCTATATAACGATTTCGTTTTGATTTTAGATTTTGAGATATTCTGGTTTCAGACTCATTATAAAAAAACCTCAAATACCTGGGCCAAAATTTAAAGGCATATTATTAGAAAATTGCATCCTCTTACCCTCCCACGTCCCACGCTCATGTTAGTATTGAAAGTTCACGCAGTGCAGCGCCCGCCTGTAGAGGTCCTCGCTCGGGTTCCGATGATCGCATCGTTTTTATTTTTTTATTATCCAGGCAGCCACATATTAGCCGCAGCAACCAGGTACAACTAGTCCTGAGGTATTCGCACGTAATCCTTTCTGGGCACAATGCTGAGATAATGGCCAGGAATGTACTTAGGGCTGCCATAAGTACCTGGGATGGAAAAAACTGGCTGTTTAAACACAGACATCAGGCTGTCGATAACTATTGGTTTTTATTTGGTTGAAGAAGTGGAATTAGTGGTTATCATGATGAAAGTTCAAGTGGTATTGCATACAGACTCTGAATTTATGTCTTTTTGTGCAACTGTAAACATGACCAGAGATATGAAGTTAAAATTGGCGGTGTAGAGTCGAGCTCTAGGTACCTAGGTATTAATTATATAGTTCAACCACATTTTCGGGAAACGAGTACCTAAGACTTAGGAGAAAACTCATAATTTCCTAGTCACAATAGTCTGTGTAAACTTAAATAACTTATCCGACGTATATCTTGTTTTAGCTACAGTTTATAGGGCCTAACCTTCATAACCACGATGTGATACTTGAACCTATCCATTGTCTGTCGAGGAATTTGCACAGAAAGGTCGTTAACCCGCCCTCGCCCGACCCGATCTAGATAAAAAGAATTGAGGCATTTATTAGAACGACCCAGATTACCTTGTTATAGCTTTGTATCTATTGTAGTACTACAATCTGTGTTTGTGCTAAGGCTCTGTGGAAATATGCACCTAGGGACACTTCGGCTCGTTATTCCTAATGAGTGGGCTAGGTACCCGTTAAGTTGCTAAAGTAAATCGCAAGCTCCATTGTCGTTCCTTGGAGAGTCGTGCAATGTGAATAGCATTAAAATGCGTCATGTTTCATGTAACACTGAATTCTGATACATTGAGTTTTACTTCACACTATGATTATCTTACATACCTATCAGTATAACTCTGAATATAATGTATTAATATATGTAATGGCTAATGGAATCCCGCGCGAGTTAAAAACAGAGACAAAAAAGTACCCTCGTAATTCCAAGTCCGACAAATAGCAACGGTTTAGGCTGTCCGTGTAAGTAGTGCTTATGTTTAATTAATCAGCAGTATTAATGCGCTATAGACACGGATCGTCATCGAAGTCCCACCCCGTCACAATGCGCTGACGCAATGTGTGTGCGCTGTGACGTCACGTACGACCGACCTGATAGTTTAACAGGTCGATTTCACAATATTTGGATTACAGTGATATCATTACAATGTTTGCGATATTATCATTTCACACCATGTTTTTATAACGAGGTAAGTTCAGAGCACCACTTCTAGGTATAGGAATTTATTAACAAGCACAATATAATCATTAATTTTATTGTGATTTCATTTGATTGAAGATTCGTTAGTTGGCAATGGTTTATAAGATGTCACACATCCTTATTATGATTGGTTAAAAAATTATGTTTTTCAGCAAATGGCGCTCAATGACGTTATTTTTAAAGTTGTTTGTTTACAACTAGAATATTTGCCGTTTCAAAGCGTACCAAATTATATCATAATTCGTTTTTCACTGCTCTATAGTCATTCACATTCTGAAAATATTCGTTGAAAAGTAAAGCAAGGGAGTTTTTGTGTTCGGGTTGTAAAAAGGTCATAAACGTCTCGAATCAACTGAGCTTAGCGCATCGGTACCTAAACATTGATCTTCCTTCTAAGCCTCAATATTGACTAGATCTATTTACAAGTAACAAACAGCGATCCTTCATGTTAAAATTAGTTGTAACCAAGCAACACCTACGTCTGTAAACCTACTTGGGTGTGTTTTGATTTAATAAAAGTCATTTAATTTTTTTTTTATACTACCAAGGTAGCAAACAAGCATACGGCCCACCTGATGGGAAGCGGTCACCGTAGCCTATGGACTATAATATTAAATACTATGTATTATCTAATATGAATGCATACATGCGTATAAAATTTTATTGATACCGTGTGCAGCGGCTGCAACGCAGGACGGGTTCAAATGATATTGCATAAAATGTATATAGTGTTGTAATTTCTAAAAAATCCAAAGAAATTTTCAATCAAAGAAACTCCTATGCTTATTTCAAGTGGGTAAAAGGTCGAGATAGCTTGCATTTGGAGATGAATCTTAAATTTTACAAAGTTTGTATAGTTTTGAAGCGATAACATGTGAAGGCGTCTACGAGTATAGCCGGTGTAGAGACGATTGGTGAGGACGGTAAATCCACAAGACAAAACAGCACGGCCTCAGTTTGGCAGTCGTGCCCAAAGTGTCGGCAAACTGGCCACAACCCCGATACGTCGTACATTGACCCAATAACGGCAGCAGGTAGGTATCACAACAGCCTAGTGAACACTATACATGCAGTGTTGATGCTGGTTCGTTGACATGTCTTAGTGGACAGAATACTGTAGCTGTATCCTCGAGAGCTTTATTAATAGGTATCAGGGATTTCAATGTCATGAACCTACAGCTTGCGGATCTTACGAGTAGTACCAACAGTTATTGTTGCTCGTAATGCATTGTTTCGAAAGCCATGAAATTCTATTAAGTATGTATAAATTTAGCAGATTTCAGCACCTGCTAGTATCTACCTACTACCATCATCATCATAATCATCCTTGAAGGTCCACAGCTGGACAGCCTTCTTAAGATAATAAATAAATTAGTTTTTTTTTTTTTTATACTACTAGCTGATGGAACAAGCAGATGGTCCACCTGATGTTAAGTGGTAACCATCACCTATAAACAAAACATTGCCCCGTAGGTCACGCACAATAGGAACGTGCCCTACGATGCACTGCCCTGCGTCCATCAACTTGAGGCATACAGATGTTAAGCCTCATGTGCCTGTAATTACACCGGCGACCACACTCTTCAAACCGAAACACAGCGTTGCTGCTTGGCGGCAGAAAATGGCGTGGTGGTAGTACTTCCCCGGACGAGCCCTTCACAAAGAGCTCTACTACTCTGTGAAGAAAAATCTGTGTAGGGGCTTTTTTGCTCTATAAAAAAGCCCCTACAGCCCTCGCAGATGAGACAAGCAGATGGCCCACCTGATGTTAAGTGGTAGGTAGCCATCACTTTTACCAAAGCATTGTTTACTTTAGTCAACACTTTTGATCCTTGGTCCTTGTGATTTACTGACAGACGGCCGCGGCCGTATAGTCAGCGTTGGTGTTCTCACTAGGAGGTGCTATAGTAGCTCATCCCCCGATACGTTCCCTACTACTCCTACGTTCTCTACGAGAGAAAATGAAGGGTCAATTCCATCCCTCGGCGACCTACAAAATAAAATGTACGTCATGGAGCAGCAGCCAATAAACGTGGGCATTTTGTGTTATTGGCAATACAAGCTCCTCTATGTGTTATTGGCAATACAAGCTCCTCTATGTGTTATTGGCAATACAAGCTCCTCTATGTGTTATTGGCAATACAAGCTCCTCTATGTGGGTTAATTCGTATAACTGATCCAGGACACATTTCACACGCAGCTTGGAGCCGTCGGAAAGGGTGCTTTCACACGGATCCGATGAGTGATGAGCTGATAACCACCATGTAGCCATTATTCTATTGAGAGCAGCCGATTGGAAAATGACCGCCGCGGTCGTGCACCCAATGCCGGGTTAACACTCGGCCGCACTGGACAACTCGATTTATAGAATTTAGTACGAAATATTTTTGGGATTCTGTTCAACGTATACTTAATTTAACTCAAGAGGTTAAACATATTCTTATGATTATGAATAGTTCTAATCTTTCATTGCATACACCACTTGTTTTTATAATACAGAGGGTAAGCATTGTAACTAGAAAAGTTGAAGTAGAGACTGTGGGTTGAAGAATGAGTTGTCCTAACATTCTGACATCATGTCCGTTTTTTTGTATTCTTGTTTTCTGTCGTCATAAGTACTTGTGTGACATACAACGAACATTCTTTGTTATATTTACATAACAACGACCGATGAGTTTATAGTTATCATAGACGAGTGAGTAATTTTTTGTCGAGTAAAAATAAAGGCGTGACGGACTTTACGGCGGAATGGACGTGATTCTCACAATGTCCCCCCGCCGGTCCTATCTCCTATGATCTGTGAAGAATTATCTGGAGCGATTGGAGCATTCTTTACGTTATCCCAGAGTGATCGGGACTACCCGAACCCCGCGCCACTCGTTTACCCCCCGCGCGCGCGCCTCGTTCCGCGCGAGACAATTTTCAACCCTTTCTGTTCAATTGTTTTTATGATTAAACTTCGAATTGTTGAAATGAAATGTTTGAATTATTCGTTTGTTTATTATCTTTCTGCTTCGGTTGTACATTGTTTGTTCGCGTCATGAGGGTTGCGTTGCGGTGTGATTGCATAAAGTCGAGGTCAACGACTCCGCACGCGCCATTTTTCGCCCACGCACCGTGCACTACTTTTTGATGACTTGCACTTTTGTCTGCTACCAGCTGAGTTTGCACGAATTTAAATAATTATCGTTCATAAGCACCTTCAGCAGAGTAGAATACCTACTTTATCGTTTTGAAAGTATCACGTGTCATTAACCTACCTACCTACTTCCTATAATACAAATTCTAGAGCAATAATAATATCCTCCGATGCATCTCAGTCTGTACAGATTTCATAAAGTACCTACCCATTTACGAACTAACCACAATTTTTATTTTATTTTACAAATACAGTTGTACAGTTTGATTTCCGGTGAATGTTTTGTATAATAAAGTAATAGCTTTATTTTTAAACCATTACATTATTGTTTCAGGTCAAAATACGGCATGGCGTCGCCCAAGAGCTGTGTAGCGCTGATGGCAGCATTCTATTTCTTGGCAGTAACTGATGCAGGTACGTGCTTAGATTTACAAAATACTTCTAATTTCTATCTGTGCTCTGCATTCAAGCAGAAATAATACCGAGGGCAATAGATTGAAAACCTCAAGAAAATCAATAGATTTTGCTTTCAGTTCCTAGTATATCTTATATTGTCTACTAATAACGTCGACGCAAAGATGTATTTTCGTGTTGTACATCTCTAGACTTGATACAAAAACAATCATAGATCAAATGTAGATGATTTATAAAATAACATGAACAAGTAGGTACCTATATGAAGTGTTATGTACCATCTTAGTGCAGGCGACGCGGCGACGGTGTACTAGCAAACTATCGAACTTCAATGCCACTTTTTACCATCATCATCGCTTCAATACACTATTGCCCTACGGATTGAAATAACTAATACCTAGCTATTAATTTTCCTAGACCTTTGACTCTGTAGATGGATTAATGTCCTGATGAGATTGGCCTATTGATTTTATACAAAAGAAAATATTTGAATAAAGAGCACTCGAACTATGGTCAAGTTCCTGCTTCTGCAAATAAGCAAGAAACTTTGAAATACTTTGTTATGAATTAATAACGTGTCCAATACGATACGCATAAGTGAAACTTAGCGGTTGTTGAAAACCCCACTTATATTTCGTACCTGAACATTGAAATTCCTCCCGAAACCCGAGCATATAAATTGCGCTTTTGTTAAAAGGTTATGAGATTTTGGTTCGGTTCCAATAAAACCAGCAACGTGTGGTTTGTTGTTGTATTATGTTTTTGTTGGTTTTCGATTACTCAATATGGGATCTAAAGGGCAAAACTATTAGTGTGACGTCACAGTCTCGCGTACAGGTGTTTACTTTTGAATTCGCGAATTTATAGGCAATGCGGTTTATAGAATTATCTATAGAACATTTGACCGATGTTATAATTATATCTACATAGTGTACGAGTAGGCACTGGAGAGATACCATTTAGTTCTAACAGTCTGAAATCCCTAGTTGCCATATTTCAAGCAGTTTTTTTAAACCAATGATCATAATAAATAATGTATCTCTGCTATCGGCTACGATGGACGCAATGAGTCCAAATTCTATTCTTAGAGCGAGATAACAGTTTCCAAAAGGTACGGATCCTTTACAACCCGTTCCTTGTTACGTGTTTATACTTGGACTCAGGAAAAGCGAGTGAGGGATGTCCTGCTCGGTGCCCACTTAGCGCGCACTTGCAGAAGCGTATTGCTTCACGCAAGGCCCGCTGTTATATTTGTTTTCTAATAAATTGTCCTACAACTATCCATAAGTCAGGGCTCTGTCGCAGTATATTATAAGTAATAAGGCCGTCACAGATGAGATCTCGGCCGATGAGCCGCTTCGCAGGCGGCGCACGCGCGAGCTGAAGCTGAGGCGATGGGTCTTCCCGCCGGTAGTCCTCACAAGGCTATTCATTTGCATACGACTGTCGTCATTCGCTATATACAGGGTTACAGGAAAAATCGTGCTAGATACGTTAAGGGCGTGGAGTACCCATCATTTCTGACTTATTTCACTATTTTATTCAATCTTTTTTTAGATATCCCTTAGAGAAAAATAAACCTTTTTTTTATTTCTTAACTTTAACTTGTCTACTACGGTCTATTCAATTAACTTATGTACTATTTTAATGATTGACGACCTAAAGCATCTTATTACACACGTAAAAATGCAATAATAATAATAATAAGATACCTACACAAAATAAACAAAAATAAATTTAGTAGCCTAAATATCTCGAAAAGGGTTAAGTTTAGGGTAGGGTGTTTCATAGTGAAATAAGTCAGAAATGATGGATACTCCACGCCCTTAAGGCTCCGGTGACAGCGGCTCGCAATTTCGAGGTGCGATTGGCTATTATTTCATTTTATTTCATTTCGGGGAGGTTGTTTGAAAGAATAACTCTAAAGAAACACGCATAAATACTGTTCGAACACAAATAATACAATAATATAAGGGAAACATGCCCTAATCAGAAATCATTTTGGTATTAGTATGTTTGGTCTTACGTTTACCTAATACCAAAATGATTTCTGTCTCAAGCACATTTCCCTTATATTATTGTATTATTTGTGTTCGAACAGTATTTATGCGTGTTTCTTTAGAGTTATTCTTTCAAACAACCTCCCCGAAATGAAATAAAATGAAATAATAGCCAATCGCACCTCGAAATTGCGAGCCGCTGTCACCGGACCCTTAACGGATCTGGCACGATTTTTCCTGTAACCCTGTATATATACCTCTGTCTTAGAATTTAAGTTAGATGGATAATAAGTAAGAATCTAGTTTCTTATTAGCTTTCACACCTATTATATACAATAGCTACAGCTTACAAGGCTTCACCACCGCCATCAGTTTGAGGCTCGGTCAAACTCAAAGTCAAAGTCAAAATATGTTTATTCAATAAAATCACAAGGACCATCTTGAACCGTCTTAAAACTAGGTGACTCTAGTGCCAGTTCCACGCGACCAACACCGAGAAGAACTCGTCATACCATCTCCCTTTTTGTCTACCGCGTCACCTTCTCGCTGGAGCAGGGTCATCCTTCACTTTTGCTTCCACTAATTACCTATCTATTATATTTATATATAATAAATTATTATTACTATAAGTATCGCGATAATTTATAGTAGGTAATGGTAATACAAAGTCACGTAATCTCAACATCTCATTGCTGGTAGTCTTCCCACACAAACTTACACATTCAATAACCTGGAACTAATTTCAAGGATTTTGAGTTTGTAAAGTTAAAAGCAAATTATAATGCAAGATACCTAACAAAGTAAATACTAGTAAATGTTAAACAGAAACCACACACTACAAAACTACTGCAAACCTGCTAGTGTTGTCTTTAACAGCAACCAAACACTACAAAACTACTGCAAACCTGCTAGTGTTGTCTTTAACAGCAACCAAACACTACAAAACTACTGCAAACCTGCTAGTGTTGTCTTTAACAGCAACCAAACACTACAAAACTACTGCAAACCTGCTAGTGTTGTCTTTAACAGCAACCAAACACTACAAAACTACTGCAAACCTGCTAGTGTTGTCTTTAACAGCAACCAAACACTACAAAACTACTGCAAACCTGCTAGTGTTGTCTTTAACAGCAACCAAACACTACAAAACTACTGCAAACCTGCTAGTGTTGTCTTTAACAGCAACCAAACACTACAAAACTACTGCAAACCTGCTAGTGTTGTCTTTAACAGCAACCAAACACTACAAAACTACTGCAAACCTGCTAGTGTTGTCTTTAACAGCAACCAAACACTACAAAACTACTGCAAACCTGCTAGTGTTGTCTTTAACAGCAACCAAACACTACAAAACTACTGCAAACCTGCTAGTGTTGTCTTTAACAGCAACCAAACACTACAAAACTACTGCAAACCTGCTAGTGTTGTCTTTAACAGCAACCAAACACTACAAAACTACTGCAAACCTGCTAGTGTTGTCTTTAAAACTATTTTAGTATCTATTTGCTTCTACATTTGAACATGTTGATTATTTTTGCGTTTATCTTTTATGGAATACTAGTAGCGCCCCGCGGTTTCACCCGCATAAAAAAGAGCGTGTGCTATTCCAGACTACAATCTATCTCTGCCAAGATTCAACCAGATATATTCAGCCGTTCCGGTGTGAAAGAGTAACAAACATCCTGTTGAGTATGACTGTATAATGCTAGTATGATTTTAACGAAGGACCAATAATTAAATAAAAAATAATAGTACCAATCTAAATAGGTAAGTAGGTATAACTTGGACAATGGTTCTTTGCTCGAAATAAGGCAGATAATCAAGTCTGTCACCTACCTCACCACTCCCACGCGTACGTTTATCCAAGAGGGTTTGCACGGCAAGTCCTGGCTTCAGTATCCGGGAGGCGGGCGGTCACCAAATGATCCAAAAACACCATCTAAATTGGCACAGCACTGCGAGAACGTCTCACACAGCAAATAGGTACTGCACGGCAGTGAAATGAGCAAAACTTGTCTATCCACGGAATAGTTTCTCAAGATTATTGAGATCGCGACCGAATGTAAGTAGTCGCACAAGCCAACTGTTCGATGCTGTCGCGTAGAGGGCGCGCGATGCATCGGCCCGTCAATTCAAAACGACGGTAGTCGTAGAAAAGCGGATGGCAAACATAAATTATCTACCTTCTAAAATGAGCAAAGACCCAACATACCCCCCACCGAAATTATCATGATAATTTCAGTATAAAAATAAGAATTGCTATTGCAAGAAGTATGTAAGGGAAGATTGCCTTTAAACGGACAAGAATATAATTATTACACAGTTAAAGTTAGTACAAATGTATTCAAGTTAGGTAAAGTAACTAATATCTAAAAATGTATAAAAAAAATATGAAATTAATTAGTATAGGGAAACGGACAAACCTTGTTAACAGGTCTTTTAACTATTCCTTTTTGCGTCCTCAGAGTAACGACGCGAATTATTTTATCAGGGCCTTCATGGAGACGCTCCACTCGGGCCCGGACCCAGTTAAGTGGACGAATCAGCTCAGATTTGATGAGAACTAAATCACCAATTTTAATATTAGGAGGCGAGGTGAACCACTTTGCTCTTTGCTGCAAAGTATGCAAGTAGTCATCAGACCACTTTTTCCAAAACGTTTGGGATATTTTTTGCATACACTGCCAACGTGACAGTCGGTTCATACCTACGTCTTGAAGGTTGTGCTCGGGCACGGCGAGCAAGCTTTGACCTATTAAAAAATGTGCAGGCGATAACGTTTCGAACTCATCAGCATTGTTAGATAACGGACATAGCGGGCGCGAGTTCATTACGGCTTCAATCTTACAGAAGACAGTAGTGAGCTCCTCAAATGTGAGTGCCTTGTCACCTACTGCCCGAAGAAGGTGGCGCTTGGCCGACTTGATACCGGCTTCCCATAATCCGCCCATCGAAGCTGCTGTAGGAGGAATATTTTTCCATTCAATTGAACGAGTTGCGCAACCGTCTGCTATCAGAACGTCATTTTCATTGAAAAAGTTGCAAACATCTTTCAATTGTTTCGCAGCGGCGGCAAAGTTTGTCCCGTTATCGGAATGCAGACACGAGCACAGACCACGCCGCGCTACGAACCGATCAAGCGTGGCTAGAAAACAATCAGCTGATAAGTCACTAAGTACCTCAATATGTACCGCCTTAGTAGAAAAGCAAACAAAAAGGCACATGTAGCATTTTAGAATTTTTGCGTTACGATTTAAACTAGGCTTTATGTAAAACGGCCCACCTAAATCGCAACCGACATGATCAAAAACCTTGTTTGATTTTAACCTTTCAGCGGGTAACGTACCCATGTACGGTTGCATGGAAGTAGGGTTGCATTTAAAGCATGTGATGCATTTTGACAACACACTTCGATTCACACTACGAGCGGATACGATCCAATATCGTTTGCACAAAATTCCTTGTAAGGAACGAGGTCCTACATGTAGGTACATTTTATGAAAATGTTCGATTATTAAACTTGTTATGTGACACCTTTTATGTAATAACAAGGGATGCTTGCTATTGTAGAGTAAATCTGCTTGGGAGATTCTACCCCCCACCCTGAGGAAACCATGTGCATCCACGAAGGGTGAAAGCTTCCGTAATGAGGAAACAAATTTATCATTTTTTATCTGAGCGATCTCATTACAAAAGTAGGTATTTTGCGTGTGTTTAATAACAGCGTGATGGGACGCATTCAACTCGTGAGTTGAGATCGGACCGACAGAACGGTCATTCTTTGGCAGCCTACAATTTTTTATAAATCGCAAATACCAAGCGACAATACGCTGCAATTTATTGAACGAAGAATATTTTTCAAAAAACGTTTCTGAAAAGTCGTTCTGAACATCTTGAGCTGGACAAGAAAAAGTATCAACGTTTGTCTTCAGCTCTAAAACGTCAGTTTTATCACTGATGTAAAAAGTACTGATTGGCCATTGATGAACGTCATCAGATAGCCAAGCCGGACCATGCAGCCAAAGTTCATAATCAGCTACGAGCTGAGTAGGCATGATGCCGCGCGAACAAACGTCAGCGGCGTTGTTTTCGCTTCGCACATGAAACCAGCTGTTTGACGGAACCACCTCCACTACTTGAGCGACACGACTCGAAACGAATGTTTTCAGTTTGTAGGGAGGGGTTTGTAACCATGCGAGTGCGACACTGGAATCCGTCAACGCAGTTAACTGAAAGTTTAGGTTTTTAATATTTTGTCGAACGAACAAAACCAGTTTAGACAACAACACGGCAGCCATAAGCTCGAGTCTAGGTATCGAAAGCGGCTTGATTGGCGCGACTTTGCTTTTACTGATAAGCAGTCTAGTCTTCACGTCATTGTTTGCGTCGATACTGCGTACATAAATGCATGCTGCATAACCACAGGTCGATGCGTCACAAAATGCAATTAAATGTACTCCGCAGAATTTAGGTATCAGCATATGTCGCTCGATTTTAATTGACGACAGACTTGACAATGACGCGATAAAAAGAGACCATTTGTCACGCAAATCAAGTGGAAGAGGGTCGTCCCAACCGAGGGAGAGCTTCCACAGATCCTGCATTATGCACTTCGCTAGAAATGTGCACGGAGACAAGAAGCCGACGGGATCAAAAATGCTAGCTAGCAGTTTCAGCACTGACCGTTTAGTGTACGTGCTATCTGACATGTTGTAATCGAATGAGAAACAATCGGCGGTTGGCAGCCACTTAAGACCTAAAACTTTTAGGGATGAGCACACGGTGTCATCGCGAAAGTTTATCGCGACTGCTTGGTCGGCGCCGATCCTAGAGAGTAATTCAGGGGAATTACTTGCCCATTTACGGATATCAAAGCCACCTAGCTTTAACAGAGCAATGAGCTCGTCCTGTAACGTACAGGCCTCCGCGACATCTTGTGTTGACCACAAGACGTCATCAACAAAACATCCTTGCATGAGGATATCAGCAGCTTGAGGAAATAGCTTGCCCTCATCACTCGCTAGCTGTTGCAACGTGCGAACAGCGACAAAACCAGATGATCGCAACCCGTAGGTATTTGTTAGAAGTTCGTAGGTTTTTATTTCATGCGAAGGCGATTCCCTCCAAAGAATGTGCTGATAACATCGCTCAGCAGGATCAATTAGGACCATTCTATAGAATTTAGCTATGTCGGCGGTAAAACAAACGTCATACAAGCGAAAGTTGAAAATAATTTTCAGAATATCATGGTGGAGCTTTCTACCTGTAAGTAATGTGGCATTAAGTGACACACCGTTTGAGGTAGCCGCTGAGCCATCAAATACCACTCGCATTGGCGTAGTGGTACTGGAGGTCTTTACCACACAGTGGTGTGGAATAATATACCTACTCGGTTCTGTGCCTACGTACGGTTTCATATGACCTAACTGTTCATACTCGCGCATGAAGTCTACGTAGGGCGATTTTAACTCGGGTGATCGAGCGAAACGTCGCTCCAGATGTTGTAACCTACGCACGGCGTGGTTATAAGACTCGCCGAGGACGGCGCACTTCGGGTGCTTTAGGATAGGCGAGACGTACCTACCGCTATCGTCCCTATAATGACGCTCGGAATAAATTTCTTCGGCAAGCTTATCATCTGGGCTGATAGGGTTGTCACACGGTGACTCCTCTATTTCACAAAATGATTTGAGTTGAGTGTTGATGGTGTCACTATCACTGGTGTACGACACCAAATTGCAAGACGTTGCAATGTTAGCGACATCATCGGAAGTACACGGTACTTCAATTTTCCCACACAATACGAACCCGAAAACACTGCTGAGTGCAGCGGGTAGTGTAGGGCTGACAATAATTTTATTACCGTCGTAAATGTCAGGGAATATGTCACCTGCAATAATAATGTCTACAGAAGATTTTTTATAGAAGTAAGGATCTGCTAACAAAAGGTTTTTATAATGCATGGAAACTTCTTCGGAAATTTCCACCGTAGGCAAGTCGGAAGTTATCTGTTTTAAAATTATAGCATCGATTTTAAACGTGGGATTGTCGCTATGTCTCGGCTTAATAGTGCATGAAGTCATGCCAAAGTTTTTGACACTACTTCCAGCTAAACCAAAAATATTAAACGGACATTTTTGACGTGACAACCCTAGTCGTTCTAAACAATTTAATGTTATAAAATTCGATTGAGCGCCTGAGTCGATAAGAACGCGACAAGCTTGCGGATTACCAAACGAATCTATAACATTGACCACAGCCGTACCTAATAGGACCATATAGTTCTTCATGTTGTTACCGCTGGAAGAGTGCGATGCTTTAGCGTGCAATGTATGCGTACCTACAGCTGGTGACTCGGCGCTGCTATCTCGGGCGGGAATGGATCGCGCAGCAGGACTGCCCTTTGAGTCTAGGTGCAGTAACGCATGATGACGCTGATTGCACGTAAAACATCTGAAGTCACTTCGGCAATCGGCAGACGAGTGGTTTTGTTTCAGGCAGTTGTGGCACAACTTCAAATGGTCAGCACGGCTGACTCTTTGCGCCGGGGTCAATTCACGGAATTGATCACAACGAAAAATCATATGATTTTTACCACAATGTGCGCAATCAAAACCTTTCGATTTATTATTACTGGATTGCGTCTGCGAAGATAATGCCTTCCTATTCAGAGTTTCACTAGACTTTTTTTGTGTGGTAGGTGTAGGATTCCTACCCTGCGTAGCTACAACAGAACTAGAATAAGATTGCGAGTGTTCCAAAACCTTTATTTGGTTATGAACGTGAGACATTAACTGATCATAGGTAGGTATGGTATTTTGATCGATACCTTGTTCGAATGTTTTTCTTGTGATGGGGTCTAATCCCCTCAATGCTATATGACACAGTACATAGCTAGATAAGTGCTCGATGTTTAAAGCATGTATAGCGCGATAAGAATGATCGAAAGTTTCAATAAAATTATTTAAATTAACTGGAGATTCCGATTTGAGCGCGGGAAAGTTAAGCATCTTATCTAGATATTTACCTACGAGCATCCTATTGTCTTGATATTTATCAAGCAAGGACTGCCACACTACATCGTAATTACTTGAAGTAATCGGCACACTTTTAACAATGCTAAGTGCGGAACCTTTTGTGCATGACAACAAATAATGAAATTTATCGATGCTTGAAATACCTGTTTGATTGTGCACCAAAGAGCAAAATGTTTCATAAAACGTGGTGAAGTTCTCAATATTCCCATCAAATGTGAACAATTCAAGCTTTGGTAATCGTGGTCGTATGTCGACATTTTGATTTTTCGTGTCTACGTGACCGCATGGTGGAACGTCCGCCATTTTGGGAGTGTGCTGTGAGGCGCACAGCTTTACACGAAAGAATAAGTCATCGAAGCTAACCAAATCGTTATCTGAGAATTGAGTTTCAGGTTTTAAAGTTAATTGCATTTCATAAATTTCCATACAAATACTTTCGAATGATTCACGCAGTGAGGTTATCTCTGAGGCACGCAATAGGAACATTTCCTTGAGAGAAGGATGATTTTCAATTTTATTAGATAAAGCAAACACTTGTTGCAATTGAGAATAAATGCGTTGTTTTTTAGCAAGGCATTTGTTAATATTACGAATAGTGTCCAATTCCTTTTTGGTTGGAATCGGAGTAGTAGTTACTTCTGATTGAGACATTTTTGAATGCTAGAAAAAATACTGTAAATAATTTAAATGAATTTATATCCGGCTCGAGGGCCAAAATGTTGAGTATGACTGTATAATGCTAGTATGATTTTAACGAAGGACCAATAATTAAATAAAAAATAATAGTACCAATCTAAATAGGTAAGTAGGTATAACTTGGACAATGGTTCTTTGCTCGAAATAAGGCAGATAATCAAGTCTGTCACCTACCTCACCACTCCCACGCGTACGTTTATCCAAGAGGGTTTGCACGGCAAGTCCTGGCTTCAGTATCCGGGAGGCGGGCGGTCACCAAATGATCCAAAAACACCATCTAAATTGGCACAGCACTGCGAGAACGTCTCACACAGCAAATAGGTACTGCACGGCAGTGAAATGAGCAAAACTTGTCTATCCACGGAATAGTTTCTCAAGATTATTGAGATCGCGACCGAATGTAAGTAGTCGCACAAGCCAACTGTTCGATGCTGTCGCGTAGAGGGCGCGCGATGCATCGGCCCGTCAATTCAAAACGACGGTAGTCGTAGAAAAGCGGATGGCAAACATAAATTATCTACCTTCTAAAATGAGCAAAGACCCAACACATCCATCCATACTTGCAAACATTCGCGTTTATTATAGAAACTGAAACAGCTTTACGACTTTGATCTCCAGGCACGGTAGATATCCCTTCAGATCTCCCCGTACCAAGTAGGTATTAATTCAAGCTTTGAGGATGTCTAAGGGGGGTAGTCAGAGGTACGCCCAAACATTACATTTAGCACATACCCACATTTTGCAATAGTTAGTATTCCATACGTGACAGGTTGCAAGCCCATCGCCGCTGTTAGAATACTAACTGGTTTCCTCACGATGTTTTCCTTCACCGTTTAAGAGCACTGGCATTGCGCACATAAATTTTTCGATAGAAAAATCCATTGGTGCACGACCGGATTCGAACCTGCGACCTTAAGATCGGAAGGCGGGGTCACTCCCACTAGACCACCGGTGCTCTTTTATTAATAGTAGTAGTATAATATTTTCACCTATATCGAAGACAATTATAATAATAATTTATTTAGCAAATAAAAAAGCAGATAGATATGGCAAATACAATTTTGGTGTAGACAAACTTATGGCATCAAGGGTAAACAGGGCTTGTAGATTAATATAGATTCAAGACCCTACACTAAGTCCTTTCAGACATGTGCCCTTCCGATCCGATCTAGGTGTCCCTTCCGATGACGTTAAACAGAAAAAAAACCCTAGCTTTATCTTTATCAGGTTAAATTTGGGAATTCTATGTCGATTAAATGAATTAATGATATTAAATGAAAAAAAAATGAATTCATTTGTAAGTTATATGGGAAGCCGTTACATTTCTGAAGACCCCCGATTTACGTTGCAAGTACGGAGACCATGCTATCTGTAAATTACGTTTCTGGGTGAATCAACTTTTAAGACACTCCTTTGACAACATTATGAACAACTAAAAATAAATCATCGAAATATTATGAAAATATACTGTTAACATTTGCACAAGTTTATCTATTTTTAGGTTTTGCAGTGGGGCACGACATCTAAGCTAATATTAACGAGTTTTTTTTAGAAAAAGTGACGAGGGTGCCTCATAAATATCCATTGCAACGCTGTAGAGCGACAATAAACCTACGCGCACCAGCTGAGAACTTAATTTAGGCTGGGGGGGCGGTAAAGCTAGGTAGAGATTTTTTGATCATACCAACTAAATATTAGACAATAATCGCCTTAGATGACACCAAGGTAGGCGTCATCTCTTGATAACGGTCATGAATTTTTATCGGTAACTCTGTAGAACTGATGTTTTAATCAAAGTTTGGGACAAAAGTTTGGATGCACGAAAAATATAAAATATTTGTCAAACTTTTATAAATGTTAACTTTAAACGTAAGTTTATCTTTTTCTGAATCATAATATTGGGTAAAAAGGCTGTGCATTCATACCTTTTTTTTAAGATACGTCCTATACTATGGGCCTACCTACCTATTATAGTACCTATAGTCAAGTAGTACCTATTAATTAATTATTGTACCTACCTTATTTCTACATAAATTGCAGCGCCCTACAGGGTACATGTACTCGCTTATTAGCTACCTTAGACCTAAGCTATAATATAACTGATGTATGTACATGTTGGCAATAAATAAATAAATAAATCTGTAAATCTGTAAATAAATTGTATCGTCATCTAGGCCTGGGGACACATGTTTTTTGTATGGATAGTGCTTATGTTCTGCTGAGTTACCATAATAAAGTCAAAAATTTTCCTATTAACTATAAAATACTATGAAACTAGCATGTTAGGAAAGGATCTAAGTTTACGTTAACATCAAAACAAACATATTTTATAAGGAAATTAGGATTTTTATGCTCTTTGCATGACAGGGACACAAAAGGAGTGCCTTAAAAGTTGATTCACCCTTCTAATTGTGACGTTTTAAACCCAGATAACCAAAATACGTGTACAGCTGAGCTCCAGGTGATGTATATATATACGTATGTACGTATATAGCGCGTGTGAACTTGTATCGATAACATTCCGAGAGATAGATAGCGAGATGTGCGGTCACTGCAGCTCGCGATGACGCGCTGTGGTATGTATTCCTCTGCAAACATACCAGCTCAACCGAGATTAAATACCAAAGTCAATCCAGTTCTTTTCTTCCCCGATTCTAAAACAGCACCATGTTTTTTCCCGTTGGGTACTATTGTGCAACGGTATCATAATAGATAAAAAAATCTCAACACCCAACCGTGTCATGTTGCGTGATACGGTTGGGTGTTACCCGATAAATTGATGAGCAGGCTATAATTACGTACCTAAAATAAAAAATAAAAGTACCTAATTATTGTACAAATATTTACTATACATAGCTGTTACAAGGCATAAAATATCATACCTAACGTTTTCAACTCCACGAGCTCTACTCTTATTGTCATTGAGATTTACATTTAATTATGCTGGTCGGCAACCCGAATCGTCGTGCGTGTCTCCAAGGCTGGTTATTTGTGAAGTAGAAGTATACTTAGAAGTACAATGTGACTGCTGTTATCATTGTCATCAGTCTATATTCAATATAACCCTGACCTCACCCTAATTCCTACACACGTGTATTTGATAATAACCGCCGAGCTTGTATTATCCTTGCTAACTACTACTCATCTCCTGAGATCTTTGTTATGTTTGCTACTACTTGTAAGTATGCAGTCCAGGGGACCGAAATTTCCTATTGAATTTTGACAGTTACCGTGATATATGTGTCACGCTCGTGTCGTACTGTCGCGCGCGCAAACTCTCCATTGCCTCGTACCATTAACGCTCTCAACAAACTCCTAAAAGCCAATCCAAACTGTGACCTTTTTGCAGACCACTGGAAGGCAGTAATGTTGAAATGTTTGCGCGCCCACTGCGAGACAGACACACTCTGATAAAATTGTTCTTTAAAATATGTAAATTGTTGTTAATGTGTGTGTAATTTATTGACTTATTATTATTTTGTTTGACATGTGTAATTTGACATACTTTATTGTTTATATTTTGTTCTTTATTCATTTCAATGTGTAATTATAGTAGCCAGAATGTAATTTATAATTAGAGTAATTGGTGTTAACCGTTCTAGTTATATAAATAAATAAAATAAATATGTCTATCGTGACAATAAAGTCACTAGGCTAGAATCGGCCCCCAGATGGTATATCGTAAGACAGTAGCATACCGTGTGGCGCCCGCATGAGTCACGACTCACGCCCGGAATGTTGTCGGGCCAGCAGCCCCTCGCCCTCGCCTGAGTCCGCGCGGTCTAGCATTATCACACGTTTTTGCCGTTTTGCATTGGGTAGTACATGTATTAGTATTATGTATGTAGTTTAAGGCTCCGGTGACAATGGCTCGCAATTTCGAAGTGCGATTGGCTATTATTTCATTTTATTTCATTTCGGGGAGGTTGTTTGAAAAAATAACTCTAGAGAAACACGCATAAATACTGTTCGAACACAAATAATACAATAATATAAGGGAAACATGCCCGAATCAGAAATCATTTTGGTATTAGTATGTTTGGTCTTACGTTTACCTAATACCAAAATGATTTCTGACTCAAGCACATTTCCCTTATATTATTGTATTATTTGTGTTCGAACAGTATTTATGCGTGTTTCTTTAGAGTTATTATTTCAAACAACCTCCCCAAAATGAAATAAAATGAAATAATAGCCAATCGCACCTCGAAATTGCGAGCCGCTGTCACCGGACTCTTAAGTATTATGTCATTCGCAAAAAGTTCAATACCTATTCTAAAGATTTGAAGTCACCTCATTTAACTAAGTAATGGCGGTCTTCAAATTCCACAGAAATTGCTGCTAAGACTAGGCTCATATTTGACTGGATTTCTGTAGAACATAGGCATTCTGGCAATATGATGTATACAGGGTGTTTGGTGCATGGACCGTCAAAATTTTTTGAGGGGTTGGGGGGGTTATTTGCAAGTTTTCCCCGGTAGACCCGAAGTCCTAAGTGTCACGGTAGTTTAGATATGTTATTTTTTAGTTTTTTTTAAATCACCTGGATTCTTGCCTTTAAACCGTCATAACTTTTTTGTTTGTACTGTGTTTCTATTCTATCAATATTACTGAGCATGTAGGATTATTCTTAAATTAACGTAATCTCTTCGTGCACAGTGTGTCACACTTGATAGATATAGTTAGTTTTTCTATAGTTAATCGCATGTATTTACTAAAGAAAGTGAGATTAGCTGAAAGATAAACAGTAATTAGGCTAATCCCACATGCCACAGTACTCATTCAACTTTCGATACACGACAATGGTAACTGCGAGTATACTTTAAGTTAGTTTACTGGTGCGAATTGGTCTAATCATAGTTCTTACCTACCAACATGATTTTCAAAATGAAAACAGCCGATGGTAATTTATTTGAATCACATGAATCATCGCAATTAATTTGTATTCGTATTTGGAGGGAAATGACAACGTTTTTAACTTTTTATGAAGAATGATAAGCAATTCATGCAAAATAAATTAAAGGAGACCTAATTCCAAGACCAATAAAATACTTCGTAATGGCCTCCTATAAAATGAACGACGTGCTATATATCATTTTATTATTACATCATTATTTCATTTTAAATTGATAGAGAAAGGAATGAGTATGAGTGACTGCTGAGATGACGGATGATAGAGGAGAGATGGAGGGAAAAACCTGTTGTGCCAACCCCACAAGAAATAGGATAAGAATAGGAAAATAATTAAAAAAATGATGATTTAAAGAAACATGGGAAGACATTTGTCCTGCCATGTTTAATACATGTGTGCTGTCATAATACCATGTTTACCACCCAAAAAGTGTAGCGCAACCGCTTTTTTATAAAACGAGGTAAAGGACCACTGTTTATGGAAAAAATGGGACATTATCAATAGTTTTCTTAGTTTTACGATAGTATAGTATATCAACGCTAAAACTTGCAAAATCTTATGTAGTTTAGCTTTTACAAGTCTTTATTATGACGAGATTTATGCTAACGATTCCGCGTTTACGAGGCGATTGGGATGCGCGTATATATTATAAGGCTTTTATTATTTCTTCGAGAGAAATGTATGGCCGATAAAACCGAAGGATATGATCACATTTGACTTGTCCCATAAATTCACATAACACTCTCGAAAAAGTCTCAGTAGCTTGTCTTTTATTTTAATCAATTTATTGTTGAAAATACACTTTTTAAATAATACCAACCGCACGAATTATATTCGCCATCATAAACAGTGTATGTATACTGATAATAATATAAAAAATGTCAGAGAGTTCACGATATCCAAAAATCCGAATAAATTGTACTAAATAACATATTTATAACTACACACAGGATTCAGTGGTGATTCTCTGTACCTGCCCCCATCGGTAGATTATCCTGTTTAGATAAATGGATGGAGTTGTCAGCATGTGTTTTACGAGTTAATTTGTTCTGTCTTCTAAAATGCAATAAAGATGATGTCTTCAGTGGAGCAGCACCTCCTGGGTACCCAGGAACATGCTATTAGAACAATAACAACAAACATGAAAAGCTTTGTAGCGCAAACATTGCAGTGTTACTCGTAGAGTGCGGGCGTGTCTATCGATCGCAGCCGTGACACGCCGTACTATCCCTGCTGTCCCGCGGGACACCACTATACACAGTAAATACATCGATGCTTTTGTACTGAGGGCCTATCACGAGTTCCGGTGCCGACCGCGATCGATCGTAGATCACGCCGATAGAAACCGCATTTTAAGGAAATTCAATATTATATATTATTCTTATATTCCTAATAAATTCTTATTATTTTTATCATTATTTCTATTATAAATATTATATATTAATCGCATTCTTTGAGAAGCTGCCCTTAAGCTTCTCAAAGAATACGCTAGATGCCGTTGTTTAATTTCCTTGAAATTCGGTGTAGATCGTTGCGATCCACGATCGGCACCAAACTCATGATAACCCCTCTGGACACTCGAAGATAGGTAGCGGCAAGGCGGCAGTGGTTGCAGAGCTAGAGTCGCGGAATGTTAAACTGTTAAACGTTTAAAGGAAATACCTAAATGATTGTGATACAAACTATAGTGACTTTAAGTGAAAACAAAGTTTATTTAATCAAAACAAATGTGAAAAAGAAACTGCAGAAACCAAATTAATAAATAATAAAATAAATAATGCTGGACAATCCACACAGCACTATCTAGCCCCAAAGTAAGCTACTCAAAGCTTGTGTTATGGGTACTAGATGACTGATATATTTAATACATTATATAGATACTAGCTGGTACCCGCGACTTCGTCTGCATACTTTTAATTTGATTAAAGTTTCATGGTTTTATCTTTTAAAATTAAGAAATCCCATACAAACTTTCAACCTCTATTTCAACCTCTTCATCCCTTTTTTTCGCAATAAAAGGTAGCCTATGTCCTTTCTGAATCTTTAGACCCTGAGGTCTAAAGATTGTCTGTACCAAATTTCATCAAAATCGGTTGAGAGGTTTAAGCAGGAAAGCGTAACAGACATACAGACAGACAGACAGACAGAGTTACTTTCGCATTTATAATATTAGTTGGGATTATTGATCTGCTATTATTAATAAATGCAAAAAACATTCGACAAAAACCACATTTCCATCACAAAAATAGGGCACCGACTATTTGTCACTGGGTTTGAAAGCTTATATCCAGAATATTCCGCAAAACCCGACAACGGGGTGGAAGGGGATGAAATGAAAAACGAGGCAGCTTTTTTGCACAATTGAATAAAACGAGAACAAAGTACCCACGGTCGTCGGGTTTATCTGCATAGAGGGTATACTTATAGGGTAATTTAGTTTGGGTTTTTAGTCGATGTTTTACAGTAAATAAATCAATGTTAGCTAGGTAAGAATATTCACCTTTTTGCAATTTTTATTGAGTAACTATAGCTGTAATGTAAGACCTACCGTAGGTGTTTCTTTTTCGTGCGTGACTTACGAGGCAATGCTTGGTATCGGTGATGGTTACCAGTTAACATCAGGTGGGCCCTCTGCTTGTACACAGTATACAGTACAGTTAATTTAATCGAAAGTATTCAATCATCTTTTGACTGTCTGTTTCTGTACTCCCGTTTATAGTTGTGTAGGTACCTAAACATTTTTTTTATTTTTCAAAGTTAATTCACATTTCGGCAGTTTTATTTGCTCGGCTCAGTTTTTATATATTTATAACTAGCGAGTAGCGACTCGCCCGCGCGCCCCTGCTTCGCACGGGTGCACATTGTTTTTCTACTATATCATGCATGTATTATACATATAAACCTTCCTCTTGAATCACTCTATCTATTAAAAAAAACACATCAAAATCCGTTGCGTATTTTTAAAGATTTAAGCATACATAGGGATATAGGGACAGAGATAGCAATTTGTTTTATACTATAGTGATAATAATAACAGATTACTAGTAGTAGTAATCTGTGTCTGGCCCGGGGTAGGTAATAATCATTTTATAGTTATGTATTTTCCACGTGATCTCAAATAGCTATTCATGCAAATATTGTGTCAATCTCATTTAGGTTTTCCAGAACGAATTGATCACGAATGGATTGCAACATGATTTACTTATACAATGTAGGATCACGTGCTTGACCATGAATTATTCCACTTGAGACTGCTCAAAGAAATCGGAAATCCATTGCCATCTCTCGTGTGGCACATGTCGATATGAGACGACTATAATGCTATTTCATGTAATTTAGGATAATTTTATAACAAACGACAATTAGGTGACAGAATAGTACTATAATTTTGTTAGCTCGATTTCACAAGATTCTGCAGAAGGCCGGTAGCGTTTGTTAGCAGTTAGTTAGGTTAGCTGAATTATTGTCAATGTAACTTTATATTATTTTTGTTACTACATAGTATTAGTAGTATTTATTTTAGGTAGGTATGTGTTTACTTGTAAGTTTTTGTGTTAAGTTATATTTGATTTTGTATTACTTATATTTGTTATTGTATTGATTTTTGAAAAACTGAAACTGAAACAGCTTCACGACTTTGATCCCCAGGCACGGTAGATATCCCTTCAAATCTCCCAGTACCAAGTAGGTACTAATTCAAGATTCTTTGAGGATGTCTAAGGGGGGTAGTCAGAGGTACGTCCAAACATTACATTTGGCACATACCCACATTTTGCAGTAGTTAGTATTCCATACGTGACAGGTTGCAAGCCCATCGCCGCTGTTAGAATACTAACTGGTTTCCTCACGATGTTTTCCTTCACCGTTTAAGAGCACTGGCATTGCGCACATAAATTTTTCGATAGAAAAATCCATTGGTGCACGACCGGATTCGAACCTGCGACCTTACGATCGGAAGGCGGGGTCACTCCCACTAGACCACCGGTGCTCCGGTGATTTACCGGTGATTTTTGATCCGAAATAAATGAACAATAATAATAATAGTAATACAAAATACCTAACTGTTTTTATGTTCTACATATTCTATTAAACTAGGCAAATCTAAGTCAGTATCACCCTTTACATTCTAATCTTAATCAACAGATTTATCTACGGCTTGATTTCCTATGGTTACGGTAACTGTCCGTTTAGTATGTTGGTAGCATTAGCCCCGGCTTATCGATAATGATCGGCGGGAGTAGGAGTGAATCACGTCTTATTTTCATTCCGTGGCGAGGATGGGTTAATCAAGAAGTGGGGGAGTGGTGCAAGTGACGAGCGATGAACAAAAAACATAAATCTGCGCATACTCGTATATCAATTTATGGTTATAGCCCTAAGTTGCTTGTTATGATGGTTTAGTCACGTAGAACGTAGAACGTTAACCATGTCATTGTGTATTTTTTAACTCTACTTCTATCAGTGCCTAAAACACCGTCATTTAGACCCCAGTTGACCCTTTTTTTATTGTTGACCCTAGTCAAAAGGCCTCATCACCAGCCTGAAGAAGTTTACCTCTAGAAATAGGCCTCTCCTATCCGACTTCCCGCGATCCTCACAATGTGCATCGGGTAGTAGTGCGTCTCACACTCTGTCTTCTAGTTCTTGGTTCGTTGGCCTTTCAAGAATCTCTATTCCCAAAAGGTATACCTACATGCATATTATTGTTATTGTTCCTTTGGTCTGGGTGTTTTCTATGTATAATAAAAAATATCTATCTATGTAAGCATATAATGTATTAAATATATCAGTTATCTAGTACCCATAACACAAGCTCTCAGTAGCTTACTTTGGGGCTGTGTGGATTGTCCAGCATTATTTATTTATATCAGTTTAATAACTAGGATCAATTTAACCGCGGTAGCTGTAACGCTAGGATATTCATGCAAGCTTATCACGACCAGCTTATGTCTTGCACCGGTCGCCCTAGTCACGTCCATGCCTCTTTCCTTATGTTTGGTAGACAAGCGCACAGGCACGCCCGTGCTTACATTCCTGCGATGAGTAACGATCTACTGTTTGTGCTATTCATTAGCTATTGAGCTGTAAGAGTACTGCACCTCGCCTTTTCGATATTAACTGGGGAGAAGGATAAATAGAAAAGGATGTTGAAAAAATGCAAATGACGAGGTATTGATTCGGAGGGTGCTATCAGGTTCGCCTTGTGTTTGTTTGTTTTGTCAGATTTGTTTCTCCAAACTAAGCAGAGCATGAATGGTCAAAGTATTTATTTAGATATTTTTCGTTACTCTTTAAATTACTTACTTTTATAGTGTTGTCATGATACTTCTTTATGAATGTGTGATATTTTTTCTCTGTTGTTTATGACTTAAACGATGCTGAATACGCATAACAATAAGGGCCAATAAGTTACATTGTATAAACAAATATTAGGCAGCTGGTCGGTCTTCAAGCGAGGACTTGAGCTTATTTAGTGCTTACTGATACGTTTAAACCTTCTTAACAAGGCCTGTGGGTAGATCTTCTGTCCCCTACAAAGGGGGATACTAAAACACTCATACAGCAGCGGCACGACCCTATTTCATTAGGCCCCACAAGCAACCAGTCACGAAATAAGAAGCGCCACATGTTCTCCAGCTTTAATTAAAGGTCTACCCTCTCGACCTAATGACTCTCCGGAGAAACTCGAGCGGACGGCTTCAGCTAGAAAACAAGCGAAGGCGTGGGGTCCCATCAGAGTTTCAGGTACCTAAGTGAGCGGTGTGCGAGGAACAACTCCATCAATGGAATTATTTCATATTTGTAGCCTTCGAAAATTACGCAAATAATTGTCTAAGGCTTGTTATCGTTCCTTAGAGTAGCCCCCGGTTTCTGAAAGCTCGATCAACACTAATCGGCTGTCAAGTCACTTGCTATTTTAGCTTTTGCTTCAAATTAGACAGAGATAGCAAGTGACTTGTTGTCAGCCGATTAGTGTTGATAGGGCTTTCAGAAACCGGGGGTTAGAGTATTTTTTATAATCTCCATCGTAAAATATATTTTTTTTTAAATAAATGCCCATTTTTGTCTGTTCTGTCTTCTGCGTTAGAAGATTAGAAAAGTAGATACCTTGATGAAAAATAAGAAGTAGTTGCTATGTCTTATGTACGTACATACATAATTCATGGTATTTTCCACTTAATAAGTTTGAAATCACAGGCGATCTCGAACGAGGGCAGCAGAAAATTAGGATGGTGGAGATCGGCTCGAGGAAATTAATTTTCGGTGACGTCATAACAATGCGATGCCAAATAGGTCACTTGGGGAGAAAATGGGGAGAACAGGCATAATGGAGACTATTGTATTATTTAGTTTCTGTTGATATTGCTTGACTTTATTAGTAAGCGGTAGTGTAATGTACATGCTTTCCCAAATAAAACCGGAATTTTACTTTGTAAGTTAAATTGAACTTCTATTTTTGTTTGCAAATCGATGTCGCATATTTAAAGATTAAGGAATACAAACACAACAAATACTAGAAACATAAAGGCGTCGCGCCGGCGCTGCTGTCAAGAAGTCTCCCAGCTTACTGCTACTCCTGAACAGTGAAAAAAAACATTATAGAAAATGATGAAAATGAAACAGCTTCACGACTTTGATCCCCAGGCACGGTAAATATCCCTTCAGATCTCCCAGTACCAAGTAGGTACTATAATTCAAGATTCTTTGAGGATGTCTAAGGGGGGTAGTCAGAGGTACGTCCAAACATTTACATTTGGCACATACCGACATTTTGCAGTAGTTAGTATTCCATACTTGACAGGTTGCAAGCCCATCGCCGCTATTAGAATACTAACTGGTTTCCTCACGATGTTTTCCTTCACCGTTTAAGAGCACTGGCATTGCGCACATAAATTTTTCGATAGAAAAATCCATTGGTGCACGACCGGATTCGAACCTGCGACCTTACGATCGGAAGGCGGGGTCACTCCCACTAGACCACCGGTGCTCTGAAAATTAGAAGTGCCTTGTAAAATACTGTCCATAATTAATAAAGCTATGGCCCCACACTAGGCCCGAAATATTATGAATATAGGTACCTGTAGGAAATTCATAACTTCAGGAACTATTGCAATGTTTTCTTTTTTTCTTACGTTTTATTTTTGGTTTATTATTATTGACCTCAAACTTCTATGACTAGTCACGCTTTCATCATCCAGGTCACGCATAAATCACCCAGAAAAAATATCAAGGAAAAATATCGTGAAAATTTCCATTTGCCCAAAGAAAACTCACTGGAAATATTGGAAAACTTTACCCCGCTTCAAAGAAGCTTTTTATGAAAGGTACCTGTGAGTGTCGGGGTGTGAGTGGCTCCGGTCCGGCCATCCGGGTCGGGATGTGGATGCTGCCGCCCTAGATAGAGGTCGCCGCCCGCCCTCGAGCACAGCCGCGAAGGGCGAGGTCGCGCCCGCACATACTCTTATACAACCGGCTTACTCGTACTATTTACATATCAAATTACTTACTACACCAACAAAGTCAATCAGTGCCGTAGTTAATTATTCTATTATAAAAATATTGGAAATGCGAAAAGGATGAGCGCAACCGCAGCACCTCTACGTATTTCACATAAATAACGACTTTCCTGTCATTAAAAGGTCTGCAAGATTTTAGATTTCCTTTATAAGATGTTCGTATTACGACGAACTTCGTAACACTGGAATAAATATTTTGGTAGTACAAGACTTGACTTAAATGGCATAGGCTATTGTTTGGTTTCTATGCGAGCTAAGCCGCGAGTGGAAACCAGTCTAAAATATTAGGAAATAATGAATTGAAGTGTTTTAATTAGTGCATCTAATTCTTAATTATGAATCATCGTGATTAAGATACAATATGGTTGGTATTTGATCACTTCCGATTATAACTAACTTCCGCATAGCCGTTCGATAACTGACGCCAATTAACATGATCATGCAAAACTTGAGACAACTTCCTCTTAAATTGTATAGATTTCGGAACAATGTAAGAAATAAATTGGCTTACAAATGTATTCCCTAGAATGGTCCAATCCATTTGGAAATTGACAAAGTTTAGAAAATATTTGGAAGAGGTAAAGTTTCATACAAACTGTTGCGTTGCATCCTTCCATTACCGCAGTATTCATGTCACCCAGGCGTGAACATTATTGTTCTTTATAATATGGTGTATGTAGGTGTACTGCATAAAAGGAATCTTTTCTGGTCACACAAATAAAAAATCCTCGTAGAGCAGAGTACAGACTCGTTCACACTGATTGAGGTGAATGACCTTATTTATAAAACAGAGGGCTTATCACGAGTTTCGGTGCCGACCGGTGCCGATCGCCTGTCGCCGCGATAGCTTCGCATTTCCTATGAAAATTAGACAACGGCATCTAGCGTATTCTTTGAGAAGCATCAATTGCGATTACGAGTGCAGTGTAGACCATGAGTGTAGTGTAGGTTCATATCTATGTAGTGTGGGTTCATATCTGGGTCGTGTAGGTTCTAATTTGTAGCGCTGTCAATCGTAGTCTACACCGGTTTTTGACCGTTACAATGAAAATTGCGACCACGAGTGACAAATAGCTCCTTTACGACGGCGCCTTTACGACAGCGCGCTTACACCATGAATTTCGGAGTGTGGCCGTGGTGTGGCTTGGTGTGGCTATACTAACTGTGAGATAATCGATGTCGTGTGATGAGAAATATGAGTGCGTGAAATTGCAACGAGTCTTCAAGTAATTTTTTGCGAAGAGATCTGAAAAAAGTGCTTTGGTATGTTTGCTTTGGTACCTACCACGCCTGAAGATGGAGTGAAGAGTTGAGAGCTCGAAGAGCTTTCGATCCTGTGTGTGAATAATCTTTCGGCTATGAATATAGAGGATTCAGCGCTATCCGCTCTCCAGAAATGCCAGAAACCTTTGTCAAGAGGTCACGCATCTATGTTAAACAGCGTTTTACTACCAAACAATTAAAGGTAAGTTTATTTTTGCTGGCCATGTCATAATGAAAAAAGCTTGCCGGCTATCGATTGTTATTTTTCTCCTTGAATCACTGACCATTCTATTTAAAAATGAAAGCACAATAAAATAGGTATAGATAGCTGCCAACCTCGTAAGTATTCTCTGCTTCCAGACTACAGAAATTTGCCTTTCCCTTCATTTGTACTCAAGTCATGCATAATGCCTAACGCAGGATACCTAGTACCTACATAATTATTTGTAAACAAACAAATTCTTTTTGGTGCTGTTTTCAAAAATATTTGTAAGCATCATTTTACAGAAGTTAGAGTTATGTACCTATTAGGTTTAAATTATTGTAGAATCTGCAGAAAGATCTACCTAGGTATGTTATGGAAGTGATTTTTAGGTTAAAACTGTACTATTTGATCTCAGGTTTATCTGGATACCCATGACCCAGCATCTGATGTGCATATTGCATCATCAATTTATGTACTTATGTGTGATGCAGAATCCACACAAGGAGTGTTCAACCGCAGACATGTCAGGACCAGAGTAGTAATTGAGAAGCAGACTTGATAAAGCTTGCACAATTTCACTAATATGAATAGATTTTGGGTTTCTTGACCCCGCAAGAAACAGGTACACACCTTCATATTCTTATTACTTATAGCTTTTTATTTCTACATTACAACATTTTATTATAAATGTTTGTTAGTATTTTTTGCTTAATCGCTAAACACTCGGGGTGTTAATGAGAGATGTGGATCATTTGGTGTTAATAGTTTTTAATAATTAGCAATAAGTTGGTAGGTTTAGTACTTATGCAGTTGATAATAAACTAGAAAAACTCAGTTTTCTTCTTCCACTCTCCGCTATCATTCATCGTCTCAGTGCTCACTACTTATTCATGCCATCTTTCACTCAATGCATCCATCTTTTCTTAGGCCTGCCACTTGTTATAAAACCATCCATATCTATTTTCAACACTCTGGTAATAAGGCAATACAAAACCTCAGCATGCTTCCATTTTGCTATACCATAATAATATGACGGAAGGGATGTGATATTTACACCTAAGAACTATGTGTATACATATACAATGTGAAAGCAATAAATGTATTGGTTATTGAAAGTTTACACCAGAAGTTTAAGGCTTTAAAATACCTATGTACCGTAAAACGGGGAAAAATGGGATGGCGGGGTTAAATGGAACAAAAGTCGGAACATTTTTTATGTTCTTTAGTAGCAACACCATTGAAGACATCTTTACACTTTTTTTATTTTTGAACGAACTTATATTTTTTGCTACTGGCTACACTTAGCAAAGAAGCCAGCCAATCAGGTTCCACTAGAAAAAAAACATCAAAGTGAGGTAGTTGCGAACACGTGAATGTTGTGCTTTTTAACTTTGAGTTTTAAAGAGTTTCAATGAGAAAAAGTGTTTAAATTGATTATAAATTGGATGATAATGGCGAATAGAGTTTTAAAAACGTGAAGGTAAGTTATGTAATTGCGTAATTTCATTGGAACAAATCGTTTTAGACGAACACAAATTTTTAGGGTTTTTTGGAGATAATAGGGACGTGAAAGGGGGAAATCGGCACGTGTACAGGATAAATTGGAACAACGTAGGGGTAATTTGGTTTGCATAAAAGGTAAATTGGGATTCCTGAATATGGTTGTCCAAAATCTAAATCTTAATAAAACAGTAAACTACATACCTATTGAGAGTGAATAGCACCAATCAGAATTAACTGATTTTATTTGCTTGACTTTTTAGTTTTTTTTTCAATCAGGCTTATGAATTATAATAGCGTAACTGTTTTAATAAAACAAATTCGTTTGTTTCCAGAATGCCTCGCAACTACATACCTAAAACAGGAGGAAAGCGGTATAAAAAATATGACGAGTTGATTATAAAACAAGCCCTAGACGAGCTTGCTTTGACAAATAATAGCCTTAGTGCTATTGCTGAAAAATATACCATTTCAAAATCGGTTTTCAATAAATATATGACAAAAAGTTTATATATTATTCCATTTTTAATAAAAATGGAATAATATATAAACTTTTTGTAATATTTTTTTTTATTATTAACTAGATCTGCCTCGCACCCGCGTAAGTTCTGTTCCCGTGGGAGTATTTCAGGTCTTCAACTATCCTACTTACGTATCAAATTTCATTGTAATCAATCCAGAAGTTTTTGCGTGAATGAGTAATAATCAACCAAAAATACTGGATGTATTGTGATGTATCCATATCATACATACATACATACATACCTACATAGGTACATCACAAACATTATCACAAACTTTCGCATTTACAGGTATTCAAGGGGACAAGTAGCGTAGTTAAATACAAACATTAAAGTTCTCTTTTTTGAATTGGGTGCTTATATTTACTTTGGAAAAAACACAACCCTCCTTTTTTCTCAATCGGGTAAAAAGAGTGACAACCCTAGCCAAAATTCCAATTAACCCCTCTCTTGAACCTTTTATCCTCATCAGGGGTAAATTGGAATTCAATAGGATTTTTGTTCAATTTCTCAGAATATAATATCAATTGGGGAATCTAAAGCTACTCAGCATATAAAAGATCATACCATACATTCATAAATATATCTAAAACTTCCCTATTTAATACGGAAGAAGGTTTAAATTCCAGTTGAAAGTCAAGATTGGACCAATTTACCCCGTTTTACGGTACATAATGTTACCGGCTGCATGTCTATAATGCATTCTTAGCATCTTTAGAATGGCTAGGCATTTCACTTTTTTAAACATTATATTAGACCACCCACTTGGAGTCCAATACAAGCCTATGCATTCATTTATTATATGAATGCATTTGATTAATCTGTGTATTTACATTGTTACAGATTACTACTGAGTATTATACTCCTATTGAAGCAGAAAATTTACAATGTACCTATCATTCACCACTAAAACTCTGCTGCTTACCTATCCACATTTTTATTTAAAAACTGTTATTTTATATTAGATTCATCAACACTATTTTATCATAAAACTACAATTTCATATTTACTTTAGCTAATAAGTCATATTAGTATGTGAATAAACTACCTATTTAACCCTAACCCTTATAATTTTTGTAGGTATTTAAAACAAGAAGTTTAGGCAGATGTATAACTTTATTAAATTGTTCGATCATCAAATTGTTCCTCAATTTAAAAACATTGCGGTGGCCCGTTGATTTAACATTCCGCTCCAGCCACTTCTTGGTAATTCTTGTTCAGAGAGAGATCTCATGTCTAAAACAAAATGAACCAAAGTTAGGCAGTTATACATATACATAGTAAGTAGAATACATAGAATTTCCACCAAGCATGGTCCGTCTGGTCAGGTTACACTGGTGTGAAACGAAGGTTTATGTACCTATCAAACCAATTCATTTAGTTTTGGATGTAAAAGTTCATCTAAGTAGGATCTGGATGAAACTTAGCAGAGAGATAGATTTATACTTAGTCTGGAAGAAGCACTAAGGCTACTTTTTATCCCGTGGGATTACCGGGATTTCAATCTGCGGGGGGTGAAACCGCGGGGCGCAACTAGAAGGTTATATGCCTACTCTGAATATACGAACAATTTGTACTTACGCTCTATTTAATTATTTTAGGCACGTTTACTAAGTATCTATAGACCGGTTGATTAAAGTGAGTAGAATCAATAAAAATTAATTTAGTAAACAAAACTTTTTTTTCTTCTTCTACCTGGTTAGAGATGTGTCAACTCGTCAACTCGAGTTGGACATAACTCGAGCTAAATTATTCCTAATACGAGTCGCATCAAGCGAGAGAGCGACAGCGCGATTCGTTCAAGGTGCGCCCTAGCATACTACCACGCGCCGCTATTTCGCTCGCACAATTGAACATTTTTGAAGTATAAAATCATTGAATGTAGTAAAATCGCATCCGATTAAATTGTTGTCCATGACATTACAAAGATTCAGATAAAGTAAAATTTTGATCTAAACAAGTTTTCATACATAGAAATTAGAAAAATAAAAAGTCCCATGATTAAATCGTGTGAAAACTTGCTTGGTTCAAATTTTCAAACTGAAACTGAAACAGCTTCACGACTTTGATCCCCAATCACGGTAGATAATTATCCTCTCAGATCTCTCAAGTACCAAGTACTAACCTCAAGATTCTTTGAGGAAGTCTAAGGGGGGTAGTCAGAGGTACCTCCAAACATTACATTTGGCACATACCCACATTTTGCAGTGGTTAGTATTCCATACGTGACAGGTTGCAAGCCCATCGCCGCTGTTAGAATTCCTCACGATGTTTTCCTTCACCGTTTAAGAGCACTGGCATTGCGCACATAAATTTTTCTATAGAAAAATCCATTGGTGCACGACCGGATTCGAACCTGCGTCCTTACGATCGGAAGGCGGGGTCACTTCCACTAGACCACCGGTGCATCATTGGGTTGGGTTAAATTTTTGTTTTGTTTAATCTTCTTAGATATCAGTTAAGTTGATTCGACTTAAGGTGATGACAACAGCTAATGTAACTCTCGCTCGCAACTATTCAAAATGATATACATAAGATTAAATTCAATAAATCCATTTTTGAAAAATCGCAAACAACCATTTTGTGTGCAATTACATTGCGCACGGTTGTACGTTGTGTCGAGCGAGATAGCTGCGGACCGTATGCTGCCCCTACCTACTCTCGCCATCGCATCGACATTTTTTTGCTTCACCAATGTCATGTTTAGCAATGTTACTTGTCCTAACATAGAGTTGTAAGGAGAAACAAATAAATAAAAACTAATTTGTAAAGCCCGCCCGCTCCACATTCTTGCGAGAACACCAGAAAAACACGAGAAAGAGAATGTGGAACCTCGTTTATCGTGTTTTTATCGAGTTTTCGCGAGAATGAAGAACGGGTTTAAAAAAACCACATACTTAGTTTCGTTCTGCAAACTCGAGTCGTATTACTCGAGTTATCTCAATTTCAACTCGATTTAACTCGAGTTGGTGTTTATCCCGAGTTGGCACATCACTCCTGGCTTTTCAGTGCATTCCAGTGCTGCCAATGCTACGGCAATTGCCGTATTCTACGGCTTTCAGGCCAAAGAATCAAGAATTCCTACGGCCTTAAGTTTGTAGGCCGTAGCAGATTCTACGGCTTTTTGCAAATCTTACGGTAATTAATCAATTTACGGGTTGATATTTATGAAGAGGTAATAAGAAAACATTTGTTTTTTTATCACTTCATAGTATAAAAAAAAGTCGCTTTGTCTGTCCCTATGTATGCTTAAGGGTCCGGTGACAGCGGCTCGCAATTTCGAGGTGCGATTGGCTATTATTTCATTTTATTTCATTTCGGGGATGTTGTTTGAAAGAATAACTCTAAAGAAACACGCATAAGTACTGTTCGAACACAAATAATACAATAATATAAGGGAAATGTGCTTGAGTCAGAAATCATTTTGGTATTAGGTAAACGTAAGACCAAACATACTAATACCAAAATGGTTTCTGATTCGGGCATGTTTCCCTTATATTATTGTATTATTTGTGTTCGAACAGTATTTATGCGTGTTTCTTTAGAGTTATTCTTTCAAACAACCTCCCCGAAATGAAATAAAATGAAATAATAGCCAATCGCACCTCGAAATTGCGAGCCGCTGTCACCGGAGCCTTAAATCTTTAAAACTACGCAACGGATTTTGATGCGGTTTTTTTTAATAGATAGAGTGATTCAAGAAAGTTTATATGTATATATTGGTTATATATGCACCCGTGCGGGCGGGTCGCTAGTTCAAACAAATAGAGATAGTTTGCCAACATTACCCAAATGGTGCTATTTATAGGCTTTTAATGTTTAATACGTAATTTTAAACGTTTTCCTTTTTTTAGGCAGTGCCACGGCCCATGTTGGTAATATTCCTTAAAAACACGGCTTTTTTACCTCATGTACATGGCCGCCTAAAAATTTTCATTGGCAACACTGGTGCATTCTTATCAAGGAATTTGAATGTGTCACTAGATATTGTACTTGTATTCAAATTCCTTGATTGTGTGCAATGTGATTGCACACAAAATGGTTGTTTGCGATTTTTCAAAATTGTATTTAGTGATTTTATATCTTTCAAAATGTCGAATCGTGCGAGCGAGAGAAATATTAGGTGTTGTCAACGCCTTAAATACTTTTAAATCAAGTCAGTCCTTAGTCAAGTCACGTCATTTGTTTCGAAGAAAATGGTGTCTGTTTTCTTCAAATCATTCGAAACATTTGTCGGTCAAATCACTATATAACATAAATACACTTTAATTCCAAATGCTATACACTTTGCGCTAAGACCTCAAGTAATGTAATTCAACTTCTTCCTTGTTTGGACAGGTTTTCAATGACATGACACTAACATTAACATTAAAATGTCATGCCACATCTAAGTTATGTCCACGAGTCTGTCAAAACCACTCGAAAACCATGGTTTCCATGTAGGAACGACTCTAGTCCTTGTAAAATAATCCTATCTGTCAAATTTGAATATCACTTCCGGCTTTTGCGAACGATCGCGGACGCGAAGGTTCGCAAAAGACGATAGACGTCAGCCACACTGATCTAAAAATCTGGTGTAGATCGTAGATCGTAGTGTAAAATGGCTGTGGATCGTATATACGCAAGCGCCAACCACACCAAAGTCGTGGTCAGCCCTCAGGACCTTCTTAGGTCACGGGTTCAAATCCACCCGTGTACCGCAACTATGTATTTCATATGCGGAAATTATGTGCGCAATTTAACAATGATTTAAAAAGCAAACATAATTTTGTGCCCAGCTGGTGCTGACGTCCACACATACGTAACGTGACCTACCTTTGTGTGATTACTTATTGTAAGATGCACCTGGTAGGTATGTATAGATAGGTACATTCAATATCTGCTCAGCTACAACTATTACGACATAGCCAAACTGTCAAAAATGGTAAAATGGTTCACAAACCTGATTACATTCTATGATGAAATTAAAAAAGTAGGGGAAATATTCAAAGGTCTGATATATTATAGATTGCAAAAACGAAGATCAAACACTTGGCCAATCAAGAACTGAAACAAAACTTTCTTACGAAATTATAATAATTATTAATAAATATTTCAGGAAAACGTGTGTCAATATTTTGTTTAGCCGCGACGTCACTTGCGCGGTAGCCACCGCCAGGCGCTTTTTTAACCTGCACTCATTTAAAACTACCGAATTTGTCTCATAAATATCTGATAAGCTTATATCGGTCTGAGCATACATATTTATATTCCTAAGATAATTAGTTGTAAAAAGGTTCGTGCAAAGGAAATTATAATAATTCTACTAATAAGACTGTCAAATACTTAAGAGTCCGGTGACAGCGGCTCGCAATTTCGAGGTGCGATTGGCTATTATTTCATTTTATTTCATTTCGGGGAGGTTTTTTGAAATAATAATTCTAAAGAAACACGCATAAATACTGTTCGAACACAAATAATACAATAATATAAGGGAAATGTGCCCGAATCAGAAATCATTTTGGTATTAGGTAAACGTAGACCAAACATACTAATACCAAAATGATTTCTGATTCGGGCACATTTCCCTTATATTATTGTATTATTTGTGTTCGAACAGTATTTATGCGTGTTTCTTTAGAATTATTATTTCAAAAAACCTCCCCGAAATGAAATAAAATGAAATAATAGCCAATCGCACCTCGAAATTGCGAGCCGCCGTCACCGGAGCCTTAACTTTTGAACTCACATGTTTTCTATGTGTTTAATGGTGCTAATATTCAGGTACCTATTACAAACCAATTCAAAGGACTTTTATATTTTCTACGAGAAGTGCGTAGGTACTCATTTTTACGGAAAAGAAAAGTAGAGCAATTTTTTCTATAGCTTACATAGAGCATAATAATATAGAGTTCTGGACATACGGGGTACAGGGACAAGCGTGCAGAGCATTCCGGGTTTGGGACATAAATCAAAGGGCGGGTGGCTGGCAATGTAAGGCTTTATCCTCATTGGCTGGTATTAAGGCGTTGACAACACCTAACATTTCTCTCGCTCGCACGATTCGACATTTTAAAAGATATAAAATCACAAATTCCAATTTTGAAAAATCGCAAACAAATATTTTGTGTGCAATCACATTGCGCACAGTTTAGTAAAAATTAAATTTTGATTGATGCAAGTATTCCTACTCAAAAGTTTGCTTATGTACGAAAACTAGAAAAGCAAACTTTTAAGTAGGAAAACATGTATCGATCAAAATGATTTTTTTACTAAACTGTGCGCAATGTGATTGCACACAAAATAGTTGATTGCGATTTTTCGAAAACGGGTTTAGTGATTTTATATCTTTCAACAAGTCAAAACGTGCGAGCGAGAGTCACATTAGCTCTTGTCTTCGTCTTAAGGCGAAAAATTTAGGTACATGAGACTTCACAGCATAGGTACCAACTCGTTTAAACCAATGAATATAAATGGTTTAAACCGTCTAGTTGCGTCGTGTCACAAAAATAGGAAAATTCGCGATCGATTCTATTTTCAAATTATATCTTGCTAAACAGCACCGTCTTATTTTTTTGAACATCGCGATCAACTTTACAGTATTACAAACAAATTATGTTAATGTAAAGTGAAAACTTTTTGTCATTGAGATGGTACTGCAGAAGGAAATGTCGATTATGAATGAGTCCTTATGTACAAGCATGAATGCGAGATGAGTTATTAGGTAATATTTACGGTACTGTGTATTTTACTTTACTTTTAATTGAAGTTTTACGGAAACAACGAAGGCACAAATGAGAAGAAGTGAATATAGAAATTAACTGAAACATTTACATAATGGTATTTTGATAGTTGACGTGAAAATCAAGTTTTATAACTTGAGTGCTCCAATTGAAAATCAGGAAGTGACTTCAACTAGGCTATTAATATAGGGTGGCCTTGACCTAACTATTATATATAGCTCGTTGTACTTTAGGCTTTTCAAAAACAGATGAATAGTTATTTGGTTATACTTAGTCGAATTTGTCGCTTTGACCGCTGAGTCTTTGGCGACAATCTAAAAATGAAATTGATTTAATTGAATGTTTTAGTCATTTAAAATGATTTTCATCCCACCGTCTCGGAAAGAGTAATTTTGCTCTTCAATATCTGAGTGCAAAAGCCGTTTTTATTCTCTAGAGGATAAAGTAAATTGAATTTAGAACATCGTGTGCACTAAGTTTGTGAATAAAAAAAAAACATTAAACCTATTTACTGCTACCTCTATGGTGCCGAATATATCATACAACTTGTTTTTAATTTGTTAAAAACTCAGACTCGGAACCTTCTTGGTGTTCTTTTTTCAATTTGCTTTGTACGCGGTTCTTTAAGCGGCATTTTTTCACGTCATTGTTAAACCTTATATTAAAAACAAGAAACTTGAAAACAAGTGAAAAATGTAGTAGTTAATATCTAAACTGAAATAAAAGTACCTATCTTGTGATTGTAAACTTTTTTTTTTGCATTTAGTCATTTCCTCGCTGAGGTGGAATGAAAAGTTACGTGTTGCACTCGAGTGCAAAGATTTTTCACCTCGTGCTCTTTTGATTCCCTCGCTAACGCTCAGGATTCTAATTTTGAATCACTCGCTGCGCTCGTGATTAAATTTTAGAATCCTTCGCTTGCTCGGTCATCAAAATTGAACACGCGGTTTAAAAGCAACTTTGCACTCTTGTATAACAAATAACTATTATTTATTTGCCTAGGATTTTATCCGTTTTATCCGTCATAATCTCATCTGATGCACATGTTTCAGGTCCTGTGGGCCCGCTGCCAATGCTGAACATAACCAGCGCGGACTTGGGACTTAAAGAAGGTAAGTTGTTTTCAAACATTCTACTCATTTAATACCTACAATCAATTATACCTAACCATTAGTATGTAATGGCGCGTAATAAAGCGAAGAATATTTTTCCTTGTACCTACTTTGCTGGTAATGTAACTCAGCACCTAATGTGCGAGTAACAAGTGGTCCAATACGGCGATTAGCACTATTTATACTTTAAATAAGTCCATTTTCTAACTTTCTCACGATTCGTGAATAGTTGCAAGTCTATCCTTGCCCTATTTATTAATGTAGTGATTTTTTTATTAATAAGATTGTTGGCTCCAATACAATTTAATTTAATAGTTCTACCACCTGCCTGTGGAATGTTACTTGAACACAATGTTTTATAATTTCCAGGGAGCTGTGCTGTGGGGGACGTGGTGTACATGTTGGGCGACGAGTTCCCGGGTTCGAGTCCCTGCGAGCACTGCGCGTGCGCGCGCGGCGGCGTGCGCTGCGCCTCGCAGCAGTGCGCGCCGCGTCCCGGCTGCAAGGCGCTGCACCGCCCCGACCACTGCTGCCCTACCTACCAATGCGGTACGACTGTACCTACCAATGTGATATCTATGCGTACTTCATTCAAAATCCAATCACGAACAGTGTATGCCGTCAGTAACTCTCGGCTAGTGGTGAACCTCTTAATTATAGGTAACTAGTTGCGCCCCGCAGTTACATCCGCGCTGATTTAAATCCCGGTATTCCCACGGGATAAAAGGTAGCCTATGTGCTATTCCAGACTATCTCTCTGCCAAGTTTCATCCAGATCCATTCAGCCGTTCCGGCGTGAAAGAGTAACAAACATCCATCCATCCATACTTACAAACTTTCGCGTTTATAATAGTAGTAGGATTTTCACTTATGAATATTATCAATTTCAGAATGCGAACAAGAAGGTCGGGTGTACGGGAACGGCGAGAAGCTGGTGGACCCCCAGGACCCGTGCCGCGTGTGCTACTGCCAGGGCGGCGAGGTGGTGTGCCGGCGCATCGCCTGCTTCGTGAGGGACGACTGCACCCCGCGCCTGGTGCCCGGCCGCTGCTGTCCGGAGTACGACAACTGCCCGCTGCGAGGTAACGACCGCAACCATAACTACCTCCACTACGAGATAACGGTTTCACTTTTTTAGTATCTCTTAAATGCTGACATCGCTTTTTAAAACGTTTAAAAAGCGATGTCAGCATTTTTTTTTTAGATTTACCTTTACAGAGAGGCAACAATCAAAACTACTAAAGGTTAGATGGGGTCATCAGCTACAAAAAAAAATTTACAGTCAACCCCTGCAGAGTTGTAATTTATTTTATGTTTTGATGAGAAAATTCACATAGGTTTTTCATTCGATACGATCTTTACATACAATGTTATTTGATCCGAGATTCGTACGACGCGGTCGGCCTCTCCCAATAATGCCATTTACACTAATAAAATAGAATGGACGAATAAGATATTTGAGAAGTATTTTGAAATTTCCACAATGTGATCATTTGATAATAATATGAGTGAAACCTTTCATCTCGATAATATCAGAAGTGAAATGTATTTTATTTTATTTGGGAAACAAACAGCACAATAGATCAGTAAAAAAATAAACATAATAAAACACATAAACCAACAAATTTTCCTCAATTAAATAATACAGAGTAGCAGTGAATAGATGATATAAAGGTCTAATTTTGGTTAGATGTGCATGCACTTGAATTTTTCAGGAATAGACTGTTATTACTCACATTCTACACATGACACCCATGTTATTACATTTATGGTTTGTTATTAACTTTCAGGTGTAACAGCATTACCTGGAATGATGTCATCGCTCCCTACCAACACAGCGTCGAGCCCTGAGTCCAGCGCCTTTCCAGTTGTGTCTCAAGAAATAGTCAAACAGGAAATTACCATCAAGGAAATCACACCGGTATCTGAGATCCCCATCATCACTGACGTGAAGATCAAGGAGATACTCCCGTCACCGAGCATCGAGGTAGCCGGATACTCATCATCGAAGTCCCCTCTGATTCCACGAGAAGCAACCTCCGAAAAGAGTACCAACACAGATTTTGAAACACCAAAGCCCGAACAAGAGACGCCTTCCGTTGTAGAAGTGCACTCATCTCCTGAAACGGGTGTTACGGTTGACAGTAAGACAACACCTCAGAACAAAGGTGCTCCTTCTAAGATAAGTTTATCGACTCAGGGTTCTATTAATAGTGACATTTACTCTTCTCCAATCGTACCTATAATCGCTACCATGGGATCTCCATTTGTGACGCCTGATATTCGACCTGTTGCCAGTACAACCAAAGCCCCTATTATAGAAGAGGAAGATCCTTCATTATTTGATCACAATCCAGCATTTCCGCCTTTACCTGATGATCTGTCAGTGCTGAGTAATCACGGAGATGAGATTGTCCCAGAACCATCCGCAGACTCTGATCACATACCAGTTGAAATTCCTTCAACCCCTGATGTTATCATCGCTAGTATTACTACGTCTACTGAAGCTGAAGTAAGAGAGTTCTCGACAACTACTGCTAAGTACCCACTAAATACATCCGTACCTACAACAGAGAAATCTTCAGAAGCTGCAACAGAGTTCACTACACTTCTTGAATCAGCGAGCACGAGTGCCCCGTTTTTCAGAGAGAATCCAACAATTAAACTTAGATCAGCTATTCCTACTGAAATCTTTGGTGCTTCGTCTGAAGAAGTATCAGAAAGTAAAGCTACTGCCACAGTAACTGTAGCTGAAGTGACGCAGACTGAAGAATATCATCATGAGGTGGCCACCCAGACATCAACGGCTATAGATTCATTTAACACCGTTTCTAGCGCAACCACTGAAGCATTAGATAACTTTGATGAAACCACTAAGTCTGATGGAACGACTACAAATAAAGCAGCTCCCTTCCAAAGAGTAAGTTTCATAACCACAAGCGCAGAGCCAGAACCGGAGTTCCAATCAACGACTCAAAAAGAAATTAAAATAACAACCCATAAAGAAGTAGAGCCCTCGTGGGTAACCGAAGCAAGCTCCCACATCCCGCAAGATAAAACCACTAGTTCAATTGTGAAGTCTAACGTTGCTACCGAAGTAACTTCTCAAACTGAGTTAAGTTCTTTACCGATTGAGACTAGCGATCAGAATCCTCACGAGTCCTTAGCATCTGAAAATGTTTCCAAAGATACTCTCGATTTTTCAACTTCTGACCCTCTTACTGACCTAAGTGCCACCACTGATAAACCAGCGTTCAGCTCGGAAACCATTTCAGTAGCTAAAGTTGACAATAGAGCGATAGAAAATGTCGAAACTACAGAGTTTATTCTGACCTCTTTTGGTTCATCAGAGAGTTCGACTGATGCCGTTGAACTGATAAAAATTCCTGGCAGTTCTGATAAAAATGGAGCTATTTTTGATGGTACTAATGGAAACAAGAACGCTCTTACGGATCTTATCAAACTGGTGAGCGATGTAGCATCAATGAGTGACCATACCGTTGCTCCGTTATCTGTACATCAGGTTGGCTCGACCACCTTCTCCGATTCCGAAGAATTGATCCCAGTAAACGTAGGTTACAAGAGCAAAAATAGCAACTTTAACCAAAACTCCATTACTGAAATTCCGACCAAGAGTAAGGGTGTACCGATGAACAAACAAAAAGTAGTTGAAATCGAAGATGATGACTCGGCAGGAATCACTGACTCGCTGATTCCGAACGACAAAGTCGAGCCGACCACACGAAGGCCGATCATTGACAACGTGTCCGACGATGACCATCATGAGACCAAGACCGAGAAGAAGGATATCGAAATAATCACTCAATCGTATGTTCCATCATTCAGGCGACCCACTAAAGTAATGTTGCAGGACGATAAACCGAAGCTGTCAGATGAGATCCCTCAGGATGACGCACCAGCTTCTGCATCCTCGGAAATAGTAACAGAGGGAATAACGTCACACGACTCTGACGAGTCTGTGACAGGCAGCTCAGTTGAGCTGAGCAGCGGCGCTGTAGAGGTCGCCTCGGCTTCAGGTGCCGCCGCTGACTCGCAGGCTGCCAACGCCACGCTCAGCACGGAGCAGTGAGACCCTTCCTGTCGGTCGCTACTCGAAGAAACCTCAGCTATCAGCATTTTCTAGTAAATTATGTTTCGTTCTCGGAACTATAAGTTAATGTAGAGACTATTAGGTTATAGTTGATGGCCCTGTCGTATATTCCCTGTGAAGTCGGGACCTGTTTATAAGGACCGGTCGATATGATGAGTGTTAGCCGGACAAATTATTTATAACTAGCCATAAGGACGGGTGACGCGCCACGCGTCGCTCGGAATGTGTCAAATTATGCGAAATAGTACGTAGCCCTTCATGTTAGGTTAAGTATTTATTTGTTTAGTGAGAGTATCGCGATGAGTGATCGATAAGTAAGCAACAAAGCTAGTCACCATGTGACGGAGGGCGCCTGAGGGCCCGCGCCACGTTGCCATCCGCTCTAGCTGCACTGCACCTATCATAGTTACGAACATGACAACAGACATTAACACCCCTAGCTTCAGTTCCTCGTTCGCTCGTGAACCAGCGCGTCGCTGATCCGATGAGTAAGCAGCTAAATTCGTACAAAAAAATGATATTACCGACTTTAGGAATTGTATTAGGATAGTTTAGTATTGAATGTGATCGCACGTACGTTTACTTGATGCACTTAGTATTGCGATGGCTGAGTTGGAGAAGGCTCAAGCGTAGAGTAAGGTTCTATTTATTGTGTCGGTGACTTGAGTTCGGTTCTGTCGGTTCAGTTGACTGTGTGCGGCTTGTTGCTCCGGAAGACTGTCCTTTTCCGCAGCAATAAGCGCATTGCTCGCTGTATTATTTAATTCTATTGTTTTTTTTACAAATAAAAGAAACCTAGACTGATAGATGTGTTTTATTTGATTCCTTAGTTCCTTCTATACTAGGTATACAGCCTTACATATGATAAGTTTTTGGTACTTTTATAGCCGGAATAGCTCTATAGGAACGGGGTTCATTCCACGCAGGTGCTGGAAGTGACACTGAGATAGTTTTTGTAATTTTTAATAATAATACATAAAAATTAATAATAACATTTAATGTTACTCGCATGTTAGCAAACGCTAGGTACCTACTATTACTCTTGTCCGGAATATGATAAATCGCAAACATTCAAAAAAAAATTATACCAGTACCTACCTACCTTTCAGGCACCCAATGACATTATTTTGACGAACGGTACTGAGCAAAGGATCCCGTGGTGTATTGTCGAGTAATAACATATGCAAATACAAACCAGCAAGGTCTCCTTAAATGGAGCAGCAGAAGGCCGAGAGAGCTGTGGTGGCCATTTTGGGGTCTGCGACCTAGTTGTAATGTAACAACTAGGCGGAGCAGCGTTCAGAGCTCATCAGTTCATTCTGGCGAGTTGTTCATTCTGCGTCATAAACTCATAATCATAAGATGATTAAGTATGATTCGAGGTCCAATCACTGATTTTGTGACAGTTTTTATTTCACTATGCAGTTTTACCCTTGATACCTCAACGTGTCTTTGTTTTTTATTCTGGTTTGCAAGCCTGAGGCTTTTACGACACACGACGCTATTCATTGTGCTATATACCTAATGCTTTTCAGCCTCTTGTAAATGTATGAATGGTCTGTCTTAAAACCTTATTTTGTGGATGTGGTATTGAGTGTTCTACCCATAAATCCTAATGAACTATAAGCATTGTGCACACGTAATATTGCATCCTCCTAAAAAAACTACTAATGTATGCAAGTAGAGGTACTCTATCATTTAGTGATTAGACCGTGGCATGAAGCAAGTGTTGATAGTCTGTGGCCGAAGCCACGTGTTGCGCCAGCGCAGTAAGACCTCTGACCCTCAGTATTTATGGCTTTGAATGGTTATGCCAATTGCACTGTGCTGTGTACAGACTGAGGCACTGGTGTGACAAGCTTAATAATTGTTCATTCTGAGGAATTGCGTTCAGTAGTTTAGCTAGTATGTGCTTGTGCCTTACTCCTCCTGCTTGCGTCGATATCTTCATTGCGGTCGTGACTTTCGTGCAGGACCATAAGTAGGTATAGTCTGCATAAGTACTAATGATGAAATATAAAAAAATACGATTTCATAATAATAATAATACAACATGGGAGGTGTTGAGGATGGATGCCAGACGATGATGGGGATGATTTAATAATTTCAACGTAAATGTTCCATTCCTCTTTTTATCTTCATTACTGATTTTATACTGCACTTTTGTAAGAAGTAACTTGGAATATGCATCACAGATCTGGAATCCAAATTATAATATTTATCGTCACCAAATTGAACAAATTCAAAAGAAGTTTATACGCTTTCTTAATTTTCGTTCTAAATCATTTGTACATGATTATGAATTAGCTTGTAGAAAATACCATCTGTTACCATTAGTGAACCGTCGTGAAATTGCTGACATTATCTACTTGGGCAAATTGGTATCATCTCAAATTGACTGTCCTGAGTTGCTTGGTAAGCTGCAATTTTATGTTCCTGGCAGGTCTCGAAGGTCCATTCCCACATTCTACCTTGATATTGCATCTACCAACCGTCGTTGTAATTCATACTTATGGCGTGCGTGCGATATTTACAATAAAAAGTATAGTGTCAATGTTGACTTATTCGGCTGTAGCATAGCGCGGATGAGGCGCATAATGAGTTCGCAATTCTTCGGCTGATTAGATTTATGTATATGTTTTTATTATTTTACTATATATTGTTTCATAATTATCATTAACATCATATAGCTTTCTGAAATTTGTATTTTTTTTTTCTGTGTGTATGTAGCTTGCACCCGATTTTTTTGTGCTCAAATAAGCATTTATTCTATGTCTATATGTGGAGACTTATTATTAGCCTTTTGTTTTATATAGTATTCTTGATTTATATGTATAGTGTGCTGTTAGTCTTCCTTAAACAAATAAATAAATAAATAAATAAATAAATTACTTTACTTTAGTACAACGATTCCACGTGGATGGATTTACAACTCGATTCCTCGTTAGTGAAAATTTACACCTCAAATTAATCAATAGTACTCAAAGATACCCAAAGTTGGCTTACATGCCAACTTTGGGACACAACTACATTGCTACATTGCATCACAACTATACCAACTCAGGCTCACCTGTGTATTATCAACTCGAGCTGGGTATGGTAGGTATCGCATCTAACAAAGTGCAATTACTTCACATCACTTTCTAATACAAGGAAACGATTTTATTGCATCGTGTACACTTCTGTATTTCTACTAACTTATAAAGCTATAGATATAGCTGACAATCCAAAAGACCAAAAGGGCGATAGATTTCAGGATAGCACTACGCTGGAAAAAGATGTATTGATTGAAATGGCTGCGATCATATTTTTTAGGAAAAACATTTTTTTAATAATTTATTCTAGGATTTGGTCTTGTGCGACTGGCACGTAAGTGAGTATATTCACATAGCAAGACGTTTCAAAGTGATTTTATTGAATATCTTTTGACTTTGATGTGTTCTAATGTTTGAGCTTTCCAATAACGCTTACAATTTTCCTCAAGTTCGAGTTAATAGCTTTGAAATCACTATCTCGCGCTTTATTGCAATTTGTGAAGAACTCTTCCAGGGAAGTACTACCAGCATGTCTATTCTGCGTTGCTGCTGCTGTGTTTAGGTTTGAAAAGTGTGGTGTTCGATGAAAGTGTCGACAACATTTGTATGCCTCAATTTGATGGACGCAGGGCAGTGCATTATAAAGCACGTTCCTATCGTGCGTACCTCGCGAGGTAATGCTTTGTTATAGTGGTTACCTCTCAACAACAGGTGGGCCCTTTGCTTGATCCATCAGCAGCAAGCATACATTAAAACACATCTCGCTACGAGTAATAAGCAGTCTCGCGCACATTCTCTGTGTACAAAAGTTATTGCAAAATGTCTGATGCGAAATACTGCATTTGTAATTTTATGTAGCTCTTTGCTTTGAGTGTTTGAGCAATTACCTAACAAGCAAGACCCATCACTGATATCTTTAATATTTTTGAAAGCACTGCTGGTCTTGTGGTAGCGGTTCCACCTTTCGATTATAATCAGTCGTTGGTCCATAATCAGTCGTGCAGCAAATAGTTTTTCAGTTCAAGAATATTATAGGTACAGTTATAGTGCCAGTAGATACCTACTCTCAAGTGGTGCAGAAAAACAGCTTGAGGAAGCCAGCATTTCATAGAACTTAACAGATTCTTAAAAATTGTCAAGTGCTTGAAAGGAGCCTTTTGAGGCACAGTTGAAGTCAGTACACGCTGTTTCGAAAGAACGTATTGACACTGCAAGAAGAATTATTATTATTAACCTATACTAGTCCACTTATCCTTAGTTAGAAGAGACCTTTGGCAAACATCTACAACCAGGCGTGTCCTCACCACCATCGGTATTCGGCCCATCGTATCCATTGTTTGCCAACTACGAGTTGCAGCAGAGAAGTGGATAAAAATTATCTACTTTAATCTTCAAGGAAAGGTATGTAATAACTCAGAGGCTTACATTTACTCAAAAAAGATACCAATACATGACTTGGCATTGATAATTTTTATTTTTTATTTGATTTTGTTAGTTACGCATTTAAATGTGGTTGCTCTCTTGGATTGCTCGTGATGTGTTCCCGACTGTTCAGTCAGCATCAGAGAATAAACTTTGGCTCTTACTATTCTGTTGATAGGTATACTAAATAGCCAGTAACAGCGCTACCCTATTACTGTCACCTCAGTCAGTCTGCAAGTGACTACTGTTCGCACTGTAATAAGAGCTGACAACAGGTAGTTTGCCCTCTTCCGCGTAGCCCTAGCTCCTTTCTATTCTTTCTAGATGTTTTCTTTTCTTATGTAAATATTTGTTGTGTCACAATCCGGATGTAGATCGATCACATTATCGATACGATGTAGCTTTTGCAAAGTGATTCCGGTGTGTGGTTTTAATCCTCTTCGAATTGTGAGGCTACGAAGCTAGCGCAGAGCGACCGCCACTAGTGTTCGACCTATGTAGGTACAACCGACTGCTAAGTCACCTCTAGCTGCGCATTTCAACATTCACTGGACTGATTAAGACTGATAAAAAATCGCAATCCAAAAAAGTTGGCGACATAGCACCAATCCGCTTACCATGCGGGGTGCCTATCCAGCAATCGACTTTTTTTAAACAATAAACTTTCTTTCTACAGATTGGGAAACTTGGATGTTATGAGATCACGAGAAAACAATCACGTCAGAGCTTTTTGTTTCAGCTTTACACTAATGTAAGTCAAAAGCTGCTTCCATCGCATCGCACAAAGGTGCGCATACAAAAGACATCAACGCACTCCAACTGTCACGCTATCACGATTTAAATCCTATCCTATCCTACTAATATTATAAATGCGAAAGTTTGCGATGGATGGATGGATGGATGGACTCCAGAACAGCTGAACGGATCTTGGTGGAAATTTACACAGAGATAAATTATAGTCTGTAATAACACATAGGCTACTTTTTATCCCGTGGGGATACCGGGATTCAAAACTACGCGGGTGAAACCGCAGAGCGCTACTAGTCTTTCATATGTCACAGGTACTTTTTCATTCACCCAATCTAAACGAAGTTGTTAAAATTCGTCTAGTGTGGTGAAAGGTTTTTAAGCACATTGGGGGCTTACATGTAAAATATAATAATAATAAAAATAATATAAAAGTGCCATTTTATAGCGGCTCTATATGTATTCTTGTCACTGTCACTTTCATGCCAACGAAAAGATAGAGCAACAGACTTATCGGTCAAATAAGCTGTTGGCGAGCTCAGCGACCATTATAAATAAGGGACTATGTCATGAGAGCCCATACTGGACCATAGCACAACGATAATAAAAATGGTTTGATTCAAGAAATAGTGACAGCGATTCTCGCTAGTTCCATGGCTTCGCTGGATCGTCAGGACGGTTGCGCAGGCGCCTCCTCGCAGTGAAAGTTCACGCGGGGGGGGGCGGCTATATGAGGCAGGTCGCGACGCGCGCGGCCACTCCCGCCCAAGCTCACAGGTGAGACCTAACTACTGCACATCTAAAATAGGTCGCATAAGATCGGTATATTCAAATTCCGTATTACATCAGTTTAAAAAAATTTCAGCTTTTGCTCAGAATACAGTGGTATTGGTAGATGTCTTGGTGTCTGTAACACGCACGGCTCAAAATACAGTGCACAACGCATCTCGAGTGTGACATCATAAGTGTTGTAGTGCAGCTTTGTGAAACTGCTGTTAAAATGTGTACTTTTTATTTTTTTGAGTAATACTTAGTTGAAGTATAAAGTTGAATGTATAAATGAAATGGTATGTGGAAAAATGTAGAAGAGCTTTCAGGATTTTTTCAAGCTTTCCAAATTTTATTAATAAATTAGGTAGTCTATGTCTAAGACCGCAGTGCCAACATCCTGTCTGTATGGGTGACGTTGTTTGTGTAAAAGTGTAAGTGTGTGTGCAACTGATTAGAGTAATTTCGATTGATTCGCGCCGCATCTGGTTTGTTTATATAACTATGTGAAGATCGAGACGTCGCCGTCGTCGATATCCGTTTTGTAATTTGTTATGAATGTTATGTTAATGTGCTCGAAAATTCTTTTTCATCACGTAAAAGATTTAAAAGTGATTTGGTGATTTCTAGTTTTAGTCGTGAAAAATTAATCGTAATTTGAATGTGGTTTAAAATGAGTAAGGAGTTTTCAATTATTTTCGAACTATTAACTAGGAACCTAGAGTCACCTAGTTTTAAGACGTTTCAAGGTGGTCCTTGTGATTTTATTAAAAAAACATGTTTTGACTTTGACTTTCCTTTTGTTACCTCTCCTCAGACTTCGAGTGCAAGCATCATGCAGTCGTACGTATTCTGCCTGTTGGTGGTGGTGGCGGCAGTGGCGGCGGGTCCGCAGCGCGAGGGCGCGGCCTACACCAACGAGGCTATCAAGCAAGCGCAGAACACACACCTGATCCCCCGCGACGCTGTTATACAGAAGGTGAGACATCCACAACACCGCCAGACCTAGCAGATAGAATGTTTAGACAGTTTATTGTTGAGTATCAGGCATCAATCAAAAATAAAACCTATGTGGACCTTAAATGCTATGTAAAGTTTACCTTGGCCAACAACATAGAGGCAACTGACAAGAAATGGGTGACAGTGAAATGATAGGAACAGTGGCCGTGCCGTGAAATCTTCTTGCGATTCATTTTGATTTGTTAAAACAATGGAATAAATCTGTAAAAAAAAACTGAGTAAACGCATTTATGTTAGGCGTAGTAGTTCTTAGGAAGGTAATTCTCCAGAAAAGAAACAAAACTATTTCATATAATCTGCACGAAGCAGTTAGACAGTTAACTGTACAAGTTAAATGCAGGTACACTAGGTACCTAATGCAGATTGTATTTATCTGACTTTACATCAAATTATAGTGCTGTCAGTCACCATGCGATGTTTCTTAACAAGCTCTGAAGATCATAATCTGCTGAGAAATGATTACACCTCCTTTCTAAACATAACTCACGACATATATGACTTGAGAACACAGTCATAGACGTGAGTTAGTTAAACCACATAATGTTTATTTACGTTCTGGGCTTTTAATTGTGGAACTGGGGTTAAATTTTTGTGTTTTAGTCACATAATAAGTAACTAATTATCTTGTTTACCTTATAAGAAGTTCAATAATCTTTTCAATTTTGTGTGAAAACCATTGATTTTGAATTTATTAAGCTCACAAAATATTATATATAGAGTCATTAATGGTTTAACTAATTGTAATAAATCTTTTTCTAAAAAGCTTTATTATAAAATTTCATACAAAAGTCATATTGTCCTCAGGTCCAGGAAGGCATTGAGCTGGCGGCCTACGAATCCATCCCTGGCAACCAGAGGATCAACCTGCACGAGATCCTCGGGGACCAGGTCCCCTCTGAGGTCATCAACAACCTCCAGGGTCAGATCGACCAGGTCGGCCGCCACTAGGCCATCCTCGAGGGCCAGCTAGGTTAGCTAGTTGTAGAATCTGCTCCAGCGATGGAGCAGCGATCACAGTGACCGGAAGTATCGGAGCCGTTACTGTAGTATTTATCACCGTTTGTTTTAATTAATTTGTTATTTATTGGTGATGCAAGTCCAGGCCGAGAATGTGATATTGTGAAACATCTTTTTATACCTTTGTTCATAAGTAATGTAATAAATTTGGTCGTGATGTCCAACAGCTGGTTTTGTTTTACGTAACCTATAGGGCGACATAATGATAGAAACGAATGTGAGTCGTGATCCGATTGCATAAGGTCGGTTATTGTGTGGTAACGAGCGTGCATTGAGTGACATAATAGTTAATCTGTTGAATATGCATCGCCTTTCATTAATTTATGTCGCTTCCAATAGGATTATCAAGTTTGTGATAAGATGCTGATAAATGGCTTGGTCAGTGAGAGCTTTACTTTGATATGTTTGTAAGTAGCTTGTTTGTCAATATGCCACACTACTCATGAATCATGAAAATACGTTTACAATTAACTACAACAACAGCTCATAACGTTTACTAAAGTTTATTAGCTGCCTTCTTCTTCTTCCTCAAATCGGTATTTTTTATCCGGTATCATCTCATAAGTTCTAAACTTAACGAGTACCTGTACTTGAAGATGGTTATAGTTCTGTCAGATTGGCAGATAACCCACCTGAAGTTAAGTCACCAATAATCACCTATAACAAAGCATTTCCTCGTAAGTCACGCACGATAGGAACGTGCCTGAGGCATACAGAACTAAACATGAACCCCCTTATTCATAATCCCTGCCATTTTATTAGCATCCCTACTAGTCTGTGCATTCTATAGCGGCTCACTAGAGTATTCTTGTCACTGTCACTGTCATGCCAGCGAAAAGAGCAACAGACTTATCGGTCTGATAAGCTATTGGCGCGCTTAAAGACCATTATGAATAAGCTTTAGCCTAAACATTATTTTCTCTGAAATTCATTTGACGAACACACTCAGCAGTTTCTTTTCTTTCAAAAATATTAGACAACGCAATTTTGAAGCCGAAAACAAATGCTTTAATATATTTGTCTTTATACGAGTACTTCACGAGTTTATTTGAGGGGTATGAGTAATATAGTTCTAGGATCTAGGAACAATTTAGTTAGGTACCGAATATTGTAGATGCGATTACGTCAAATCGATGAAAATCGTTGGAGATTCCAAGGTTCACATTATTTTTATTTAAATTATTTTTTACACCTAAAAAATAAACTAGCTACCAAAGATGGTAGTACCACGAGCAACAAACGAAACTAAATAATAATAATAATAATAAATAATGCTGGACAATCCACACAGCACTATCTAGCCCCAAAGTAAGCTACTAAAGCTTGTGTTATGAGTATAACTGATATATTTAATACATTATATAATTACATAAATAGATATTTTTATTATACATAGAAAACACCCAGACCAATGAACAAATTTCTGCAGATCGTGCACAAATTAGTTCCGAGGCGGGAATCGAACCCGCAACCTCTGCGTCGCAGGCGGACTCTCGCCCGCTGCGCCACTGAGGTCGTAATAAGTTCCTCAAAGCATTTTAAGCTTGTGAGTTAGAGTTTTTTAGTTACGAGTTATTCTGGTAAAACAATGTAGTAAAAAGGTCGACGCTCGCACGACACGTTTCTACAATAAAATTAATGTAAATAGTTATTGGTGATATTCATTTTATGTTATGTAAATGAGCATCTCACACCTTGCTTTTCTGTGAAGCGGGCACCTAGCGTTGTGTGAAGTATATTACGACACTCACTGGTAGTGGAGACCTTTAGCCACTACCTTAGGTAAATAAATATTATAATCTAGGTGATCGAGCTTTGCTTTGTGTTAAAATTATGCAAACCGCATAAAAACATCACGATACGTACTTTGTATCATTTGCCGGTAAATCATTGTGAAAGTTACAAACCAAGGGCGTCAGTGGAATATCAATCGATGAATACCTATTTCGATTTAAACATCACTACTCGAGGGTTTTTAAACTGTAAGGTATTTCAACACTTTTTTTACTCACTGCAAGGTCTCTTCGTGCCAATGGCTCTTTCAACAACATCTTGACACCATGACATATCCCATAGCTACCTTTCAATAGATTGGTGTCAAAATAAGCTCTCATTGATCTCTCAGAAGACGTCTGTAGCAGACAGTGTGGCTTTCATTGTATTTAATCAATAACTAGTAGTTCGCCCCGAACTGAGATCTCGTGATGCGATCCGAAAGCTCCGAAAATTTAAGTACATAGATGTACTGTTTGGCCTTGCCTCTGATTATCCCCCACTAACTTGGTATACTTACCTAGAAAGGTTACCTACTAAATGGTACCCACTGACCGCTGTAACCGCTTTTTTTTTGTGTAACTGTAACCCCTGACTGCAACTTTGTATGGTAAAGAAGTTTTAACTCAATTGGCCGATTTATTGAAGAGTTCCGTTGAACAGACCTTGGCTCCATCATCAAACCAGGTCGCTGTCAACATTTTATGAGAACTGAGAACTTTTTTAATTTATTTCAATAATTTTTTTTATTAAAAAGCAAGGCCGACCAGTAGAAAAACCTTGATACCAAAGAAACTCTTAGAAATGGGAGCTCTTAGTTCGTTGGTTATCTTAATTTAACTTTTTTGTTGTAACTCTAAAAGCAGGTATCCTAGAAAAAAAATAAAAACGGTTTTGGAATGTCCAAACCAAGCCCTTTCATATGACATGTAACTTTATTTTTTTGTGTAACTTTTTTAATTTTTGCCCCCTTAAAAAAACCCCATATTTTAATAACCCCTTATCCGATTTTACTCATATACTTACCAGTAAATTTCTCAAGTACAAGCTATCCACTTACCAAATTTCATGCAGATCGGATAAGCGGTTCTCAAGTTATCGTCGGACAAACATACAAACATACATACATACGTACATACATACATACATAAAATGCCAAATCGCCCAAGTTGATTGTAAGATCTTCGTTCGCTTCGCTCACTCGATCAATTATTTTTCAAAGTTAACGCGATAGGAAACTCTAGAAACCACAATAATAACGTTACAGTTTTAAACGCATCCTATACCTATCCAATTATGTGTAAGTTGACCTCTAATGTTTAAAAAGACTATCATGCTGAGAAAGATCTGCCATTGGCAATGCCAGGCTCAAACAAAACCTACAAATCTCAAATAAACGTTGATGAATCATTTCTTCGTCAAAATCGAAAGGTTTCAATAAAATCACAAGGATCACTTGAAACGTCATAGTCATTACGAGCCCATCATGGAATTTGAATACTACGTCTTACGACCCCATGATGTTTCCTGTATTTGTGCTCTTCGCGCATAGACATGTAATGTAAACTCAAAGGAATAGGTATAGGTAAATACTGTGTAAAACTCCTTGCTGCTTCGCTGGGTTTCTTTCCTCATTGAATTCGCGCCTATTGTTCATCATTTTTCTGCACCAGCCATAGCACAGAATAAATGAATAGTACCTAGCCATAGGTGATATCAAGGAATATAGGTAAGACATTCAAATTCCTTGGGTGACATAGTATCTCTAACTTTTGACATAAAAATCAATAAAACAACATAAATCCCACTTAGTGGTGCTATCTTGTAGTAAATGCAAACACTTATACTCATACTCGTTTGCCGGGTTTCCAAGTCTTTTCACAGATGGCGCTACTAAGAATTCTATGAATAAATATAATAGCTATAGGTAAAATATATAGGTATAGGTGATAAGAATGTAAAATGAATCGTCTGAGGGCCAACAAAGCCTTAGAAAAAAAAGTCTAAATTAGTCAACAGAAGATATTGTGGAATCTTTTGTATGCGCACTTTAAAACGTCTAAGATTTAGTGCTACTTCCATCAAGCCTATATAGAAGAACCAGGCAGCAAACTTTTATAACAATGTACAGCAAACTTACGACTTCACTCCTATCGTTCTATTGTTTGATCCTTGTTACAAAATAATATAAAGCTCCAGTATAGTGCCAATCGAGCTTGAAGCTTGTAGGCGGCATAACAAAAATAGCAAATATTTCAGCCAGTTTATATATCAAAACTTGAATATTTATCTCAGGAACGTATTTCTATTGAAAATCTTGGTATTGTGTACCTAACAGTAGGTAAAAACCCTTTCCCTTAGTAGACTATACCTATCCGCTTTCTTATATGGCTCAAAGGGCCCACTGCCGATGCCGCGTCGAGGAGTTTCATTTCCTCCAATTATGAAATATTGGCCCGAGAGAACTTACCCACAATTATCCCCTAGTAGTAGTCAGACGCTTATCAGTAGCGGAGGTGTGTGGAGAATGCACGCTAGGCCGACTGCACACGGCGCGGCTCAAACGCACCGCGGCACGTAATTGCCTGCGACATCCGCGCACCTCGATAATTATTGTTATACATTGTAGTTGGAATGAACTGTCGTAGCATAGGGATAGCTGTACACGTACAACGTATGGTGCAGGAAATAGGGATGAGGCTTGTAATATTTTACTATTGGGAGGTTCACTTATAGCCACGTTACATAATGTAATGCAAAAGTAGAAGACTCATAAATTTAATGTAAAACGTGCTCAAAGTTTAAAATACGAAAATGCCGCTTCACTGATCTAGCTCTATTTGCTCGTCTTGACAAGTTGAAATGCCTGCGCATTTTGGTAAATATACACCAACCTGAAAGTAGTAGATCCTATTTTGTCCAAAAGAAAATTCTAACTCTCCCCTCTATATACATAGAAATATATATATATATATTAGAAATTGCACAGTTTGTAAGAAAACATATAACTTATTTTGAATTCAACAAAAACCCCCGCCGTAAAAACAAGCTAGTCCTCCCTGCACCTAAATTAGAAATGTATAAAAACAGTCCCTACTATAGAGCAATATTAGTATACAATAAAATCCCAGATAAAATAAAGAACGAAGTTGAAAACATAACAATTAAAAGAAAACTTAAGAAGCTCCTCATAAATAAATGCTATTATAACTTGTCAGAATTTATGGAAGATGAAATATAGGTAGGTATAATACATAGGTACCTAGTCATTAACCAACTTATGTAAATTAGTTTTAAGTAGGTATTAAAATTATAACTTCAGATAAATCTATAGGTACATTGTTGGGCTTTAGGTAGCCTATACTTGTATAAAAATATGTCGGTAGGAGCCTATGCATCATCTGTCTTCCCTATCATGTTAGCCTAAAGGCCATTGTAATGCCCCAGCGGGGCTCATGTTCTGAACTTATACCTATTACCCCCTAAGATCTTTTGTACCTACAACATGAAGCAATGAATAAATGAATATGAATATGAATAGGTTGAACCTCCAGATTAGAACACATATACTACATAAGGACACGTACCGGGTTTTGTACAAAAACATCCTTATCCAGGTTTTTACAAACAAAAACATTTTTGTGCCTGCAATACATTAATCCTGCAGTACTTAGAAAACAGTCGTTTAATTAAAGTTACTATGTTGCAGCATTTCAACATTTTATAATGTTGCAGTTGCTAACAGTTAGTAGAGCTAATAGAATTAACACGGTTTTATCCTTCAATTATAGAATTAACGCAAGTATTTCTATTAGGTATAATTACAGCGCAAAGCAGGCGCGTTCCATCGTCACGTACTCTGCGACGACCTAACGCGCGTTTTTTGCGCACTCGTTAATTTTAATAAGTGGCGGTGAGTGTCAGTCGGCGGCGGCGGCTGCGGCGGCGCGTCCCGTCGCGGAACTAACGGTCGCGCGCTGTGCGGTGCGCGGTGTGCGGCCGCCCTTCATCACCGCGGTGGACTTTTAATTAAAACAAAAACGATTGTTCGATGTGCAGAGTGACCGCTGCGAGCTGATGCACCAATCACAAATTGGACGACGCATAATAACACCAATTCTAAAATCCAGAACCATTAATTTCCGTTGGATCCGAATTAATTCATCTGTCATTATCAGCGTAAATTGTCAACTATGTAGACGCCACGCTTGGTAAGCGGATTGTTGGCCTTCGGAACCAGCTTCGAAGCCAAGTTTCTTGCCTTCTAGGCACGGTCGCCTAGAACTGATACATTTTTATATTTTGACTTTGACTTCGTATTCGTAATCGCCTCCGCGACATCCATAGGTGCTGCAGAAATCCTCAAATCAAGAAGAGTAGTAGAGCTCTTTGTGAAGGGCTCGTCCGGGGAAGTACTACCACCACGCCTTTTTCTGCCGCCAAGCAGCAACGCTGTGTTTCGGTTTGAAGAGTGTGGTCGCCGGTGTAATTACAGGCACATGAGGCTTAACATCTGTGTGCCTCAAGTTGATGGACGCAGGGCAGTGCATCGTAGGGCACGTTCCTATTGTGCGTGACCTACGGGGCAATGTTTTGTTTATAGGTGATGGTTACCACTTAACATCAGGTGGGCCATCTGCTTGTTCCATCAGCTAGTTGTATAAAAAAAAAAAATACAATACAGTACCTACCTCTCAATAGACTGAATGTTTAACCCGTACCTACCTAGGTACTTATTGTAGATAAAACACACTTTGTCAAAACTATAGCTGGCTACATTTGCGTCGCCTAGTTACTGCACTGCACAGTACTTGTGTAACACCCGCATTTGATGACTTTGTGTTGACTTTCACAGACTTTAAAACATAGGCTTCGCTTCGGTTTATATGTTGTTCTAACTCTATATCTGTTGGCAATCATCACTGATAGTCAATCAGTGATGATTGCCAACACCATGGCTTCACCGCTCTGTAAAAGCTTTGCCTTCGCACTAATCCCAAATGATGGTTTTGGGGCCGGGCAAAATATAGAACCGCTATTGGAAGTCTGATAAAGCGCCACAACACAAAAGACGTATTCCTAAAACCAACGACCTGCTGCAGTGTTGTTATTGGAGATGTGGCACATTCGATGTTCAGCCGCTTCATTGAACTAAGCTACATATCTCGTGTTTGCGCTGAAGCTGAACAAAGTCCCCTATGATTTATAAGCTCTATGACACATTTTCAGTTTGAAGTTGTTTATAAAATCAGAAATAATTAGAATTACTCAAAAGTACAAGAACATATCCTACTACCAAAAAATATATAGCAAATAGCGATTTTTTGTCTAACTTTTGCCGAGTTTTTAAGGCCTGGGCATCACATCACAACTCTGAACTTGTTTCATGCAGTTATCTTTATGGTAAAGTGATGTATTAGTGTTTGCGGCCGGCTCTCGTGCTCGTTGTTTTTGGTAATTAAATCCAAGCAATCTGAGTAATGACGTACAATGGACGTTTTAGCGAATCTGAGAAGAAAACCATTAACTACTCCATAGACGATAAACATTTGTATAATGAACATGGATGTTTGTTGGAATTTGAATTTGAATCCAGATACCAGGGACGAGGGCTATAATGAAAAGACAAAGAAGAGACCAAAATAATTCATCTAATGCCATTATGTACGTTTCCATTTTCGTTACTCTCTGGATAAAATTGGCGTCTCATGAATCTGTCACCCAGTCACTTTATTATTTTCGAATACTAATTTATAAATGGTGGAAAGAAGACAAAAAGGGATGAAGCTGTCATTAATATCTCGAGAATTCAGAAAGGAAGGGTATCACTTGACCACTCAGATGATAAGCACAAGAGGCTGAATGATGAATCGCTATTTCAAGTTTCTAAGAATTGTAAACAGACGCAAAACATTATTACTAATGATGCATATTACGCACATAATAAACCCGAGGCCTGTAAAAGTAGTGAAGAAGTAGACTTGCGGTCATTTCAAACGAAGCAATTCCAGTTTGAGCAGCCAGTGTTAGGATATAAAATCAGTCATTATAGGTCTCGGGTCTCGTCTCGTTGGTTAAGGTACATAATGTGTCAGTTTTTGCAAAAAGCTTCAGTCTGATTGTACGCATCGGTCGTGCGTGCGTGGAAGTGGATCCGAGGACGGCAGCCGCGAAGCCTCCTTCCGAGGGCTTCAGTGCAGCGTGGACCGTCGCCGGCGCCGCTCGCTCGCCATGCCCGCTCCCGCTCCGCTCGCCGCGCCGCTCGCCGCGCCGCTCGCCGCTCTGTTCGCCGCGATCGCGCTCTCAGGTTCGCCATGCCAAACGCCGGTCATCGACCCAAGTGATATATGCGAAGGATATTCCGCCCATTTTTTATTGCCATTTACGTTCGAACAAGCATAATTTATGGTCTCATTGAGAACATCTCATTCAGCCTCCTTTTGCATTATTTTACATTCATTGGTTACGATCAACTAAAAGTTCAATGTCCATATGATTGAATTGATTTTCTAGTCATTTCAAATGTTGTTTTAGCAAAGATTCAAGTTCCTCTCAGCAGTTTTTTGTGCTAACCAAAAGTCACATCACCTCCATCGCTTTGTTTCGAGAGAATCCACTGAGATGAAATATTAAATAAGCGAATACCAACATAGGAGCTTTGGTTTGTCAAATAACTTTATCGTAAGCATCAAATAACACCAGTTTCGTTAAAACATTTCCTATGTGTTTTTAATGGAAAACTATGTATGTATATTATGTTATTATGGTTTTCACTCAGAAAGTAACATTTCGTGAGCTGTGCTTCAAATGAGTCACTGTATTTTTACACGCCGCACAATTTCTAAGTTAATAGTAAAGTAAAACAATAGACGATGATAGCACCGACCGCTACGCTAATACAAAAGAGTTAAACGCGCGCGTCCGCGCCGCCTCTTGTCCAGCGCGCGGCGCGGCCGTGTCATTGTGCTTTGTCAACTTTGATTAGCTCTTCAACGGTCTCATTATTACCTAGTTAGCGGTTTTTGTATGGATCGATGACTATATTAAGGGCCTGGCAACAGCGGCTCGCAGTTTCAAGGTGCGATTGGCTATTATTTCATTTTATTTCATTTCGGGGAGGTTGTTTGAAAGAATAACTATCCAGTGACACGCATAAATACTGTTCGAATACAAATAATACAATAATATAAGGGAAATGTGCTTGAGTCAGAAATCATTTTGGTATTAGGTAAACGTAAGCCCAAACATGCTAAGGCATGGAGGCAGAACTGACCTGGATGGAGTCAGCTGTTTTATTTTATTTTACTTGGAAAACAAACAACTCATTCAAGTAGAAATGGTACATTCGGTACTGTAGTACAGATACATCCTAATTCAAGTATTAATTTCAAGTCTTCCTTTAAAGTACATTAACGCATAAGTTGCATAAAAGTTTATTGTAATGGCTTAAATAAATAACTTTACTAATATACTATTGAAAAGTTGCAAAAATTTACCAAAAATAACACGATCGTTTTATATAAAATAACATGAATCTCCGAGTCTTTGATGCCCTTTTACTTCTTATTTCCGAATCTGTCCAAGAATTGAGCATTTGCTTTTATTATGAGTAAAAAAGAGTATTATGAGAAGCAAACTCTGTTCTAATAAGAGCATTGTGAGTTTTGTATCAGCTTTCAGAAGATGGGATAGGTTATTAATTCAAACGGGATTATTTTAAAAGCACACGCGGAAGGGATTCCAAGCGCATCTCAATATTTGATATTGTGTTCGCGCAATTAACGTTTTACATATTCACTCCTTCAAGGTAGTTTGCTGCGTATATAAACAAATAAACAAGATTGTTATTTAACTATTTAGGCAATTAACAAGATTCTTTGTTGTAAGAATTAAAATAGAAATACTTTGGTTCAGATAACGAAATAACAAAAGTACACATGTTCGCGTTCGTTATATTTTTCAGTAATTCCTGTTCTTATATTTACTTGCTGATTTATTTATTACATCACCAACACAGTGCACACCAAACATGCGTTCAAAACATTAACATATAAATTTGACTGGCGAAGTCAACTTGCTAACATAATAATACTAGCTGGTACCCGCGACTTCGTCTGCGTACTTTTAATCTTTTCATCTCTTTTTTTCGCAATAAAAGGTAGCCTATGTTCTTTCTCAGGGTCTAAAGATTGTATGTGCCAAATTTCATCAAAATCGGTTGAGAGGTTTAAGCGGGAAAGCGTAACAGACAGACAGACAGACAGAGTTACTTTCGCATTTATAATATAGTTGGGACTAGCTGGTACCCGCGACTTCGTCTGCGTACTTTTAATCTCTTCATCTCTTTTTTTCGCAATAAAAGGTAGCCTATGTTCTTTCTCAGGGTCTAAAGATTGTCTGTGCCAAATTTCATCAAAATCGGTTGAGAAGTTTAAGCGGGAAAGCGTAACAGACAGACAGACAGACAGACAGACAGACAGACAGAGTTACTTTCGCATTTATAATATTAGTTGGGATTGTTGGGTTATAGTTGGGATTGTACAAAAACATGAGCGAGTAACAGAATTAAATAATACTACTACTGATGGCACAAGAAGATGGCCCACCTGATGCTAAATAGCAACAATCACATATTACTATAACAAACCATTGCCTCGCAGGGTGCTCGTCGCCCACAAGTGACGCTCAATACGGACGTTTCTTACGATGCACTGCCCTGCGTCTATCAACTTGAGGCATACGTCTGTATGCCTCAAGTTGGTACCTACATGGGGGTAAACTAATTGTAACTGTCTAGTTACAATTAGTTTAGCCCCATGTAGGTACCTGTTATTTCACTGACAGCCACAATCTTTGAACGGAAATACAGCAGAGACAATGGCTGATGCCAATTCTGTTGTTTAATTTTCCTAACTTAACCTAATTTGACAGCACTAAAAATATTGCCATCCCTTTCTAAAAGACCGAACCAACAAGGACGGCTATAATTTTAGAGCTGTCAGATTAGGTTAGTTTAGGATAATGCAACAACAGAATCGACACCATTGTAGTACTTAAACGGACAGACACACAATAAGCTCTACTCTACTCTTAAATAAAGATTTGTTTCGTAAGGTAAAGGTCATAGTGTGACCCTGGCCGGAAGTGTCCGTCTACAGTTCCCATGGCGCTCCCTATGGGAAACCTTATTGTCTATTAACAGTTAGTAGGATGCCGCTGGACGATGGCAATTATTTAAAACATTCGTATCTAGGGCTGCTGCTTCGTAATGTTCAGTAAACTAAACATGGCGCTGGGTCTGGCTCAAACCCTCTACTTATTTATTACTCGTCATCATTTTATACTAATTTAAAATAATACCAAAAAATACTAAACCATGCTGTGTTGCAATATTAATACAACTACTACTGAAGTCTGTTGCATGCACATTACTTTAGCCATTATAAACATAACTAGCTGGTACCCGCGACTTCGTCTGCGTACTTTTTTACCATTTTTTCGCAATATAAGGTAACCTATGTCCTTTCTCAGGGTCTAAAGATTGAGTTTGAGAGGTTTAAGCGGGAAAGCGTAACAGACAGACAGACAGAGTTACTTTCGCATTTATAATATTAAGTCCGATTGTGATGATTACAAATATCATCTTAGCTACCAGTTACGCGCGTTAACTAGATATCAATGTTGTATCAGTCTACATATATTCTCATTCTACTCTATTCTATTATGTATCACCATCAACCTAAAGAACTTTTATCCCTCCGCCCCTATCATTCCTAAATACGTCCCGCATGCTGTTAGGTTGTGTACAGCACGTGCTTAATTGTTTGACTGCAAGGCTATACTTAAGATAATTCTAAAGCTTCGGAACAAAGTTTTTTTTTGTAGGACTGCAACATTTGCATATATAACTTCTTTTTTTTTACTATAGGACTCTGAACCATTTTAATTTACCTATATAACGTTACGTTAGTACCTCCACAATGCTCCACTTACTATTCTATATTCTTGGAATCAGTGGTGGAAACCTATAATTGGCCACACTAATCTAGAATTAGTGCAAACTGTTTGTATCGCTGTTGGTTTCCCAATAAATAAATCATATATCTTTTAGGGACAAGGCAAACCCTACGAAATATGTAATAATATGTAATACTTATAATTAATTATTGTTCCCCTTTAAATACTCTTTGAGTACTCATAGTATACTTAAGCTCTTGGTGAATGGTTTCGTAGAAAAACATATCTTAAAAGTAAAACTACCAACCCTAGAACCGACTGGAACACTGCCAAAGAAGAATGTCTTAATTCACATTGTCTATATGTTAATTAATTCAATCTTTAAAAAAGAAGCTAAGTATATGTACCTACCCATTATAGAATGGCTGCTCTTCAAAAAACAGTCACATGTCTTACCGTCTCGATTTTCTTAGATTTGTTATTGGCGTTATACTCATTAATATTATTATGTCTCTTTTATTGGAGCTATACTCATATAATTATATGATATGTTTCTCACAGAGCTGTGGATTTCGTCAAATATGAATATAATGTAAATAATATAAAACGTTTTGGCAAAGATTTTCCGTGTATTTGAAGATTTAAATTATTTATTCGAGGAAATTTTACTTTTTTTTACTAATTTTCAGTGTACATTTTACATAGGTAATATTTATTACCTTTATTTTTGTTTTTTTTTATTATTATTGATTAATGCATTTTAGCGGCCGTGGTTGATAATTATACGTTTTCTAAACATTTCTACTAAGGTAATAAAATTAGTTCAAAAATTTCACAAAGTTCGATAACCATAATTTTTTCGAATTAGGTACTCTGAAATGTGGGAAAGTGAGCATTAATGAATTATTTTTAGCATTTATTTGCATTTGTGAGAGGCCATACGTTCCGCCAGGAACTTTCTTTGTTTACTACATAAACTACAACTTGGGTATAGCGGTCAACATGAGTATGCGTGCTTGGGCTATTCTAATCATTGGGCTTTGTTTTCCAAAAAAATAAATTAACAGTTAAAACTTTACACCTCAGTTCACTTACGGTTTCTGCACTCGTTTCTCGTTTGAAGTAAATTATTTTGACAGTTATTTCACAAGAACTTCTGATAGACGTTGTGAGACGTTGCATGCGCACAAACGAATCGGCGGAAAAATTAAACTTTTTGGCAAATAGCTCCGCTTTCATCCTACTAAGAAATGATGTCTTAAAAAAATTCATCAGAGAAATAATACTATTGTTATTTCACATAATTGATTTACTATCAAGTAGGTACCTCAAGCAGTTTTTTTTTTGCTATTGGCATTTGTTTTTCTGTATTGTGTTTACCTATTATAATATTTTTTAAATTTTCGCGATCTTATCACATTATTGATGTTATTATACACTATTATAATAATTATTACATTGTATTTACTAGACTATGTAGTGCCAGAGACAAGGTATTACGTAGAGAAGACTTGCCCAACACATATACCATCGCACTTATTGACCAGTATTTCATGTAGATTGGCTTAGCTTTTTAATTAATTTTTGATGTCAATATCGAGACCTGTTACTTCTCACGGCAGTACCTACCCTTAATTAGCTTTAATAAGCCTTTTGTTTTTACTCTTTAGAATTTCATTGTAACACACCTTGTTTAGTCTAACTAAACTATTGGAAAAATCTAAACAAAAACTTTTCCAATTACTTTGGTTACAAAGCTACCGTTTCGGTACACGCACGTTTCAGGCTGGTTTCCATATAAATTAACATAATTCATTATTACATAAAGGAAACACTTAAGTTATAGATATCCTGGATGAGGATCACAAATTACGCCATAAAGGGCGAGCGTCAAGTAATGGCCACCAACAATAAAATATAACATTACTCGGAGTGTGTATATAATAGTACTAGCTGGTACCCGCGACTTCGTCTGCGTACTTTTAATCTCTTCATCTCTTTTTTTCGCAATAAAAGGTAGCCTATGTTCTTTCTCAGGGTCTAAAGATTGTCTGTGCCAAATTTCATCAAAATCGGTTGAGAGGTTTAAGCGGGAAAGCGTAACAGACAGACAGACAGACAGACAGACAGACAGAGTTACTTTCGCATTTATATATATTAGTTGGGATAAGTGGACACAGGGATTCCTGCTCAAACCAATGTTTAGCAACAACTTCCCGTTCACAAAGTGGAGAAGAGTGGCATTTTAATAATGTATGAAATTATTCAAAGTCAAACTCAAAAGATTAATTGAATCGCAGGGATCTCTTTGAAACGCTTCAAACTCTTCGATGCAAGGCGAATCTATGTTTCATGCGACTACAACAAACCAACATTGTTCTATTCTAAATACCTATTACTTTTTGAGAATGAAAAATACTTTGAATAACACTAATGACGTGTTATTTTACTAATTATAGCTAAATATTGATTAAATATTGATCTCTGTCTATCTGTTTTCCAACGCTTCGAGATGTGTGTCAACGCCCCCGTAAGTGGTCAATGGATTCACATAGTTACACAGACATAAAATGTGAGCAAAATGTATATTTGCTGGCCGTGGGTGGCTCATTCATGTTCCCACGCGGTGAACCATCTTAGAATACCATAATATCTACCGCAGCCTAACGTATCGTACTTATCATGACATCGCTACGTTTTCACACCATTGCTGGACCAGCACTGGTTTTTGCTTTGTGTGTTTTTAAATCACGCAAAGTCTAACGGATAATCGTAGAAATAGTAATGTAAGTAACTAATTCTAAACCATTTTTTTCTGTCACTGTATCGAGATCAAGCAATCTCATCATCGTATCGAGATCAAGCAATATACAGCATAAGGATGATGTAACTCGCGATTGCACAGTCATCTCAGTTTACGAGCTATATCAGATGAGAAAATCGTCTCAAGTAAAAGCTGTTTTGTGAAGCTTGGTATATTGATCAGATTAATTTTTGAAACTTTGATCTTTTGTATTCTCAAAGCATTCTTCAACTTTGTTTTGTTTAATGGTTTCAACAATTCCCATGCGTTCAATATGTAGCTTGGTAGTAAAACAACCAGAAAAGACTTACCTTCGTTCGTCTCAGAATATTACTTATAAATGACGCACTTGAGACTCATGAGAGGTACAGCACATTGCGATTTGGGAAACCGGTCCTTGACCACAGTATTGTGATCTGCAACCATTTGTTCGCTGTACAGAACAATCTGGAATGGCCGGGAGCGGGTTTTGACGTCCAGTTTGCACATGAACGAGTACCTTCGATGTCTACACGATGTTATGATGACTCTTTGCACATAGCGCTCTGCTGAAATGTGGGAAGGGATTATTATGTAGATAATGAAGTTCTTAGGTTTAGCATCACGTATTATCAAATACTTCATAAATTTCACCCATGTTACTTTTAAACTGAAAAAAACTGAAACTGAAACAGCTTCACGACTTTGATCCCCAGGCACGGTAGATATCCCTTCAGATCTCCCAGTACCAAGTAGGTACTAATTCAAGATTCTTTGAGGATGTCTAAGGGGGGTAGTCAGAGGTACGTCCAAACATTACATTTGGCACATACCCACATTTTGCAGTAGTTAGTATTCCATACGTGACAGGTTGCAAGCCCATCGCCGCTGTTAGAATACTAACTGGTTTCCTCACGATGTTTTCCTTCACCGTTTAAGAGCACTGGCATTGCGCACATAAATTTTTCGATAGAAAAATCCATTGGTGCACGACCGGATTCGAACCTGCGACCTTACGATCAGAAGGCGAGGTCACTCCCACTAGACCACCGGTGCTCTTTTTTACTTTTACTTTTGTTACTTTTAAAGTTACCTAATTTAAACCGCAGACCGCCTTACCGTCATAAGCCATTGTCAAGAAATGGCAGTAACAACATCACACACACGTTTCTATAGAAAGACTTTGCCAGCATTCTATGGAAGATAGCGAGACTTAGATCAGTTTTGATCAAGCGAGTACTATTTGGACCCTTTTTTTGATGCAATAAATGTCATGGCAATTATAATAAAAACGGGCTTTGGTATAATCTAAGAATGCGGTCGGTAGAGCCTCGGAGCAAAGTAGAGCGTATAGCACAATGCTATAAGCTCTATTTCGTATTGTGAGAGCAGTCGGACCGCGTATTCGTGGTACCTATATTTTATGTAAATCCTTACAGGATTCCCCTTCCCCGGTGCCGAGACAGCCTTGAACGAGAGCAGACGAGCCGTCAGGTCACTCGGTACGTTTTTATAAGATCACTATAATTTACAGTCATTTTGTGAGTTGTAGGCGTTTTATTTTGTAGATTGTGATGAGGAGCAAATATCTCATTCATGAGATATTTGTCAAATAGGTAGTAAACAATAGAACCCGATATCTCTTGTGGTCCAGCCATCCTAACGATCACGTGTGGTGTAGGTAGGCTATTATAGATTTTCTTGGCAGTTCCCAAGAAAAGTGGAAGCCAAAGCGCTTTGGTAAAAAATGTGGTTTATTAACCATCAGGGATGCCACTTATTACCTAAATTAGATATCCAGAGTCCAGAGGGTGATGGGAGGATCAGATCACGTAATTGTAGAGAAAGAACGCCAAAAAAACTGAACTGTACTGACTGACTATACTTTATAGACACACGTCTTATACTTGTATTCAACTGAGTGTCAATATTTCAGGACCCCTAGCCCTAGCGCCCGGCTGCCTGTACGAGGGTCGCTGGTTCAAGGAGGGCGGCAGTGTGCCGGCTGGCGAGGCATGCCTGCAGTGCGCGTGCGCGCGCGGCGCGCTGTCGTGCCGGCGCCGCGCGTGCGCCGCGCTGCCCGAGCCGCCGCCGCCGCGGTGCCGCGTGCTGCATCGCAGGGGCTCCTGCTGCCCTGAACTACATTGTCCAGGTAAGTTAGCTCCAGCTTTCAGATGAAAATCAGCGTTGAGGTTTAATACACTCAACATCCCTTGAGCCGCAAAAGTTATTACCTTACGCACTCTTTTAACTTTTTTTAGGTTTGTCTTACTATTCTAAATATATTTTTGCTAAATAAACAATTATTCTAATCTAAATATGTGACCACATCTTAGGTAGGTATAAGATCTTGCGAACGCATTATTTGTACACTGCATTCGAGAGGTCAAGATGAACTGTTGTAGTAATGTACCTAGGTACTACCCGAATGAATCGTATTCGTTCGGATTTAATGGTAATCTGCCCGTCTTAATGAAACTGTGAGCCCTTTATGATGCAAAACAAATTCCATGTCTTTCTCTTTTATTCAATATATATTCTTCTTTCAGATGGAGTTGTTATGATGGAGCATGGTGCATCAGCACGATTTGAAAACGAAGATGCCATCCACTCACCAGTTTCCATCGCCCACGGTGAGTGTCTGCACTGGTAGGGCCTGGTAGTGTCTACCAGACCACGCGTGCGTTGGTTCCAAATAACTTCGTAGCTCACGACTCATGGCTTCAGTGTTTCCAGCGTGCGTGGAGGGAGGCACCGTGTACGCGGCGGGTTCTGCCATGCGGTCCAGTGTGGCTTGCGAGCAGTGCTTCTGCCTCGGGGCCGCTCGGCGCTGCGTGCGGCCGCGCTGCCTGCCGCCGCCAGCGGGCTGCAAGCCGCGCCCGGCGGCCGGCGCCTGCTGTCCGCAGCGGTACTACTGTGAACATCGGACCACGAAGCCTGCGGAAGATAAACACCGTCACGGTAAAATTCATTAAATTTTTAAAGATCTTCTTCTTGACGTGTCACTGTTTCTTTCGAACCAGTGTGGTGAAAGGATTTTAAGTACACCTCAGAGGCTCCTTTCGTGTACTACTTTTAAAGATGATAGAATGAAACGTGACAAGGCAGTAATGCTGCACACAATGATTTCAGATTGCAAAGTTGACGGGAAGTGGATATCGGAGGGTGAGAAGGTAGCGTCTTCGGAGACGAGTTCAAATTGCACGCAGTGCTTCTGCCTGCGCGGCAGCGTGCAGTGCCAGCCGCTGTCGTGCGCGCCGCCGCTGCTGGGCTGCCGGGCCGAGCTGCGCGCGGGGGACTGCTGCGCGCAGCGCTACCACTGCGCAACGGAACAACAAGGTTGCCCTTCATTGTGATATGATGTTCGTTGAAAGCTACAGCAAATATAACACATTAATCACGACAACTTTTACATTTTCAGGACCATTGATGCCCCAATTTCTTGCTCTTACGAGTAAAGCGCTGACTTCGGCTAGAAACCACCACCATGCATTTGAAAATCCTATGCCAACTAAGGAAGACGTTTCTACCAAAACCACTCTGGCCAGTATTTATTTGATAAAAAATACACGCATCACCTCTGCAACTAATAACCTAGTGAGCACAACTAAAGTGAAAAGGAAGACAAGTGATCCACCGCCTTCTCCCGATACGGATCTCGATAAGTCAAGTCTCCCAAGTCTAAATAAATCTGAAATTGCTACAGCAAAACCAGCAGAACAGCTAACTACGACAGCAAAGCTGAATGCTACCACAGAATCGAAGACAACGACAGAACTTACCACTGAAAGCACATCAACTGAACAGCCAGAAGGCTCAGTCAGGATCATGATTAATGGAACTATTAACTGTACTGCTGAACTGTCATCAACTTCTCTCCCACTAAATATGACTTTTAATGACACTGGCAATCTAGAAAAAATCACCATGGAATCTCATCCAAGAATACCTCTAATTGATGTAAGCAATCTTGAAGATCACACCTTTTCTCCGAATGACATAATCACAGAAAGAAATGTGAATGATGAGTTCGATGAAAATGAATCTTTTGTCATCAATGTGACGAGTTCTCTCAGAGCCAACACCAGCCAAACTTCTACTATTAAGCCTGCTACTGTTAAGCCGACACCAATAGTTACAAAAGTGTCTTTACCGACAGACATTGTGGAAACATTGAACAGTTCTAAGAAAACTAAAGGAGATTACGATTATGACTACGCGGAGCCTACTTTGCCACCATCTTTGCCTAATTTGAAGTAAGCCTAAAACCCGTTTCTAAATCACTTCAACGCTGTATAGATAAAAAAACTGCTGCGCTAAATAAGGATTATTTTGAATCAGCAGCTTGCTAAACAGAACTGTAATAAAATTTAAAAAAAATTACAACACGTTTACTATGTAATATTTATTTGTTTATTTACAGAATTATTCCATTCGTAGCAGCCGATGCAGTTGTTGAAAAAGATCACACAAAAAAAACTTTAACTTACCCGATGCACGAAAGGGAAGACAAATTCCCCGTTTACTATCCGAGCGTCGATACTAAAGACACTTCCTTCACGAGAAGAGATGATTTGTACCATTCGACTCAGTATCCGGTGTTTATAACAGACAAAGGAGAAGAACAGTATCATTCTTTGAGCCAAGATATAACCAGCACAGGATACTCTAATGCTCACAGCGATTTGAGTTCTTCAGGAAATGAATATACAGTGTCTGCAAGCCTTGGAAGCCGAATCTCTGATTTAAAGAAACCGGTTACTCCGCAACCTGTACCAAGCACAACTTACAAACTAGAGACTCCTGCTGTTAATTTATTTTCGGCACCAGTGGAGACTGAAGGTATAATTCGTACAAACCAATACTCAACGGAAATATAAATGTTGCTTTCCGTTTACGCCTTACAACAAATAGAGCAATCGTTTTTAAAATGGAAAATTTTCAGGAGGATTTGTACCGAAAGGATCATCGGGGCTGATAGATGAATATTACGCAGTTTTTCCTAGTACACCTTCAGGACCAGCTATTCCTCATCTCACGACATCGATGCAACTGGATATTGCAAGAGGTAGTAATAAATCAAATTACAAAACTCATGTTTTCATGCTCGTACCTAAACGAGTTCTAGGTTTGATGTAATCTACAATGAATATTTCCAGGAGAATGCATCTCTAGAGATGGCCGGCACATCCCCGACGGCGCCACCGTCTCCCTGGCGTGCTCCGAGTGCGCGTGCGCTTGGGGCGAGCTGCACTGCTCGCCGCGCGCCTGCGTCGCCGCGCCGCCCGGCTGCAGGCGGCGCCCGCCCAGCACCAGCTCCGCCGATCTGTGCTGTGGGGAACTCATTTGTGATGAAGGTAATTTATAATGGGATTACTTATAAACCAGGGTGGTTTTCAACTGGTAGGTAAATTTTTATCTCCCATTTCAAAATTTACATTATGTTTTTTACAGTCATCAATAAATCAACAACGGTTCCTGATGTTATCATCTCGAAGCCAACTACTACCACTGAATATGTTGAAATGAAAAACGAGACTGATGTCATGAAGAATTTGACGATTTATAATCCAATAATCGTGAATAATACCAACGTAAACATTGAACCGGTTCAAAGCATTGCGCATCAAAAACAGAATATATCTAAAAATGCTGATTTGAACAAGGTAGATGTAGTAGCTGACCATAACTTCACAGATACTACCACTGAAACTTTAAAAATGTTTACTCAACAAATACCAGTCACCACCATTACCACCACATTAAGTACTAGCAAAGAATCGGAGCAAGAAGAGCCACTGGAGTATGAAGAAGAAGAGGACGACGGAAGCTTCTCTTTCGGCAATGTTTTAAAACTTTTATTGAGTGGTGATAGCTACGACACCACCACGACAACTAAGAGGCTGCCATCGACCTCCAACCTGCCGCCAGTTAGGTCAACAACGACGACGAGGAGACCTCGGCCAACCTTACCTCCTGCTCCAAGACCCACTACAGCTCCGTTCATACCGATGCCTCTTCATCCATTCATCCCTCCGAAGGTCCCGCAGAATCCTATCAACCGAATAGATCACCTAGTACTCGGTGAAGCGACCGCAATCAAAAAAACGACTCTTCGGCCTGTAACTACTTCACCTCGACCAACTTCTAAAAGAACTGTGACACGGCCGACTACGCAAAGAATAATGACGAATCCGACAGACGTAACGAGAAAGGTCGAATACACAACCACGGAGAGTGCGCAGCCTCTAGGAGGCTTACCTGGACTCGGCCCTGGTCTTCTAAAGCTAGCCGGCTGTAACATCTATGGCCAGATGTACAGGGTAGGTAGAATCATTGCGGAGCTGTCGACTCCTTGTCAGGAATGCTGGTGTACAGAATTCGGGGTCCAATGTAAGCAGTTGAAGTGTTGAAAGTCTTTCTACGTAATAAGATGGCAAGTCATGATTGTTACGAAAATTCTAATCACTATGATTAGAATATATTATCTCATATCTTTTAGATATCTGAATGAGGTTTTGTCGAAGACTGCAAAGTATTAAAATATCTTAATGTATATTTTGTGTAGGTTTAGCTTAAATAATTATTATCGAAAGTAGAGTATGATCTCAGCCCACGCACCACTTGTAGGTACAGTAGGTACTCGTACTTACAATTTTTGCTCACACGCAGTTAAGTAAGTATAATCAAAATCGAACTTTTTGTTTCAAACTCAAACTATGGAGTTTATTTTGTTTAACATCAAAAGTTCCAGTAAATATTCCGTACGTAAATGCATTGAATATAGCTAAGTAAATATTGTACAAAAACGAATCTACTGTTGCTATGTACTGTTTTTTATTATTATAATCATATTATGTTAATATTATTAGTGACAGTTGTTTGCCTTTTTGAGAATATATTTCAGTATTGTATAACTTACAGTGTTGGCAACTAAACATAATGAACCGAATTGCATTTATCTAAGATCGTTTATTTTAAACTTTAGTAATTTTTATTTAATAATGAATAGTACTAAGTAGTTGCTAGTTTTAGAATTCAAATATTAAATAATTACATAGTATAAAATAAATTATTTTAAAACATTAGCGTCTTTCAAACTTTCCTGCTAAGGCCGATAATTTTCTTTTTTAAGATCTGTATTACGAATAATATACCTACTTATAATGTATTGAAAGGGTTAATTAGGGCGGTAGGAAAATTCAAAGAGATAATTAATTTCTTCATAAATTTTTTAATCACAGTTGCAAAAAAGCGAGCACAATTTCTTAGCATCACATTTACACCTTCTCTTAAGTCTTAAAATGGCGTGCTTTTTACAAATTTTACAAGCACATAATTCTTGTTATTTAAATTTACAAACAAACAACATTTTCATAATTATTACATTAGATATTTAATATTGATATGTTGATGGCACGATACGAAGCATTCTACAATTATTAACAATTATATCATCATATCCTCAGTCAGTCGACTAGTCTTTGGCTAATTCTTTAGCAAAGTTATATTAAATAATAAGTACTTAAGTATAACAGCTACCGTCTGGTAAATAATCATAAGCTTAATGTTTTGATACAAAACAAACCGCTGCGATTTCATTGAAATCAACCGTTTGAAATATTTACATTAATTCATGCTGTTGAATAATTTCACCGAATATCTACATTTGAATCAATTATTGATGCTGTACCCATGTTTCTCGCGTGGTGTACCTATATTACTTTTATACGGCCTTCAATACGAAGTAACAGTAGGTACTTCGCTGTGTAAAATTTTAAGTTATATTATTATATTTTGAAACATTTAATAAATTGCTAGGTTTTAAAAATATCACCTGTTTGCTTCTATAAGTCAAGGTTTTTTTTTTGTTTCAGGTGGATTTATTTTAATCTTGTCCAATGACTTAAATACAAAAGTTTATCAAAGTCAGTCAATTTAGTAGCTATAGTGCGAAAATAACGCTACACAATAACCCTTTTATTCATAATCCCTGCCATTTTATAGCGGCTCAAAGAGTGTTCTTGTCACTGTCACTTTCATGCCAACGGAAACCAACAGCAGCAGACTTCTGATAAGCTATTGGCGCGCTCAAAGATCATTTATGAATAATGACCTAAGTCTACAGTGTAAAATTCTGTCGAAAGCTATCCTACATTCGGATAGCGGACGGATATTAAAATTGCACTTTATTCGATGACACGATTAGGTACCTTAATTTGTAATCTCAGAAAAACCTCAGTACCTCGTACTTGGATACTGAATTGTCATACTTGTATAAAACAACTCAACTCATCCTTTCTTCTGTCTTTGTTCGTGGTCGAAAGGTAACTTCATCATTTCATGACCTGATTAAGGCCCTCGTAGTTCAGTCCGGTGAGTAGTGCACGACGGCTACCATCGCGCCAGAGAACAGCACTAGCCCGGACACCACGCGGGCTGCTATCATCGGTGCTTTTTTTTCGTTTTCACCTGAAACAAAAGAAGCCATTCAATAAACATAAATTCATCGAGTATTGCAAAACATGCTCAATCTAACGCAAGTTAATAAGCAGAAACTCCACGTAAGTGAATGAGATAGAAAAAGTCTGTGACTTCTTTAAGGGTTCGGTGACAGCGGCTCGCAATTTCGAGGTGCGATTGGCTATTATTTCATTTTATTTCATTTTGGGGAGGTTGTTTGAAATAATAACTCTAAAGAAACACGCATAAATACTGTTCGAACACAAATAATACAATAATATAAGGGAAATGTGCTTGAGTCAGAAATCATTTTGGTATTAGGTAACGTAAGACCAAACATACTAATACCAAAATGATTTCTGATTCGGGCATGTTTCCCTTATATTATTGTATTATTTGTGTTCGAACAGTATTTATGCGTGTTTCTTTAGAGTTATTTTTTCAAACAACCTCCCCGAAATGAAATAAAATGAAATAATAGCCAATCGCACTTCGAAATTGCGAGCCGCTGTCACCGGAGCCTTAACTAACTCGAAACTAGGATTCAAGGATTGCCTCAAGTTGATGGACGCAGGGCAGTGTATCCTAGGGCACGTTCCTATCAAGCCTGATTTACGATGCAATGCTTTGTGATTACCTTATCATCAGGTGGGCTATCTACTTGCTCCACCCTTCCACCAACAAGAAATGACGTGGTAACGGAGACACATAGATAGTCAAAAATTTGCCCGTTGACCAGCGGTCTCTGAGCATAGGTAGTACCTATAGCTTACCGGTGAAGATGATGAAAGCCAGCGGCACTCCCACAGCGGCGCCCAGCGCGTGCGCGGCCCACGCCACGCGGTCGTGCGGCGCGGCGGGGGGGGCGGAGCGGACGAGCGCCCAGCACCCCTCCGACGCGCCCAGCACCACCACGCTCAGCGGACGGAACCACCACAGCGGAATGTGCCCGAATCTGTTGCAACAAACCACGTTATGAGTCGGATACAGCTTCAGGATTCAGACTAAAAGATTAAACTTTGATTAGTTAAAGATAAGGCATTTGGCAAGATTAATTGCGAGTAGGTGAGAGATGGACTAGATTAGAAATAACTTCAAAATAAGTTGTTCTATTAAAACCTCCTAATCAAAAGTGGAAATACCAACTCTTCAGGGGATCTTCAGGGCTTTTTGAAAACCAACGGCATCGCCAGAATTTCTCTCTACTTGTATTAGACAAAGAGACAAACTGAAGTTTTCAATCGGAAATGGTTCCAAATGTCTCAGAACAGCATTCCAGATCAGGTGCATCAGGGACTTTGGTGTAGTGTGTGTGGTCGCGTGTCGCTCTGAAGCTCACCTGAGGCAGACGTTGGGCAGATGCGCCGTGAGCAGCGCGTACACGGCGGCCGAGGCGCCCACCACGTGCACGCAGGGCTGCCACGCGCCGGCGCCCAGCGCGCCCGCCAGCACGCCGCCGCACCACACGCCCGCCGCGCGCCACCAGCCCTGCTCGCGCTCCAGCCGCCACCCCACCTGTGACCCGCCACAACACAAACCATGCTCTTCATCAAACAAACCACTTCTCTTCTAATAGACTTGTCCTGATATACGATCGGAAAGGATTGGCTTGACAAACCATGGTGGTGAAATAAAAATGAAAAAGTATCGATACCTGCGCAATAGTTCACAAAATAGTTTAAGTAATATCTGATAGGTAACATTTTGTCCTGGTCGTGTTTGGTTTGGAAGTTTTAAATCCCTAAATTTACATTCAGGGTTTACTTACAGCAAGAGCTACGAGCGCGTTCAGGGCCAGGTGAGTGGTGTTGGCATGGACCAGTCCGTAGGTGAGCACCCGCCATGGCTCCTGGCGCCATTGCATCGGAGACCATTCCAAGGTTGCACGCAGGTCTTCAGAACCGAACAGGTGGATGCAAATCTAAAATAAATATTGAATAAATATTCATACTAAAAAAACACGGCTTGGAGTGGTAAAAGGTGAGCAGGTTAGTAGTACTCACAATCAAAAATATCATCGACAATATAAAATAAGGCGGCTTAAGAACTTCAATCAGCTTTTCCTTCCTTTTTTGAAACTTTGTCTTTTGCGATATCTTCGAACTCAACGGCTTTTCGGGGTAAATGGAGTGAACTCCAAGAGTTAGGCCAGATTGAAGGCGAGATTTTGGTTTTTCTGATTCGATGGGAAGCAAGCGTTTGTTTTCTCCAGGGCTTCTTTCCCCGCTGGCCTCGTTCACCGTCCATGCTCGAGCTGGTGGTGGCTGCTCCAGCAGTCCTCTCCTTCCGTGGTGGATAGGGACGTCGTAGTCTGCATTGAGTCGTGCTGTTTCACAGTCTTCTGCATCAGGAGCCATGGTGATACTTCCATATTCTTTCCTCAGGACTTCATGCTACGTCTTCGTGTCTATAAACCGAAAAGATATATGACATGAAGTACCGGCGCATCCTCATTTATACGAGAACCTACAGGACAATTCGGATTAGGAAATTCCGAATTGGAAATAGGGCATATATTAATTAGTTTGCGGTTTCAGTCCAGATGTTCATAAAAGTCGTGTTCGGTTCCAAGTATAGTATTATTATATCTTATGGGTTTTATTAATAGCATCCGGAAAACGCTCTTATGCAACTTAGCGCATCCTAGATAATTATACCTACAATGTGGGGGATTACGTGACACGGCACGCTGTGGTGAGGATAACTAGAGAATGCATAGCACGAGCGATGCCTACCTACAGCCATGCGTTGACCTGGGGGGCTATCATGAGTTTGGTGCCGACCGCGATCGATCGTAGATCGCAACGATCTACACCGAATTTCAAGGAAATTAAACAACGGCATCTAGCGTATTTATGCGAATAATATATAATATTTATAATAAGAATAATGATAAAAATCATAAGAATTTATTAGCAGTATAAGAATAATATATAATATTGAATTCCCTTGAAATGCGGTGTCTATCGGTGTGATCTACGATCGATCGCGGTCGGCACCGGAACTCGTGATAGGCCCTCTGCTTAGGTATCCACAAAAAGTGTGGTTTTAAGCAATGAGTTATTTTATTGAGTCGTTGTTATTGTAATCTAGATGCGGTCTATTCACAGCAGACACCATAATCCACGATTTCATTTTCAATTGCAGGCCAATATCCAAACTGTATCGTAGAATACATCGTGAGAATTAATATAGTAGGTAATATTCAATTATTTTACAAATTTAAGTAAAATATTATATTGAATTAAAATTATAAATACATAATATTATCTTCTTCTTTCTTTCTTCTTTTTATGGCTCCTGTCATAGACAATCTTGCCAATGTCAAGTGATTCAGAGATTATACTCTTTGTAGATGTAGGTAAGTTTCTAGTCACGTCAGTCCAAAGTCGAGTCAGTCAGTTGTTCTGTTTAAACATTGATATAAAGGAAAATAATTTTGGTTACTAATCATTGGCTTAGTATCACGTTTCCATGCGGCAATCAATGACAAAATGACGTGCGTCAGTTTGTTACCAACCGCTGAAACCAAGGAGTTTAGAAATAATCAAATTTTTGTTCAATTTATAAGTGAGTAATCGAGAAGGTAAACTAAGGCAAGTCATCGATCGATAGGTACAGATTTATTTATGAAATGCTTGTCGAAATAGCAGAAAACCATGAATGAGCATTAGACATACGAAAAGTGGGCTGCAAAGTCCTTTCTATGAGTTGTAAATAAAATTAATAAAGTTCTTTAAACCGAAAAGTATTTTTGTAACCTCTTTTTGAAACTTCTGTTCCTAGTAAAATGTAACTCTGCAAATATTGATCCTAGCGTAAAAATGATCATGACCAAACTTGTGGGAAATTAAATTTCCAACAACTTTGCCATTACCATTTTTGCTCTAAAGTTGAAAATTAACGAGATATTTCAGAAAAACTTTAAAACAAGATGGCGGCGAACCCTCCACCGGGATTAGTTCGAAAATCGAGATTTATACTTCCAACCCCCCCCCCCCCCCCGACGTTTAAAAAAATCGCTCTCCGGAATTTTTTCTATTTAAATGTCTACCTCGACTGGACTATACTCTAGTATCCCTAAATGGGTGTGCCGTCAGTCTGTCTGTCATAGATGCATAATTATGATGAAATGATAGCCGTCTGCCAACTCTTGAGGAAGTGCGAACTTGACTTGGTAGCCTTTAGAGGCTGAAGGGCGAGCAATCAGCATGAGCTTTAGGATGGATGGACATGTAGATAAAAGATATAGGTATAGGTATAGGTATAGGTATAGGTATAGGCGTTTTATTGTTGCGATAGCAAAGCAAAGGTCAACCTAACACGTTCAATATTTTTTTTTATTTTACATTTTATTGGAACAAGCAAATGGCTTACTTTTTTTCTTAGAGTTTATTTCGAAACAGTGAAAGGATTATAAGTGCGAAAATATATAATTAACGAACCCAATACAGGAAACACCTTAAGGGTCCGGCGACAGCGGCTCGCAATTTCGAGGTGCGTTTGGCTATTATTTCATTTAATTTCATTTCGGGGAGGTTGTTTGAAAGAATAACTCTAAAGTGACACGCATAAATACTGTTCAAACACAAATAATACAATAATATAAGGGAAATGTGCTTGAGTCAGAAATCATTTTGGTATTAGGTAAACGTAAGACCAAACATACTAATACCAAAATGATATCTGATTCGGGCATGTTTCCCTTATACCTATTATTGTAGATACTATTTGTGTTTGAACTGTATTTATGCGTGTCACTTTAGAGTTATTCTTTCAAACAACCTCCCCGGAATGAAATAAAATGAAATAATAGCCAATCGCACCTCGAAATTGCGAGCCGCTGTCGCCGGAGCCTCAAAATAATGATAAGCACTAATACGCGTGCGAAGTCCCGGGCGGTTGCTAGTAATTAATACACCTTACCTATTAAATTAGTGAGCGTTAACAGAACCATCAGCCACTTTAGGTTCCTACATAAGACACACCCGACAACAAACTTTAAACAAAATATTGCGATTGTCTTTCGAGACAAATAATAAATATTTCAAGGTTTAATATTCAGACAACTTGCCTGTTCGGGAGCAAGTCATCTAATGAGTGAGAAAGATGGGAATTCATTGAGGGGTGCTTGCCAGCAGGTACCTACAGATTTGGTCGTCTCCTGTTCGGCGCTTGGGCACCGAGCACGTAAAGCGCGCAACAAACGAGGATGTACTTTGTAAGTTAATATAAAAAAATCTAACTTTTTATACAAAATTCATCATTGGTAAATTACGTTTTAATTAAAAAAATGCTATTCGTTGTTTCTACCTGTAAATTAAAAAGTTGTTTACATAATCCAGCTAAAAATGAATCCACTAATGTCTGGGATTTACACAAATGTTTTCCTTCCTGTAAATCAGAAACAATATTTGTGGCTTTCATTTTGCATTTTATAATTTTATTTATTTTTATTTGTTACGACTTTAATAATAAATCAAACATTTTTCCGTTTTCTGATATAACTATTTCCGATTCTGATCTTTTTTGTGAACATTTAAAGAAAATTATAAACAAGCTCAAAATAATTCGTACAATCTTTAATCCTAACTGTGTTGAAAATAATATAATCTGTTCATATCATGCGTAACTTGTGTAACATGGTATCTGCGTGTTCCATAAGTAGTATAAAAAAACTTCATCTTCTTCGATCGTGTACACAGCTCGTGAGCAAGACGCCCTAAAAACGCACCTGTGCCTTGTCCCGAGCAGCTGTTATTGGTAGCATCTGGTAGATTCCTTCTTGGCCAGGCTGTTTACCTAAACCCAGTCAGGCAAGGCCAGCTTAGGTTTACGGCTACCTGAGAACAATGCTAAGCAGATAACTAAAGCTACTTCTTCGTTCAAAGTTGGTATTGTCTTCTCTATAGTATATATGTATACATATAAAGTTGGTATTGTCTTCTCTATAGTATATATGTATACATATAAAGTTGGTATTGTCTTCTCTATAGTATATATGTATACATATAAAGTTGGTATTGTCTTCTCTATAGTATATATGTATACATATAAAGTTGGTATTATCTTCTCTATAGTATATATGTATACATATAAACGAAAAAAATATGTTTTGTTTTCTTTGCTCTATGATAACAAAGATAAATAATCCGTAAAGATAATTTCCAAAGAACCTACCTTAAAATGTATTATTCTGTTTGATTTTGACAGCCTACGTAGCTCAGTTGGTTGTAGCTATGCCTTCTGCGCCGTAGGTCGTGGGTTCGATTCCCACCGTGAACAAACATTTGTGTGGTGAACATAAATGTTTGTTCTCTGTCTGGGTGTTATATAATATTATAAGTATGTATTTACAAAAAAAAAGTATTATAAGTAGTATATCAGCTATCTGGTTCCCATATTACAAGCATAAGCTTAGTTTGGGGGTAGATAGTGCTGTGTGGAAAGTCCACCAATATTTATTTATTATTTATTTATTTTTATAGCTTATAGTAAGTTCGGCAGAATAAAGCGGTTTTATATCACGCATGATTTATAGACGGGCTTGGAGATATTTTTGTAATGTTTAAGGAGCCTATCCTGTAAGATTTGTTGTTTATTTGTGCTCGTGTTTCGGGATTTCCAACAACGACGTAACTACCAATGAAAATAGGATTTAAATAATATTAGGTTATCCTGTTAAAGTTAATGGCATGCGTAACATTTACCTACGTACCTGAGTATTCACTATAAAAAGATAAGGCATTTATGTCAGGTATATTATTTCCTTATATTTCATTGTAAATTTGGATTCCTATGAACATCAATGAATTTACGGTTTAATATAGTTAGATAAACAAGAAACCTCTGCAGCTTCCTAGTGTTAAATGTCTGTTGAGGTAAACATGATGTAGGGATTCACATGAACTCATGACATAGGTACCTTTATCGGCCTTACGTTAAGTAGGTACGCTAGGTAGGTTCTTATGTCATTTTAATGAGCTCTTCAAATTGTTATATTTATAGTTTTCTCAGAATTATTTTCTTGTGGGAGCAGGAATTGTGTTAGCTCATTGTAAATAGATACTATTTGTCAAATCGTTTTGTTTACTTTATAAGTGAGTACGGTTTATGCCTCCTATGTTTATACCTATTAGATGATTTTAAAGAGACCTAAAAATTCTAAGTAAATCAAAAAGGGGCTCATGGCTTTGGTCGCATGGAACTGGCACCTAGATTCATCTAGTTTTAAGGCTCCGGCGACAGCGGCTCGCAATTTCGAGGTGCGATTGTATTAGTATGTTTGGTCTTACGTTTACCTAATGCCAAAATGATTTCTGACTCAAGCACATTTCCCTTATATTATTTGTGTTCGAACAGTATTTATGCGTGTCACTTTAGAGTTATTCTTTAAAACAACCTCCCCGAAATGAAATTAAATGAAATAATAGCCAATCGCACCTCGAAATTGCGAGCCGCTGTCGCCGGACCCTTAAGATGTTTAAAAGTGATTCTTGTGATTTTTTTGAATAAATTACTTACCTTTGGCTTTTACTAGATGAAGGTTTAAAAATGTGTGGAGTTTAAAAAGTATAGTATGATTTAAATATGTCTCAGTTAGTTTAGAACCAGTTTGCAGTTCATTGCCAAGGTAACCCAGATATGGAAATGTTTCTAACCATAGCTGTAGGAACAGAACAAAAGATTGAGATATCGTCTTAGGTATGTTGTTATTTGTCTCCTCTGTACAGTATGCCGCACATACACCACTTCACGATGTTTTTTGTCTACTCTGTCCGATAAATCCCGGTCGAAAGTATAAAAAACTAATGAAATAGCACAGTTGATACGAAATACCCACAGAATGATATGATGAGCCAATGATATGATCTTTCGGCCAAGCTCACCCCCAGAATAGCCCGTTCTATTCTAAATACAAGTAAGTTTGTTATAACCTAATCGTTTGGGTTCGAAGTTTATCGTAATTAGTCCAATTAGTTTTTCTTTTGTTGTTCCTTCCGCAAATTGGAAAGAAATAGGGCACGTTTGTCAACAGAGGTATAAACTACTAACATGCATTAGGTATGATGTGTACAAACATATTTTTCACATTTATAATAATTTGGGTGCGTGGTTGTGATCTTACACAAAAAAATCTTGTGATGTCCCCTAATATAATGTCATAATATGGACGGATATTTATTTCACGTATTATTATTATGATTATGATGAGTTTTCAAATTTGTAATAATATTTATGTAGAAAATACATTACAATGATGTTCTTATCATAAGGTCAAATTATAGTTTGTATAGAGGACCGTGTATTCTCCTATCTCATGTGATTGCTAGCAACCAATCTATAACTTAATTAATAGAGAACTTGTTCTTATCTATCAGATATAATACTCACCGTACAATGTCCGAGACTCTGTCAATTATTGAAGATAACAATGTAATTAACTCTTTGAGCGCTAATGGCGTAACTCGCTCCCGTTTCTCGCCCATCGACAGAAGACTATCGCTATCGTATCTCTAGCTCGCATATTTTTTTCTGCATTTCAAAAGGTATAAAATCACTGAACTTATTTGTGAAAAATCGCATTTACAGCCGATTAGTTTTAATCGGGCTTTCAGTGTGCGTACTGCGTGGGAACCATTTTTATGGTTGCTATTTCATGAATGTTCTAAGGTTGCTATCCCATAGGCATTTATGTCAATTCTCGTCGAAGTACAAATCGAGACGTTTGTCGATCACGCTCATCAGAATTCATCATCATACTTCTATAATTATTATAAACGCGAAAGTTTGTAAGTATGGATGGATGGATGTTTGTTACTCTTTCGCGCCGCAACGGCTGAACGGATCTAGATGAAACTTGGCAGAGAGATAGTCTGGAATAGCACATATGCTACTTTTTATCTCGTGGGAATACTGGGATTTAAATCTGCGCGGGTGAAACCGCGAGGCGCAACTAAAAGATCGGTCACCAAGTTGACCTCTCGCTTATTGTAATTTAGTTGTACTGTATTGTGTTACTCAAAACTAGATTTAAAGCTATGCTATGATTAGTTAGAAAAATGATGGCTATTTTGAACGAAATCAGTTTTGTGACACTACAAGTTAATTGGTACATATTATGAATTCATTAAAACCAGTTTAGATAAGCGTCTAGATAAAACCACTTGGATGTACAAGGACGCTTTGGGGCCTGGTTTGAAGAATGTTCAGGTATACATAGCTAATTGTTAATTAATACTTTAAACGTGGAAAGATCTGTAGGTAACTACTGTAAACCGACTTTGACCCTATTAGCATTTAAAATATTAGATTTATACATCAGGTGGGCCAATTGCTTGCACCATCACGAAGTAGTATAAAAAAAGCAACTAAAAATATAAACATTTCACTTCTCACACACTTGTGTTTACCCAAAGCCGAAGTTATAAAATATTGAAGTTAAATAAGCGATATGTGGTTATGGCCCCCAGCTATTATAAGTGTATTAGATGTATTAGTGTTTTCACAGACGTAATGTCTCAAATTGTCTGGTAGTTGACCGAGCGAGCGAAGCGTCTCAGTTTCCACATTGGCCAAAAATGCGTTTGTCCGGATGTCTGTCTGTCTGTCTGTTCTCCTCTACAGGTCGCATTTTTCAACCGATCTGGACGAAACTTGGTACACAGGTTATATGACTTATTAGAATTTTTTTGTCGTCGGGGATTTTTGATTGGAGGGATATTTCCCCCAAAAAAAGGGCAAAAAGGGGGCTATTTGATATACTGGATATCTCCACCAAATGAGATCCGATTTCGATTATTCTTTTTTTATTTGAAAGGTAGTAACTATAAGTTGGTCTCATAAAAGTTTGGCGAAGATCTGATAAGGATCTTCAGCATGATGAACAGGATAGCTCATCAAACAATCGATGGTTTTCAATCAAATTTGAGAGAAACACAAAGGACCTCATTCTACACAAGATGATGCAAAAAAAATCAAAAAGATCAAAAAAATCACAAACGGAAAATGCACTTGCACATTACATTCCTCAAATAGCTCACTTTTAGTATGCTCGCGAGGTCTACAGATCCCAGAGCCACTAGTTATATTATGTTCAGCAACGAAAACCTGCCCTTGACTCACCATAGATATAGGGAAAACCACATTTATAAAAGCATTATGAAAGATAAATCAATGTATTTACCCTGTAAGAGCGGCCATGAGGAAACACACAATGCACCACTATTTTTAGAACACGTCTCAAAAACAAAAACTATTCACAAAAATCTTTTCTTTTTTTGAGTTTGAATTTCGAATAATGGAACACGATATCGGTCACATTTTAATGATTTTTTGAATTTCGAACGTCTGTTAGAGATAACGACACCAAGCAGCGAACAGCTGACTGAGCGTGGCGCGCCCGAGACGCGCACTCATCCACTCATCGAATGAAAGTTATCAACCTCTCCTGTTGCGCCGATTAGAGATCCTTGGTTGTTTTCATTATCTAAAATAACAAAGGTCGAATGTGGAAAAATGCTAGCGCTTTTCAGGTAGAGTTCTATTTCGTGGTACAATCACACCACCTGGTAGACAATTCAGTTCATGAAAGCTCATTGTCTTCAAAGATATTTTAGTCAAATGAACTGAAGCTGAACTCCAAGTATAGCGTGCTGGTACTGGAAATACAATAGTTAAAAAAAACTATTAATGTTCATTTGTTTTTATTGACTTGACGACACAAATATTTGATAATAATTTAGACATCATCTAATAACTGCCATCTATTAAATAGAGACCGAACCCTATCGAAAATAATTTTAGTTATCTTGTCCAAAACAGTTATCGTATAGTGGGGTGAGTTATCTACGTCGATAATTGGAACGTGGATTACAAGATACCTAAGCCACCAATTGTGTGTAGTCTACTCTACTTCCTAGGTTGACATACATTGAGCTACCACAAGTAGACTAGATGGAAACCTTAGTGTGCCCCGAAAATACCGTTACCTATTCAGATAAATAGATAGAAAACTCTTTGTTGTACACCTTTTTGCACGCCTTTTTCTGCCGCCAAGCAGCAACGCTGTGTTTCGGTTTGAAGAGTGTGGTCGCCGGTGTGAATACAGGCACATGAGGCTTAACATCCGTATGCCTCAAGTTGATGGACGCAGGGCAGTGCATCGTAGGGCACGTTCCTATTGTGCGTGACCTACGGGGCAATGTTCTGTTTATAGGTGATGGTTACCACTTTACATCAGGTGGGTCATCTGCTTGTTCCATCAGCTAGTTGTATAAAAAAAACACCACAAGAAAATAGCATAACACACATTCAGGACTAGCATATAGGTACGCATTTACCTACAAATTACACACAGAGAATAAGATTACTATGGCCTGACAAGTACTACAAGGTTTCTTGGGCTGTTGATGGCGAGGGTGAAAATTTTATTTACATTCTTTTGAATAGAATCAATATGGGTATCAAAATATTCTTGGATTGATTCGGGACCATCATGACAAGCACCACCTTTCGAATAAAAAAAGAATCATCAAAATCGGTCCACTCAGTAAAAAGTTACGAGGCAACAAATTAAAAAACAATCGAATTGAGAACTCCTTTTTTTTGAAGTCGGTTAAAAATAAGATAAAATACTACATAAAATAACTAGATAAATTATTGTCGAATTATGATGACGTATTCTTTTCAATTTAATAAGAAAACCTTTGGTTTGGTTTTTCCTTTAGAGTTGTGGCGACCCCTACATAGTGATAAGAATTAACTTAATCGAATTATCTGAATTCCAACACGAGTAGCAGGACAATTAATACATTACATACTATATTTGCAGTTCTAGTATGCGTGGAATTGCGTAAAATAATAAATAAATAACCATACGTGAAATATCTTTAGTGTGTCTTTTTGTGTGGGACAGGTGATTTACAAGTGAGACTCACGAAAGGTGCCGTGTAGCTAACGAGTGTCTTTACAGCATTGACCTTGAGGTGGCGTGATTGTAACCTATTTTAAAGATTTTTACAGTTCCTAACGGTAACTACGCCATCAAAGTTAGAATAGTAACAAAGATTTTAAAAAAGTAACTAGGTAGTTAACATATGTTGATTTTTATGTTTTAGAAGTTTACTAGTGTTTATCATTAGGAAAACCACAAATAATCTATAATTTCCCCAAAGTTATGGCACGAGTGGGATTAACCCACGGGAGCTCTTTCATACGATGATAATAAGTAACGGCGCCAACGAAAATATCTATTTTTTATTTTATTACGTCGCGGCTAAAATGACGATTTGTCTTATAAATAATCAAAATTTATTCATTGTTATACAGTAGGTAGTTCCTAGGAGGTAACAAATCCAAAACATAAGCCCCGTTGGGGCATTAAAATGTTTATACCCTTTTTAAGATAATGGGTATCATTTCATAATGGAGAAGTAACTATGCAATTCATGAAACTTCAGTTTTCAGTACCTAATGGTTTTACATCGTAAATACTTGAGAAACTACAGAACTCGAGTTGATCGCTCCAATAAAATTATCGTTTAGACTGGATGTACGTCATTTCACGTATTGCCAACGACGTGTTCACATAACAATAAACACTGCGAATAGAATGTGTATGTCTGTCCGTTACTGTGTATATAAACAGGGTGTTCCAGTAAATACTAGCAAGCTAAGGTCCAGAGAGGCAGCGTTATTTCTAACCGAATCATCCTTGTGTCTGTTCTGTGATTTTTATAGTGTATAATTTATGTTTTTTTTTTGCGTGTTTGAAAGCTGCAAGACATTCTGATCATCGTATTTTTTTACATTAAGCTAATAATTAATTCTCTCAAATACAAAGACTCCACACTCCAAAATACATACGCCATAAAAAGAGGAAATAATATTACATAAAAGGAAAACAATAACTACCAATATCTTAAAAAAAAAGCATAGCTATATAAGAGTATCACTAGTGGCTCTGGGAGCTGTAGACCTCGCGAGCATACTAAAAGTGAGCTATTTGAGGAATGTAATGTGCAAGTGCATTTTCCGTTTTGTGATTTTTTTGATCGTTTTGATTTTTTTGCATCATCTTGTGTAGAATGAGGTCCTTTGTGTTTCTCTCAAATTTGATTGAAAACCATCGATTGTTTGATGAGCTATCTTGTTCATCATGCTGAAGATCCTTATCAGATCTTCACCAAACTTTTATGAGACCAACTTATAGTTACTATCTTTCAAATAAAAAAATAATAATCGAAATCGGATCTTATTTAGGGGAGATATCCAGTATATCAAATAGCCCCCTTTTTGCCCTTTTTTTGGGGGAAGTACCTCTCCAATCAAAATTCCCCGACGACAAAAAAATTCTAATAAGTCATATAACCTGTGTACCAAGTTTCGTCCAGATTGGTTGAAAAATGCGACCTGTAGAGGAGAACAGACAGACAGACAGAGACAGACAGACATCCGGACAAACGCATTTTTGGCCAATGTGGAAATTGAGACGCTTCGCTCGCTTCGCTCGCTCGGTCAATTATTGAATTTTATCTCTTAAAATCACAAATAACTCTTATATTACCAAAAATTACAGAATATACTGGACGTGCGATACGGGTAGCGTAAGGAATGCTGCATCTCTGGACAGCCGCTAACTAACTGTACTTCCCGGGACATCCTGTATATCGATAATGCGTGAGATAAGAAATACAGGCATTCTTTAACTCGGCCCTGAAATTGTTTGTTTCAGGTGGATATTATTAGAAATCATGTTAGATAATCTGTACTATTTTCGTGTACGTGTAGCTGAAACTCCGAAACTTTTTCTTTATCTTTGAGACTTTATGAACACAACAATAACTACTATAAAAAAAGCCTTACATATTTTATCAAATATCTTATGTAGGTACATGCCAAGTACCAGCGTGTAGTAGCGTACTGCTTGCAACTTGCATTTACAGTTAGAAACAATTCAGTTTATAACGAGCTATGTCCGAATGTCAGATAAGTTTAATAATCTGTCTAATAAAAAAATATTACAAGCAAGATGTCCCAGGAAGGATTTAACTTACATACAATACAATACTTGAATTTGACATACAATAAAATCTTCGTAAGTTCTAATAACTGTAGGTAAACACTAACAATGCGTAAAATGTATACTGTACCTGTGCGGGGGGCCTCCGCCCGCGCCGCCGCATCGCGCGGACCATCCAATCAGCCTATCTGATGGCGCGCCCTGCGCCACAAACAAACACTTGTTAACTCATCAACATAAAGCACACCCTGACAGTATCCTACTCGAACCGCACCCTCAACGGTCGCACATTTCACTTAACAAGCTTAAATAATAGTTTATAAATAAGGTTTGGGCGGGCGGCGCGTAGGGCGGCGGCGCGCGGCAGACGCGGGGTCATCGGCCGCGGCAGCGCCACGCGTTGTCATGACGACAATGCAGTTCACATAGACTATCTATGAGCTAGATGAGTCGAACCACTTTATCTTAATTGGCATTGTTATTGACCGAGCGAGCGAAGCGAGCGAAGCGTCTCAGTTTCCACATTGGCCAAAAATGCGTTTGTCCGGATGTCTGTCTGTCTGTCTGTTCTCCTCTACAGGTCGCATTTTTCAACCGATCTGGACGAAACTTGGTACACAGGTTATATGACTTATTAGATTTTTTTTGTCGTCGGGGATTTTTGATAGGATAGGTACTTCCCCCAAAAAAAGGGCAAAAAGGGGGCTATTTGATACACTGGATATCTCCACCAAATGAGATCCGATTTCGATTATTCTTTTTTTATTTGAAATTTTTTTATCTGATAAGGATCTTCAGCATGATGAACAGGATAGCTCATCAAACAATCGATGGATTTCAATCAAATTTGAGAGAAACACAAAGGACCTCATTCTACACAAGATGATGCAAAAAAATAAAAAGATCAAAAAAATCAAAAAAATCAAAAAGATCAAAAAGATCAAAAAAATCACAAAACGGAAAATGCACTTGCACATTATATTCCTCAAATAGCTCACTTTTAGTATGCTCGCGAGGTCTACAGCTCCCAGAGCCACTAGTTTAGTGGTAGCGATACTTAATCGTGGTGGGTTAAATGTCGCTTGCGACTAAGTATTATCAACGTAACTTTCGTACTTTGTGAAAAAACATAGGTGATATCGTTGGAAAAGAGAAGTATTTTTGTTAAGTATCTATCTGGCATTAAAAAATAGTATTTATGTAGGTACTAGCTGGTACCCGCGACTTCGTCTGCGTACTTTTAATCTCTTTATCTCTTTTTTTCGCAATAAAAGGTAGCCTATGTCCTTTCTCAGGGTCTAAAGATTGTCTGTGCCAAATTTCATCAAAATCGGTTGAGAGGTTTAAGCGGGAAAGCGTAACAGACAGACAGACAGACAGACAGACAGACAGATAGACAGAGTTACTTTCGCATTTATAATATTAGTTGGGAAGTTGGGATTTCATTATTTACAAAATATACGAATTTTATTCCAGCTGATACAACAGTTAACAGCTACATTAAAGTATTACAAGCTTTGGCTTAGTTTGGGGCTGCATAGCGCTGTGTGGAAACTCCATCATTATTTATTTATTTATTAATTACATGTATGTTTTCGATTTTTTCTTATCTGTAAAGATGTGAAGTCTTTGGCAAGTGCGGGATGCAAAGGAGTCGGTCAAGGCTGGCGCACACAGAGCGCTCACCTCATTCTGTACCACTACTTTTCTCGTTGTGGGGGGAAGCAAATGGAATAAAATCGGAGTGTAAGTAAAATAACACTTCTTTTAAAAACTGAAAGGATCTGTCTATCCATGTACATTGAGAAATAAAAAAAATGCTGAATAATTTTGATTAACAGTAACGATTTTCCATTGGATATTTTTTTCAGGTACATAGTATAAATGTAACATGAAATAAACATAGTTAGTTAGTAATTTAGATACACAATATCAAGCCTGGTTCCCGTTCACTTCTAATGAAAGAAGAATTCCGTGAGTGAAAAGGTAAGTAAATAGGTCTACGAATAATTATAAATAATTTAAAAATATAGATTATGTATGTATATATGTAGGTATGAGGATCGCACACCTAAAGTGGAGCTGGGCGGGACACTTAGCTAGAAGGGACGATGGGCGATGGACTAAGTCGGTAACGGAGTGGTGGCCGAGGGAGCACGACCACCAGCCCGTCGGTCGGACGACATCGTCAGAGTGGTCGGACCACAATGGATGCAACTGGCTCAGGACCGAAAAGATGGCGTAATAGAGGGGAGACCTATACCCAGTGGGTGTCAACAGGTTGATTAGATAGATAGATTATTGATAGTTATCCAAATTAGTTATGTTATGTTGTCATAGTATCTTGAAACTTAGGTTATCGACAGCACGCACAGTGCAAAACTATATTTCTAAATCTCTTAGTTTTGACTGCCATCTTTTGTTGGTTAACTGTACTTAATCAGCTGTCGGTTCGCGGATTAAATTCGTAAAACCCCGTAGAGGCGTAGAGCAAAGTCACTCACAGTGTTGTAATGATTCGTTTACATGTGGCTAGATGGCGTTAGTAGTACTTCTTTACACGATTTGTAGAATTTTGTGCCTTGCTGTTGTGTAGACTATGCAAAATCTTGACTTGATTGCTTTGGAACTGGAGCAGCGCCTAGATTCACCACCTAGTTTATAAGAATAGGTAATACTAAACATAAAATTTTTTCATGATTAAAGTGAATCGAAAACATTAACACTTTCAGCATCGTGAACAAAACAGCCAAAAATAACATACCAACTTCATAATGACTATAGAAAAGCAAATAAAATGAAAATGCTATGTCGCTATGTACCTACCTACCTAGGTACGTAAAATGACAGAAAACCTTTATTCATTGTTCTCATTTCTAAGTAATTTTGAGTTTAGAGTGTCACATACCTACCTACTTCACCGGAGACTGACATGCAAAATGTTAAATAATTATTAAGAATATTGTAGATAAACGAAAAGATAAACCTTCGTTTTGAGTAGATAACTATAGATACCTACCTACTTCGAACAAATAACCCCGGATTCCGAAAGCCTGATCAACACTAATCAGCTGTTAACTCACTTGCTATCTCTATCTAATTTGAAGTAAAAGCTGAAATAGCAAGTGACTTGACAGCCTAATAGTGTTGATCGGCCTTTTAGAAACCGGGGGTTAGCCTCAGGAATCCATTACCTGGCTAGTTGATTTCTTTAAAGTAAACAATTCAAATGAGGTTAGTAGGAAAATGTTCGCATCATCAGGATCATTACGTAGACTTAGAAATTTCTTACCAACTGCTACCAAAGTTATGTTTGCACAATCGCTCCTACTCCCTATCCTAGACTATGCTGACGCCACCTATTTTGATCTCTGAAGCCTTGCTAAACAAACTTGAGCGGCTACAAAACCTATGAATTCGGTTCATATTTGGCTTACGCAAGTATGACCATGTCTCTGAATTTCGCATGAAACTCAAGTGGCTTCCTATCCGCTATCGCCGGAATGCACATGTTCTCTGCCTTCTCTATAATATTCTTTTTAATTCTTCCTTTCCACCTTACCTAAAGGAGCGTTCTGAGTTCCTGCATCAAACTAACGATCTAAATCTTCGATCCTCTGATACCCTGCAGCTTGCAACTCCTGTTCATAGCACAGAAATGTACCTACGCTAAGTCATTCACCATACAAGCTGTAGGACTATGGAACTCTCTGCCTGTATCTGTCCGACTTTCAAAATCCTTACATATTTTTAAAACAAATGTTCATAATCATTACTTTTCCTTGTTGTCTAAGTAGGTATATTATCCTTTCATATATTTGTGTAGTTGATATGTGTTATACCTATAGTATACTTAGTAGGTATATGTATTTATATTTTGATGACGACTTCTGTGGCGCAGCGGGCGAGAGCCTGCCTGCGACGCAAGAGGTTGCGGGTTCGATTCCCGCCTTGGGACAAATTTGTGTACGATCTGCAGAAATTTGTTCCGATGGTCTGGGTGTTTTCTATGTATAATAAAAAATATCTATCTATGTAAGTATATAATGTATTAAATATATCACTTATCTAGTACCCATAACACAAGCTTTGAATAGCTTACTTTGGGGCTAGATAGTGCTGTGTGGATTGTCCAGCATTATTTATTCATTTATTATTTATTTTGTTCATGTAATATATGTATGTGTTTTATTATTAGGAATACTTAATTAGTGTATATGAATTATATTTTATTCTTTTATTATTTTACTTAGCTTTAGGAATAGTTATAATAGTTATTGTACACCAACACCACCGTCTTTATACATAGTTATTATTGTACACCGCGCCGCCTCTCTGATTTTTTTCATATCCTTTCCATCCAAAGGTTGTCTAAAAGAGATCGCTTTTAACGATAAGGCCGCCCATTGTACCTATTATTTTTTCAATTTTCTGTTTTTTTTTCGCTTTGTGTACAATAAAGAATTTATCTATCTATCTATCTATCAATTCGTTTGTAGCGACTCTAGCGACGGGAATTGTAGGCATGTTTTCGCTTACAATAACTTGTCCCAAAAGCTCGTAAGTACCTACTTACGAATTTCCTGGAAGTAGTACCTTCTTATACTAAACTAAGTAGGTAGTAGGTAGTTGATTCGTCGCCGACAGCTATTGTGATGAATGCGCACAGTTTTAAAGACTTTTGTAGCCGGCTCAGCTGTATTCCGAGTAATCAAGCAGAGTGGAAGGTTGCTAAAATACCTATACCAAAATACTTTATATTCAACGCTTAGAAAATACAGAATACCTACCATCCTAAGCAAGAGTAGCAAACACATCAAAACTAAATCGCGAATACAAATTGATATTTGCAATTGTAATAATTATGTACCACAGGTATGTACATCACGCAAATAAATTGTTTCAATTCATTTCATTTCGAAAGTCTTGGCAAATGTATTAAAGTGAAAATTTCACTTCCATATCTTTCTCTGTAGATTGTAAAAAAAAATTAGGTAACTCGTACAACAACAACAACAATGCCCAAACTGAAAGAGATACATTTATAATTGTCGATGTGTCTTTTGTCAGAATCCTAACAGCCGAATGCACCGAGACATCAGTGATTTAACAAGGAAGAGTCAGTTCAATAAGGTTGTTGGAGCTTTTTTTGTAAAGATTATGTTCCGTTTATAATTTGGCATTCTTCTTGTTTGCTTATGTTTCTGTTTTTTTTCTAGGTTACTATGCATTACTATTTCAGTTTCGTGTCCAGTGCTCATCCTATGTGACTGGTAAATGTTAGGGTTAATAAGTAGGTAAGCGTCTAAAAATAATCCTACTAACATTATAAATGCGAAAGTTTGTAAGTATGGATGGATGGATGGATGTTTGTTACTCTATAACTCCAGAACGGCTGAACGGATCATGGTGAAAATTGGCACAGAGATATATTATAGTCTGGAATACCACATAGGCTACTTTTTATCCCGTGAGAATACCGGGATTTAAAACTGAGCGAGTGAAACCACGGGGCGCTACTAGTATAAAATGTTAGTCACTCTGCAGTGGTTTAAACGAACGCAGAGTTCTGCGGGTTTTTGTTTAAGTAGATTTAGCAAAAATATATCCGGGAGCATCGATGTGGTGAGCCGATATTTATGTTAGCATTCAACGTTTCTAATGTTGCGTTGCGACTGTTACCGCTAACAGACTGTAACTCCGAGAAATAGCTTTCGTGAACGATCTGTGTTGATCGTTTGCTTTGATCGAACATCTGCAAAATCTTCAAATTAGCTCACCAATACTAGGTAGGTACCTAGTGTATTGCCTTTGATTCGTGAAACTTTACGCGTTAAATATTTGGATATAAACATTGCTGTTTTTTGAGTATTTTGATTACGAGGTGGTGGTTATTGATGTGTACGTAAACAAAATTACACTTACCTACCTATCAAACTCTTAACTCTTGCTTCCTGAATGGTAGGTACACTCGTATGATAGACGTCATCCATATTATACTGATTTTTCTATAATCTTACATTAATACCTAGGGGTACCTAGGTATTAATGTAAGATGTAGATACCTACCTATAAATAAATGGACATGCGCCAAATGTAAAGTATTCTATTCTAAATTGCTCATTAGGTAGGTACTAAACGGTAGGAACCAAGTGTTTGTTGTAATTTCATCTATGCTTATTTACGTACGTGGAACTAGCACACCCATTATCTTTAGGATGTTTCAAAGTAATCCTTAATTCAATTGAATTGAAACCTTTTGACTGGAATTGAATTACTAGATAGATCTATTACCATAAGATCTAAAAGGATGTCCACATCATTCAAGGTCTTGCTTCAGGTAACATGTTCACTACGTTTCCACTGAAAGCTAGGTACCTACCTATAATGCGTGAGTTGTTTACCAGCAGAGGACGGTAAGCGCATTAATTAGCGAGCTAGTCGTAGGCATAAGGCGCTTAGCATTCGTTAGGCGCCGTAAACAGGAAACTGATGACTACAGCTCTCGGCCGATTATGGATTATGTGCTGGACTACTGACAATCTGCATTATGGAAGTGCATCCTAGCCTTTAGAGACTACATCTTTTACACAGCTATACAGTGCTACAGTGTCACAAGTACATTATCAAACAACAACGCACCAAGCTAATTAGGATTCTTACCCCCGGTTTCTCACAACCACTTATTTATATTTTCGGAGCGTTACGAAATCTCTGTTCGGGGCGAAGTACTAGTTTTATTTATTTATTGAAAAATACAAAATGGTGTTAAAGTGCTTAGTTTCGTAAAGAACCGTCTCCCATAGAAGCTGCCGTAGTTATAATAATCGATGGCTGTACCAGTGCATCCTAAAGCCATCAAAACTTGATACCCTTTAGGTGGAACACTTCACAACAACCAATAACGAGTGACCACTTCCTGCCAGCTGCTCCGACGTGCACTACTAACACGGATGTTAAAATAATAAACATGCATCATACAATTATCAAATAGGTACATTGCAGTAAGTACCTAATTAATATGGTAAAAAGTAATTGAAGGTATAAAAATTGAGTGAGTCAATTCTTATTATGAGAAAAGATTAGAAACAACCTCAAGAGTTGATCTCCTCTCCAGCCGCAGTAGATCTCAGATCTCTCAGTACCAAGTACCAACTCTACAATCTTTGAGGATGTATTCTAAGTCAGAAGATCGTCACTAGACCATTGCACCGGTTCTTAGTGTTTATATGAATCTTGCCTGTTATTTAATGTTTTTTATATCATCATAATATTAATAGATTCATGTGAAATAAACGTCAACGTGTTACAAAACACAACTACCTCTCAACTGATTTGTGAGAACCCGACGGACTCATAGTATTGCTACATTCAAAACTAATGGATTTAACAAAAAAACTTTTTTTACTTCGTTGAATAAAAATGTCCTAGTGATACAGGTAAACAATATTTTTGTACCAACCTTTTGCCAAAACCCCTAGCTACCCCGTGTGTATATTTACGCAGCCATTCCGTTGTTTACAGGCGGGCCCTCCTTGCGTAACGGCGACTGGTCTTCGTTCGTCTACATTAGCACGAACGAGTACCAACTGGTTACAATGGTGCCCATTGCCCCTTGCAGACCGCTGACGTCAGAACTTATTTTCTACCTAGGACTGAACCACTGGACACAACATATTCGAACTTTGGAGAAGGGGATTCGCAATAAAATAATATGTAAAATGAAATGAAAATTTATCTAAAATTCGCGATTGGCTAAATCACTAGGTAAGCGTAACGTGATGACAGTCAAGAAGGTTTTTTTTTAAATATACAAAACAACTAAAAAAATTACACCCGGTACAAAAATGTACAAAATACATAATGATAGCAGCTTACCTATCTGTAGACCGTTTCCAACCGATTTTAAAATAATTCAGGCCCATCAGGGACGTCAGAGATCGTATCCCCTCACCACGAATTGGAATTGTAGTTGTTAATTATTAATTAAATGAGACTAAGTATAATGTGTAATGAGCCTATAGGGGAAGGGTGGGTAGCCCAGGACGGCGGGTACCCCCGGACACTTCAAATATGAGGTGCTAACGCATACTTAGACACCTATTAACACCTATTAGATGATGCAATTCAACGTGCCATCTATAGGTGTGTTTATTTGTTTTTTAGGTATGCGTAGACACCTCATTTGAGATGTCCGGGGTTACCCGCGCCGTCCGGGGCTACCCACCCTTCCCCTAAACAAAAGTAATACTCGTAGTTCAGAAATGTGTTTAGGTTCTTATTTCCTTTATGTCCTTTTATGTTTTACTTTTCTATATTCATGTAGTTTTTTTGTTAAATTGTAAATGCAAATAATGGTCTGTCTATGCATATATGGTCCAATGAAACAGGGCCATTCGCTCTCATTTTCCCAGCGAGCATAAATAATTTGTGTTATGAACTGTTTTGAAGTAGGGTAGGTACAATCTGAGTACACCAGATGGTGTGCAAGATAAATAGATAAATAGTCTGAAACTTACGCAAACCTTAAATTATAATTTCCTGAAATAATAGTAAATACCACTACTATTATAAACGCGAAAGTTTGTAAGTATGGATGGATGGATGTTTCACGCCGGATCTGGATGAAACTTGGCAGAGAGATAGCACATAGGCAGCATAGCAGGATTTAAATCTGCGCGGTTGAAACCGCGGGGCGCAACTAGTCATCTGTTAAATGATATTGATAAATATTGTGAATTTTAGGCATGTTCTTGCATTAATTTGTTCATGGGGTAAAGATTATAAAATATCTGAACCTAGATAAGTACAAATCTGAATTAAAAAAAGTTACAAAAACACCAACACAACATGTCACACACACACGGGCATTGCGCGCTGTGTGCGCTGTGTGCGCACGCGCACGCGCACGCTCTCATTGGCAGCTGTCACAGCGCAGCGCGGGTCAGCGGATACTGTACCGTTGCCTCTTGAGGTACAACATCGAGATCGCATCAGAATCACCATGTATTCCTAACAACCAACCATTCACAACTCTCATGTTAATAGAGAAGCAGGGCAGTATGTTACAGTCATATCAGTCATACAGCAAAAATATATACACGTCGCGTCGACTTGAGTTGAGCACCTCCGTTTTTTTTGTCGGTTTAAAAGTGACATTGAATTTGTTGATTGTTAACCGACTACAAAAAAGGAAGATTCTCAATTCGACTGTATTTGTTTTAGTTACCTCAGAACTTTCGAGTCTATCGAAAGTTTCAATCGTAACCTATTTTGGTGATTGTGTGGTCCCATTTACATACGAGTACATCTGACGATTCGTTTTTGAGTTATGTAGTACGAGTGTATATTCCAGTGTATTCGAAGTCAGTTTATAACTGACTTAAAACAAGGAGGACGTTCCCTAGTTTTTTAAGAATTATATTTTACTTGTAAATGGCGTTTTATTGTTTTCCGACAGCTGACCTTTACAGTTTGTGAGGGTTTCATTGCACTCCAGTGTAGGAGAGGAAGTACTTGTATTTATGTAAAGAGCACAGGAAACGCTTTCATCGCTACCATTCGATATCATTTCCGATACGAAATTAGTTTCAAAACCGGGTCAAAACAAACAACTCCCAATGTTATTGTTTATAGTTAAAATTACATACAAACATTTTAACTGCGCGTTTAGGACGCGGACGGTACCAAGCTATACATTATAGTTTATTGGTTTTAGAATATGTGGTACAGCGAGGAACGGCCGCCTACTCGATGGACCGACATTATGAGGATCGCGGGAAGTCGGTGATGGGAGGACTCGGAATCATTCTTAGCCTACTTTGTCCAGCGCATCTAGAGTCAGGTTACCGGCTACACCGTGCCGACCAGCAGATAAGGCTCCTGATGTTTAGTGGTCACCTCTGCTAATAAAATAACATTTTTTTTTTAACAATAGCATTAATATAGGATAGGTAAGTAGGTACCGCACAAGATGGTACACCAAGTACTTGCTACGTACGTTTGTTGTACCCTCTTGTCGAGTAAATATTGTATCCGAGTACAAAATCAATGTAGCGTTCGCTCCCTCCTCGTCGCAATCAACACTGAAAGGTTGTTGAATCTACATTTCTACAAAGTCGACTTCAAAGTGCACGAAATGAACATAAAACTTCACTGGATATTGGATATTGGAAGCGAAACATGTGAAATGGTTACCAAGCATCATTTTGAATTGATATAATATTTGCTTCAGTCAGCCACCCACCCACGACTCAACTATGGTGTATACCTACAAATGTAAAAATTAATAATAAACCCTTCCGTGTCGCATAAGTTATGTACTATAGGTACTTGAGCTGACTGATAATATTATTATACCACTTGCCTAAGACGAAATATAACATATTATTTCGACGTAGCCACTTGCAAACAACAAGACCTCTAGGTAAAACGGCTCGAACACCTACAAAGCCTACAAACAAAGAGACAGAGGATACGACAAATTAATGGCTTAGGTATTTCGCTTCGGAACCCCAAAAACGGGGTGTTTGTTGGCAGAGCGGCGCACGTGATTGGAATACTCTGGGATTAGCGCCATCTTCCAAGAAAACTAGTTGTAAATCACTTCCGGCACTTTACAGGTGATGTTTGCTTGTGCTGCGCGCCGTCACACGCCCGCAGATACTAGGGTATTATACGACATTGTAAATATTTATCTTAAACGAAAACAAAGGCCAAGTGGAGGATACCACTTGCAAACTATAAGGTGCTTTTACACTGACGCGGAGACGTGTGTTGTTGTTGCCGCCGCTGCGCTGATAATTAAAAAATATATACTACAGCGAAAAACGGTGAAAGTGGACTGACGACATTGTATGGTAGGTACATAACAAAGTACCTACTTAAAAACAAAAAAAAAGAGACTGGTGGTGTAGTGGTAGCGACCCCGCTTTCCGATCCTTAAGGTCGTGGGTTCTAAGCCGGTCGTGCACCAATGAGTTTTAAAATTTATGTGCACAATGCCAGTAGTCTCGTGAAGGGAAACATCTTGAGGAAACCGGCACGTTGAAAAATCTACAAGTTCTATAACATGTGCCAAGTGCTCGACAGGACTCTCTTGAGGCGCACTTACAATCCTTTCACCTTCATCATCATCATCCACTACACTAATAATAAGACTAGTATTTTAAGAAAGAAAAGAAAGAAAGAAAGACAATACATTTATTCAACTACACAGACACATTACATAATGATAGATATACAGAAATTTCGTTACAATTTTACTTAAAATATACTACAATTAAACACAAATACATAATAAAAAAATAAAAAACTGGAGAAGTGAAATATTATAGGAAAGAAAGAATGAAACTTATTTATTAATAAGACCTCTGAATGCTCATCCCAACTATATATATATATATTATATATTATTATAAATGCGAAAGTAACTCTGTCTGTCTGTCTGTCCGTCTGTCTGTCTGTCTGTCTGTTACGCTTTCCCGCTTAAACCTCTCAACCGATTTTGATGAAATTTAGCACAGACAATCTTTAGACCCTGAGAAAGAACATAGGCTACTTTTTATTGCGAAAAAAAGAGATGAAGAGATTAAAAGTACGCAGATGAAGTTGCGGGTACCAGCTAGTTTCATATATATCTAGAAATTACAAGCTTCTTCGTTCTATTACTACAATCCCTAGCGATGCACCTTATACTCTGGGATAACTCTCGTAGACAACATACCTAGTGCCTATAACATAGTGGAGGTAGTCGTTGGTCGATCTCTATAGCTAAATAGTGCAGTGGGACACATAGCTCGAACCCACAGCCGAGTGATCTATGCGGGTTTGGCATGCCAGCCCGCCAGCCGCGGCTCCTACACGTATTAATTGAAAATACCTTCTTGAGCCAGTGCGCGGCATCTTGATATTGGTTTTAGCACATTGTCACGCCGCCGGCGGCCTGATGCGGCTCCTCGGGCGTCATACTCCATTCCAATAGTTATTTATTTGCAGTGACAACACTCACGTCGAGTAATCCCGAGCTGACTCAGTAGTTCGCCCCGAACTGAGTTTTCGTGACGCGACGCGAACGCTTCGAAAATATAAGTAAGTGGTAGTCCAACATTGCGTTTGGACTTGTCTCTGGCTGCCACCTACTAAGTATGGTTGCCAAGTTTCAACTGAATTGGCCTATTTATTGAAGAGTTCAGTTGAACAGACCTTGGCTCCATCATCAGAATAGGTCGCTGTCACCATTCAATGAGAACCTACTTATTTTATTTTAAGAAAAAAAAAATTGAAAAAGCAAAGGAACTGGCCGTAAAACTAATGCGGTGCAATATGCCCTTGAAATTATAAGCTTATCATTGTTTAGGTACCTTTATCACACAGTGTTTCAGGTTACTTTGAAACACAACGTATTTTATATTTTCTTATGGAAGAAGTTAAAATGAGTGATTATTCTGCCAGCTTCGACTGTCTGACTTCTTTGAGCCAAAGTGAAGTCACTTTCACTATGCTAAGGGAACTCAAACATGAAGTCAGAAACCCTTTTTCATAGATAAAAACGGTTTGCATAAAATCTAATACATAGTTTGAAAAAAAAAATAGTCTAAATAGTTTTTTTAATCCCATCGTGATTTCTATACATCCCAATCAACCGGTACCTACACCTATAGCTTTTAGAAAAAGTGACGTAGATACATACGTGGTGTAATAATGCGCAAGAGTTGATGCTTACCTAAACCGATAGAATTTATTCAGCGGAAACTCACTCACACAGTGATCGCGGATCAAATTCGCATCAACATTCAGTGAACACAATATTTTCCCACCATTTGAATCTAAGGTGGATTTGGCTGGTTTCCTGAAACCGGCTCAAGTAATGAATATACCAAATATCTACTGTTGTTTTATTATTAGATCAACACTCTTTCATGTGTAAATACTTGTACCTATTCATCAGCCTGAAGCAGGACCTGGCTACTGGCTGGACCTTGCCTCCCATCTTCTATAGTTACTTGTCAGGAAGAACGATTCTTCTATATCCACCTTCTTCTTTCATGGTTCCACAGTTTTGTCTATCCATCGAGTGTAGGGTGGTGCATCCTACACTTCGACATTCTTTGCGCAGAAATATCATAATTTACCAACAATATTTTCACTTTAGCTACTTATGGGAACGGAAAATAGATAAGCTTCACGGTATTGTTCCTCAAGCAAGATTATCCTCAGAGCACTACTTCAGTACTGCGTGAGGTACGTGATAAGTTTCAAGTCAACCCAACTAAAAGTTTTCCTCACTTACTTACCTACTCCTTACAGGCTTACATTACAGGTGACTGTTTTATCACAAGATTATATTCGTAGTATTTTTAGATAAGAGCTTATGATGCAGACTACACAGTGAAACAACTCACAAGTGAGTTTAAGTCAACTCTTTTTGTATGGTTCACTACACGGAACAGAGAACACTTATGTGGCTTACTAGAGCTACTAGGTGCCTAGTGTACCTAGTACAATTTAGTATTCATAAAATGAAAACATTCTAGCAAATAGAATAGACAATTTTTTCATAGCTTTGATGTTATTTATCTCTGTTCCGAATTAGGAACCGTGAACGCCCAGTGTGGGAATAATCCGGACACGAATTTGAATAAATAAATTATTATTTTTATTGCGACGCAGTCAATGACATTTCGTTTCATAATATTCACAACCTTTAAATATCAACGTATAAGGGTGCAATTCCTTTGGATGTTATTTGAGTAATTTGTTGATGAATAATGGCATGTAGATGGAAAGCTAAACGATCCTCAATCGTGTTTACATGGCGACGGACGCGGTTATTCACACAATAGCATTCAGAAATCGTATGAACATCAAAGTGAAACCTTCACGACTTGATTCCCAGGCGGTAAAAGTCCCCCTCCCCCAACCCGCATTCTATCTCTATAACTTCGATCCAAACATTTCCTTCTGAAAAGTTTGCACACTAAAAATAGGAAAACAAACGAGCTAGTGGACTAAAAATAGTGAAGGAGTTGATAGAATATGAATAGTACGAATGTCTCAGAGCTGCCTGGCTACATCCAGCCCTGGCTAACGGACACGTGATTACATTAAAGCTTATCAAACCCGATTCATTCGAATGCGTGACGTGACGGGCAGCACGAGGAAGGCGGGTCAGCCATAGGAAGGTTCCCAGGGGACGCGCGCGCCGCATTCCAACTTCAATAGGCTTTAGAAAGTAATGATTAGGTCCACATTGGTTTGTTTAGCAGCAGATATTTAGCTATTCAGTGTAGGTATCACTACATAGTTTAAAAAAGTCACTTTCTCTGTCCCTATATCCCTATGTCCCTATATATGCTTAAATCTTTAAAACTACGCAACAGATTTTGATGCGGTTTTTATTAATAGATAGAGTGATTCAAGAGGAAGGTTTATATGTATAATACATGCATGATATGTGTACCCGTGCGAAGCAGGGGCGCTCGGGCGGGTCGCTAGTTTAGTAGAAAATCTAAAATTATGTGGTAAGCTCAATTCTATCTAAGTGTGCTATAGGCTGCATGACGACGTGATATTTAGGCACTTTTAACATCAAGCTGATGTTATTTAGACAGGTAAAATAACCTACACTCGGTAGATAATAAACACAGCTAGGTCACAAGCTCTTTTTAATTTCTTTATCATTATAGATTTCTAGTTTTAATTATCACTGGTTCTTTCTCGCTTCTTCGACGGCATGTGAATTCCAGTGGACTTTGATAACTTTCAACACTTTAGAAAAGAACCACAGGAACATGATCCCCAAAGCTACTAGATCTAGGTGTAGTTTCTGGACGATAGATAGCTGCACTGCTGGGGAACGGAGGTGCTCAGCGCCATGCTGGGTGATGAGCTCGATCCAGTGGAGCAGTTCTTGGGCGGGCGGGACAAGGGGCTGGCGGAAGATGGCTGAAGCTTTCTGGGAGTTGGTGCGGTAACTAGAAAAAATCAATAGTTTAAATTTGAAAACCCCATATTTCCTCAGAGCTACCTTAATAATGAGATACCTAAACTGCTGGCGTAGTTAGCCCCCAGATAATAACACTTACATTCTACTATTTCAAAATGTTTAATATTTTTTAAGTTTTTGGCAATTAATTGTAAAATAAACCACGAAATTTTGCTGCCACTAACCTGTTGTTCCCAAGTATTTTATGAATAGCATCGTACATTTTGTAAGGAAGGTCTTGAGTGAAATCAACCCTAATGCCGCGGCCTCTCGCCGCTGCCAGCTCCATGGTCAGGAACTGGTCTCCGAAAAGTGGGATACCTACGACTGGCACCCCAAAGTAAGTGGCCTCCATGTAGGACATGAACCCTCCATGTGTTATGAAAAGAACTGTATTTGTGTGATCTGAAATGAACAGATCAATTCAAATCTATGGTCTTAAAAGTTTTCGAATCATATTTTTTTATTTGAAAAGTGCTTACTCAATATACTAGTCTGTGGTGCCCACTTAAGAATATGGACGTTTCTGGGTAAACCTATTATGTTTTCCTCAAACTTCCAGATCACAGTCTGTTCCAGATGTCCAAACAGTTCAAGCAACTTCATCTGCATCCGCTCAGGCAGGTCTTTGCTCTTGATGTTGGATCCCAGACTAAAGAAGATGACGCCTTTGGTGGATCTATCAAGCACCTGCTGCAAATTCTGTAAAAATAAAGTATACAATTTCCAAGAATGACTTTGGTACTTGCTTCTAAAATATAGCCATTTTGAAAGAAACATACCTTTGGAAGAATTTTTGTTAGCTCGTCAATATGATGTCCACCAACATATTTGGTGTTCTGGGGAAAGGTCAAGGTCTGCCCCAACAATGGGTGCGAGTTCACCAGCAGCATGGAGCCGTTGTACACGAGAGCTTCGTAGTCGGGAAGAGAGCGCCCACGTAAGCCCAAGGGCACTCTGTATAATTCATAGTATATTGGTGCCTCTACGTAGTAGGTCATGTAACTGTAAATAGGTATGGATATAAGATAAAAATAATTTTCGGTTTTAATAAAATAAATAATACGTATAGCTCTTTAGAAATCATAGAAATACCTACTAAACCCATCCAGTAAGTTGCACCTGCTTCCAGAGCCGAATTGCCCGGTCTACAGCGCCGAACTCCGCTGCCACACTCTTAGCTTGAGGATCAGTGGAGTAGGCGGGGTTGGTATGTCCATGCATCAGCTGCAAACTCACCCAGGAGGCGTCCATAGCGCTGTACCAGATTAGCGGGCAGCTGTACACGGATGCCAGGCTGAAATTATACCTATAATTGACATAGAATCTATGCAGAACTAAATTATTGTATCCATCAAATTAGGGCTAAACGTCCCAGTTCTAACTCCCAGCGTATAGTTGATTTATCAAGTCTGTTGCAATAAGGCTGACATAATGCACACATACGGAGCAAGAAGACCAGTGAAGAACCACTCGGCGACCACTACATCGAATGCTTGTGCTGTGTCTGCCAGAAGCTTCACCGTGGCGTTATGCTCCAGCGCGCGGCGCGCAAACCTCGTGCCTACCTCCAAAACCTTCTGCGGAGGCCGAGGATTACGAACCAGTTCCATAAGGCTAAGCCGCTCCTTGTCTACAAATAATAAGAAGTGAGCAAACAAAAGTTTAACAGGTTAAGTAGGTCATTATGACAAATGTGTGTCACCTGAAGTGGGTTCCGTGCCCGAGCTGATATTGACGTTGGTGAAGCGCTCACTTGGCTGCAATGAGCTCGATGGACTTACGTACGTTACCTGCAAGCAGTTCTTTTTTATTGAGAATCAGTTAAGGCCTCGAACACAGGCTAACGCTAATTATGTTGCAACTAGCGTCATCGCTGTTCATCATAGGAAGAGAGACTGGAAAAATTGTGCATGTGACCTCATGACCAGCTCGCAATAAAGTTTTCACAATAGAGTCGCCCAGTATCGTATGGCTCCGACTTGGCACCGGGAACACCACCAGGACCCTGCTACCCACACATGCATGCAACATGCATAGTTGCAACACACACACCACGACACGACTCATAACTAACTATTTTATGACTGGCTTGGATCAGCGACCGCGTTTGATTTAATCTGATAACGGTGGACGAGCTGAATATCTCACCTTATCATGCTCTCGTAAGTGATAAAGTAGGTCTTGGAGATGATTTCAATGTAGGTATTTTCGGTATGCAATACAGAGCTACGTACGAGCTGTCAAAACAATCTTACAGTCTCGCAGTCGCTGTCGTCATCTAGTAGCCGTCGGTGTGGCTGAAGGCTTATAGCTAGCAGTACAATACCATTTATATTGGTCTCAAACATTCAACAAATGACATTCATTAGAACAAAACAAACTGTTGATTACAGCTCATCTACAGATGTTTTACTTTGAAGCTTATTAAATTTAATAACGTGTTTACACTATGCAAGTTACTGGCCTGGGGGGTTTGAGCACCTATCTTAGAAACAGATTGAAAAACGAAGCAGGTCACTAAATTAAATAGTCTATGGTGAACATTGATGTTACTTCAGTACCGACATCGGACTAAGAGTTACAGTTCTACTGGCCTTGTTACAATGTAAACAAGCCTTTGATCATCTAGAATATATGATATGTTTACTTATATTTCTGACGAGTCGTTCTTCTCATGCAGCCACGGATCGGTCGGTAACAGGGCTCGACCGCGCCGCGTCGCCGCCAGGCCGGCCCCCACTGCGCAGGCGCTCCCGTGACCGTTACACCTTAACAGATAATTTGGGATGCACCACTAGATGAAACACAGTTAACCTATTAAATAAGGGGTTAATGGTGCGGAAAATTAGAGTTGACTTCAAATAGAAAATGAAATGTAACTGCCCGACGACAGCTAATACTAAACTAGGTACACTTGATGGGCAGGAACCAATAAATCATATCTCTTGGCATTTTTTTTGCCGCTAAAGTGGCATGAGGACAAGATTATTCAAACTGATAGGAATTCGTTGCACAAATCTATTTTCAGAAAGCTTTCCTACTAAAATAAATTATGTATGTATCTAATCTACAATAAACTCCACGCGGAAGTTTGTGTTTCAATTACAAACCAAACCTTGAACATGACAAATGAGTCGTCTCGTGGAAGTGGATACATGGACGATGTTTCCCTCAACGCTTCATTCACATCACGCACGTCGACAGCCGGTTAATCTTACGTACTCATTATAAAGGTGCACGTGGAATAGTTCTCAGCAATAAATTGAGCCTTTTAGCTGTCGATTCGATGAACAAATATTTAATTGGAGTTTTACATACTGAATCCGCACTCACTTCACTCACAGTCCTCACACACGTTGGCGTTGTCGTTTCCAGCGGCTGGCACTCGTAATGGACAATGTATGACAGAATGCCGAGTTAAAACTCACTGCGTATTTGGCGGGCACTTGGGTGAATGTTTTTAACGGAATCGCACAGCAGTTTAAAGGCTCTCCCCTACAGGCGCGATAAAAACGCACGATTAGAACGTGCGTTTGGATTTTCCTACATCGAAACATGCGTTCTCGTCGTAGAAGTTTATAACTTCGTACGCGACAATATTTCCTTCACCGTTTCAGAACATTCGGTATTGCGGACATGAGTTTACCATAAACAATAAATATCTTATCTTTATCATGAATTTAACTTTGACGAAAACAGCCAAACGGTAGTGTACTCAGATTTCTTAGTTCGTACCTACTTGCGCGCTTAACATTCTCCGTACCTAACGTTTGAACGAATATGAATAAAACTTAAATTATACATAGTTCGTGACCTGAAATTACAAATAGGCTATTTATGGTTAGGTTAGGTAGCGAAGCCGTACACAGAAGCTAGTTAGTTATAAATAAATTGGCCGTGAAATCACAGAGAAGGAAGATCAGACGATAAAATGCATTCCAAGCTATTCCAAGAGATAATCTAATAAGTTGGTATTCCCTGAGATCCCGTTTGCGTCATCTAGCGAAGTCAATAAATGTTCAGTTATTTTATTCGATTTGGAAAATTATGAGACAGTTATTATATTATTCTCGAAACATAGTAACTACACATGTTAGCAACACAGACCTGCCAGTGACCTTGCACGCAGCGTGCTGGCAGCTTTGAGAACAGCTTTATGATGTCAAATGGCTTTCGTTTCACTATGTCTCACTTTCCGAGTGATTTAGTGAATTATATACAAGAAAACTACATTATTTTTAGAGTTCCGATCCATTTTTCGAAAAACACTTGTGATCTAACTTCGTTGTTGTCTGTGTATCTGTTCGACTGGCACTAATTGCCAATTTTTACTGGACTTGAAATTCAGAAGGCTAAGAGCCCAAGACTGAGTTAGTCGTCAAGTATACTTGCACCTCGACCAGTTAATTAAAAAACTAGGTGGATCCAAGTGCATGGAACTGATTAATATTTACTTTATTATGAAGACCTCAGTGGCGCAGCGGGCGAGAGTCCGCCTGCGACGCAAGAGGTTGCGGGTTCGATTCCCGCCTCGGAACAAATTTGTGTATGATCTGCAGAAATTTGTACCGTTAGTCTGAGTGTTTATGTAAAATAAAAAATATCTATCTATGTAAGTATATAATGTATTAAATATATCAGTCATCTGGTACCCATAACACAAGCTTTGAGTAGCTTACTTTGGGGCTAGATGGTGCTGTGTGGAATGTGGATTGTCCAGCATTATTTATTTATTATATAGCTATTGGGTTGTTAAAGTCTCGGCACTCGCAATGATCGCAATACGCCATGTTTACCCACTTTATTCCAAAAGTGGAACAGTATTTGCCCACTGGTGCTGTATGATACCGCTGGCGCTGGTTGGTGAAGTTTGTTGCAAATACAAATTTCTGTGGAGTGTTTATTTAGGTCTGATAGAAAAATGTGTAGATTTGTTGACTTCAACAATGTTTGCATTACTGAAGAGATTTATGAAGACCAGCCAGCAACTAATAAACCAGCTATAGCCAACTCACTTCATGCTGGGCAGGATTGAAAACAGTAAACGTATTTGTGGAATGTATTAAATAAATAAAATAAATCATGCTGGACAATCCACACAGCACCATCTAGTCCCAAAGTAAGTTACTCAAAGCTTGTGTAATAGAATAATAACTTTATGGTATACATGTACATCTTATAATACTAGTTCATAAAAAAACACTTAAAAACTAGATAACAAAGGGCGATCTTATGACTAAAAGCTCTTCCAGACAACCTTTGAATTGTATTGATACTTAGGGTGGTATGGCACCTCCCAACTGTGTAATTTATCAAAAACGGGCTGCACCATCACTTACCTTGCCAACGATAAGAAATAGACCACGACAAGAAACCCACTCAGACGTTTGATAGCTGTTTAAACATAACACTAATCATGACTCATAATGTCAATACGAACATCATTGGTTTGAAGAGTAGACCGATGGAATCCTTATTTTAGTTTAATACAAGTAAGAATAAGTTTGTTTACGATCATCTCGTTCCAGGATGGGAACCCACCCTATAAAATACATAATCCCATAAATTTATAAAACCACTTTACTCTGAAACCATTAAAAACCAAAGACCAAAGATAAACTTAACAACTGTTAAATGACCGCGGCATTTAATTTAATAACATTTGTAAAGTGATGACGGTTTTTTCGAAATAAATCATGATAAAAACAGACTAATGTTCTCCAACGTTGTCATGACAATTACTATGTTTGTTCGCCAAACTCAAAGCAAAGACTTCTAACCCACTTTTTTATATTATATTGACCAGCTTATTTACATGAATCTTACAGACCAAGCAAGCCCTCACCATGACCACCAAGCCCTCACCAAGACCACCAAGACCCTGAAAACGAATCTTAGGATGCCCACCCACTCCATACATCTGTAAATATATAGAGCACGTCATAGAACCACTAGTTTTTGGACTTTTATAAAATAACTAACTACTACTACTAAATAATTTTTAGGCAAGAAAAGTTGGTAAAAAGGTTTGGATCCAAGTAAATTTTATTTTTGCTGAGCCTTTGTAATACCCGGTATAAACCTACTCCGGAACTCGGTCGTTTGCGACAGTCACAACGACCTTCAGTAATTTTATATCTTTAAAATGTTGTAAAGTGCGTGTAAGAAGTTATTTGATGATCGCTCATGCTCGTAATGCTGGCACAAAATTATATCAGTTTCAATTCGTTTGACGCGCAGTCCGGGACTATGCCCCTGTGTGTGTTGGTAAACTGTGGTGGTGTGTTCATGTATAGTCCTGGAGTGCTGCCAGGTAAGATCTGATGATGCCGCCGCGTCAGGTATGACAGCTTTTCATGATTAAAGGGACTGAACCACATGCTAAGCAGATGTTATGTTTCAGGGCATAAATATTAGGGTCGTCAGTACAATAATGTTAATATATAAGCGCCCAACAGGGACACTCATAACTATAATTGGTGAAATACTATTACCCAAGTAAAATGGATCACCGCACCGCACCGCACCGCACCGCACCGCACCGCACCGCACCGCACCGCACCGCACCGCACCGCACCGCGCAGCAGATACTGGCCTCTGTTTGCCCCTCATTGACCTGCATTGACCACTCGTACTCTGCTCGTCAGCACAACGCAGTTGTTGTTTTATTCTATTTTTTTGGTTATGTTATCTCTTCACTCTGCTTCTGCTCTGTATAGTATCCACCAAACTTCTTGGCCAAACAACCTTGAATGAAAAAGAAACAAAAAATAGGTCTCTTTGGTGGTGCGAAGAGTGCAAACCTTTCCCCTACCACCTCGCGCGATGGCCAAGAAGTTTGGCGGATACTATACTCATTGCACCAGTTCACCACCAAACAGGGTTAGTAAACTGTACTTTCTTTGTAATTATGCTCATAATACGCGGAAGTGGCAGAACAAAACTCAGCTTATTAAAATTGCTCTGGTATTAGCAATAACTACTGATGTAGCTACATTTGACTACAGCGCGGTGACGCCCGCCGCACACTACATTCTCTCACGTTTCTACACTACGCCATATAGACTCCCTGAAATAGCATGCCTCAACTTGCAACGCAAATAAAGGATTTTATTTCAAATTCGAATATGTACCAATTGTTTATTGTTCCCTATGTAAATGCGGTGGCAAATTGATATTATACTGAAAAAGATTTAAATTGTCTCAGTGCAGTTAAAAATAAAAATAAAAAATGATCTTTATTAATTTCAATCAGGAGGATTAATTACTATGAATTTCATAAATTCCTTTCTGTCTGCCAGTCCCGAATAAAGCAGTAATCTAGCTACACTCTCCTGGGACAGGAGGAGGAGGCAGCCTGGAGAACAAACTGTTGTCTTTCGCATTAAAACTAAATAGGCATTTATGTTATCAACTAGAGATACTCGTAGCATAGCACAATGCTCGGTCACCCAGACATTTAGCTTTACCAATTTTTTTTTACTTTGGTAGAATTAGTAGATATAAGATATAGAATATAAGAGCACCGGTGGTCTAGTGGGAGTGACCCCGCCTTCCGATCGTAAGGTCGCAGGTTAGTATATATATCGTAGGTTAGTATTCTAACAGCGGCGATGGGCTTGCAACCTGTCACGTATGGAATACTAACTACTGCAAAATGTGGGTATGTGCCAAATGTAATGTTTAGACGTACCTCTGACTACCCCCTTAGACATCCTCAAATAATCTTGAATTAGTACCTACTTGGTACTGGGAGATCTGAAGGGATATCTATCGTACCGTATGATCAAAGTCGTGAAGCTGTTTCAGTTTCAGTTTTTCAGTAGATATAGTTTTATATGTTTATGAAGTTCGGGCTACGCGCAGGTGAATAACGACAGGGCAGAATACACAACCTTCACCAACCTCATCAAATTAATTACATTTTGAGTGGCTACCCTTCACGTGAAACGTAAACAACAAAGAAAGGCTGAAAAGATCTTTTGTTTTTTCTGGAAAATATACAGTTTTCATTACGATTATGGAAATTGAATATAATGCACAAAAAGAGAGAGATAGGTTATTAGAAAAATGCTCTTCAAACGATTGCACAGCGACTACTAAGCTAAGACACTCTCGATCAAATAACCTTTAAAAAACGAAGTGGATTATCGGTTTGATCTTCTAAGCAGTTTAGTTTAAACCATTCTATCTATAATTAACCTCTGTTTATATTGAATTCCTCACATTTGTCAACCCTTAGTGAGGTTTTACAAAACTATTCTCCATTAAGTTATTTGCAGGCAGCGCGCACGAACAAAACATAAAGTTTTCCCATATAGAACATCTATCATTGCCAACATTGTTGCATGCCCTTATAGAACATCTATTCTTAAACCCATTTACATAAATATCATGCATTATGTGCATTAACATAATTACGTTTCTACACACGCGCGGCATGTTGTGAGATGTTGTGATAGGTGTCCGGATACAAAAGGATTGGGATTACATGATGATTGCTCAATGATTATTCTAAATCCAAGTAAATAAATAAGTACCTACGCCTTGTTATAAAATAGGATTTCCTGGTTTTCAAAGACCTCGTCTGATTTGTTTCTGCTATCTTACGGCCACCGCTATTATCTACGAAAAAGACTGACGAAGCTAAAGTAAAAACAATTCAATAAACATTACACAGACATAGTTGGATCTCATATTTACTACTTTTAACTTAGTAGGTACGTTGCCCCATGAAAGCCTAGCTTTTATTATTAATTACTAGCTGGTACCCGCGACTTCGTCTGCGTACTTTTAATCTCTTCATCTCTTTTTTTCGCAATAAAAGGTAGCCTATGTTCTTTCTCAGGGTCTAAAGATTGTCTGTGCCAAATTTCATCAAAATTGGTTGAGAGGTTTAAGCGGGAAAGCGTAACAGACAGACAGACAGACAGATAGACAGACAGACAGACAGTTGGGATTTATAAAACGGCGTTATTTATACAAATAAATTAAATAAAAACTTTTCATTTCTGACATTAATCCTACGTTTAAAAACTGTTTTATTATTAGCCATAGCGTCTATAGTTTTGTTTGGACTACCCAGAATTTATATGTATAGAGAAAATATTATGTGGAGGTTATAGATCCCCAATCTCCATCCATCCCTGCGCGGCGCGGCGCGGTCCCTGAGCGCATGCGTCGCGTCGGTGCGCGTGCGCATGCGCATGCTAGTTTCGTACGTTGGCTTATCAATGCGGAAGTTAGCAATACTCTTCCCATGTTGCTGTTTACTAACTTTGAAATTATTTAAAACAGTAAGTTTATAACTTGGTAGATCTGGGGGAGGGGAGGGGAAGCTCTTATTTTTAACCATAGATTCCAAATCAAAACATCATGATTGTACGTGGCTCTAAAGAGCTAGAGAGACCAGTGTTCATCAGAAGACTTCTTGTAAAAGACCTTCACCACACGTGACGGTACGAAAGGAATAGTGGACTAATAAGCCATCGTATCAAGTGCCTGGTATGTTCAGATCTCATAATAGCTTTGGTTTTTCGGTTCTAGGTAGAAAACCCTCGTATTGTTATTATTATTCGAACAAATTCATCCCTGTGTTGATTGTTATTTGAAACAGACTGCGTAGAATAATGCTAAGAAATTTATAGCTCTCCTTTAATTTCACCTTGACCCCAAGCCCTTCGTAATTCAATTATTATTAATTTAGATTAATTATCTATTGCAAATGGCTGTGTGTCCGTGTGTATAAAGCCAAAAGTATTCGTTTAATACAATCACGAGGATCACGTAGAAACGTCTCAGAGATAGGTTAAGAGGTACTACTAATACTAAAGTTGATATATCACACGTAACTGGGTTTCGCCATGATGTTTTCCTTCTCCAATAGAGAGAAAAATATGTAAACCTACATCGGTAGATATCAAAAACCGGCTGAAGATGCATTCCCAGAAGGAACACCAAAAGCAATGGGAGCGTAGAACAGACTGCAAACATACAAAAATAATGCTTCCAGCCACGAATAGGCACTTAGCAACCTTCCTGCTTAAACTAAAACGCGAAGACCTAATGCTGATGATTGGCATCAGCACGGGCCGCTGCGAGCTCAGCTACCATCTTCTTAAGATCGGAGCGACAGACAGTGACCCCTGTCGTGGCTGTCTCCAGGAAACAGAAACGGAACAGAATACTGCATTGCTCCGCAACTAACGAAGCCAAATCCAAAACTGGACTACAAGAACTGATTGGGTCTTTCTCTTTCTCTTCTGCATCCAGGGCTAACCCCCACTAGACCACCGGTGCGGCGCTCCATCGCTCCACTCCTTCCGTTTGTACGTTTATTTAAATGTAGACTTTACATTATCTTCAATTTATGTTAGTTAATTACTTGTTTGTTTGCCAGCGAGTTAAGTCGAAGGTGCCGAGGACACGTTAGTCACTAGTCACAACATAGTTGGTAACATTAGTGTTCTGGCACCCACGTGTCACTTATTCAGAACAGCATTCAGGCAATATTGGATAATCACAAACAAATAGGTATCATAAGCATAATACAAATAGCTATATTATGGTCATCTCTTAGAATGAAAATTGTTATCACCGACGACACCGACGACCTCTGTGGCGCAGCGGGCGAGAGCCTGCCTGCGAAGCAAGAGGTTGCGGGTTCGATTCCCGCCGTGGAACAAATTTGTGTACGATCTGCAGAAATTTGTTCCGATGGTCTGGGTGTTTTTTATGTATAATAAAAAAATATCTATCTATGTAAGTATAATAATGTATGAAATATATCAGTTATCTAGTACCCATAACACAAGCTTTGAATAGCTTACTTTGGGGCTAGATAGTGCTGTGTGGATTGTCCAGCATTATTTATTATTATTATTTATTTATCATCAGCATATTTAAGTATAAGGGCTAAACTTTCGCTTTCACGATGACATTTAAACTTTGGTGAGAAGACCGCCCATTGTACTGTTTTGTTTCATATTTTTAAGTGTAGAGGTACTTTTGTTCTGTTCGGTATAAAATAAGGTATTTTCCTTCATTCGTTAATGTCTCGGTTGGTCTCGGGTGAGTTATCTTCAATCAACAACAAATGAAAGAAGCAATAGAACAATGATCCTCCCAACGGCTGCAATAAATCGCACATCTCGCACATTTCTGCTGAATAATTCAGCGCGCGCTGCGAGTCTGCGAGCCGGATGTTATCGCACGCAGGCACTTCCGCGACTACTACTGAGACCTGGCGCAGCCTGGATCGAACAAACTATTAGTGTGGCCTGTTTCTAGAATGCATAGGTCCCGCGACTACTACTGAGACCTGGCGCAGCCTGGATCGAACAAACTATTAGTGTGGCATGTTTCTAGAATGCATAGGTCCCAATTTTAAGAAGTTACAAGTATGTGTGTATGGGTTTTTTATGACCGTAAGTGTGGAATCTAGGATTGTAATAAAAAAACTTGTTGAAAAAATCAGGTGGTCAGGTGGTAGGTTGTGGATCGATAAGCAGCTACCTATATGAAACCTGTGTGAAGTTCAGAATATCGAGGTTCAAATGAACTACAGTTAGTGGCTTCTTCGTTGTAAACTCAGGACTCCTATAGGTAACGAGTTACTAATAGATCAACTTGTGGCTTGGCACAGAGTAGACGGGTGTAGAGGTGACACGAGTTCAAATTATTCTTTCGAATGATGAAGCATCCGCTGTATCTTTTTTCGGGATAAAGGAAACAAGGTATATCAACCTATCATAATGCAGGTTACGTATTATTTTGTTCTTAGTATCATATAGATTGATTCCGTAGTTAGGGCGTGGTTGAGCCACAAACATCCATTCAAACAAACAAATTGTTAGTTTCGCATTCAATTAATTAAGCAGAAGGGTATAATAGGAACAAGGCTAGGGTGGGATTTTAATTAAAAAAAAACAGAAGAAATATTAATTTAGAAATAAAGCAAGTCTGGCAAAAAATGTGAGTTTTCATGAATAAAACACGGCAGCTAAATATTAAATACACAAGTACATCTTTAGATTTTTCTCTTCTGTCCAATCCTATCTTTACATAACGGACGGTAGGTACAGCCTCCATCTTTAGTTAGCTGTCTTGGAGAATACGGCCGGCGCAGTTTTCTATAACAACACCGTTATATTGATCTACCTTTTAGGTCTATGGTAAAGTATACCGTACCGACTTGCCTTGGCCATTTTTTCTTTAACCCTGATAGAAACAAGGAAACAAACAGTAACACAAATGTAAATGGTTAATATAAGTTTTATATAAATCAAAAGACTGTGTATAATATATTACTAGCTGCTTACAGATATTTTAAAGAGTTTAAATTCATTCATTTAGTATTGATTTCTCTCTGTTGTGGTTATTTCACAGGTCCGCTTTCTTAGGAACGTAGTACGTGTAGTACCTACAGGCACGTTGCCTCCGATCGGTTCCTCCACCGTTACTCCAACGACATAATTGAGGATGCACTCTAGAGCGCCATTAAAACCATTAGCTGTGTGTACGAGTATGAAGAGACGAGAAGCGAACTGTCAATACAGACAGAATTCTAAAGTGGCGTTATACGAGTAACTTTACTGAAAATCAATACAGGCACATCATGTAAAATACTTTCATTTGACATTTTGGATGGTCTAGTAGGAGTAACGCTACGTTAGGTCGTGGGTTTGAATCCGGCTATGCATCAATTAATTTTGGGTAAAGCCGTGCTCTCGAACTTTAAAGGAAAACATTGTTAGGTAACCAGTTCCGGCAAGGGGCTTGCAACTAGCCACGTACATACCGGGGTAAAACGGGGTGGATAGAATTCCAGGGGTGAATGAAAATGAAACAAAAAAAGCAATTATTAACAAACGTTTTCAAGTAAAAACACCAAATTCTACATATGTAGAATTTGGTGTTTTTATTTGAAATTGTTGCGTATTCAAATGTTTGTTAATAATTGCTTTTTTTGTTTCATTTTCATTCACCCCTGGACGTCTATCCACCCCGTTTTACGGTACGTAATATCTAATATGTTATACATAAAACATATAATATTTCCACAGATCTTTTCAATTTTTCCAAAGAAAATTTCTGTTAGAAAGCTAAACAAAAAGGAACGATTTTTCTATGTAAATTTATAATTTTATATCAATTAAAAGTAAGAATAATTTAGATGGTTTTATTAACACACAAAAAAATCCTTCTTTTATTCTTTTTCTTCTTTCATTTTAATTATACAGTCTGGAATTTCGGTGACTACTCATCATCTCTGCAAAAGATCAACCTCGCAGACGGAATGTAACTCATTCGTTTATCTGTTATCTGGCCATATTGTTTCTTATCTACCTGTCAACCAACCTTAGAACAAGCTTCCAATTAGAGTTCCCTGGAACCACGAGCTGGTCCGACCGGTGCCACGGCAGCGGCTCCTGCGGGCACCGGCGCCGGCGCGTCGCTGCAGGAACGGACGCTCGCCTTATTAGAACTATGCTAGTACCTGCGGACAGTGCCTATACATAGCCGATGCATTCATGAAATGCAGCCTGTTCACCACAAGGAGCAGAACTATTATTAAATGAAATTACCTAAGCAAAGCTTGAATAAAATAAGATATTTTTTCCTAATAAAATAAGATAAGATAAAATAAGATATTTATTCCAGTATCGAGTCTACAAACTATATTGCAATAGGACAGCACTCGCAGCTCAGTTGGTAGTAGGCTCGCCTTCTGCGGGTGTGGGCTGTGGGTTCGAGTCGAGACCGAGAAAAAACATTTGAGTGATGATCAATTGAACAGTCTGTTCTATCTCTAGGTGTTCAATATAATAAACATTTACAAAAAAAAGCTACAAGTTATTTATCAGCTATCATGGATTGTCCAAGATTTATTTATTTGCTATCAACGAGGCAGTGAATCCTCAGCACCTTCAATCACTATCACTACATAGTAAAACAAAGTCGCTTTCTCTGTCCCTATATCCCTATGTCCCTATGTATGCTTAAATCTTTAAAACTACGCAACGGGTTTTGATGCTGTTTTTTTTAATAGATAGAGTGAGTCAAGAGGAAGGTTTATATGTATAATACAGGCATGATATGTGCTCCCGTGCGAAGCAGGGGCGCGCAGGCGGCTCGCTAGTTCAGAATAAGTATGTTTCGAACAATTTGTTTAACTTCTTCTGTCTGAGACTTACCTACCGGTAACCTGAGCTATATAATTTTCCGCTTCGTTTCCGCTTGCAGTGGAGGATGGGTGGAACCTGAGGTCTATGATCCCGACTTTATTGTAAGAAATGTCAAGAGAAACGTCTTCAACGATTATTTGTTTAAAAACTACTCAACTATTAATAGTTATTAGTATTATGTAAAAAAATACTAAATTTATTTATTTTGTTAACTATTATAAGAGTCATTTCTAAAAACTTTTAATACTAATCCTTCTACATCAATTTCATTTCGAATTGATCATTATTAGACATTTTACTTATAAAAATTGCCACAGGGAAGATTGACTCTGCAGATTAATTATTATAAAAAAAATAGGTATATTTCTCGGTACTTGTTTGAGGCTCTAAGCTCTCTGATGTAAGTATGACAGGCTCGTGTAGCGGCTTCATCAAAGAAGCGCTATAATTCCATGTAATTTATTCACTGGGAGTCACAAACGTTTCTATAAAAAGGCACGGTCATCCAATTTTCATAAATTTTCAGCTAAAATTCACCAACTGAATTAATGGAAGCCACATATTGGATGATTTAGGTACTTCATTTAGGTAATTTATTACTGACGCGTCGGTCGTCGACTTCGGAATACAGCTAACTTTATGTGTTACTAGGTCACACACACAGACAGGAATAAAATCTCTTAGTTTAATACAAAACTACGGAAATAGCTTTAAAATACTCTTAAATAAAAAAAAACACCTAGAATAAACCATAAAAAAATAACATCATGTTGGACATTATACATAGAGTTGACATTTGATTGAATGCATCTAAGAATGTACATAGCTGTGTTTTGTTTTATTACGGTTTCAGTCAGATGGAGCGTTTGTCCCCAAAAGGACACTTACATTGATTAATGTGGTGAAGTCACTTTTAAATAATCTGTGTACTCCGATTACAAAATTCATTAGTCAGTGGAAACCATCACAGTTTAGGAAAGTTTCCGTTTGTACGGGCGCACTCCAATAACGCAGGTACCTACGAACTAATAAAGCTTGTTTCGTGGAAAGCGACCACCGTCTTCATTGTTATTGAAGACTTGAATATTTAAGGTTGCCTGGAAGTAATCGCTTTCAGTGATAACGTTAATAATCAATATAAATTAATTGGTATTTAATAAAATTTTACAGGTCATTGCACGCTTCTTATCCTAATAATCTAACAGCTTAATGGTAAATTAATACATAAATAATAGATTAAAATAAGACCACCCATAGATTTATTCTGGTACATGTTTATATGGTTTATATGGTGTTATTTACATACATCAGTATGTAAATAAGACCAGTGCATCTAATCGACTGTTGATAGGATAAAGTGTTATTATTATTGCAATTAACAGAGGTAACTGCTCAACATCAAGAGGGCCATCAGCATTCAGCTGGTGTCAATATTGTTCTTATGTAATAAATCTCGCAGGCGCGGATTCGTGGCCAACTCTGCTAAAAGAGTTGTCATAGGCTGTAAGTCCTCCGGCATGACGCATGACGTAACGTTACAGTGATGGAGTCGGCGCGGACAGGGTTTTATTCAATCTCACCTAATTTAAAATCAAATGTAGAGCAACATTCGGGGACAGAACGAAATTCATTGTTTTAACGTAATCGTACTATACTTATTATGATTAAAACGTTAAGAGCCATTAGAAAATTAATATGTTTAGCACCCAATGAAATAAAGTTTGTTTGAATATGCTTGAATATTTTGTTAGATTTAGAGATTATTTTGAGAGACACCAAAGGCCAAAGAACATTATTGTGAACTGTTTTAGAATCATCTGGTTTTCTCTCTGTTTTAAAATAGACTGTAAATCTGTTACCTACCTTTTCTTAAGAAGCATAGAACGCGCAACACCCACCATAAGATAAATAGCGAATAAACATTCCCAGCGAATTTAAATCCCATTCTAAAGCAGAGCGGCACTGACGCGCCCGAAATACATTGTACCTGTTTGTACTAAATGATAACAATCAATTTGCTAGTCCGATTCATCCCACCACTTATCTGGTAGGTATTATTCACAAAGATATTGGATAACACGTGTCAGATTAGATGTGTGGGCATCATCAGAATTCACTAAAGTTTATATTGGCCGGATAATTCTAATTATTCTTTCAACATTCGGTTTTTGGTAGTTGAAAAATTCAAGCTGGGATCACTGACAAATTCCATTCGAATATACTGCTATAAAAAGTGATATTGCGCTATATAATAGGTAAAAATAACGCCAGTTCGATTTGAAAAAAGCCTAAAAGAATACAAATCGTTATAATGTTACTGTTAAACTTTCTGCAGCTGCACATCTGAATCTCCCTAAAAACTTTACCTGTTCTTTGTGTAAAAGCCGGAAAACAATCGAAAAGTAAATATTTTCGCCGGGATTAGTCTAAAAGACCGGACTCGTGACTCTATCTCCGTTTGAATGGAGCTCGTTACAGAGTGGAGTTACGCGTGTTTACGTATCTGGATCTGAGCAAATAAATCCCGAATTTGCAATTCACGGATATATCTAAAATTTCTCATCAAATTTGAGGAAGTTACGAAAATCCGCTATAATGCGTTCAATAACATTCAAGATCGAATGAGCTGTCTGCCTATAAATCTTAGTAAGTTTGCGGGTTTGTAGATAACTCAACAATTTAAATTGTATTTTGTAGATTCTGTACAGGATTTACTGTAGTTTTATATGTACATTTTATAGCTTAAAATCTTCATACAATAGACTGGCTTCAAAATGTTAATAATTTTCCACGAGTTTCTAAGGTATAACCTGTTATATTATTTTGACTCAAACTTTACAGACTCATTTGAATCGAATAACAGCTAACACCCACAAAGAGCACCAAGTTATGTACTTATCGAAGACCCGGTTTAAAGAAACGAATCAATTCTCGGCCGACCTTAGCCCCGATAGTCTCAATTAGTACGCTATCAGTGTCACAGTCCGGGCTCCAACCCCGACCTTCCAGCAAGGCTGTTGCCCAAATGACATCCACGCACAGAATACCGATGAGCTACCTTTTCACTAGAATCTGGGAAGCTACAGGCGGTAATTGGCTTTAATGTGTTCGTATGATAAAGACCCACCGAAACTTGTTAATTATGTTCTACTTTGATTGAAACCTGCGGTAAAATAAAGTTTGTAAAACGAGGGTTCAGCTCACAGCCAGATGCCATGTAAAGTAATTGTTATAACAAAGTAGAGAACAGACCAACAGTGGTGTGTTCCTGACAGTCAAGGCTGCGGGGAAGACCTTGTAAAATGGCTTGATTAGATATAACAATATTTGTAGCGAAGTTAGTTGGGATACCGCGAGACTATTATGAACTCTTACAAACTCATCGTTTCCGTTGATAAATATTGCAGCTAAAATAAAATTCAAAAGCAGGTAGGTACCTACTTATGAGCTTAAACAATTTTTGGTTAAGAAAAATCTTCTTTAATTTAAAAGCTCATCTCTCTTGATGCAGTTTTCTTCAATTGAGTATTTCCAATGCGGCCTTCTTGATCACCATTAAAGACATGACAACGACCTTCTCTTTATCTGGCACGCGTAACTAAATCTTGAACTCCTGTTCCACGCTTTCCTTCAACTTTAAATCATTTTTTTTCTTATTATTTCCTTCTCTGGGGTAGCTGTCATGTAGTAAGAAGAAGTTCAAACATTTTTCATCTTCGGTTTTCTATCGCAGTCAACCCTTTTTCTTGTTGACTCGCTTTTCTGTTCTGCTCAGCAAGTTAGCAACCAATTACACTTTAAATAATAATAAATACAACATCGCAACTTCAGAATTTCGTTTCAAAAGTTTTCATAATAAATTTCAAATTAAATTTAGTAACTGAAAACAAAAACCAAGCATAAAGTAAAGGATATTTCAGTTTTGATTAATTCTAAAACTTTGTAAACCCTGAAATTGATTACGAAGTTGTATATAATTTTAATTGGTTCTTCGAAGGCCAATATTTATTATTATATTTTTTTTTTATTTATCTACTTTTAGTTTCAAGTCAATCGCACTACGCGTAAAAAAATTCTCGTACAAACTTTGACATCCCTTTGCACCCTTATTAAGGGTAGTTTACAAAAACTAAAAATGTCGTTCTTAATTATTTATTTAGAAGTATATTTACTCCAAGTATGAAATCAATCAAACCACTCGTTAAAAAACTGCCATACAAACTACAACACCCCTTTGCCCCCTTATTGGGGGTAGTTCTCAAAAACTAAAAACGACAAACTTAATTATTGACTTTGAGGTATATGTCCTCTAAGTTTAAAGTTCCTAGGTTGAAAGAATACGATTTTTCATACATACGTTTTCAACCCTTTTTACACCCTTAGGGGTTGAATTTTGAAAAATCCCTTCTTAGTACACGTCTACGCTGTAAGAACTATGTACTCCTCAAATTTCAAGTCTCTACGACCAGCGGTTTAGGCTGTGCGTTGTCTATATGTCAGTCAGTCAGTCAGGACTTTGATTCTTATAGTTATAGATAAAGCGCTCCTCTGTACAAACTTTTTATAGCGACATAAATAATTAAATGTATAAAAGAATACCTCAGTGAAGTGAATGAAGGTGAGTTAAAGTAATGTTGTACATTTATTTTGAGTATTCAATCTATTCAACTTCTTACATCTACTCAATTATTTGTGAACATGTTTTTCCTTCAGCTCACAATCTTGTATGCTGAGTTCAACATTAATTTTTTGCCCGAGAATTTTGATAAAGCCGAGAGGAAGTCCATCGTTTATTTACGAGTTAATTTACTTGCAAGATATTGTTGTATCGTCAGTCCTGTATATATATACATCACAGGATGTCGATTCTTCAAACAACAAAGTCAGCTTTACTCAGAGGAGCTTCTCCTTGTGGATCCGCACTCACTTCGATCACAGACATAGTGTTATACTCGCAACACACCCTCGCAGGTGACCACTGATCTGTAATAAACAAGTACATATGCATGGATATCAGTGCACTGAATAGTGAATTGAATTTAAATTCCGCACACAAATGTATTTCGATGTTTGGAAGAAATGAATATGATTTCGCGCTCACTTGGCTCGGTTGGTTGTTTGTTGGATGAATGTAATTCATGGAATCGCATTACTTTACTGTACCGCTGTCGGCGACGGGCGAGATGCAGATGTTCACATATGTTTAGTAATGTAGTTTTGATTGATGGATTTCCATTAATTTTCTGGATCAAATTTTGAAATCGTCGTACAAATACGTCGAAACAACATACATATCTTTTTTTTTTTTTTTTTTTTTTTTTTATGCCAAAGCAGGCAGACGAGCATACGGGCCACCTGATGGGAAGTGGTCACCGTCGCCCATGGACACTCACAACACCAGGGGTGTTGCTGATGCGCTGCCGGCCTTTTAGGAAGAGATAAACCCGCCTTTTGAAAGACCCCATGTCGTAACTCCGAGGGAAAACCGCAGGGGGAAGTTCGTTCCACAACTTACTCGTTCGAGGTAAAAATGACCGTGAGAAACGAGTAGTTGAGGAGAACCAGCCATCCAGGTGGTGAGGATGGAATTTTGTTTTGCGGCGTGTGGTGCGATGGTGAAATTCAGCAGCGGGCACCAAATTAAACAATTCCTCAGAACACTCCCCATTGTACAGACGATAGAGCACACACAGAGAACCCACGTCTCTCCGTAGACTTAGGGGCTCTAGGTCGTCTGTGAGCTTAGGATCGTTGACAATCCGAGCTGCCCTACGTTGTATCCGGTCAAGTGGAAGGAGTTGGTATTGTGGCGCTCCAGCCCAGAGATGTGAGCAGTACTCCACATGCGGTCTGACTTGTGCTTTGTAAAGCATAAGTTTTTGGACCGACGTGAAGTACCGGCTGGCCCGGTTGAGGACGCCGAGTTTCATAGAGGCCAGTTTGGCCTTCCCTTCCAAGTGATTCCGGAATTGGACGTCACTCGAAATGTCAACACCGAGGATTCCTATGCTCTTAGAAATATTAAGAGGAGTGTTCTGGAAACTAGGAGCTACGACGAATGGGGTTTTTTTTGTAGATAACGCGCAAACTTGTGTCTTAGTGGGGTTAAAACGAACTAAGTTTCGTTCACCCCAGTCTGAGACCTGCTCCAGAGACGTCTCAAGTTCCGACACAAGAACGTCCCGACACTCTTCTATACGTTCCCGAGAAGTGTTTGCGCGGCCTGTATACTGAGCGTCACCAGTACTGTCATCTGCATAGCAATGCATGTTACTAACGCGTAACATATCATTGATATGCAGAATGAACAGGGTAGGTGACAGCACAGAGCCTTGTGGGACGCCAGCATTTATGGGCTTTGTATCTGAGCAAGACCCGTCGATCACGATTTTGATGCTACGCTCCGATAAAAAACTGGCTATCCAATTGCATAACTTCTCGGGAATTCCGTAAGCTGGTAGCTTCGCTAGAAGTGCCCTGTGCCAGACCCGATCGAAGGCTTTTGCGATATCCAGACTGACCGCAAGAGCCTCTCCCTTGTTCTCGATGGCTTCCGCCCAGCGGTGAGAGAGGTATACAAGAAGATCACCAGCTGAGCGACCATGGCGAAAGCCATATTGCTTGTCACTAATCAGCTGGTGCGCCTCGAGGTACCCAAGGAGTTGGTCGTTAATTACCCTCTCCATCACTTTTGAGAACAAGGAGGTGATCGCGATAGGCCTATAGTTGGACGGGTCTGAACGGTCACCCTTCTTAGGAATCGGGTGAACCAAGGCTGTCTTCCAGGAAGTCGGAACTGTTTCTGAGCAATAAGAATGTCTGAAAAGGCGCGTTAACACCGGTGTCAACTCCGGAGCGCACGTCTTCAGCACAATTGCTGGGATCCCATCTGGCCCACTCGATTTTCGAATGTCAAGAGAAAAGAGAGTTCGACGCACCGCACTTTGTGTGAAGCGAATTTCCGGCATCAAACTCTCGCACCGCGGGATGGAGGGCGGTGCACTTCCCCCGTCATCCAGCGTCGAATTTGAAGCAAAAATTGTGCCCAGTAAATCGGCTTTCTCTTTTGCTGTGTGGGCCAGCGAGTCATCTGGTTTGCGCAAGGGTGGTAGCGACGTCCGACAGAAATTGCCCTCGACAGCTTTGGCGAGAGACCAGAAAGCACGACTCCCAGACGGGAAGCTAGCCAATCTCTCACCAATGCTGGCAATATACATGCACTTTGCCTTAGCAATTCGCTTCTTAAAGGACCTGGAGGCAGCGTTGTACTGTTTCTTCAATTCGTTCGAGTTGGACTCGTTGTTGTCTCTCGCGGCAACCCAAGCACGGTAAGCGCACTGCTTGAGGTTAGAAACCCCAAAGCAGTCCGCACTATACCAAGGCTGGGTCTCTCCACCGAGTGGTACCACGGAGCTAGGGATATAACATTCCATGCCCTGAAGGACCACATCGGATACGGACTCGGCACAAGTACAAGAGTCATCCGAAGAAAAACAAAGCTGCCTCCATGGGTAGGATGCATAGAACTCCCGCAATCCATCCCAGTCCGCTGACTTATAGTGCCAAACCCGACGCCTTCCAGGGGGGTGTGGACGCACGGGGCGCGTGAGAGACACTTCAGAACGCACAAGACAATGGTCAGACGACCCTAATGGGGCATCGACCGATATCCGGTAACCGTTCGCGTTAGTAGTCAGCAAAAGATCTAAAAGTGAGGCGGTATGGTCGTCGATGTCCGGTATTCTGGTTGGTGAAGATACCAATTGAGTGAGACCGTACGCCAAGGCAAAGTCATGGACAGCTCTTCCGGCGTAATCGGTGATTCGTGATCCCAGCCACTCAACATGGTGAGCGTTAAAATCACCTAAGATCACCACCTCTGCCGTGGGAAACTGTTGCAGCACTTGGTCAGTTACGTCTTGGACGTGCTCGAGGAGTCGATCAGTTTCAGGATTACCACTGTGAGACCTATAAAGACACGCGTAGATACGTATTTGACCCCCGTAGTCTAGGCGTGTCCAGAGAACAGATAGGTCTTTGCCTCCAAGGATGTTCAACCGACGACAGCAGATGTCCTCCCTCACAAACATGCATACTCCGGCACGGGGTACAAAACTGTGCTCCAGTTTATAGCCAGGATAATTTAGGTATGATGTATCTGCCGGTGAGGAGATCTGCGTCTCGGTTAGAAATAAGATGGCCGGCTTTGCCGATTCTAGATGAAAATGGACGGCATTTAAGTTGGAGTGTAAGCCTCTGATATTGCAAAAGTCAACTTTTAATGTGGAATGAAGAGCCGCTGAGCAACGTTTATTTTTCTTAGTTTTAATAGCCATATTGTAATTTGAATCAGGGTTTAGGGAGGAATAACGGGTTACAGGTAGTCCAGAGAGCAAAGATGGGTCATGCGATGCTATGTGGCACGCCAGGGTTGTGTGAGTAACCTGGCTCGAGGGACGGAAGGGCCCCCGATCCAACCCTGTGGGTAACCGCCAGGTTCCACTCCGGTCTCCTACTCCGGCATGACGGATACTACAGGGCTTTTAACATTGGCGGCGGGACAGCCTCCTGAGATGGGATCATCCAGGTTCGGGTCCCCTTCGAACCAACGGGCGGCCAGCGGAAAGCCGTTTCATCGGGTCTCCCTGGCCCCCGAGCCAAACTGTCACACCCAGACATGCTCAAACACGATCATTACAACCCAACGGATCCCCGGGTTACCATAAACCTGCCATTCGAGGGGGGGGGGGGGGACTGGCACTCGGGCTCTGCAGCCGAAACACACTCTAAGGCGCTTTACGGCAGAATACGACCCGAGGGTGGTAGCTAGCCAGACGAATCTTACAGATCCTACCACCAGCAGATTCCATAGGGATTACACCGGGCGGAATCAGACCACAGTGACCACAGGGGGACCATTGTACGCCAGAGCCTCGTTTGTTAGCTAGCAGGGTGCACCACGTGCAGGTGAGGTTGACTTTAGCTTCAAAGATGATATTCAAGCTACTTACAACCCAAAATATATATCAGAAAACTTTTTTTTTTGTAGTCATTTAAAATAGACCTATGACATACACTTTACCATCGTGACTACTTTTTGCCAAATCTGCAATGTAACAACGTGTAGTAAACGTAAACGAATAAACTGTGTAGTAAGTAGGTGCTGAGCAAGCCAAATCCATTAGACCTACGGCGCGGCGGCGGCGTACAGAAGGATGAGTGACAAAGTTGCCCTTGATTCTGTATAAATTATCTTCTAGATAATTATGCAGAGGGTTGTTCACTTTTACTTCATATAATAAGCAATGAAGACAAAGACTTGGCGATAAGAGATTCTACATTACTTAATTGATTTGCGGCGGATATACTGTACATTACATAGTAATACCTCCTGTTCATTAGACTTTCTAACGGTTTCTGTTCGTTAGTTTATTATTATTGCGATAGGAAATATAGCGATTTGTGCTTTAAAAATTGTTTACAAAAGTTTTACGGCGTAAATATTAACATACTTTCGAGAAGTTACTCAAAACTTAGCGTAGGTACCTATTGAGCCACACCCGCAAACAAGTGGATATAAATCATTTTATTATATTTTTAGGCGATGCGTAACGCGTAAATATGTTTATAGGTTGAACGCTAAAGGGGTCAACATCCATTACCTACACGTATTATTATATACGTACAGTGAGCTCTGTACTCACGTAGTTACAGATAACTAAATGGCGCATCTTTCGGCGCCTGCGCCACTTGGCGGCGCCGGCGCCGGCCGCTGACGCATGCGCCGAGCTTTTTCTGATAAAGCTATATATTGAACTGGTTCGAAAGTCATTAGGTACTTGCTTGATACCAATGTATTATACCTATTACTTATACATCATATATTCAAACATTATATCAGAAATACATTTGCATGACCTTTGCAACAAACAATGAAAGAATTGGTTTCGCCTTGAGAATCAAACCCGCTCCTCTTACTTACCTACTCTTAACACGTTTTTTTTTTTTTTTTACAACTAGCTGATGGAACAAGCAGATGCCCCACCTGATGTTAAGTGGTAACCATCGCCTATAAACAAAACATTGCCCCGTAGGTCACGCACAATAGGAACGTGCCCTACGATGCACTGCCCTGCGTCCATCAACTTGAGGCATACTGATGTTAAGCCTCATGTGCCTGTAATTACACCGGCGACCACACTCTTCAAACCGAAACACAGCATTCTGCTTGGCGGCAGAAAAAGGCGTGGTGGTAGTACTTCCCCGGACGAGCCCTTCACAAAGAGCTCTACTACTCTTAGTAAAACACGTGCGACAAAGACAAAGTTTGATAAAAAAATAATCGGCTAACCCCCGGTTTCTGAAAGCGTGATCAACACTAATCGACTGTCAAGTCACTTGCTATTATGTCAGTACAGCCAGTGACTTGACAGCCGATTAGTGTTGATAGATAGATATAAAACTCTTTATTGTGCACCACAAGAAAATAACATAACATGGTAAGAAATGATATGAACCACAGCGAAGTACAATGGGCGGTCTTATCGCTATGAGCGATCTCTTTCAGACAACCTTTGGATGGACAGGATTTTATTTATTTATTTATTTATTTATTTATTTATTAGGATCGCCAAGAGATAATACACAAAACTTAATACTAGATACAAACAAAAAAACATCCTGACCCGTGCTTATCCACCAAAGGCAACCACAGCTAGCACAGGCATCGTAAATATATAAGTAGGTAATATGAACATCATTAAAATAATATAAATCAAAAAGTAAGTAAAGTCCAGATTAAAGTTAAAATGATAAAATAATTGTAAAATTGAAATAATTAAATGATTGTAAATTTGTCATTAACATGACTTTTGATTATAATGTCAAAAGGGCGGTGTCACCAAGGTCTTCTACACATTTCACGACCTCTGTGGCGCAGCGGGCGAGAGCCTGCCTGCGACCCAAGAGGTTGCGGGTTCGATTCCCGCCTTGGAACAAATTTGTGTACGATCTGCAGAAATTTGTTCCAATGGTCTGGGTGTTTTCTATGTATAATAAAAAAATATCTATCTATGTAAGTATATAATGTATTAAATATATCAGTTATCTAGTACCCATAACACAAGCTTTGAATAGCTTACTTTGGGGCTAGATAGTGCTGTGTGGATTGTCCAGCATTATTTATTTATTTATTTATTTTATGCATATTTTATTCCAAAACAAACAATTAAAAACTAATTATGGTGTGAATGAGTAAACTACTTACTCAGGCGGATCACGCTTTCAGAAACCGGGGGCTAGTGTCGCCTCTTGTTTTAATTCAAATGGCATCTTTCAATTGACTTTAATCATATAACACGCACGACGGACGCCAGAGCCCGACCCTGGAGTAAGAGCACTCGTGATATGCACGAGTGCATCGTCAAGAGCTCATCATTCAATGAGCAGGAAGGATCCTCATTCAGCGTGCGCAGCCACAAAGACGAGGAAGTGCAGGCGATGCGATGTGTGAACGTGCCCGGTTGATGGAGTTACGATATCCGGGGGTCAACGCACTGCCAACAGAATGCGCTTGTAAGTCAGTAGGTAGACTTCATCTGAGAATATTGGTGTACCTTGCTAAACACCTGCCTGTTCTTCTCGGTGTTGGTCGCGTGGAACTGGCACTAGAGTCACCTAGTTTTAAGACGGTTCAAGATGGTCCTTGTGATTTTATTGAATAAACATTATTTGACTTTGACTTTGAACAACTCCCTTGCAATTAAAACTGGAATCACGTATAATATGTACAATTTGCTTTTATCCGTACAAGTCTATTAATGTAGCCATTGAAAAAATGAGAGGATCTTATGAAAAACCCAGTCAAATTAAAATAAACAATTTATTTCCAACAAAAGTTCTGGGCACCTAAAAATGAGTGTTAGCCTCCTCCATGCACTTCTCTCAGCGATCCTGTGCCAGCCATAGTCCATGTAGGGCCCGCCGCCTGTACCACGTCCACCAGACTCGAAATTGTACGATCAGATTATTGAGCTTCGCAATATTAAAAACTAAGAAAACATTTGTCGATTGAGTAGCGAGCCTCTTCCATCATCATCGCTGACTCATCGTGCCAAATCTCGTAATCCATTATCTCGAGAGCTTTAAACAATAGCCGGCGTGAAGCGGGGCGGGAACCCTGCGGTGCTCCGGTGGGACGGCATACGTTACGACATCCTAGAGCCACGCCATGTATCTGGCAACTTGCTGCGTGGGTGTCGCGGTATATTATTGAATTTTTTATTACAACTCGCTGATGGAACACGTAGATGGCTCACCTGAACTATAGGTAATGTGGAATTATTTCTTTGATTGTCCTCGCAGCCAAGTCCAGGATTCTTTTAGGTCACTTTAGAGAGCACCGGTGGTCTAGTGGGAGTGACCCCGCCTTCCGATCGTAAGGTCGCAGGTTCGAATCCGGTCGTGCACCAATGGATTTTTCTATCGAAAAATGTATGTGCGCAATGCTAGTGCTCTTAAACGGTGAAGGAAAACATCGTGAGGAAACCAGTTAGTATTCTAACAGCGGCGATGGGCTTGCAACCTGTCACGTATGGAATACTAACTACTGCAAAATGTACGAGGTACGTCCGAGGTACGTCCAAACATTACATTTGGCACATACCCAAATGTAATGTTTGGACGTACCTCTGACTACCCCCCTTAGACATCCTCAAAGAATCTTGAATTAGTACCTACTTGGTATTGGGAGATCTGAAGGGATATCTACCGTGCCTGGGGATCAAAGTCGTGAAGCTGTTTCAGTTTTTCAGTTTAACTGAAGAAGGTCCCTATATGCGGTCGAATAGTCTGATTTGTCGTTCCATTGGTCTCTACAAAATGCCCTTGAAACTATTTGGGACAACAAAGCAGCAGGAAATAATAATTCCTGATGATATCTCTGTAACGTGACTACTCTACGGCGCAGTAGGTAGGTAGCTGCACTTCCGTGAAGAGCCTTAAGAGTTTGTAATCCAAGACACACGTGGGCACTGGCTGATTCTTAGGTTTCTTTCTTAGAGACTCAGTGAACCCATTCACCGCGCTGACTTGCTGTTGAGCACGTGATATTAGATAACAAGAAATTTAAATTATAACACTTTAACCGAACATTAACCAACCGTTCCAATTTTAATGTTTAAATTGCATTATAATTTCCGAGAAGCACTTTTGATGTGTAATCTTTTTTTCCCTGCTAGTTCAGCAACTGCTCTAGATTGCATGAGCTGACTGGCTGACCCGGATCGTCGAGAAGTGTGAGTAATAGCCCATCCCGCCCCGTCCCGTCCCGTCCCGTCCCGTCTGGCTCTGCGCCTCGTTGTATCCTCAGACCAAATAAAAAAGTACTTTTACTGTTTTATTTAGTCTGAGGTTGTATCCTACCGGAGCGAACTACTCACACTTGGCCACAAGTATGAGAATACTATACCTGGGACTGTATTCATTGATATTTCAATCGATTTTAATAGATTAAAGAGCATATTAATGAGTTTTTGTTTCAAATGAGTACTTGCTTTACAAAGATTGCCTATTTTGGTATAAATATAAATAAACTGAAGTAAATATAATAGTGGTCATGGCTGGTCATGTCGGCCGTATACCAGGTGAGCTGTGGGCGAAGATAGCCACTGACTGGCATCCAGCGAGGAGGCGACGCGGCCACCAAAGCGGAGACGGAGAGGCGAGCTCGATGTTTTCCTGACGGACTGGGCAAACATAGCCCAGGATCGCGATGTGTGGAAGGAATGGGGGGAATCTTTTGCCCAGCAGTGGGACCCGGAGGCATCAAATAAATAAAAAAATATAAGAGTACTAGACTAGTACTAGTAGTAGACTCCGTTGTATTTATACCCTATCTATACAACACCTGCAAACCCTACCAAGCGATTCATAAGCCTATAATACTCGTATAAGTAGCTTTGCTTCTGGTGATTCTGGTTTTAATGACCGAAAACAAACAAAAAAAATATAGTAGGAAAGAATTCGAGTACCTACCTACAAACCTCAAATAACTTTAATTATTCTGTCTAAAAAATTTCATTTTCTTAGTACTGTTGTTTGATCCTCTTTAGTTATCGGGACTCTTTTTACACACTGTAGATATTAAACTAATAACATTGTGTCCATAGTTGCGCACATAGGTATAAGTACAACTCAGTGGGTAGAAATTCCAGTGAATTCTATAGGACAGCTGCTGTAGCTACTTTTGAGCCGGCCGACGCGGCCCCGGCCGGAGACTAGATCACGACATTGTCCGGCGACACGATGCTGATAGACGGTTAATTAAATCAGACGTTATCGCTCGGTTGCGTTCGCCAGGCCGTGTACCACAGCCGACGATATAGTATCATTACGAACCTTTGGTACGCAATTATAGCTTTGCTGACTATAATTTTCGACAAACGGATTCTCGTTAATTGCGATTATTGTTTTGAACCAAGAATTATATGAATAAGCTGCCGAAGCTTCGATCATGCTTTGATTACAGTGTCTGATCATAAAATATAGGTAGATAGAGTGAAATGGAATAGTGCATCAAGAAGGCGAATTCATGTTATTCGATAATTTTACTAAATGATTACCTTTTATTTGAAGCCTTTATAATAGTACCACCACTCGCTCCCACTTTATCCTCGCTCTTATTTAATTGTTGTCGCACTTTGATAATACTTATTTGGAATTGTGGCGACTACATTGATGCATCTAATTTTGGTGTCCTAGATAAATAAAATTAGGTTCCATATTCTGTAAGATTAATCCATGCTAAATAAATTATAATTTATCTGTTTATAGTAAACAATGAGTAAATTATAATTCCCGAGAGCACCGCGAGCGGAAGTCTATCTGCAGTACACGAGGTAGCCATCAGCACGCGGTCGTGTGACGTCATTACAGATGCACTGAGTGCATTACCGGCGGGCGAGTGCACACCGAGCCGATTACACGCTCCGTGTACTACAGCTTTAGGTAAGCCGCTTAACTGGCTGCGATTTGTGTCCGGTCATGGAGTGCAATATTGTAATATACCTACTCAATCAACTTTAAAGTTTCCACGGTGAAACACACCTATTTGATGTTTTATCAGCATGTATAAGCCAGCGTTGCTGTGTTTCAGTTCGAAGAGAATAGATATAAATAACAGGAACGGTGCTTAGTAGGTGGATGGACGCAGGCAGTGCAACGTAGGCCACGTTCCTATCTTGCGTGACTTATGGGGCAAAGCTTTGTTATAGGGGTTTCATTTTCATCAGCTAAAAAATATATGTTTTTTCATGATAAAATGTATGCAGGGTATAAAAAAACGCGTCTTCAAATCCTCCGTGTCCTGATATTTGTACTATTGAAGGTAAAAAGACTGCATAGACGTTTGTAATTTTTTTTATAGGGTCCAACGGTGCAACGATGATATTGTCCCACAATAGCTACACATCAATATGCGCGGACATGGGGTCTTCGCATAATGCCTCTTTATGCCGCGAGTCGTGCTAATCACGCCATCTGGTATTCGTAGCACCTCGCTTTGTTTGAACACCTAGCTAGCCTCTTCACACCAACTGTGTGCTTCACAGATATACCTAACATAACATGATATAGGTAGTGTAATCGGATTGATCTATTAATAATCATTACAGTTATGCGATAATTTTTACTAACTCTTCAAGGAAGTATTAGAGAGTAGAAGGTAAAGTTTCTACAAAACACCGGCAAATGCATCCTCTCTGCATTATATTTTGTACTAGCTTTTGCCCGCGGCTTCGCTCGCGTTTCGCGCACAAGCTCCCCTGAGTAAGATTTCCGAAGCTGTTGATAAAATTAACTCCGATTTATGCCTCATCAGTAAGTGGACCCGGGTTCATGGATTGAAAATAAACCCTGCCAAAACTCAGAGTATAATCATAGGTAGTTCTAGAACGCTTTGTAAGATGGATTGGTCTGCGGCTCCACAGGTTATTTTCGATGGTGTCACTATTCCTTATAGCGAAACTGTCAAAAATCTAGGAATAACAGTGGATCGCAACCTCTCTTGGAGGGATCAGCTTAATGAAACAAGTCGTAAATTATTTGCTTCAGCTGGGTCTTTGAGGAGACTTCGTAACTTTTTGCCAACATCCACTAAGACTGCGCTTGCACAATCGCTGTTACTCCCTGTATTGGATTACGCCGATGCATGTTATCTGGACCTCACTGAGGAACAGCTTGACAAACTTGAACGTCTCCAAAATTTCTGCATAAGGTTCATTTTTGGCCTTCGCAAGTATGACCATGTGTCTCCTTATCGTTCTCAACTTAAATGGCTTCCTATTCGTCTTCGCCGTAACATGCATTTTCTTACTCTTCTTTATTCTATTCTTTTCAATCACTTCTCACCTCGCTATCTTAAAGATAGATTCGAGTATCTTCATTCCTGCAGTAATCGTTTGTTAAGGTCAACGGAAAACTTACTACTGAAAACTCCATGTCATAGCACCTCCTTTTACAGTGACTCTTTTACTGTCCAAGCTGTCAAGCTGTGGAATGCTCTGCCTCTGGAGATTAAAATGGCATCCTCGCACATTACTTTTAAGTTGAAGTTGAAGGAGCACTATTTATCGTCAATCACTACCTAGTTATCTGTCCGTATATTGTTATTAAGCAGAAGTATATATTTTATTTATATAATAAAGTACCTACGTATTAGAATTGCTTAGTTTGTCATGTTAGGCTAGTTAGGTTAAGTTAGCTTGTGCCTTGAGTAGGTACTTATGTACTTACATGGCTATTAGTAAATATGTAGGTTTAGGTCCAATAGATTATCTAAACTTTATTCCGTAACTACACCGCCGTCAATTTCTGATTAGTTCTTATCCTTCCAAGGTTGCCTGGAAGAGATCGCTCTCAGCGATAAGGTCGCCCATTGTTTTACCTTAAATGTATGCTTTTACTCTGTACTATGTTTCTGTGTGGTGAACAATAAAGAGTTATCTATCTACCTATCTATCTATCTATCTTTAGAAGTATTATTATTAATTAGGCATAGTTTTTGCGGCTTTACTTTTGTTAAGCATGTGCAAAAAATTGGAGGGTTGAATTTATCAAAATCCTATTGAAGCGGACGTCTTCATCATAGTAGCTCCAATCTTTAATTTCAGTTCAATCAGTCGAAAATCTAAGAAGTTTTATACAAACTTTCATCCCTATTTTATCCCCTTAGGGGTGGAATTTATCAAAATCCTTTCTTAGGGGATGCCTAAGTCATAGTAGTTTTATGCATGCAAAGTCAGCCCTATCGGTTAAAAATTGACAAAATTTCATACAAACTTTCATCCCCTATTTCATCCGCTTGGGGGTAGAATTGATCAAAATCCTTTCTTAACGGATGCCTACGTCATAACATTTACCTGCATGCCAAATTTCAGCCTGATCCGTCCAGTGGTTTGGGCTGTGCGTTGATAGATCACTATGTCAGTCAGTCACCTTTGAGTTATATATATTAATTAGAAAAATTTGAAATCTTAGATTTAGATTAGATTTATATTTAGATTTAGATAGAAGATAGATAAAAGATTTATACAAACTTTCATCCCCTATTTTATCCCCTTAGGGGTGGAATTTATCAAAATCCTTAAGCCTACGTCATAGTAGCTTTATGCATGCAAAGTCAGCCCGATCGGTTTAAAATTGACAAAAATTCATACAAACTTTCATCCCCTATTTCATCCTCTTGGGGGTGGAATCGATCAAAATCCTTTCTTAGCGGATGCCTACGTCATATCATCTACCTGCATGCAAAATTTCAGCCTGATCCGTCCAGTGGTTTGGGCTGTGCGTTGATAGATCACTATGTCAGTCAGTCACCTTTGAGTTATATATATTTAGATTAGAAAAATTTGAAATCTTAGATTTAGATTAGATTTATATTTAGATTTAGATAGAAGATAGATAAAAGATTTATACAAACTTTCATCCCCTATTTTATCCCCTTAGGGGTGGAATTTATCAAAATCCTTAAGCCTACGTCATAGTAGCTTTATGCATGCAAAGTCAGCCCGATCGGTTTAAAATTGACAAAATTTCATACAAACTTTCATCCCCTATTTCATCCTCTTGGGGGTGGAATCGATCAAAATCCTTTCTTAGCGGATGCCTACGTCATATCATCTACCTGCATGCAAAATTTCAGCCTGATCCGTCCAGTGGTTTGGGCTGTGCGTTGATAGATCACTATGTCAGTCAGTCAGTCAGTCAGTCAGTCAGTCAGTCACCTTTGAGTTATATATATTTAGATATCGGCCTAATATGTAGGTAGGTACCTACCATGCTTTACGCAAGTAAATTATTTCATTTCATTTCAGATACATAATATTATGTCAAGGTGCAATACATGTACATATTGCTAAACTTATAAAGTGCACATTAACATAGCTATTTCTGTACATACGTGGTGAGATCTCCTAAGGCTATGAGATGTTGATGTTGGCGCTCTTCGAGGTACGCTCAGAGCGAGCGGCGAGGTCATTGTGAGGTTACAGTATGCAAGTTGCGCTGGTTGCACTGCTTGTGGCCCGACTGGCCCGCACTGTAACTACGCACCTCGAACCGGTTTAGTAGCAAGATGCCTACTATAGAGCTTAGCTGTGGTTAGCCGAGCCCTACCCGCTAACGCTGCGCTGCCACAGCTTTAGGACGGGGTGTGCCTTGTCGCTGTGCTGGTTAAAGTGGAAGTTTAGCAGGAGCTCAAACTCTTTAAAGTTTCAATTAGGTCCATTCTAGTGCTTAGATATTTCAAGCTGTGCTATTTTATTAATCATTTAAAAAAGCAAACATAATCAAATCACAGTACAACAGTATGTTAAGCGTTTCAAACCGCGTATTTCGAATGAGATGGTTTTTTCGCCTGTAATCACGAACAAAGCTTTCCTAATCAACAAAATACCATTTCTTTATTTTAAAACTGGAGTGTAGTTATCCTCTATATCTTTCCAGCAGTGAGACGCATCGCAGCGCAGCGTGACAAGTCACAGCAATTTGGATGTCTGTTATAGTCTGTATAGAGTACATACTTAGGTACCACGCATCTAACGGGATCGCGTCTGCCCTCACACTACATACCGCACTCACCTGTTGAGACACCACTCTACCGCGTACACTGCGGTTACTGCTTGAAGTATTTGAAACCATGCGACTGCTATGAAGCAGTGGTTATAAAACTTTAAAGGTTAACGTAAGATGCAATGCAAGGTATTCGTTGCATCTCATTATGTAGGTACATTGAGCCTTTGCAACTCGCTCCAGTAATAAGTTATCGATAACGGACCAGGCAGGAGATACGAGTACATAACAACCTAGGGACAAGAAACGCGCCGCATGACTGATTTCGCCACAACTTATTAATTTACATAAAAAGTTCAAGTCCATGCTGACTGCACATTTTGAATATTGAGTAACATTTTCTTGTGACTTATGCAGAACCCTGTGTCACGCACGCATAGTTAACTAACTTGAAACTCCTGCTTTAACTAGCAATGACTACTTACCTCACCTACATGCTATGTTGCCCATCTATTGTGGAATAATAAGGTACGTAATGAATTATTCATAACTGAGCTTTTTCTACTACATTATATGATTGTGAACACTTACACAAATACTGATATAATCATCAATAAAAATTATGCGTATTGAATAATCAATCCTATTCGTTTTCATGTTAATAAGAAATTAAAAAACACAGAACGAAAATCATCTCCAGGCCGCTTCATGGTTTGTCGCAACATCACACAGCTCCAAGTTTCTAACGCCTGTCTGCGTCTGTCTGCTAAGTTGTTATCTACTGCGGACGATGTTACAGTTAGTTTGTGAAGCCTAACTTCGTCCAATGATATTACGAATGATGATAAAAGTCAAAATATGTTTGTTCAATAAAATCTCAAGGATCCCCTTGAAACGTCTTAAAACTAGGTGACTCTAGTGCCAGTTCCACGCGACCAGCGCCGAGAAGAACAGGCAACACTCGGCTTGGTATTTACGTACCGCTCTTCTGTATGAATGATCCTCGTTACAATGTATCTAAAAGGATCACTTCCTACTGTCTGACTAATTTACAAGGTTCTAATTTTTTCTTCATAAATAATGTTCATTTTATTTTGGAGTTCATGGATTCAATGCGTCTTCCAGCTTTGGCAGTGAGGATCTGGGGCCAAAGTTTCCACTATGTTACAAAACGATTCGCTGACGGTTATGATTTCATATGTTTTCAAGAGTGGTGACGAGTTCACAGTTTCTCAAGAAAACTCTGGCTGATTTTATTAGTACACATGGTAACGGATAAACTTTGCAACCGCGTAGCCGAGCCAAAACTTCACTTCCTGCAGCAAAAAGCAACAGTGAATAGTCTCATTACTTAATTTTTTTCCAAACAGCCACTTGGGAGAGCTATTAAAAATTTTTCTTTCCGTTGTGTTCTCCGGTTAGTATAAGCAAGTTCAAATATAATAATCTAGATAAGAATATAAATAATAATATATTTCTGGAATGCCATAGTAGCTTTCCACGAGTAATAAAATATGAATGGCCTTCGATAATGGATATAGTTTTCAACACACGCCGTTATTCAGAGTCAATGATTCGTAACATTTGGGTCAACTAAATAGTTTATTCTCCGCTAAATTCTCGAAGGTTGACATTGTGGGTGATATAAGAACGTATTTAGACCCTGTGAGTCTGTGAGCCTGTGAGTCTGTGAGCCTGTGAGCCTGTGAGCCTGTGAGCCTGTGAGCCTGTGAGCCTGTGAGCCTGTGAGCCTGAGAGCCTGTGAGCCTGTGAGCCTGTGAGCCTGTGAGCCTGTGAGCCTGTGAGCCTGTGAGCCTGTGAGCCTGTGAGCCTGTGAGCCTGTGAGCCTGTGAGCCTGTGAGCCTGTGAGCCTGGGAGGGATTCAACTAGATTTCCGATGCACAGCAACGGTGTGCTCATATTATTGCATTTCCTTACCTACGGGGCTTTTTAAAATAAAATTTCAACGCAATAGAACCACAAAATGACTCCACATCCAGATGCACATGGAGCCAGCCCTCGGTGCGTGTCAGCGCGTGATAACGGATGACAGCTGATATCAGCCCTCAACTCAACATCGGATTACCGGCCGGTCCGTCCTCCTCCCGACCTCACCTTCCTTATTCTTTATTCTTTATTGTACACAGTGAAAATATACAGTAAACTTAAATAACAATACATGTACAAAGGCGAGCTTAACCCTAAAAAGAGTTCTCTTCCAGCAAACCTTGAAGGATTGTGAGAGATTGAAATTAGAGATGGGTGCGTGTACAAAATGAGAGAGGATAAATAAATTATATTAATAACTACTACAACTATTAAAAAACAAGATAAAATAAATACCTAAATCTACACAAGACATATGTACTTAAACATACATATATTGTTTATACTTATATACAAAATATATAATATATATACCTACTTACGATATATATGATAAATATATACATATTATAATATACATACTCAAAGGGAAAGATAGTGCTCTTTGACTTTAGCTTTAAATATACCAAGCGAGGGACTAGCGCGGATAGAATGAGGGAGAGAATTCCACAATTTGACTGACTGGATAGTAAAAGAGCCACCATAGCGACTTGAAGAGTGAAGAGGTGTTTTTAGTAAAAGAGATTTGCATGTTCTGCAGGACTCACCATGTGGGATAAGGAAATCGAAACGCTCACGGAGATAAGAAGGAGAGAGAGGGTTGTTGAGAATCTTAAAGAGCAGAGACAGGATGTGCAGATCACGTCGACGACGGATAGGCAGCCATTTTAGCTGGGCCCTAAACATTGAAACGTGATCATACTTACGCAGACCGAAAATAAATCGGATGCATAAGTTCTGAAGACGTTCCAATTTATTGCAGATCTCCTCCGTAGCGTCTAAGAAACAGGAATCTGCATAGTCGAGATGGGGTAACAAAAGAGTTTGCGCTAGAGTGACTTTGGTCTCGTGGGGTAAGAACTTCTGGAAACGCTTAAGGGATTGAAAAGAAAAGTGTACTCTTTTGCTGATTCCATTGACATGACTTAGCCAAGATAGCTGAGAGTCAAAAATTACACCCAAATTCTTAGCGTTAGGGGAGTAAGAGATGGGGGAATCAGCATACAACAAAGGAGGAGGGAGAGATTTGCGAACCATATTCAACATATAGGGGCTACCGCAGATTAAAGCTTGAGACTTCGATGGGTTAACCAGGAGACCAAAAGCACTTGCCCACGAGTGGATATTTTGGAGGTCAGCGTTAATTCGGTTAATGCCTAAGGAAATCTCGTCGACTTTAAAATGAGTATAAATTTGCAGGTCGTCCGCATAAAGGTGATAGTGGGAAGAAATTACTTGAGAGATAGCATTAATGAAAACAGAAAAAAGGAGAGGGGAGAGAACACCCCCTTGTGGTACACCCGCAGTGATGTCACACCATTCAGAGACAGACTCTTCAGACCGCACACACTGCGAGCGACCCGACAGATAAGAGCTAAACCAGGAGATTGCTGAGGGAGAAATATTAAGAGAGGAAAGAATGGATAGAAGTATGTCATAATCAACCGAATTAAAGGCACTGCTAAAATCAAGTAATACCAGAACAGTGACCAACTGATTGTCAATAGCCCAACGAATATCATCGGATACCTTTATCAGGGCACTGACAGTGCTGTGGCCGGGGCGAAAACCGGACTGGCAGGGACTCAAAAGGTTGTTACGATGGAGAAAGTGGGACAGTTGTTTATGGACAACATGCTCTAGGATTTTGGATAGGGAAGGTAGGATGGATATGGGTCTGAATTCGGATACAGTAGTGGGATTTGGGGTTTTAGGGAGAGGAGTAACGAAAGCTTTTTTCCAGATGGAAGGATATGAGCTCGTTTCAAGAGAAAAGTTAATAATGTGAGTTATTGCAGAAACGAGCTCTAAGGAGAGGATTTGCAGCATGTTGACCTGAATGCCATCCACACCGACAGCTTTCGTGGATATGGAATTAATCAGCTTTAACACTTCCCCCTCAGTAACCCCATCTAAGATAAAAGCAGGACAGTTAGGTTTGGATAGGCGAGATAATTGGTCAATGGTGGAAAGCTTGGTCCGATTATCTAAGAATACGGGTGAACTAGAGAAGTGAGTGTTGATTGAATTTAAGTTGAAAGAAATTTGGGTGTCATGGGAGTGTTTTCCAATTCCTAAGGAGTTGAGAAATTTCCACATGAGAGACGGACTGCAGTTATTGATGGAGGAGTGAATATGGCGTCTCTTTGCATGCCTACACATTTTGGTGCATCGGTTGCGAAGTCTTTTAAATTCGGTAAAATTTTCCTCAGTGGGCGACTTCTTGTAGAGCCTCTTAGCTTTGTCCCGTAAAGCCATGGCCTTTTTAATAGGCTGTGTCAACCAGGGAGCTGGTGGATGTTTAATTTTGACACGTTTAAGAGGGGCGTGAATGTCATACAGACCAACGATGATCGAGTTAAAAGTAGAAACTTTGTCGTCAATACTAACTGCATCTATGAGGGGTTTCCAGTCAATATTATTTGCATCCCGTTTCAAGCTGTCAAGATTGATATCTTTGAAACTACGGATAAAACGAAATTTTGGCTTAGGCCTGGGGCAGCGAATTTTATAGGACAGATACAAAAGGTCATGGTAGGAGAAGGAAGCAGCTAATTGACCATGTGTAGCCACACGACGAGGATCAGAAACTATAACTAAATCAAGAAGAGAGGGAGAAGAATTGGGAGCATGGTGAGTGGCAGAGAGCGGAAGAATAGACATGTTGATAGATGAAAACAGTGAAGTAAGTTTGTTTGCTCGTGAGTCACCTCTAAGCAGACATGTGTTGAAATCACCAAGAAGAATAGTGTGGTCATAGAGAGGAGTGAGAGAATCCAGTTTCAGCTCCAGAGAAGAGAAGTAATCAATTTTGCATGAAGGGGGATAATACACGCCCAGGAGAATTTTGGAGTGGTTAACAGTGATCTCTAAGAAAAGGTGTTTCGCAAAGTTCGAGAAATCCGAAGGAGAATGATCCACGATTTTAGAGGGTATATCGGCACGTAGATAGATGGCCACCCCACCGCACTCCTTGCCCACTCTGTCATTTCTAAAGAGTTTGAAGCCAGGGAGAGGGTATTGAGTGGAAGGCATTGACGGTTTCAAGAATGATTCCGAAACAAGTATTGCATCAATCATTTTAGAATCGAAAGAGGAGTGGATATCGTCAAAGTGTGATGGTATGCTTTGCGCATTTATGTGAACAATATTAAAGTTACCAGAAAAAACAGAAAAAATTGTATTAAGCTGGTCTCGCAAATGAAGTGAGTCATCGCTAAAGGCACTGGCATAGTCATTGTCAGAAGAGCAAGATGAAGAGCAAGAGAAAAAACTATCATCAAATACAACAGACATAAATTTCTATATTACCTACTTATATAAATATACCTACCAAAATATAAACCTAATCTAAATAAATCTAAAAATAAATAAAAATTACTAATTTGTGTATGATCCTTCCTTCCCCCTTAGCCGTCCCCGCGGCCACACATGCGGCGGCTGATTACCCGGTAATGAGCTACGGGAAAAGATAACGAATTCCTCCATCATACACCACAAACGCTACACCAGTTACGACATTGATTCAATTTAGATCTTGGGAGGATAATACAAATTTAATTGTCTTACACTAGTTGCGCCCCGTATTCGCGCAGATTTAAATCCTGGTATTCCCACGGGATAAAAAGTAGCCTTTGTGCTATTCCAGACTATATCTATCTCTCTGCCAAGTTTCATCCAGATCCGTTCAGCCGTTCCGGCGTTCTTACAAACTTTCGCGTTTATAATATTAGTAGGAAGGAGACGAGAGGTATATGTATATCGCAACGTATAACGAGTATGTCATGAATGAAGTGAACCTAATAAAATGAATACTACTACATTATTGGATTCGGTCGTCGTACGAGTAACATCACTGTGAACTTTGCTATAATTAAAATTCAATAAATGGTGTTTTAAGTGAAGTGGAGTGACGAAATTGTGAACACGAATAAAGTGTGGCTTTGTGCCGTGCTGTGTGGCTATGTACTCTGAGTAAATAAGTGCTATTTACAGTATTTAGATCAATCTAAATTGAACTTGAAATGTTTAACCACCCGCAAGAAATTTAACCAGCTGTTGATCAAGTGAATTAGCGAAACGCGTAAGCGACATCGTATGCACGGCGCTTACGACCTTCTTCTCGCGGTGTTTTCCGCAACGTTCAACCTGTGGTTCAACTCCGGGTACCTAATTGATGCTGAACATTTTTGCTATTACGACTGTTGCGCATTATTGAAGGTTTTTTATATTTCTCTAAGCAATGAATTGTCTCGGCTGCAGTGCTATAATAAAAAATAAAGACTTTTTGCGTTGCAATACCTGCGCTTCTATTTACTGCTACGTGTGCCTGAATATCAATGCAGATTCTACTACACATTTAAAGGCTGAGCAATTGGCTTCTCTAAGTTGTCCCTTCTGCCAAAACGTTACTAGACGTAAAATAAACGACCATACGTCAAAGCATCAAGATCAATCGTTAAATGAAACTATGAATGTGTCGTTTAGCCAAGTGTCGGCAGACTCGCACTCACGCCCGCAGGCTGTAAGTACTTCTAAAAGCATCAGCATGAAAGACGAGCCGGTCACTATGGAGAGTATTAGCAGATTATTTGATTATAAACTTTCTCCGGATTCTACATTCATGGCAAACCTGCGCTCTGTTCTGAGGAAGGATATGGAAGAAATGGTAACCGTGGAAGTAAACCGTGCTATTGAGAAGGTGATGGTTGATTTCACCAGTGCAACGGACTTTATCTCTGTAGAGCAAAAAGACATGAGATCGGTAATTGCCGAGAAGGATGACCGGATAAAAGTACTTGAGACCGAGGTTTCGAAATCACAAGTGGTCCTTATGAAACTGCAGAATCGCTTGGCTACAGTAGAGAAGCTTTCACGCGATCTGAACATAGAGATACACGAGGTACCTGAAAACCAGAATGAGGACCTCGTGGCATTGTTTAAGAAACTTTGTGAGTGTTTAAAAGTTGGTGTCTCCGATAGTGACATCAAGGCATGCCGCCGTGTCGCGAAGATGAACACTGATTCAAAGAGACCCCGAAATGTCCTTGTCACTCTTTCTTCGCAACGCTTACGTGATGATCTTCTTTCTGCGACCACTCGTTTTAATAAGACTCACTCAGGCAATATGCTTTGTCTATCCCACATCGGCATCAGTGGCAGTACTTCAAGAATATATTTAGCTGAGCACTTGTCTCCTGAGGCTAAAGAGCTTCATAGTTTAGCAAGGAAGTTTTGTAAGGACAAAAATTATAAGTTCGTGTGGGTGCGTTTTGGTCAAATCTATATACGCAAGGATGAAAAGAGTCCTGCAATTTTAATTAAAAATCAAGAAACCTTTGTTAAATTAAGTCGCGAGTAGGCTATAGAACACTTTTTAGCTATACATATATTATTGTTATTGTTTTTAGGTATTATTGTCTTTCGCACTAGGTACTATTTGATAAATAAGAAAACTTTGTGTTGTGTTGATAATGTTTTTAATCTTTTATCAAAATGTTAACGGAATCCGTAGTAAATTGTCACAGTTAAATCTGAATCTTTTAAATTCCAACTTTGACATGATATGCCTGACGGAAACAAATCTCAATAATAGCGTTTTTGATGGTGAAATTATTGATGCCCGCTATAATATCTTTAGAAGGGACCGTATGGATACCTGTTCACGGAAACGTGAAGGTGGTGGCGTGTTGCTAGCTGTACTTAAAAAATATGACGTGATTCGTCAGGCATCTTGGGATAGCATCATAGAGGATGTTTGGGTTTCAATAATGCCAGATTCTCGTGACTCTCCACGTTTGAATGTGTGTGTTTGCTACTTGCCTCCAGATATAAATTTTGTGAGACTGGAAGCTTTCTATGCCCACTGCCAAAAGTTGATATTGAGTGATTTCCCCGACGACAACTTCCTCTTAATAGGTGACTTTAACACGCCTGATTATCACGCTGTCTCTTTGAACGCTGCTTTGTCTACTCATGTTGCTATAGATATTCCGACACCTAGTAGAAAATATAATCTTTTAAATGAACTAATAGCCCTTTGTAATTTAAAACAATATAATAACATTACTAATGCTAATGATCGATTGCTGGATCTGGTTCTCTCTAGTTTGGACAGTATTACCGTTAAGAAAACACTCTGTTTGAGTCGCTTGGATAAACACCACCCTCCCATTGTCGTTGAAGTACCTGTGTTCAAGGTTTCCAAATCGCTTAAGCGATGCAATACCAGAGTTTTAAACTTCTCTAAATGTAATATTCAAAGTATTCGATCTGAGCTAAGCTCTGTTAATTGGCATGATTTGTTAACTTCCTCTGATGTGGACCTTTGTACTGATATATTTTATGACATTCTTTTTGAAATAATCAAAAGGCACACACCATTGACTTCGTTGCGACATTCCTCATATCCAATTTGGTATAGTAAACCTTTAATTAGATGTAACGAAGAAAAAAATAAATTTCACAAGCTATACAAAACATTTGGCAATCCCCGCGACTACGACACTTTCTCTCTACTTCGTAACAGATGTAAGGATCTGACTGAGGAATGTTACAATAGGTATATCTCATCTACGGAAGATGCCTTAGAGAAGGATATTAAATCTTTCTGGAGGTTCGTCAATAATAGAAAGGGACAAGTTTCTATACCTCATATGATGACTTTTGGTAATTCGTCTTCTTCGGATGGCTATGGAGTATGTGAACTTTTTGCACGCTATTTTGGTTCTGTTTTTGAGGATAGCGCTGGCAATGGGGGCCTATCAGACTCAGTGGACAACCACATTTCAAACTCACTGTCCCGGGTTTTATTGTCCGAAACAGATATTCTGTCTAAGATCAAACAATTGGACAAATATAAAGGACCGGGACCGGACCGACTTCCTACTTCATTCGTTAAGTCTTGTGGCAGTGAGCTAGCAGTTCCGCTTTGCATCATATTCAACAAATCGCTTAGTTGTGGTGTTTTTCCGAAGCGATGGAAAACCGCTCACATCATTCCAATTCATAAAAGTGGTGACAAGTCTCGCTGTGAAAATTATCGCCCTATAAGTATTTTGTCCTGCTTCGCTAAATTGTTTGAATCACTTGTGTATCATCATCTTTATAGCCATGTAAAGCCACTTCTCTCGGATAAGCAACATGGCTTTATAAAAAATAGGTCGACCGTGACCAATTTACTCGAGTATAAAAACTTCCTTTGTCAGGCTTTTGCCAAATGTGGTCAAGTAGACTCCATCTATACCGATTTTTCCAAAGCCTTCGACAAAGTTAATCATAAATTACTCTGTCACAAGCTTACGTCATATGGTGTTCATGGTAGTTTATATCGTTGGGTTTGTTCATATCTTGATAATAGAAGCCAATTAGTGGCTTTGAAGGGCTTTGTTTCATCGCCGGTGACGGTGACCTCTGGGGTCCCACAAGGATCGCATCTGGGGCCACTTCTCTTCGTGATTTTTATAAACGACCTGATTGAGCGCTTGACCTGTAAATGTCTCTTGTACGCTGATGATTTAAAAATTTTTAACGTTATTTCTGGGAATGCTGACTGCAAAATTTTACAGAGAGACCTAAACACTGTATCCCAGTGGTGTAAAAGCAACCTTATGTATTTAAATATCGACAAGTGTTTTATAATATCGTTTACAAATAAGCGTCATAAATTTTTAAACCATTATGACATCGATGGACATTTATTACACCGATCTTACGTTGCCAAAGACCTGGGTATTTTGTTCGATGATAAACTCACATTTCGTCCACACTATCAGCATATTACATCTAAGGCCAACCAACTCCTGGGTTTTGTCGTGAGATCTACGAAAGGTTTCATAAAGCCTCGTAGTATTTTATATCTCTTTAATGCTCTAGTGAGAACAGTTTTGGAGTATGGTAGCCCGATATGGTCTCCTAACTATAAGGTTCACTCCGATGCCATTGAGAGAACTCAGCGTAAATGCCTCAAAATGCTCATTTATCGCCTAAGTCCAGGTCGTTCAGGTCTAAGTTACGAAGAAAGGCTATCTAGATTTAATGTTCAATCATTAGAAATTCGACGTATTTACTTTGATTTAATTTATCTTTACAAAATTATACACTTTTTAATTGATTCCCCTCAGTTGCTATCGGTGATATCGCTCAATATCAAATTTAGAGCACGTAACTCCCTCAAAGCCAATCTTTTTGCTTTACAAACTTATAAAAATAATATTTCATATTATAATCCTTTAACTAGAATGGCTCGCCAATATAATGATTTGGCAAAAAATAATGTCGAACTTGACATATTTGTTCCCAAATTGAGACACTATATTATTATCCTTAGAAGCATCCTTTATGTAAACAACGTTAATTGCTTGCGATAGGTGTCTTACACTTATAGTTGAACTGTAGTTGGACAGGTAATGACTCTGTTGTTGACCAGTGGTTGGTGCCTGTGGCTATATACATACCTGATACCTATACCATATGGGTATATCGGTTGGGTGTGCAGATGTACTCGTAGGTGTGGGCTACTGGTCTACAACAAAGATGTAGATAATAGTGATAATATTCACTATGTTTGTGTTTTAGGTAGGTTAAGCTGTTGTGTATGCATGTAAAAATCGTTTTTGTTTCAAAACAATTAAAGAATTGTTTTGCTTTTGAAACCTAATGTCACTCACTATTTTTCTGTTTATTTTTTGTTTTTAAATTGTTTTTAGCTATATCTAAAATTAACTAATAATGTTCACCTAACTCGTTACGTACATAAATGTAATTTTCGGCTGTATGCACATATATTTACGATACAATCCAGATCAGTTGTAATATTTTAGTTTTAGTTTTTTCTTGGTTGTAATGTGTTTTGTGCGTTTAAATAAATAAATAAATAAATAAATACTCTAGACAAAACTAGCGACCCGCCCGCGCGCCCCTGCTTTGCACGGGTGCACATATCATGCATTTATTATACATATAAACCTTCCTCTTGATTCACTCTATCTATTAAAAAAAACCGCATCAAAATGCGTTGCGTAGTTTTAAAGATTTAAGCATACATAATATAAAGACATGGGCACATAGGGATATATATAGGGACAGAGAAAGCGACTGTTTTATACTATGTAGTGATGATGATATCTATCCTTAAATATTAAAAATAATATTTTAGCTTTAATTGTGATTTCGAGCTTTTTACTTTTTTATTACAAAATTATAAAATTTACATTTTACAGGTGCAATTTTGTTATCTACGAGTAGTGAGGAAGTACAGTAAGGCGACGACGACCGACGACACGGCGGAAAGCGAAGCTGCGAGGTACACGTACAGCGACTAAGGAAGCGAAAAGAGCTATCGCTAAATTCGCGCTTGGCTGCCCGCTGTCTAACGTAAAGGCACTTTTATTTCAGTCTATCCCATGATTTGTTAAGACGCAGACAACCGATTACTTGTTGCTTACACATATCAAATTTTTTTAATGAATCCGTACACATTTTTTGTAGGATAACTTGTTCGGATCAAAATGATACTTTGCTGATTCTTGTGTAATGATACTGTTCGAAACTATGCATATTGTTAATTATTGTTTGCCATTTTACATATTAACTATTTTCAGTAATAATACCTGTATCTTAAAAAATACTAGTGTTACGAGTATTTGTTTGGCGGTTGTCATCCTTTTAAATAGAGCTTTCATTCTTTAAAAACCTATAAATCATTATTATTATCAGTTGAAGTTATGTATCGTAAGCTTAAAAACTAAAAAGCTTTATCATTGTGTTTTAACCGACACGAAAACAAGTGGAGTGAGAACCTCCTCCGTTATTGTTTTATTTTTTTATTTCGACCCGTATGTTTTTTTATGTATGACCGCGTATAACTTTTTTTATGTTTCGAGCTTACGAGCTTAGCGGTCTCTGGCCGCCCCGCCCGCGCGCCCCGCCGCCGGCGCGGCGTGTCGTCCTCAGTAGGTCACGGTGTGCAGGGCACTGCTGAGAGGCACTTGTCGCCACCTTGCTCCGCCGCCTCCCGCTTTAATCACCACTGTACCACTCCGTGAGACGTACTGCAGATTCATATCTTATAGTAGAACTAGTGACCCGCCCGCGCGCCCCTGCTTCGCACGCGTGCACATTGTTTTTCTACTATATCATGCATGTATTATACATATAAACCTTCCTCTTGAATCACTCTATCTATTAAAAAAAACACATCAAAATCCGTTGCGTAATTTTAAAGATTTAAGCGTACATAGGGACATAGGGACAGAGAAAGCGTTTTATACTACCTAGCGCGAGTTTTATACTATGTAGTGATAAGCTTTGTAGGAATTATCGGAATATTGAGATTGCAAATTGCAACAACTCAGTTGTTTTTGTAAGATTCTAAACTTGGCTACTTTTTTCATAATTTGAAATACAAAAAAGTCCATTTTTTTATGCAGTGTACACATTTTGCAAATTATCACTTGTTTTAATAGTATCTCATAAAGCTCAATTTTTAAAGATTACAACTTAGCAAGTCATCAATGTTATGGATATGCAAATCTCTTTGCCAAGAACCAATGTTCGTGTTGGTAGCGATAACTTGGACGTGGATGACGTACTCGGAGTCATTAGCACATTGTTCTCGAAGAATGCCAGATTAGGCGACGCGACGCGACGCGACTGGCTGGCGTTCAGACCTCGGCGCTGCCCGTCACGTCACGTCACGAGCCACATTCCATGAATTCCGACGCCCATTTCTAATCACAGTTTATCCAAGTTTATGGAGCTGGGCCGCTTTATCTTATGGAAGGCACTTACTTAGATGACTGAACACTTTATGGTATGCGTTGGCTTAAACTCCATAAAAAGAATAGTGTAGTGGAGCCCTTTTCACGTGTACGCGGCTGCCGTGACGGTCTACGCCACGAATCTGGTCTGGCACCTACAGTCACCTAGTTTTAAGACGTTTCAAGGCGATCCTTGTGATTTGATTGATAAATATATTTTGACTATGATTTGGAATCAGATAGGGCAGAACTCATTCTTCTTGATATTGTTAAAGCCTATGATGACTCACACACAAATAAAAAAACATACTATAAATTCCTTGCGTTTTGGAGACGGGCTTAAGGCTCCGGTGACAGCGGCTCGCAATTTCGAGGTGCGATTGGCTATTATTTCATTTTATTTCATTTCGGGGAGGTTGTTTGAAAAAATAACTCTAGAGATAACTTTAGAGTTATTTTTTCAAACAACCTCCCCGAAATGAAATAAAATGAAATAATAGCCAATCGCACCTCGAAATTGCGAGCCGCTGTCACCGGACCCTTAAGTAGTAAATTAGGTAAAAACTTAATTCCCGTGAAGGTGTGAGCAGCCTCGTCGATAAAGTCAGAGTCAAAGTCAAAATATGTTTATTCAATAAAATCACAAGGACCATCTTGAACCGTCTTAAAACAAGGTGACTCTAGTGCCAGTTCCACGCGACCAACACCTTACTTATACTGATACTTTTACGTGTCACAGACTCACAGCACAGTGAAGACAGAACAGCCGCATGTACTCGTACATGTAAGAAGAGCTTATCTACAAAGGGTAACAAATACCAGTCTAAGTAACCAGTTCTAGCAATTAATTCTTGGTTTTATGGTTACTTATGCGGTTACAACCTACAAGTGTCTACTTTAGATCTCTGAGTCGCAGACAAAAAGATTGTCCCTAATAAGGACACTGATTTCTTGTTTACGATGTGAATTTATTAATATAATGCTCAGTAATATGGAAAAGTCTTAGTCTCTCGAAGATCTTATGAGATATTTTTTTTTTATACAACTGGCTGATGGAACAAGCAGATGGCCCACCTGATGTTAATTGGTAACCATCACCTATAACAGAGCATTGCCTCGTAATTCACGCACGATGGGAACGTGCCCTACGATGCACTGCCCTGTGTCCATCCGACAAACATACTCTTCAAACCGAAACACAGCATTGCTGTTTGGCGGCAGAAAAAGGCGTGGTGGTAATACTTCCCCGGACAAGCCCTTCACAAAGAGCTAACTCTTAGAACCATCTACCGTGCGTATGGATCATACTCGTAAAGCTGTCTGATTTCTTTGTTTTCTAGTCTCGAGATCGATTGATCATTGTTCTGACAGCCTGTGACATCATCTCTGCTCCGAGCTCAATTAGGACAATCAAAACTAGGTCAAGACCGCGTCATAGCATAATAAACCCACACATGCACAAAGCAATAAAAAGCTTGTCTAAGTATTCCGACTTCCTGTGTGTGGCATTGTGTGTGACTTTCACTAGCCGAGCATTCTACAACCGCTTCACTGAGTCTAATCACGTTAACATTGAAACGTTCCCACTCTCGATTCAATTCAAAGAGTTGAGAGAGTGGTCACGGGGTCAAGTTCGTTCGCCTTCAGCGATAGAGCCTTCGCGAAGCTCACTTCAGTATATGTACATACGTATACCTACTCCTACAGTTGCTCCTTTACGAGCGGCAATGGAGGCCGCTAGAGGCACATTTTATGAGTTTGCCTTAGTTTTATGGTAAATGCGAAACTGCGAAAGGTTTGACTTCCGATTGGATCCAATTCTCTGGATGATGATGGGTCACAACTAGCACATCAAAGTTGTGTACCTACCTAATGAAAGTGTAAAAATATAATGCATATTAACATATAGCTCATAGGTACAACTGGAGCATAAAGGTACCCCACAAACTGATTCGAGCGAGATAATTTTGAAAGTCAAAGGACAAAAGAGAGTAAGCTCAAAATCTTCCTTGTTGGAAATCTACAAGCAGTCAACTTCTTCCGGCTGCTGTTAATGTTAATTATAATGGAGGTAAACGACGACAGAGGTCAAGTGATTCGATTGAAAATTCATTTAACAATCGTACGGTCAGTGGTCACGCGACGCGACACGGTTCCTTGGCCAGCACTGCGACTGTTTCTCTGTATACCTACCTGCCTGCTAATTGACCGAGCGAGCGAAGCGAGCGAAGCGTCTCAGTTTCCACATTGGCCAAAAATGCGTTTGTCCGGATGTCTGTCTGTCTGTCTGTTCTCCTCTACAGGTCGCATTTTTCAACCGATCTGGACGAAACTTGGTACACAGGTTATATGACTTATTAGAATTTTTTTGTCGTCGGGGATTTTGATTGGAGGGGTAATTCCCCCAAAAAAAGGGCAAAAAGGGGGCTATTTGATATACTGGATATCTCCACCAAATGAGATCCGATTTCGATTATTCTTTTTTTATTTGAAAGGTAGTACCTATAAGTTGGTCTCATAAAAGTTTGGCGAAGATCTGATAAGAATCTTCAGCATGATGAACAGGATAACTCATCAAACAATCGATGGTTTTCAATCAAATTTGAGAGAAACACAAAGGACCTCATTCTACACAAGATGATGCAAAAAAAATCAAAAAGATCAAAAAAATCACAAAACGGAAAATGCACTTGCACATTACATTCCTCAAATAGCTCACTTTTAGTATGCTCGCGAGGTCTATGATGATTTTTACAAAATTCAAACAACAAAATCATGGTTTTCGCTTCTGCGAAGATAAATTGAGTTGCGCAACTCGCCTAAGTACCTAGGTACTTGTAGTATCGCTTTTCTCTTGAGAATAAGCTGAAGGAATCTAGGTACAATAACTCAACCCATCATACCGTACATACACAACAAACTTATGAGAACCAAATTTTACAACAAACCGAGGGTTATTTTATTTGGTAGGAATCATAAAATCACAGCAATGTCAATCAAAGTACCTACCTACTACCTATCCATCTAATATGAATTTATCACATTATATGAATCAAAAAAGGAGACTTGTGCTCTATTTTTTTGCAGACCAAAATTCACAAAATGCTTGTTCTAGTGGGAATCGAACCCCAACCTGAAGAGACACAATTAACTAATCAACAGAGCGGTGAGGAAACAGTGTGATAGATAAGAAGATTGAAAGAGTTCAGACCTCATTCGCAATAGAACATAATATTATTATCTAATACAAGGCAATCGGATCATCCTTGAGCCCCACTTGGCGCGATTCCGTCCAACTCTCCATTTTAATTAACAACCGCTAATCGCCGCTGCGGCCGCCATTGTGCCGGCCGCCACTAACACGGACACTCCGCAGCAGAACTTGCTTACTACTATATCTTCTGTGCTAGTAGGTCATCTTCTATCGGTTATTCATCTCTACGGAGGTCGGAGGACTTATGAAATGCTCATAAAAATTTGGGATATAATAAAATGGGTGTTGGATCTTTTTATCGTTTGCGTTTAAATAGCAGTATTATGGGAGTCTGTAGATACGGCATTATATTCTGGGGAAATTTGACTCATAAAAACGTTATATTCAAGGCGCAAAAGCGTTGTTTGCGTGCTATGTTTAAAATTAAAATGACTTAGTTGTAAACCTATTCTTAGAGCATATAATTTCCGCTGTTGTATATAATTTATGTATCGCTATTAGTCAGAAATAACCCTTATTTATTTCCACGTATGTTTGAACTGTCATTAGAAACAGACGTGAAGACGAGAGCTGGTAAACTGTAAAGCCACATTATTACAAAAAAATCGATTATGACGAGTTTATAAACGACAAATTTTCGATCTTTTTTCTTGAGCTTTTGTAAGTCTGGCGAAAACTACCCGTCGACTCGGGGTGAGTTGCACCATCTGACGGTGACGGCAAATCAAATCAAATTAATTGAATATAAACATAATTTAAAGCAAGATTAAATTTTAAGATAAGTTCAGTTAGGTTAGTGGACCAATACAGGCCGTATTGGTCTTTTTGAAAATTAATAAATAAGTGTTCAGTAAGTTTCTATTATAGAAGGCACTGTACTTTAGACTTAGCTATTCACCCTTTTCGGGTATCGCAAAATCTTTGGAAACAAAACGTAAATCCTCGACCTTTGCCATGTCAACCCCTGACTAAATGACAAGTGAAGCACTTGAGCTCGTGAATAGCATCGGTGGCGGAGCTCCCGGGAGCCAGGGGCCGCCAACCTACTTAGTTAGTCAAACCTGATTGCTTTGGTTTATTTTATCGCAACATTCCAAAACCAGGTATGCTTCCTCTTCTTTTTTAGTTTTAAGTGATATAGTGCATGTGGTCATTGTTCTTTCCGGAAATGTATAGGTCCTATCCTTTTCAGGGAATATCTAATAAAACTAACATAGATAACAGCAGTGCTATAGTTGCGCAGCTCATGTACTTTTATATAACTTCAAGATACTGGAGTATAGGATTCAGATGGAGCTTTGGCCAAGGAAATTACTAATTAGATCAACGTACGAACGTTTAATTGCGTAGCGATTCTTGATTTACCGGATCGATTCAAAAGATTGATTGATTTAACTGTTTGTTGGAACCATCGTAGATGTTGAAAAGGTTCAGCTTACGCGTTATTATTGATTGACTGATTCATTTTCTTTTCGATCTTCTTAGTGCAATAAAATTATATTAATATCTCTAAAATCAATGTATTTTTGCGATAACTGCCGCTGCTCCACCTCTTGATTACCTTTTTATTTATAGATAGAGCACGTCGACCGATGTCATTGCTCTCCATCCATCACTCTGAGACGTACTAGGTGTCTCTTGCGCCGACGGCCCCGTGCCCTTCAGATCGGAACATGGCAGGTACAGTACTTGTGTTTCGGAATAACTGTTTCACACACTAACCTCTTTCACAAAAACACGTACAATTATTTACGGAACGTGACGTGACCTATATACTTAGTTATTGTTACAGTTACATGCAAATAAAGCAGCGGGCGATGACCTTGCACCGACGCGTGACGTCACAGTTCAAGGACGGCGCCCTCTGGCGGCGGCGCTCGGCGCCCTTGTCACGTGACGTCACGCCGGAAGTACGCCTAGATAACCTCATATCCATGTATTCCCAGGCCATCCTCAATAACTTCAGCGGGTAGGTATTCAATTCCAACTGTTGGTTTTTAACGCAATCATAAACAAATACCTAACATCATTGAGTAATATCATTGAAATCTTCCTTTGCCAAATTGCCTTAGCGAATACGTAAATAGGGTACCTATTATGATAGCCGAAATTATAAAGCGCAATTATTTATTGTCTCAATGGGCAGAACTTTAAGTCCGAACGATCAAACTCATTGTTTCGTGATTACTAGGTACCTATGTGTTCTGGCTTTCATTTCCTTTAAATTGAAATTCATAAAGTTGAAAAATGCGAGTGAGAAATTGTTCAAAGCTCGTTTTAACCCTTACACTCAACACTTCAGACCCAACACAACACATCTTAACAAATAATCTTAAAATTGATCTCTGGCCGAGATTGAATTGAAATGCACTCCTTTCCTTAGTCGGAGCGGTTGAAACACTCGATCATCGGTAAAAGCCTTTCAGCGTTTGAATTAAATTCACCAAGCACTCCCCCTGCGGCGGCGGCGGCGGCCAAGCGGGGGCTGAGCTGACCTTCAGTATCTATTACCACTGTTACCGAACTGCTAAATTATTTACCGATCCTAAAATAACGGCTCTGTTTTGATTCAATTTTGTAATTTTAGCCAAAGCTCTTCACACTCCTTACATAATACGAATATGAAATAAAAGCCTGAAGAATACAGTTCTGAGGTTTCAATGGATTTTAAGCCTGAGATTGTGGTTTAGATATTGGATCGGGTTGACGTCATCGTTTTCGATTTCGGAGGGATTATCGGGGCTCACTGTTGATACTTTCGCTGATGTTGTTTGTTGTTATAACTATAGGGGATATTTGGGATTATTCCATTTGTTTGGAAAAGTATCTTTTAATTGTTTAATAGGAAAAGTATCTTTTATTAGCTAAGCTAAGGACCCAACTGTGATTAAGTATACCTAAGTAGGTAGTTAACTGAATAAAGACCGTTTTGATTTCGAGTTTATTACTACCTATACCTACCTATACCTACCTAAACCTACCTATACCTACCTATACCTACCTATACCTACCTATACCTACCTATATCTACCTATACCTACCTATACCTACCTATATCGAATTATGACAGGCTGTACCGACTCCGTAACACGTTTGATAATCATTCATAAAAAAAATCAGTAAGGTCTCAAGTACTACAGGAAATATTTGTATCATTACATGCTTCGTTTCCCAGCTAACGTTATCTGTAAGCGATCGCGTGTGTGATACATTTCACCACGACACGTGTCGATACTCGCCCGAAAGCCCTCGCCCGCGCCGCCACCGCCGCCGCCGCCGCCGCCGCCGCCGCCGCCGCCGCCGCCGCCGCCGCCGCCGCCTCATGCGAGCTCATGTTTATTTTCATCAATTGATCGGATACCACTCAAGTTCAACAACTCGCCCGTTTACACTCTCATGGCGCCCACTCTGCTCGTACAAACACAAGACTTATAAACAGGATACGAGACCGCGCGGCCTACCACCCATCGTCTAATCCATTTCAGCCGTAGGTACCTACTTACTCCACATGTTTACGTTATTATAAAAAGTGTCTCAAAACTAACTTATCATGAGTCCGTATTCAAATAACTATAGTAAAAAGCACATAACTTTGGTTTTACGTTTTAACGGGACCGTGTAGTTAAAAGCTCTCTTCTGTAGGAAGCCTGCGCTAGTTCATTTGAGTGTTGCACTAATGAAGCGTATTGTGTACTAAGCTTGTGTACTACTATAGACATTTTCTCAGGTGAATAAGTTGTTTGAACTGCAAAGTGTGCGCATGCGCAGACTCTCGCGGATAGCTGTCAAACAAATAGAAATCGTATACAAAACTGTTAGTGTTTTACTTCAAAATACTTGCTCGTTTAGTCGCACTACAAAACAAGGAATTCTTGTTCTTGGAGTTAGCCATAAAAGTTGGCTCGCAACTGTCAAATGACTTCTTGCTCGCACATTTCAACATTTATGAAAGTAGAAAATCACTGAATAAAGTTATGGAAAATCGCAATCAACCAAGTTTGAAGAATAGCATAATGTGAGATTCAATGTGACAAACAGTAACAGTTACTGTTTCCCTCTGCGCTCTGCGTAAACATGCCTCGCCTCCGTGTAATCTATATTGAATCGATGGTTGAGTGTCAGCGCTGCACGGTGTCTGGTGCACTTAGCTGGCGGCGCTAAGTGCGCGCGGAGCTGTGAACCGATCCTTGAATTCCGATGGCTGCGTTGGCCCGAGCCCGCACTAAAAGGGCATGTAGAGAATCCCTAGTAACAAGATTCGCATGTTCATCCGCGATATATTTAAAATATATCCTACTAATATTATAAATGCGAAAGTTTGTAAGTATGGATGGATGGATGGATGTTTGTTACTCTATAACTCCAGAAGGGCTGAACGGATCTTGGTGAAAATTGGCACAGATATATATTATAGTCTGGAATAACACATAGGCTACTTTTTATCCCGTGGGAATACCGGGATTTAATACTGCGCGGGTGAAACCGCGGGGCGCTACTAGTTTTACAATATATTAGAAAAGCACTAATTATATTTTACTTCAATTTGGTTTGGCGCATTCTCACGTTCGATTAGGCCGCTTTTGTAAAGATACGTGTGAATTGCTTGTCACCACCATGTGTCAAGTTCGTGCTTATTGGAAGGTTAATAATATTGCAGGCATTTGGAATTGTAGATTTAAATAACTAACGCCCGGTAGTTGACCACCTAGAACAGCACATTATAGTCTTGTTTACAAAGAGCTGAAAGATTTACAGCAATGGGTAATGTGTTCTGAATGATTCAAACGTCTATCAGGTTACGTTTTACGCAAACACATGCTGCCACTCCAATCACGCATGATTTACGATGACTTTAAAAATCCGTAAATCATTGAATTAATCAGGATCAAGTGCGAGGTACTGCTGGAGAAATATGAGGCTAATTTTGTATATTAGCAACACACGGTCGGCATTCGGCAAATGGAAGATCGAGTTATGAGTTTTATATTTAGACAAAATTGTTCGCATTAATAAAATACGTGAGATCCTTTCCCGTGACGGATTATTAAAGTTGGTTATTGCTTTTTTCGACGTACCGGGAAGCTGGCGCGGAGAACATTTCCAAGTTGCCGGTTCTACGTGCCTCAGCGGTCGGATGTGCACGCCACGGCTTTAATAAAGTATGACTATGGTACAAGATCGGGTCGGGATCAAACGGTACGTTGAGTGCAAAGCGTGCGTCGGCAGGGAAGGCCTAGCGCCCCGCGTGCCGTGCTGAGATTGTGCTAATCTCGGAGCGCCGCCGCCGCCGCCGCCGCCGCGCGCCCTCGCTTGCATATTCATTGACGGGACCAGCACGCGACACTTCCACATGGCACTCATAGAAGTCTGATCTATTTTTATTTGATAGGAAATGATCACTAGACATTTTGTAAGACTTATCGTTAGTACGTCTACGTATCGTAAATATTAAAAACAAATGAAGTTTGAAAAATTGCTCCGAGTTATTACTGCTAGTAGATTGTTAAGATAAGATATATAAGTAAAAGTGATGTGTACAAAACTGTTATTGGTGCCTTAGGTAAATATTATCTTCATCTAAAAATGATGCTGATGTGCCTTACTCCAAAATAGCACACACCTAGGTACTCCCCGGATAGGTATAAGTATTATGTTTGTGCTAATCTTGGAAAGAGATTAAGACTAATTACTGTCAAACGAATACCTAAAAAGTTATTTTGAATAACTTTTTTTTAACCGTGGCTTATGACGATGTTTTTTTTTTTTTTTTTTTTTTTTTTTTTTTATACAACTAGCTGATGGAACAAGCAGATGGCCCACCTGATGTTAAGTGGTGGTAACCATCACCTATAAACAAAGCATTGCCCCGTAGGTCACGCATATATATGTTTCATAGGTATATTAATTAATACAGCGAATATCGGAGTAGGTAAAGATATTTGAATCCGATCTTAATTTGACAGTTCCAAAGCTGCCGTTTAGTGCAGTAATATTAAAGAAAAAAATTACCGACAGAAATTACTTCAGTGTTGAGAGATTCTTGTAAAAGCACCTGGTGGAGGTACATTCGATAAAAGGAAAGCAAAACAATGCGTTTTGAATGTGTTTATAAGTTTACAATACAATAAACTCTCGTCACATTGGACACGGTGCATAGAGACGTATGCGGAAGTCACCCCTGAAGAGGTCGTTGAGCTTTGCACAACCAAAATTAAATCGCTTCCATCTGCATATTAAGTATCAAATAAGGGTGTAACCCTCCCTGTAAGATTTAAAATTTTAAAACTGTGTTTATTAAGTGTCCCGCGTGAGTCCGCATTGTGTGACACCCTAAATTATTAATTATTTGCGCACAAAAAGGCAGCCGTGGAGTCAAGGGTTAGCATGAATACGCAGGGGTAGCTCCCACGGGATGCAGCTCTAGAACGGGCAATCAAGTTTATACGCATTTTCGGAATACAACATAATTGCTAATTTAACAATATTGTAATAGTTTGACGTGCCGAGAGTTTGTGAATGACGCAATTAATCAAAAAGTAATTATTAACATCTAATTCTGATTGTTAAGGCGTTGACAACACCTAAATTTCCTCTCGCTCGCACGATTCGTCTTTTTGAAAGATATAAAATCACAATCTTTTGGTTTAGTTAGGTGTTTTCAACGCCTTAAGGCCTCTAGTTCGTTTAACAGCCTCCGAATGGCTGTAGCCTCCTTAATTCCACCTTAATAAAATTTAAATCTTTTAGGAAATTCAATAAAATGTTATTAGCACATGATGATGGGCACTTTTCATTAAGGTACCTATACTCTACGTAGCGCAATGATCCACTATCCCTCTTTAGCAGACTCCTAATATCTTCAGCTTTATCTAGTCGAACGTAATACTGAATACTGCAGTCATTTGAACAAAATGGGAAAACGTATATAGGTAAATTGAAAGCTGATCTGACAAAAATACCAACTTCAGTGGAACTGTTGCCGTCTTAAACTTGAGCAAGGACTTGCGAATCCATCGATATCGATATATACAATATAACGACACGATAACAATAATAATACACACCTTTAGCCCGAGTATAGGTACCAAACCAAATTACCTGGGTCCTGTCTTGTGTCAAGTGAAGTGAATTATGGCGGCACGCGACGCGACGCGACGCGACGCGACGTTGCTTGTGTTGGTTTGGCTGCTGTTTGTGGCTCGGACTCGGTAATCTCATTACGCCGAACGTACGCGCCGCCGTCTCACCACTTATGATGGTTGATCCACGTCGAGTCAGAACAGAACCCACGTAAGTATGTAGGTTCGCGACTCACCAAAGGAGTTGACGACAAATTGAGTTGAATCATGTAAAGTGTGAAATTGATATTAATAACTGAACAGAAACAGTTCTTTGACCAGTCTATAGTCAGGCTCGACAGATCTGTGTTTCGGTTTGAAGAGTGAGGTCGCCGGTGTAATTTCAGGCACATGAGTCTTAGTATTTGTATGCCTCAAGTTGATGGACGCAGACGGGGCAGTGCATCGGAGAGCACGTTCCTATCGTGCGTGACTTACAAGGCATTGCTTTGTGATGGTTACCACTTAACATCTGGAGGGCCATCTGCTTGTTACATCAGCTAGTTGTATAAAAAACGGCAGATCAAATGAGTAAAAGTATTTTGGGGTAGTAACTCTACCTTCTGCGCTGCAGGTCGTGGGTTTGATACCCACCCCAGAACTGGGGCCATGTACATAGAAAGCTGATATATAATATTATAAAATTGTCAGCAGCCTTAATACTGACAGTTTTATATTTCCAAGAATGGCTGTGCAAATTAAGATGAGTATTACCTGTGAAGTATTTACATCAAGTACCTTCTGTTCCTCATTAGCGCCTCCGTCAAACAAAGTGAGTACAAACAGTAACGTACCGACCCGGTCCGACGCGCCGCGCGCCGCCGCCGCCGCCGCCGCCTCCGCCGCCGCCGCCGCCTCCGCCGCCTCCGCCGCCGCCGCCGCCGCCGCCGCCGCCGCCTCCGCCGCCGCCGCCGCCTCCGCCGCCGCCGCCGCCTCCGCCGCCTCCGCCGCCGCCGCCGCCGCCGCCTACGCCGCCGCCGCCGCCGCCGCCTCCGCCGCCGCCGCCGCCTCCGCCGCCTCCGCCTCCGCCGCCGCCGCCGCCTCCGCCGCCTCCGCCGCCGCCGCCGCCGCCGCCTCCGCCGCCGCCGCCGCCTCCGCCGCCTCCGCCTCCGCCGCCGCCGCCGCCTCCGCCGCCTCCGCCGCCGCCGCCGCCGCCGCCTCCGCCGCCGCCGCCGCCTCCGCCGCCTCCGCCGCCGCCGCCGCCGCCGCCTCCGCCGCCGCCGCCGCCTCCGCCGCCGCCGCCGCCTCCGCCGCCTCCGCCGCCGCCGCCGCCGCCGCCTCCGCCGCCGCCGCCGCCTCCGCCGCCTCCGCCTCCGCCGCCGCCGCCGCCTCCGCCGCCGCCGCCGCCTCCGCCGCCTCCGCCGCCGCCGCCGCCGCCGCCTCCGCCGCCGCCGCCGCCTCCGAGGCAGCACCATTAGCACGTTTATACAAACTATGTACTTTACCAGGTACTAACACAATAAACTACAAGTTATGTAATTACATACTTACATTACATGTTATACATAATGTAGGCTAGGATTGACTTCTCAGGAATCATATTATTAGTGGAACCTAGTTAAGAGAATAAACGGTATGTCCATAGTATACATAGATAGTTATGACGTAAAGGTACGATCATCAAGTCTTTTTAAAAACAGAGCTTTCAACAAAAAGTATAATTTCCTATTTTCGCGCAACAAACGCTCGCAACACTAACGTAAATTGACCCACAAAAATTCTTTTCGTGATAGTATAAAGGGCAGTGATTTTCTCGTCTATTAAGATTGACATTATCAGATATCCGTTTAGAGTTGCTGTAATGGAGGTTCGTTGTAAGAGAGCGAGCGTGCGATAGTGACTGTGCGCGACTCTGTGGCGGGATCGAGTTGCCGCCAATTACGGCACAAAGGGGCTACGAGAAACTTCACGAGAAAGGGCGCTCTCGTTGCCCCTTGCCCTTGTCGCCTCTTGCCGGCTCTTGCCGCCTCTTGCCGCGCGTCTGCGTCGGTCGAGCTTTGACGAAAGTAGGCCGTCGCGTCGGTCGGGCGGGACGGACTGCGTCGAGTGCGCCGATGCACTTATTGAACATCCAGCTACGAGTAGGCCTGCATGATGAAACAAACTACCTAATCAGTTTTTTGATATATTTTTTTATCCAAATCCGTATTTTTTCTCGTCTTGATCAATATAATGTAGGTGTAACTGATCAATATATAACGACTATCACGAAACGAAACTAAACGGATTGATTGCAGAATTAAATGTTGAAAAAACTGCTATCTATTTTAATATTGTCTAACACATGATTGTTTTGTTTTCGGTATCGTATGTAACAAAGCCCAATTTGTAAAAACACTGATTTCTACTTAGTAGCTGAGCTCAGTCTGTAATGTTTAATATCCGAAGTAGTCAGCCTACCTAACCAAATAAGATACGGTAGGTAATTTTAAATGGCCAATAAATTAGTCTCGTTACCGCGTGCCGCCGCCGCCGCCGCCGTCGCCACGTCCCCGAGCGCGCCGCGCTTACAATCAGCTCGATCAAAGCGACTGTATGTTAAACATACAAATGATTGCTCGTACATTTGTCGATGTGCTTGTTGCGCGCCCGGGGCCGCTTTCTCCGCCTGCAGCCGGCTGCACTCGCATGGGAAGCAGGTTGGCGCTGACTATCACCACCCACCTACTATTTATAATGACTCTGCATGATTTTGACACGAGTCTAAGTAAAATAGGTTCTATGACCGGTGTGGCCTGGTGCATGCTTACAGATAGAATTAGTCTGTGGGCAGGATCTGACTTGGTTCCTGCCGGTGCGGGTGTGGCGTCGCGCCGGGCGGCACGACAGGCGGCGCCGGCGCCGGTCGGCGGAGTGGCCCGCGCGCCGCGTGACGGGCGGCAGGCGCGCTGCAGCTGCGCGATCGGCCACGATAGTGTTCCACTCAGATTTACTGCGCCAACAAACTTAATGTTCTTGTGAACTTTCCATTTGATAGTTTAATGGAGTGCCGCTGATACAGATTGCTTTCGTAATTCAGTACGTGCGGTGCGGTTCCATCCCGGATAGAATTGGAACATTCCTCGTCTGGAATGTTGTCGGCTGTTCGTAACTTGGCTTCATGGTCGAAGATAGCGGGAAATTCGACGAATCAACTATCTGTTTCAACAAACATTTATAAAGAGTAAATGGAAACTTTCATCGGAACAGGTAAACATGTTTTGTTTTGTTTGTTAGATCTGCGATTGCCTCGATGGGTTGCCACACGTCTGTCCGCCGCCGCCGCCGCCGCCGCCGCGGTGTCTGAGACAGCAGCGCGCGCGTGGGCAGCGCCGACCCACGGCCGCCGTCAGCGCGATGGATACCTACTGACTGACTCACATCACTGATGTAACCTAAACAGTAAACACTGGAAAACAGAACGTCCTTTCACACTCTCGCTCGCTTGATAAACAAGCCGTAGAGCTCGGGGAGTAGATCAACACCTACTATTTTCTGGGCCAAGTAAAATGTTGGTTATTCTGTTGCAAGATACAAACATGCCATAGCAACAACTAACAATTAAATAAACAGAAACAGAAGCCGCGATGTCTCAAGCACTAATGTCCCTAATGGCACCATCGCAGAGCTTGCCAATGCAATTGTTCTGATTAAGGCGAACATCGCACCGGAGTTGCTGGACATTTAAATTCTCTTTCATTTTTTACAATTATTTTTACGACAGACATGAGGCAGTTGCGTTATAAATAAATTGAAATAAAAGGTGTGTTAAAAATCGTTGTTATAATAATTGGTGTCAGGTGGTTCTAAAAATTTTAATTACCTAGTAGTAGTAGTAGTGCGACGCGTTTGCGGGAAATCATGATAATAATTATCACTATCATCACTATCACTACATACTATAAAACAAAGTCGCTTTCTCTGTCCCCATGTCCCCTTGTCTCCATGTCCCCATGTCCCTTTGTATGCTTAAATCTTTAAAACTACGCAACGGATTTTAATGCGTTTTTTTTAATATAATTATATAGTGATTGATTGAATACATGCATGACATGTGCACGCGTGCGAAGCTGCTCGGTCCGCACGCGGTCGCTGCGCCGCGAGTTGTACAAGAACACTGATTGTTGTAGTCAGAACATCTGAAAGCTTATTTTTGTTCGAATGTTTGTTCGCTATCTCGCCAGATGTCACAGTCTAAGTCAAAAGGTATTCAACCACAGGAATCTATTTGAAAGCTAACGGTGGCCTGAGTGACGGTGGTAGGCCTTAGCCTAGAACATAAATGAATTGTTGCTGATGAACCTATTTTATTTTATTTATTTAATTAATCTTTGTCAATAAATATTAAAAAAGTAAATTTTATTAACGTTATGATCTGGTATTACTATGTACTTAGGTAATGGTGGGCGTTTGATACATAACCTTCTTGCCCAAACCAAGCACCACATAATATGTAAAAGGAACAGTAGTGATTTATAGGAAAATAATTGTTTCATTGGTTTTATTTATTTAGAATAAAAATGATATGTCATACAATATTGAATACCAGTTCATATCTCCACGAATATGAACTTCGTATACGATACGATGTATGAAAGTCGTTTAAGCACGATCGATCTATAATTCTCATTTGTAAGGCTCCATCCATCAAGGTTTGGTGTTATTTCAATACAGTGCCGTAAAAGTTGCCTAATGGTGACCATAAAGGACCAAATCGATTTTAGTGCGGTCATGAGAAGCTCGTAAAGCCACAATTGGCTGGAACGGGCAGGCGCAGCCGAGGGCGGCGACTCTGCGACGCGAGTGCCGATGAATACTGAGAACTACACCTGGATCCAGAATCTGCAAGTATCTTCATAGTGGCTGTACTTTAGGATATTTTTACAGTTCAAAAACAGTAATTATAATATTTTTAATAAACGTAATCCAGAAGAATGATTTCGAACCTATCCGAGCGACTGAAAGCGCTGCAATTCGTAAACTCCTCATTATTTCCTGAAAATGTTAACAGTAGGCCTATAATATGCAGCAGTGGATTTCTTCAGGCTGATGGCGTCTATTGTTTGATGAGAACAAGCCGTATGTATTATCAGCATGCATTTATGTATATTTTATAGGGCACGGCGGCGCGGCGGCGGCGGCGCGTCCTACGTAACGAGCACTCTCCTTTATACCACCCGCTAAACTTTAACGAGGCAGGTAGGCAGGCGGGCGAGGCATCGCATTGCCGTCGTGTGAGCTCCACAAGGCGATGACGCCGCCTCTATGTACACATAGCGTACCAATACCTATCGCAACACCTTCAGATTTCATAGAAATGTAATAAATGTAAAACTTCTGCAACAATTAGTTAGGTAGGTACTGTTACACAGCGCCTAAACTGCAAGCAGACAATTTTAATAGCGCTGAAGTTGTTCACCTCAGCGGTTCACGTGTCCATCTATCACTTCCCCTCACATAGCTTTATCTTGAAGACATCGAACTAATCAATTGACGGAGCAGCGGGCGCTCGCACCGCGCCGTGTGAATGTGCTCGGAGTACAAGTTGCCTGAAAAATAATAATTTTGCTTATGTAGCCTTCACAATGCGCTGCAGTTTCGTCACTTAATAGTTTTACATTCGGACTTACCTTTGGCTACTCTCTCTAAACAATCTCAAGCTGTAGTAGCCACTAAGGAATCCAAGTGAATGTACCGTGCCGCCGCCTATGCGCCTGGGGATCTAAGTCGCGAAGTTGCTTTGTTTCAGAATAAAAAGGTGAATACGTGAATATTTATAAGATGTTACGAGTAGCTTTATGTTTCGAGATAAAATTATTCTGCTTGTGACAGCATTAAGGCTGAATACGATATACCCAAATCTTAATAACCTTTCGACGAAATTGACTCTCCTGTATATTTATGTAGGTTTATGTATTTACTTGCAATCAAATTATTTAACTTCTTCTTCTCATATAAATCATTCTTTCGTAGAAGTGTGGTGAAAGGATTTTAAGTGATCTTCAAAGAGGCTCTTTTAGAGCACCTGCACCTGTTTTAATAACTATTTATGTTCTACGATGCGCCAGTTTCTCACGATTATTTCCTTCACCGTTTGAGCCTGTTGTTACTAACTCATTAGTGCACGACATAGTTAATAGTTCACGACCCGCGACCCGAGGATCGGAAGACGGAGCCGATACCGCTAAGCCACCAGTGCTCTCGAAGCTTTTCTACACTGAACGTTGCCGTTGGTTTTATCCACTATTAATATTATGCAATTTATTTCCTGCCTCTCACCCAAAGGTATTCGTCTATTTATCGATTTCTATTAAACTATGTCATATTAACTTACGATACCGTCCCGCCCACCTCCCCGCTCGCGCCGCATAAAGCATAGACTGCAATATCGCATTGTGTGGTGTGTGTGACTGTGTGGCTGGAATAAATAGCGACGCAGAGGACGACGCGCGAGCCGGGGCCGGAGCGGAGCCGGAGCCGGAGCGTTCACAATGAACAATGCCTTCCGCACTGCGGTCTGCGCATATCTGTAACATACTAAATAAATATAAAATAACTACCAAACTATTATTACATCACGCACATCAATCTTCCACGCGTCAAGAACCGCAGGACACCATTATTGTTAAGGCGTTGACAAGACCTAATTTACCTCTCGCTCGCACGATTCGACATTTTGAATGATATAAAATCTCTAAGATTTTTTTACTAAACTGTGCGCAATGTGATTGCACACAAAATGGTTGTTTGCGATTTTTCGAAAACGGGTTCTGTAATTTTATATCCTTCAACAAATCAAATCGTGCGAGCGAGAGTCACATTTGCTCTTGTCTTCACCTTAAGTTATTTATTATCAAATCACTTCTGTACTCTTTACAGATCGAGACTGAATGAGATTGCACGTTGAAAGCTTTTCCTTTGACTGCGGGGATCTCAAAGGGAACCACTTTCGTCGACGACTGCCCGCGTGTCCTGCAACGGTTCGAACGTTTCCTGCACGGTCGGACTAGGCTTTATCTGGGGGGGTTAGGGGGGGGCGTAGGGTGGTTTCGGACGGTCGGCTCGAGCACGTTGGGTCCATTATGTGAGCTGTGAGTGGCGCTGAATGGCGCAGGACACCTGCATAGGCGCGGCGGCGGCGGCGCTATCGCAGGCCTCCTGTCGCAGGCGGAGTTACCATTGTTGTGCACGACATGCGGCATGCGGCATGCGGCATGCGGCATGCGGCATGCGGCATGCGGCATGCGGCATGCCGCGCCGGTGCGATGCTTTAGCGTAGCTTACCTTGTCCGATGATGCCTGTAGCAACGCTCTGAATGACGGCATTCAGAACGTTGTTACCAAAGGGGTCGCTTTGTTTACGTCGCTCTCGGACGATTACATAAGTTTATTTCGAACATGTACATTTCAGTTATTAACTTTTCAACAAAATCCTTGATGTTATGGCATGTTTACAATTCGTCGACTGTGACTATTGATTGGGACCAAGACCAAACCATCTGCAATCTGCCCGATAGCATTCCACGTGGAATCGCCAAGGGTGATCTGTCCTTCCAAGAGAAGTGGCAACCATCCGTCCAGCTATTCCTAGCTTATTTAAAATAACATAATCTTACAAAATGTTTCCAAAACAAATCATCCGAGAAATTATCTCACAAATGTAAAATGACAATTTACGATTAATTATGAAAACAAAAGTCCGGCTGGCATCGCGGAATGCGCGCGCGCCGACGGCTAACAAATTGTGAATGCGCCGCCCACGCGTGGGCATCGTCGTGGGCACAGATGGAACAATAGTGCGTGACGCACGGCATGCGTGTTGCGATACTGTTTCAATAACAGATACATAGCTCAATATTACAATGATGATGTAACAGCTGAAAGTGGAATGTAAAGCCACACTTGTACATTCTTGACCCGAAGGCTTAACCCGAGATTGTGCCCTAAATAGAGAGATAGATGTGCTATCTGGAACAGAAGACTCATTATTGTATTAACTTACTTAAGGTACCTATCTTTCCATAAGTTTTTGTATTGCAAATCATAAATAAGGAGCTTATCTACCTATTTCTTTCTTTCTAAAGAGGGCGAATGGAACGTTTTTAATTATAATAATTATAGTGGAAAAGGTAACACCTCATAAATTATTAGATGAGTGACCGTAAAAGTCTACCGAGTGTCAACACACGCCATTTTACTTGACTCATAATTTGATCTAACAATGGTGATGTAACGAACATAGCTATTATACATGGAGCAGATCATTCACTTTAGGAAAACATAAACTTGACGTCTTCAAATCAAATCAAATCACCATCTTCGTGACATGACAAGACAACCCCTAGACAAGAGCTAGGTACCTCTCAGCAGGTCGGCACCAGTCTCTCGATTTCGACTAACTGGATTAGCAATCCCGGGTAGATTGCCAGGAGCTGTTAAATAAAACAATATTATAGTCACTTTGAAAATCTTTCTAATGAGTCTGTAAGGAATAAAGCAGTGGGCGGCCTGTGATGATGATGATGGCAACGATTCTTAGTCTCAGCGGTCACGACGCGTGGTCCGAGGTACGTCCGAGCTTCTTTTAATAAATGTCTTCTGTCTGGGACTGAGAACTTTAACCAAGTCCATGAGCTAACGCGCTTTTAGCGATAATATTTCAAACTTTTTGGGATATTGTAAGCACCAAACACAACAGTTCAGCCGCCAAGTAGGTTACTTCCCGCTCGCATACTCAACATTTACAAGATGTAATAAAAGCTCAATGAGTTATGAAACCTCGCAAACAACCAAGTAAAAGTACATTTCAACAAAGTCTCAGCAAAAATACTTATAGTAAGTACTTTAATATCTCCAAAAATGACAGAATGTTGTCGCGACCTGTGCAATCAAATAACTGGGCATGGAATGTGGATGTTTTTAGTTTCAAGGACCTAAAAGCTCCAATAAAACTGTTCGTACTCGTAGAAAATCGAATAATGCTATGAATAAAACAGCAGGTAACCAGCCTACCTGGGTACGTTAACTTATAGTTTACCGGCTTTGTGTGTCGACTAGCTATAATAATGTGAATACTAATAAAAACATAGAATATTCAGTCGAATTCAATCAATATCTTCGTAGCCGACGTAAAGGCAGCGCACGGAATCGTCGGTCGTCTGCAAGTAACTGTTCACTTGTACGATGGTAAGTGCCAACATCGACACAAACCTTGCTAGGTTTCACGATGTTGTATTATTAATACTGTTATTTAAGTTCTGCTGAATAAATAAATAAATAAAAGTACCTACTTCCTCTGTCCCGCTGAACTGGAGGCGATGTGGTGACATCCGCCGTACTTCGTACGCGAGTACTTCGTATACCTATCGTAAATATTAAAAAAAAATCCATCAACATGATAATTTACTCTGCCTGCTTTCGGACGGTCTAAATGAATTCAGTCGCTTAGCGCGGTGACCGTGGCGTCAGTAAAGCTGAATTAATAGGTATCTTGGGATATCAATCAGTGGCAATATCTGACAGAGGCAGTGAGTGGTGTCTGGTGGTCGCCTATTGCGGTCGGTCGGTGCGTGGCGGTGCGGTGCGGTGCGGTGCGGTGCGGTGCGGTGCGTGGTCGGCAATGCCAAGCCAAGGCATGTAAACAAGACGCGTCAGGTGCAACCTCGGGAATCAATAAACAATGTCACTTAAAAAAGTCTGTTTATTTTAAAACGCGCTCAAATTAACCAGACTCTCCGGATTGAAAGGTTGAATAAAATTAGCCTCATATTAATAGTGAACAAACATTCAAGGAATGCGGTGACGCGGACGCCGGAAGTGCGCTAGTTATGGTTCAGAACCCGCACGAGTGACACACGTGGACGCTCCGCGGACGCATAGCAGACACATTCCAGATCGTGTTTAAAGAAACAGAATGAATATAGTAGTACTACCTACCGGTACCAAACCGTCGCGTCGCGTCGCGTTCCCGCCGCGTGACGATCGCGTGCGGCACGCGGCGACGGCACGTGAGGTAACATAAATCTGCTTATAAAGGCTTAATTTATATTTTCTAAATCTTTTTATGCTAATCCGACTGTCTGTGTACATATTAGGGAAACTACTATCATATATTTCATGAAAGCTCGCTCGATCTTGATTATGCTGTATTTAATTTATTTATTTTGACGACCTCAGTGGCGCAGCGGGCGAGAGTCCGCCTGCGACGCAGAGGTTGCGGGTTCGATTCCCGCCTCGGAACAAATTTGTGTACGATCTGCAGAAATTTGTTCATTGGTCTGGGTGTTTTCTATGTATAATAAAAAATATCTATCTATGTAATTATATAATGTATTAAACATATCAGTTATCTAGTACCCATAACACAAGCTTTAGTAGCTTACTTTGGGGCTAGATAGTGCTGTGTGGATTGTCCAGCATTATTTATTATTTATTATTATTATTACTAGTAGTAATAAATAAATTTATCTTCAGTAAATACAGCATAATTGTGATCAACGCTCACATGTGCATATGCAAAGCAAACCTTTTCGACAACATAATTATAGCCTTGTTACTTTTGCATTTACTATTCAGTGGTGGTTAATTTAATCGTATAAAAAGTAAATATGGCCGCCTCGCGTCAGCCGTCACCGCACTCAGAGATACAAAGTTTCATCAAATTACAGTTTCGCTCGTGGCGCTGACGATATCATTATAAACTTTATTCTTTCAAATGTATTTTAATGCAAAGCGGAACTCATTTTAAAACTTGCTAGCATAAAATGTGATTTAACCGGGCAATAAGGAAGGCATTCCTCCGAGGCGGACGTGCTGAGTTTGTGTGCACGTAATGTCGTGGCAAGGCCGCGCGCGACCCGCGACCCGCGACCCGCGACCCGCGACCCGCGACCCGCGACCCGCGACCCGCCATCGCGCCACCTCGCCACACCCTTGGCCGAGTCGTCCACACCAAAAGCGACAGCCAGGAATATTCCCATCTGTCACCCTTTTTGTTTGTGTTGGTAATCTATGATGAAATATTATATTTGATTGAAGATGGTAATAAACACTTTAATCCATCTCCCATTAACAATGAAGGGACAAATTAAACTTGACGACCTCTGTGGCGCAGCGGGCGAGAGCCTGCCTGCGACGCAAGAGGTTGCAGGTTCGATTCCCGCCTTGGAACAAATTTGTGTACGATCTGCAGAAATTGTTCCGATGGTCTGGGTGTTTTCTATGCATAATAAAAAATATCTATCTATGTAAGTATATAATGTATTAAATATATCAGTTATCTAGTACCCATAACACAAGCTTTGAATAGCTTACTTTGGGGCTAGATAGTGCTGTGTGGATTGTCCAGCATTATTTATTTATTTATTTATTTTTGCAATTTCTATTCCTGACTCTCTTGACAACCGGGAGACTCAACTCACGCAACTAATTTTGTAATCTTTATAAGTTTTCTGTTCCCCACAATAGAAAGACTGACAGAATGTATTCCCTGCTTGTCCCTGACGTTACTTAGCAACCAACAGGTATACGTGTGGTCGGTCAGCTAGCTTGAATGCCCTCAAATACGTTCATAATTAATCCTAATAGCCCTAATCAGAATACAGGAGTAATATTTCAGCCACAAGCATAGCGTCGAATGAACACGTGTTGAATGAAGACTACACTAAGCCCTGTTGTTGTGCACATCACGGTACGAGCGACACAGAAAGCCGCGTCGCTGAGGAAGCAGCTCCTCGTCTGAGCTATGGAAGCCGTGCGGCGGCGGCGGCGGCGGCGGCGGCGGCGGCGTGAGGTTTATTACAACACTCGCGCGAAATCACAGCACATTTGCGAACCGCGCAAGGACATTCTTCTCATTATTCTCGGTCTCAATCTGTCAGATCAGATTAAAATATTCTCGTCTTTGTTTTCGCTGATGAGTGCAAAGTAAAGTTACTTAAATTTTGGCAGTTTTTGCTTGTAAATGCCGATGCTGTGTAGAAGGTATATAAATCTAATGTTCAAGGTAGATGACTCCATTTGAAAAAAAAAACATATATGTTATGTTGGAAAATGTCACAAATATCCAGTTCGATGTCATTAACATGTCCGCCGGCCATCAGCTGACCGCAATAGAGCCGTTGCGTTGCGTTTGCGTGAGATAACACGGCGGCCCCGCCCGCCCTACGCCGCGCCGCCGCCGTCGCCGCCCGCCCGGCTAATGCCGCGCTCATTAAAAATATAAAAAACATTATACACTTTCAGCACTGGTGTTGTGTAGCCAACGAGACATAGGTGAGAGAAGAGTTGGCACATTTATTTATTTAGGTACAACTTGTTGCGAGTCTTGCGAATAATCATGCTGAAACGTATACTGTTTCAGCATGGTTATTATTTATAAAAAAACTTGTGAATTACGAAAATTGCATCAAATATGAAATGAAACAATATATTAAATAATGCATAAGCTAGTTCATCTGAACAGCGATAGATACAATTGTGTGCAAGCCATCATAGCATAACAACTGTTACTGTTGTCCAGACGATCCTTGTAAACATAAAAGATGAGTCTGCATCTTGTTCCGTCCTTGAGACCGGCCGGCGCCGGCGCGCGGCGGCGGCGTTGTTTATATCCGCTCGGAGGCTTATCTCTGCGCTCGCCTCGCCTCGCCTCGCCTCGCTTCTGCCTCTGCCTCTGCCTCTGCCTCTGCCTCTGCCTCTGCCTCTGCCTCTGCCTCTGCCTCTGCCTCTGCCTCTGCCTCTGCCTCTGCCTCTGCCTCTGCCTCTGCCTCTGCCTCTGCCTCTGCCTCTGCCTCTGCCTCTGCCTCTGCCTCTGCCTCTGCCTCTGCCTCTGCCTCTGCCTCTGCCTCTGCCTCTGCCTCTGCCTCTGCCTCTGCCTCTGCCTCTGCCTCTGCCTCTGCCTCTGCCTCTGCCTCTGCCTCTGCCTCTGCCTCTGCCTCTGCCTCTGCCTCTGCCTCTGCCTCTGCCTCTGCCTCTGCCTCTGCCTCTGCCTCTGCCTCTGCCTCTGCCTCTGCCTCTGCCTCTGCCTCTGCCTCTGCCTCTGCCTCTGCCTCTGCCTCTGCCTCTGCCTCTGCCTCTGCCTCTGCCTCTGCCTCTGCCTCTGCCTCTGCCTCTGCCTCTGTAGGTTTCTCCCTCTCCAGACTATTTCACCTTCGCTATTCTTTACATGTACACACATGTTTACACAGAACAATATATAATAGTAATGTACAACAATGTAGGTAGTGATTTTTTCTCCAGCAAACCTTAGAGGACAGAGAGGAGAGCAAGTTAGGTATATATCTTCCCTCATTATACTTTCATAGAAAGCTTCCTCACATTATCTTTCTCACAATAACCACTCACTCGTTTACTGTTTGTGTTGAGTACGTAAGCAGCTAAGTTATAAAGTTAGAGAGCGATTAAGGAAAGTTGAGCCTAACGGACGACGATAATGGACGATGTATCTCGTTATGTATCTAATGGCAAATGTTTTTGTCCGAGCTCAATACAATTAGTACCTCGGTTTAAGGAAACATTGTAAACTATACAACTTGTTCGCATTATATTTGGCTTCAGACGCCACTTAGTTAGGTATTTTGGAATCAGCAGTAAGAAATCATGTTTTACGGGCTACAATCGTATTTACAGCAAACTAGTCGGTCGATAAATTTTTATTATTTAAAATTCTTGTCAAACGATATTGTTATTGTTAGCACTCGGGCCGCGCTGTTAGTACTCGGGCCGCGCTGTTAGCACTCGGGCCGCGCTGTTAGCACTCGGGCCGCGCTGTTAGCACTCGGACCGCGCGGCCGCAGCAATAACTCTCCCGAATGTTGATGCTAATGTACTTTATTTGCTATTTATTATATTTATCCAGCACAAGCACAATTATACATACATCAATAATATATACATCAATAATACTACACAGAAATTCTTAAAATAACGAAACTTTTTTAAAAATTGTATGTAGATAAAGAATAGTATGTAGGTGCGTTCTTACAGTGTTTCGGTGTTTAAAAACAACAGTTTGCTTGGCTTCAATCTTCTAATAGATTATTGCGAACAGTTATATCTAGAGGAACAGGGTCAAAGACCTCCGAGACATTACGTTGACGTGTTTACAACAACAATACATTGATTCATGAGAGTGGATGTTACTGTCAGCGCATCGTGAATTATAGCAAACATTATCAAATCACTTTATTCATTACAATTATAAGATTCTTGTCATATGAAACATTTCAAAACGTGTCTGTGGCCAGATTCACAAGACATATTTTTTTTGTAATGTCCGCTTTGTAATTGATATTCTGGTCGGTCAAATAAGTATATCACCCACGGACGATAATATCCTCTTTCATCGATGTCAATGTGTACCTACTGCATGTTTTCATGCTGCTTTTGACTTGTGTATCTTCAACGGATACTGGATACCTACTAACTGATACATTTTTCAGTAGGTTATGCAGACATTATACAAGAGTGATGAGGATACAAAGGTGATTGATATACTAGGTGGGTAGGTAGGTATAGCACGTGATTATCGCCGGCGCCGTCGTCGTCACGCCGGCGCCGGCGCCGCGCCGTCTGTCCGCACCACGGGCCACGGCGCGGCGCCGTCTGTCCGCACCACGGGCCACGGCGCGGCGCCGTCTGTCCGCACCACGGGCCACGGCGCGGCGCCGTCTGTCCGCACCACGGGCCACGGCGCGCAGGCACGCAGCGCCACATTCCGCCAACAGCTCCCGACCACCACCGCACCGGTTACCATCCACTTGTGTGATGCCGCGGGCATACCAACAGCTACGGCATCTGTGGCGCTGGAGACCAGAATACCCGAGTATTTATACGCAGACTCATTAGTCGAGATCTTCACTAATTTGCTCGCGGATGACGCGGTCGCGACACGACACAACACTCCGGCATGGGCGGCTGATGCGTGTGAGGCGAGGGATCGGGATACAGGGCCAAGGAGACTCTTGTTGAAGTACTACGCATTTGTTATGATCGTAAATTATATGATGTTGATGATCTGATCTGACCAGAATTGCATCGCAGCAAACAAACTGCGCATACATTGAAAACTTTTAAGTATAATAGATGGTAATTTACATTAAGACAATGTATTGTGTGCTAATATTTGGTTCCACTATCTCATAAGCCTGCGCACACTCGGCAGCTCGGCTAGCCCACGGCCACGTACCTACGTGTAGGCATGCTCTGTGCTACAGTGCAGTGGCTAGTTGCTATAATAAAAAAAACGATCGAAACGCATAGGTACTTTAGAAAAAATTGAAAGATTTTTAAACCAAATTATTATTCACTTATTGCCCTACCTTGGTGATTTGTAGCGCAATATTATATGTATAATATTTTTTTAACTTATGGGTTACTAATTTTCACACCTCGTTCCCACAAAACAATCTCTTGCTCTATAACTGCACTCAAGAATGGAATATTGCTACACCCTGTGCAGGGTTCATGTGATACTCACCGTACACTTAATAACTATGTATGAACATAAACTAAACCATGTGTAAGCAATAAATATTGAATTGAATTGAAATATTACTGCGGGGTAGACTGCTCTGCTCTGGTCATGAGTTTACCGTACTTCGGGTTCGTACTTCCTCAATCCACAGAATACCCAGCAAGTAGTTCGTGACCGGGACATAGAGTACGTGCCAGTTTCTATAAGCTCTGACGCGAATCAAGTGCGGACTGCGGAGCGACATTAACGGCGCAGCTGCAAACATACTGCACTTGCAGCACTCGCGCTCGTAAAATGCGCGATTTATGAGCACTCGTTGAATGCCACTCATTGAATCCATTCCATTTATAATAGGAAGTTGTAAAGCAGATCTGCGTCTCTGCTGAACAAGCTCGACTCAGTTCTACAAGCCCCAGTGAGTTTTATAATTGTTATGTACCCTGCTTGTCGAAACGTATAAGATTGAAGTGTTTATCGCTACATTTCGGAGAAAAGTTTAGCAAAATAGCAAACGTCTATCGTCTGGTGAAGAGAAATCGATAGCAATATCTCGAGAGCTCTACAAAGTTGCCCAACTCCTCCAAACATTACCCTAAAGTTCCGTTCTTTAAGCTTTTTGCCAAAAATCGACTCGCCGACGCGACGCCGACGACGGTTGTAAACAAAGCTCTTGAAGGCTACGATAAAAAAAAACTACGTTTTAATAATAGCCCCTAAAAAGCCAAATTTGTACTTAATGTAGTACTTAGGTAAAGTTTAACAAACATTATAGAGTACGCAAACAAGAATCATCCATCATAATTTGTTCAGAATTGTCCTGACTATTGGAATGCGCGTTAAAGTATCAACTTTCTACGCTGAATGCAATGTCTGAAGACAGTGCACCGGAACCGGATATTGCAGCGGGTAGGTACAGCCCCCCTCCCCTCCCGCACCGCACCGCACAGCACCAGACTGGAGGCCGCTGTAGCGGAGCGCAGTCTGCACTCTGATCTGGAGGGGAAGGGGTGCCCGGTCTCAGGCATCGCGGTCGAGTTGGCACCCATCATCATCATCATCTACCCACCCTGTAGTTCAACTGCTCGACAAAGGTCTCTCGTGGCACACCACTCAGCACGGCTTCATTCTTCGGCTTTTGCAGCCTTTCCTTACTTATGAAAGTCATCAAAAGTTACACAGTGCTTGTGCCACTAACTACTATTTATTTTCAGATCGAACCTCTTTATCTCATCTATAATACAATATCTCAAAAACTGTAATTTACCCTGACTGAGCTTAATGTTTTCAAAAGTACCTATTAAAGATAAGCTTTCCGTGTCGTATAAAATTTCCTTCCAGAATTCAAGCTCAAGATATTCCTGAGTAAATGTATACATATATGTACTTAGGTACATGATCATGAACTTGTTTCATGAGACTTATTAAGTCACGGAACTGGAAATGGAATCGAAACTGGGAAATTAATTACCTCTTGCTTTTAGTAGCATTACATAATTTTCTGAAACCTAGCTTTAGAAACTTGTGAAGTGGCCCTAAGAGGGACATCGTTACAAGTGCTCAGACGTCGGTCGTCTCACGAGCACATTTAAATTGGTCTCGCAATGGAATGGAACGGACGGTGTAACGTAACGAGGCAGCTCGGTGACTGCAGTAGCATAGCCCGCGCCGCTCACGGCCACTCAGCGCGGCGCCACCGCCACCGCCACCGCCACCGCTAAAAGCGCTCAGCTAAAATGTCAATGTTGCTATTAGATTAGTTAGGCCAAGGTTTTCTGATTCGTTCTCAAAAATATAATGTTACGTTCTATCAGCGGAGGTGAGAGTTATGATTTCCTGATGTTTGTTGACTTTGCACTCGACGGACGACTCCATTATTAACTCAATTAATCTTCGGCCGGCACTCCGCCGCATCGCGGCGCCGTGCTGCCGCGCCGCCGTGCTGCCGCGCCGCCGTGCTGCCGCGCCGCCGTGCTGCCGCGCCGCCGTGCTGCCGCGCCGCCGTGCTGCCGCGCCGCCGTGCTGCCGCGCCGCCGTGCTGCCGCGCCGCCGTGCTGCCGCGCTGTCGGCGTTAATTTCGCTCGGGTAAATACATTATTTCCCACGCAAACATCACCCGAAAACCCGAGAGCCAGATAATATAAGTTTTCTATTCAGCCATTTGTTGAAGATATACTGAAAACGAGCACGTTCGCCACTAAATCAAAGTAAACCGGCTTTGCCGACTCACATCATTAATTTCGCATAAAGATAAGTGGTCCCGCTATAAAAAAATAATAAGTCTAATAATAATCTGTAAATCTATCCGAGGTGTAGGTACCGGGCGTTTCGTAAAGCTGTAAGTAGGTAGATTAGATACCTAGGGGCTGGATGAAAAGGCTCTGCCAGTTTCCCAGTTCCCCTCCATGGTGACGACGCGGGAGTGCCGCTGCGCTGGGTCGTTTAGTGGGTATACCGGCCCTAACGGGCCGGGGAGTCCCACATATCCCCCCCATCATCGTATGGGGGGGGAAAGCGTAATGCAATTTTCCCAGCGAAAAAAAAAAGGCAGATTAGATACCTACCTAAGTACTTTATTACTCAATGCCGCGCCGCGCTCACTCAGCGACTAATGGGGTTATTCCCGTTGAGTAACACCTTTCACTGTGCTGTGGCACAATGGAAAAAAACATTCGCGTGAAAATAAGCTTGGATCAAAATTTTAATTTCACTATATCTTTGTAATGCCATTAGTCCAGTCGGGGCAGACATAAAACTAGCCTGAAATAGAAAAAATTCTGGGGAGCGATTTTTTTTTAAACGTCGGGAGGGGTGGTTGGAAGTATAAATCTCGATTTTCGAACTAAATTTCCGCTGCTGAATTTCACCATCGCACCACACGCCGCAAAACAAAATTCCATCCTCACCACCTGGATGGCTGGTTCTCCTCAACTACTCGTTTTTCACGGTCTTTTTTACCTCGAACGAGTAAGTTGTGGAACGAACTTCCCCCTGCGGTTTTCCCTCGGAGTTACGACATGGGGTCCTTCAAAAGGCGGGTTTATCTCTTAAGGCCGGCAGCGCATCAGCAACGCCTCTGGTGTTGCAGGTGTCCATGGGCGACGGTGACCACTTCCCATCAGGTGGCCCGTATGCTCGTCTGCCTGCTTTGGCATAAAAAAAAACTAATCCCGGTTGAGGGTTACCATCCGCCATCTTGTTTTAAAGTTCAATTTTTTCGTTTATCTGAAATAACTCGTTAATTTTCAACTTTAGAGCAAAAATGATAATGGCAAAGTCGTTGGAAATTTAATTTCTCACAAGTTTGGTGATGATCATTTTTACGCTACGATCAATATTTGCAGAGTTATACATCAAGTTTATCAAAAAAAATTTAATGGGTGGAATTTTATTATATATAAGATGGCGGCGAACCCTCTACCGGGATTAGTTCGAAAATCGAGATTTATACTTCCAACCACCCCCCGACGTTTAAAAAAAATCGCTCCCCGGAATTTTTTCTATTTAAATGTCTATCCCTACTGGACTACATTGAAAACAAATTAACCGATTGCGGATATTACTTATCCATAATAATTTAATAATATAGGTAGGTACAGTGATTTTAGGTATATCTTCAAACGGGATTTCATATTACGGATATACTGGCCCATGTTAGTGATTGTATGGGAACGTTAATAGATGAAATATTACCTAGGTATAGAAGCTTCGCCAACTGTGAATTCTGTGATGCGCTTTAGAGTCTAGAATGTTTGTTCGTCAGGGTCACAGAACTCTTTAACCACCTACCTACCTTCAATAAGAAGACGCAGTTCGTCACACAAAACGACTGCAGTAAAAGCGGAAACCTTGCCAAACGGAACGTCGCGCCTGCGCCTGCGCTGACTACCGCAAATTCCGAGAATAATATAAATGTTGTCGTCGCTAAACAGACCGCACACAAATAGGGAGCTACTTACGTCTGTGACTATTGCAAGCAGCGAGCCGAGATCGCGGCAGGTATAATAATATACCTAACGTTATATCATACAATACCGTTGCTAGTACAAACCTGACAATTTACCTAAGTACTACAGTCTACACAAGTGCACAACCCATCACTCAGTAGTTGTGAGAAATGTAGCGCAGTGCGCAGTGCAGACTGCAGTGGGTTAGTGACCTACCCCAAGGAGCGCCGCGCGCGACTCGCGACCCGACGCAGCGCGGCGACGCCGACGCCGGCGCGCTGGGGGCGCTGGGGGCGCTGGGGGCGCAGGGGGCGCCGGCCCATGTGCTGCTGCAGCCTGTGCCGCGCGCCGAGCCGAGCAGCGCAGGCAAGCAACTCATTAATAATCGCTTACTATCCCACGGGTTTAGTATTCAGTGATTAACGATGCACCAGACGCCCTTTCCGCCTCGAGAGCGCTCTCTCCGCTGCTCTGCACTACTACACCCGCTGCTGTCAATAAATCATCTCCAAACGGACGCGTCAGCTCTGAACTTGAACGCGCGAAACATTCTCGCTTTTTATTTCTTTATTTATTCTCATGATTATTATTTATGTCGCGGTCGAAAATACCGGCGACCTTCGTCCCGGGCCGGCGCGCGGCGCGGCGCCGACGCCATGCCGGCGTGCAAGCTGATGATAACTATTCATGATTTCGGAATAAAAAATAAAGTAGAGGCGTCCGGTGCTCTAGCCAGAGCAAGAAGAGCATCCTGTAGTTTGAACAGTTTTTTCCAGATTGGACAGATGTTCAGCAGCGCAACAGCAGAGGCAATGAGCGTCACATCGCGGAGCAGACATCGTTTCTTCTATTATTTACAAAAATACAAAAACCAAATTATTTATTCAGTACTTCAAATACAATTATTATATTATTATTATTATTTATTTTGTAAATTATTTTAACTATTAGTAGTAATTTTCTTTATAAATAGTCTTCTATTATATTTATTTATATTTTTCATTAGGTACATTTCATTTATTTCTTTTTCAACAATATAATTACTTATTCTGGAAAGCAACAGCCGACATTAGGTATCATTAGCGCGATAAATGGACGCCGAAACACTTCTTCGGCGGATGCCATACAAACATAAATAATTCATTCCGTCTTAATATAAATGTGTTATTTAGTTAGACTAGGTTTTAACCAGGACTAACTGGTATGTGCTCTAAGTCCGGTATCAAAGTTGGTCCCTGCTCTATTTAGGATTTAGGAGCTATATGGTAATACACGGATGAAGGAAAGGAGATAGATATACCGAGGAGCGGCGGCGGCGGTGGCGGCGGTGGTATGCGAACAGTGGTAGATCTACCAATCCACTGATCAATAAATAACTAACATCTAAGCAAGTCGGTTATTCCTTATCCTAAAACAATGAACCTACTCTTCGTGTAAAGTAGTGTCTGTGTGAGTAAGGACGCTGAAGCCTAGATAACTCGTTATCCCAGCGCAGCGCAGCGCTTACTAGCCTCGGGGGCTGGGTTGATGACTTCGCGAAGTAACCGGAGCATCTGCGCAGGAGTCACTATAACTATACTATAATACGTACCTACGTGTTGCGTGTCTAGGTATATCAAATAATAATAATATGAACGCCGCTGCGCAGGCATAGCACCACTCCGGCACTAGCGGCCAGTGCGAGTTAATGATACTTTAGAATAAGATTATGTGTTTTGGCAACAGACCATCTGGAGTGAGCGGGCACAGAGCACAAAAATCCCTAGGTAAATTCACTAAATGCTACGAACGAATCGAGCAATTTTATGCGCTGAGCTATTGCCTCGTTGCCCAGCTGCAACACACGCGGACCTATAGGTATATCAATCAATAAGTTTTTTAACAGTTTAAGTTTTTTTTTTATAAGTTATTAAGTTTGTGTTCAAAAAGTTTGTTTATTTTATAATTTACTTTTGTTAGTTTATTTTTATTATATTTGTTATTTCTCTTTTTTGTGTGTATCAGTTGGGCAAATAAATGCGTTATTATCTATCTAACGAATTTTGTACAAATTTACTGAATTCTAAGACTCTGGCTGGACAATAATGTGAGCTGGTGGTCTGATCCCCAGGTGCACGCAGCGTTTCTCCGAGTCGGAGTTCTTACCGCAATCGCGTGGTGGACGGACGCGCTGATAGGTACAATCATTATACCGCCGCGCCGCGCCGCGCCGTCTGTTCTAGGATACTAATTCGCCGTTCTATACAACTCTATATACGGTATCAATGAATGTTTGAAAAATATAAAAATATTAATATTAATTAATATTTTGTATATGTATTCACACCATAGTTGATTTAATTTTTTGTTTTTGGATTAAAATAATTGTAGAAGTCCCTGTGATGCCGCCATTTGACATAATGAAAGTCCTGTCCATCCAAAGGTTGTCTGGAAGAGATCGCTCATTGTAGGCCGCCCATTGTACTTCGCTTTAGTTAAAATTAATTATTGTAATGTTATGTTTTCTTGTGGTGTACAATAAAGAGTTTTCTATCTATCTATCTAGAACATTCAACATGAGCACAAGAAGAGATACTAGGTTACCCAGTTAGTCAGTAGTTAGATTTCGATTTATTCATTTTACCTACAATACTCAAATATCTGCAGTAGGTCCTAGTGAATTTGACATTTTATTTAAAACTGGTTGACCTTTCAAGTTGCTTACGGTTACCACAAAGCCTCCGGCAGAAGAGGGCTGTTCGTGCAATTTAAAACTGGGTCCCAGAGAATCGTTACAAAATAAGTTTAAGGAAATAGAAAGGGAAAGTACCTATATGACTTTACCTTGACAATTTAACGTATGTTCGCAAAAATATTAATTTATTTTCCAAAAACAGCCACAACAGCCACTAGAAATAAAGATGAACTCGCTGTTCCCAATACCAATAGTAGGCTTACTAAAGAAAAAGTAAGCAAATCGTTTGCAGGACGATGTTTACGCTTCTATAACTAAATCTCAAGCGAGATCCATCAGTTATCGATTTACAAATTCAAAAACATACCTAATAAAAATAAAATTCTTAGCAAAAGCTTACCTACTATAAAATATCTGATTATGTAGATGACAAAAAACTTGAGACTGAACTATGCTCCTCTCATTACTAAATAAACAATTAATTACTTAGGTCCATATTAGGTATTTTGTAAAGAGGATCATGCAAAAACACGCCAGCAACCAAGCTTAGTTTGTTGCCAGTTCTTCTAGGCTTGGTCGCGACGAACTGGCGGTCTCTATTCCGTACAATCCCTGTGATTGTACGGAATAGAGACCGTTTTGATTTTGGCACTGGCGGCGCGGCTCAGAGCTTTCGGGATCTATTTCAGGATAATTATTTGAAACAGTCTTTAAAGTCACTGAATATGTAGTGTTAGTCGATGGCGGAGGCGACGTTTCAGCGACAGTTAGACGTACCTACTCTGGTACATGCACAGCTGGTTGGTAAGTATTGCTGGTATGAAACCCTTGATCGGCCACATGACATGCCATCCTGACGTCACATATTCGATAAGCCGATACGAGAGGGAGAGAGTCGGCTGATGAATTAACAATTCCTGGCAACAGTTTTGTGCAGAGGTAGGTACTTGTAAAAGAGGACTTTTTCATAGTTTCATTTTTATTAACATTTCTTTGTGAGCCGAGAAAACCTTTTTACGAATTAAACTCAAACTTGCGGAAAAATTTAAAGCATAGCACAAATAAAATAAACAGCGTCAAATTACTTCCATTAAATACCTACAAACTTAAGTACAATATTCATTAATGCATAAAAGGAAATTGGCACTTAGACAATCATACACGATAGCGGACAAATGTAATTTAATTAATTGATGTGATTAAGAGTGTACTTATTTCTCTAAAACTCTGAGATAGGAAGGAGATGGTTAGTTTAATTATGTAGACGTGGGTACCGTGGGTAGTGCGTGTGTGCGTGCGTGCGTGCGTGTGTGCGTGCGGCCAACGACGCGACGACGCGATAGACGCGCGCCGCCGGCGCGACAACAAGAACAAGCAGAGTCACAAATTAGGTACCTATATTATTTGTGAGAGCGCTTAGTTGTATTCATTCGGCTGATCCGCTTGATAGTTACCTATTGTAAGCGTTTGTTAATTTATTACGTATTTTTCAATCGTTTCCGTAAAATGTGTAAACACTAATAATGGCAGGATTAAACTTTTAATGACTTTTGATAATTATAACATTTTAACATTAAGTACGTAAATGTTAAATTATTTCGTTTTCATTTAATCAGTATTGTCTTACTTGCTATCGATCTCGATCGATGGCTTGTTGCTCCAATCTCTGTTGCTCCATGCGGTAACGCGAGACCTCACACAGCTGCACGAGAAACCGTTTTAACTCTAAAGGAACTGCAATTAGAAACCATTCGTCACCCTCCGTATTCGCCAGACCTTGCTTCAACGAAATACCATTTTTTTCGTGATTTGGACAATTTTCTACGTGATAAAAAGTTTTCTTCCCAGGGGGCAGTACTAAATGCTTTCAAACAGTTTGTCGAATCTAGATCACCAGAGTTTTATAGCAAAGGCATAAAAATGACCTTCCTATTAGATAATAATGGCAATTATTTCTAATAAATAAATACGTTAAATTACGGAGCCCCCTTATATATATTAATTTTATTCTGTTATTTAGTATTTGTTGTAATAGCGGCATCAGATATTATACATCATCGGCGAATCATGAGATACAGCGGCGCTGGTGACAGAGGACAGACAGTCAGCAGCGGAGCCTTAGTAATCCCGTTTTACCCTTTGAGTACAAGACCCTAATAAAACACTACAAATATGCAAAATATGAATTCTACACCATCGCGTGGTCAGACGCGATCTTTCCGGTTTTTATAATTGAATCATAAATCAAACAGGAATCGGATGTTGCTGCAGCAATGTTACGACGCTGGCGGCCGGCGTTCTCACTTATTACACTTACCTAGTTGTTATTGAAATACAGTTCAGCGCAACAAAGCATATCAGTTGTGGCGTCAGCAGCAAGCGTGGGCGCCCAATTCCCGTGTTTATTATATATAACGTAACTGTTTGCTTTTGAAGTTCTTGAGACGCTCGAAGTACACTTATTTTTATGTAAATATAGACAAACGGGCTTGGCCCACCGGATGGTGACCGGTCACCGTCGCCCAGTAAGACGTCAACAACACCAGGGGCGTTGTCGTGCGTTGGCTACCCTGAAGGAGTTGCGAGAAGCCCAGGGTTCAAGAATGTGTGGATGAGCTCGACCCTGGTGAGGCAGGAGCGGCGGTGACGTCGGACGCCGGGGTGAGGGCGACCAGCTCCTGCGAGCATTCCCCGGCGCACAGCCGTGAGCCGATACGACACGCATAGGCACCACTCGCGGCGCTGCGTTGGCTGAGCGGAGCGGGAGCCGGCACCTAGTTATTTAATACAGTAAGCTGACTACTAGATTCACTCAAAGTGACTATTGTGGTTCAATTGAATAAAAATAATACCTCCCCTGGTTTCTGAAAGCCCGATCAATGCTAATCGGCTGTCAAGTCACTTGACATCTTTATCTAATTTAAGTAAAAGCTGAAACAGCAGGTGTCTTGACAGCCGATTAGCTTTGATCGGGCTTTCAGAAACCGGGGGATAGACTATAATTTTGACTGTATAGTTTAGTAATAATTCATAAATAATTTATTGTTCGTGAATTCGAGGTATAAATGCTAAATAAACGCAAACTGCTATAAAGAAGCCTCCTCCATTAGGAATTCCTACCGCCATTAATATTGCAAAATCAAAGCAAAGAAGCCTTGCGAAAGCTATCATTACGATTCTTTTCGCGATCCGAGCGTTTGTCTTGTTATTCAAAGTCACGCGCCATGCTGGGCCTGCGCCGCCGCTCCGCACCAACTGCTAGCTTGTCTGTGGCGGATGTCTTTACAATTTACACAACAAATACCCGCAGTATTTATTTAATAATAATAATAATTTATTTATTTGGCACAAGGTTACACAAAAAAAAATAGACTAAAAAGTAAAATAATAACTAACCATAACTTATCTAAGCTTATTGACCGAGCGAGCGAAGCGACTCAGTTTCCACATTGGCCAAAAATGCGTTTGTCCGGATGTCTGTCTGTCTGTCTGTCTGTTCTCCTCTACAGGTCGCATTTTTCAACCGATCTGGACGAAACTTGGTACACAGGTTATATGACTTATTAGAATTTTTTGTCGTCGGGGATTTTTGATTGGAGGGGTACTTCCCCCAAAAAAAGGGCAAAAAGGGGGCTATTTGATATACTGGATATCTCCACCAAATGAGATCCGATTTCGATTATTCTTTTTTTATTTGAAAGGTAGTAACTATAAGTTGGTCTCATAAAAGTTTGGCGAAGATCTGATAAGGATCTTCAGCATGATGAACAGGATAGCTCATCAAACAATCGATGGTTTTCAATCAAATTTGAGAGAAACACAAAGGACCTCATTCTACACAAGATGATGCGAAAAAAATCTAAAAGATCAAAAAAATCACAAAACGGAAAATGCACTTGCACATTACATTCCTCAAATAGCTCACTTTTAGTATGCTCGCGAGGTGTACAGCTCCCAGAGCCACTCGTACTTAAGTAAGAGGTAGGTAGGTACATGAGTTGGTGCAAATAACATTAGGTTTGTAATCACTACATTAGGTACATTTGTATACAATTAATCATTTTTTAAGTTGGTAGTTAAGAGCTTTAAACAATAGAAAATAATAATGAATGGGATTCCTTTCAGCACTGATCCCCACCCTAGGAATATAGGTATCCTATGTTGTGGGGATTTGTGTGGTGCTATTGTATAAATAACTAAGCAGCAAGTAGGTACTCGTAGATCACCCGCGACACGGGCTGAGGTTCTGCGCGAGACGTACGCTCTCGCGTGTCGGTCGCGCTACATCGAATATTGCGTGCCAGATGTCGCGTGACGTGACGTGACGCGACATCTGGCCGCCGCGCCTATGCCACAGGGTACCTACTATTTTAAAAAACTAAAAAACTTTTTTAATTTTAAACCCCCATCAAGTACAAGCTATCGACTTACCAAATTTCATGCAGGTCGGATAAACGGTTCTCAAGTTATCGTCGGACAAACATACATACATACATAAAATGCCAAATCGCCCAAGTTGATTGTAAGATTTTCGTACCTGTTCGCGTTGTAGACGCAGTGAAAGCTCATTCGATAGGTAGGTATGTCGAGGTGGACGTGTTCGGCCCTGCTCCACCTCCAGCCAGGGAAGTGACCTCACGTGACCCCGCCGCACCGCACCGCACCGCACCGCACCGCACCGCTGACCATTGTTTACAAAGCTGCGGCTGCGACTGCAACTGCAGTAACAGTTCCACTTCGAAACCAACTGACCTGAGCATCCATTTAAAGAAAAACCTGACAAAAAACTAGCGGCGTCGACGAGCCGAGTAAATAGGCGGGTACCTGCTCTATTATGTATTAAAAATATGCCAGCTGGCCTAAAGGTAGGTACTACCTGTTATAGGGTTGGGTGGGTATGGGTAAGGATGAAAGGCTCGCAGGCGCAGAGGCGACCGCGCGCGCGAGGCGGGGTCGGCAGCTGCGTGGGAGTGGGACACAGCGCGCGCGAGGCGGGATCGGCAGCTGCGTGGGAGTGGGAGATCAGATAATCGAGTTCCAGCTCCGAGTAAGGAAGGATAATAATGTGCCAATCGAGCGGTAGGTAGGTACCGGCCGCGGCCGACTGACGGGCTCTCGATAAATATCCACAGAACGTTCGCTTCAATGGCTTTAGGCAAATTAAAATATGCCCGTGTACGGAGAGCACTGCCAGGTATGGTCACAGAAGAAATTATTGCCTTGCGAAGTAATTTATAAGATCCCTCGTAGTGAGCCTTGGAAACGTACCATACCTAGTATGGAGACGCCGACCGCCAACGTCAGTCCGACGGCGACGGCGCGGCGGCGGCGGCGGCGGCGGCGGCGCGGGCGACCGACGAGAAACGAAGAAAAATAAATTAGGTAAATCCTACTAATATTATAAACGTGAATTAGGGAATCACTACTAGGTAGGTTATATGATAATTATAGAGATAGTTGTGTACGTACGTACGTAGAAACGTTTGTGATGAACATAGATGTTTGTTCCCTGTCTGGGTATGTAATGTAGGTATTACAGGTAGGTATAATATTATCATACCTAGGTAAGATTCTATTTACAAATTATGTAGTGGGCTACCTGGTTCCCATATCAAAGCAATGGCTTTGTTTGGGGCGAGATACCTAGGTAGTGATGTGTGGAACTGTGGAATGTCCCGAATAGGTATTTATGGATATATGTAGTTGCGCCCCGCGGTTTCACCCGCGTAGTTTTTGGTTTTTATTTAATTCCGATCATTTTCATATTTATTCACCTTTTAAACCTTCCCTGGACTTCCACAAATAATTCAAGACCAAAATTAGCCAAATCGGATCAGCCGTTCTCGAGTTTTAGTGAGACTAACGAACAGCAATTCATTTTTATATACCTACTAAATAATAAATAAATAATAAAATAAATAATGCTGGACAATCCACACAGCACCATCTAGCCCCAAAGTAAGCTACTCAAAGCTTGTGTTATGGGTAGGTACTAGATGGCTGATATATTTAATACATTATATACTTACATAGATAGATATTTTTATTATACATAAACACCCAGACCAACGGACCAAATTTCTGCAGATCATACACAAATTTGTTCCGAGGCGGGAATCGAACCCGCAGCCTCTTGCGTCGCAGGCGGACTCTCGCCCGCTGCGCTACTGAGGTCGTCGATAGATAGGAAACCTAGATAGATAGGAAGGTATAGTATAAAACAAAGTACCTACCTACCTACCTAATCTAGCTTTCCGCCGCCTGTCTATCTGTTCTTACCCTACCTATGTAGTAGAGTATTATTTTATTTTTGCTGCACATTTACAGGACATAGTGCACTAATTTTTCCATAAATATCTTCTTGATCCGAGTCGAGTGTCGACGCGCTGCGTCACGCTGCCCCGGCGCCGGCGCTGGCGGTGCCCGGTACCGCACGCGCGTCGCGTCGCGTCGTCGTCCGTCTATTGTCAATTAGCAGGAGAGTCGGGTTACACGTAAAAATAGCCAATTAATACATTTTTTATGACATCAATTCGAAAAGAGTTAGTTTGGTGTGCATGCCTCCAGCTTCCTCATATTGAAAATGTAATTTCTATAAATGCCAATATTTAAAGCATAATTAGTGCACTCATAGATTTGAATCATAATTTAGCTGCCAAATAAACAACGATGCTATAAGCTTATAATAGTGTGTAAGCTGGAGTAACATGTCTCCAGCTGCCTCAGTCAGTGTGGGCAAACGGCTAATGATAGAGATATATAGTAAACGCAAGGATTTAGTACCTATTTAGTGCACCTGGTACCAAAAATTTCAGGTCCGTAGCTAGAAAACTCTTCGAGTTATAAGACTTGATCAACGTGTAAGCTGGAGTAACGATACGTGAAAAAGCATATGCTCGTTCTCTGGAACGGCTGGAGCTAGCAGGTTGCTTTAAGTCTCCAGATTTAGTACCAAACGAATTAGCGAGGTACCAAATATTTGAAGTGTCTCTGTTCAAAACTCTATGAGTTACAAGCTTTTCTAGCTTTTTTTGTTTGTCCAGCTTGCACATGTTGGATCTCAGCAACCACAATAGGTACAGACTCGGTTGATGTCTCTGAACCGAGCTATGAATTAGTGCACTCGGTACCAAAAATTTGGAATCTCTAGGACAAGCAGTTCTGTTGTAATCAGCAAAATAACTTTTTACCGCCAAAAATTTAAAGCATTTCGACGCGACCATAAAAATGATGCGTTGCCGCTCTGAAGGTGATACTACGCGCCAGTCACTGGTTGCGTCTATTTTATTTTTTGTTTTTGTCACATCCGCATGAACATCCGCATTATTGGTGCGATGCGGATGTCCAAATCGATGCGGAAGAAACATACATAGATACAAGAGGTGCGTTTTTACTGGTAGGTAGCCCCTTTTTTTACCTTTTTGGCAGTGTTAAAATAACGGAGTTGTATCTGTATCTACATAGGTACCTACTCAAAGCGCCAGTTCTTTAACACCTACCACAGTACCCATAGGAGAAGTTAAGTAGTAAAACTAATAAAGGATTAAGCACCTACGTAAATCTAAATTTACCTAATTATTTATTTAACTGCTACCTACCATAATACTGGTTTATATAGGTAGGAAGGATTCGTTTTTGCAAATCGAAAACCTCTCAAATTTGAATGACTTGACTTAGGTCTGATGACGATTCACTTGACATGACACTAGCAAGATTAGATTGGCTGTCAAACTGTCAAAATACGGACGGACGGACATGCTGCTCGCTCCCTGCCTTGCCTGCAAATTCTGCAATATATATAATTGGTATATTTTAACCTCTCAAATTCGAATGACTTGACTTAGATCTGATGACGATTCACTTGACATGACACTAGCAAGATTAGATTGGCTGTCAAATTGTCAAAATACGGACGGACGGACGTGCTGCTCGCTCCCTGCCTTGCCTGCAAATTCTGCAATATAACTGAAACTGAAACAGCTTCACGACTTTGATCCCCAGGCACGGTAGATATCCCTTCAGATCTCCCAGTACCAAGTAGGTACTAATTCAAGATTCTTTGAGGATGTCTAAGGGGGGTAGTCAGAGGTACGTCCAAACATTACATTTGGCACATACCCACATTTTGCAGTAGTTAGTATTCCATACGTGACAGGTTGCAAGCCCATCGCCGCTGTTAGAATACTAACTGGTTTCCTCACGATGTTTTCCTTCACCGTTTAAGAGCACTGGCATTGCGCACATAAATTTTTCGATAGAAAAATCCATTGGTGCACGACCGGATTCGAACCTGCGACCTTACGATCGGAAGGCGGGGTCACTCCCACTAGACCACCGGTGTTCACATGTATGTGTATATTTTATCAAAAAAAGAATATAAAATGTCAAACCATACCAAACTATTTAATTAGATATGGCAACACACAACGCCCCGCTCTTCAACGCACATCGGAAAGAGAAGGGTATAATAATTATGCCTTCAGAAATTTAAAGGACTGAGTGCATACAAAAAAGACTCTTATCGCGGGTAAAATACGTTCAAATCCGCAGAGCGTAATATCACCTTCAGAGCGGCAACGCATCATTTTTATGGTCGCGTCGAAATGCTTTGAATTTTTGGCGGTAAAATGTTATTTTGCTGATTACAACAGAACTGCTTGTCCTAGGGATTCCAAATTTTTGGTACCGAGTGCACTAATTCATAGCTCGGTTCAGAGACATCAACCGAATCTGTACCTATTGTGGTTGCTGAGATCCAACATGTGCAAGCTGGACAAACAAAAAAAGCTGAAAAAGCTTGTAACTCATAGAGTTTTGAACAGAGACACTTCAAATATTTGGTACCTCGCTAATTCGTTTGGTACTAAATCTGGAGACTTAAAGCAACCTGCTAGCTCCAGCCATTCCAGAGAACGAGCATATGCTTTTTCACGTATCGTTACTCCAGCTTACACGTTGATGAAGTCTTATAACTCGAAGAGTTTCTTAGCTACAGACCTGAAATTTTTGGTACCAGGTGCACTAAATAGGTACTAAATCCTTGCGTTTACTATATATCTCTATCATTAGCCGTTTGCCCACACTGACTGAGGCAGCTGGAGACATGTTACTCCAGCTTACACACTATTATAAGCTTATAGCATCGTTGTTTATTTGGCAGCTAAATTATGATTCAAATCTATGAGTGCACTAATTATGCTTTAAATATTGGCATTTATAGAAATTACATTTTCAATATGAGGAAGCTGGAGACATGCACACTTAGTTTGCGCCTTGTAAACAGGCAACGAAATTGCATTTCGCTCACGTTCACTTTTCCTCCCCAGGGAGGAAGTTACTACTTACAGTGGCTAGCTAGGTAGGTACTTACTTTTCCTCCCTAGGGAGGAAAAGTGATTTGAATTTGGAATGTGCTTTTGAGTTTAACGTTCCAGGTTCCGTATAAAGTTCCAATTGCCAAAGAGATCACGCGCGAACACTATGAACAAGCAGGTTGTATGTATGATAAAACAAGTAAAAACACGCGAAACGTGCATTCCATCCACCTTTGTTCAATCCAATTATTTACTTTAGATATAAATTGGTTTTATTTGAAAAAAAAATTAAATGAATAGGTAGGTACATGATTATGGTTGTAGTGTAGATAAGACTTTAATGTGCAATCGCGAGGAGCACCTAGAATCACCCAGTATTTAGCCGTTTCATTCAAGGTGATCCTTGTGATTTTATTGAATAAACATATCATTCAAGACTAAGACTATCGTGACTTCTTGACTTCATGGCTTCGTGACTTCTTGACTGTGACTATTCATAAGTTGCAATTACTTATTTTCTCATTGAGGGTGATGAAAAGTAGAATGTTCACCTCGGGAACAACACTATTTTAAAGCTCGAGTGAAGTACTTTGAATTCCTCGCTACGCTTAGGATTCTACTCTAGAATCCTTCGCTCCGCCCTGGATTCAAGAAACACTCTCGCCATCAAAATAGTTGTTAGCTCCCTTGGTAAACAATCTACTATTAGCTACCTATATCTACGCTAGATACACCTAGGTACTTACCTGCTGCTTGTTCTTAGATAATACTAATAGCCCCGCCCCACCCGGCCCGCGCACCAGCAGAGCTGGGCTGCTTTCATAAACAATGGACGTTCCTACCTAGGTAACCTAGCATCCGTGCCGCCGCCGTGTAGATCCGTGCAGAGTAGGTATCTACCTTGGTAGTTATTATATCCCCCTACTACCTATAGCGTGCACCGCGGTAGGTTGAGTAGGTACCTACCTACCTACTACCTACTTATTCCACCTTCGTCTCGTTGTCGCTCGCGTAAAACATTCCGTTTGAGAAAGTAAAATAAGTGTATGAGTAGGTCGTCGACACTCGGTCGCGGCCGCGGCTGGCGGGGCGGGGCGGGGCGGGGCGGAGCGGGGCGAGGCGCTCGGTGTGACCGTTACCTTTACCTTCCCGACGCGACGACCGTCAGTAGGTAGGTTACCTTATGCAGGTACAGCGTCCGTCACGTGATGCTGCATCTCTTAGTAGTAGGTAAGTAGAAGCTGTAAGATTTGTAGCAAGTGCAGCTTGTCACAGAGCGGCGCTGTGCTGTGTGCTGTGTGCTGTGTGCTGTGTGCTGTGTGCTGTGTGCTGTGTGCTGTGTGCTGTGTGCTGTGTGCTGTGTGCTGTGTGCTGTGTGCTGTGTGCTGTGTGCTGCTGTCATTCATATCTACAGTCGGTCGCGTCGTCGTCACCGCGCAGTCTGCAAAGCGTTTCGTTCACACTTTCTTTGAATTCATCTTTTGTGTCAGTTTGACCTACCTAGGTACTTAGCTAACCTATGATGACAAAATTTTACAATGATGGTACCTACCTACTTTCGTAGAAGTTGGTAGGTATTTGGTTCCTATAATACCTACCTACCTACTCAGATCATAAAACGTAAGAGAGAATTAGAATACCGTAGGTGTTTACCTACCGATCTCGTGGACTTCACCATGCTAACGATGATGATTTACTCTGGCATCGAAAGTTATGAAGCTGCACAGCTGGTGCCTAAGTAAGAATCTTTGTAAATAAAAACCTGTACCTGCGTTGCCAGTGTTTTTTTTGCCAATGTACCTACCTACCTCTTGCAAATACAATGACTGATCCTTTGTTCGTCGGCGCGTAACCCTATAAGGCGGAGACCCGTTTGCAGAATACTTATAGTACCTAGGTACAATGCGCACGCGCATATCGCTATTGAGCTCTTTGTGACCTCCCTCTACTTTGATGAGACCGACCATTTCGATCGCTAGGCAGAGGGCAGCAGGAGTCAAGAAGAACCAGTACCTACATTATAGGTATTCAGAGCTGCACTGGATGTGGTCTAGTCAAGTGGTATAGTGCGCGTCACGCAAAAAGAACGCCGGAAGGAGAGGGGTTGTAATGGCGCGAGTATTTTGTATGCGCAAACCATACATTGTGGAAGAAAGCCGAAAGCAACTTGTGTCTGAGATAGAGGGCACATTAACCAGCGTTTCCAATTGGGGAGATCAAAACCTGGTTCAGTTCAACCCTACTAAGACACAAGTTTGCGCATTCACGGCAAAAAAAACCCTTTCACTGTGGCACCTCAATTCCAGAACATGACCCTTTCCATCTCCAAGAGCATTGGGGTCCTAGGTATCAACATCTCCAGCGACGTTCAGTTCCGAAGTCATTTAGAAGACAAGGTAAAGCTGGCATCTAGGAAGCTCGGTGTGCTAAACAGAGCGAAGCTGTACTTCAATGGGGGACAACGACTACTTCTGTACAAGTCGCAGGTCCGACCCCATATGGAGTACTGCTGCCATCTCTGGGCAGGAGCACCTGGATACCAGCTTGGTCCTTTTGACTCGGTCCAAAGACGTGCTGTGAGAATCGTTGATGATCCCAAGCTCACAAGCGGTATTGAACCTTTAAGTTTGAGGAGAGACTTCTCCTCTCTGTGTGTGTTCTACCGCTTGTATAATGGGTTGTGTTCTGAAGAATTGTTCGATATGATGCCTACAGCTTCATTTTATTATCGAACTGCACGCCATAGGCAGGGGGTCCATCCACACACCTTGGAGCCAGGATGGTCGCGCACTGTTCGTTTTCAGAAGAACTTCCTCCCGCGCACTCTAAGGTTGTGGAATGCGCTCCCTGCGGATGTTTTCCCTGGAGAATACAGTATGGGGTTCTTTAAAAAAGGCGTAGGTATTAAAATATTTAAAGGGTCAGCAACGCGAGTGTGACACATCTGGTGTTACAAACGTCCATAGGCTACGGTGACCGCTTCCCATCAGGTGGGCCGTATGCTTGTTTGCTACCTTGGTAGTATAAAAAAAAAAAAAAAACCAGCGCAAACAAAATACTTACTCTCCCTCCGCTGGATTTCCAGCGTTCTTTTTGGGTGACGCGACCTACCTATATCTGATATACACAGGCTTTATTATTTTTACCGTTGCCAGTACTTACTTACTAGTGCTCCGATTGTTTTCAAATTACTATTTTTATAAAGGTAGCATAACGGTATAGTAGGTATAGGGAACAAGATTAATGATTGAAATAGGCTTTTGAACTTTTATAGATTTACCCCCGGTTGCACAAAACAAGTGACACGACAAGAAGGAAATGAATTATTATTACATGAGTTCTTCCAGTGTCATTCTGTCTCACAAAGCGTTGAATGTTTGTTCAGAGCCAAAGAAATCGAACGCAAATATTGTTTGAATAAAGACTGGCTGGTACAACGGCCCATAGACCGCCATGTCCGCCATACGCCATGCCACCGGCTTAGTAAAAAAAAGAAATCAATTTAAAAACGCGCGAAATACAGCCCGCGTTTTCGTAAATTTTCACGGATTGTTAGAAATGAATGGTTTTGTTTTGAAAAATCAGTTCTTCAAGTGAGTGAAAGTATAGAATTAACTCCTGAAAGTATTAGAACTGACGCAAGAAATGTGATGGATAATATATTACCTGCAAAGTCCCGGGAGAAAATATATGAAAGCCTATGGTAATTTTTTTGAATGAAGAAATGCAAGAGGCGCCAAGAATTTTTCCAGAATCTGTGTTTTTCCAGTACTTAGCCAAAACTAATAAAATATGAGGTGCCTTTTATTTTCTCATATAGTGGGTGATGAAAAGTAGTGTACCGCACGGGAGCAAAATATATTTTTAGCTCGGGCGACGTACTTTGAATCCCTCGCTACGTTCAGGATTCTACTAAAGAATCCTTCTACTCTAGAATCCTTCACTTCGCTCTGGATTCAAAAACGCGCCCTCGCCGCGCCGTAAATATTATATACTATAATTGTATATATTATATAATATATATTATATAATATATATATTGGCTCTTTGACTAAAGACGACTGTCTGGCCCCGAAAAGTACCTAATAAATCAAAGGTGTTCGACTGTTCCTGTACGGCCAAAATGTTCCCGCCGTCGTCGCCCCGCGCGGCCGCAGTCAGTCGGATAAAGAGCCCTTGCTTCGTGGTGCGGTGGGTGAGTCACATCGGCTCGGAACCGGACTTTCCTCGTGGCATCTTGTGATTGCCTCAGCATTTCGTAACAATACCTGATTACCTACTAGTTGCTACTGTACCGGCTTGTTGTGCTATTTGACACACTCAATGTGTCATCACACGTTCTCCCGGCGATCGATTTCACCTCTGAGGCGTCACCACCGTCCGTGGTGACCCGTCAATTCACAACTAGAGGTAGATACCTAGACGGCGACGTCAAGCTGTTTTCGGGTTGTTTCGTTGTCACCCAGTCCCGTATTCACCCGGTCCGTTCTCCCCGATTTGGTTTATTTATTTTTATTTCTTAGGAAAACAAATAGTAGGTGCTTATAGTCTAATTAATGAGTAATTTATAAAAAAACAACTATTGATAATTAACACATTTTCGCCAAAACCAAAAGAACAAAGATAAAGATAAAACAATAAAGAGAAAAAGTATTAGTTATTATTATTCTAACAGCGGCGATGGGCTTGCAAACTGTCACGTATGGGATACTAACTACTGCAAAATGTGGGTATGTGCCAAATGTAATGTTTGGACGTACCTCTGACTACCCCCCTTAGACATCCTCAAAGAATCTTGAATTTAGTACCTACTTGGTACTGGGAGATCTGAAGGGATATCTACCGTGCCTGGGGATCAAAGTCGTGAAGCTGTTTCAGTTTTTCTAATTTTTTGTGCTTTAGAAACAAAAAGATATAGTTCTTGGGTGTCAAGATGGTGTCAAGTCAACCAAGTTGTTATAAATACGCACTTGTTTACTGCGAGCAGTAAGTGAGCAGTGAGTTTAGTGCCGACCGCGATCGATCGTACATCGCAACGATCTACACCTAATTTAAAAGAAATTAAACAACGGCATCTAGCGTATTCTTTGAGGAGCTTAAGTGAAGCTTCTCAAAGAATGTGAATAATATATAATAAGAATAATGATAAAAATTATTAGCATATAATAGGAACATAAGAATAATTTATAATATTTATTTATTTTTTGAAATGCGGTGTCTATCGGTGTGATCTACGATGGATCGCGGTCGGCACCGGATGGAACTCGTGATAGGCCCTAATAGACGAGACTAAAAAAAGTATTTTGCCTTTATTTTGTTGAACTAAATGGTATTTCTAGGTGAGTTGGATGCCTATGTTTAGGTATGACCTTTTTATACGAAGCAAGTTTTGATTAAAAGAACTGGCATGGCAGGCACAAATGCGTTCGGCTGTAATGTTAATAGTAAAATACCTATTTTTTTTTAATACAACTAGCTGATGGAACAAGCAGATGGCCCACCTGATGTTAAGCGGTAACCATCACCTATTAACAAAACATTGCCTACCTATTGGATGTTATTAATATGAATATCATTTTTTGTTTTAATTGAGGACATTATGATTATAAAAAGTCCATACCATTAATCTACACTAAATTATAAAGAGGAAAACTTTGTATTTTTGTATGTATCGAACAGGCTCAAAAATTGCTGGTCCGATTTCAAAAATTCTTTCACCATAAGAAAGCTACATTATCCTTGAGTAATGTAGGCTACATTTATTACTACAAGAAAAAATTAGGCATCCCTACTAAAACATCAAAAATGTAACCCAAGGTGTAATAAAACATGTCTTTCATCGCATGCGCTGCGGAAACTATTGACGATAGAACAAAAACATTTTCAACAATATTAAAGAAGAACACATTATTATCTACAATTAAGTCAGCGATAACATAATAATATGTCTAACTATTGTAGTTATGTTACTATAACTACTTTTATACATTTTAAATGTTACTAGAAATGCCGACCAAAAAATGTTATCATCTATACGTTTATATTAGTCCATAACCAAATAAATCATATTATAGGTATGCAAGGCTGTTTCAATACCTTTAGATTACTTCTTGATTTTTTTAAATCGGACATTCCATTCAAAAGGTGTTACGAAATTAAAAACATTAATGCGCTTTATAAAGCGCAAAAGCGAGGCGAGCTCTCTAAAACTAAAAGCGAGGCGAGCTCTCTAAAACTAAAAGCGAGGCGAGCTCTCTAAAACTAAAAGCGAGGCGAGCTCTCTAAAACTAAAAGCGAGGCGAGCTCTCTAAAACTAAAAGCGAGGCGAGCTCTCTAAAACTAAAAGCGAGGCGAGCTCTCTAAAACTAAAAGCGAGGCGAGCTCTCTAAAACTAAAAGCGAGGCGAGCTCTCTAAAACTAAAAGCGAGGCGAGCTCTCTAAAACTAAAAGCGAGGCGAGCTCTCTAAAACTAAAAGAGGTCTAAGATTAACCTAAATTTTTGAAAAAAAACAATATGTCCACCCATGCGAAGCCGCTAGTCATTTAATAAAACTGGATTTAGATTTAAAATCAAATAAATAATTAGTCCATATTTACTTTAAAAAAACCAGTCAGATAAAAAAAAAAAACTAAAATAATCACAGTTGCGCCCCGCGGTTTCACCCGCGCAGATTTAAATCCCGGTATTCCCACGGGATAAAAAGTAGCCTATGTGTTATTCCAGACTATAATGTATCTCTCTGCCAAGTTTCATTCAGATCCGTTCAGCCGTTTCGGCGTGAAAGAGTAACAAACATCCATCCATCTATCCATCCATCCATACTTACAAACTTTCACGTTTATAATATTAGTAGGATTGTATTTCAAAATAGTATACCTATTTGAAACAATACTGAAAACTAAATAATTTAAATTAGAATAAAATTCTGAAGCACTTTAGTTTTCGCCGATACTTAGGTAAATTAGCGCAAAAGCGAGAAAATAATATTGATATAAGTATGTGCTATAAACTTTATTTCAGTCGGGCGAGAACGGGCCGGGTGAATACAGGACTGGGTGAGAACGCAACTAACCCCCGTCGTCGTCAACTCTTCGATTTTATAGGTAAGTATTGTACCTAATTCGATTCGTGCTCGAACTATACCTTACCCCGGTGCCAGATATAAATATAAATAAATAAATAATGCTAGACAATCCACACAGCACTATCTAGCCCCATAGTAAGCTATTCAAAGCTTGTGTTATGGGTACTAGATAACTGATATACATATTTAATACATTATATACTTACATAGATAGATATTTTTTATTATACATAGAAAACACCCAGACCATCGGAACAAATTTCTGCAGATCGTACACAAATTTGTTCCACGGCGGGAATCGAACCCGCAACCTCTTGCGTCGCAGGCAGGCTCTCGCCCGCTGCGCTACAGAGGTCGTCAGATATGTATGAACTTAAGTGATCACTGAGCAGCACTCTTACCCCGGTGCCAGATATGTATGAACCTAAGTTATCACTGAGCCGCATTCTTACCCCGGTGTCAGATATGTATGAACCTAAGTGATCACTGAGCCGCACTCTTACCCCGGTGCCAGATATGTATGAACCTAAGTTATCACTGAGCCGCATTCTTACCCCGGTGTCAGATATGTATGAACCTAAGTTATCACTGAGCCGCATTCTTACCCCGGTGTCAGTATGTATGAACCTAAGTGATCACTGAGCCGCATTCTTACCCCGGTGTCAGATATGTATGAACCTAAGTTATCACTGAGCCGCATTCTTACCCCGGTGTCAGATATGTATGAACCTAAGTTATCACTGAGCCGCATTCTTACCCCGGTGTCAGTATGTATGAACCTAAGTGATCACTGAGCCGCATTCTTACCCCGGTGTCAGATATGTATGAACCTAAGTTATCACTGAGCCGCATTCTTACCCCGGTGTCAGATATGTATGAACCTAAGTGATCACTGAGCCGCATTCTTACCCCGGTGCCAGCCAGCCGCACGCTTAGTGAGGCACGAGACAGTGAAGTTTTCTCGTGCCTCACTAAGCGTGCTGCTCAGGGATCACGTAAGTTCATACATGTTTGGCACCGCGGTTAGATAGGTATAGTTTTTGCTGGTACCTAACTACTTACCTACCTACTCCATTACCTATAGTGTAACCAAATACCAAATTATTTGTTTGGAATACAAAGTTTCTCTTGTCAGCTGTGCACGTTTCGTGCGTGACATAACCTAACCAAGCCTCTCCCCTCTTCCCTTCCCTTTCCCCTCGCTTCTGCAGGCTCGGGTGCCCCCCTTGCGCGTGTGACGCGGCGGCGGCGGCGGCGGCGGCGGCGGGCAATGGAGCGTGACGTGACGAAGCCCGCGAAAGCCGCGAATACCGATGCGCGCGCGCACGCCTGCGGCCAACACCACACCACCGTATCCTGGACAGTCGAGAGTCGAGACGGTCGACAGCAAAACAACACAAAAGGCACAATGCGCCTCTAATGGAAATTGGAAATACTTATTTATTGGCTCCTCCATTCCATCTTTCTATCCTCACGGCTAAGCGCATCACAATAGGTACGTAGGTAGGTATTTCATCTTGGTATGTTAATTTTGATATCCAACCTATTTATATTATATATTATTTATATTATACGGGGGGGGCCTTATAATTAGGAACCTACCCTAAATATCTTATCTAAAGCGCATCACAGACGACGAAGACCTACCTCAGTACATATCATCACTACATACATAGTATAAAACAAAGTCGCTTTTTCTGTCCCTATGTCCTCATGTCCCTTTGTATGCTTAAACCTTTAAAACTACGCAACGGATTTTGATGTGGTTTTTTTTAATAGATAGAGTGATTCAAGAGGAAGGTTTATATGTATAATACATGCATGATATGTGCACCCGTGCGAAGCAGGGGCGCGCGGGCGGGTCGCTAGTTTCATTATATGCTGTTATTTTACGCTCCTGGGCCAGTATCGTAACCATCAAGTGTGTACCATTTGAATGTGAATTTGTGATGCAATTTTTTATCACTTGGCAATTTAAAAAAAACCTGCTTTTGCGCATGAGTTCGGAAGGTGCGGGACCGAAACAACATGCGCCCGTGAGGTCATCATAGAGCAAGGCTCTACATAGAGATATGTTTTCAAAGGTCAGTCTTTGCCAATATTCAGGTGAAAGAAAAAAAATACCTGTGTCGTTTAGAAGTTGAAGCAAATTTTCAGTCGAAAACTAAAGTTTTTTTTTCACATTTATTAATAACAAGGTAGAACTGTTTTGTTTGTACATTTTGCAGATGACAACAACAAGGACATACATATAACGAACGAATTTTTATCAAAGAATTACATTTACGACGGCAAAAATATTGGCTCTCTCTATGAGGAGAAAGCCTCCAAAAGTCCAAACCAAATAAGGCCAATCGGCTCCTATAATATACGATGAAATATTACAGTATCTTCGTCGTCTGTAATGCGCTTTATGCTGAACCTCGCTGCGATCTAAAAATACCTACCAACCGGAATATTAAGTACTAGGTAATCTAATCACAGTTCGAAGTCTTTAATTTTACGCTTTAGCTGTGCGCGTTTGTTTATCAGCTCGGAGCATGCTTGCATGAGTCAGTGTCGTCCTCGTCACTCGTCTTATAGCAGCTCAGCTACCGAACTCCTCACTCTCACACTCAGCGACAGCACAGGGCGCGGCCAGCGCCGCCAGCGCCCCCGTAGTCAGGAGTATGTAGGTACCTACGTGTAGCACGTAGCGTACGTAGCTACGGCCCGCAGTGTACAAGGTAGCTGAGCAGGTACCTACCTACCTGCAATCGTAAACAAAGCGAATCGCGTTCGCTCTTCAAAAGCTTCATCATGAGCTCGGTAGGCTTTTTGTATCTTTATGGTTCGTTTCCTAATTGTTAACATTCATACATCTACTAAGTAGGTAGGTAGGTACCTATACGCTTCAAAAATGAGAAACCTATCATCTGCAATAAGAGTTTATGCCCCTGTCTCCGTGTCTCCGTGTCTCCGTGACTCCGTGACGAAAGGACAGGTACAATAAGTAACCAAGATTCAATTATGTAGTGCAAAATTACCGTACCTACCTACCTCCATCTGTTTCTTTGTGCAGGTAGGTACTTATCTAATAATAAGTCCAACAATGCTCTTGCCTCTTTGTTTCGGGGAGATCTTTTCGTGAAAAATAATGTTGAGGTGTCCGCGCCGCGCCGCCGCCGCACCGCGCCGCCGCCGCACCGCACCGGTGCTGCAGTGGATCGTTAGGGGCATTCCTAGAACCGCACCTAAATGAACCGTTGTGTTATAACTTGAGAATTCCGCGGAATCGACATTACCACATTACCGGCCGACGCCGCCGCGCCCCGCCGCGCCGGCGCGCGTCTCGTGTGCAAACTTCTAGCGAAGCAGCGCGCGCGGCGCGGCGCGGCGGCGGCGCGGCGGCGGCGCGGCGGCGGCGCGGCGGCGGCGCGGCGGCGCGGGATGCGATGCGATGGAGGATTCCTTGAACCGACCGACGCGACGACACATGACACCGCGCGTTCCATTCAGTAAGGTACGTACCTACCTACCTATCGCCTGCGGTCCTATTCTCTAAAAGAGCTGATTGGTCATGTATTTGGGGGCTGTCTCCCCATAGAGGAGCGAATATTTTGCAAAAAAAAAATACCTGTAGGTAGTCATTTGGTGGTATGTCATTCGTTGACCTCTTGACTGAAAAATGTATAAAAAAATTCTACATGTTTATTTAGATGTAAGTACCTACCTAATAGGAAAATTAATTTTATATATATTAATTTACTTCCACTTATAGATTTTTCTTTTACCTAAATACCTATTAGCAAAGATGTGGTAGGTAGGTACAATGAATTTATGATGCAATGTTTTTTCACGAGGCAAATCCCGTGCATTACATATATAAATATCTATCCATACCTAGGTAAGTAGGTATATTACCTATTACCTACCTACTAGTAGCGCCCCGCGGTTTCACCCGCGTAGTTTTAAATCCCGTTATTCCCACGGGATAAAAAGTAAAGTAGCCCATGTGTTATTCCAGACTATAATATATCTCTGTGCCGATTTTCACCAAGATCCGTTCAGCCGTTCTGGAGTAACAAACCATCCATCCATCCTTACAAACTTTCGCATTTACAATATACCTATTAGGTATTAGGATACAATCAAAGTGTAAGATTGTACATAAAGAAATGTAAAAGTTTTGGATCAAAGTGTAAAAGGTACCTACACCTACCTACCTATTTTGGCAAGACTGCTGATGTTTGCAGCCTAGATACCTACATGTTCAGTTAGTAGGTATGACAAGTACCTACCTACTAACTTACCTAGGTAGGTACATCAACGAGTAAATTAGCAGTATTGTTTTGAAATAATGTTTATTGATGAAATGACTCACGTGTTGATATACCTAGGTATCTAATAACATTGAACTAGATACCAAAACAAGTTGATACCTACGTACCTACCTACTTACTACCTACTACGAGACGATACTTTATTTCTTCTGTGCCCGCTCGTAATGTTGATAGGTATTAGATAGTTAGGCGGGGGCGGGGGCGGGGGCGGGGGCGCCGCAGCACCCGCGCCAGCACTCTGACAGAGCGGCGCCGTCGTCGGCGCAGGCGCAACTATCAACAAACACTTAACCTACTTGATAACACCGCGATTAGAACTCGTTTGTTACAACGGACAACAGACAACTGACAGGACACGGACAGGGACAGGGTTCATCAGCGCTTATCGCTCGTCCTTTCGCTATGAATAGCTCTAAGTAGCTTACTTTGGGGCTAGATAGTGCTGTGTGGATTGTCCAGCATTATTATTATTATTATTATTATTAAGAAGTACCTACCTCCGCACCCCGTAACATAGAGAGGGACATTCGTAATTCATTATTGTATTGAACGAAACAATAAAAGGCCTTAGTGCTTGTGCATTTCTTCCAGCCAACCTAAGTGTTGATAGGTGCAATACATAAGATGGTAGGTACCTATTCTTTGACAATTGACTAACTACTTATTTATGCCACTTGATAAAAAACAGACCACACAATAATAGACAGACGACAGTAATGCGTCTGCAGCCAACAACGAATATGGTCATAAACACTATTGTTAATTGCGTTAGAGTTTAGTTCGACAACGATTAGTTAATGAATGAGGATGCGTGGCGTGGTCGCGTCGGTAGCCGCTGCTATCTCGTACTCGTACCTATCGATGCTGTACGTACAAACACAAACTGCCGAGCGCTATCCGGCGCTGTACGTCCTTCTGCCTGTGTCGTGTCGTGTCGTGTCGTGTCGTGTCGTTTCGTGTCGTGTCGTATACCTGTCCTATTATTTGTTCTATGGTGTATGACAGTGTGGGTGGAGTCGCACGCCACCACAAACAAGTGTGTGTGTCTCCAGCTTCCTCATATTGAAAATGTAATTTCTATAAATGCCAATATTTAAAGCATAATTAGTGCACTCATAGATTTGAATCATAATTTAGCTGCCAAATAAACAACGATGCTATAAGCTTATAATAGTGTGTAAGCTGGAGTAACATGTCTCCAGCTGCCTCAGTCAGTGTGGGCAAACGGCTAATGATAGAGATATATAGTAAACGCAAGGATTTAGTACCAAACAAATTAGCGAGGTACCAAAAATTTCAGGTCTGTAGCTCGGAAACTCTTCGAGTTATAAGACTTGATCAACGTGTAAGCTGGAGTAACGATACGTGAAAAAGCATATGCTCGTTCTCTGGAATGGCTGGAGCTAGCAGGTTGCTTTAAGTCTCCAGATTTAGTACCAAACGAATTAGCGAGGTACCAAATATTTGAAGTGTTTCTGTTCAAAACTCTATGAGTTACAAGCTTTTCCAGCTTTTTTTGTTTGTCCAACTTGCACATGTTGGATCTCAGCAACCACAATAGGTACAGACTCGGTTGATGTCTCTGAACCGAGCTATGAATTAGTGCACTCGGTACCAAAAATTTGGAATCTCTAGGACAAGCAGTTCTGTTGTAATCAGCAAAATAACTAATATTATGATGAGTTACAGAATACCAGATAGTTCCATTTCGACCAGCCTTCAGTTGATAGTAGCTCTATCTCTGTCACTACAGCGAATGCGTCACACTCGTACCTACTGATGCAATCAAGGAATTTGAATATATCTGTCTGTATTCAAATTCCTTGGATGTTATTTTGCTGATTACAACAGAACTGCTTGTCCTAGAGATTCCAAATTTTTGGTACCGAGTGCACTAATTCATAGCTCGGTTCAGAGACATCAACCGAGTCTGTACCTATTGTGGTTGCTGAGATCCAACATGTGCAAGTTGGACAAACAAAAAAAGCTGGAAAAGCTTGTAACTCATAGAGTTTTGAACAGAAACACTTCAAATATTTGGTACCTCGCTAATTCGTTTGGTACTAAATCTGGAGACTTAAAGCAACCTGCTAGCTCCAGCCATTCCAGAGAACGAGCATATGCTTTTTCACGTATCGTTACTCCAGCTTACACGTTGATCAAGTCTTATAACTCGAAGAGTTTCCGAGCTACAGACCTGAAATTTTTGGTACCTCGCTAATTCGTTTGGTACTAAATCCTTGCGTTTACTATATATCTCTATCATTAGCCGTTTGCCCACACTGACTGAGGCAGCTGGAGACATGTTACTCCAGCTTACACACTATTATAAGCTTATAGCATCGTTGTTTATTTGGCAGCTAAATTATGATTCAAATCTATGAGTGCACTAATTATGCTTTAAATATTGGCATTTATAGAAATTACATTTTCAATATGAGGAAGCTGGAGACACACACACCACAAACAAGGCTTGCGTTCGATAGTCGATAGCCAAAACTAAAACAGGTTTTTAAATCAGCCAGTTTTCCGGTTTTATGGTGATCCGGTTTTTAAATTTGCATGTCACCCTCACCACACCACATTACGATGGAATAATAGCTGCCGTTATTATTTCCACCAGGCTGAAATTCCTCGGCATTTGAATACAAATGTTCGGCAATTCAATTCAAAATATATTATGTTTATTCAATAACATCACAAGGATCATCTTGAAACGTCAAAAACTAGGTGACTCTAGTGCCAGTTTCACGCGACCAACGCCTGCGAGCCTGGCTCAGAGCCAGCCACAGCCACAGCCACAGCCACAGCCACAGCCTCAGCACGCGGCGTGTTTTCACGGCACGCAGACGACGCGCAGGTGACGCGCGTGCATGCGCGCTTCAAACGAGATAAAGGAAAGTTAAACTAGTTAGGATTCTTGAATATGAAGGTGTCAAGAGGGGGTTCAACCACCTATTTATAAACGCGAAACTTGGGGTGAAGGTGAAACTGCGGGGTGCAACTAGTGTAGTTAATAATATTATAGGAACCTACAGCTGTTTGTTAGATGGGTTTTCAAGAAGTCGTCATTCTAAGGTAGGTATTCAACTAGGTACAAGTACGTATACATATAGTGTACATTCTAACTCATGTTGAGGGAGTAATCTCTGCCCTGACATAATGTCCCGCATTGGGGTGTATTGTGCAGTAGTAATATCTGCCCTGACATAATGTCCCGCATTGGGGTGTATTGTGCAGTAGTAATATCTGCCCTGACATAATGTCCCGCATTGGGGTGTATTGTGCAGTAGTAATATCTGCCCTGACATAATGTCCCGCATTGGGGTGTATTGTGCAGTAGTAATATCTGCCCTGACATAATGTCCCGCATTGGGGTGTATTGTGCAGTAGTAATATCTGCCCTGACATAATGTCCCGCATTGGGGTGTATTGTGCAGTAGTAATATCTGCCCTGACATAATGTCCCGCATTGGGGTGTATTGTGCAGTAGTAATATCTGCCCTAACATAATGTCCCGCATTGGGATGTATTGTGCATTAGTAATATCTGCCCTGACATAATGTCCCGCATTGGGGTGTATTGTGCAGTAGTAATATCTGCCCTGACATAATGTCCCGCATTGGGGTGTATTGTGCATTAGTAATATCTGCCCTGACATAATGTCCCGCATTGGGGTGTATTGTGCAGTAGTAATATCTGCCCTGACATAATGTCCCGCATTGGGGTGTATTGTGCAGTAGTAATATCTGCCCTGACATAATGTCCCGCATTGGGGTGTATTGTGCAGTAGGTATACCCCGCTAGCCTCACCCCTCACCCCCGCAGCCAGCTCACAGCTAGCAGAACAGGGCAGCAATGCTCTAGCCCCCCCCGATGATGATGCGAGCAAGCGGTCGGTCGCGGTGAATCGCCGAGGCCGCGGGCGCGGCGGTTGCGCGCGCGCATGCATTATTGTCATCGGACGAATGACTCACTCGCCGCCGCCGCCGCCGCCGCCGCCGCCGCTGCCGCCGCCGCTGCCGCCGCCGCCGCCGCCGCCGCCGCTAGCTCACTATCGATATTTGGATTGTGTTTTGTTCGTCAGGTAGGTGGGTATAGGTGTGCTTGCCTCGCCGCACCACACAGCAGGTGCACGGCTTCAGGCGCGAAGGAACAGCATCCGAACACGCGCGCGCGCGCTAGTCTACTGCGGCGTCACGTTGCCAAGCGGTTCTACTTTCACTGAGCAGGTTTTAAACCTGTTTCAGTAGAAACAGATTGCTGTTTCTGCTTGTAAAGTATTTTTTTCAGAAATTTGATATCTTTAAAAATGTTGGTATGTGCTAAAAAGTGAGAAGAACCTACATTAGCGGTGGTCTGCATCTTAAGTTCCAAGTAGGCATAGTTGTAAATGATGGGTTGGGGAATGTTATGGTGCTGAGTGGCATACGTACCTACCCCACCGCGCTCGTACCTACCCCACCGCGCTCGTACCTACCCCACCGCGCTCGTACCTACCCCACCGCGCTCGTACCTGCCCCACCGCGCTCGTACCTACCCCACCGCGCTCGTACCTACCCCACCGCGCTCGTACCTACCCCACCGCGCTCGTACCTACCCCACCGCGCTCGTACCTGCCCCACCGCGCTCGTACCTACCCCACCGCGCTCGTACCTACCCCACCGCGCTCGTACCTACCCCACCGCGCTCGTACCTGCCTTAGCTGTCGTATGTTAGGAAAGTATAGTTTATGTAACGCAACGTCATGAACTCATAATATGAATTGAAGCAACTGGCAATTGATGCAATTTGCGTCGCTGTCATTGACTGCATTTGTGCTGAAGACAATTGATTGTTATTAGCTACCATGGAAATTATAACTTGAGTTGATACGAGTAGTACTCACTGAATAACTACCACGTTATGAGAGCTAGGGACCTACATAATACGTTTTATTTCATCATATCATATCTGGAGTTATCTCACTCACGTCTTTGCTTTAGTTATAGGTACCTAGCTATAAATAATTAACACCTAAAACAACTACAAACGTACAAATATTATTATTATTTGAGACTTACCAGTAAACTTCTCCCGTCTTATTATAAAAATGTGAGTTAGACTAGGCTTAAGCCAGGACTAACTGGTCCGTGGTCTAACTTTGATACCGAAGTTGGTCCCTGCTCTATAGAAAAATCAAAGACTTAGACCAGACGTTATTATAAAACGGAGTTTATCCCCTAAACCACGGTTTAAAGATAAACCCGAACGACCCCTAGTTTAAGTATGGTCTAACTAATAAAAATCTCATTTTGCCAAATTTTATTTGGTCTCCCACATAAGTTTATTCAATAAAACAACTTGTAGCACTGCATTATCCAACATACATTTCAAACTCTAGACTCCGATCTAAATTTGAAATGTCAAAACGCATGGGTTGCCACGAATTTATCGGGTGCCAGGAAAGCGCAGCCACGGAATGTACAACCATGGATTACACGACCCCGGAATTTGCGACCATTTTGGTTGCAAATTCCATGGTTGTGTTTTCCGTGGCTGTGTTTTCCAGGCCGTACAAAACTATGCACACCCCCGGAATACGACGCCAAGAATTTGCACAGAATGGTCACCAATTCCGGGGTCGTACATTCCTGCCACGTGTCAGGAAAGCGCAGCCAGGATTTTGCAACCATTTTGGTCGCAAATTCTCGGGTCGTGTATTCCATGGTTGTACAATCCGTGGATGGACAATCCTGACACGTGTCAGGAAAGCGCAGTCAGTATTTTGCAACCATTTTGGCCGCAAATTCCTGGCTGCGCTTTCCTGGCTGCGCTTTCCTGGCTGTGTTTTCCGTGGTTGTGTATTCCATGGTTGCGTATTACCCGGACTCCATGGACTATCTCAGGTACTATGTAGTCTTCGACTAAAGTGTCTTTTGTAATACGAAAATGATAAACCTGAGATGATCCTAAATTTATGAGATAAACCAGGTTTAAGTTGTTTATAATAAGAAAACGTGACTTGAGCTAGGTTTAAACCCAGGTTTGATTTGTTTATAATAAGGCTGCTCAAGTACAAGCTATCGTCTTACAAAATTTCATGCAGATCAGATGCAGCTTGATGAGGCGTAGTTATGGTATGGATAGGATGTATGTTAGGAGCTGATTTTTGGCTTATTTGACGACTTCAGTGGCGCAGCGGGCGGGTGGTTCGATTCCCGCCTCTTGACGATCTGCAGATATTGGTTCCGTTGGTCTGGGTGTCTATGTATAATAAAAAAATATCTATCTATGTAAGTATATAATGTATTAAATATATCAGGTCGACACCTAGCACCCCGTATTCAAATGCTTGAATCACTTTGAAGAACTTTGAAATGAAGGCGCCAGATGTTTGAGCTCGTGCAACTGCCTGGAGCCCAATTCCAGACTTATGACATTTACGTTAGAGATAGACATTTGAAATGTCACGAAAATCATCAAATGTTTATACGACATATCGCTGGTTAAATGCCAAAGGGCCACATGACGGAAATTGTAAATTTTACAGGAGAGCCCATCAAAGTTTTCATCATGATAATTTTACTTTTTTTTCGAATTCATAAGTGCTACATCTATGTATTTTATATCGTTCGATGCGTATTTTAGAGCTTTACCCATACATTATTAACGAATTGCATCAGCTTGCATCTACGAAGGTATAATATCACATGAGTCCCTTTCGCTTATAAAAATGATTGTGGAATCTGTGAATATATTTAATAAAACGCCACACATCGAAAAATAAGTAATGTTTATTGAACGTTTTTCTTACAAAACCATAACTCTCAACCTTGACTAAACATAAAAAGAATATTATATTATTCTTTTATGTTATGTTTATAGACTACTTTCCGTAAATACGACTAAAGCAGAACAGGAATTTACGTGTTCATTCTTTAAAACTAACTTTACATAGCAAAAATAAATACCTCAAAAATATAATATTCTAAAACATTCGTTGTAAGGAAATCGTTATTATAAATAAATATCTGTCTTACAGATATTCACAATTTTAATGGCATCTAAATCTTTTACATACCCACGAGGAACAATATTTTAAGTTTCCACAATAATCAGAATAACAAAAAAATCCGTTAAAACGTTTATAAAGAAAAAACATTACACACTGGAACGTTAGTAGGTATAGCTCTATTAGTGGAATATTGGGAATATACTGGGCGAATGGCAATCGTCCTTATGTGGCTGAAATTCATGGCAAGGTCAAGGTTTCAAATGGTTTTCAATGTTGGGTGCCTGAGTTTCATCGCTGATTGACTGAATATGCTAGATGGTTCAATATCTTCATCCGTGGCAGAGTCGGCTTTGGGTTCGCTATCTCGCTATCTGAGTCACTGTCTGTGGGGGTATATTTTCGTCAACGATGAAATTCGGTCGTTTTTTGGGACTGTTCTGCGAAATATCAAAGTTATGTGCCAACATACCATGCCACACCATGAGATACAATGACAGCCATGTCTGATTTCTGAATTTGTATAAAAAAGATAGTACTGCATCTAAAAAAACAAATAAGAAGCTCGTAGTATTTAAAATGCAAAGCGAACACATTCTCTAGTATATAAAATAATTTAGTATGTACTCACGTAATATTTATATTACATACGGCCGCATTCCACAATATGGCACTTTAGTCTATAAAAAAATATTCAAACTCTAGACTTATTTCGTATTGTGGCCCTTTTTCATAAAAATAACGTGCACCTATGCCGATTACGAGGACTCAACTGAAAAGATGGCCGTTTTGCCCTTAAGTTGGTCACCAAATCACGGAATGCGAAAGGGGCGGCTGTCTGATTGGTCCATTTCTAGCGCTAGAATCATGGGTGTCTCTTTCGAATATAAAAATTTTGACGATTTAGATACCATTTTTGGATTAAAAAGAGTTTTGTTTTTTTTTGCGTTGTGGCCCTTTGGCATTTAATCAGCGATATATCTAACCGCGCCAAAATACGTATTCTAGCTACCGATAGACTTGGTGCCACCGTCTGTCTGAAGTTAGCCGATTGGGGAATCTTCCATTCGCTATTGGCCATTTACACACACAGCTAACCTCAGACCGGTTCAGGTGGCTACGTTAGTAGACATGTCAAAAAGAAGGTTCATTCATAGAGCTTCCACAGACTATCTCGCACTATAGAATGCCAAGACAAGTTCCGATAACTTCCGTTTCTCAATAATTGTATGTACGATGGTACATACATACAATGTCTTAAATTTTTTTTTCTAGTAATTTGGATTTATTATGCGTTCTTGTTGTTGTTCATAAAAGATTTATTTTAATCACTGTAGTTTTCGTATAAAATATTAATTACAGTTTTTAAACTTGCTTACATTATTCAAGGAATATAGAGTATCAAAATTATTTAGCATTTTTAGAAAACAGAACATATATCTTTCAAAATTTCAAATCGTGCGAGCGAGAGATACATTAGGTGTTAAAAATATGCACAGATTATGATCATTCAACATAGTAAAAGAATTACTTAGTCCGTACGATTTCTGTGATTCGATCGTACAGTTGTAAACGGGAATAAATCGTACGAATACGATTTAAATCGTACCTACATCCGGCAACGCTGGAAAAAAGGATAGTTAATAAAGCTTCCACAGACTGTCCCACACTAGAAACGGTCCGTTTCGATCTCTATAGAATAGTTCGGTAACACTAACTAACTCTGCATTGTCTTCAATTAAATACATTGTCTAGTACTTAAACTGGGTTAATAATGCGTTCTTGATGTTGTTCATAATGAATTAATTTCCATTATTACAGCAATGTCAGTGGAGTGCATATAAAATACTAGTTACAGTTCTAGAAACTTATTCGCATTTTACGAAATGGAATGTTAGGTAGGTAGATATAAAAAAAAACTGACTTAGATCTGGCATCCCTACTAATTTGTGATTAGTAGGCGTTGCCAGATGTAAATTGTATTCATTTAATTTTTTCCCCGTTCTACTATTATACGCTCGAATCACAGGATACGTACGTAAATGTACGATTCTGTGCTTCTTTATTCTATGATGGCTTTCAAGCGGTGGTCTTAGGAAATTCAGCTGTCAATGTCATTTACATCCATCAGTCTTGCATTATGTCAAATCAAGCAATCAAACCTTATGGAACTTTAACAAACCAAACTACACACTACTCACCATGAAGTTGTAGATAAAAATGGAGGCCACCCTTGGAACAACAACTTTAGTCAAATACCTACGTATGTCTATCTCGCTCTCTGTGGGCAGACCTCTCTTTTTAGTGTGGACTATAGTACTAGTATAGTATTCTCTTATCTGTGACAATAGTATTGCTATCTATCTATTTAGAAAGAGAGGGTCTGCCCACATAGAGCGAGATAGTAATACATAGGTTATGCTTCAAGTAGGTATTCGAAGTGTGCTCTCCATTTTTATCTACAACTTCATGCTACTCACCAAGTTTTTTAATGTTAAAAATAAAATTAAATTTAGAGTCTTTATTGGTATGAACAATGTTTTACAGAGTATAAGATTGATATATTTGCTATGTATTCGAACGACAAATAGTTGTTCCTTAGAGAAAAAAAAGGAGAAAATAATTTATCTGTGTACCGTGTTGTTTTGGTTGTGTTGATGAAGGTGGGCTCTAAATTTGTCATTTTATCAAGGTAAATGGATGTTTTATGGAATATTTTGTAATAATTAGGGTACGGTTAAGCTATTTACGTCATTGGATTTGCGAATTTCGTTGTAGTTTTCTTGTTTTCGACATTACGGGTATCAAAATTTTCATTTGTTTACGTAGGTATTCATTATGTTTTTGTGTTGTGGTTTGTACATTTTGGCTTACGAAAATGATAAAAACTTATAGAAATATTATTTAGGAAGCTAACATCGTTTACAGAACTTAGATACGTGGTCTAGTATTTTTTTATTTATTTTCATTTTCGGAAAATCAAAAATCGGGGAGGCGCGCGGTGCGGGGCGTGTGATATTGTTGAGCACCGTATTCGCTATAATTCATATGCAAAAAAAAAAGTTATTCAAAAGGTTAATTAATTATTTATGAACCAGCAAATGAAACGCTCAATCTGATGTTCATAAAAAAATTGTTTACTACGTAACTTATTTTATTACTAAATTTTCATATGTACGGCTTTTTTTTAAATTTTTCCTCGAATATCGGGTTTTCTAAACACCTTGCGTACGATCGATATCGCTCGATTAAAAACATCTGGCAAACCCGAGGGATGCTAACGCAAATAGTTTTTGTATAATCTTTGATAGGTTAGGTATTGTAATTTGTAGATTGCATATCAGTCAGTCAGAATGAAAAAAACTCTTGCTAAATATCAATTCAAACAAAACTTGTTGATATGTTGTTGGGTAGGTACCTAAATTAAACACACACAATAATAATGAATAATAACGACGACGTGGTGAGAGTGCGGAAAATATATCCGACTGCAGCCCAAACTATGAAACTAATATGTCAGTCCCTCGTGAACATGTAGTGTAGAGTGGTCAGTGTCTACCGCTGCTGACCACTCGATACGTATCTACCGGCCTACGCTCGACAAATATCTACAGTGACATTGATAAATAGGAAATCTGTTGAAATTTTAGTGTCTATTGAAATTTGACAGTTACCGTGATATATGTCTACCGTGGCATGCCAAATGTCTAGTAGTGATGTCACTCGACAGTACATGTCTACCAGCCTACGCTCGACAAATGTCTAATGTGATATTGCTAGAATACAAAATCGATTGCAAATTGTCGTGTCTATTGAAATTTGACAGTTTTCGTGACATATGTCTAATGTGACAAAAAAGTCACGGGTCTAGAATCGGCCCACTGCAACTAGAGCTGTGGCCTGCGCTGTCAGAGCCGCTCAGAACTTTGCACGTCTTTTCTTTATCTTAGCTCGTTAAGGTGAGGTGAGATCCTAGTTGAGTCGTTTTTGAGGGGGTGAAGCAGACGTAGAGGGGCGGACGTCGCCCTGAATATAGCTCATACGAGTAGCAGCTCGGTCAGTCATAATAAGTTGGTAGGTACCTGCTATTATCTATCTAATACCTAAACCTAAACATTATCCATGACGATGACGACTATTATATAGGTACCTATAACGACAGCTAGTTACCTATCACAAGCTTACTACTGGTTGGGGTTGCAGCTACTTATTTATGGTAGGTGGGTAGGTAGGAATGGATACATAGTAGATCTAGGTACTTACTAGAATTCAGCGAGTCGTTCAAGTTATTTTGAATTGAAATATCTACCTAAGCCCACCTTTTTTTCGTGTGTTTTAGTAAATGTCTATCGGAAATTACTAGGGAATGTAAACCGGTTTTTTACTAAAACCGGCTTTTCCAGAAATTAAAATCGGTATTTTTATTAAATTCGTTTTATTATAAACAGTTACATGCAAGCATAGACTGCTCCGCAGATCGATGGTCCAATTTTGATAGACTACTTTTCAGATCCTTTCAACTCAAATTTTCAGAAAAAATTTCATAACTCGAAAACTGAACAACCGCAGAACGTACCTGGGGGTGATTCGGATACCTCACGATACGAGGAAACTAAATTTTATTCCCTCCCTGGCTAGACAAATGGCGCATAGCTGTCAACGTCGGTAAGACGGCTGCGCTGTTTGTCGCTCGTAGCCGCTTACAGCCCGACAGACTACGACTCCGGGGCCAGGATATAGAGTGGCATACGCACGTGCGGTACCTCGGCGTGGATATCGACAGGTCGTTGAGAATGACTCCGCAAGTGGATCGTGCCCTTCAACAGGCGCGATGCGCTAGGAGTCTTCTCCGTCCTGTCCTGGTATCCAGTCTGCCGCTAAGGACCAAAATTCGTGTGTATAAAACCTATATCCGGTCCCGACTGACTTACGCGGCACCGGCATGGTACGCGCTGACTTCCGCCACTAACCGACGGAAACTGCAAGCAGTGCAGAACATCGCTCTCCGCACCAGCGTAGGCGCGGGCCGTTACGTCCGCAATGACGTAATCGCCCGCGACACTGGTGTGGAGAGCGTCAACGACTTCATCGTTCGGTCCGCCCGGCGGATGTTCGATAAGGCCGATAACGGCCCACACGAACACCTGAGGGGGCTTGCCCCCCTCCATGCACGCCCACCTGACTTTGGCAGGCACTGGCGGGCCCTCCCCCGCGAACTCCTGGGGACTTCGGACTCAGGGATCTGAGTACGCCCCCCCCCCTCTTTCATTTTCTCCCTCTATTCCGAACTACCCACTCCCTATTATACCTTGCCGACTATCTTCCAATATCATTAAAAAAAAAAAAAAAAAAAAAAAAAAAAAAAAAAAAAAAAATGTATATATCTTGTTGATTAGTTTATTTATTAAAAAAAAAAAAAAAAAAAAAAAAAAAATGAAATTGTTAGTTTGTAAGTGCACCGCCCTAACTGTAGGGCGATACCCCAAGACCCTGGGGTTGTTACCCCAGGAGTTGAAGCCAGGGCAAAGATGCCACAGCATCGAGGCCCATCCCTCTTCCCCCCCACAAGGAGGGAAAAGAAGACCACGTAGTAGTAGTAAATTTTATTTTTGCACGTCACTGTTCCGGCCAACATGTATACAGAAGGTTTTTAAAAAAAATCGCAAATTTTATTTGCGTTTTAGTGTGCAGGTACGTTAGTTTGATCAACGAACACTTCTTATTTTATATAAATACAGTAAAATATACCTACACTAAAGCACCAGCACCAGCTGAAATCGCACCGAAAAAGTGTTTCGTGTTTTTGTTGTTGCAATTGATAAAAAAAAATACAATGTCGACAATTCTACGACCGGTTATTTCTTTGACCAATCTTGCCTCACACTCATATTCCACTAGGTAAGGCAGATTTTCAGGTGTTCTGAAACAATTGAGATAAGTGCATTTGACATTTATTTAAATGTTTGTAATTGTGAATGAAAACCGGTTTTCCAAACATTTATCGAAATCAATTTAGCCATTTCAGCGTAAACAGCGTGATACAACCGAATATTCATAACTCGAAAACTGCAGAACGTACCTGGGGGTGATTCGGATACCTCACGATACGAGGAAACTAAATTTAATAATACATCCAAACAAACATTATTTTGCATTTATTACATTACTTAATTAAAGGATAAACAAATAGATTAGATTGCACTGGACATTGTAGTAGGTAGGTAAATGTGCGTGATTATGACGGAGAAGCATTTTAGGACACTTTTTATAGTCACCTACAAAAACCGGTTTTTTATTCTTATGAATGCTCCAAAGAACCGGTTTCCGTCTACCGGGGAAAGTATATCAAAATCCTTCAATATACAAAAATACATAAAACTAGCCCGAATAGGTATGGGTACCTCACCTACTGATTGCTATTCCACGATGTGTTTCGAGTAGGTTAGGTACCTACATCTTACTACATCCTTCTTTCGTATTTATAAAATACCTAAAATATTTGGGTATAGTCGAATATCAAGAATAGGTAGGTAGGTGGTTCGTGCATTTCTAAAGACGCGTCCGGGAACTTTATGTCAATACTAGTTGCGCCCCGTGGTTTCACCCGCGCTAATTTAAACCCCGGTATTCCCACGGGACAAAAAGTAGCATGTGTGCTATTCCAGAATATAATCTATCTCTCTACCAAGATTCATCCAGATCCATCCATCCATCCGTCCGTCCGTCCGTCCGTCCTTCCATCCATCCATCCATCCATCCATCCATCCATTCATCCATCCATCCATCCATCCATCTATCCATCCATCCATCCATCCATCCATCCATCCATCCTTCCATCCATCCATCCATACTTACAAACTTTCGCGTTTATAGAAGGATTGTGAAACAAAATCCAATAATTCACGCGTCTTACTCCATACGAAATAAGTAGGTACGAATACCTACCTAGGTTAACCAGGTATGTAATCGAGCTTACTCAAAAAATCTGGGGGACACTGTTCGACATGGATAGTACCTAGTACTTGCTCCCTGAGACTGCTCAGCTGGCAGCGCCACGGTGTCAAGATTAGGATTTACGAGGGATCTGTAAACAAGAATATATAATCATAGGCAGGCACTCGTACTAGCATACTAATAATACCTAATATTGGCGTAACTACTTACCTACCTCCTAGACTGACATGGAATTTTTAGATCTACCTATGAGATAGTTATTGGGTAGATAGGGTACAATCTTATTATAGGTACCTAATGAGACAATACAATCATGTGTGTAGTTTTAGAGTTCTATGAAAAAAGTACCCTAGGTAGGTACCTACCTAGTAATGATACGGGTCATGAATTGGCAATAACTGATACTATTAAAATAAATAAATGACTTACGTGTTCAAATTCATCAATCTCACTTGCTTGAGTTTCAGTCGTGATTTTTTTTTTCGGTTTTGTTTATTTACTATTTTTGGCTGTAACTTTCCTTTGGCTTAGAAACGCGTCAGTAGCAGGCGCAAAAAAGTTGTACACGGGTGCTCTCCTCGAAGCGCTGCGGCTGACTGACGGGAGGCGAGAGCGGCGGCATGGCCGGCCCGCGCTCAATTCCATTGGATAAAATTAATTTAAAAATTAAATATACTTTTATCCAGAAAAGTAAATCCATAACTTACTGGTGTATTTCACAGGGAACACGCTAGCGAAAATTTAATTCGAATATCTTTAACCGCTATCGAATAAAACTGCTTTTTCGATCAGAAGAACGTACTAAAAATGAAAATTTTACGGCATCTTTGTGATTTTTTTGTATCGAGCCAAATAAAGTCAATCGTGTTTCAGGTCCCATAATTTACTAATTAATGTATTCAAGTTTTATTATCAATAAAAATAAAGTAATATTTTGTTGTTTTTGCCGTCTTAAAATGAATTTTCCGTGGAGTCGAAACGCGTCATTATATATATTTTGGCTACCACTTCACCTTAAGGCAATTAGGAATTAGGTATCCTACTAATATTATAAATGCGAAAGTTTGTAAGTATGGATGGATGGATGTTTGTTACTCTTTCACGCCGGAGCGGCTCAACGGATCTGGATGAAACTTGGCAGAGAGATTGGTTATAGTCTGGAATAGCACATAGGCTATTTTTTATCACGCGGGAATACCGGGATTTAAATCTGCGCGGGTGAAACCGCGGGGCGCAACTAGTTGTTCAATAAACAATCATCTACTTACTCATGCACTGACGGCACCGCTGTCGTTACGCTATCGCCGCCCCCGCCCCCGCCCCCCGCTCCGGCACAATGCACATTGATGGCTGACAATGAATTATTGATGCTCGATAACACAATGACTGTTTCGTAATTCCTCTCATAATATTCTGCCGATTAATAAAACAATTCGATCAGAAATGTTGTGCTCGGGATGAGTGAGCACAGTCGCCGACTAAAGTACGTTCGTCAACTTGCGTGGTACATACTGTACTGTGCGCAGTACATACTGTACTGTGCACAGTACAGTATGTACTGTGCACAGTTCGAAAGTTCAATTATTTCCACTAGACCTTGTCACGCGAGAGTCATAGACCACGAGGCAGACCACCGGCCAGATGGTCTGATGACATAGTTGGGACAGTGGGAGTCGAGTGGATGCGGTTGGCGCAGGACCGGAAAGAGTGGCGTGCTAAGGAGGAGGCCTATACCCAGCAGTGGGTGAATGTGGGCTGATTAGATAGACCTTGTCACTTTGTACACTTAACATTTGGGAAGTTAAATATTGAATCACTTAATAATATAGTTACGTATATTTAGAATTTCATTTTACTAAATTCGTACTTTGGAAGGCATTTAAAAATTCTTGTGTGTACTTCTTAATCATAATTCTTTTTCACCAACTTCAAAAGTTTTACGTGACCTACCTACCTACCTATAAATGTTCCTATTAGGGAATGCGTGCTACGACGTGCTACGACGCGCTACGACGTAGCGGACGTAGCGCCTATAATCGCGCCGAAGAAAAGACTTCAACGCGCGCCGACTCAACTCTCCATTGAAACACGATCATCCGATTTTTATCGTTTATTTTAACAGTCAAATACAACAGGGGCAAGAGATGTCCTTGGTCGGCACCGACGGCGTCCGCAGGCGTCGCGCGCCGTCGTCGCATCTCACGCACAGCTCGAGCCTCGTCCGTCGGCACTCACACTTCATACGATTCGACGAACGTAATCGTCATGCGGAATACAAAAATAATACTGTATGTATAATAAATATCGAGTCGATACGTCTCTAACAATAATACGAGTCTGTCGCGGCACGGGGCGCACTCAGCACACGGTCTCCATGGGGAGGCGCTGCGCGGGGGGCGCGGGGGGCGCGGGGGGCGCCTGCGTCGTGTTGGTGAGCGACTCGCCGCACGAGGGCAGGTGCGTGGAGGAGTGCGTGGCGCCCCCGCCGGCGGCGCGGCGCGGCCAGCACTGCTGGAGGCTGCGCTTGAGCGCCGGCCAGGCGTGCGGCTGGCAGCCCACCACGAGGAAGATGAACAGTCCCTGCAGCGCGTTCAGCAGGTCGGTCGCGTACCAGAGCGCGTGCGGGCCGCCCGCCGCCCACGAGACGAGGTCGGCGCCCCACGTGACGCCCATCACCACCACCAGCTTGGCGCACACGCGGCCGAGCGCGGCGCGCTCCGCCGTGGACTTGACCTCGTCGCGGCGCCACAGCCCGCACGTGAGCTGGCGCGCCGTGCTCGCGAACAGCGCCAGGTTCACCAGCAGCAGCACGCCCACCGGCCCGAAGAAGTACACCAGCACCTCCAGGTCGCCGTAGAACCAGCAGCGCTGCTCGCCGAAGCGCGGCCGCAGCAGCGCGCCGTCGCGCGCGGCAGGCAGCGCGTCCAGCAGCGCGCCCGCGCCCGCCAGCAGCAGCGGCCCGCCGCACGCGTACGCCACGTACACGCGCAGCCGCCACGCCTCCTGCCCGCGCTCCAGCGACGTCGGCCGGAAGTCTCTGCGGACAAACAAACACTCGCATTCATAGGTATTAGCCGCAGCGCAGCGCAGCGCTAAACGGAACGGCGCAGTTACTGGTGTAGGTACATTGTTGTTGTTGAATAATCAGAATAATAGAATCAGAATAATAATATAATGATTAGATTTATGTATATGTTTTTTATTATTTTACTATATATTGTTTCACAATTATCATTAACATCATTTAGCTTTCTGAAATTTGTATTTTTTTTTTTTTTTTTTTCTGTGTGTATGTAGCTTGCACCCGATTTTTTTGTGCTCAAATAAGCATTTATTCTATGTCTATATGTGGAGACTTATTATTAGCCTTTTGTTTTATATAGTATTCTTGATTTATATGTAAGGTGTGCTGTTAGTCTTCCTTAAACAAATAAATAAATAAATAATCAATTTATTGGTAACAGTAATTACAAGTCAGTGTTTCAATCGATAAAATAAAAATAAAATTTATGAGAATACATAACAGATTGCAAATAATAATTGCACACATTCTAATGAAATTATAAATAAATAAATTCGAATTAAAAATAGATCAGTCGCAGGTAAAAGATTAGGTGCCTAAGAAATCGTCGACACTGTAGAATGCCTTCTCGACCAGCCAAGTTTTTATTTTAATTTTAAAGGAGGACAGACTAGGTGTGTCAATGATTTTAGAGCCGTTGCGCGATGGACTCTGAGGACGACAGTACACTGCTGTGGCCGCCTCCTCGCTAGTCCGTCGATGCCAGCACAGGTACCCGCGATGCGCCGGATGTGCGCAGCAGCGCGGTCGGTAGGATTGCGCTTCTTGAAGATGGGAATTCTTGAACTGCAAACTACAGTTCAACTAACTTTAACGTTAGCTTAGAATATGTTGATGTTAAATGTTTAGCAAACGCATTGGCGATAGAAGGCCCTGCCAAAACCAAAAACAAGTTTTTGTATGTCGCTGGCAAAAACATTTCAGACGGGAAAGATGAAGCGATTTAATTTCCTTTTGCCTTTCTGTAAGTCCAAACAAGTGCGTTTTGTTTGGGAAGCTACCTACTGCCTATAGAGTTTGTGCATGACGCGTAAACGTGTGCGCATTACTGTCTCGGATCTCTCTAGCTAGATTTTATAGAGTTCATACCTAAGTAGGTAGGTATTCGTCACGAGGGTTTTTGTTTTTTTTTTCATGTTTCTCGTAGGTAGGTAGGTAATTTGTTGTCATTGAAAATTTGACTAGCGTTTTGCAACCCGTTTTCCAGTTATAAGTGTTTAGAAAACGTGTATCTAGTTACATACCCAGGTATTTACTTAAAGTTCACACAATGAGGAGGGACGACACAAAGGTAAAAATCATTTTGGATCCGTTCGCTCACCTAAAAGTCCACCATATGTTGAAGCACATCGTGTTCAACCAGAAGAACGCCGACAGGAACAGGAAATGCATGCAGATCGCTGCATCGCCACATGTAACAAACGAACCGCACGTCACACGAGAACCGAACCGAACCTAGCACCGCCAGCGTGTTTGTGAGTGGAGCCCTGCAGGCGGAGGCTCACCGAGCGCGCGGCATAGCGTCGGCGGCACCCGGTCCCCGGCCAGCTGCGTGCCGGCCAGCAGCGCGTCGCCCAGCATCAGCGCCGCCACGTAGTGCGTCTGGCAGCGCCAGTGCAGCGCGTGGTGCGCGGCCGGCAGCAGGAACCCGGCCGCCAGCGTCGCGCCGAGGAACGCCGCGCCCACCGCCAGCCCCGACCCGTACAGCACGTGTCGCAGCGGCCCCGCGCCCGGCGCCGCGCGCGCCGCCGCCTCGCACGCCAGCACGCGCGCGCCCCCCGCGCCCTCCGCCGTCAGCGCCTCCGCGCACCACGCGCCGCGCTCCAGCCGCTGCGCGCCCAGCGTCAACGCGCCGTCGTCCGCCGCCTGTGCCGCCACCAGCGCGCCCGCCACCGCGTAGCGCGACCCGCCCGCGCACGCCGGCCAGCCGAACGTCACCGCGCTGCCGTTGCCGAACGCGACCAGCTCCTCCAGCGCCGCGCGCGCGCGCTCCGCGTCCGCCACGCAGCGCGCGCCGTCGAACGCGCTGCCGGCCGCGCAGCACTTGGCCACCGCGCCGCCGTCGGCCGCGTCGGCGCACACGAGCGCGGCGTCCGCGTCCGCGCAGTACCGCGCCGGCGGCAGCGCACGCGCCGCGCCGCGCTCCAGCAGCGAGCCGTTGTTGGCGAGCAGCGCGTACGGCGCCGCGTGCTCGCGCAGCACGCGCAGCGAGGCGCAGGCGGGCAGCGCGCCGGCGCGCAGGCGCCAGTGCGGCGGCAGCTGGCCGCGGCGCAGGAAGGCGGCGCGCGCCGGCGCGTACACGAGCGGCGCGAAGGGCGCGCTGTCGGCGCCGCCGGCGAGCGGCACGCAGGCGGCGCGCGCGCGCTCGGCGCTGAGCGCGGCCGCGTCGCCGAGCTGCAGGCGCTGGCCGGCGGCGCAGCAGCGCGGCACGTCCAGCTCGGGCGGGCGCGCGCCGGCCGCCGCGCCGCACGCCGCTATCGCGAGCCAGGCGAAGAGCATATCGCGCTCACGGGATCCCCATCGCCGGTCGGTCGGTCGCGGTCGCCTCGTCGGCGTCGCGTTTCTCGTCCAGCCGGAGAGATCGTTTCGAAAAAGTTTGCCGACTCGCACGTGGGTGAGGTGATCGAGACGCGAGATCCACGAGCTCCTGCCGCGAGCGTCGGTGCGAGACTGGCGACGGCGGCGGCCGCGCCGGCGGGCGAGCCCCTCGCAGCGGGCGGGCGGGGGCGCGGGGCGCGGGGCGCGGCGGCGGGTGCAAGGCTGCGCTCGGCGGTCAACGAACGACCCCGGAAGGACGCTATTGAATCTTAGAGGACCATCCTTGACATCTACCTATCTAGCTAATCAGAACTGAAGAATTCGAAACTGTTACGTCTACATATTTAATTATCATTAGCGTTCTACTAAGCAACTAAAAGTTAAAACTAATTAGTATTTCGCGATCATCATAACACATAGGTAGGTACCTACCTACCTAGATAACCCACATAGATAATTGACCGAGCGAGCGAAGCGAGCGAAGCGTCTCAGTTTCCACATTGGCCAAAAATGCGTTTGTCCGGATGTCTGTCTGTCTGTCTGTCTGTTCCACGGATGAAGGAAAGGAGGGGATGGGGCATGTGGGCGTATCCCGTGAGAAGGCAATATGTGCGTTTCCCCACAAAGTCCTTCGCTCGGCAAAAATCAGGGATTAGTCGCGCGTCGTCCGTCGTCTGATAAATTTTTAAAATGCCGGAATGTGCGATCCTCTCGTGTAAAAATAGTAGCAAAAAAGTGAATTATAGGGAACATGGAATAATCTACCGCATGTAAGTTGACAAATTTACTTGTTTTTATTAAGTATTTAGCCATAAAACAATCACAAGTCAAAACTTACTTGCTAAGGTCAGTCAAAAGTTAAATCGGTGCGAAAAGCATTTCTAACTAATTGTTTCAAATACATTGCTGCGTGTATCTTGAAACGAGTCACGACCCAATTAACAAATGACGCAATGGAATGAGTAGTTAGCGATGCTCTCGATGCCACGTTCTTTGCGTGGTACGGTCGCTGCTATTTGCTGCGAGATAGTGATGTGCTCGTTCATTTCAACAAATAAATAAATTTATCAATGATCGAATGATGATTGGTAGAAAATACCAACCTAGTTTTTTTTGAATGTTGTTTAATTATTATATATTTTTGCAAGATTATATTTCTAAGTTAATATATTATTTATATTATATGTAATTTTGACAATTTATTTGACTTTTTAATATGATGGAACTTATTGATTGAGCTGTTATATTACTGTTAACGTTCTGCTCCACCGTAGACTACATCGTCGCTTACCATCAGGTGAGATTGTAGTCATTAAAAACTCACATACAATATAAATTTTCTTTATTCCTTAAATCACTTAAAATATACATAAGTAAAATATAACATACACCTTTTTTCTCCTTTTTTCCCTTTTTTCTTACTCAACTTCATAGGTATTTTGTTTCATTTTCAGTTTATCTTTGTATAATATATTTACGGATTGTTTTACGTTTGTGAGGTCAGCCGTGGCCCTGTCTGAAAACCAGCGCTGCTCCCCACGAAAGTGTGGAGCAGCAATTATGCTGAGACTGGACCTGTTTGGCCCATACAACACAGAGGAGACAAACTGTCCTCCAACACTGTTTTTGTATTTTTCTGTTTATCTGTTTCTTTACTTTTACTGTTTGTTAATAATAAATATCTGTTATGTTTTTTTTTTCTCTGTGTTCTCTGTGTGTTGTGTGTCAAATAAATGTTTCTTTCTTTCTTTCTTTCTTTCTTTCATAGTTTGAATGAATAAATGGCGTTTACTTAGATAGAGACAGCAGATTAGTTTTGATCGTGCTTTCAGAAACCGGCGGTTAAGCGCTGCTAGTATATTTTATACACCTCTGAAAAAATATACTTTATAGAACGAAAACGAGCCCGTCAAAATCTGATCACTATTGATCAGATTTGGACGGGCCCGATTTTTTTAAGAATATAAGTACCTCCATTTTTGAAGTCAGTTGAAAATAAAAGTTGTTTTTCTTATTATTATTAAATTAAGACATATGGATTTTCTTACTAGTCAAGCTGAGATAGAATGTGGAAAAGACTTCTCTCAAAATCAATCGATAATACTTTATCGATAATATTGAAATCCCTATGCCTACGTTTTTAGGGTAGTGTGACGTACGAGTGGTTCGCATTGATTGGGTGATTGTAAGAGTGAGTTGGTCAAGTAGCCAATTGTAGTGCTGCGTTCAGTGTGTCTGTCACCCGAGTTTATTATCGTATGTACGCTTTATATGTAAGTGTAGGCAAGGGAGAGGGAAATCTGCCGACACCGTGTTTCATATGATTAGGATGTAAACCGCCAGTCTCTATAAGTCTATGGTCTGTTCTCCTCTACAGGTCGCATTTTTCAACCGATCTGGACGAAACTTGGTACACAGGTTATATGACTTATTAGATTTTTTTTGTCGTCGGGGATTTTTGATTGGAGGGGTACTTCCCCCAAATAAAGGGCAAAAAGGGGGCTATTTGATATACTGGATATCTCCACCAAATGAGATCCGATTTCGATTATTCTTTTTTTATTTGAAAGGTAGTAACTATAAATTGGTCTCATAAAAGTTTGGCGAAGATCTGATAAGGATCTTCAGCATGATGAACAGGATAGCTCATCAAACAATCTATGGTTTTCAATCAAATTTGAGAGAAACACAAAGGACCTCATTCTACACAAGATGATGCAAAAAAAATCAAAAAGATCAAAAAAATCACAAAACGGAAAATGCACTTGCACATTACATTCCTCAAATAGCTCACTTTTAGTATGCTCGCGAGGTCTACAGCTCCCAGAGCCACTAGTTATAAATATTAGTTAGTTAGGTAGGTAGGTATGTACCTACCGATTGTACACGGGTAGGTATTTAGGACTAATCACTGGATTGAACTTCATGATCCCAAGGCCAATAAACGATACTACCACAAAAGGATGATTCATGAGGCAATTGAAATTAAGAACCTCTTAAGTACCTAAGTAGGTATATGTAGGTACCTACCTATCTTATTTTCAATCGTGAAGATGGTTTCAGACTCTCCTTCGTGGAATCCGGTCATAGGTAGCTGTGTGTGCGTCGCGATGATTAGGTAGGTAGGTAGGTACGTACCTAGCCCCTCAGGAGAAATAAATACTCACCTGTAATTTTTTTTTTTTTTTTTACTACTGTGACCTTCTGACGTGATCAGAGCCTGTTTTTACATGAATTTAATTATTTATCTTGTTTTGTATATATATAAAAAAAAGGCTAGGTAGGTATATATTTTTAATTTACACTTGAATTTTTACAAACCACCTGTAATAGGTAGTACGTAGGTATAGTACCTACATACGTAGGTAGGTATGTAGGTAGGTACCTAGGTTTTTTATGCAACTAGGTAGGTAGTTGATGGAACAATAAGATGGCCCGCCTGATGTTATGTGGTAACCATCACCTACAACAAAGCATTGCCTCATAAGTTACGAACGATAGGAACGTGCCCTACGATGCACAGCCCTGCGTCTATCGACTTGAATGTGCCTTAATTACACCGGCGACCACACTTCAAACCGAAACACAGCGCACATGTACCTACCTACCTACTTATGAATTTCGGAAAAGGTGTTCTCTTCCGATTATGTATTCATATACCTACCTAGATATAAAGAAACCCAGGAGTAGGTAATAAAACGCGAAACATTAGTTTTTTTATAAATAAAATAGTGCGTAAAGCGTCATCTGTCAACAATTACTCAAACTTCCTCTACATCGCGAACGAGTCTCGCTCGCTTGCAAGGCAAGTTCCCAAGGATGAAGTATAACAAAAGTTCCGGATTCATTAGACAACTCTCACCGATAGAGGGCAGTTACGCGGAATGGCACTGGTACCTGAGATCTAGCTACTCGACGACAGTCGTCCACCTGCGAGTGAGATAGTTGGTACCACAGAAATATAAATCCAATAAGAATAAGAATAAGAATAAGAAATATTTATTGTAAAACTGTGCAATAGAATTAGTATGTAGGCGGTGCCCGTGTAAACTATGCGCAAACTTCAAGTTCAAGCTCATTTCAGTCGTGTTTGACGTGTGTCAGGGTAAACATGTTTTACATTCTCTTTGGTAAACATACCCGAAAAAAATACAAAAATGCCGTATTGTGCTGTTTTACAGTATGGGAATGATAGCCGAACCAAAAATGTATCAAAAGGGTATATCATATCACCGTTAAGTATTATTTAATTGATTTTAGTTAGTTTTGTTTAAATTGCAAAACCATCACAAAATGCGAACAAATCTACATGTGAATCATACACGGTAAGGTTGCATTTATCATAAACATTTACGTATGCTACTCAATTAAGGATGTAACCCAAATAAACTGATGAATGTGCTATCGATAGCTTTACTCATCATTTTTAACCCCAATTGAAAGGTACCTTACATAAGTTTGAAGTCGTTGTTTTTTTAAGCTGAAATTTATAGAAATATAACTGCTGTTTCCAGTTTCCCCAAGGCGCCAGACAGAAAGACCAAGTGGATCGATGCTACCGGGAAACAACAATGTCGTGACGTACTTAGTTTGTTATCCTTCAGTAGGTAGGTAAGCAATAATCGATATCGATACATTCATCCTGCATCCGCATAGGTACATCACTAGACGAAACGGAACTCTGATGTTTTGTGGGCAAGCGAGTAACAGCCATAGTATTATCAATCTTATGCTTTGTCGTTAGAGATTATAACTCAAATAGTTGGCGACAGCGCCATCTGTTGTTCAATAGCTTTGTTTTGTCGGTAATCAAGTAGCCGCCATTGCATTAACAATCTTATATCTAAGCAATAGGCACTAGAACCAAAATATTTTACAAAAGCGCTATTTTCGCTGAATAGATTTAGTGGACATAATTTTTTTTATTAATGTTACTTGATTGAATTTTGGACCATGTTCTGATGGTGCTAAGGTTTTATATCAGTAAAATTTATATTATGCTTTTAGGTCCTTTTAACGGTCACTTTCAACCAATGATAGCTTGTATTTCTATGTGTGCTAGTTTTTACATTGTGTGAGTTCGGCTACAATGGATCTCGTACCTAGTAAAAGCCATCATGCGCCTTCCATTTGTAGGGTTTTCTCTATTCCGTGTTTGGTACTGCATGTCATGGTGAACAGCTTAGCCGCGAGTTCTGTGCTGGAGCCTTATGCACTATGACCATTTGCAGCGCGAGCTCGACTAAGACAAGGCAGGCGGTGTGATACGGTCAGGGCAAAGTATCTCCTATGTCATAAAAAATAAAGCCCAATATCAAGTTTTGACGTTTCACGGTTTGGGGCAAGGAATCTCCTTGGAATCTTCTATTGTCATAGTGAATAAGGCCCCTGCTGCGCTGCGCCGCAGTAGTGTGTGGCAGATTGTTCGTTTTTTTTTTTTTTTTCGGTGGTACTTCGACTTGTGACTTGTGTCCATACTGCATTCGGCCTCCCGCGATACAGGCTAGCAATGGAAGGTTTTACTGGAAGGTTGTAAAATGCAAAAAAGAGCGAGGTAATTATATTTAAGGTTGGGAGTAAGACATACCTGCTGTCCAGTATTACTGTGTGGAACACCTCTCGCGTTGGTTAAAGAATTTAAGTACCTGGGCCACTGGGTCACTGATGACATGTGTGATGATAAAGATATTGAAAGGGAACGTAGGGCGCTGTCGGTTCGATTCAATATGCTGGCTCGTAGGTTTGCACGTTGTTCTGCCCCAGTCAAAGTGAGTGAGTGTCAGAGTAGTAGAGCTCTTTGTGAAGGGCTCGTCCGGGGAAGTACTACCACCACGCCTTTTTCTGCCGCCAAGCAGCAACGCTGTGTTTCGGTTTGAAGAGTGTGGTCGCCGGTGTGATTACAGGCACATGAGGCTTAACATCTGTATGCCTCAAGTTGATGGACGCAGGGCACGTTCCTATTGTGCGTGACCTACGGGGCAATGTTTTGTTTATAGGTGATGGTTACCACTTAACATCAGGTGGACCATCTGCTTGTTCCATCAGCTAGTTGTATAAAAAAAAAAAACCTTATTTCAGGCATATTGTCAGAACTTCAACACGTGCAACCTGTGGGCTCGACATACGCAGAAACCCTACAGTGCCCTACGGGTCCAATATAACAACGGTTTCAGGTTGGTATTGGGGCTGCCGCGGTTCTGTAGCGCATCAGGCATGTTTGCGGACGCACGAGTAGAAGACTTTCATGCGATCATGCGCAACAGAACCGCGTTGCTGATGAGTCGGATCCGCGACGACACCAATACCATGCTGGCCGTTGTTGCTGATCGCTGATCGGTTGGATTCAGGCTTCTTCACCTGCTGGGTAGATAAACTGCTACCTATTGCTCAGCTAGTGAGCCATAGTATACAATAAAAGACTTGTATAAAATACGGATTCAAATAGATTTATTGTCTGGAAGTATCGGTCGGCGGGCGCGGCGGGGCGATGTGCGCGACCAGCACGTGCGGGGGCGCGGGGGGCGCGGGGGCGCCGGTGCCGGGGGGCGCGGGGGCGCCGCTGGCCGCGGCCGCCGCGCGCCGCAGCGCCAGCTGGTGCAGCTGCAGCTTGCGCAGCGCGCTGGCCTCGAGGGCTGCAGCGCCGCCGCCGCCGCCGCTGCCGCCGCCGCCGCTTACACTCTGAACAAATCATTATTTATTTCAATTTTCGTCAATAGGCAATATTCAAATACCTAGTACGTATATTAAACCATTTGAAATGTAAAGTTTCTTAATCGACGAGATTTATAACTATTTTTAATTAGAATGACTGCTCATTCTAATAAAAAATTGTTGTAAAAAATTGAAAAAGTGTAAATAATAATAATAATAATAATAATAATAATAAGCCCCTCAAAGCCCAACCTAACGTCCGTGCTGACCATCTAAGCCACGTGAGGGGCGGACACTCGCAACGAAGTAACTTAGCGGCTCCCTGATTTCGTGTCTGGCGGCAGGTCTTTTCGTGGACCGGTCGTAATATGCGTAAAAAGGGGGCATGTGACAAAAAAGGCAATGGCAAACCCATCATGATGGAGCAAGGTAAAAGAAATAAACGTATATGGTCGCTTCCCGGGGGTGATTGCCGGGGCGCGCCTGGAGCCGATGCTGGGCGCTACAGCATGCAAGCCATCGGTGGCGAGGGTAATGGACGGCCCTCTGCCGGGGAACCCGAACAATGTGAGTCCAACAGAAGGTACAACCTACGACCACGGAGAATTACAAACCGGAGCACATCTTCAGCCGGAACTGAAGAAGGTCGCAGCAGCACAAGTGAAGCTGCTGACGCGGGAGCAACGCGACTGGCCTCTATTGAGGAAAGAGGCCCTAGTCTAACTGATTGGTCTGAAAAGGATCATGAAGCCCAATCATCTTCTTCCTCACCTAAATCTCTTTTCTCTTCGATTCCTTCCTCCCCTCCTTCTTATCTAGACTTTATTTCTAAACCATCGCTTTCTCCCCTTTCACAATCAAAATCCCCATCTACAGTGGCTGAGGATGTTGTACATGCGACTTCAGTCGACAATACTGTACCCACCAAAGCTACACGTGCGCGCAAAAAATGGACTAAAGAAATGAACATCTTTATCCTGCGCACATACTTCATTATCACCAATCTAGAATTAAATACCAGGACTTACCTGTCCGAACTGCACTCTAAATTTGTAAACAAATACCCAGAAATGCAAGTCAGTAGACAAAGAGTAGGCGACCAACGTAGAGCCATAGTCCGCAGCAATTTACTGAGCGTAGATTGTGTAACTGAAATACGGAATGAAGTAGAATCGTACCTCCGTACACAGCAGGGCAACACCGATCCTATCTCTCACACACCTCTCACACAAAGAATGAACTGGACATCAGAGCACAACGAAGCCATAATTAAGGCATACTACAGAATAACTCAGTTGGAATCAAATAAAACAGCTTATAGAAGACCACTGCACCAGACCTTCATCAGTTTATTCCCTCACCTTGCTCACGTAAGTGAACAAAGGATTGCAGATCAAAGAAGGGTAATTATAGCAAACAAGCTTATTGATGAAGATAGGCTGCAAGTTATCCGTCAAGAAGTTGCTAGTGAATTAGACACACACACTACAGATACACAAGTAGACACCAGTATAAATATCGTGACACAAGATCTTAACACGACGGTCTGGTATGATGCAGCAGATGATGTCAACACAAGTTTTTTGAATGGCACTGATGTACCAACACCACTGTCACAGACAACTATGAATGATAGTGTCAACCAAGAAAGGAAAAAAGATATAGACGACATATTTAATGAAGCTTTTCAATACTTTGTCAATTCTGACGCTGAGCAGAGGCCTTTTATTCCTAAGCAAAAAGCTTCTAAAAAACTAGCAAAGGTGGTTAGTTATCTTAATGACGTGATTCTACCTGAAAACGTTAACCTTGAAACGGATTTCAAAACCATGCAAACAACTATTTACTGCGTAGCATGGACAGCAGCTAAAATGAATGGCTCGAAACAACTCAAGATACCACCTAGAGAGAAGGGACAAACAAATCGGAATATCGTGCCTAACTGGCAAAAGCGCCTCGAAAGAAAAGTAGACGATCTCAGAAAGAAAATAGGAAGGTTAACACAGTACATAAAAGGAAATAGAAGTAGTCATCTCATTAGGCAAATAAACACAATCATAAATCAATACAAAACGCACACCACTCATGAAGAACCAAATACAGACCCTGCCCATTATCTTGACACCTTAAAACAGAAACTTTTAGTCGTAAGCAGCCGTCTCCGACGCTACAAAGAATGTTCTTTCCGTAAAGCACAGAATAACCAGTTTCATAATAACGAGCGAAAATTCTACCAAAATCTGACGAATAATACACGCAATCAGTCAGCACCGTCTGCTACACCTGCAGATCAAACACACAGTAGCACACTAGACCCTACCAAACTACGTCAATTTTGGGCAAGTATATGGGAAAACCCTGCAGAGCTAAATGAGGAAGCTAAATGGATCCAAGACGAGTTAACAGCATATTCGGATTTAGCCACTATGGAATATGAAAATATTTCGATAGAAATATACCATCAAGTACTCAAGGCGATGCACAACTGGAAAACACCAGGGTCTGATCATATTCATAGCTACTGGTATAAAAAACTTACAACCATACATCCATACCTTTATAATCATATCAATAACTTTATAAAAAACCCCCAGACACTCCCCACTTACATCACTGCTGGAGTTACTCATATGATTCCAAAAGATACAAATGATTCAGCTAACCCAGCCAAGTACAGACCAATTACTTGTTTACAGACAATCTATAAGATCATAACTGCATGCTTATCTCGCTTAATCTATAACCACATTGACTCGAATAAAATACTCGCGGAGCAACAAAAAGGATGCAGAAAATATAGTCAGGGTTGTAAGGAACAGCTCACCATTGACTCGATCGTCTTAAACAAAGTGCAGAAATCAAAAGAAGATCTCTATACCATTTACATAGATTATAAAAAGGCATTTGACTCCGTCCCACATACTTGGCTTATAAGAATATTGCAGATCTATAAAATACACCCGCAACTTGTTGAATTTTTAAACCATACTATGTCTAAGTGGACAACCCGACTGCACGCGCAAACATCATGCGCAGCTATTGAGACAACCCCAATAAAAATACAACGAGGTATTTTTCAGGGAGATGCGCTTAGTCCTTTATGGTTCTGTCTGGCGCTAAATCCCTTGTCCAATAGCCTAAATTCATCCAACATTGGTTATGCGCTAGATTATACACACGAAGAATCGAACAATACATCTGAATATAAACTAAGCCACCTTCTTTATATGGACGACATCAAAATTTATTCTTCTAGCCAAAATGATTTGGAACAACTCATACATGTCACGGAACAGTTCTCACAAGATATTGCAATGAATTTTGGCATTGATAAATGCAAAATCAATTCAGTCAAAGCTGGAAACACCTATCAGCACTCATATCAGATGGAAAACGGTGAAATAATAGATCCTCTGTGTGAAACTGAAACATATAAGTATCTCGGTTACCACCAATCAAAACAAATTCACTTCAAAGAAATTAAAAATAAATTAACACACAATTTTAAACACAGATTAAATTCAATCCTTAAATCACAACTTTATTCCAAAAATACTACAAAAGCTATTAACTCTTACGCCATCCCAATTCTCACTTACTCGTTCGGTGTTATTAATTGGACAAAGACTGAATTGAAAAACCTGCAGCGTTTGATAAATGTCAGTATGACGAAACAAAGGAAACATCATCCACGCGCCTGCATACAGAGGCAAGTCCTGCCACGAGCTGAGGGTGGCAGAGGCATCATTGACATCCAAAACCTACACAATAAACAAATAACAACATTAAGAACATATTTTCACACAAAATCTGAAACCTCAACTCTACACCGGTCAGCGAACAGATTAGACCAAAAGCTTACTCCGCTTAACTTGCATGACTGTAACAAACAAAACAATGAACAGCTTACAGAAAGAAAAACAATGATCCTCGAATGGGCCCGTAAGTCTCTCCACGGAAGGCACCATCACGATTTGAGTCAACCCACCGTCGACATACCGGCGTCGAACGAATGGCTCAGTCGGGGTGAACTCTTTCCTGAGACCGAAGGATTCATGATCGCCATTCAAGACCAAGTCATCGAGACGCGCAATTACCAGAAACATATCATGAAACTACGCAACCTACCAACTGATTTGTGCCGACGATGTAACAGCTCTTCTGAAACAATCCAGCACATAACGGGGGCCTGCAAAGCAATCGCTCAAACTGACTACAAACACAGGCACGACCAAGTCGCTAACATCATTCACCAAAGGCTTGCAGCTAAACATAAACTTATTCACACCCCTGGAAAACCAACACCCTATTACAAGTATACCCCAGAAACCGTGCTAGAGAATGCATATTTTAAACTCTATTTTGATAGAGCGATTTTAACTGATAAAACTGTACATTTCAATAGACCCGATTTAACTCTTTTAGATAAAATTAACAAAACAGCACTATTAATCGACATTGCCATTCCCAACACTCACAACCTACAGAACACCATTGCAGAGAAACTTTCCAAATATATTGATTTGAAGAACGAAATCACTCGCATGTGGCGCCTGCAAAAAGTTTCTATAGTACCAATAGTCCTCTCATCAACCGGTGTCATCCCTAAGCAGCTCTTTCAATCATTATCCCATTTAGACTTACCAAAACACACATACATTCTTTTACAAAAAGCTGCAATTTTAAACACGTGCAGAATAGTCAGAAAGTTTCTGCAAACTGAACTTCCTAATGAAGCTCAACGTTCCACTGCGGTGCACTTGGCTTAGGCCCGTGCATCTCAGTTAGCCCCGGTTTTTTTCTAAAACCGAGTAGTTTCAGACTAGAAAAACAAATAATAATAATAATAATAATTGATACACACTCGATAATGTACTGTGGCGCTATCGCGGCGTGCCGCGTTGCTCATGTCAAGTTTCCGGGCACTGACCGATCAACGCGTCCTGTCGGGGTTGCGCCTGCATGGCAAGTGCGGATCGAGCGGCGTATTGATTCGTTCAGGACTCTCATTGCAAAGCTAATTTGCTTCAGTCGAGGGAATAATCGCCCCCGAGTCATGCGTTTTGTGACGCAGGCCTTCGCAGGAACCGATATCCGGCCTCAAGACTACATGGCATGTGTCACGGAACGCATTGACTACATGAAGCAGAAAGTCTATGCATGGGCAAACCGTATACGTCGCTACAAAGAGCGTGTGGATAGATATTGGCAAAATCGCGTTTTCCAAAGTGACCAGAGGAAGGTATACCGGAGATGGGAGGGAACTGATCAACGTGTGAGTGACGGGCAAATACCGAACGCCAATGCCATGATTGATTTTTGGCGCGGTATATGGTCGGAGCCCGTCGAACACACAGAGGGTGATTGGATGAATGTTGTCGAGCGGGAATGCGAGTCCATCGAATCCATGAGGTCTATTGTCATAGACACCGAAGACGTTAGTTGTGCGATCCGTACGGCTCAAAACTGGAAAAGTCCTGGGCCGGATGGATTGCATAACTTCTGGATTAAGTGGATTTGATGTACACATGACCGCTTGGCGACACAATTCCAAGAAGCTCTTGAGTTTGGTTCCCTTCCTTCATTTATGACCACAGGTAGCACCTTCCTGCTCCACAAGTCCGGTAGTACCACGGACCCAAAGAATTACAGACCCATTACGTGCTTGCCTACCATCTACAAGCTTCTTACATCCATTCTGACCACAAAAATTAATGCGCACATTGTCGCGAATAATATTTTGGCCCCTACTCAGAATGGATGTAAGGTTGGGTCCCGTGGTACTAAGGAGCTCCTCCTCATAGACATGACCATTAGCCAACAAGTTCGACGGAGCAGGAGGACTCTCTCTGTTGCCTGGATTGACTATAAGAAGGCCTATGATTCGGTGCCTCATTCATGGTTGGAAAGGGTTTTAGAGTTGTATAAAATTGATGCAACTCTGAAATCATTTTTAAGCTCGTGCATGAGGCAGTGGACCACAGTTCTTCGTCAACCAGGCGGTAGCGACAGCTCTGCTGATCCGATGAACTTCATAAGGATTGAGCGGGGTATTTTCCAGGGTGACAGTCTGAGTCCATTATGGTTCTGTCTGGCGCTGAATCCTCTCAGCACTTTGCTGAAGGATTCAGGGCTAGGCTGCAGGCTTCGGAGGGGAGGTGAAGTTATAAGTCATCTTCTATACATGGATGATCTCAAACTCTTTGCACCAAAGCGTCAAGACTTGATGGAGCTGCTAAAAACTACACATGTGTTTAGCGACGCCATCAAGATGGAGTTTGGTGTAGATAAGTGTGCGGTCTTACATGTGGAGCGGGGGAAAGTTGTGAATTCTCCGAATTTGCAGCTTTCTGAGACAGTTACACTCAAATCTCTCTCCGAGACTGAGACCTATAAGTATCTTGGTATATCAGAGTCGTTGGGTGTTTCAGTAGAGGACATCAGGAAATCCGTAAAGGAGCGTTTCTTCGGTCGACTGACAAAAGTACTTAACAGTCTTTTGTCAGGTGGCAACAAAGCGCGTGCCTTCAATGGTTGGGTGATGCCTCTACTGATATACTCCTTTGGCATACTAGGATGGAGTCAGACTGAGCTGGACGCCCTGGATAGGAAGGTACGTCAACAGCTCACATTGCATCGTATGTTACACCCACGCTCGTCAGTTATGAGGCTGTACATCCCGCGGAAGTGGGGGGGTCGTGGCTTTTTAAATGCCAAGAACCTCCACAACCGTGAGGTATGCAGCCTCAGGGATTATTTCCATAACAATGAGTGCGCGATACATCGCGATGTTGTAGCTGTTGATAAAGGACTCACACCGCTCTCCTTGGCGAACGAAAATTGGCGTAAACCTGCGGTACTGAGCACTGAGAGTCGCAAGGACGTATGGAAGAGCAAGGAGCTACACGGAAGGTTCTACCGGGCCTTAACAGGGCCTGATGTAGACCTACTCGCTTCGGTTAACTGGCTACGCTTCGGAGACCTCTTTGGGGAAACCGAGGGTTTTGCCTGTGCAATTGCTGACGAGGTAATGATGACGAACAACTACCGAAGGTATATCCTGAAGGACGGTACGGTCGACATTTGTCGAGCATGCCGCCGTCCTGGTGAGTCACTCAGGCATATAATTTCGGGTTGTTCGCATCTTGCTAACGGTGAGTATTTGCACAGGCACAACCTAGTGGCCAGAATTATTCACCAGCAACTTGCCCTTCAATACGACCTTGTTGACTCTGAGATGCCGTACTATCAGTACGCGCCGGTGCCAGTTCTCGAAAATGGTCGTGCATTGCTCTACTGGGATCGCTCTATCATCACGGACAGGACTATTGTTTGCAATAAGCCTGATATCGTGTTGGTCGACCGATCTCAGCGCCGGGCAATGCTCGTGGACATCACTATCCCGCATGACGATAACCTCGTGAAGGCCGAGAAGGAAAAGCTCAGCAAGTACCTTGACTTGGCCCACGAGGTAACCGCCATGTGGGATGTTGATTCGACGATCATTGTCCCGATAGTCGTTTCGGCGAACGGCCTTATAGCGAAGAGCCTCGACCAACATCTCAAGAGGCTCTCGCTAGAGGGTTGGCTCAAGGGTCGGATGCAGAAGGCAGTGATCCTTGACACGGCTCGCATTGTTAGGAGGTTCCTCTCTCTGCAGCCCTAACCACCGGTAGCTTGGGCCTAGCCCCGCTGTCGGTGGCATTCTAGTTTTTAGGTTTTTTATAATATAATGTTTTTTATTTATTTATTTTATATTGTAAAAAACTTATAAATTATGAATATAAATAAATAAATGTGATAATAATAATAATATTTATTTTCTCAGACCGCAGCATAAAGTAGGTATTAGGTACAATAATAATATTTATACAAATGAACATTGTAAGCGCTGATTTTTAGGTGTTATGACATGCAGAGCCTGCACTAAGATTAGAAATCTTGTGTCGCAGGGTCTGCGTAGCCTTCGTTTGATACAACAGCAAGCGAGCAGTATTATTGTGTACTGTAATAGGTAAGTTGATTCTACATTTTTCATATATTTAACAGTTTTAATAGTTGCGGTATTTATTTTAATAACAATGTAGTAATTGCAAAAAAGAAGAATATAAGTAAATAAAAACTAAAACAAAATAAGAATTATTACCTGCATGCAGTTGAGTGAGAGCGTGAGTTTAGGTGAGATGTGTGTGTGTGTGTGTGTGTGTGTGTGTGTGTGTGTGTGTGTGTATGTGTATCGAGGGTTATGTGTTTAGGGGGGTTTGTGTACGGTTCTCCTGATTACACGAGTCTCTTAAGAGCCAAGGTATCACAGGAGAACCGCACAAATTATGGTGTGTTTGAACGCGGGTGTTAGGGAGAGGGAGGTGAGTGGAAGAGTGTGACATGTGTGCGTGTGTGTGTGATGAATGCCTTTATTAGGTTATAACTTTGAGTAAGGTCTCTGTTTCAGCGTGACTGAGGTTTCTCAGCCATTTGTTGAGTGCAAGTTTGACTTCCCTGTTGGTAAGTGATACTAGTGTTATGATTTTGCTTGTGTTGTTGTAGATATATGGGCCGAGGAACGACTGCTGTCGTTGTGCTAGTTTTGAATGTAATTTGTGTTTGGGAAAAACTTGGTGTTTTCTTCTTCTGATAGAGGTTTGATTTACAAGATGAGGGGTCGCAAGTTTGTGTTGGGCCAATATAAGGTCGTGTATATAAAGTTGTCGAACTGATAACACCCCACAGTCTTTATAAAGTTCAGACGTAGGGAATCGGAAAGGTTTAAAGGTGGCAACCTTCAAGACAGCGCGTTGGGCACGTTCTAGTGCAATGAAATGGGTACTACAAGCTCCTCCCCATGATGTGTTGCAGTAGGTTAAGATAGACTTACAGAGTGCATTGTATACATTAATTATTAGAGTTCTATCAGCCACGTCGCGGAGGTTTTTAAATACATATATGAGTTTCCGAACTCGCTTACTAAGGGTGTCAATATGAGGTTTCCAGGTCATATGGCGATCTATTGTCACCCCTAGATATTTTATATGTTGGACACTCTCCAACTTACAGCATGTACAGTTAATCTTATCACAGTTCCAATGAGCACTGATACTAAGGGAGGGTAATTTCTTACGTGAGTTCGAGAAGGCGATAAATTTAGTTTTCTCTACATTTAGAGAAAGTAAATTTTCGCGCAGCCAATCAATGACTAGGTCTAGTCCTTGTTCGGCATGGGCCAGTGCCTCCTCCCAGGTTTTACCAACGAAGATTAAGGCGGTATCGTCTGCGTATGAAAAGATTTTTCCCTGTACTAGCTGCAAGTTGCAGAGCTCGTTGACATAAGCTAAGAACAAACTTGGGCCCAACACGCTACCTTGAGGAACACCGAAACTTATGTGTTCAGCTTCACTAACAACATTATTGATTTTAGTTTTTTGGGTTCTTTCAGATAGATAGTCTCCTAATAAATTCAAAGTGTTGCCTCGTATTCCAATTCGCTCAAGTTTTCTCACAAGGATGGGTACAGAGACAGTGTCAAACGCTTTGGCGAGGTCCAAAAATACTCCTATAACTTTAGTTTTGGTGTCAAGTTTATCCACTATATATGTTGTGAGTTCTGATACTGCATGTTCAGTTGAGCGGCCAGAACGAAAACCATATTGGTTCGGTGAAAGAATGTTAAATTTTTGTAGATATGCAGTCAGTCGCCTGTTTATTAGTTTTTCTAATACTTTGGACATTGCCGGTAGTATCGAAATAGGTCTGTAATTCTCGGCACTGTCTCTGTTGCCCCCTTTGTGGATTGGAGTTATTAAGGATGTCTTGAAACTCTGAGGAAAAACTCCAGATGACATAGATAGGTTACAAATGTGGGTTATTATTGGTGCTAAGATCTGTGCTGAGTCCTTTATTACCTTAGTAGATACACCGTCAGAGCCAACCGCGCAGTCATTTTTGAGTCCTCTAATTATTCCTAGAACCTCATCTTCATCAGCAGACAGTAAACCTATTGAGTTCACCTGAGATTGAGCTTCGGATAATTTGTTAGTGTCACTACGACGACCTACTTTTATTCTTTCCGCCAGATTTCTTCCTACATTTGCAAAATATTTGTTTACATTATTCACAGAGTCAAAAGTATTACTTTTAATTTTTAATAAAGCTTCGTTATTGTTTTTCTGTTTAGTAGAATAAGTTATTCTTTTAATTGCTTCCCATGTCTTTTTTATATTGTTTTTATTTTCCTCCAGTTCCTTCTTGTGATAGTTAATTTTGAGTTTTTTTAATAGGTTAGTGCAAAAATTTCTGTACCTAGAGTAGGTTATTTTAAGCGTTGTGTTATTAGGATTCTCCTTTAAGTTAGTATGCATCCTATCGCGAGTTCGTATACAACGAAGGATACCAGGAGTGATCCAGGGTTTGAGAGTGCGCTGATTGTGTGGCACCTTAATTAAGCGGGTACTGGCTTTAACAACTTCCATTAGTTTGTGCATTAAGAGTGATGTAGCCACGTTCGGATCAAGTGATTGAAGGACCTCCGAGAAATCAAGCAATTTAATTTGTTTTTCAATGTTGATCAGATCTGTTCTAATTGTTACCTTTTTGGGACAAGTGGGGCTTGCTGATTTATTTACAATATTTAGAATGACAGGACGATGATCAGTAATATACGTATCTAATACCAGTGTGTTACATTGATTTTTACTTTTTAACATCACATGGTCGAGACATTTTTGGTCACGGGTCGGCATCGTATGACTTGGTATTAGTCCGTGACTGGCAAGGAGTTCCAAATAGTTGGCTGATCTTCCATCATTGTTATGTTCCCTTATATCGATGTTGAGATCTCCGATAACAGAAATTGTTTGGAATTGTTTGATATTCGTGAGGACAGAATCCAATGAGTCAAGGAAAAGATCAATATTAGAGAAAGAGGGGGATCTATATAATGCTACTAAAGCTACATTTATTCCGATTCTAAGTAACAGACAATTTGCTTCAAGGAAGTTTGGCTCCTCTATTATAATATCAGTGCCGGACCTTGTATATACGATAACACCACCATTTTGATTAATGCAGTTATTTGTGAACGCCTTATTGTAGTTAATCATCGATGGAAACTGTTTATTGTTTTCTATCCAACATTCGGTTAGAATTATGACATCGCATTCAAAGTCTAGTCGGTGTAAGAGAAGTTCAAGGGCAGGAAAATTCTTATTTACGCTCCTAATATTCATCATGAGAATTGTGATTGTTTTATTGTTAGATGTGATGCTAGCTTTACATGACTCCGGTAAACAAAGCTTCGGATCATTGAGCGTAAGGGTGTCTATAAGATAGCACAGATTATTTTCTGGGCTTTTATCCATTACTGTTATTGTAAATCAACTGGGCGCTCATTGTGGAAACTGTAGTGTTTTGTTTATCACACTTGATATGTGAGGTTAAGACGTAAGAGTCAATGTGTGTGTGGTTGTGTATGTGTATGGTGGATGTAAGAATGTATGATCGTTCTATCGTGTGAGATGAGATTTGTGTGTGTAGGGGTGAAGTGTGGGTTTGAAAGTTACATAAAATTAAAATTGCATGCATAATTAGTTCACGAGGTGTTTGGTTTAGGGCACCTGAATAACTTAGCCGTTTTTTTGTTTCAGATCTTCGAGTTGCTGTTCACCTGTGATTACTATTGGGGCAGAGCCGACGGCCTTGCGTAGGAATACCCTACCAGCAGATGTCCAGCAGAAGTTATAGCTGGATGTCTTTGCTACATCACGTGCCAGGAAATATAGTCTCCTAGCTTTCGGCGTCAGGAACTCTGATACAAACACCGGGGACTTTGTGCACTCCATCCCCAGGTTGCTTGTGTTCAGTCTGTCAGTCGTATTAGAGGCGTTGTGTTTTTTCACTGCTTGTAGAATTGAAGCCTTCGTCATAGTGGTGGTAAAGTCTACCACTATCGGCCGCTCTCCGTTCGGTTTACCCTTAATGCGGTATATGTCCTTAATAGTGTTCTGCTGCTCGTTCAATTTTAGTTTGGTTTGAAGCTTTTCCACAAGGCTGCATAAGTCTTGCTTGGTTTCAGAGGGCTTGGAGGGGACTCCACGAATTTCTAGACAGGTACTTCTTGCATGTCTATCTACCTCCTCAAACCGGCTCTCCAAACTACAAATGTATGTGTCTCGCTTAGATTTTTCAGCTTCCAGGGTCAACACTCGTTCCTGCATTTCGTCGCATTTTTTTATATAAAAATCCAACGATTTTTGTATATCGGAATGGGATTTACGGATTTCCGTAATTTCAGATAGAACTTGTGTAAGCATTGTTAGAATTTCCTCCTGTTTATTTGGAATATTAAGGGCTGTTTCCTCGGGGTTCATGCTACCATCATCATGTGAGGTTGTGGGCGAGTTGCCTGGACAAGGTCGTTTCTTGCGTTGACTCAGCATAGCTTTATTCGGTGACATCGAAGGTGGTGTATTACGTCGCATACTTGTATGTATACAGTAGGTAGCAGCAGGCAAGGCAAGGCAAGGCGGCGTAGCGACTGGTTTCTAAAAAGCCGTAAGTAAGCGTCGCTCCTTGAACGCAAAGATTATCGACGTTCCGTACTGGAGTTAGAGTTGATGTTCGTGTCGTCGGCCGGTCAATTACAAGCCGCGGGAACGTAGGCACGTGCGAGCGGGAACAAAATATTGGTTTACTCTTACTCCAGCGGGGTTGAAGAGGTGTCCCTCCGCGGCTCTGTCGGCGACGCAGGTACCCGGCGCTTGCGTTGTTTGTAATTCGAATACTTTTATTGATTATTACTTTCTTGGTTGTGATGGGGAAGTGAGCTTTATTGAACTAGTCGTTATGACGATAATAGCTCGACGGGTTTCAATATTTTTGCAGAAAAAGTGACACACGTCTGCTCTCAAACAGTTCTTGGACGGAAGGGATGTAAGTTGAAATAAATAAATAAATGTATGTTTATGTACTTTATTCTTTATTGTACACAGTGAAAATATACAGTAAACTATAATACATGTACAAAGGCGAGCTTAACCCTAAAAAAAGTTATCTTCCAGCAAACCTTGAAGGATTGTGAGAGATTGAAATTAGAGGTGGGTGCGTGTACAAAATGAGAGAAGATAAATAAGTTATATTAATAACTACTACTACTATTAAAAAACAAGATAAAATAAATACCTAAATCTACACAAGACATATTATGTTCTTCTTTCTTTCTTTAAATGTTTTTTTTATTTATTTATTTATATAAATAACTAGAACGGTCAAGACCAATTACTATAAATAAATTAAATTCTGGCTAAATTGAATGGAAAAATTAAATATAAAAAAAAAAAAAAAATAATAATAAGTCAATAAATTTGACGAGTCTCGAGAATAAAATAATAAGTTTGTAAAAGAGAACAGGAAAAAAAAACATTTTGATCAGAGCGTGTCTGTCTCGCAGCGGGCTAACATTCCGACACGACACGACTTCCGTCGCGTCGCGCGTCGTCCGCAGAAAGGTCGCAGTTTGTTGCAGGCGTTAATGGGGCCGAGGTAACGGAGATGATGTAGCTTGATACCACTGACACACGTGCTTGTTTTTTACTGAATATACCGTTTTTTTGACTACAATCTCACCTGATGGTAAGCGACGATGTAGCTCAGCCGATGTAGCTAGACTCATATTATAATGGTCAGGAAAGACAGGCGACGGTAACGAGTTCCCCACAGCGCGGCGGTTCGCATAATCAGAATGAAGGTTGAAGCGAAGCGCTTCGTGCGACTTGGTGGTATGCTAACTAGGAATGGATGGTATTGAGCCGTACGTCTACTTGTCACATTCACCGAAGTGTAGCCTATAGAAGATCGATAAGCAAGCGACTTTACGACGGTGTTCGAGACTCTGGATTTTAGTCTCCGCCATGCGTCGCTCACCTACTAACCTGAAAGCTCTGCGCTCAATCGAGTCCCAGGCAGCAAGCTGGTGTTATGCTGAGCCATCCCAAAGGCAGTACTCCATACCAGATCAGACTTGTGCTTTATAGAGACTGAGAAGCTGTCCCGGTGTGAAGTACCACCTTACCCTATTCAGGAAGCCTAGCTTCATGGAAGCCGTTTTTGTCCTAGACTCGATGTATGTGCCAAAGTTGAGAGCAGGCGTCAAAGTAGCACCGAGCAGTTCCAGGTGATCCTGTATAGCTTAAGGTACATCTCGGAAAACAGGGACTTGGAGAAACTGACTTTTCTTGGCAGAAAAGAGACAAGCTTGCGTTTTAGAGGCCTTGAATTTGATCAAATTAGCATTGCCCCAGTCGGACACCGCCTTCAGTTTCAAATTCAAGCGCTGCAGCATTTTGTCTCTCTCTTGGTAAAGCAATGTGGTAAACCACATTCCGTCTGACCGGGGCTTTCGAAAAGTATATTTTGACAACTGTGCTGTCATCTGCGTACCCAACGATACCGAGCATGAGCAGATCGTTAATATGCAGCAGAAACAGCGTGGCAGACAGCTCCGATCCTTGAGGTACCCCGGCATTAATGGCCAATCGATCAGACGAGCAGCCATCAACGACTACTCGAATGGATCGGTCCCTCGAGAAGTCGGCAAGCCAAGAACAGAAATGTACTGGAAGTCCGGATGCAGGAAGCTCTGTTGTGTTTGTGCTGATCGAGAGCAATAGTTTTTTGTTTAGGTATACAATATAAATCAACGGTCTGAACAACCAAAGTAACAGTTTAGTTTAGAGCTGCGGGATCACAAGCAGTAGGTACCTGTGGGTGCTGCGCCGGCGCCTGGTGCACGATCTTGAGGTGTCGCGTCGGAAACGTCTGTTGGCGGTAGAGCACGGGGGGCGCCGAGGGGCGCGACAGACGCGGCGGGGGCGCCGCCGGGGGTGCGGGTTGTGCCGCGGCCGGGGGCGCCGCAGTGACAGCGGGGGCGGCGGAGGCGGCCGGCGCGGCGCTCGCTTTGAGCTTCTCCCGGGCGATGCGGTCGGCGCGGCGCGACGCCACCTCGACGGGGTGCGGCGGCGCCTCGTATTCGACGCCGTGGTCGGCCAGCATGGCGGCGTGCTTGGGGTTGCGCGGCGTGGCGTCCTCCGGCCGGCGGCGCGGCAGCGCGCGGCGGCGCTCGGCGGCGCGCCGCACGGCGTCCAGGCGCTGCAGCGGCTCGTGCGCCTCCAGGCGGCTCCGGGGGGCGCGCGCCCCCACGTGCCGGCGCCGGCGCCGCGCGCGCTCCGGGTCCTGCAGCGTCTCGTGGCGGTCGCGGCAGGCGCGCGCGCTGCGGTAGGCACGCGCGCCCTCCGCCACCAGGTCGGCGCACCACTCCCAGTTGGGCGTGAGCGCGGGCGGCGGCGACGCCGGCAGCCGCTGCAGGCGCAGCGCGCGCCTCAGCGCCGCGTCCTCCGCCCCCGTCCACTCGGCGGCGGGCGCGGGCGCGGCGTGCGGCGCCGCCGACAGCCGCGCGCGCTGCCGCCCCGCCCCGCCCCCCGCGCCCGCCGCGCGCGCGAACAGCGAGAGCGGCGCGTGCGGGGCGCGCGGCGCGGCGGGCGCGGGGGCGCGCGCGCGGGGCGAGGGGCGGGCGCGGTCGCGGCGCGCGGCGGGCGGCGGCGGCAGCAGCGCGTCGCCCGCGGCGCCGGCGCGGTACAGAGCGCCGGCCCAGCTCTCGCGGTACACGTCGCCGTCGGCGGCGGGCGGCGTCGGCGGGCCCCACGCCTGCGGACAGAGGGAGACGGTGACGACGCCGCGAGAGAGAGAGAGAGAGAGCGCGGGTGTGGTCGGCACTAACCGGCATGAGTTCGTCGTCTCCGGCGGCGCCGGCGCAGCTCCACACCTGCAACAGACGCGCGTGCGATACAGTGCGTACATCCTGCGTACGATACAGTGCGTACATCCTGCGTGCGATACAGTGCGTACATCCTGCGTACGATACAGTGCGTACATCCTGCGTACGATACAGTGCGTACATCCTGCGTGCGATACAGTGCGTACATCCTGCGTACGATACAGTGCGTACATCCTGCGTGCGATACAGTGCGTACATCCTGCGTACGATACAGTGCGTACATCCTGCGTACATCCTGCGTGCGATACAGTGCGTACATCCTGCGTACGATACAGTGCGTACATCCTGCGTGCGATACAGTGCGTACATCCTGCGTACGATATGCGTCCGACCAGCGGACCAGACGACCAGACTCACTGCGCTCTAGTTACATATCTGCGCTCCTTCATTACGATTACAATATAAAAGATCAAGGTTCGATAGGTGGAAAGTACTACCTATCTAAAATAAAATGATTTACTCTCTGGGCCGCAGCCGCAGCGTCGTCCCTTGTCGACAATCTTCACAGTTCAGTTGGTACTCATGTGGAATGTTTATTATTACCACCAATACTTATTATTATTTATGTACGTTTGTCATTTTCTGTCCAATCAATTCATTCATCCATTCTTTTTAACCTTTACTTCAATCTTAAGGCTCCGGTGACAACGGCTCGCAATTTCGCGGTGCGATTGGCTGTTATTTCATTTTATTTCATTTCGGGGAGGTTGTTTGAAAAAATAACTCTAAAGAAACACGCATAAATACTGTTCGAACACAAATAATACAATAATATAAGGGAAACATGCCCGAATCAGAAATCATTTTGGTATTAGTATGTTTGGTCTTACATTTACCTAATACCAAAATGATTTCTGACTCAAGCACATTTCCCTTATATTATTGTATTATTTGTGTTCGAACAGTATTTATGCGTGTTTCTTTAGAGTTAATCTTTCAAACAACCTCCCCGAAATGAAATAATAGCCAATCGCACCTCGAAATTGCGAGCCGCTGTCACCGGACCCTTAAGACTTGAACACTTACATTGTACTTATTAGTATGCCTATGTAGGTACATTCACAATAAACAGAAAACTTTCCACTTTTCTGTTTTCAGTTAACACTTGAAAATAATGTTACTTTGTTGCTGTGTCTGACAATGAGGTCACTAAATGGCGTACCTACGTATACCTACCCAAAAAACAAAAACTCACCGATCTAATTATTTTAGCTTGTGGCCAAATATTGCGATACGTACCTAAGTAAGAGCTGTGTGTACCTCTATCACTGACAGCGATCGCTGCATTTCTTGTGGTTAACGTACCTACTCCACTCCTAAATCCTTTGAAACTACAATCATCATCCTCCTGATGAAGTATGACACATGACGACTTTCCCATCCAAAGATCCCGTGCTCCGTTCGGTAGCTGCTATTCGGAAACCTCTCCAGCGGTTGGTCGGCCGCCGCCGCCGCCGCCGCCGCCGCCGTCGGCCGGGGACGCTCATCAAACCTTACTATTTTTACATGAGTTATCTAATAGAAACGAGTTAAGGTCTTCTCTATGCTGATCCGCAGGTAGTACCTACTTGTGCCATCGGCGGATGGGTTGCAGGAGACGGTAACAATTAATTATGCATGGAGCTTTTGAGAAAGGAATGAAAGTAAATGTTAGTAAGACGAAAATGAATGTAAGAAAAAATGTAATAATTTGATGATAGAGAAAAAGTGGAACAAGTCAATGAATTCGTATATGTATTTGAGGACTGAAAATGATACCTATTGAAAGGAGAGTGACCGCTGGAAATAAGAGTGAATAACGCAGTCGGTAGGTACACACAGCCATCAGCAGCCGGAAACTGTCTATACGGCTCGACTACGCGGCGGACAGTAGTGTTAGCGCCGACACTAGTGTGTGCCGGAAACTGTCTATACGGCTCGACTACGCGGCGGACAGTAGTGTTAGCGCCGACACTAGTGTGTGCCGGAAACTGTCTATACGGCTCGACTACGCGGCGGACAGTAGTGTTAGCGCCGACACTAGTGTGTGCCGGAAACTGTCTATACGGCTCGACTACGCGGCGGACAGTAGTGTTAGCGCCGACACTAGTGTGTGCCGGAAACTGTCTATACGGCTCGACTACGCGGCGGACAGTAGTGTTAGCGCCGACACTAGTGTGTGCCGGAAACTGTCTATACGGCTCGACTACGCGGCGGACAGTAGTGTTAGCGCCGACACTAGTGTGTGCCGGAAACTGTCTATACGGCTCGACTACGCGGCGGACAGTAGTGTTAGCGCCGACACTAGTGTGTGCCGGAAACTGTCTATACGGCTCGACTACGCGGCGGACAGTAGTGTTAGCGCCGACACTAGTGTGTGCCGGAAACTGTCTATACGGCTCGACTACGCGGCGGACAGTAGTGTTAGCGCCGACACTAGTGTGTGCCGGAAACTGTCTATACGGCTCGACTACGCGGCGGACAGTAGTGTTAGCGCCGACACTAGTGTGTGCCGGAAACTGTCTATACGGCTCGACTACGCGGCGGACAGTAGTGTTAGCGCCGACACTAGTGTGTGCCGGAAACTGTCTATACGGCTCGACTACGCGGCGGACAGTAGTGTTAGCGCCGACACTAGTGTGTGCCGGAAACTGTCTATACGGCTCGACTACGCGGCGGACAGTAGTGTTAGCGCCGACACTAGTGTGTGCCGGAAACTGTCTATACGGCTCGACTACGCGGCGGACAGTAGTGTTAGCGCCGACACTAGTGTGTGCCGGAAACTGTCTATACGGCTCGACTACGCGGCGGACAGTAGTGTTAGCGCCGACACTAGTGTGTGCCAGTGGACGTTGGCTATCAAAGAAAAACATCAGAGTTGAGTGAATGCAGTACAAATGAAAGCGTGATATATATATTAATATTTGTGGTGTGAATTTGAATGACAGAGTGAGGAACAGTGTCATTAGAGAAATGTGAAGTGCAAGAAAACGTAGGTAGTGATGAGGGTAGAGAATGGTATGCTCAGAGTTTGGGCATGTCGAGAGAACGGATGAAAGGAGATGTAACGAAACAGGTACATAGGCGAGCGCGACGGAACTGTTGGGAGGGGAAGACCTCGGCAAACGTAATCCATTAGATAGCATTTTTTTATCTTGTTTAATAAATTGATTCAGCTAACCGCGAAAACAAAATGGTAGTGGGAATACCTTATGATATTTTTATAAACTGTAAACTAGAGTTCAGTTTATAAAACTTTATTGGAGTTTTATAGCATGATAAGTATCCCCAAGTTTTAGAGGATTTCAAAAATACCTACTGCCATGCCTGTAAAAATAAAGTTTAAGTCCTACTAAGCTACCTTCCTGCAAGTCGACATAGCTCAACTCGAACCTGACTGAACTGCTTCTCGCTAATGAAGGTTCGCCTCACTTCGAGAACAACTTAGTTAGACAATCGATAATAAATCGGTATCTAATGTTTAGGATTATTAATTTACTCTCTTGGTGACTCTTCTCTAAAATATTCAAAACTAGTTGCGCCGCGCGGTTTCACCCGGGCAAATTTAAATCCCGGTGATCGGAAAATATTTATAATACGATTGCTGATATCACTCATTGCTCAAAACGCAACGATAGCGCGTGCTAATCTTACCTGTGGCCACATCTAGTCATTATTTAGAAACTAAAATATGTAGGTATCACAGCTAAATACGGTAAATGAAAATCTGCCAAAACCCGGTATTCCCACGGGATAAAAAGTAGCCTATGTGTTATTCCAGACTATAATTTACCTCTCTGCCAAGTTTCATTCAGATCCGTTCAGCCGTTCCGGCGTGAAAGAGTAACAAACATCCATCCATCCATACTTACAAACTTTCGCGTTTATAATATTAGTAGGATGTACGGTATTGTAGGCTAGCCATCCTCGTGCCTCTTCGCGTCACGGGCGAGGCCGGGCGGCCGGGGGGCGAGGGAGGGGCGGGGCGCTCCGCCGGCCGGCCTCGCCCGTAAATGCTTGCACGCGGTACATCCCTGACGTTCGGCATTTACGGACGAGCGGCCGGCGGCGCGGCCCGAGACGCGGAACGTCAGGAATATAAAACGCCAAGCTCGTATTCAAATCATTTATTGGTATCGTTCCTAGCGGGCGCGAGCCACGAGTCGAGCGTGCCGTTGCGGAGCGCGCGCGGGCGCCGCGAGCCGCCTCCCTCAGGCGGGGGCGCCGGCGGGGGCGCTCCCGCCGCGCCCCCCTCGTCCAGCGTCCACAGGTTGATGTGCACGGTGCCGCGCGAGCGCGTGCGGGCCGGCGCGGGGGGCGGCGACGCGGGCGGCGAGGGGGGCGGCGCGGGGGGCGCGCGGCGGCGGCGCGCGGGACGCACCTTAGCGGTCGCATCGGCGCGCGAGTACGTCAGGTCCGCGGCGGGAGTCGTCGCTCGCGGCGCCGCCTCCGACGCCGACGCCGAGGGCGAGGGAGCGCGCAGCTGTTTCCTCGCTCGCTCCCACTCGTGCAGCTGGCGGCGCATGTCGGTGAGCGCGGCTCGCTCCGCGGCGCCGGCCGCCTCGCTGCTCTCGACGAGTCGCATCGCGTACTTCTCGATCGGAGTCAACTGTAACCGCGGGGTGATCGGTTAGTGCATCGCATCGACGCGACGCGACCACTACACAGTAACACTATAGGTACGAGTAGGTATGTACAGTGTATGGAGTGCAGTACCTGTTTCATGAGTGCGGCTAGGTCTGTGGCGAGCGAGTCCTGGTGCGCGGCGGGCTCGTCCTCGAGCGGGCGCGTCTCGTCGAACTCGGCGAGGTCGTCGCGGGCCTCGGCGCGCGCCGCGCTCGCCGCCGCCGCGTCGGCCGCGTCCTCGCACGCCGCCAGCGCCGCCTCCAGCGACCCGCCCTCCGACTCCGCCTCCGCCTCGGCCGGGCCCGCCCCCGCCCCCGCCTCAGTCTCCGTGCCCGCCGCCTCCGCCTCCGCCTCCGCCTCCGTACCGAACAGCTCTCTGATGCTAGCCTGCGTGCACGACACGATACACATTACGCTAATGGTCGTATTCATATAGGCCACTGAGCGATACTGACATATTTATCACTGATATTTTCATGCCAACGAAAAGAGACAGAGCCTTATTGGTCTGATAAGACAAGCTAATGGCACGCACAGCGATCATTATGAATAAGCCTTAGTATACAGGGCGTCTGTCAAGAGAGTGGACATACTGAAGGAGGGTATTCAGTAAACGATTCTGATACCGAATATGTAAAAAATAGGTACTTATAATTTGACCTAATTATCCTATGAAAAAAATATGTATGGACACCCGAAGATTAGCTGTTTACAAACAGTTATTTGCCGGGCTCGTGACCTTAACAAAGCTCCCAGATGGTTCCCTGGATTTCCCAGGATGCTGCGCCGGCGCGGCACGGGCTTTTAGTAAATTTTAGTCAAAGCTCACGCGTCGCCGCGATTGCGTGCAATTAGTTTTCGTATCTTTCTATTGCCCGCGCTGTGATTTATCTGTGACTGTGATGTGATTATGATGATTATCAGACGCAAGTGTCCGAGTTTTTAAATAATCCATTTGCCAGTAGTTGGATAGGCCGCGGTGGGCCCGTGCCAGCGCGCTCGCCCGATCTTACTCTGTTAGTTTTTTATTTGTGGGGTGAGGTAAAACGGCTTGTGTATGCTACATAATTAATACACCAACAGGGATGATTTAAAGGCTAGAATAATAACTGCCAAACTATTAATTCTTCTGTGGCGCCGCTATCGCCCGAGCCGAGCGGTGACCATGTTTTCTGAATGTTATTACAGTAGTCAATCAATATTTTTATTTTATTTTATTATTATTGGTTACTTATGACCATTAACTATCGCGTCCTTCAGTATGTACAGTGGCTTGCCAGACACCCTGTATAGCACACTCTATTTTCATATCCTTTTCTGACATGTGAGGTCACGTTATGTAACAGAGTTGCAGCACGATTTCAGTCTAGACATACAGTTAATGTTTTTTCTTTCGTCTTTCGATCTTAGTAAGATTATATAAGGTTGTAGTCAGAGGTACGTCAAAATATTAGATTTGATACATGCGCTTAATGCGTCAGTAGTTACATGGGAATGGAAATGGGAGAGAGAGAGAGAGAGAGAGACGGTGTACTAGTGCACTGACCCCTTGCAGGTAGCTAGTGGTGAAGTGTCCCAGGTCGATGGCGAGATGGTTAAGCTTCCGTTTCTGGTTCGCCTTGCGCAGGATGTTCTCCTCGACGGTGGCGTGCGTCACCAGCCGGTAGACGTGCACGTCGCGCGTCTGGCCGATGCGGTGGCAGCGGTCCTGCGCCTGCGCGTCCATCGTCGGGTTCCAGTCCGAGTCGTAGAAGACGACCGCGTCCGCGCCCGTCAGGTTCAGCCCGACGCCGCCGGAGCGCGTCGACAGGATGAACGCGAACACGCGCGCGTCCGCGTTGAACCGGTCCACGAGGTGCTGGCGCGCGTCCACGCGCGTGGCGCCGTCCAGCCGCAGGTACGCGTGCCCGTGCAGCGAGAGGAACGCCTCGAGCACGTCCAGCACGCGCGTCATCTGCGTGAACACGAGCACGCGGTGGCCGCCCGCCTTGAGCGCGCGCAGCAGCTCCGCCAGCGCCTGCAGCTTGCCGCAGTCGTACTGCAGCAGGCGCGGGTGCGGGAACGCGGTGCGCTGGCGCGCGGCGCACGGCCACAGCGCGCCGTGCAGCCGCGCCAGCGCGCCGCCGCCCGCCGCCTCCACGCGCGCGCACTCGGCGCGCCACGCGGCGCCGCCCGCCGCCGCCACGCGCAGCGAGCTCGCCGGCGCGAGGCACGCGCCCACGCACACCGTGAACCTGCCAACGCACACCATTGCGATATTAACGAATACGATACTAAGCTAAGTTCGGATTGTGTTTGGACGTCGCGTCGTAACTAAACGTACGTATACGTACGACTGACGATACGATTTGATTCGTGCGTAAACGTACGACTACGCACGAATGATCCCGACCTTCCAAGGACTATGCTCACACTGCATGCGAACTTGTTGGGATACATCACGCACTCGTACGTGCAGTTTTACACAAAGAATGGACACAATGGACGTAGAAAAGTTAATTAACTTGATTTACGGACGATATTTTTATTTATTTATTTATTGAGATATTAACATCATAACAGGTTTTTTTATTAAGCCCTAAGGCGATGTTAAATCTAGGTACTTACTTAACATTAACTTACTACACAACACTGCTTACTTTAAACATCTCGTTTCTATAACAATCTGTGCCATTTCCAAGACTTTCGGCAGGTTTTGATAAAATATATCAACGCTGTTTTGGGACAGAATATTTAATAAGTAAATAGCGAGTGACATGGGGGCAAACTTAAGAAGGTTGGTCCTACAAGTGGGCACCTCCAGCATGGCGGGGCGGCGGCGCGTGCCCAAGTAGTCGCCTATGCTAGTTATGTAGCCGATGTGGAAGAAGACTATCTTGAAGCACAGATAAAAGAATACTATACTAGTACAGATACCCCATCCCATACATTGAAACAGTCCCGTCCTAATTTGGGCTATTCTTCGGGCTATTTTGTTTTGCCCGCAAATCTAAGCAAAATAGCCCGCACAGCCACTGGATGTCGCTAAGTTGCGTTGCGAGCAAGAGGCCGGCATCTCGTAAAATGCACTTGCAACTTATGTATTTTTTTTATTATGTAGATAGGACATGCATACATAAAATCACGCCTATTTCCCATAGGGGTAGGCAGAGACCACGGATTTCCACTTGCTACGATCCTGACATAGCTCTTTCGCTTCATTCACTCTCATAACATTCTTCATACATGCTCGTCGGTTTAGGGTACTCTTGACCTGGCCTTTCTCGAGAACATCTGCTATCTGATCTAGATACGTCCGCCGAGGTCTTCCCTTCCCAACAGTCCCATTCACACTCGCCTGATGCACCTTTTTCGTCAATCTTCTTTCATCCATCCTCTCTACATGCCCAAACCATCTTAGCATACCTTTTTCTACCCTCATCACTACGTTGGTAATTAAAATATGAAATATTACCTATATTATGGAAATGCCTGAACGAAACGCAAAAAAATCGTTTACAGCAAGTAGTGCCAACCATCAATACACAAAACAAACTTTTGGAAGCAAACAACAACAACGTAGTACAAATTACAGCCACCAGAAAAAGTGAGATCAATATTGCAAATAAAACATTTTCGAAAACATAAAGAATTTGATAAAAGCATAATTCCTCATCTTCCCGTGCCTATTTATTTATTTATTTATTTATTTATTTACATTTTTCTCAGTATAACTCAGGCTATTCATAACCATAATTCTTATTAATTGGACTAAAATAAAAACCTATATTTTAATCGAAACATGTATCGCCATCTATTGAAGTCTATTTGGAACTAAAAAACTGTTCCTAGATATGGGTGCCCATGCTTGAAGATACAGATTATACATCCCAACAAAGATGACTTCACGTACACGATATCACCGGTGCACTGCCTATTTGACGGAGAAAAACGTATTCAGTGTGAGCACCCAATTCGTACGAAAATTACTCGGTACGTATACGTACGAATAAATTCGTGTCCAAAGTGAGCGTAATCTTATCCTTGTACGGTCCGTACACCACGTACAGTAACTAAACTGGATATATCAGAAAAACCAAGAGATAAATTTTAACTGATATATTTAACGATAAACTAAATGTAGTTACTAATGAAATGATAGTGAGACGCGTGTGTCGATTGACAGGTGATCGCGAACTGAATATAATAAAAAAGTATTGCTAAAATTGATGACTGGCGTAAATGCGCGGTTGGCATTAATTAGGGCAATGCACAATGTACGTGCTCGTACAATCCTACCAATATTATAAACGCGAAAGTTTGCAAGTATGGATGGATGTTTGTTACTCTTTAACAGATCTGAATCTTGGCAGAAACTTGGCAGAGATAGATTATAGCCTGGAATAACACATAGGCTACTTTTATTCCCGTGGGAGTACTGGGGTTTAAATCTGCGCGGGTGAAACCCCGGGGCGCAACTAGTAATAAATAATGTTCAGCTGTCGGTCTCGGTCACGGAGGCGCGCGACGGCGACTAACCTGTCGATGATGTCAAACATGTCGTCCAGCATGCCGTGCAGGTCGCGCGGCGGCAGCGGCGGCGGCGGCGGCGGCACGCGCACCGCGCGCCGCAGGTCCGCGCCGTACAGCGGCATGCGCCAGCAGCGCTGCCAGTTGCACTGCGCCAGCCGACGCAGCGAGGCCGCGCGCCGCGCCCGCAGCCGCGCCGCGCCGCGCGTCGGCGGTGGCGACGGCGGCGGCGCGGCACGCGCGGACGGGCGGCGCGGCGCGGCGGGCACGAGCCGCGGCGGCGGCGGCGGGTGCGCGGCGGGCGCGGCGGGCGGCGCGCGCGCCACGAGCCGCAGGTGCAGGCGCAGCTCGGCGGGCGGGGCGCGCGCCGCGCTGGCAGCGCGCGCCGGCAGCTCCTCGACGAGGCGGCGCGGCGGCGCGAGGTGTCGCGCGCGGTGCGCCGCGAAGGCCTGGTCGCGCGCGAGCTCGAGCGCGGGCAGGTCGCCGCCGAGGCGCGCGCACAGGCGGGCGCGGCGCGCGACCGCGGCGTCGCAGAGCGCGAGCGCGGGCCAGCGCAGCGCGAGCGGCGCCAGCTGCAGCGGCGAGGTGACGGGCCGCGGCTCGAACAGGTCCGGATGGTTGCACACCTTGCGCAGCTGCATGAGCACGTTGACGACGGCGAGCAGGTTGCCGCCGCCGCCGCCGCCGGCGAGAGCGCGCCGCGTGGTCGCGCGCGACATGAAGTCGTCGTAGAGCGCGCGCTGGCGCTTGGCGAGGCGGCAGAGCAGCACGTGCTCGTACTTGCGCGGCAGCTGGCGCTCCACGTCCGCCTTGAGGCGGCGCAGCAGGAAGGGCCGCAGCACGCCGTGCAGGCGGCGCACGAGCGCGTCGCGCGGGCGCGCGCCGCCCTCCGCCAGGTCCGCCACCTCGCCGAACCACTCGCGGAACGAGGAGTGCGACGCGAACACCTCCGGCATCAGGAAGTGCATCAGCGACCACAGCTCCAGCAGGCTGTTCTGCAGCGGGGTGCCCGTCAACAGCAGCCGTCTGCGCGCACACACCTTTGTTATGTACATGTACATCAAACAACACTACTGTATAGTGCGCGTCACGCAAAAAGAACGGAGGTGGTGGTGAGGGGTGAGATGGCGCTAGTATTTTGTATGCGGAATCACAACCCCTCCACTGTTTTCCAGCGTTATTATTGGTCGACGCGATCTACCACGTCACCATATCAATATAAGTTGTACAGAATTCATAAAATGTATATACCCTTCCCAATAATAAACAATATCAACATTGGTGTACTCTGTAAAAAGGTATGCGCGGTTAAAAATAAAAAATACGCGTTGATTTGAGTTTTGTCGTCGCGTCGGTTCTTTTGAGCGAATTTAAGTTTGGCTTTTGTAAAATTTTGTTGTAACAGCTGGTATGTGAAACTAAGTCTTAAATGGAAGGGGGATCAATGTATATTGATTGATCTGGGAATGGAACGACCGTCCCTCAGCGAGGAGAGGACAAGAGTGGGATGCGCTACTAGGTATACATACCTCTCCGTCTGGAAGTTGAGCAGCAGCTGCCAGCGCTGCGACTTGAAGTTCTTGATGTTCTGCGCCTCGTCGAGCACGAGGTAGTTCCAGCGCTTGCGGCGGAAGCTCTGGTGGTCCTGCACCACCAGCTTGTACGAGGTGATGCACACGTGGAACGAGTTCGCCTTCGTCCAGCCGACGCGCTTCAGCTTGCGCTCCTTGATGGTGCCGTAGTAGGTGAGGATCTTGAAGGCGGGGCACCACTTCTTGAACTCCATCTCCCAGTTGAGTACGACGGAGGTGGGCGCGACCACGAGGTGCGGCCCCCACTGGCGGCGCTCGAGCGCGAGGTGCGCCAGCAGCGCGATCGTCTGCACCGTCTTGCCGAGCCCCATCTCGTCGGCGAGGATGCCGTTCAGGCGGCGCGCGTGCAGCGTCGCCAGCCAGTGCAGCCCCACGTGCTGGTACTCGCGCAGCGCGTGCCGCAGCAGCGCCGGCACCGGCGTGCCCACCGCCGTCTCCGAGAGCGTCGTGCCCGTCGGCTGCAGCGACGCGGCCACCACCGCGGCGCGCTCCACGCGCAGCGCCTGCGACCCCTGCGACCCCTGCGCTCCCTCCGCCTCCGCCTCCTCCGCCATCAGCGCCTCCAGCGGCGCCGTGCACCGAGCGGACGACGAGTCGGAGCTCGTGTCCTCCTCCTCGTCCGTGTCGATGTCGGTGTCCGTGTCCGTGTCCGTGTCCGTGCCGGTGTCGGTGCGCCGCTCGGGCGGCTCGGCCGCGTACTTGTCCCGCAGCTCGTCGAGCGAGAGCGTCGCGTCGGCGCGCAGCTGCGCGAGCTCGACGTGCGGCGGCAGCGCGTCGCGGCGGCGCTCCTGCGCGGCGATCGTCTCCTCGTCGTCGCTGGGGTCGCGCGCGCCCGCCGCCGGCAGGTACTCGTCGTCGGCCGCCGACGGGGCCGCGCGCACGTACCCCGGCGGCAGCAGGTCGGCGAGCGCGCGGCTCGAGTCGCGGCGCAGCGCGTCCAGCTCGGCGCGGTGCGCGGCCGCGTCGACGGGCGCGTCGCGCTCCTGCGCCGCGATGGTCTCCTCGTCGTCGTCGGAGGCGCCGCGCCCGGCCGCCGGCGGCTTGAACTCCTCGTCGGAGGGCGGCGTGTCGGGCGCGGCGTGCAGCCCGGCCGCCAGTTGCCGCGAGTACCGCTCCGTGCGGTCCACGATGTAGCTGAGCTGCTCGTCGAGCGCCTGCTTGCGCGCGCGCTCCACGCGACGCCCGCGCTTCCACTCCACGAGCTGCGGACACAGAGCGTTACGTCACACCACACCACTCACGCCGGCGCCGGACCTGGCTCGCGAGCCGACGGCCGCTACGATTACTACGATATTTATTTACCTTTTCGACGTTGTTCCAGAATGTACGAATTTCCTTGGCGGCGAATGCGGCTATCTTTTTTAATTGCAACTCCTGCGCCTTCTCCGCTTTCTGCGCCGCCGCAGCCTTGTCTTGGAAGTACTTTTGTACGGCTCGAGCGCACTGCAATGATAACGCGGACATTTTATTTATTTATTTTTACGAAAACCAACAGCACTAAAAACAGAAAAGTAAAGAAAATAGTAACAGAGGGCCAATAATAGGTTTTCACGTATAGAAAGGAAAACATTGACCGCTATACTCATTCAAATTATAAAAATATGATCCATGTGATCAAATATTAGCGGCGGCGGATGGCCTTGTCCTTGCCATGCGGGGCACGGGGGGTAGGTTAGGTACCTTCTTGGCGGCCTGCTTCTTCCACTTGCGCTCGTGCGCAAAGTCCTGCGCGAGCCAAGCCATCTCCTCCAGCAGGTAGTCCCAGTGCGACTTGTGCCGCGGCGGCTCCAGCACGCGCGGCAGCCGGCGCTCCGGCCACAGCCCGGCGCGCGCCAGCTCCGCCACGCGGCCCGCCACGTACGCCTCCTGCTTGGCGGCGGCGACCATCTCGTCGGCGGCGGGGGCGGGGGCGGGGGCGGCGGCGGCGGTGGGGAGCGCGAGCGGAGGCGGGCGGCGCGCCTCGAGGAAGGCCTGCAGCTGCGGCGCGGGCGGACGCTTGCGCCACGCGGCGTAGTCCATCATGTTGCCGCCGGCTTGCAGGAAGTACAGCTCGCTGAGCTGCTCCGTGAAGGCGTCGCGCAGCGCGCGCAGCCGCTGCAGCTCGCCCTCGAGCAGGCGCCGCCGCAGCGGTGCGGGCGGCGCGGGCGGGGTACACTCGGCGTCGCTGGCGGGCGCCGGCTTGGCGCGCTTGCGCGGCGGCTCCTGCGCGCACTCGCCCGCCGGCGCGCCGCCGCCGCCGCCGCCGCCGCCGTCGCGCTGCGGGACCGACAACCGCTCCACCCCCTGCGACACACACACACACACACTATACACGACGAACATCCCACGCTTCACTAATATTACTAGTAGTTTGCCCCGAACTAAGATTTCGTGACGCGACGCGGACGCTCCGGAATAGTATGTGGTAGTCAGAGGCAAATCCAAACATTGCGTTGGACTTGTATCTGGCTACCACCTTAGTAGGTGGTAATGTATGGTAAACAAGTTTCAACTGAATTGGCCTATTTATTGAAGAGTTCCGTTGAACAGACCTTGGCTCCATCATCAGAACCGGTTGCTACCACCATTTAATGATAACCAAGTAGGTACTTCTTAATTTATTTCAAGAAAAAAAAGCAAAGGATATGGCCGAACAGTAGAAAAACCTCGATGCCAACAAAACTCGAAATGGGAGATCTTGGGTCATTGGTTATCTTAAGGCTCCGGTGACAGCGGTTCGCAATTTCGAAGTGCGATTGGCTATTATTTCATTTTATTTCATTTCGGGGAGATTGTTTGAAAAAATAACTCTAAAGAAACACGCATAAATACTGTTTGAACACAAATAATACAATAATATAAGGGAAACATGCCCGAATCAGAAATCATTTTGGTATTAGTATGTTTGGTCTTACGTTTACCTAATACCAAAATGATTTCTGACTCAAGCACATTTCCCTTATATTATTGTATTATTTGTGTTCGAACAGTATTTATGGGTGTTTCTTTAGAGTTATTATTTCAAACAACCTCCCCAAAATGAAATAAAATCAAATAATAGCCAATCGCACACAGGGGGGGGTTTGTCGTTGGTGCTTTAATAGTTGCACTCTAGCTTGTCGCTTTGCTATTTTAGCTTTCCTAGGATAGCCGCTTGCATAGCACGGACGCAAACCTGCCTTACTGTCTCCTCAAGAGAGTAAGGCTCGGATGGTCTTAAGGGAGTGTAGCGCAACAGTCGCCGATCCTTAAGGCAAGCCTACCGGGGAGTCCTTCACGCGGTTGACCCCTGTTCTTGGTCTAATTCCCTCAGAAATAGACGTAACTGAAACCGGTAGACGACATACTGTCGGGATCCCCCGAGGTCAGGACCGACGGGTTCACCATCGTGCGATAAGCAGGATGTTGGACAGCAATGACCTCCCGCGTGTTTGTGCCGTGCGTGGAGACCTGTACGGAGGGAAGAAGGAATCCTGGTGGTTGAGACTGTAGCGGGCCGGCTGTAGATGCTCGCTATCGTCAACACACCTCTTTGGTCCCGAATTCCTCTTAAACAGGCGGTTGTGTCCTAGCCAGTCACGATCAACCGGCTGTAACGTCCCGTCTGAGGGCCGTTGGGCGAGGGTCCCTAACTGGGGGAGAGCAGACGGCGAGGCGCGGAACCGCGGGGTGGTGATCCCGCGGAACTCTTCGCAGCGTTTAGTCTCGCTCGTTCACCAGGGTGTGGGCCCTATATCCAAGAGAGAGCTCTGGCGATCGCGTGCCGAGCGCGCGACGTCCCCGACTGAGGACTCCATGGAGGGTGGAGACTCTCAAGGACGAAACTTTCAAACCTTTTGTAATGGCTTCTAAACAAAATCACTACAACAACACCAAGGCAGCTATTGCAGCGCCAACCTCGGAACGTGACACATCCTCGGATGTCACGCTCCCTACCTCCTCAAGGGCAGCGTCCTCAGGCGCGCCATCCACGAGCACGCGTGCACCCACGAACGCGCCAAGTTCCCACAAAGCCGCGTCTATGACAACGCCACGTGGGAACCAGGCTGCTTCCCCGGGAGCATCGAGCTCAACATCTCGACCCCAACCAGTGTCCACGGACGTGCCCCTCGGGGCTCCGTCCAGGGATACTATAGAACTATCAACCCTAAAGGAAGCCATCTCCGAATGTCCTTCCGAACCAACCTGGTCCCTCATCACCAAAAAACCTAAAAACCGAAAGGCTAGAAGGCTCCAGCAAGCCAAAGCGGGAACCCAGGCTCCGATTCCGGCGAGGCAACAGGTTGCAGGCGGAGGGCCTCGGCACCAATCTGGAGCCAGGCCCTTGGCCCAAGTAAGTGAGACCCCCGGTCAACCTGAACAGGCCCAGGCGCAGGCCTCGCACCACGCGACCCCAGCGCCAAGCGCAAGCAACCAGCCCCGCCGCCAATCGAAAGCCAGAGGTAAACGCGCAGGCAAACTGGTGGCCAGTCGCCAAACCAACCTCCCCCCCTCCCAACCCACCGCCAGCAAGAGAAGTCGGCCTGACGACTCGACCACGCCCACCGGCGACGGTAAGCGTGTTAGGGCGGGAAGCAGCCAAACCAGAGCCAGCTACGCAGAGGCTTTCAAAGCCAACGAGCTATGCGTAGCCATAATGACTGAACCGTTCTACGACCTCACAACCGAGCAAGCCGACGGCATCAGGACCTGCCTGGAAACCAAGCTTGTGAACGACCTCCTCAACCCTGCGACCGCTGCACACATGGCGAAAGTCGTTTACCGTGGGAGGGCACACCATGGCGAAGGCGTCCTCAAGATGTGGTGCAGAGACGACATCGCGCTTGAATGGCTGCGACGAGCAGTGGAAACCCTGGCCTCACCTATCGCTGGATCAACGCTAGTGGTCCGCCCACAGTCGGAGATCCAGCGACGACTCCTCTGCGGGCTGCTCATTCCGCAGGTCAGCATGGAGATCAACACCATCCGCCAGGTTTTGACTGTGCACAACAGCGAAACTGTAAATATCAAATCCTGGCAACTCGTAAAAGCGGAGGAGCAGAAAGAAACGGAAACGCCTGGGATTTACCTGCTCCTCCGCATACCCGAATCCGACGTGAACCAGCTCCACCAGCAGGAGCGGCGCCTTAACTGGATGTTTGGCAGTATCTACATCCGGATACTGGAAGGGATACATGCCAAAAAGCACACCAAAGGTGCCGCCGCTACCCCCACCGAACCAAATCCGACGCCACAGGCCACCGCAGGGGAAGGCGCAACTTCACCAGAGCGCCAACCAGCAGGTATGGACCTGGGTGAAGACCCTCCAGCAACACCGGGACCGAGTGAGGACCACTTTCTGGACGTTGAGGGGAGCGAGGCCAGCGACAGCTGTCTCAACTCCTCTCCGCTCCGGGCCTCATAAACCCGTCCCCTTCATCCAAGCCAACCTCCAGCACAGCCTGACTGCGACGGCTTCTTTACGCAGGGTGCTGGAGGAAAACACCGAAACCATAGCCCTAATCCAGGAGCCGTGGATCAGGAAGGGCCGTGTATGTGGTCTGCTAAACACTGGTGGAAAACTTCTCCTGGACACCACTGTAAGCGACCCCAGAACCTGTATCATTACTCCAAAACATATTAAATCAACACTAATCACCGAATTCTGTTCCAGAGACCTAACAGTTGTTAGGATCCAAACAGGACCACCTCAACAACCCGGCGATACAGTCCTAGCGTCCGTTTACCAACCAAGTGACGAGGACATCCCATCGCCAGAGTTAGCAGCACTAGTTGATTACTGCGAGAGGGAGAAAGCGCAGCTAATCATCTGCACCGACTCTAACGCGCACCACACCCTGTGGAACAGCGCCAAGAACAACACCCGAGGAGAAGAACTGGTAAACTTTCTCTTCTCCACTAACTTACTAATCCTTAATAAAGGCTCGGAGCCAACCTTTGTCAACAGCCGAGCACAAACCATAATCGACCTAACTCTGTCTACAGAAGAAGTGTCGCACTCCATCACGGACTGGCGCGTGTCGGGCGAAGCGTCATGCTCTGACCATAGATGGATACGTTTCAGTCTAAATATGTGTCTGCCGACGCCGAGCCCCAGGCGCGCCCCCCGTAAAACTGATAGGGCCAAGTTTGTCAAACTAGTCCAATCAGCTCTATCCGCCGAAAGCTCTCCACCTAACTTTTTAGAGCTTAACGAGATCGACCTATACATAAACAAACTTACCCATGTCTTAACCCACAGCTATGAACAATCATGCCCCCTCGTGACACCGAAACAGGGAACAAACCGACACTGGTGGGGTCCTGAACTGCAAAGGCTACGCTGCAAAGTAAGGAAACTATTTAACAGAGCAATAAACACCCGAAACCTAATAGATTGGGATAAATACCAATCAACAAAAACAATCTACAAAAAAATGATACGCCTCAAACAACAGGAAAGCTGGAAACGTTTCTGTACCAACATAGACAACACCAGCCAGGCAACCAAAGTAAAAACCATACTATCCAGCGAACCAGCGCGCACTGTTGGATACCTCAAAAAACCTGACAACACTTACACAAAAACAGACGATGAAACCAGTGAACTACTACTAAAAACTCACTTTCCCGGGTGCCTAATAACGGACACCCACGAATGGGAAGCACACAGTGAACGTACAGCTAGTAGCCATGACTGGACCACAGCACAAAACCTTATCACGCGCGAGAAGGTACTTTGGGCTATCAACAGCTTCCTTCCCTTCAAATCTCCAGGACCAGATGGTATCTTTCCGGGCCTACTAAGATGGAGTTGCGAACTCCTGGCCGACCAACTAGTTAACATCTTTAGAGGCTGTATCGCCCACCGATACATACCACAGAAATGGAGAGAAGTGAAGGTTATATTCTTACCAAAACCAGGTAGAAAAGACTATACAATGGCGAAATCCTTCCGGCCGATTAGCCTTACGTCGTTCCTCCTAAAAACCCTTGAAAGGTTATGCGACCAGGAGATAAGAACCAATACTCTCCGACGACAACCACTTCACCCACATCAACACGCCTATAGCCCAGGCAAATCTACTGAATCCGCCCTCCACAGCGTAGTCTCCAGGATTGGCGGCGGACTAACCACAAAGCAATCAACCCTAGGCGCCTTCATAGACATAGAAGGGGCTTTTGACAAAACTACCTTCACTAGTATGGATCTAGCACTAGCAAGATACGGTGTCGCGCCAACACTAGCAGAATGGATAAACAACATGCTCAGATACAGAGCAATACAACTAACAGTAAACACCACAACAAGAGGCATAGTGGCGAGAGGCTGCCCACAAGGTGGCGTACTATCGCCCCTACTATGGAACATAGTGGTGGACGAACTTATCCGAAAACTGAACGGGCGAGGTCTCTTCACAGTGGGTTATGCAGATGACCTCGCCATCCTCGCAACCGGATGTTTTGAGAGTGTACTATGCGACCTCATGAAATCAGCCATGAAAATAATAGAAAACTGGTGCACTTGTCACGGTTTATCAGTCAACCCCATAAAAACGGAACTAATACTGTTCACACAAAAAAGGAGTCTGGGCAACTTAAAATTGCCCAAGCTATTTAACACTGATCTGAAACTCACCAACGAAGTCAAGTATCTAGGAGTCATACTGGACAGTAAACTCCTATGGAACAAACACCTTGACTACAAACTAAAACGAGCGAGTGCCACATTCTTTCAATGCAGTAGAATGCTGGGAAAAACATGGGGGCTATCGCCAAAAATAACCTTATGGCTCTATACAGCCATAATAAGACCGGCAGTCACATACGGAGCAGTCGTATGGTGGAACAGAACCGAACTCAGCACCGTGATCAGGAAGCTACAAAGCTTCCAGAGAATAGCATGCTCTGCAATAACGGGTTGCATGAGAACAACACCAACGGCGGCCCTAGAGATCATCCTGGGCCTAAAACCACTTGACCTACACATACAACAAGAAGCAATGATGGCTGCTATCAGACTCAAACACTTGAACATATGGGGAACCACCAGAAGCCCACACGCATCTATTCTGGAAAGAGCGACATCACACGTACCGCTAATAGCGGCACCGTGCGACAGGATCCCCAAACAACAAATATTCCAGAAACACTACCACATAAAAACACACGAAAACCCAAGAGATCAATCGGGCATCAATGAAGTCCGAGTATACACCGACGGGTCAAAAACCGAGAAGGGAACAGGCGCCGGTGTGCACTCAATGGATCTCAACATAAACATAACTATGACACTAGGCGCACACAGCTCAATTTTCCAATGCGAATGTGCAGCCATAACCGAAGCTGCAACAGCTATCAACAGGAGAGGAATCGACAACTACAACATCCGCATCCTCTCAGATAGCGCGGCAACGCTCAGAGCCTTGGAGAGCCACAACTGCAACTCCTTGCTCATACACGAATGCCACCTTGCCCTAGAGAGCATTGCTACCAAAAACAAGGTGACTCTACAATGGATAAAAGGACACAGTGGATCCCTTGGAAATGACGCCGCTGACGAGCTGGCCAGAAGAGGATCGGAAACACTAACCGAAGGACCGGCACCTTTCCTCCCTCTGCCATTCTCGCAGCTACGCACATGGATGCGACAATACTACCAAAACCAACACGAACTACGCTGGACACGGACGACTGACTGCAGACAGTCAAGAGCAGCAATACCAGCAACCTCACCTAGGCTAACACGACGCCTAATAAACCTACAACGACGAGACCTAAGAACCATTGTGGGGACCATAACAGGTCACTGCCCACTGAACAAACACCTCTACAACATCGGAGCGACAGACAGTCCACTCTGCAGAGGCTGCCTATCCGAAGAAGAATCAGCTGCCCACGTAGTCCTGGAATGCGAGGGCGTAGCCTCCCAACGACAGCAAACCCTAGGAACCCCCAGGTCACTCCTCCACGCCTGTGAAGCCCCCAGGAAGCTTCTGCGCTTTTGGGAGGAGCTAGGCTGGCTACAATTATAGCCAGATCACCCCTCACGCATAATGGACCACCTTAGAGTCTAAATGCGGATACAGGAGTCCAACACAAGTAACACAAGTAACAAGTAGCCAATCGCACCTCGAAATTGCGAGCCGCTGTCACCGGACCCTTAATTTAACTTTTTTGTTGTATCCAACAAAGCGGGTATCCTAGAAAAAAAAAATGGTTTTGGAATGTCCAAACCAAACCCTTCCATATGACATGTAACTTTATTTTTTATTTATTTATTTAAGTATTTATTTATTCATTCTTAGATTCACAGTTTTCTTATTGTCTAATATAAACTATATAATATACATTGTGCATAAACCAAAACGAATCTACATTTTATAAGCAACTTATGTAGGTAGGCAGATGATACTGAAAAGACAAACCAAAATAATAAGGTGAAAGTTAACTTATAAAACAGACATAAAATATAAAGTTGATCACAAAAAAAAAGAGAACAATGTGTAAAATAAAACAAGATAATGAAATGTGTAGTGTAGGTAGTGTGTCATGGTGTATGTGTAGGTAGCTATTTAGATAGGTTGTTAATTATAAATGGGGTAGGTGTGAATGTGATGGCAAAATGCCTAGATAAACTTTTGTGTAACTTTTAAAATTTTTGCCTATGGATTTTTGTATGTTACCAATAATCGCAAAAACTACTGGTCCAATTTCTAAAATTCTTTCACCATAAGAAAGCTACATTATTTATTTACGTTAGCCAATTCAAGTAGGTACCTATTGTCATGTTTTCTTGCACTATATAATTAAATGGCATGAGCAAAGAGTTTGTATCCTATCCTACATCAACCAAGATCAGTTCAGTTCAGTACATTGCTCTTAAGAATGTCAAATTTTACATAAGTAGGTACATAACAGTGTATAAAATAATTATTCAAAATAAATTAACAATAAAAAAGATTTAAAAAAACTATACTAATACTTAACTAAATTTAAATTAAAAATACCTAAAATACAAATTCATAATTCTATGTCATTCCACGATTTGCGGTCGGCAAGAAATTGGTTAATGTCGTAATATGCCCGGTTTACTGTTTTTTTATAATATTTTTAAATGCCTTTTCGTTTAAACTAGTGATGCTATCTGGCAAGACGTTGTAAAATCTGACACAGTTTACTAAAAATGATTTATTTATTTTCGATAGTCTTGTATTTGGTAATGTCAGTTTTTTTTTATTTCTAGTGTCATACCTGTGATTATCGCTATTTTTAGAGTAATTCATGTGTTTCCTGGCATGCATTAAATTTGCTAAAATATAATGTGATGGCATAGTCATAATTTAAATTTTCTTAAATAGTTCCCTGAGGCTAACTCTCGATCCAAGTCCGTAAACGCCTCTGATTGCTCGTTTTTGCAAAATGAATATGCTACTTGCATCAGCAGCATTGCCCATAGCAGGATTCCATAGGACATCAACGAATGAAAGTAACTATAATAGACTATTCTTGCTGTTTTTATGTCAGTCAATTCCCTAATTTTACGGATAGCAAATGCTGCAGAGCTAAGTTTACCTAATTCCCTGATGTGATTTCCCCATTGAAGTTTACTATCTACGGTTATCCCTAAGAATTTGGTATGATTAATTAGGCTAATTGGTTTCAAGCCATGGAAATGGCACAGCATGTCTTTGAAAATGTTTAAATGTGAGTGTTGTCTATATTATTATTAAATAGGTATATAGATTTAACATCGCCTTAGGGCTAAATAAAAAAACCTGTAATGATGTTAATTTCTCAATAAATAAAATAAATAAATAAATGTCAATTTTTATAGGAATAGGTATCGTAAGTTCATTAGTCAAAGAGAATTTAATACATTTAGTTTTGTCAGAATTAAGAATTAATTTATTAGTATTAAACCAATTGTGAATTATAGCTAAAGATTTATTAATATTTAAGTGTCATCAGCGAATAAAACTATATCTGCAAGCTTTTGAGCTAGGTAGGGGAGATCATTTAAGTAGACTAGAAACAGAAATGGACCAAGAATTGAGCCCTGGGGTACACCTACTGTTAAGTCCATAGTATTTGATTATACACCATTGACATCTACTGATTGTTGTCTCTTGGTAATATACCTAGGATTCCATCAGTTTTAGTGCTCCTCCACTTACACCGTAGTGATTCAGCTTTTTTAAAAGAATTTTGTGATTTACACAGTCAAAAGCCTTGGATAAATCACAAAACACTCCCAATGTGTCAGCTTTTGTGTCCCAAGAGTTAAAAGTAGGTATCGAAATTGCTTACCATGGGATGCTGAGCAGTTGATGTGGGTGGCTCGGCGGAATCATCTCGGTTGTTCATGTTGTGACATTGCGAAACAAACACTTACACTTATTAGATATTTTATCACCAAAAGAATAACAAACAACACAAAAATCGGAATAAATATGTAGTAAAAGTTAAATCACTCGGTAGGTACACTTATTTAACTATTCTCCTTCTTGAAATCCAAGTATTTACGATCACCATTTCTTGCATAGGAGCTCACTGTTTTTTTTGCACATATTGTAGTGAATTAGAGAGTAGTAATTTCAATAATAGCTGTTCTCGCCGCTGTAAACAATGATGGATATAATTTTGGACGCCATATTGAATTACTATTGAATTCCTAGCAGCCCATTGCAATGGCGACATTGTATGATCTTTAGAAACTGAATCGAGATATATCATCCGTAACAAAAGACATCAGCAAACAATTCATTAAAAATCAGTCTTGGAACTTCCAAACAACAGACCAATCATAATATTTTGACCACATAGCCGCCATTGACAAATCAATTTAACATTTTATATTTCTCGTCTTACGTAGGTACACCCTGACGCAACAAGGAACGTCAAAAATTTTGTATGGACTTAGCATGGCAAATAATGGCTGATTGTCTGATTTGACATGATTGTTGCTTGAATTGCTTGATTGACACTGATTGAATGGAACGAATGATCGTTCCATTCAATCAGTGTTCTTTCACAACTCACTCTCTTCTTCGTCTGTCTGCTTTGTTTACTTGTAGCTTCCACTCGTATTTTGTTTGTTTTTGTAAATTTCTAGCAGATTCAATAATTACGTCCATAAATGTGAAATTGATCGTTAATGTTCAGTGAACGTAATATTTTACGGCGATACCTCCAAAAAACGATTCATAACGTGCGAAATTGTGGAGATCAAGCGAGCCGTAAAATTATAGAAAAAGGAAGTCTAGTTTCTTTGGATGAGGCTCGGTAAACATTGAATTAGATATTTTAGTGAGTACAATCAACGAACAAACAACATGCATCGTATTGAAAAGAGATTTTATGGATTTACTAGAGGTAAATACTGAATATTCGTGTTATAGTGATGTACATAATGTAATTATCGATAACTGTGTCGAACAGTTCTTTCTATGCTAATATCCCATTATAACGTGCACATCTAGGAGGCTACATAACCAGTCTTACAAAATGGGCTTTCCGCGGTGGCTAATAGTAATCAAGTATTTGTTTTTTTTTTTAATTCAAAATTTTTCCCTACTAAATGCACAAATTCATGATTATCGGGTTATATTTTTACAATATATATATATATATATATATATTTTGCAGATACTACCAGTGAAAAATATCCATGCTAAAGATGAAAAGATTAGTACCCACTACCGATATTAGTGAGCCCTCGGTCACATACCTACTATGGTAACAGTTACGGTTTTTTTTTATTTATTTTTTCCTTTTATTTGGGTACACAAACAGTAACACAATAAAATATGGCTTAACAATATTTAGTAACTAATTATAAACTAATTGTGGTACCAACACCGTTTACCACAGATTAATAATGAGTTTTAGGTTTTGAGAGTCATGAGAAGTATGTAGTACTATTCTAGAATCTCAAAAATCATTTTCTTCAAAGTGCTAGGTCGCGTTACCGCAATATCTATTGAATTAAAGTTAGTATTAAAGGAGCGAACTAAACGGTACAAAGGAGATCGCTTACCGGCATTACTGTGACACCGGGCTGTTGCAAATAACTGACAGGGATTGCGGCAATGCGTTCTAGTTGGAATTCTATAACATAATTTATTAGTAAGAGGAATACAATCATATCTGTTGTGGCAAAGGTCATATAGCAACATAATTTCTAGTTGTTTTCGTCTTTGTTCAAGTGTGAGGAGTTTATATTCGTCAAGGAGCTGTTCGTATGATAAGCGTCTATGAAAGCATCTATAGTGCATGCAGCGTAGGAATTTCCTCTGTACGGTTTCAAGTGCTGTATTATATTTATTATAGAAAGGATTCCAGATGGACACAGCGTAATTAAGCTAGGAGCATAAAAGAGATTTGTATAGATAGAGATAGGTTGCAGGACGTGTAAACTTTGCAGATGATCTCATAACAAGGCCATACATTTTAAAAGCTTTACTTATTATATATATATGAAAAGATTAGTACACACTACCGATATTAGTGAGCCCTCGGTCACATACCTACTGTGGTAACAGTTACGGCTTTGATGACATACCTAATAAGAACTGCGAGAACGTGAAAGTAAGTTGATTTTTATATTTTGCCTTCATATTAGGTACCCACTTATTCAGAAACGAAAAATTGATCCTAAAGATGACAATAACTGGGAGTTGCAAATAGCATATTAAGTTTGTACTGTAAAAATTATTATAACCTTTTCAAGAATATGACGTGAATTAGTCTTTTAAACTTATGCTCTAGGTACAATACTTCTTAAAAAAACTACTGGAAATTAATAAAATATACTTTGTTACAGAACATGTCAAGCTCACCGTGCCCGTCCTGCTAATACTAAACATTATAAAATGAAAAAACAAATTCATAAAATGAATAGGTTTAGGTACAAAAATTATATGACTGTACTAATGCAAAAAGCTTTTCATTTCATATCAGATCCATATTTAAGTCCAACCTAGGACTTCAGGACCTAGGTTGTACTTAATCGTGGATTCAGTCAATAAATGGATTACAAAAAAAACCTCGATTTCAATCTCGCATATTTTATCGATATTGATATAAAAGCGAGTGCCATCGCGCAGCACTATATAGGCTGATAGGTTGGTAAAACTGTTGTTGTTTGACGTACATATTCGTTGTGTTGGTATTGAAGTGCCATGTAAAAGGATCCCATTGGCTCTCATTGGCTCTTTACTAAGTCCCGCCTCTTCTCGTAGTTTTACATTCTCTTTGCTTACGTAGTTTAGTTATTGTACACTCTTTGATTTCTCGTAAAAAAAATGTAGTGCTGCCATGCCATTGCCATGCCATGCCGGTGCGAGATATGTCTAAGGTAGGTACAGTCCGACCAGAAAGAGTAGAAACTGAACTAAATTGACATGCGGGTATTTCGCATAGGTGCGAGCAAGACCGCATGTGAGTGAGCGTCGAAAATGTATGGCAAGTGGCGCCCCTATCATTTTCTACTCTTTTCGGTCAAACTGTATATAGGTAATTTTCGCAATACGTTTTCCTGTTAAATCCCAACACGTTCAGATGGTATTCGGTTCGGACGTTCGTATGTATACGTACGTTTTGTGCATGGTGCTGTATTACAAGACTCAAAATCTTTGTAACAATCCAAGGAGTATACAACAATTCATCATATCAGTCAGTGTCATGTCAGTCAGACAGTCAAATCATCCATTTTATTTCCATCCACCGTACAATCCATCCACGTTGTTACCAACGTAGGCGATTTATCGCCATTTAGGCTACTCAGGACTAGAATCGGCCGTGAAAAAATCTGAAAGGTGACTGGTTGCCTTTTAGACTACTTCAGGGACATCATCAGGGAATTGCCAATAAGAACAGCTTTTTTTAAAAATCTGTTTTCTTATGGTCTTCATTGTGCTATTAAAAAAGATGGCTGCACTATTAAGGCGGGGATATCCCAGAACCTCCAACCTCCAAGACGACTCGGCGGGTATATACTGAATGCTCGGCGCGAGAACTTGAACAGCTAGATTTCGTTAGATTTTCTTCTTAGAGATTAATAATAATGAAATTTAAAAATTTTGTTGTCACACAGCGCTGGTAAATATTTATCCCTATCTTTTGATATAACTTTGACATGTTTCAAAAAACTCGATGTTTGAAATATCGATTTAGTGTCATCTTAATGATTTTTTTTATCGAGATAATTATCATTATTTACGATTCTATCTTTACACAGCGCTCGAGTACCTACATGTTCAAGTTTAAAGTTTTCGTTGTTTTTTTTTATGTTTTTTTTTACATTTTAGTAGATTTACAGCGGTTCTAAAACCATCCCGTGCCACCTTAATGTACCTACCTACCTATTTAAGTTACATTCGGGTGGGGAAGAATTTTTCATAAAAATAATTTTTATCCTGTGGGGATGCTGGGTTTTAAATATGCGCGGGTGGTAAACTGCAGGGCGCAACGATAAAATAAAATAAACTTCTTGTTTTTTATTATAATTTTAATATAAGATAAACTTTTAAAAGATTCTGGTTCGTATGCCAGCAACATAAGGCACCAACAAGAACCCGGCGTGAAAGATCCATCCATCCATACTTACAAACTTTCGCGTTTATGTAAATTTTATTAGGATTTCGGCTCCTTTTTAGGCTACAGAACTTAAAAATTCGGCTACTTTATTTTATTTAATTTTATTTATTTTATTTCAACATTACATCTATTATTACAGGTAAGACCTAATACAATAAAGTAGTACTAACAAATAATTATTTAAATTGAAACAGTAGGTACAAGTAAGAATTTCACGCATCAACAAAACCAAAGTCAGTCAAATTTTACAAGTATACGTCATAATAAAAAAAAGTCAATTAAATAATAATTAATTTAATAGGTCCTAATTGTTGCTAATTGTTAAAATGCTTTTAGATGCTTGTTTCCTTTATGTTTTGTCAATATTCATCAAACAAAGTCCTTATTATTGTGGTGTTTTTAACTGTCGTCGATTTTTGTTACCTATTTCATAATTTTATAATGTAAATCCGTTATTGGCTGCATGCTAGAAATTTAAGTATATATAGTGTATTTTTAAGAGCTGTGGATTTTGTTCAATAAATAAAATAAAATAAAATAAATAATAACAGATCAAAAACCAAATCAAATCAAAAATTATTCTCGTAAAAATGTCACATAAAAATAAATAAAATGATTATGTCAAACATAACAATATAACCTATTTACAATAGCGCAGACTATACAATGTAGCTCTTACGAACTCGCTCATTGGACGGTGGAATATATCGATGGACACCGCCAACAGATTTAGCGTGCACAATGCACATGGTCCGCATCAGTGGTGCCTTATCGAGCAGGTTGGTCCTCCCACGAGGGCCGCCTGCGAGACGCCCAACATACCTAGGCTGTGAAAAATGGCGATATTAGTCCCGGTTTCGTTGGCAACACTGTTTCCATCTTCCATCAAGTTCCATCCATCCATCCATCCATATTTATGATATTTATCTTCAATCCATTCCACAGTTCCACTCACTCACTCACGTGAAAATGGAAATGCTGTTTTAAAAACAATACAAAATTTACAAAGGAAAAGCTAGTAGTACATTAGGTTTTCAGAGTTTTTAACTAATAACTATTTTCGTGCATTTGCTCTAGATCAGAACAGAAGTTCAACAAAGCAACAATCGAGATCAACGTACCGTAATACACCTACAGAAGTCTGCCTCCGTGCATGCCCTGCTCTGGGGCTATTTCTAAAATTCGTTGAGTAAATAGATGCGTTGGCATGCAGTTTCTTCACACACACTAGAATCATATTTGATGTAGGGTAAGTTACCCACCGTTTTCGCATAATTTTATATTATAATACATGTCAGTACTAACGATATTTAATGTTGTTCTATTCCGATTAAAAAATGAACACTTACATAGCACCTCTACGTAGGTAGAGGTGCTATGTAACCTATGTAACCTATTTGCCGGTTAGGTAGGTAGGTACAGTGTGTATGTAATTTTCGTTTTGATAAGGCTTAGGTTGAGGGAACTAAATATACCTACAAATGATTTATGTACTTGATTTAATAGTTTCTAGTTTTCTAGCTATGTTACCTACCTATCATAAAATACCATAAAGGATTGAAAACCTTTTATATAGGTGGTAGGTACTTTAATTGTAAACCAGCTGGCTGCTTACCTAACCAGGAAATAATAAATTATACTTACTAAGTCTACACTATTATATATTATTATTTATTATAATATTATAAAGAGGAAAACTTTGTATGTTTGTATGTTTCAAATAGGCTCAAAAACTACTGGTCCGATTTCAAAAATTCTTTCACATTAAGAAAGCTAAATTATCCCTGAGTAACATAGGCTACATTAATTACTGAAAAAAATTAGGGATCCCTACTAAAACATAAAAAATGGAACCCGAGGTGTAATATAAAATGTCTTTCACCGCATGCGCTGCGGAAACTATAGATGATAGAACAAAAAAATGTTCTACAATATTAAAGAACACATCACACAACAACACAATAAATACAATTAAGTCAGCAATTAAGTGTGACCGTCGCAACCCCTGACCTGACGAGTTAACTTGCAAATGTATCCACAATGTGTCCGTAAATCCTGCATGCCTGTAACTTGCATGCCTGCTACTCTACCATTATACTGGCATGTGTATTTTCACCTTCGGGGGATACGAAGTGCGGGAGTCTTAAGTTTATCCTAAAATGCTGAAAAAAATTATGTCCACCCATGCAAAGCTGGGACAGGCCGCTAGTTACTTATAAAAAAGCTAGTTTATTTGGGAAACGCACATCATTTATTTATTTTATTTATTTATTTATTTAGTATTTGTAAATAATAGTTTTTTGACTTAGGTATTTGTACGATCCCAGTTAGGAGCGCACATTTAAAACAGTTATGTAAAAGTTAAATCAGTTTAATGACACCAAGTAGGTACCGCACAACACAAGTAGTAGGTGTTTATCGCGGAAGTGTAAGGGATGCCCGCTCGCGACCGTCTCGCGTGGTGTCACGGATAGCACTCTCAGTCATAATGTACGTCACCGTACATATTACTAACCCCAAAGGGAGATAAAATCGGGAGAGAGCATCGCTTGTACAAAGTCAAAAGTAAACAAAAGTAGTAATAAAAACGTAAGTAATTAAAAATATTAAAAATGTAAGCAATAAAAACGTAAGTAATTAAAAATATTAAAAAATGTAAGTAATTAAAAATATTAAAAGTGTAAATAAGTAAACTTAATCAAAACTAAATTCAATATCCTTTGCAACATGATTTTGCGGAGGCTGTGGCTGGACCTGCTCGCGCGATGCCGCCGTCGGTCGAGCCTCGTCCTTGGTCGGACCTCGTGCCTGCAGTTCATGCGTATCCTGTTGCAAAGGATTTGCCGTCGGGGCAGAAGTAGACTTTCTGTTACACCAGCCGCGTTTCTTTACAACCCATACTATCGCTGTAATAACAAAGATGGCTAATAATATGTAGCTGATGGCGTACTGGTGAATATCATGGCTTGTTATCGTTTCTGGTAGTTGTAGCTCGTTCACCTCCTGCTGTTCCAGCCATTTGTCAATTGTCTTCTCTAGGTTTTTGTTATCAGTTTGCTTAAGTTGAGGAGTTGATAGCCTTACAATGTGGTTTATAGACTTGTCCAGCTTCGGCGCCTTGGCTAGGTATAAGCTGACTTCCGAATCACTGTGATAGAGGTTATGAGCGTATATGCTTACATCTTTTGTTTGCATCACGCATCCTTGTTTCAAGGTAACCAGTCCAGATGTATTTATTTGATACGAGGAAACTTCCCCGGCGCATACGGTTCGAAATACGCACGAGTGGTCGCAACATATCGCCAACCATGTGTTTGTAGAATGTAATACGATCCAGTCGTTTTCACATTGTTGTTCCTTCATGTCACACAATGAGGTCGTTTCATGACCTAGGAGCTTTGCTTCGCAGGGTGCATCTTTGCTTTGTAGGTTTTTTAATGGTAAGTTCAATATGCATACGAAGTTGTCTGTGCTTTTCTGTATACATTTTTTGAGTCCCTCGTCATTCAGGCTAATGTAGGTGTTTTTTATAAAGTTAACAGCTATATACTCATACGATGTCGTTATATATCTAGCCATTTCTTGGTATCTTGATAGGGGTAGAGGGATTGGACGATACAGTATAAAATCTTCGTCGCTAGTCAGTGGAATGTGTATCTCGAACATGAAGTAGTTGCTTGTAACTCGAGCCTTCACATATAGTAGTTTGTAGATGTCCTTTATTTGCGCTTCAATGTTTTCTACTGGAAACGTCAAAGTTTTCGGCAGTTTCCCAGCGATTTCATTCAGCTGTTTGATCAGGTTCATAGGAGTGAGGAGATGCACATCTATATGACCTTTGTAGACATCAACGAGGGCGTTGAACAGCATCTCTTGGACGTTCTTCAAATTTGTCAATAATAAGTGAGCTGTAAGAGACACAGAGCTGTAGTAGTTAGTAGCCATGACAGTTCCAATGTTCGACTCAAGGTTAATCAATTTGTTATCCGTGTCCTTCATGAATTTGTTTATAAGAACGAATTGCTGTCTAACATTGTTCTCATGTTTCTTCATAATTTCGTTTTCAATTTCAATGATAGTAGTTTGATTCTTCATCAGCTGTAGTAAGTAGTTCTCATTTTTCTGTATGGCTTGAATATCTTGATGATATTTCTCTGCGAAGTGCTGGTCTAAGACACCAAATAAGCTGTTCGCAACATAGCCCACACCATCTATCAGACTGCGCTTTCTCCGATGAGATAAATGTTTGTGTGGTGCCAGTAGTATATTGTTATAGTATTTTAGTTGTTCCAGTTCGTGCAGAAGCTGTTGCGTAGTACTTTCACAAAATCTTGGGTCCAGTCTCTGACACAAGGTCTTGACATCTGTTAAGTAGTTTTCTATTTCGTGAGTTGCTTGCCAATAGGTAGATAAGTTATAGTAGGTAAGTAAAATCCATTCGTCGTGTATAAGCTGAATCTTTCCAATCGTGTCATAATAGATTGGGCGCTCGCTTTCAAGGCTTGTTATTTGAACATTCGACATCATCTTTTCACCATCAACATGAGCGCAGTGTGTTGGTTGAGCTTTTGCTTCGTATTTCCTCGTCGTTCTTTGAACTCTCAGCTGTTTGGTTTGGCAATAGTTTTGACAGTTTTACGATAGGCCTTTTTATAACACCGTATTGTGTTTTAACGGTTGTAACTCGAACGTGACCATCTTCTCCGGGGTGTGTTTCAATTATCTTCCCCATGGCCCACTTTCCGGGTGGTAAGTTGTTGTCCTTCACGAGGACGATGTCACCTTTTTCTAGGTTTTTAGATGGTTTGTGCCATTTACTTCTCGCTTGTAGCTGAGATAAGTAGTCGCTGGACCATAGCTTCCAGAATCGGCTCAGCATGTGTTCAGTTCGCTGCCATCTTTGGCGTAAATCAATGTTTCGATCGTCTTCATAGCTCGAAAGCGGCAGCGTCATTGTAGGGCTTCCAGTCAGGAAATGCCCTGGAGTTAAGTAGTTGTAGTAGTCTTCTGGATCTTCAGTGAGAGGGCAAAGCGGCCTTGAGTTCATGCACGCTTCTATTTTCGAAAGCAACGTCGCAAACTCCTCGTAAGTCAGTTTTTGATCTCCCAAGATACGACGTAGATGGTGTTTCATCGATCGAACGGCTGCTTCCCATAATCCTCCAGCACTTGGCCACCCAGGGGCATTAAAATGCCACTTTACTTCCATTTTTCCGATCTCATGGAAGAATTCTGGTGATAGTTCAGTTTTCCAGTGTTCATACTCGTTGCGTAGAACCTTAGATGCACCGATAAAGTTTGTACCGCAGTCTGAGTACATGTGTGACGGCGTCCCTCTCCTAGCACACATCCTTTGGAATGCTGCGATGAACATATCCGTCCCTAGATCGGACACAAGTTCAATGTGTACCGCCTTTGTTGCCATGCACACAAAAATGGCTATGTAGCCTTTTGAAGTTTTCACCCCTCTCCCCTTATTCAGTTTTACATCAACATGTCCAGTAAAATCAACTCCAGTGTGAGTGAAAGGGCGTGAGGGGGTGGCACGTTGTACCGGTAAGTCGGCCATGATCTGGTTGCTATCTGTAGGCTTGTACCGGCTGCAGCGCACGCACCGATGTAGTTGTGATTTTACTGATCGATTTCCTCCTACGATCCAGTAACGTTGGCGTATGTATGCAAGCGTCAGCCGTGCCCCGCCGTGCAGAGTAGCCGCGTGAGCTTCTTCAATGACCAGTTGAGTTAATCTTCCATCTCGTGCCAAGATCATAGGGTTCTTCATGCCAGTTGGTAAGTTCGTCTTGTTAAGACGGCCCCCGACTCGTATGACTCCTTCGTCTAGGTAAGGGTTTAGTTTGTAGATAGAGCTTTTGTTGTTCAGCGTCTGGTGTTTATAAAGTAAGTTATATTCCGTTTCGAAATCATTTCTTTGAATATACTTCACAATCAATGCATTCGATGCAAGTAGTTCAGTTGTTGTCAAGTAGGTAGTTAGCGCTCGACCGACACGTGCGGCGTCAGGTTTCATCGCTGTTGTTATGTCGAAGCGAGCCTTTGTAACAAAGCGCAATATCCAAGCAACGATTCGCTTAACTCGGCTTAGAGAACTGCATTTGTTTATCAATTCAATAATAATGTTTTCGTTTGTTTTAGTTTTAGCTAGGGCTGTCTCTTTTTGTTTTGCGTCGATGTCAGTTGTATATAAGCAGTTTATAGTTTCACTTTCGTTTTTTCTTGTAAAAGTTTTCAGCATTTCTGGGCCTTTCCACCATAAGTCGTATTCTAGTAGTTTTTTCGGGGTCAGTCCTCTAGTCGCACAATCAGCAGGGTTGTTCTTCGATTCGATGTAGTCCCACTGTTTGGATGGTATAACTTCTTTGATTTTGTTTACTCGATTTCCCACGTATGTTTCCCATTTAGTGGGCTCTCCCTGCAGCCATGCCAGTACAACCTTTGAGTCACTCCAGGCCCAGATAGTGATGTTATTTTCATTTAGTGAGTTCTTTGCCTTTTCCATTAGCTGAGACAGTAGTAAGGCTCCGCAAAGTTCAAGCCGAGGTAGAGTCAGTTTTTGTGCTATGGGAGCAACCCTAGTCTTAGCGGCAACTAAGTTCAGTACAGGCTGATTATTTTCATCCTTGACGCGTGAATATATGACACATGAGTAGGCCTTTTCGCTTGCATCACAGAATCCCAGTAGTTCAATGTTTTTATCAGTACTTCCGATCCATCTTTTTATTTTAATAGTCTTTAGATCAGGTATTTCAGCTTTAAGTTTCAACCATTCGTTTTGAGTTTTGTTTTCTAATAGGTCATCCCATTCAAGTTTCTGCTCCCACACCTTTTGAAATATAAGTTTCGCTGTTACAGTTACTGGGGAAAGCCATCCCATAGGGTCATAGAGTTGCGATATCTCAGATAGTAGAGTTCGTTTTGTAAGTGTTTTTGAAGTTTTTTCTTCCAGACTCCAGTTAAACATGAACGTGTCCATTTTAGGGTTCCATGCGAGTCCCAGGGTTTTTGTGTTTTCATCTTCGAAGTCAAAAATTCGCCTTGTTGAAATTTGATCTTCAGTTAGTTGTTCGAGTAGTTCCGGGCAGTTAGCTGACCATTTTCGTAGGTTCATTCCCGCTTCTTTCAGTAAGTCGATAAGTGCTTTTTGTAGTTCCTTGGCGCTTTCTAGTGAGTTATGTCCACTGATCAAATCATCTAAATACAGCTGTGATTGCAGAACTTTAGCGGCGGCTGGGTACTTGTGCCCTTCATCTAGCGCCAGCTGTTTGAGTGTTCGCATGGCTAGCCAAGGTGCACATTTGGTTCCGTACGTCAAAGTATGTAAAGTGTACTCTTGTAGTGGTTCTGATGGTGAAGGTCGCCAAATGATTTTTTGCAGCGGTTGTTGATTTTTGGTTAACCAAATACATCTATACATCTTCTCTATATCGGCTGTATAAGCATACTTGTAGGTCTTCCATTTCAAGATGAGAGCCTGGATATCTTTTTGTAGGTTAGGCCCTTTTTCCATCAGAGCATTTAAGCTTTTTCCGCTTGATGTTTTGCTCGAGGCGTTGAAGACTACTCGCAACTTAGTAGTGCTTGAGTTTTCTCGTAGAACTCCATGGTGAGGTAAGTAGCATTGTTGACCTTCATTGGTTGGGGTTCTTGGAGTAAGTGTCATGTGTTCGAGTTCCGAATATTCGTTTATGAATTCTTTGTACATAGTAGATAGTTTTTCGTTTTTAGTTAGTCGTTTTTCTAGTTGTAAAAACTGTGAGACTGCCATTGGCCTTGAATTGCCGAGTTCGGCTTCGAAGTTTTTCATCATTGGCATTTCCACGATATATTTTCCGTCCGGAGCTCTTTTAGTATTTTTTTTGTAGTGACTCTCGCATTGGTCATCGTGGTTGGCATCTTCGTTTTTAGTTATGTCTTCGCTCTCCCAATACTTAGATAAATCTGCGAGGTCGATGATGGTGGCGTGGCAGTTGAAAGTTTTCAGTTTTCCACATAGTATCCACCCTAGTTGAGTTTGCTGGGCCACTGGTGATTGCTGATCACCTTTCAGCACGCCGTCCATTATAATATCAGCATAGACATCAGCTGATAAAAGTAGGTCCACGGAGCCCGTCACATTGTAGTCAGGGTCTCCGAGTTTCAAGTTCTGTAGATGCGGCCAGTTAGCCTTTTCAAAAGTTGAGTTTGGTAAGTTGTTTGTAAGCTTTTTCAGTATCAAAGCTTGAGTATTGAAAGTGTAGTCGCTGTGTATTGACTTGCAGGTAAGTTGTACCCGCCCCTTGCAGTCTCCAGACACGGATCCCACTCCAGACACTGTTGCATTAAGTTTTTGTCTTGGCAGACGCAGGATCTGAGCAGCGCTTTCCGAAATCAGGTTGACTTGTGAGCCTTGGTCAAGTAGTCCACGGAAAGTTTTGTAGGTGCCATCGATTCCTTTGACCCTTATTTTGACCGTAGTTAGTAGTACTTCTGTGTTTGAAGTAGCCGAGTGATAAGACGCTTGTTGACCCGAAGTTGAGGGTTTTTCAAGGCTGTTCTTTTCAGTTTTAGTTGGTTCATACGTCTTTTTTACAAAGTGCAATAATGTATGATGTTTCAAATTACATTCCTTGCAACTCTTTGACGAGCTACATTCCGAGTTTCCGTGACCGTATAAGCAGTTTTTGCAGACTTTCAATTTTGCGACTGTACTGTTGCGCAGTCCAATGTTCATTTCTAAGAATTTTGAACATTGCATCAGAACATGATTCCCCTCACACAAGGGACATTTTCCGTATGCAGTGAAGAACGTTTTTGAGTAGCTCTTATTATCTTGCGATACGGTCGGTTTCTTTTTGTAGTTTTGTAAGAACGTCGGCTTACTGTAGCTTGAGTTTGTGTTTTGCTTCGGAGAATAGTTTGTTTCTTTTTGTCTATTTTTTGTGGTTTCGTAGGTCATGAATTGTTTTTCCAGAAATGTTAAAAATTCTTGTATGTCTGGAAGATCTCTGGTGTTCTGGATCTCCTTTGAGTACTCGTTGTAAGATGCAGTATCCAATTTTTGTGACATGTAGTGCACGATAATTGGGCCCCAGCTTGTTACATCTACTCCCATGTTAGTGAGGCCGTTTAGACTTTCAGTGATGACGTCATGTAGTTTTTTGATGTTATATGTATTAGGATTCTGTATGACAGGAAGTTGTTGCATCACGTTCATGTAGGATGAAAATTGAAGGCGACGGTTGTCGTAGCGATGTACCAGTATTTCCCAACACGAGTCATAGTTTTCCGCACTAACAGTGAGATGTTGAACCAGGCGCTCAGCTTCACCTTTTAGTTTAGTTTTTAGGTGCTGCATCTTTTGCGTTTTGGAGATCGTAGGGTTTTTATGTATGGTTTCAAGAAACAAATCTTTGAAAGAAATCCAGCGAATGTAGTCCCCATGGAAGTCTGGTATTTCGATTTTTGGAGCCGATTTTTCAAAGTGTATGTTTGACCAAATTTTGTTATTTAATTGTCTCCTCAGCTCATCGTATTTTTTTTCAGTATGTTCAAACCTTTTAGTATAGTTGTTCAATTCCAAACCTTGCAGAGCCTCCTCTAGTTGCCAGTGTACCCTGTCGACGGAGTCCCATTTGCCTTTTAAAATGGAGAGGTGATCTTCAAGCTCCCATTTTTCAGTAATTTGCTCGATGTTTATTTTTGACATGGCTCTTGCTAACGCTTTAAAGTTGCCCTCCTGTCGACTCATTAGTTTTGTTGTTTTGTGTGTGGAGCTTTCCTCTTCTATCCCAGATAGGTCGAATTCACAACTATGATCCAGCGTCTCTGATTTTTGTCGGTGAGAGATTAGGATTTCTATGATATTCGCCTTAGTAGTTTCGTAAAGTTCTTTAGTCTTTCCATAGACGTTGCTGGTAAAGTAGGTATGTTTGTCTTTATCTTCAATTTTACTAACGATAATTTCATTTCTCTCATGAAATGCAACCCAGTGCTCTTCCAGGGCTTCCAGTCGTTTGTTTAAGTAGTCGGTAGTTTTCCTGGAGCTGCTATCCTTTTTATAGTTAGAGCATAAAGTTTTTATGCTCTCAAAACAACTCACTTGTTTTGAAAGTTCCTCCATTTTTTAAGCACAAGTATGTAGTATAAAAAATGTGATCAAAGTTCCTTGTTGATAGTTATTAATTAGTGGAAGTTTCCACGGTGAAGGTTCAGGCACTGAGTGCGCCAGCGACCCTCAGTTACAAAATATAATCAACCTGGTGAGACCCGCTTGTGGGAGGCCAGGCTTCCGATCACTTTCGTAACTTAAAGCCACAAAACACACTCAAATGTAAAACTCGAAGGACCAAAATGTACGATCCCAGTTAGGAGCGCACATTTAAAACAGTTATGTAAAAGTTAAATCAGTTTAATGACACCAAGTAGGTACCGCACAACACAAGTAGTAGTAGGTGTTTATCACGGAAGTGTAAGGGATGCCCGCTCGCGACCGTCTCGCGTGGTGTCACGGATAGCACTCTCAGTCATAATGTACGTCACCGTACAGTATTAGACCAAAAGTAGCAATGTACTTATCAGTTTCATTCGCCTTTTAACCTTTCAAATAGGTATGTAGTTAAGTAGATATACTAAACACACACTACACACACACACACACACACAGTAGTAATAGGTAGTGGTATACACTGAAGGTTTTTTTTGGTTAAGTAGTTAATTATTAAAAAAAAACTAAAATGTATCTATCACATAACAGATACATACAGAGCAAATAAATATTTATATTCCTTTGACATTTTGGTGTTCCATGCTCAATTAATAAATAAATAAATAAAATAAATAATGCTGGACAATCCACACAGCACTATCTAGCCCCAAAGTAAGCTACTAAAGCTAGTGTTTATGGGTACTAGATAACTGATATATTTAATACATTATATAATTACATATAGAAAACACCCAGACCAATGAACAAATTTCTGCAGATTGTACACAAATTTGTTCCGAGGCGGGAATCGAACCTGCAACCTCTGCGTCGCAGGCGGACTCTCGCCCGCTGCGCCACTGAGGTCGTCAAACCCTACATACATTTGGCAAAAAATGGTACATGTTATAAAATAATATTTAAATTGTTCCAGGAGTCATTGACTATTTATATCAATTCAATCGTAAGTCCAAATACTGCAAATATACATATAATATGTACCCTTGATTTAAAATCTATTAACTACTCAAACTATCAGACGAAGTAGCATTAGGGATGTAGAGACAGCTACTTACCTAGGTAATTATATTCAGTAGTTGGTTTGATTTTGGTTCCATAGTTAGGTATCTAAAATAATTATGTATTGATACATACCTACAGGTAAAAATGAAACTAAACTTTCATATTTTTTTATTTGACATCTCCATCGTAGGGAGTCTGTTATTGAACACGCCTGCCGCTCTTCGTGCAGCACGTGATGAGAGTAGCGCACGCGGGCGCCGGCACGCGGGTCCCTCTCTAGCGGCGAGTGACGCGGCGTCGCATCCTGCGTTCCAGGGCGGTGCGGCATGGGTCGCGGCGCGCGCTGGCGGGCGGCCGGCGCGCTGCTCGCCGCCGCCGCGCTGCTGCTGCTGTGGCGCGCGGCGCGGCGTGACGCGGGCGCGGAGGGGGACGCGGCGGCGCGGCGCGTCGCGGGCGCGCCGGTGGCGGGCCGCGAGCTGCCGCTCATCTTCATCGGCGGCGTGCCGCGCTCCGGCACCACGCTCATGCGCGCGATGCTGGACGCGCACCCCGACGTGCGCTGCGGGCAGGAGACGCGCGTCGTGCCGCGCATCCTGCAGATGCGGCAGCACTGGGCGCGCAGCCAGAAGGAGAGCGTGCGGCTCGAGCAGGCCGGCGTCTCCAAGGCGGTGCTCGACAACGCGATCGCGGCCTTCTGCCTCGAGGTGAGTGCCGACCGTGCCTGGCTGCAGGTATGTATAGTGCGCAGTACAGGATAGCCCCTCTCGGCCGGCAGGTGATCGTGCGGCACGGCGAGGCGGCGCCGCGGCTCTGCAACAAGGACCCGCTGGTGCTGAAGATGGGCACGTACGTGCTGGAGCTGTTCCCCAACGCCAAGTTCGTGTTCATGGCGCGCGACGGGCGCGCCACCGTGCACAGCATCATCAGCCGCAAGGTCACCATCACCGGCTTCGACCTGTCCAGCTACCGGCAGTGCCTCGGCAAGTGGAACCGCGCCGTCGAGCTCATGTACGAGCAGTGCCGCGCGCTCGGGCCGCGCCGCTGCCTGCTGGTGCGCTACGAGGCGCTGGTGCTGCGGCCCGAGGAGACGCTGCGCGCCGCGCTCGCCTTCCTCGAGCTGCCGTGGAGCGACGCCGTGCTGCACCACGAGCGGTACATCAACCAGCCGCACGGCGTGATGCTCTCCAAGTGAGTGTACCTGCATGGTAGTGAGGCAGGCAGCCCCTAGGTGCGGGTGCAGTGACGCGCGCGTGGTGTGTTGCAGCGTGGAGCGCTCCTCGGACCAGGTGGTGCGCGCCGTGAACCGCGACGCGCTGGACAAGTGGGTCGGCGCGCTGCCGGCCGACGTGCGCGCCGACGCGGCGGAGCTGGCGCCCATGCTGTCCGTGCTCGGCTACGACCCGTGGGCGAACCCGCCGCGGTACGAGGCCGCGCTGCCGCCGCCGCCGCAGCCGCAGACCAAACAATAAACGTGTTACTACATTATACTGTTAACGAGACTACCTTTTATTACGAACACCTCCCCCCCCAGCTTTCGTAACGAAAAGGTTATAAAAGCCGCTTAGAGCATCTAGGTACTTATATACTTGAATGAAATCTGCATAATAGGTGGTCAGAGGCAAGTTTTGTGTTTGGACTTGCTACTTGACAAATCATACAAATCATATAATAATACATACAGGGTGTAACCAGACTACTTCCGAAAACTTGGGGGTTGCAATCAGACCATGATACTGAATACACTAGTGGCTCTGTGAGCTGGTAGACCTCGCGAGCACACTAAAAGTGAGCAATTCACTGGCTTAGCGGTAGGTAGATATAATTATTCTGATTTTTGATTCTTTTGATTTTATTGATTTTTATTGTTTTTTTTAATCATCTTGTGTAGAATGAGGTCCTTAGTGTTTCTCTCAAATTTGATTGAAACCCGTCGATTTTTTGATGAGCTATCCCGTTCATCATGCTAAAGATCCTCATCAGATCTTCGCCAAACTTTTATGAGACCAACTTATTGTTACTACCTTTCAAATAAAAAAAGAACAATCGAAATCGGATCTCATTTGGTGGAGATATTCAGTATATGAAATAGCCCCCTTTTTTGCCCCTTTTTGGGGGAAGTACCCCTCCAATCAAAAATCCCCGACGACAAAAAAATTCTAATAAGTCATATAACCTGTGTACCAAGTTTCGTCCAGATCGGTTGAAAAATGCGACCTGTAGAGGAGAACAGACAGACATCCGGACAAACGCATTTTTGGCCAATGTGGAAACTGAGACGCTTCGCTCGCTCGGTCAATTAAGGTGAAGACAAGAGCTAATGTGACTCTCGCTCGCACGTTTTGACTTGTTGAAGGATATAAAATTACTGAACAACACATTGCGCACATTTTAGTAAAAAATTCATTTTGATCGGTACAAGTTTTCCTACTTAAAAGTTTGCTCTTCTAGTTTTCGTACATAAGCAAACTTTTGAGCAGGAAAACTTGCATCAATCAAAGTAAAATTTTTACTAAACTGTGTGCAAAGTGTTTTATTTATTTAAATTCACAAAACAGATTACAATCAATTAAGCAATAATAAAAAAGTTACAGTTCATACTTTCTTAGACATAGATTCGTAATCAAATATGTGAATATGACAATTGTATGCATGCATTGTATTGTATTGCATGCATTAAATATTAATTTCCCTAAAACTAAAAAAACAGCAAAGGGCACTAATTATAATTATTGGATTCATAATATTTCGTTAGCAAACTGTAAACACACCGTTTATACCTGCTAACGTTACCATCAAAAATATCTACATTAATAAAATTGTTTGAACTCGTTGTATAGACGACACATTCGTGGTAAAGGACCGTGAAAAGAAACGTTTCTGTATACTTTTAGGGTAAAGGTTGCGGGACTACGATAACTATAGCAAATATTCATATTATTGGAGGATAATAAACTAGGACAATCAATAGTGGAATGGAGAATTTTGTGAAGATAAATGAGGTTGACGTAATCTCTTCTATATGATAAAGAATCGACCTTAAAGTAATTACACCTTTTATATCCCGACAGTGACCGTCCCAATTTGTGACGGTAAGAAAGAATTTTAAGGCATCTATTTTGAATTCTCAATTCTATCAGTATGGATTGCGTAGTAAGGTGACCAGATTGGACTGCCATACTCAAGAACTGAGCGAATTAAGCTATTAAAGATGATTGGACACAAAATGGTTGTTTGCGATTTTTATACAAGTTGCTTATATCTTACTAAATCCCGAATCGTGCGAGCGAGAAAAATATTAGGTGTTGTCAATATTGATGAGAGGTCGATCAGTGGATATGACACTATACCATCACACAAACCTATTTGGGATGATTCTAGCCAGAAAGTAAATGAAATACGCTGGGTCCATTGATGCTGCTTTTAATCATAAAACCACCAATCAATGTTCGTCAAATACATTACACGATTAGTAAACTATAATTAGATTTAATTAATTAGTCACAGAATTACAATGTCGTTCAGCGAGAGCCATGAAAGGAAGAGAGGGAGACAGACTTACATTAACATGTCATAGCTACATGACAGTGACATATCTATCAATTAAGAGTGCGTTCAAATATCCTAAATATTAACACTTCCCCTTAGGATTTTGAGCGACTCAAACAAAATACATTTCACAAGAAATCTTAATCTGAGACTCTACCATACCAATACAATTCATGCTCTATAATAATTACATGCAACTGACTCTACATTTTGTTCAGACTCTACAAAAAGTATATGCAGCAATCACATAGTATTGACATAGTAGTAGGTGGATATAGATATACAATCTAAAATAAATTACATGACTAAAAAGGTAATACCTACGTCTACTTAGGGATCACATTCATTTCATGCGTAAACAATTTATGTTTACATCCACCTAAGGCTTTCGTTAGTACATCAGCTATCATTTATCCATGCCAAATTTAATTAACAATTTATTTATATATTCTGACTGGTCAAGTTTTATAATATGCTTAACCCTATCTCTATATACATTCATACCTAAACAGTTTGTAACTGAACCAAGGTTTTTTAACACTAAAATTATTTTCTAGCAAAGGCAATAACTAGTTTTTATCACAGCTATAAAATATGTAGAAATCGTCGACATACAAAGCTACAATAATGAGATCATTACCTACTTTCTTACTATAAACACAAGGCTCACATTTACTCTGTTTATAACCATTTTCAGATAGTAGTGTATGAACTTTTGCATTCCAGATTCTGCTTGCCTGTTTCAGGCCATAAATTCCTTTTGACAAGAGGCAAACTTTACTGTTATCATTATTAAAAAAAACCTGGAGGTTGTTCCATATAAATGGTTTCATCCAATTTTCCATTAAGAAATGCAGTAGTTACATCCACATGATCTATGCTTAAATCTAGCTCATTAGCCAAACTAAACAGAATTCTCATAGTGCTATGTCTAACTACAGGAGAGAAGGTTTCATTGTAATCTATGCCTCTAACTTGTGTGAAACCTCTGGCGACCAAACGAGCCTTAAACTTATCGAACTTGCCTGAGGCATCATGTTTACGTTTATAGACCCACTTACATTTGATTACATTTGTACTTGGTGGCCTGTCGACTATTTCCCACACATTGTTTGCAATGAGCGAATTATATTCGCATTGCATGGCAGATTGCCAATGTTGACCGTCAGCACAGGATATGGCTTCCTCATATGTGTGAGGATCGCCTGGAAGTGCATGGTGTGCCACGAGAGAGAAATCAGTTTCATAATCCTCATACCTTAATGGCAACTTTGAACGAGTAGACCGAACAGGACGAGCAGAAGAGCGCGAAGGCGAAGGCTCTGGGGCGACTTGTACTTCCCCTTGAGGTGCCACTAGATGCGGCGACGTCACCCGCTCAGAGGGCGCATCAGCGATCGGTGAACACGAAGAGCCGTCCTCGTTCTCGCTGCCAGTGCAGTAGTACTCATCCGCATCTGAAATTTCAGATTTGCTTGTTTCAGTATCTGATACAATAATATTTGGATTCACTTCTCTATCGTTACTAGAATTCGGCAGATTACTATTTATGCTAGAATTCAGTTCAACATTGGTACTAGAATCTAAAATACTTATATTAGAACCTGGTTCATTCTGATGACTAGACTTATTAATATTATTACTCAATTCATAAAACATAAAATTATTAGAATTATTAGAATTGCTAACTTTGTCAGTCTCATAGAATTTATTTTCTATAAATGCTACATTCCTAGATATAATAACCTTAGTAGGGTTAGCGGGGTCTGCAAGTCTATAGCCCTTAGAGGTCTCGCTATAGCCCACAAATAAATACATTTTGCTTTTAGCACCCAGCTTGTTCCTTCTTTGCTCAGGGATCAGTGAATAAGCAATACAGCCGAATATACGGAGATGACTAAGATCTGGCCTTGATCCGGTCCATTTCTCCTGTGGAGTAAGGTCGGACAGAGATGAAGTAGGGGACCTATTTTTCAAGTAAATGGCAGTCATAACTGCTTCACCCCAAAATCGCTCTTCTAGACCTGCCCCTCGTAGCATGCATCTCGCTTTTTCTAAGAGAGTCCTATTTAGGCGCTCGGAAACACCATTACCCTGAGGACAATATGGAATAGTGGTCTGATGGACAATCCCTTCCTTTTTGAAGTAATCAGAAAAATTGCTATTACAATATTCTCCCCCATTATCGGAACGTAGAATTTTAATTGGAAAACCCAATTGTTTTTCTACTTGTGACTTAAAATCAATAAAAGTAGAAAATACCTCATTTTTCCTCTGAAGCAGGTAGCCAAAACTTTTCCTAGTGAAATCGTCCGTGAAGGTTACCAGATATCTAGCGCCACCCCAACTTGCCACAGGCATTGGGCCGCAGACATCCGAGTGTATGAGTTCCAAAGGCTGGCTTGCTCGGTGATGACTTTTGGTTGGAAACGGCTTAGCTGCCATCTTCCCTTCTATGCATGGTATGCAGTTTTGCAAGTCTTGTTTGTGATTGAACTGAAACAACACACCATTAGCTACACCATTCCTTAACGCTAGCATACCTTTAACTCCTAGATGGCCTAGCCTCCTGTGCCAGACATCAATCGGCACCTCAGCTATGTTAGCACTCTGTGCCTCCTGCTCAGGCAGGAGCGCCGAAGAATGCGCCACCAAACCGCACGTAGACGCTGTACTTGGAACATGGGGCTTACCAGATAATTTGTAGATGCCATTTTTATTATAGGCTTTACAAATTGAATTGCCAGAGATAACACATTTTTCGTAGATATGACAACCCTTCTTGTTGAATGTTACAGTAAAACCTTTCTCACATAATTTACTAACACTCAGCAAGTTAATTGATAACTCAGGGACAAAAGATACATTATTAATAACTTTTACCAGATCATCAGTTTCCAATATTACTTCTCCTGAACCTAAACATGATATTTGTTCATTGTTTGCAATTTTAATTTCACTCTTACAGTCCTTAAAATTTGATAGCCAACTTCTGTTGTTACACATGTGCGTTGAGCAGCCCGAATCTACCACCCAATCCTGACTGTTGACATACAATAACTGCAGGTTTTAATTTGTTGTCTCGATACGAAGGCTGTCGTTAAAGCACCTGGCTCGGACTTACGAAATTCTTCTTGCAATAGCCTGGAGCGCACTAATTCACTCGATAGACTTCCAGTGAGACAGACAGTCTCGAGGCTGGTAACTAGATGATCATAATTTTCAGGTAATCCACTGAGGAGTAGTTCGGCGATCTCACCATCTTCGGTATCTTTACCAATATCCGCCAGCTGCTGAACGAGTGTCATCACTGCATCCACGTACTGAGTGACAGATGAGTAACTTGTCAACTCGACTCGATGCAGTTGTCGTAGAAGTAGAACTCGACGATACAGGCCCTTGTCTTCAAATACTTTGGCTAAGTTCGTCCATGCTTCTTGACTCGTTTTAGCGTTATGAACATACTGATAACAGTGTGGTTTCACTGCTAGGCAGATTCTGGCGAGGGCTCGCTGATCTTTCCACTCTTCAACATCTGTGCCTTGAGTACAAGACCAAACATTTTCTAGGGTTAATGCCATCTTCATACAAAATTTCCAAGTGTTATAATTGCTCATTCCCTCGAGCTTATCGACATTGTAGTAATTAGTATTTGCTGAATTGTTATTAGAGCCGCCAGTAGAAACAATGCCGGCTGCGTTGTTCTCGCTTGCGGTCGGCGGCTGTGTAGACGTGGACGCCATGACGAGCAGCACGAGTCACGCGCAGCGCAGGCAATACAAATTGCTCGCGGTCTTCGACCCAACGATACTTTCGGCTTTCGAATCTCTTGAATATCCCTTTTTGGTAGGTAGAAGGATTTGTTGTGCCGTCTGGGCTTCAGAACCTATTGATGAGAGGTCGATCAGTGGATATGACACTATACCATCACACAAACCTATTTGGGATGATTCTAGCCAGAAAGTAAATGAAATACGCTGGGTCCATTGATGCTGCTTTTAATCATAAAACCACCCAGTCAATGTTCGTCAAATACATTACACGATTAGTAAACTATAATTAGATTTAATTAATTAGTCACAGAATTACAATGTCGTTCAGCGAGAGCCATGAAAGGAAGAGAGGGAGACAGACTTACATTAACATGTCATAGCTACATGACAGTGACATATCTATCAATTAAGAGTGCGTTCAAATATCCTAAATATTAACAGTCAACGCCTTAAGCGAAAAAAAAAACGCAAAATAAAATTTGCCTTGACGACTTACTTTTATTTTTTTTTCTAGCTACATACAGTACAACATAATAAGACATATCTACCTAATTATGTCATTTGTATAACCAAAAAAACCAATAAAATAATTAAAACAGCAATGTATTAGCACGCAAATTACGCCGAACTAAGCATGAACAGCGCTGGCAGTTCATCGCGGGTCAAACCTACAAGTAGGTACCTACCTACCTACGCGACTTGCGAGCGACGTAGAGAAAAAGGTAGTAGATAGTAGGTACCTATACCTACTATCTACTACCTTTTTCTCTACGTTAAGGCTCCGGTGACAGTGGCTCGCAATTTAGAAGTGCGATTGGCTATTATTTCATTTCGGGGAGGTTGTTTGAAAAAATAACTCTAGAGAAACACGCATAAATACTGTTCGAACACAAATAATACAATAATATAAGGGAAACATGCCCGAATCAGAAATCATTTTGGTATTAGTATGTTTGGTCTTACGTTTACCTAATACCAAAATGATTTCTGACTCAAGCACATTTCCCTTATATTATTGTATTATTTGTGTTCGAACAGTATTTATGCGTGTTTCTTTAGAGTTATTATTTCAAACAACCTCCCCAAAATGAAATAAAATGAAATAATAGCCAATCGCACCTCGAAATTGCGAGCCGCTGTCACCGGACTCTTAAGTGGCTACTCAGGTAATAAAGTACTTACTACTGGGTACCTAATTACTTTGGTTTTAAAATAAATAAATAAATAAATAATGCTGGACAATCCACACAGCACTATCTAGCCCCAAAGTAAGCTATTCAAAGCTTGTGTTATGGGTACTAGATAACTGATATATTTAATACATTATATACTTACATAGATAGATATTTTTATTATACATAGAAAACACCCAGACCAACGGAACAAATTTCTGCAGATCGTACACAAATTTGTTCCAAGGCGGGAATCGAACCCGCAACCTCTTGCGTCGCAGGCAGGCTCTCGCCCGCTGCGCCACAGAGGTCATCATGTTTGGGAAGGACAAAGCACTAAATCATTGAGTCATTAAAATTTTATTACATTAGGTAGCTACATCAGATTGGTAGGTACATACTTAGTTTACTTAAGTACCTATTTTCATTGACCGAGCGAGCGAAGCGTCTCAGTTTCCACATTGGCCAAAAATGCGTTTGTCCGGATGTCTGTCTGTCTGTCTGTCTGTTCTCCTCTACAGGTCGCATTTTTCAACCGATCTGGACGAAACTTGGTACACAGGTTATATGACTTATTAGATTTTTTTTGTCGTCGGGGATTTTTGATTGGAGGGGTACTTCCCCCAAAAAAAGGGGGCTATATGATATACTGGATATCTCCACCAAATGAGATCTGATTTCGATTATTCTTTTTTTATTTGAAAGGTAGTAACTATAAGTTGGTCTCATAAAAGTTTGGCGAAGATTTGATAAGGATCTTCAGCATGATGAACAGGATAGCTCATCAAACAATCGATGGTTTTCAATCAAATTTGAGAGAAACACAAAGGACCTCATTCTACACAAGATGATGCAAAAAAAAAACAAAAAGATCAAAAAAATCACAGAACGGAAAATGCACTTGCACATTACATTCCTCAAAAATATACAAAATTAAATAGAAAAAACATCATGGGGATGGGTATTTTCTACTTCTCTTCAACATTGATAGGTTTCTTTCAAAACTCTGAAATAGCGTTTGCTAAGGCAGTAAATAGCTCACTTTTAGTATGCTCGCGAGGTCTACAGCTCCCAGAGCCACTAGTTAAATAATTAGTAGTAGGTAAGATTAAATCAAAATGCTAGCAATAGTAATGGCAAACTTGTGTAGAAAAATAAACATTTGCAGCCGTGTAATGAAATCATACCTACACCTCTACTATTGCTCGAAACACTAACCAAACATAACGCAGCCAGTAAATCACCTAAATGCACAATCCACCCAACAGTAGGCAATAGCCTGGTGGTAGGTAGGTAGCTAATAACACCTACCTTTCTGTCAGCTCGTACCTAGCGCTGGGGATGTCATTTACGGATTAAGGTACCTACCTAGTAGTAGTAGTAGTAGTAGTAGTAGTAGTAGTAGTAGTAGTAGTAGTAGTAGTAGTAGTAGTAGTAGTAGTAGTAGTAGTAGTAGTAGTAGTAGTAGTAGTAGTAGTAGT